>OY720636.1:24901503-26188935 GCA_963169105.1 Ceriagrion tenellum | reverse complement strand
GAGCCGAATGCAGCGGCATTTGCATGTAACTACCGCATTTTGTCTTCAATTATGGCGTTAATTCGCTAATTACTTCAAGAAGTTGGTGGAAATATGCCTCAGTATATTAATCTTTATTCGCTTTTTCAGGTTTTTTCGCTAATTATAAACTGTTTTGATAAAGAAACTTGAATATTCTTTCTCGTTCAAGTTGACGTTTTCTCTGCTGAAACTTTAGGGATCTCCAAAAGAGCCCATGTTAAAATCTTCGATTTGATGGATGAATTGTTATAAAACTACCCTGGAAACCCTATTTTATGTTCATGGTAAAATTTAAAAAAATTAGGGATTCAGTTCACAAAAAGCACTTCAAAGATTCGATATTTAAGTGTCCAGGATATAAACAAATAAATAATAAATCTCCAATGGCCGTGATAAGTGGCACCACTCGTCAAAAGAAAGAAAGAAAAGTTTACTGTGTTGGTTTAACGTAAACGTCAGTGACCAACCCCAGCCTCTCAACCAGAATACCCCCCTGTGATGGTTTACGGGAAAATGACTTCCTCGCCAGTGACCAACACAGACACACACACACGCAAAAAAAATTATTACGGCCATTGGAGATTTATTATTTATTTGTATATTGTAAGAGGCCGTAGAGCTCAAGTTTCCTCGATTTGTCCAGGATATCTTTAATGAAAGACCCCGAGGCCACAGCCACCACCTTATGTGAGCATCGCAATCGCATCCAACAGGCGACGCACTGGGTCCGTCACTCGACACACACACATGCGGATTGCGTCATAATCCCGAGCGCTCGCCGCTCTCCTCTCGAAAGGGGCGGGGGGGGGAGGGGGGAGTGGAGGGGCATGGTTTGTGTGTGGGTGGGTTGAGGGGGGCTAAGAGGAGGGGGCGAAGAGGAGGGAGGGAGACCGTTGGGGCGTGCACATGCGATTTCCAGCCTGGAGGGAATAATGTAATATAACCTTATTACCGAAGGCTACCCGCCTTGCTGGCTTGCTTCACCTTTTCAGCCGGCTCGATCCCCTGGCCGTTGTGCGCGAAGGCTGCCGTTGCTGCTGCCGTTGCTGCTGCTGGCTGCTGCCACGGACGGAATGCACTTTTACAATCGATTTCGTTTAGAGCCGAACGGCTTCGTCGTGCCATATTAAGAGAGCCTCAAGGCAATCCGATTCCCATAAAGGAGGTTGGCCGGGTTTTGTGGCGGCGAGGGGGGGAGGGGAAAAGTCGGTGGAGTGGAGGGAAAGGGGAAGATTTTGATGCATCAAATTTACGATGCCAATAACAATTCGGCTCATTCGCGAGGCGACGAGAAGAGATATATATTTATGAAATAAAAATGAGCGTTAGCAATCGGATGGCGCGAGTTTTGTGCGCCGGCGACAGACGTCTTGAAAATGCGAAGCACGACGAGGGCATCAAAGGCAACTGCTTTACGAGGGAAGGTGTCTCTCTCTCTCTGTCTCGGAACTGGAGAATGATGTTTGCTCGCTCGAAAGAGGGAAAGCCTGGAAAGGAGTTATGAACTGAAAAACCCTTCCCCGGTCGGCACTGGTCTATTATCGGCTGTGGCGGCGCACAAGGTGTCGTCGAGCTCTCTTCGCGGCGCTCAAGAGAAGCCGAACATGTGCGGCGGAGCCTCGGATGTGTCGAGACGGGTGACTTCGTGTCTGTCTGTGCTCGAGGGTGGCGGCGATGAATTACGAGCGAAAGTTAAGGGCTCAGGGTGTTTGCTTGGCATGCGGGGGTTGGATATTTCAAGATACGTCGGTGCGACACACTAATGTCTAGACGTCCAAAAGGTTAAGAAGAGCCATTTCCAGTCCCACTTAACTTTTGTGACCTGAGAAAATTCATAGGTTGCTTCACGCTGTTACGATTCATCGATATTTTATGTATGCAGTTTTATATATGTTGTGAGGTGAAGATTACCGGTATTTTTTGTTGTAAGTTTACTTATGACTTAAAGGGTCACAACATTCGTCGCGGTGAAAATAACTTTGTACTAAACATTCAAAATCGGGGAATAAAATCCACGTAATGACTGTTTTGTTGATATTTTCTGATTACAATTAAATCTGATCATCAATTCACATTTTCATCAAATAATGGACAACCATCCCGATGCTGGCCAAAGTTAGCGCATGCATATCTACATAAATACATATTTGTCCCATGTCTTCCCACCAGTGAATCAGAATGGCGTATTATTTTAATTTGGCAGGCCTTCGGACATTTCGTTTAACATTATGTCTGATATTCTGGCCACAATAAGGGATAACCTAGATTTTACGCTGTTCGGTTGAACATGAGCTGTATACTGTACCGCCCTTTGTTCGCTTCAGTAAACTTTTACATGAAATTTTTTCCTAGTTGTATAGAGATTGTTTGAAGTGAACACGGTGCAGTAAATAATAATTCAAAGATGCTGCTAAAATAATTTAAAAAATCGCAAAACAAATTGCTTGGGTCTAAGAAATAACAGTCGAAAATTATGCTTCATGCATTGCGTTAGTTAAATATCCTATGCAGTAATATTATTTATTGGGGAACCTCATATCTTTCTAGTCAATATTAAAAGAAACAAGATGAACATGTTGACGGAAAATGATGGCGGAGTTAGGTCAAGTAGCAGAAAGTAAGGTCACATTTTGACATATTTCTATCAGTGTTGTTACGCTGAAGTGATATTTGTGGTAAAAAGTTTGAAATGATTGAGTGAAGAAGGATGGATTAGATGGGGAAATTTTATCTTGCCGATAACATAATGTTGCAAATGATGGTATGAAAAAATGGCAATAACATTGTGCCTCACAGGCCTTTTAATCTGTTCCACTCTACTCTTAATACCCAATTGATATAGGTTCCCGCGTAATGTAGTAACAATATGCATATCATAAGCTAATTCCTTAGTTGTATATAGGGACAACCAGTGCAGCTAATGGCGACTTAGTTGACCGTAAAGAAACGTTTCGATATCGCATTAGGCATGAGGATATTTATAAAGCATTCTAAAGAAAATTATCCGATAATTAACTTCTTGAGCAAATGTACTGGAATACAAAGCTTTACACTTATCGGAAGAATTGGTTAGTAACTACTATCAGAAGTGTTTGTGGGGATGCTCAAATGGTGAACAGTCGTTAGGCGGTGATGAAAAATTTCATTTGCACTGGATGAATGGCTGTTACATTTGACAGAAACATTAAGTAAAGGGGTAAAAGTTAAGAAGCACTATGATTGACTTCAGATTTTAGCAACAAGTACTCAGAATCATTGGCTGAAAGAGTAGAGTAAGCAATGGGAGCCCAAAATCAAAGACGATACACAATGTTTTTAAGGAATACTTGCGGAGAAATAAATCAATACTTGGTTTTGAAAGCTCTAAGATGGATGATATTACGAAGAAAACCCTGGAAATTATTTATCATCTATAAATTTAGAGGTTTGATCATTCAGATAGAACTAAAGGTTTTGCACTACAGACGTAGCACTTAAATCTGTAGTTTTCTTTTTTCATGTAGTTCACAGTTGAAAAGGTATTGTGACACACTGTAGTAAATATTTATGTTTTTGGTGCCCTTTTACAGGTAAAAATATTTTCAATCAACATTATGAAAGGGCTAGGTATAGCAGGATCGGTAGATCGAATTTGTGGACACCAAGTGATTTCTGAAATGAAATTAGCATCTCCTCCTGGGCAGTTTATGAAATTAAGTCGTAATCAGGCTTGGTTTAAATTAAGTGTTTTTTAGATTAAAAAAACAGACGAATGAGTAAGATTTTACGTAAAATAATATCTTAATGTGCTAGTTGAATTTTTTTAAATATTAAAAAAAAAATCAGTTGAATCAAAAAATATCAAATAAAAGTATGATTATTCTTCTACACTCATTCTAATTCGGGATATTTTCTTACACTGTCACAATCGCAGTTTTATCAAAATTGCTATGTTGAGCGATATGAAAATATAGAGATAAGATTCCTCTTAAAGTCTACCAGTGTACCTCTTCCAGTGACGTAAATTCGCATGATTTTACAAAGCCAATAAAAGAAGTCTGCTTCTGCATCGTAACTAAATAAACCTTTTCCTCGAGGGTCCAAATGCTTTCCGGTGGATTCATTCATTTTTGATCATAATTGCAGATTTGTACTATTAATAGGGTGAATTTGGCATAAATTTGAACTTTTTTTGTATTCGCAGTATTCAACTTGTAATTCGTTCCATTTTTATGCATTTGCGATAGAAGTGTCAGCTATGCATTCCTTATTTCTACTCTAGAATAGGATATACGTTACCATTTCTCATTTCCAAGGGTCCTTCACTGTTCTTTGCAGGTCCATCAATTTGAGCTCAACCATTCCTTACCAAACCTACACTTGGAATGAACTAACCTTCCAATTCTTACCGATTGGCACCTTGAAGTCTACCATACTTCAGATGGCTACTACAGGGCTGAAATTTTATTCTCCGCGTCAGCCTCAAACTGGCACTATTTGAAGTTATTTTGCAATGACCTTAGTTTTTTGCCATATTTTCAATAATGGTTGCTTTTAAAGGCATGATGTTACTTCACGTGGAGTTATGTCAATTATTCAGTAATATTCATATCCTTTGTGTGGTGGATGTGAAGGAATTGTTTCATCTAAAGATTGCGTCGCATTTTTTCTGTTTCTTCCAATAGTTCTGTTTTTCCACAGATATAAACGTGTCCGCAGAAATATGAAAGCACGAAAGTTCTGCTATATTAGGAGTCGGTGGGCATTAAAAGTGCTATTATGAGTGTTAATTTAGGATTGATTTCTGTTTTAGTAACTATTTTATAGCTAAATGAATGGTAGCAATGAATTAAGAAAATTCTCCTCATTGACTTTCTCACGCTTTTCAAAGAGTGGAGAATGTGGGTGGTTGCAATATCAAAAAAGATCAAGTCACCTTGAAGGCACGCACTCTGAAAGATATTCATGTGTAATTCAATTAAGTATATCTGAGAATATGGCTTCAAGTTCGTTCGGCGAGAGTAGGAAAGAAATTAATCTACAAAAATTCCACCTGTAGTAGGTATACTAATTTGATGTATGTGTGGGGGCAAAAGAACGTTAAATCTAGGAGAAAAAGGGTTTTAAAGGGAATATAGATTATGACGATGAAAGAGAAGTGAATGAGCGGAGAACGAAAGGCAGTAATTGAGTGGCTGTGGTCAAGGAGCGGAGAATAGCTTTTTGGAGAACTAAATTACGTTAATTATATCCGTTACCAGCTGTCAGTATGAGCATTTTCAACAGTATCTGAGGCATGCATCAGTACTAAATAGTAATTATTAGCCGAATGATTGGACTAACGTCTTGGAAGCGCAAAGTAAAGGTGTTTACCGTAAACAGTTTAGAGGACTTAACTCTGGAGTTTCCCCACTGCATTGCAATGCCAAAAGCGTAACCGATTCCTCCATAATGGACGCCAGGAGAACGCGGAAAGAATAATTCAACGCTGGATGGCTCGATCCTTGGAATTGTCACTTCATCTTCCCCGTCAAAACCCAACGTTCGCCGTATGCATTACTTATTGCATTGCCGGACTCGCGCAAAAAATAATCTTCTCCCGTCGCATTCTTTTTTAAATTAATACCTACCATTTTCTTGCTTTGTCGGTCTTTGAGCGAGTCACGCTTGTTGCGTAAACTTGGTCATTAATGCACCATTCTTATTCCATCAGGTCGCTAATCGTAAACAGCTCAATTCTCCAGCGAGTGAGCCAGCGCTGTTCTACGAGGCGAGGCTAAGTAATAATTTAATCTGATAATTGTCGGTCAACCTGCGAGCTGGAGAGCGTAAAAAACTAATGTGGCCGCGCTGTGCTGTGGGAGGACTCTAAAAGGCAGGTGGGTAGAAATGAGGAGGGGTGATGGAGAAAAGGGGGGAGATAGGGGTGAAGTCGAGAGTGAGGGAATGTTCTACCTACGTACGCCAGCCCTCATTCCCTCACTCATTCAGCAAGTGAATGGCGGGCGTGACCCAAGGAGCGCCGCTGCCGGATTTAAACCCTCCTTGATTCTAATTTATGGAAAGCCCTCCATAGAGTACGGAGTTTTACTGCGATTTCGTCCTTGACTAATGGCCGTCGGCGAAGGGGTAGTTCCGCTAACCTTTAGAGGCATTTTTTTTAACATTTTCTCGAAAGCGTTTGAATCAACCTCGCCCCGCACGCAGGCATCACTCTTCATCTATCATCGTGATGAAAAAATAACATCACCGCTACCGTTAGGAAAAAAAGATGGGCTCTTGAAAAAAAAAGGACGCGAGGTGCTTCCACCGAAACGGCCGATTCATTTTTTCTCCCGAGCAGTGAAGCGAGGGCGAACGCAAATAGAATAACGTAATTGAGTGAGGATAACTGTAATAAACCTATCGGAACTCCTATACCGCTCGTTGACGGGCGAGTAAATTGGTGTGTCGCTCCGGACAAAAACACGGATGTCTCGACGGGAAAAACTGGATGAATCTGACCTCAGCTTTCGTATTTAATCACTGTCCTTCCACTCAACGGCAAATGACTGCAGCGGAGATTGCAATCAAATTGAAAACTTCCGAACAATGAATTCCTGTGTTTTTTTGGGTATAGTTAAAATTTAGCACCCACTGCTGAATATTTCAAATGAATTAAAACAAAGGAGAGGAAATGATTCTAAAATATCCTGCTGAAAGAGTATGGTAGTAATAAGACCGAAAGAGACATCTAATAATTTGAAATTTTCGCTTTTATTCCCGGACATGCGAGATTCATGTGTCGAGAACATGGAAAAATGTTAATTTTTTCAATTATAGGTGTGCACTTGAGTCTGCTTTGAACTGAGAAACGTTTTATTTACTCCCCGTAGATTTCTGTATATTTATCCGTGCAGTGTTTGCGTGACTACTATCCTGATATCACGTCGAAAAATAAACATTTACGAAATAATTACTTTATTGCAGCATTCTATTCCCATATGGATATTATATTAAATTCACGGAACGGAGTGTGCCGGAGTATTTCATCAGACGACAAGCCTATGGAAATGATGATATCCACGACAGCGCATTTAAGTACAAGTAGAAGTTGGGAGGCCTTAAGCTCAAGAACTCATGGTAGTTCATTATTTTGGGTTTGCACAAAATAGTGACTCACATTATTCTTTTATATTTCATTCTCTTTGAGTGTTCATCAATACTGAGGATTTACTGTTAAATCAAATACGGTACAGCGACTGGGAAGCGTATAAACAAATCGAGGAATGATTGGAAGACTGAAAGGGAAGGCGGAAAATGAATTACCTTAACAACTGACCCATTCGAATTTATCTTAAACTGTGACTCTAATTCCTAGCTCACGATTATGAAGTCAAGTAAATCTTTTAAAAAATTCGAAAGGCGACCATTTTTTCCGAAGATGGTGCTTGAAGACTTGGAAAGAAGACATGGAAATGGTTATGGAAGAAATTAAATAGTTTTGATTACGAGAACAGAGAATAGATAAAAAGTAATATGGCAAAGGACTTAGTTAATAAAAGATTACGAGAATCTTGGGACGAATTCATCTCAAATATTGAAGATGATTTGTGGCCGGTAATTGTTCTGTTACTAAGCCATGATAACCTCAGGTAGTGAATAGAGGGAGATACTATGAAGTCAAACGTGATAGATGACGAATCTTTGATGATGTAACATTAATTCTATGACATGCAAATCATCTTCCGGATAACGAAAGACTTGTTGTTAAGCACTAGGGACTAGATGACACTTCTTTTGAAGCCTTTGTTGGTGCAATCAAGACTTTAAAAAAATATAAAAGCTACTGGAATGGACGGAAGTGATGCTGAATACTGATAATTCGGAGGATGTTCCGAGCAAAACTTGGAGAAATCATGCTTCCCCGCTTACAGGATTGGTACGAGGAGCCTTAGTACCGAAACTTGAAAGAGAGTCGAGCTTTATAAATTAGAATTTTTTGGGTTAAATGCTGCAACGCGGGAAAAACCCGAAAATTGTAATCTACATGAAGGACGCGGGTGCCTCCGTAACAATTTGAATCGAGCTTTATCCCTGAATTTATTTTACGACCCTACTCCTCGAAGTCCTTGTTGCTGAGATTCTAATAGCGATTGCTATGTAAGTTAATATGTGAGTAAGGAACGGCAAATTCTGAAGTATAGTAATTTTTTGTCTCTTAAACTCATTTATGGGTACTAAAGTAACTACTGAATTCTCAAAAGAATATGTATTTAAACGTGTATGGATGTAAAAATTATCTTTTAATAAGGTTGTACAATTCAAGAAAATGCTTTACTTTGGGATCTGATGGGAACTCATTTTATATTGGGTAATGAACACGAGTCCATTCACACCTAAGCCTGTTTAGGTTATTTTTTTATTCTATGATGACATTATTGATTATGGTGACTTAACCACCCCGCATTGCAGCATATTTACTTTTCAATGCGACGCCAGGAAAAGCCATGGTATGTGTTCAAGCAAAACTCGTTTAAGAAAAGCTTTGGCTGAACTTTCTAATGCTTTTATCTGAAAGGGAAGATCTTCGTCTGACAGAAAGGGAAACAAAAGCATAGTTTCATGTGACTGAGCGAAGTATTTCGCGGTTCCGGAGCGTAACTTTATGATGAAATACTTTGGCTAATGGCAATGCGTCTGTAAATTTATAGACTGACACTCTTGAATTATCAGCTTTCTCCAAAATAATAACTATTTGAGTGCCTAAGTTCTATAAGTACGGTTTAAAGCTGACAGGAATCGAACGATGTTGCATTTAAGATTGATATTAACGTTTGAAGTTGACCACAGTTTTTTTATATAATAATTCAGAAATTAAATAGGGGCTACAATTGAAAATTTATACATTTGGTCATTAACCTATCGGAAGAGAAAAGTTAAGCTAAAGAAGAAAATGAGTGAGAAATGTACTGTCCTCGCGGATTGAGAGAATACGTGATTTTTCGCAGATGTTTATTTTTTTAGCTTTTCTGTGATAGACAAAAGCAAACTATTACTAACGACTTTTACAAACAGTTTATTGTTTCATGGCTCGATTAGTTGGATCGGTTATGGAAATGTTGGGATTTGGAACGCCACTTAGAGAAAGGCTCTTTGGTCATTCTGATGGATCGGCCCCTATGAAATCAGACCACAAATTAGAATGATGGAATTCCAAGATTCCATTCCATATGGGGACGACCCGAGATGATCTCATGGTTAGAGAAAGACGATATTCACCTAGGATTCAACATGACATTGATTGAAATCATAGCAGAGCGATTCTGTTTTATTTGTTGCGTAATCACGGCAGACGGCGTGATGGATTTACGATTACAAATGCTTATTTTTCTATGAGGGGAAATATTGAAAATAGCCCTTCGATGTGATGAAAATGGAATTTTGTCGTGGACCGTACAAGAGTCCGACTCGTAATACACTCATGATTATGAATCTACGATGGCATTGAGCCTTCATTTTCATCAATAAGTAAAGCTTTATTTTCACTTGGATCATAAATCTTTTAGTTTGAATAGTGTTTTGGTTTTAAGAGAGCCTTCGGTCAGTCACCCTACATCATTTACCTAATAAATTAGTTCGCAGACGTACATGAGTAATTATTTTAGCGACAATTTTAGCATTCAAGAAGCGAGGTGATTCCTAAATTATAGAACATTATTTCGGGTCAAATTAGTAATTGGTTTAAGACTGGATGAGTGCAAAATTTCTATATACCTACAATTTCTGTAATTCTACATCTTTTCAAGTTCCCATAAAGCTTTGGTTTTTGACTTTTCCGACAAAGTTTTGCTGAAGAAATTTATTTGTTCGAGTATTATTCGTATAGACTGCATGTTCAAGCAGGCAGTGTGAAATGTAATTCTTTTGAGATTCATTCCCCCTGCTCACTGCAAAAAAGCACACTTATTGAAAACCTTGCCTCTGCACAACATTTACTCCATTCTTAAATGTCATTCCTCTCGAGTTTTTCAATTAATTTTGCTCCGCTAGAGAGCTGAAATATCCCAAAGTGGTACACGTTGGCAGAGGGTTTCTTTAACTGGTCTCTTCTTTGGAAGCATAATATCCCGGCTGCCCTCAAATGTGGAGATGCATCTCTCGACAAAATAAGCGCAGCGACTAATCATCGCGGAATTATTTCGCGATACTATCGCCGTGGCACAAGACCAATTATTTTTCCTCTGTCGGAGAGAGAAACGGAGAGAGATCCGGGAATAATTTCAGTCTTTATTTCGCAATCATCGTCTTCCCGGACGAGCGCATGCTGCTCGCCAGTCGGCTTGGGAATGAATATTTCATCACCACACGAGTTCGAAATCAGAAAATCTCAAGTATCTATCGTTAACTCTGTGCTCCTAGCTTAGTTATTTAAATAATAAAGCTGTTTCCTTTTTTTTAGAATTGACTATGAATTAAGAAGATGTAGGTACCAACGTTCTCCTATGTGTAACGTTCTACTTCTGTGATGTGTGGGCTATGAAATATTTTTGCCTACATTTATCAATTTATAACTCCAGGTCCAGCACGAAAATGGACATTTGAAGGCCGTTGTCTCCTTAATTGCTTCGATGCAATCGCATTTTTACGGTGAAGTTGGGTTTGATTTACGATAAACCGGGAGAGACTTTGATGACTCATGCCGTTTCGCATTATTTTATTATTTTGTTGAGGTTACTTGAAATTGGAGCGTAAGAGTTTAAATTTGAATTTAAAAATGAATGAATTTCGGTGAAGGACCATTATTCATCGAAATAGGTTTCAAACTTTTGTCTTCCTTGGCAATTTGGTGGTTTCCGGCGATACTTTATGGAGTTTGCTAAACATTTTGAATAATGGGTAAACTTTGTTTTTCCACAATGGCTTTAATAACTTACGATCATGGTTTCGACGATTAACGTCATCACCTGATGATGACGTTAATCGTCGAAACCATGGTCGTAAGTTATTAAATTCATAGTGGAAAAACAAAATTTACTCTAGTCATTCAAAATATTCCTTAGAAATGTTTATTCGTTTATTTTATGGACATAATTTAACTCGCGTCAATATAGATATTCTTTAATAGAAGATTTTCAGCCAAAGTACTTATATCTCACTTGCTGACACACTTAGAAGACAACAGAGAAACGCATGTTCAGTTGAAGTTTTTCATGAAATCTTCTCCCATTTTTGTCATCTAGAATGGTGGCTAAGATCCCCTCTAGTGTAAGTCGTTTGCTTTCCGCTGCTACGGCCTTCATTAGCTTTTAATTACACTGAACTAGTATTGTTACTTTTCACAGGGCCTACTTGTTAAACAGCCTAGCATGTACGCAGCAGCATGTTTGAAGTGGGCGGTGGGCCACACTGGCCAGTTTCGTATTTCCAAAATATCGGGTGAATTTCTTTTGAAGGATTTAATGAAGTTAGATGCTAGATCATATTAAAAAGTCATCAAATTTAAATGAAATACCAGGCAGCTTGTCGGTTATTGATTTCAACGTTAGACTTATTGGTTGAATGTAAATCGCGTTTCTAATTGAAATAGCAAATCAGTCCTAATCATAAAAATTCTTTTCCCGCCGAATACTGAAATTTCCTTATTTTTGGATTCCGTTCTTTATTTATTTATAGGATAGGATATATTTCATAGGATAGGTCTTCAACGTCTTAATGTATTTCATAAGTGTGTATTATCTTTCCGAATGCAAGTAATTCGCTTGAATTGAGTCAGCCTCTCTTAAGATGCTCATTCTCATACTATTCACATCCTCCATCCTATGTCGTCCATTATTCCAATTAGATTCCTTCCTTCATTTTCGACATCTATAAAATATTTTCCCTTCAATGTGTCCTCAACACAGCCTATGTATTTTCTGCAGCTTCCTCCGAGTCTCCGCTATCGCCTTTCTTTACTTTCGTCCTATTACGACCACTTCTTTATTGCTTTTCTTTTCACCCCGCTCCCCTCACCGCTCTTCTGTCAACCCAACTCTCAAAAGCCTCCAGCCTCCTTAAATGCGATTTCCTAAAGGACCAAGTTAATGAACCATTCATCCGCTAATTCTCCGTATTGATTTCAAATCCTATCATTTTATTTTCCTTCATTCTTGACCTAGTATATTTATTTTTTATTTGGTTAAGCCAACATGACACCAGAAAAGTCATAATTAAGCTGATTCCTAAGTCCAGTAAATCATTTAGGGACGCTTTTCTAGGTCTTAGCGTACACTATGCAGCTCATTATCTCCTATTCATAGTCGATTACAACTGTTAAAATATTAAAATTATGATGGCTAATCTTCTTTTATCTTCAATAATCTTCTCGGCTCGCCAAACTTAAAAAGTCTCAGTTGCAGGATTCGAACAAAGGTAGTTTTTGCTGTGGTTTTCTAATTCAGATATTAATAGATTGATTATTTGATTCGCTAATTGAATGACTACATTATGTACAAATAACGATATGAGGAATATGTTTGATGCAGCGCTTCATTTTTAGAAAGAAAGTACAAGAAGGAAAAAAAGGGAACTTCTTTCCACCCACCTTTGTTTCTTTTCCTCCTCTCACTATGAGTCGTAAAGACAACCTACGACCCTCACCCTAAGACCGTTTCCCCTCCCCCCTCAACTCCTTCCACTGCACGCCATCTTCCTCGCTTCCATGTCCCTCAAGACCGAGGGAGGAGAGCACGAGGGACCCTAAGGGTTCCCACCCCCGCGCTCCCTCATTTGTCAATAGTCGTCACCCTGGACCGCGCTGTGTTGGACGCTTGACCCTTCCTCGGGTCTCGGCGGTCGACGACTTCTCTCGTTTTCGCACTCCACTCCGGAAAAAGAAAACGGGAGAAACAATTGAGAAACATCTGGAGCACCTCCCCCTGTGTCGACATTTTTCCTTCTTCCACCCACTTTCTCACCCCCTCCAATGAACGTTAAGGAACATTTTAAAACGACTTTGACAACGCTCAGTGGCTGGGGATGCAAACGAATTCCGCTCCGTGCCGGAGAGAATTCATATAAAAAGGGTTCTCTTCGGCGCAAAAAGGGAGACAGCCAGGGTGGAGACACCCTTCGACGGTCCTGCCCGCGCCGCCGCCCTCTCCTCGAGTCGCCGCTCACCAGCCAGTTCGCCCACGGAGACCGCTTGCCACCTGAGAACTAGCCGCCGTCGGAGCAACGCCGGAGTCCGCTCTCATCTCGCACCCTTTTGCTGCACCTTCTGCACCCATTCCTCGGCACGGACCCAACCGACGAGGAATCCCTCCCCCCCCCCTCGGAACGGACCCAGCCGACGAGGGTTTCCTTTCCGTCTTACATCCTCGAGACGTGAGCGGGCGCCGCGCTGCGCCCACCATCGGAGCGGATGCCAGTCGATCCGCCCAGGAGACGGAGACGGGCTTACCGCCGAGAGCGGGTGCTTGAGGCCTGACTCACCCTCCGGGAAGGACCACCGGCGCTGATCAGCCCTCCCGTAACCCCGGAGCGCCTCGCCGCCGCAGCCGATCACCCTCACTCCAACGCCTCACCCCCTGATCTCCGGGTGATCCACACCCCCGAGCGCCCCGTCACGCCGAGGGACGTGCGGGAGACCTTCCCTGGGCGCCCCCACGAGGAATCCCGGCCGTGGAACCTGCGGCCCCTTTCTCCCTGCGCTTCACCCTACTCTCTCCTCGACGGGTCAATCCGGCTTCGGCCACGCGACCCCACGTGTAATCCGGGTCTTATTCGGGCCCGAATAAGGACCCATCTTTAGAGATGGAGTGAATCGGTGTTTTTGTGTTATGTATGCGTGTATATAGACTATCTTTAGAAATGGACATGGGCATTGGACAATGGACATGGGTGCATTGGTGTTGTTTTTTTAAATTGTTTTGTGTTCGGTGTTTATTTTTCTTTTTTTATTTCTTTCGCTTATGATTTTTTTGTTTTGGTGCTCACAAAGAAATAAATATAATTTTTTCCTTTTTTGTAAAAGGAGGTGGTGTCATTTTTTTGTAATTCATCTTTCTCCCCGATACTCGCGGGACTGCGCCCCCACTTCCTCCCCTCCCTGCTCTCACCATGGGCAATACTAAAGACCGCAAGGCAGCGGCCGAGGGAATCGGAGCGGAGGATGCGTCAAGTTACACAGCATTTCTTTATTTATGTATCGAAATAGTTTTTTTCCTTTATAGTTCGCCGAACATTTTAAAAAGTATTTTCACTTCACATTTATCGAAAGCGACAATGTGACTATACTTTCATGAACATGATATTTTTTCCGTGAAAGCTATTTAAAAACAAATTCGCAACACGCCAAACTAAAAACAGCAGGCAGGTTTAAAACAACTATTCGGCGAACCGTTTAGAAAGTGACTTAGAGTGGGTAGGGTGAGCAGGACATTTATTTCGTTCCTTTTTCATCCGACTTTATGTCTTTGTGTTCATAAGGATTACCTTTTGCTGACTTGTATGACTATCAGAATTTTCCTCACATATGTATTAATGACATTAGTCTACATAGGTAACTTTTGTCTGCGCAATTGGAGATTTCTACTGATTTTGTATAAATTAAGGCCTGCATCTACATACTACCCCGCGAGCCGCCGCTTGGGCGTGTGGCAGGCGGTGGTAGGTCACCAGCCGTGTAAATATGTAAAAGTTTTGGAGGTGAAATGGTGACTATGTCCTATGAGAGTGTGTTTGGAGGAGCTCAGTTTTTATTGTGGTCGCTTATTGTGCGCGGAAAGAACGATTTTTGCTACCTATCTGTTCGGCAGAGTATCTCTCTTATTTTATCGCATCTGTCAGACCTAGAAATGTATTGAGGCGTCATGATAATATTCTCTGTGTCGCTCTGAAACACACCAGTTCTGAATATCTCGAGCAGTCTAAGCCTAGCGTGCAGCTTCCGAGTCTCTAGGGGCTCCCACCTTAATCCCTCTAACAGTTGTGTAACACTATATGTTCGTTCGTAGCAGTGTTTAACGGAGCGTGCTACTTTTCTTTGTATTTTGTTAATTTTTTTGGTTAAATATTTTAGATCAGGGTCCCAAATACTCGCGGCGTATTCGAGGTGTGGCCTAACCAGAGCGAAGTAGCATCTCTTTTTTACTTTTTCATCCGAGGAACCTCCTATTATACGCTTAACAAAACCTAGTTTCGGTCGCTGATTACAAATGCGCTGTCATGAATACCTGTCTACCTTGTCATAATTTTCACAAAACACGCAAATTTTTACCATTTTCATTCAGTTCCAGCAGCATACTATTAAGTAGCACCATAGAGTATATTTACTCTATGGTAGCACTAACGTTGTTTCAGGCAAAAAATGTTAAATAGTTATTTACCAATAGCAATATGATGACAGGGAATTGCAACTACTTTTTAAGATACACAGAAAGTAAAATAACACTAAGTATATAAAATATGAATGAAATTTCGCCTTTTTGATTTTTTGGAGTTGCTGGAATAGGGATGTCTCGCCGGAGCACAAACAGGAGTCTGCTATTATGTTTCTGTTCCTCCTGCCTTGATATTTTTGTGTTTACTGTCTGGTGGAAGCGCTCACTTTTCTGTTCACATTCTTCACCGAGAACTGAGGGAATGGCAATTAAGTTGCTGTGTACAAAATTTACCTTGGCTCGCAGTTTGATTCCTATCTTTTTAACTGTTGTCCACAAAGTTTCAACTGCCAGAACCTCGCATCTATCTGCCCTCACGTTGCAAAGAAAGTGTCTTAACACATTTCCATAATCTTCCAAGCATCAATTGGCAAGGAGTTCATGGCTACCAAAAACTCTTCATCTTTCGTTAGAGACCTTATTTGGTGGCAATTTAAAATACTGGCTCTCAACGTCCAATGTCCCAGTGAAATATCAAGCAAATAGAATGGAAGCAAGCACCATATTTCTTCTGAGCTAAAAATTGCTTCATCAGACCTAAGTTGATATTCATGGGGATAATAGTATTTTATTGTGATCAAGAAGAGGCTCATGCTTAATGTTCTTGTAGTAAACTTGAAACGTCTCCCTAGCTGGCCATACTTTTCTTATCAGGTATTCTTTCTTTGTACAGCTATCCCAGAGAGACGTGTAAAATGGATGTTTCCAGTACCCTCTTTGTTGACCCAGCTGTATCGAAATTATCCATAGGTCAATCTTGTGAAATATTTTGGTATCTGCGATGATTTTTTTAAGAGCAACAGTTTCGCCGTTCTATTCTGCCGGCTTCGTCAGGTCAATAAGCCTGACGAAGCCGGCAGAATAGCACGGCGAAACTGTTGCTCTTAAAAAAATCATCGCAGACACCAAAAGATTTCACAAGATTAAATCATATGCTGCGAACATTTACGAAAACAAATACCCATAGGTCACCACAAACTGTCCAGAGGTGATCAGTTAATATGGATCATATATATCTCATGGAGAAGTATTCTCATTGCATCGTAGGCTTCTTTCATTTTCAGTAAGAGACCAATAGGAATTAATACTAATTTGTTGTTATTATTCAACTATGCACTCATTTAACTTCTCTATGGGCTATCAGTGAACAGCCTTCATATTTCTGCAAAGTACTCATGTCCCGCATGCCATAGCTTCAATAAGTCCTTTGATATCAATACAATGCACAAGAAGTTCATCCATCTCAAAACATTCTACGAGGATCTTCTCTCTTTGTCGATAAATGTTTGTTTTTCCGGGGGCTAACATATACCTAACCTTTTATCTGGGACCCAGTAAATATGATGATGGTTTAGACAGACTAAGATCACACATGAAGTAATTTAATTCCCCTTTAGTGACTGGCTCCCACGGAATGCGTTCTTTAAAAATCATGAAGTCATAGTCGTCACTATTTGGTTTGTTGTGATGCTAGTTTGGTCTCTAGAACTGGAAGTTCAATGTATTTTGAAATGGTATGGAAACATAATCACTAAGAAGCGGGTCTTATAGCTGACAACAAAAAGGTAGGATAGAGTAAAAATACTGAGTGAAGTTAGGATGGCCTGAATATTTTTGAAGGTTGTGACATCAACCGCACAAAAGTACCAGCCTTCCACATGATCTTGATGTTCCCGTTACTCCATTGGGATTCCTGAACGGAGGTTATTTTCTCTGTTCCGCATTCCACTGTCTGAGGTTTTCAATACATATTCGATTCGGTGCATAGCATTTGTCCTGGTAACCGAGTTTAATCCCACAATATGCATAATAATCTTTGGATACAAAGAAAGAATTTTTCCTTTTTCCAATCATTTCATTGAACAAACAATGTCTAAAGTCTCGATCAGGTGTAATAATTTTTCATGGTGAATTTTATCCTCTTGGTGTTTAATTGCCCTTTGTTTTGGAGTTAAAAAACTGCCGCAAATGTAGCAAAATATGTCTGGGCCAGTTTTTCACTTTCTTCGAATGGCAGCCATTATTCATAGGAATCCATGGGGAAGAATGCGCTATAAGTTGGTCTTTGGAAACAACAGAAAAATTCATAACATTTCATGAAACATACCCTGATATGATGGCGCAAAGTGGTGTTTATTGATCGATCCAGTGAGCACTTATTAATACAGAAATCCGGAGCAGAGGAAAACACCCATAGTCGCAATGAAAAAATACCTGACACGGTAATAAACATTAGATATAATTTATGAATTTAGCATCATTGAATCAATAATGCTCAGTTGTCTCCTTAAATCCATCAAATCTAGTCTTGATAGTATTAGTAATAGATAGACAGTATATATCGTCATGATAGATATATGATATTAATGATAAACCAATGATAGAGTTAAAGTTATGAAGATATCTTTCCTTTTCTGGCGTGCGCACGAAACCTGAGTTAGATAACTTTGTGCACTGCCGATAAAGAGCGAATCTTGTGCATTGCAAGAACTTTCATTGTGGCCCGAGATAACATTCATTCACATTCCACGAAGCTGCAAAACAAATACCTTTTGGGCTACTAGTCCGCGACTCTAATGCAATGATCGATTATTTTTAGGCTGAATAACTACTCATTATAATATCTATGTAATAGGGATATCTGCATTGATTTTTATTGTATAAATATGGAAATTCAAGACATTGTTGCATCACAGGTTCTCAATCGATGATGAATTTCAAAATGTAGTCAATGAGATGTTTAATAGTCGATTGGAAACGAATCTGTAATACTAGCAACCAACAGCAGCCTCGACCTTTCCTTTGTCTTCCCTTCATATTATTTCGCATTCTCCGATCAGTTCGTGACACACTCTCACAGATCCGATACAAGGCTTCAAGTTCAAGATTCATATCTGGAATCTTGGCGTAACAACATCAGGATGTTAACAATCAAACTGGAACGTTTAGTAGGACTCAGGTCATCAGATAACTCGTAGAGTAATTGGAACGGGATGAAAATCTCTCACTCTAAGTGCAAGTTATCAGTCTATATTTTTCGTTTAAAAAAATTAGTTTATTTTTATACTTTTCGTGATCATAATATGTAAATGATTCTGAGTCCCGAGATCATCGTCATTTTTTAGGAACCATCTTCTTCTAGGATGAATCTTTCCACTGACAGGTTTCATATGAATTTCTCCCTTATTCTGCTTTGTCCTGTGCCGCCCACCTCAGATAATCGTAACTTCTGCTCATCCTTATATCTTCCTTTCTATCTTTTTCCCGCAATCCGTGCTTCCAATATTCTTTTCCGCGGGCAGTCTCTCCTCAAGATGTATCCCATCCAGTACGCTTTCCTCTTCCTAATAATTCTCAAAATGTTCCTTATTTATTCTTTCAAGCGCTTCTTCGTTACTCACTTTATCACTCCATTTGATCCTTCCCATTCATCGCCATAGCCGTATTTCAAATCCTTCTATATATCTTTGAGGAGTAAGCTGTGCTTTAATAAACATTTGGTCTGAGTGACTGTGAGATGCAACACTGATGAGCAAAAACTCGAGAAAACAGTATTGAAATGGAAGTAATGACGGTATTTTTCTGAACTATCCAGGAAATGAAGTCATTGATCACTATGGAGAGATGAACGTCATTGATCTTCTTGTTGCGATTACATTTCCGACCACATTTCAATCACACCTTTGTCACCTATTTGAATTTTCTGGCCCTTGGATGAGATTTTTCTGTTCTACTAGAACGAAAAAATCTTATCTCAAGCAAAACGGGAATATGGTGCGGAACTCGGAACATCGGAATTGATCTGATTAAACAATCCACTTCTTTGAAATTAGACGCTCGCCGCCAATGAAACAAAATTAGGTTGAACGTTAAGGCAGTTCCAGTTTGATAATAATGATATTGGTAATAACTCCACTAAAATTTATTATTAATGATTTCTGTTAAGTTAGGGCTAACTTTTTTTAAATTCTCATCGTTTATAGTTATTGCTTTTATTTTCTCACGGGACAAGACTGAAATATTTAGAGCCAAAGTTCTGCACAAATCAGGATCTTGAATCTACCATATTATTGTGCACCATGCCTCGCGCTATATATTTATTTGCAATTTATATACCCTGCTAAAAATTCCTTAGAAGCTCTTCTGTAGAACGTAAGAAATTCTACCGAAATTGACTCTTTTTCTTCAGAAATAGTTCCTTTTCTAAGGACCTGTACAGAAATTTCTTGCAAGCTGTTCTGTAGGACTTCAGCAACTCTATGGAAATATACGGAAATACGGAAACTCTGCAGAAGGTCGTGGGGAATTCTGCAGAACGTCGTAGGGAATTCCACAGGACCTCCTAAGGAATTCTGCAGAACGTCCTAAGGTATTCTACAGATCGTCGTAGGGAATTCCTTAAAATGGCGTTTCAATACCTACTTTAAGGAATACCTAGAGAACTTTTTAAGAAATTATGTAGTAGTATTTATACGGAAACTATAAAGAATTTTTAACAGGGTTTTCAAATTGTAGTTCACATGCATTTATGTCACCGTTTGGTATTCCATTCAAACTATAAATAGTAGTCGGTTTTCATACTTCGACTTTTGTTTAAAGAAATTGTGTCCCAGTTTGAGGCTTACGCTGGTTCACATGGAGTTTTAGCTATGAGGTGCAGTCCACGGCACCTCGTTGGTCGCCCAATAAGTCCGTCTCCCAATAAGGACGCAGTGTCACGTTATCTCGCCGGTGCGCCCACGGGATGGATTTCGGGGAGTGAATTGTTCCGCGGAGATAAGTTAGATAAAGGTTACTCGTATCGGCTCAATGTTCCCCCGGCCACATTTTTATATCCCATTCTCCGGCCGCTACCCCCTCGCTCATCCCCCCCGGTGAGGTCTCAGTTGGGAGTGGTGCGCGGGAGGCGGTGAGGACGTCAGTGCGGACACAGGTCAG
This sequence comes from Ceriagrion tenellum, assembly GCA_963169105.1. NCBI lineage: Eukaryota > Metazoa > Arthropoda > Insecta > Odonata > Coenagrionidae > Ceriagrion > Ceriagrion tenellum. The sequence goes on along the minus strand of OY720636.1, from coordinate 26,168,593 downwards.
ATTGAGACGCTTGAGGCCCCGCGCCAACACCGATCGAGATCCACATCCACCTGACCCCACCTCCAGTTGGCCCGAGGCTCTCTATTTTCTCCGTGGTGGAAGTTCGTTAAGGCGAGGGCGGTAGATTGTAGTTCAGGAGAGCATTATCGGGAGCAATTAAGATCCACGCTCGAGATCATGCTGTGCATGCCCCTCTCGATGTATCCGTCTCCTGACTCCCAGTGTTCGTGACGCGCATGGACGTGGAATAGGGAAGACGATTGGTTTTAATGCCGCCGTCTCACGCCTCCACTTCACTCGCTTCTCTCCCTCCCTCTGTGATCTCGCTTCCCTTGCGCGTCGTCTACGGTGCCCTCGAGGGCGGCACGTCTGAGTCCTCGTGGGCTGCCAGCAGCTAACACGCAGCGCGGCTAACGTGCGCGCGCCTGCGCGTCCAACAAGCAGCGGGATGGGCGATTGGTACGATGTGCTGTTTTAGCGCTCTTCGTGCTATATTTAATGCCTTTTATTGCGTGTGCCCGAAGCTCTCTTATCTTGCTAAGCGCGCCGGGGATTATTTAGATGCCAATCTTAATTCATAGCGTTAATTATTACGCCTCTTAGACTTTATCGACTGAAATCTCACCTAATCATAAAATAATGTGTTTCCCGTCACTTCCAACGCCTTGTTGTGCTTTAAAATGATATTTCGTGTCAGCTATTTTGAAATAATTTGCTTTTAACTGCGCTGTAAAAATTATGCTTGAAACCAAGCAAAAAGTGCTATAAGTCTCTCAAAATGGCGGATACTTTGAAGTCTGTTTGACCCCCTAAATTTTGTCATTGGATAAATAATCCTCCTAATAGATTCCCCGTTCTTACTGACTGACAAAAAATGAAATTATTCCGTAGCATTAGCGCCATTTTTGGTGATATTCAAAGCACCCTTATGAATGCGTAATTGTTCCAGAGCAATGCTTTGTATCCTTTCACTCACTTAGTCAGTGATCAATCCGGAAGATTGGTACAGTAGGTAATGATATTCCTCCTCGTTAGGCATGTGAAAAACATTCCTATGAGCTTAGATAGATGGGCTAGTTCCTTCCCCATGGAATCACTTTATTTCTTACTAAGTTTTATATTCCATAAAGGTGAACATCAGGGTAGGCTGGAGGTACTGAATGAATGTGCTTTACTTTTATTTAACCATGGGTCCCCAGAGTGCTCTATCCCAGTGGTCGGCCAACCACGGGTCGCGAGCCGAATTCGGCTCTATGGCCCCTTGGGTGTGGCTCTTCCACAAAATACCACGTGCGAGCACGCACGTACTTTATTTATCGATAAATAATATCGTCAAGTTCCGTTTATTCGGGTTTTTCCCACGTTGAATCATTTTTATGGGCAACAGTTTTGCTTGCATTACAGCTAGTGTCGTCAGGTCCTGAATTACGACGCTAGCTGTAACGAGAGCGAAACTGTTGTCCATAAAAATTAATCTACGCGAGAAAAACCCGAATAAACGGAACTCATCAAATCACCGCGGAAGCCTCTGTACCGGATAATATCGTTATTATGTATACTATCAAGTTTTACTCAACGTACCTATAGTTTAACTAAGACTTTAACTTTTAAATAAAGTTTATTTATTTAATTTTAAGGAGCGTTGCGGAGTGAAAGAAAATGTTGTGTCGAGGGTTGAGAAAGGTATGTTAAGATGGTTTGGACATACAGAAGGGATGAACGAAAAGAGATAGACGAAGGAAGTATACAAGACAACTGTGAATGGTTAAGTTGGAAGGGGTCGACCTCAACAAACGTACCTCAATCAGATTGAGGACGTTTTTAGCTAATACCTGCTACCTTAATTAAGTTAATAACAAGCTACCTACCTATATAATTTAAGTTTAAAAAATTTGGCTGACAAAATAAATGTCAATGGCTGTACTGTTGATACTTGGCTCTGTGGACTAATGAGTTTGCCGACCACTGATCTATCCGACGAGGAAACTGATTTGAGGATACCTGAGAGCCGGGAGGCTCGAAGCACTCCACTTCAAGGCCGGCATCCGAGTCTACTAGCCGAGTGGGGAAACTAGGGTTCCTGGGGAGTATCCAGCTCCGACGGGATGCCTCTCCCTAGCGGTCGAACATGGGTGACGAACTGAGGACAGCGTCGGGTCTCGGAATTGTCCATAGAGGACTTTGGTACCTTGACTATTATGCTAGCTATAAAGAAGAGGAGTGCCTTTTCCGTTAGTGGTCGTCAGAAAGATTTCCTAGACTTAGCCGTAGTCGTCCCGACGTGTAACGCTCATTTACTAAAAAAAAACAAATTTCCCAGATGTTTAGGCTGCTGCCAATATATATTTAAAGGATAAATGGAACGTTGGAACAACTACAGTCTTAAATCGGAGAATCGAAGGGGGACGGAAGGGAGTTGTTAATTTACTTTCGTACCGATCGTCCCTTTATTGTAAATCGAGAATTACGTCATAGTTGCAGATTATTTGAGCCTCCTGATAATACAACCACATGTTTTTTGAATCGTGTTTGATCCTCGTAATTGACAGTGATGGAAAAAGTGCTAACTTAGAGAGCTATTCTGTAATTCCACGGCGTGATATACTGCCGGTCGTTATTTTTCCTTTCACAAGACGCCTATTGCGATTCTGTAAATTACGCCGCGCTAAATGTCATCGAAATTTTGGGGCGACACAAGACGACCGACATCTTTTACGGTAGGTATGAAAAATGGTTAGCTCAGATCTCTGAAGTGCCCCAAAAAGGAAAACAGCAGACAATCGAAAAGATTAATGCACTTTTTATAACTGATCTCTGAATTAGTTCGTGGAAATAACTGGCCATGGAAATGTAAATTAGCTACTTAAAATTAACTCATATCATCAACAGTGGCTATCATAATTAATTTAAAAACTTTGGGTAATTTTCGGGAGAAGAAATCCTCTTTTAGCCGAGTATTTCGTTTCCCTACCATGTTTCAAGATTCTCCGCTAGGTATGGAATTCATTATTCCTCTTTATATGAATTTAATTAAAATGCTGGCGCAGAAATTTGATACTCATCATTCGTAAAAATCATCAATTTGGCTGAAAAATAAGTAATGCCTCTGATTTTCCTCTCGATTAAATTACTCAAAGGCGTGTATATTAAGAATTTCCTACTATGATAAACTCGGAATATTTTAGGAACAAGCAAAGATGATAAAATGACACGGAAGCAGTCCACTGTCATGGTAAATTATATATCCGACCATAGGAATTTTGCGTGTGGGAAATTTGATGTCCTAGCAGGTCGAGCAGGCCATCAGGAGAAATGGGAAGAGTTGACAAACCTCCTTGCACTTCACGGCCCACCCAAGACGGTTGACCAATGGAAAAAGGTACGTTCTTTGTTACGTGGAATACCTCAATATTAGACGATTCCTTTTACGTTCTTTAATCTTTCAGGCGTGGGAAGATCTAAAGTATAAGGCCAGGCAAAGGAATGCCAGTGTAAACAGCGCTCGGAACAAAACGTGTTATATCAGTCGTTGCTAACTTCCCTCTTCCAGGAATCGCAATGTGACGAGGACCTATATTAATTATTCCCACTTTCATTGTCCATCCACTACTAAGGCTTGCAAAAGTTAAAGTTATCTGTGACAGAAAGGCATGGAAGAGCGAGCGGTGTTGCTCATAACGAGTTTAACGGTATACATATATACTTACGAAATATTAAAATCTTTGAAATAGAGCAATGCTATTTACTTAAACATGAATATTCAATCCGGATGATCGTTCCCATCTCAGCCTTGGTCGCAAGAAATCGCACAGGTACCTAGCAATTTTTTTGAAACCCGAAAGAATCGAACAAAATCCTCATCTCTTAAATGAAAAAGATTTTGCGCATCACTAATAATCCTTCTTTCGATACGAAGTGAGCGTATTTCCTCTAAATATGCTTCCTGTGCGACATTATACCAAACAAAGTTCCTTAAGCGGCGCGCCATTTCGTTGGATTCGTCGACCCCTTCTGTGAAACAAATAACGACGTCGATCCGGGATATAATTATGTTTACCCAAGGGTCGTCATTCGTCGTAGTGCCTTACCAGAGGTAGGCATTATTAGGGGACTGTATCGATGTCGCCTTGAAGCGCCTTTTTGGGTTACAGAATCAGGGAGGTGTTATATGACGCCCAAATTACGACCTCCGTTATGTTAACGCAGGCGTTATGAGTTACAGAATAGCCCTCTTAAGCTCAAGGTTTCTTTCCTTGTATCACCTGTGGGTTTCCCAGAAAGATGTGGTAACCTACATATTGAACTGCTCTGATTTAGCTGGAGGGTTCCAAAAAAGTCGGAATAGATAAGTTTGCACTACATCCCCATTGGTAGATAATTAACATTGGTAGATTACGGATTTTACTGTAGACGTTAGTTGGAATGGAAAATATTTGGGCCTAACGAAAGCTTTCTTTTCATATCATAATTTTAAATATTTCAACGAAATCAATAAGGCAATAATGTTATTCTCGTTTTAGCGTTGTAGCAGATGCTTGTGACATGGGAAGAATATTGGGGGTTCTTCCCTGTAAAATTTTCGAGGTCGCTGTGAAAGGAGCTTTTCAAATGTTGTGGCCGGAGAGCGCGGGAGTGCTCGCGAGGGAGTCCCGTGGAGAGCACGCTGTCGATCGGTAGCCGCGCCGCGGGGATTAATTGCGGCCGCCGCCGCACTCGGGCGACCAATTGGAGAGGAGTGGTGGCACGCCTCCCACGCCCGGCCGCCCTCGGTGGCGTGATTCACGCCGAGTCGAGTGCGCGAGCCTCCCTTCTCCCCACCCGGGGAGACTTCCTTGGAAGTTAAAGGGATGCTGATCCTCGGGGCGGATAACATGAGCCATCAATTACACGACCTCGCCGTGATTTTTCATTTTGTTTGCTTGAACGACAGACGGTCGGGGGTTCTTCTCCGGAATTCACAGTTGCCAAGGATCCCTTGTTCTCTGAAGTGTACTACCTATATAGACTGCGGAGCAAGTGTGATACTGGCCTTGGGGTGTGAAACTTTCGCGATATTTTACTTTTCGTCTTTTGCGCTCTTAGTTGTACAAGCTTTAACATATTGATTTATCGTTGTAGCTTATAAAAAAATGTGCAATTCCATTTTGGAATATGTAGTTTTATCAAACATTCAAAAGACAAAAAGAATTGTTTGTTTTTGTTACATATCAAGAAATCTAAACGCAGTTTAAATGTTGACTCCTGCATGATCTCAAAAATCAAAACTTCATGCAGCGTCAAAGATATTTAAGATGCCTACGATGCCAGAAATGGCAGAAAAATAAAATACGATCGCCCTTAACCTCTCACTTCTTGTGGTTTTACTGGCGAGTATGACATCTGTGAGTGCATATCGCTGCACCCGAGGAAATCTGTATATGCTGCACATGAGTAAAAAGAAGTTTCACCGGTCACACATTCTGTCTACATTTTCCCTCAATGACTAGGCTCTTTTGACTTCGTCTGCTCCAAATCGTATCGATGAGATGAGAATACATGTTGACAGAAGTGTCAAGTGGAATTATTAATGTAATAATTGGTCCTATTAATGTAATAATTGGTCCTTAACTGCGTTAATTTTTATTACAGTTACGAAATTCCTAAAATCGACGTCCATGGGCTAAAACACAAATATTTTAAAAAGCATGTGGGTGTCCTATTTATTCGAGAGATTCTACTCTATATCAAAGCTTAATTCACCAGCATTGAAGTAAATGTCTTGTGATCAAAACGGTATCTGAATTCTGAAATAATTAAGCAGTTGAATTCAACATGTGGCCTGCAGCCATCAGGCGTCTCAGGAAAGCCATTAATGCAATTCAGCAAGAAATTTTTTAGGCTTACTTAAATACATTTTCTCAAGGCGCGCCACCGCCAACAAACGCCATTTCCTCTGCCGCAGCACCGATTTGTTGCGGTATCAATGGTATGTGTTACTTTGGTATTCAATTGCTAGTCCAGCTGAGTGGTTTGTCGTCTTAAAAAACTATTAGCAGAATCAGTGTACGTAGTTTATCAGTAAATCATCCGTTTCAACTGTAAAATGTCCGCTGAAATCGTTATGGGAATTTAATTTGTCATTTATAAGTATCTCATTTGGCAAAGTGCTTAATTTTACCAAAAAATACCCTGTGTCCAGAGAACTTTAGAATCTCATTGTTCTATTCTTGTTGAGTTACTCTTGATACATACTTATAATTTTAATTTTATATTTTTATTTTTTATATTTATATATTATTATATTTTATAAATTTAATTAATAAAATGCACTAAAGGAAGTGAAGGGATGATTAATACGAATCTCAACTATTTCTTAGCATAAATAGCTTTCTAACATTCTATGATGCTGCTCTTGCTCTAGTTGATGTTAGATCATTTATCAAGTTAGTAAACAAATCCTCATGAACAAATATATCTAATCTACCAACAAAGTAAAATATATCTTCTTTTGATGAGATTTTCACACCCAAAACACAACAAAGAACTTATACCAACAATTAAAGGTTAGTCTCTCAAACTCACTTCAAATCTATAACAATAAGTGCCCCCGTGATCAAGGTATCAAGGGAATGATATATTTAGGACACAACTATTTCTCGGCTCGTACAATCAGAGAGTTTAATTGAAATCCTTATGGTACAAGTTATTTCAACCTAAGTAGAAAAACAGTAATGAAGTAGAAAAAGGTGTTTTAATTAAATTAAAATAAATAAAGTTCTCTTGAATTCACTTATCGTTTTATTCACACGAATTTTTCGAACACTGGAAAGAGTTTTTAAAGCGAGGATAATATAAACACTAACTTTAACAGGAAATAATAGCCACGAAAACAATCACGTCTAAGGCATTAAATGATATCGCACCCTTCGTAAACTAACGATGAACTACTTTTTTTAAACTCACCACGTATTGCATAGTTTCTCGTTGAACACCAATACAGTCTAGACTGTGGCACTATCAAACAAAACATAACGCTGAAACACTACGACTGCTTACTTCCTTTGGTAGATATTTAGCGATAACAACCACACAATAACTTGGTGATGTCGAAAATAAACTGCATTTACGATGCACTAAATGAAGTTAGTAGTTCTTCCACTATTTGGAAATTAGTGTCTCAAGCTCACATGTATCCCTACCACCCGAGACCCCAACTACCAACACCAGAGACCACCCAACTACCAACAAAGGAGATAGACAACCAGCAGTTTATTTTGCAATTGCAGTGCCGCCGTCTTGGGAAAGTTTGCCGCATACCCTTTTGTTTTGGAGGCGAGATGTTAGCTCATTTTACATAAGCTTTAGTTGGCGTGACAAAGTCGAGCCTATCGATTAACTTTTCACCTCCTACAAACGAAGTTTTGCTATGGCAACGATTATTTTGCTAGAAGGAATAATAATTTTCTTTTCACAGCAAAAGCTAATACAGCATATAAATATATTCGCTAATAACAAAAATATTTCTTTCCGTATGCTATTTTAGGTATAGTTCATGCAACTGAGGTAGAAGGCAATACATTTTTCTTGTGCCAAATTGGGCCCGGGAACCCAAACGGTTGGGCTGTACCAAAACTTATCGTCCGAAAAAGTACTTCTGATGGTGTTTAGATTTGATAATGCAGAGCAAGACATTTTAAACTTTCAGTGTGAATTTTAAATCTTCAATATGAACCTAAAATGGCCCTACATCTCTAAGGTGAAGGACATTTAATTTATTGGGCTATACACTCTATTCCGATTCCTCTCCATAGAAAGGTCTCCAGTACTGCTGGAGAGCGTGAACAGGTGGGCAATAAAGAATTGTTTCGAAACTTCGGGGTGACCTCTCGGAAATACCACAATAAAAACAAAAAAATTGGCTTTAGCTTGCGATACTTTAAGTACCTCACGATTTTTGCTATTAGGTTTTGCTTCCATTTTTGTTTTTAGTTAAAAACTTAAAAATTCATTTATTCAGGATTAGTAGCGTCGCGTGAAATTTTGTTGCTGTATAATCCTGACAACGGGGGCTAATTGATCGCAATTGAACGGAAAATTAAATCCACGATTGAAAAGGGGGTCATACAATAGTTAGAATGTTTCTACATCACCCATGGTTATGGTTTCACAATATCTGATTATTGATTATGGGAAAGGTACTACAAACAATGTACAGTTTCAGCAAATATGTTTCCTTTTCCAACTTTTTACCTATTTTACTCTTCGAAGATGAATTTATCAAGTTTGTAAATAATAATTTTATCAAATGCATTGTTTTTTGCTTATTTTTCGGAAAAAGATAAATCAAGTTTTGTATAGTAATACGTTTAATATGTATTCCAGCATGTGACGAACGATGGCGAATGAGACGAAGTGTAGAATGGGAACACTTAGTGCTTCTTTTATCACCTTTCTTTCATTGGATTCCATTCTTTCTACTTATCACTACTATTTATCTATGCCATGATTTTAATCCGTTCTTATAGCAAATGGCTTACCAATTTTTCTAGGACCACTATCAGGACCGCAACCTTCGTAGTACCCCAGTGAGTGCTTCGATGGCCTGTAGAGCACAAGTCCCGAGTCCTGTCAGTCCCCTGTGCTGCTCCTGCTGAACCCATGCTGTGTGATTTTTCTGGGAAAGCGCAGGCGACACAGGGGAAGGAATTGACCACCCTATCCTACAATTATATGAATTATATTCGTCGTTCGCATTGGTTTGTGGAGAGCTGTATTCTCGACGATTAGACCGACCTCCGCACAGTGGTTAGAAATCGAAAAAAGCCAGAAAAAAAGTGAAAAATAGCCCTTTTATTTTAGGTTGAGACTAGGTTGAAACTTAGCGCATATACCAAAAAGTTATTACTAATTACGGAATGGTAAGCCATTTGCTTTAGGTATTAGCCATTACTTAAATGCGTAGGCCTAAAAATGACCAAATTTCCAAGAAAACGCCTGTTTTCATATTTCTTCGAAAATCTTAAAAGTTACGAGATGGTGGACCAGTGGAAGAATTTTTATCAAAACAGCATAGTCAACTGTTAGCATGGTTCTTAACCTATACCTTGCGTAAGCTTCAGAGGTTTTTGTCAATTAGAGTGCTATTGCATCGCAAAATGGCGGACGCTTTTTCAAGTAAACTTCACATGAAGTCATTATCTTTGGTTTGAGGAAGATTTACATCAAGATACTTCACGAGAGCATTAGAGTGAAGATATTTTAACGTTATTCTGCAAAAATCTTGGAAAAAATGTTTCAGACACCGAATGTATATTCGATTTTTCGATCGCGCGTCGCGGCACGGCTCTGCGGAGCTTACTCCGATGGGTTGTTGAAGTTGCGTACACCTAAACTCTTTTAATTCGCTTATTTAAAGCTATATATTTTGCCACTGATTACCTAAGGTTCTATATTGAAGATATTGCGGGAATATTATATTTAGCGAACGGATCAGTGGACGCATAACTGTGGTTTTCTGGAGGATAATCCTTCATTCTACGGCCACCAACAGTAACTGGAACGTGAAAATGTGTTACAAACATAAAAAATTTATTTTATTTATTTATTTTATTATTTATTTATCTTGACTATCCCGAATGCAGTACAATGTGCCAATTTACGCCGGGTGGATAACAGTAACAACGGACGAGACACAAACACCCGTGTCCTGGGCAGATAATATTCTACCTAGGCGGGACTCTCAGGGTAGCAGGCAAGGACTTGACCCCGCCGCCACCGGGGCCGACGTGTACCTTATGTATATGTTATGTACATTATGCACACTTATATCTGTATTTTTAGCCTTTTTAATGGATGAAAAAGTAATAAATCATGTATTTACGTTCTCTCAATGGATTAATACCATAAAATTGTTTCTTTACCTCGGAAAAATACTTACTTGGCGATATTACGTATTACTAATCAGGACAGCACAACTTCTGAAGTTTGGCGATATTGTAGTGATAACATGATACCATGAATTTAGAGATAATGTAGCCACCTAAAGGTAAAACTTGGAGTTGTAGTTTAAGCAGTCTAGTTTTTCCAACCTGTGTCTAGTACATGAACATGTCGCCATCGTATACCACCCTCTCCCGTTAGTTTAATTCTAGGTTCTTAATCTTCGAGTTTGTACCATTCTTACGTAGCAAATCAACTTCTCCCTGGTTTTCGGTGATAAGACTATAATGAAATTGCTGAGAGGGGAGTTATGTGCTTTTATAACTCACTAGTGATCACCAAACGCCGCTTGAAATAAGCTGCTTGCGTTTCACTTTTCGTTGTGAACTCTGTAAAGGTTATCCTCAATTGCGGCGGTTACTCTAGCTGTCGTGTTAATACGATTACATTGGTTGGGGTATTGTATCGTGGAGTGTACCGGGAATAAACACTCATGGGTGGACACCGAAGGGGAGCTGGAAGTGTGAAGTGAAAGTTGGTGAAAACCCTGACAACGGACCCACGAACGTACTGAAGGGGGCGATTCGAGTGCCTTGGTGCTGCATGTGAGTGGGCACGAGTACTTAGTGGAAACAAGAGCGAGTGAAATCATTAATTTTTTCCCATAAACCTCTATCCACAATAAGGTGTTTTTATGGTTTAATTTGTTACAACTTGAGCTTATGACGAGATGTACCAATTGTACTTTAGTTGCGGACATTGGAGATTGTTCTTGAAATTGTCTAGTGCAAGTACCACTTGCAATACTTGAGAATGCCTTCACTCCACCTGGAGTGACAGAAGGTCTTCTCCCGCAAAGACCGACTTGAAGGTCTCAATGACGACTTGAAGGACTTCAGGGGCGACATGAAAGCATCTGAGTGAGCAGTGAAGAGTACTTTCATTTGCATGGCGTAAACGATGGTCGATGTGCATCAGCGCGGACAAGTGGCCTTGTGGCAATCCCCCTGGGAGTGGCACTGTCACAGGTGGAGTTGACGAGGGAGAGAAGCGCAATTGAAATATGCATCGCGGGGAGTGACGGAACCGTGATGAGACACTGGTCAATATTATCCATTTTTCTTCAGAGAATTCATATCTGTGGACAGTTGGTGCACTTGTTGGAAGGAGCTCTTTAAATTAAATGGAGTTTCATGTGTAATAACGAGCGGAAGGATACCTATCCGATCGTTTACTGAAGTGTTGGTCCGCCTTGGACGTCAATTTATAAAGGACTATTTGCCTGTTCCTGTTATATGCCTATTCATGTGTATGTTCCTCTACTTGCGATATCGCCACGGCAGACGTTGGCCCGCATTGATACGGAGAACGTGTGATCAGGCGCTTTCGCTAAATTTTGTTAAATATGCTAGTTTACCGAAATGCCTGTGTTCTATCTTCATTATACTTGACGCTTTGAGAATTTACCCTGACTTCCAACAAACTTACCTTATTGTGCTAATGTACTCTCATTGTAGGTCATTAAATTGTGGCCGCAACATACGCAATGCTGTGCATGAAGTCGGTCGATTTTTAACTGATGCATAAAAGAAAAGATATGATGATAGGCTATTTACTTGTGGGTATATTCTCATTAATTAGATATACATGAAGGGTAAATATTTTGGTGAAGCAGGGAGCGCAAGATTACCCTGATCGTATTTTAAAGTTACCAAGATTAGCAGGACTTTCAAATATGACCTAATCTGGTGTAAGTAGCATCCTGTCGTCAAATTCCCTACAGTATTGAGCTACACGATTTTAAAACTGGTAACCGAGGTAGAGAAAACTATGAAAAGTAATGGCTTTTATGTAAATCAGAATGCCACAGAAAATGTGCTGCATAGTGAAAAAGATCAGCGGAAAAGAGTAAAATTTGGTTGATGCGAAGATAACGTTTCTGCAGCCTTACAGACGAATGCATACATGGATATTAAGTTATTACAAGTGAGGTATACCCTATACGGGTTGGTGGTCGGTGGTGGAAATTTTTTTTATTTGTCTTTACTACCCCGAATACAGTACAATGTGCCAATTTACGCCGGATGAATAACAGTAACAACGTACGAGACACAAACACCCATGTCCTGGGCAGAAAATATTTTACCCAGGCGGGACTCGAACCCGCGACGCTCGGGTTGGCAGGCGAGGACTTTACCCCGCCGCCACCGGGGCCGACACTATGGGAGTATGGTTAATATTGTGCACAAGAGTTACATGGAAAAACAAAACAGGAAATAATGCTACTTAATGACGTTTGAGATGCAAGGAAGTGCAGTAGAAGTTGACGAAATTTTAACCACTGTCATTGACCTCATTGAATTTAAATACCATATGCAGATTATGGAGGAAGAGATAGTGTTACGAAAAAAACAAAAAGTGAACGGTATTAGAGATCAAGCCGTAGTTTCTGTAGCTATTCAAACATATCGACATGGTAGCGGGATTGAGGTTTTCAGATAGAGGTTCGTCATTAGTGAAGGACAATGACTATGATTACGGAATGGAAATGCTTTTAAATATTTTCTCATTGTGACTGCTTCTGTTCCTTTTCCTTTGAATTCTTGCTCTTTCTATTGGTTGATTGAAATTTCTGATTCCAATTGTCCTTACTTTAGAATATCCCTTTGCTTTGACACAGTCGTAAGAAATTTCCATTGTTTAGGATGCGACTCGTAATGAATACTATTAGGACGGTACCAATAATACAGGATTTAGCTCTAAGGAAAGCATTTAAAGCCGACCGGATATAATCTGTGGGCTCAGAGTAGAACATTGAACTGAAAGGGTGTCTGTAAATAAAAACTCGGTATCAAATTTCAGTGGTACTTTTCACTATTATTGTTACTGGATTTTAGGTTCCTCTTTTTAATGATGTCAGCACAAGAATTTGAGTTCATGTTCGGTTCTTGATTATATAAAATGACGTTATGAATACGAAATTTTAGTGGATGCTGTACGACGCATTTCGTTTTCGTACGCATTCGTACTCTTTCCGTTCCCACTATATTTCTTTCCTCCACTTGCGAGAGTCAAGATCACATAAAGAATCGATAATTACTCAGGTATTTCTTTCAGGTTCCCGTTGATTCTAAAATGTGAGAAAGGCTACTTTGGCTCCTCCGCTGGTGTGGATTCAACCCTTTTTTGTGGAACATTGGATTCTGATGATGTGGTGTGCCTTCTCCCCAAATGAGCCAATTATTGGAATACATCCCTCTTATGAAGAAATGTAAGTGGTAAACTGTAAGGAGAATAGGGAAGAGACCTGCAAAAACCAATATTCGTAATCACGAATGCTTCCGCTGATGACTCTTCATCCCTTTGTAATTTTGGACTTGACAGAGGTATGTGGCTCACCTTTTATGAGCTCTGTGCCATTCTCTCTTAAATGTATTTCCGCAGTGATATATTTTTCGTCATCTACCTCGGTGGCACGAAATGTGGGGTGTTATACCGTCAGCATGTACGCTCGGGAGTTTATTTTTCAAAACGGGAGATGCGTTTTATTCAATTGACTGTTAGATGATTTGGAGCCATGGTCATGAATGCTGGAAGGCAGAGTCGAAGCAGCGAATCTCTTTGTTCCACAGTTTGTTTCTTTCATTTGCTCGATTTGTTTTCCTTTCCAGTCTACTCTGAATCCAATTAGCATATTTTGCGTCATAGAAATACCGCGCTGGTGATTCTTAAGCAATTATATTATCGATTATCCGATTTACCGTGGTTCCGTACTATCCGAGGTACATTTTTATGAAATCATGATGGTATTAAGTCTGTTGTTTATGCTCTGTAATTTTATTTATGGTTACTTTATCAGCAATCACAATGCTTATTTTATTTCGATCGACGATTAGTTGGAGAATACCATCCATGAAGATATTTTAAGATGATTCGAGATATGAAGTGAGAACTGCATCTAGACAGCTGACTTACGGTCGAAAAAATATATTTTAAAGTTATTTATTTCTTAAAAGTTATATTTTTCACTTAAAAACGTCAAACAACAGGAAAGCATGATTATTTCATAATTTACGCTCCACGTTCGGACATGCATCTACTTCGACAATTGCTATCTCATTCAGCTGTATCTTCCAAATATAGCCAAAGTTCTGCCCATTGCTCAAGGTGAGAGTTTACATGCTCAAGTTTTATGAAATATTGTATATTTGCTGAAGAATATTTTGTTATTTTACTAAACAGTATTAACTGGAAAATTCGTGAGCCACAACAGTTTTATTGATTTTTCATTGCGTATTTTTTGTGAAATTTCTTCGTGGGCAACAGGCATTTGCGTTATTTCTGATTCAATAATTGACGTAATAATTTTAGGATAAATTATTCATCGGAAGAAAGTTCTCCGAATCAGGGCTCTGTAGTTCTTAGATTCGGGTGCTTAAAGTGTGGTATTTCCATAGTTATTATTTATTTGCATGATAAAAACCAACATTTTCTATCCTATTAACTGGGTTTATTTCCATGGACTCAATTCCTGCAATTAAAATGGAGTAATTCAATAATGTAATAAATCAGACCCATGGTTAATGCTGGTATAAATTAGAAGAAATATGAAGAAGTAATTACGGTTTCCTAAGGCAAGGCGATGGTCGGCGGGCAGGAAAATAAAGCAACATTCAAACTACTGCTTCGTATTGGGTTTTAAATTACTACTTTAGTCCCAGTACGTATATTTTGGTCTCTGCTGTAGTAAATTCTAAGCTGTAATTTTGATGGCACACAACCTAATGGTAAGCCCTGTCACCCCTTAACTTCTGCCGCTGCAAAATGTTTAATCCAACTTCTGGTTTCTCATCGTGTCTCCCTCGTTTGAATTTCCATTCACCCTAAATGTTGTCGGTTGTTCCGGAGTCTTTCCCACAATGACCTCCACTAGATGGAATGACGGCTACATGCACCCTACCATCTCAACCGGGCTGAGTGGTAGCATGGAGGAAGTGCAGATGAAAGGAAAACTGCGTCTTCTGAATGGCAAGATGGATGCTGTTTGTTGACGCCCGTCAGAAGTAATTAATAAACGCTTTCGAAATACACGCGCTCGCTTCATTTAGAGACAGTAGAGCTCTGTGTACTGCAGAGAGAGGGAGAGAGATTGAAAGGGAGGGAAGGAGAATACATTGGAAGGGAGGGAAGGAGAGTACATTTTTCTTCCCTCCAGAAAGAAACACAGATGCGGCCGCTAATAAATAGTGTGCACGTTATGATCGCCGCGAAGGTTGAAATAGAGATGATGTTGACGATAATAATCCTTCTCGCAGTTTTCCATTCAGTTAAAAAATACTTTTCCCCTCCCCGCGGTGTGCAATAGCCGGAGCCGAGCGAACACACAATCCGCGTTTCCTTTCCCGCATATTTTAAAGCGAAGTGAAAGGAGGGACTTTATACTTGGGGATAACGTCGGGGAAACACACCTTAAGGCTCCCCGGAGCATATATGCATTGGTACTATTACCCTCTCAACAAACAAACACTCGCGTGCATTCTCATGTATCCTCTTGGCATGTTCCATTAAACCTACTTGGCCCGTAATTAATTGCTGCGCGCGTCCGAAGAGAGGTATTATGTTTTCTGGGATACGTGCTCTCTACCACCTACTTAAATTTGAGATAGCAAGCGCGTAATATAGTTAATTTCAGACATGCTATTCGATCCAGTGGAAGTTTATCATTGCAGTATAAAAAATTAGAGCCCAAGAGGTTCCACAATGAGGGGTAATTTATGTTTCATGACATCTATTCTGGTAAAGTCTTCGAAGAAAGAATCGAAGAAAGAAGGGACACCATAATAAAAATAAAATGTATCGGCGTATCTAAGCTATTAAGTATATCAATTAGTTATATGCCATTTAGATGCTGTTGCGCATTCTTTGCAATACTTTTAGGGATCACGCCTTTACATTGTTGTCTTGTTACATTGAAGTGGTTCTACGTTCATTTAGCCTTGAGTTCCAAAGATTTGAATTACTTAGTTGCTTAGTTCTTTCCGCTAAAGAGTGAAGTTGGATCATATGGAATGGTTCTTTGTGCGCTTAATTCTCTTTGGATTGATTTTAATAGCGTCTTATACCTGCCTCTTCAAAACTACTCTATTAACCTCTGTGAAATTATTTCATGAGAAGGATAATGTGCAAGGAATATACTGTAGTTTTTGGGTGATTAATCTAATTTGCTGCAAGTTGAATCAGCTTTTATATACGTTTTAAAGTGATAAAGTGTTGAGAATTTAATGTTTAGAATAAGTTTATATTGATTTTATAGCATCCAACACTTTGCAAAATATGTGTGCACGGTGTCATGTTAAATCGTTCATGAAACAAACCTTGTTTCATGACATCTATTCTGGTAAAGTCTTCGAAGAAAGAATCGAAGAAAGAAGGGACACCATAATAAAAATAAAATGTATCGGCGTATCTAAGCTATTAAGTATATCAATTAGTTATATGCCATTTAGATGCTGTTGCGCATTCTTTGCAATACTTTTAGGGATCACGCCTTTACATTGTTGTCTTGTTACATTGAAGTGGTTCTACGTTCATTTAGCCTTGAGTTCCAAAGATTTGAATTACTTAGTTGCTTAGTTCTTTCCGCTAAAGAGTGAAGTTGGATCATATGGAATGGTTCTTTGTGCGCTTAATTCTCTTTGGATTGATTTTAATAGCGTCTTATACCTGCCTCTTCAAAACTACTCTATTAACCTCTGTGAAATTATTTCATGAGAAGGATAATGTGCAAGGAATATACTGTAGTTTTTGGGTGATTAATCTAATTTGCTGCAAGTTGAATCAGCTTTTATATACGTTTTAAAGTGATAAAGTGTTGAGAATTTAATGTTTAGAATAAGTTTATATTGATTTTATAGCATCCAACACTTTGCAAAATATGTGTGCACGGTGTCATGTTAAATCGTTCATGAAACAAACCTTTTTTACCGCAATAAAAATTATAGCTAAGTGAATGCGTAACAACCTTTCATGTAGTAATTCTGAGGAAAGGACTCGAGACTTGTTTCCGTGTAGAAACTTGCAATTAGTGCATAATACTCCTTTTGATAGAGCAACAATACTATAAGTTCTCTTCGTGAAAACTTATTTATGATAAGCGCTATTGTTTACCAAAATTAAAACTTGCAATTGGTAGGCTTTGGTAAACTGTATGCTACTAACCAAAACAATTGTTTTTTTAGTGAAATGATATAATATACCGTATGTTATTTTAGTATATTTATATCCATCACTCTTAATTACTTTGATCGTATTTTGCGCTTCATTCCATCGCATAATCACTTTCTGAACAACCATTAAATAATATTTGTTCTTCCTTGATTCTGGCATCATTAACTGTACTATCCTCTGTATCGGTATATTTTTGCCAAATAAAATGAATCTGGTGCTCACATAAGTGATGAAGATCATGCTAAGGATTACAATTTTGAAATAAAAAAATAATAATTTGTGCTGCTTCCCTCAGTGAATGGTTTTTTGTCCGTATCATTTTAACTCATAGTTTGCTTTCATATTTTAAAACAAATAAATTAAATTCGATAGTGTGGATTTATATATAAAAAAGCTCCTTCATACTTGCACTAGTATCAACCATTTCCGGGTGTACTGCTGCGTGGTGAACTTTAACGGCTCAAGGTTTCGTTTCTCCTTCTGGGAGTCGTCAGTCGTCGTCAGGAGACTCATACTTGTCTATTATGTACAGTCACTTCAAAAAGTATCGCGACACGCTAGACTAGCGGCTCGTATATGTCGGCTGTCGATTCTCGAAGTATGTTGGCTATCCTGGGTCGTCTCTGGTAGCAATGAGAATTTGCAGGTACCCTCTCCATTTTCCATCAGACAAAGCACCTGGTTAAGTGGGACTGCATTATGGGAGTGCTCTTGCTCAGAGGCGAGGACAGAGTTCCTCCTTGACTCGGCCTTGAGGACGTATTCGGTGAAAGAAGTAAGAAGGGAAATGTTGTGAAAAGGCAATATTGAATGAAGTAAACGATTAAGTGATTATACGAGTGAAGTCGCACGGAGGTAATTCGAAGAAGAGACGAATGCATGGGAAAACGAGCTCCAACCTATGCATGAAGGAGAATGGGGACTGCTATCGTCTAAGCTCAGCGAACCAGAGAGCCTTTCGGGCATCAAAAGCTGATATTTTAAGTTGACCGCCTAATGGACAATTATGAGATATATTGACTAAAGCCATTGGACAGTAATATTGTTTCAGTGTATAGTATCCTAAAATTGTGAAACCATTTTCGTGATTATTTATAAACAATGCAATATAATAACAATGTTGGGGCAGAGAATTGAAAAGGATAAAGTACCGGTTTTTACTCCTTCAATAACCAGCAGCTAACCTGTTGAACACATATCGCTATTAAGTCACAAATAAGTAATAGCGTAATTGTAAATAAAAAAGAAACGCGACAATGCATATGTAAAGTAAACAACCACAAGTAAAAAGGCGATTAAAATTATCAGTGATTTTAGTTATCGAGTTCCTATAGGACGCCACAGGATAATTTTTCCGTCTCCATTACTCTGGAAAAACTTTTCATCGCTGAGCATGGTGAGGTCCCGAAAGGATTAATCATTGCTGATATTTTTTGTAATAGAATCCGAACGGGCGGCCCTCTGATCCTCGGTCTATTTGGGCTTCCAGGCCCGACGATAGTGTCGCAGGCCCTCTTCGTGAAATATATTAAGCACTGTTTTTTTAAACTACACTCGAGTCTTAAATCCCTTTTAAGAGTTGGTATGCAACCAACCGCCAAAGGAGAATCCATTACTGAGGCAAATACTGACTCATTCACGCTGTTTTCACTTTCCTCTTCGTAAGAGAATTGCCCAGTATGATTACGATGCCTCTGAGTTGCGAATACCCTTGCTCCCCGCTGTGAATTCGTTTCAGTGTTAGCCTTCCAACGCGAACGAAGTCCATAGCACTGTCGGATTTTAGTCCCACTTGACCTAGAATATATGTCGTAGTGTACCAGACGTTTCTCATAGTCACCAATGACAACCCAAGATTGCCAACCTACTTCGGGTTTCGACAACCGACCTATACGAACCGCAAGCGTAGTGTGTCGCGATACTTTTTGTAGTGGCTGTACATTTAGGTTAGAAATGGATCCACAGAAAATATGTAGTACTAATTTTTTAAAATTTGGGTAGAAATAAACTTAAGCTAGCAGCAAAAAATACTTAGAAAGTTTTCGTATTTATGCTCTTGTTGGATCGAGTCAGGCGATACTTTGTGAAAAAGTGACATTCTGACAGGAAGAAAGGGTACTCTGTACCCTTGAAAACGACACGAGAGTGTCGAAGCCGGTAGGGTTTGGTATTCCAAATAAAGTGTGAAAAATACATCGTTTAAGTTTTATTTTATCATGCTCTTGTTACCGTGTAAAACGATTAAATTTGAGCTGCTGCTTATTATTCTAGAAGAAGATAAAAGTTTAAAGAGTTCTCGTATATCTTTAATTTCTGGAAGTAGTATCTGATAAATATAACGTGATCTTTTATTTTTTCCTTGGTTTATAATATTTTTAATGGATAGAAGAAGCTAAACCGCGTAACAACAGACAAATGACAGAATCTGACGGACTCCCTCCTCATTGTTGGAAAATTGGGTGCTCTGGCTAAATAAAAAAAAAGTACGTTTATACCTAAGTAACACATTTATGAATGGCTGAAGAATTTGGAGTTTCTCAAAAGGTCACTGGAATCATTTTGAAACTGTGATAATATATAATCATTGGCGTTTATGAAATTCTCAAAGTTTTCTCGGGCTTCCGTCCGGGTGAGTGGATCTATGATGGTCGACGTTTCGATACTCGACTCAGCCCGAGAAAACTTTTGAGTAACTCATACGCCGGAAAATTACCAGATTCTACTTCGTTTATAGGAAGTAAATATTTCTGTACAAAAGTATTTTTTGATATGTTGTGCTATCTCCTTTTCAATTATCCATGTCCGCTGTAAATACGAGTTGTGTGGCATGGCGTATTATGTTTATTTTTCTGCGGATCATTGAAGCTGAGACTAAAAACAATAATGCCAGTTTTCAATCAAATTTAAAGAAAAACTCCCTAATTTGGAAATTATCAAAGTAGATGCATGTCCAATCGCTTTATTTCTTATTTGAGGAATCGTCTCGTCATCGTATTTTTTGAGGAATCATTCACGCAAAAGAAAAATAACTACTCAGAGTATTATTATAGTTAGTTGTTTGGGGAGGCTACCAAAAACTCAAGCCATGCACCAAGTGTAAGGGGATATAGATAAAGGAATGAATGAAAGGAGGAGAGCGTTAGCTTGCTCTTAACGGAGAACATACAGTTTTACTTCCAATGCGGCAGATGAAGTACTGTCCTTGAAGTGTCCTCATGACACTCAATTAGAGTTCAGGATTCCCCAGAAAAATGTCAGTTAACTTCGGAATTCAAACCCTGGTCTTCGAGCTTGAAAGCTTGCAATCTTGCCATCGCATCCACTGTATCTCACTTTGGTTGTTTCGAATTGTTGATGGTAGGTAGTCAGTAGTGGAATTTTTGCTACCCGTCTTCATATACTATTGGGCGATTTAGTAAGCGTTTTTAGTTTACAGTGTTTACATATTCCATTGGAAATGGAACTTTTTTCTATTGAGTTGCAGGACTACATTTAGTTAAAGGATCCCTTTTGAAACTCCACGTGGTGTTTCCCAGAATCAAAGGAAAAGTATTTATTTATTATTTAGCATTGTCATTATTATTATAGAGCTAGGTTAGTTTATTTAACTTGGAGCCTTTTATGGCGTTCATTACACGTTAAATTACTACACACCGGTGGGACTCAGTGGACTTTTAGTGGGGTCATGCCGATTTTGTGATTATCTATGTCTACCGGGGAAAATTAGAAGCTGGTGTTGTAGCCACCTCAATAACCCGTTCTCTGTACTGAACCAAGGTGAATCGAATCCTAAACTTTCATAATGGAGATAGGCGAGTATGTGACAAGGTTGCAGATTATGTTTAGGCAGAAAAACTGGCAATCGTAAAATAAGTCTCTATTTATATGATTACTGTGTTGATTGATGCTATGTGAAGATTTGTATTAGGTTTATTTCAATTATCCAAAAAGTGCTCTCTTTATCTTCCTGTGTCATATAGGGGATGCGTGGGGGACAGCTCACTATGTCATAATCATAATTTGACAAATTTCTAAATCAATGTGAAATATATCGAATGATCTGCATCTGCATAAATCATCTGCAGATGCCATATGCAAAAGAGTATTCATGGAGTTGTAACTTGCGAAAAATCTTTAGTTCTCTGGCCCCTTGAAGTTTCTCGAACAGGTTTGGTGACTTTACAATGGGAGACAGGTAGACGTACTGTCGAATCGGCACCCAAGGGTTAATTTGAAACCAGGAAGTGCTTGGAGTACGGGAAAACTCGAGAGCGCCCTCGTACCGAATGCCATTCCCAATAAGCGGGCTCCGGGTGAGAGAGTGAGAGATCTCTCGCATGAGCATATTTCATTCTGTGGCCTGGGTGAAAAAAAAGGAGGCTATTCTTATTTTGAAAAGGAAGAAATTTCTCGCGGGAAGAATTGATTTACGGCGTCATTTACTTATTTATCCGGCGAAGGGAAAGGCATGAGATCGCGGCGTCATTTTTCACCGGCGGAACGATTCTTTTCTAAATATGCCACCCATCCCCGGGAGCTCTTCCACCTCACTCCCATCCCTTCCCTTCCCCCCTCCCGCTCTTACTCCCCCCACGCCCCCCCTCCACTCCTCCTCCCCCTCCTTCTCCAGCTTCCATTCGCACTTTCTAGTCACGAGCGATCAAAAATCTGAACCCCCTTCAAATCCCCCCTCCCCAGCCCCCAATCCTCTCCCGGTTTTTCCTCTCTTCGGCAGCACTCTCTCTTTCCTCCCCCCCCCCACTCCCCGCCCCTCCATCGGGGCCCCGGATTTTATTCGCTCCTGCCCGTCGCAATCCTCGCGTTTTCTCTCGAACTACTTTTCCACTTGCGTGAGACTTTGTTTGTTTTTTTTCTCCTCCGTCTTGCATTTCGCGTCTGCGATCGAATTGAATGTTCAGTAAGAAGATTCCTCCCCTCGCCTCCCGCTGCTTTTAACGGAATTGCCGCAATTCAACTCTTGGCGAGAGTCTCACGGTGAAATAGCCTCTTATCGCCCGAGAATTGCTTTCTTTTGCCGTACCCATTGGAATCTATTGCGTTTTTCACTCGAATGGAAGTTTTTCCTGGCTTTTTTATGGAGATTTTGTCGCGTCAAATTCGTGAAGCTGGCTTCTTTCACTCGTTGATTTTTGTGCCCAGGCACTCATCGCATCGGGATACATTTGAAATTTTCCAGAATAATTTGCATTGCTCCATAATATCGAAAATGGTGTTGTGATGAGTACTTTGTGATCTATTTGTAAGTTCCATGAGTCATATAACTATTATTTGCATTGGAATTCCTTGAAGAACACAAATACAGGGTACTAAAGGTCATAAACATTCATGGTTCATAAGTACTACCAATCACATCGAACAGCCATTCTTTACCTTTATTTTCTCTCACATACCGCTGCTTAACCGTCTACGTTCCCTTCGATCTCCCAATTATTCAATTTTAATCACGCTTGAACGGCTTCTTCATAAGTATTTATTATTTGGTATTTAGCTAATGATTCTTTCACTAATGATTATAGCTCCTTAAATCCCAATATCCTTCTTTATATTGTCATACCATTATACCTGGTCAATTACTTTCTTTATGTGAAAGAAGTTTCAACAAAGTTACCCAACAGCCAAGCGTGTAAAACTTAAAAAAAACGTGTTATCTTAAGGATTGGTGGGTGTAATAAATGTTTGTGAGCAAGTTAGATTCTGGTGTACTTTATTTTCACCCATTTGATAGAGTTGATTCTGACCTTTCATTTATGTTTTTCCATGTAATAAGGGTATAGATTTTGATGATAAGACATGGGCAATATACTGCATCTTCAGTGAAGAAACTCTATCATCGCATATTCAGTCATTAATACAAAGTCTTTGATGGAAACAATGTAAATTATCATAATCTCAGCCGACTAATACGAGGTACAGTATCCGTTTAATTAATAGATATAACTACTAAATGAGCCCGTCACGTGCGTCGATTTTTATTCACTTAAGCACTGAGGTAGATGTTCGTTTTTTATATATTATTATATTTGTGAAAAATAAAGAGACTTTTTCCTCAATGTTACATCCTATCTTGGAACCGCCCGAGAGTTGTGTGAATAGACAGTATATTCAGTTGCATTACGGGCGGGTGATTGATCAGATAAATGAGTTTCAAGGAAAGGGCATGAATGTATCAATTGAAATGAATCTCCTGGAGGAAATCTCTATGAACATGAGAATTTTAGCCATTGTGCTTTATCTTTACAATTATTTTATTAGGACTTCATGGCAATCAAACTTATCGTTTACTAAATTATGATATCGTTAAATTTCACTCAAAGGTTTACTTGGCGACTTTAAATCAGTAATAACAGTCACGACCCTAGTTTCAACGGGAGTGATTTTGCTATTTCGACGGTAGCTCGGTTTGTGTGAAGACGTTGCACGTTGTGACGTTGCCTTGTTTAAATCAGGTTCAGTGTGGAATACCGAGTTTATTTTGACATTATACGCGGCTAATTCCTCAAAGTTATTCCCCATCGAACGGAATGGATGAGGAAGATTCGGCTAACTTGCCGTTCATTCGGTGTTGCAGCGGTATGTTCGCGTGGCTAGGGCTCGAATTCTGCGCGGAGAATTTAGAACAGAAAATTCTCTAACTTCAGGGCTAATTTTCCTTCCATTGAGCATCATTCCACATGTAGCATGCGAGATTTCCTGGATTGGAATATTTAAAATAAACTCTTAGCCTTTGTGAAGGTATCATATATCTTTATATGTCATGGGCAGCATATTTCCCGGAAATTGCCGTAACCGTTCGTCAGCCCTGAATCTGTACATCGAGACAATAATTGGGGGGAGCCCTCCTGGTGTTTCTGGCTCATTACATCCCGTGAATGCATCGAAATTTTGCCTAACTATTTGTATTAGTTTTCGTTTGACAGAAATATAGGATATTCTCACTAATGAATGCAGAAATCATGAAAATCGAAACTGCGTAGGATGTAGTGATCGTTAAAATTGTAGTGTTGGTAAGGTTAACGTTTCATAGAGGCGCGTATTCTTTTGCTGTGGCGTTATCTTTGTGTTTTTAATTGAATAGCATGATCCAAAAAAAACTTCATGTTGATAAACCCTAAGTGAGCGTTGTACCTCTCTGCGTTACCATTAACAGTCGACCACCCTCAGTTTGGCACTGCTCTTACATACAGAGTTTTTATACTTTCTGTTCTCTCCTCCCTGTATCGTTTCTTTGAATTATCATGTCGATACTTTTCCGCTGAAATTTTCAATTATTACACGTTTATCAATTTACCCAGTCAATCTCAAATTACATTCAATATTCATCATTTTTCTGCTTGAGCCATTTGCATTTTGGTCTTTTTCCCTTTCTACAGCCCATGTCATCGAAAAATGTATATCTTACAGTCTCAAGAGATGTGAATTCCTGATACATTTTTAACTTCAGCCGTCACGGCGGCGTACCAAGCTTGCCGATGTCCATCGAAAGTGGTTACCTGTCGTAGGTTTTGGTCTGAATAGCCCAAATGATAACCCGTTGCCAATCAACCCTTTCAAGTTATTTAGGGAGAATTCTTTCACTTCCAGATTCATGTCATTCATTCTGGCCCTTCATCAACATTTTTTTCCTTTCTGCATTCATTTCGAGTAATTTACTACAGCAATTTGCGTCTAAGAACGGATCCAAAAAGTTTTCATTTTCCTTTTCTGGGTCTCAGGGCTTATGATTTCACTCACTTTGAAGTAATCCCGTAATTATGGCTGATAAGTAATGGTCTCATTGTCGTGGGGGACTATTTATTGAGTACGCGCCTGGGAGCAAATGTTATCGATGCACAGCGCAGCGTCGGTGGAATGTCGGTCATTCAGATTATCGATATTTATCGCCCATTCTCGCGCCAATCTCTTAAGCATGCACGGCCTCTCCCTCTCCCGCCACGTCTGCCGATCTGCTGGGAAATTAATGCCCCGCCGCCGTCTCTCTCCCTGCCTTCCCTCCCCCAAAGCCCCCCCAACTCACTCCTCTTCCTCCTTTCACCTCCTCCGTGGGCGGACACAAGGAGCGATGGACGAAGACCGCTTCCGCCCCCCCTTCCATCCTACTTCCCCCCACCCCTCTCACCCCTCCCCCACACACCCTCCCTCCCCACACTCGAACACTATTATTCTTTCATGGGATGGAAGCGGCTTCTTCTCACAGCGCTCAAGTTGGCGGTGAGAGAATGGGAGAGAAGGGATCCCTTACAAACTGCCCCGCATCGCACTCTCATCCCCCCACCTACCCCCGCCTTGCTCCTTTAACCCTTATACCTCTCTATCTCAGGAGATGGCTGCACATTGATGAAGCGAGAGAGGAGGGAAAATGTAGAGTCCCGGGAAAAATACAAGAGGGTGAAGCTATTAGGAATTGTTTAAGTAAAGAGAATAAACGAGAGGAGGAATGCACAAGTGTTGAATGGGAGGAAAAGAAGGAACATGCAAAAAACCTTATCCTCATATTTGAGCGATGAATATGAGAGTTAATTTCACAAGGATCTCATGTATATGTATAATCCAAAAATGCATGTGTCTGCGGTAAACATTAGTAATTGCCCCAAAATAGTTAATAAAAATTTAAAATAATCTGACGATCTAAAACGGCGCCTCAAAGGCTTCTCAACCTTTATCGCATCGCAAGTTTCGGAATATACCGAGGTTTACAACTTTCACAACAGCTCGTTTTAAACTCAACATAATTACATTTTTTCCTTTATTACATCAAAAACACGTTTTGCTAACTTTTAATAAAATCTCCCATCTCTATCCTAAATATTAAGAGAATGGTCATAACATAAATTCGTGCTAACGGATTATGTGCGCCATAAGCAGGGCCTTTTTTCAAATATAGTATAGTAAAAATACAGATAAGGATAGGATTTTGTTACATATCAATAAACATAAAAATAATTATTCTATCAAATGCATTTTATTTCGTCAAATTGTTGACCCTACTTGAAGATGCAGCTTCCAAAACTCAACGGACTCGACTATTTTAATGGACAGTAGACATTACCGATCGGTATCACCTCTCTGCTTTGAATACATTTCTGCAAAATGGATCAAATTATTGCCGTTCATTTAATTGTACAAAACGACCATTTTTTTCTTATTAGGACTAATCAGCTCAATTTAACATAAAAATGCGTCGTACTATCGTCTTTGATACCGTCCTGTTACTTTATCGGCCGGATACTCAATTACGAAGGGTTTTGACGCCGCGTAGCGTGAGTTACTTGTAATTATGAATATTTTCATAAAACGACATCATTAATCCGGACATCGTAGAGTATCAAATGAAGAGTTGTGCCGAACGAAGATGAATAATTATTCGCAAATTCTACTCATCTCAGTTTAGATGTAAATTAATTACCCGATACCTGTTGTCTATTTGTGTTTTTCATCCCTGTCAACTCTCTTCGCCAGAAGCAATGTAAAATTCCTCTCGGAAATGTGGATAACATTAAATTCAAAACGTTTTGTGCTGACAAAATTTTCTCCTGTGTGTTTAGCAGTACGAACTTCACGAAAGTAGTTCTTATAAATGGCTCATGTTCCCCATCTCGATCGCGGGGTCGGTGTGTTGGTGATTTTTCTCATCCCGAGGGTCCAGGTTAAAAATCTGGACATTTTTCAGTGGAATCCGAGTTGTGGGCTCTCGTTTACTAGTGCTCCGTTACATAGATCGACCGTTAAATTGTGGACCCGTTGCCACCCTACGTTTAAAGCGGGACATTTTCGACGCCAGGTTTCTCTCCTCCTACCTCCATTCCCCAAATAATCCTTCCCTTTCCAACATAATCACCTCTGTACTTCATTGTGTTATGGCCTCCGTCGTCGATCTAATGCTTAAATAAAGCCTAATGATTAACTTTCATTTTTTTCTTTAGTCATTTTCCATAGGTAAGTTTAAAAAATGCTCTTTTCCCTCTCATTCAGTCATTGGCCGTTCAATCCATAGATTAATTGACTGCAGCCCTCCATCCTTCCCTATCAAATGCTAGTTCTCTTACCTCCCGGTATCTTTCCCTATTTACAATCTTCTTTATTTGATCCATAAACTTATTCCTGGGTCTTCCTCTGGGGACTTTTTCCTCTATTTTACCTTCAATTATGTTCCTTACAAAGCCATTGTGTCTCAAGGTGTGTCCAATCCATCTCGTTCTTCTTTTCTGTCTGGTGTTACTTATGGTCCTTTCCTGTTCTACTCTTCTGTACATTTCGACATTTCTTATTTTGTCCGTCCATTTTATCTGTAGCTTCCTCCTTCAGCATCAAGCTTCAAAGGCTCAAGGCATTCTTGCCTGCTTTTTCAATGGTCCATGCCTCCGATCCATGGAATGCCACACTCCACACGAATGTTTTCACATACTGTTTACAGGTTCGTAGTCCTATCTTCTTCTTTTTTCCTCTCAAAAACTGATTTATTTCATACCTGTCTAAGCTTCATGATTTATAAATACTTGATTCATATTTGAGCGGGACTGAATAAATATTACAGTGGCTCGATATAAATTTACTTTCTCTTTTCATTCATTTCTTATGAAAGTTGAACACCTCTTGGACTCTTAATATTGTCTTTAACGCCATTTTACCCTAATGTTATAGCAGTTTTCTTCGTGGAGATGTTATTATAAAGACAAAATTTGGCAAAAGATAGAAAGACAGCTATTAATATTAATGTATGGTTCAAGTTAAAGGTTTCATAGTTTCGCGGAGGGTTGTGAGAAAGGAAAAATAATGGAGTGAGTGGCGTACCAAAGAAGGCTGTACTTGTTTTCCTCTCTTTTTATGCATTTTCTTTTCCCTCGCGGCCGTAGGTTGGGCGATGAATGCAAAGGGGAATAAAAACAAAAAGGAGTAGAAATAAATGCGGAATGGGATGGGAAGCAATGGAAAGAAGAAAAAGATGCCTTACTCTCTCTCTCTCTACCGCCTTCCTTCCCTCTTCCCCTTTCTTCTTCCCCAGCCATCTGAGTGATGTTCGACAATAAGACTAATGATAAGAATGAGATAAGTACGCAGGATAATGGGATGGAAGGCTCGCTCAATGAACAATATCGACCCTCGATTGAATATTATTGAGTTCATCATTCATTTGGTACTAAGGACGGTGCGAAAGCCCATGGACCTGAGGGATGGGCTGCTGATCGAGGTTTCCTCGCTCCAACCAGAGAGATCGAAACTCATCTGATCACGCTCATCCAAACTCATGCTTAGTGTTTTCATGGTCACTAGAGCGTATATTGTCGATTTTTCCATCACGAGGTTTCCAGTGCCCTGAGGTTTGCTTTTTCATCGACTTTAGCTCAGGGTCTTTTAATGAACTTTAGAAATAATAAGTAGATGTAAATGTCTCACCCACCATTTACGACTCGATCGAGGACAGAGCTAGACCCCGCACCACTCTGATGTAATGTGACTTTGTCCTTTTCCACTCTCTTCTTTATTTACTGTCCCTATTCCCTCCCATTTTTATGTCTGGTGTCGTTACACCCTTGACACTGGCCCCGATGACAGCATAAAAGATAGTAAATAGATGTATATGTGACAGATATTTAATATTAGTATTTTTGGCAACATTGCATGGTAATTTCGATGTTTTAACGAACTTATAGCTTCTGCTTTTCTTTTCAAGTAGTGCTCGATACATTCACAAACAAGCAAGAGAAAATTTTCACCATGAAATGGGCGAAAGTGCGGAAATGGTCGCATAAAAAATGGAGTGGTTACTACTGATCGTGATTGGGAGAAATTTATACCTGTTTTACGAGAGTTTATACAGTAAGTGCGGTCAGTCATTTTTATTTTTATGAGGCTTCCTATTACTGTTCATAATAATTTATTTAATGATATTACTTACCAGAGTATGAACTGTTGCCAGTTCCGCCTGGTCAGCTCGCGAGATTTGTTTGTAATCTTTTCAGTTGTACATGATCAGATATATTGAAACCACCTGCAGCCTGATATCACTCCTCTTGTAGCGCTTTTTCTTCTAACAGCACCTTCTCTTTTCTCATATTAATTTTCTCTGTTGATCAGGCACATGCCTGCAACTACGAATATAACCTCTCTCCTTTTTTTAATAAAATGACTTTGTCAATTTGCTCTTCTCCCTTCTGCTCACTGTACTAGCTAGTCTTTCCAATCGATTGTAGTTTTGTCTTTGGGAAGATTTAACCTTGGCGGCTCTCCATTCTTCCCGATTCTATGCCAGTTTAATGGTGGTGTGGTGATTTCCTTCAACCTTATAATTTCATCCGTCATCTGGTATTCTTTCTTCGCTTTACAATTTATCATTGCCTCGATTTCCTCCTTCAGCCGATATTCTTTTCTCATCCTCTCACCAACCCAGCCAGTATGTTTTCCTTTTTATATTTTCAAACAATTTTTGCACTTCTTCGCGTATATTTTGATATCGTGCTGCCTCTCAATCTCACTCTTTCATTTTACTTCATATCCCAGTTTCGAACGATTCCAAAACTCTATCTGGAAGTGAGTACAGGAATCGAGATTGTCGCGATAGTCGTTATATATTAAGGATCCTACTTCTATCATTATTATGAGGCTCGTCCTAGGCTAACCTTCCGGTTAGGGTAGATTTTAATGGAAGAGTAAAAAAATAAAAAAGTAAATGGAAGAGTCAAAATTTGCAGGCGCAGACCTCTGTCTACCTGCACTGTTTTTGTGTTTATTTCAGCATACTTCCTACCTATCTTTATCCCGTCCATTAAACCTGATCTGTTTCTACACCTTCCCCATTCACCCAACATCCTTTTATCTAAGTCGGTCTTCAATATCCCTTTGCTCCTTAACTACGTCCTCCATCCACCTATTCGGTCCCTTTGTAATCTTTTCCTGAAGTTTCTTCTTAATATCCACGTATAAAAACTAATTAATGTAGTGCATCAACCTGATCGATAGAGAGAAGCGTTCGCTCTCCGTCTACATATAGTCATTTTGCCTTCCTTGTTCCCTGGCAACCAACCGAGTAATTCTTACCCGTCGCTTCGCGCCTATGAGCTCCCTTCTCCCTAACCCTGCTATCATCCACCCCCACCTCACCACCCGCCCATCACCTTACGCCCCATCGACCGCTCTAGGAAGTCGGCCACTCTCGTCGATCTACAACAACAGTGATGGCGAACCTCTTCAGCTCCTTGCTAAGGTGCCCAAGTTGCCGTGAAACACGTTTTCTCCTGCCATCGTCACCTCGGCCACTCAAAGTATGTCATCGTGAAATCGTAAAAAATGGAATTTCTCCTCTCTGTTGCCGAAAAAGTCACACCAAATATTTACCAGAACTACCTCTGACTTCCTTTGTAGCAATATCTGTTAATATTTTCGTGGTTACACTAGTGATTGTCTGGGTCTTTCGGAGATTCAATCTTGACTATACCTCCTAATTCAGGCATAGCACCTACGGCTGTGGCGGTTCTGAAACCTGCGCACTTTGGGTTACCTGATAGGCTACCTGATAGCCTTACAAGGAGCGACAGTCCCTTGAATTGTAAGTTATTGAGAAGTTATAGTGACCAGTTTCAGTGAGTTCTCTCTTCAGTTCACAGGTTTATTTCACTTCCGAAAGCTGGAATGGAAAATGGACCAAAACGGAGAACATTATTCTATTTTATCTCCACCTCTACCCTCTTGTGTCATTAATACTCATAATTTTCCTCTTTTTTCTCGTCCACAGTTTTCGTGCTTCTTCCCAATGCATTTTGATCCCGCTGCGAGTAGCCATTTTTATTTCCTTTCCCACAAGCAATTTCACTGCTGATTTCTATCATTTTGTTTTGCGGGTATCAAATATGGCGTGTAAAATGTATGCCCAGATGGATTACATTCCGGAATTTTGATGCTGATGAATGAAAATATTTCCACGGGATAGCCGAACGATTTCTCCGGATTAAGCCCGTTCACCCCTGGCGGTATTTCGGCCGGATGCCGCAGCGTGTCGACTCGCCAAAAGTTCCATGGTTATTGTAGCTTTTAGATTAAAAATTGTGTTATTTCGGAAATGATAAATGAGTTTCCCTGATGAAAAGTTTCCGATTACATTGTTTGTTAAACTATGTGAAATGGTATGAGAGAGATAACAGTGTGGCCGAAATTGAAATATCGTTAAAAAATACTATGCTAGGATTGTTCGGAATTCCCAGACGAAATGCACTTTTTGGTATATATACACCGCCATTATAAAGGTGAAATGCCATATCTCGTTTTTAAAATTCAATTTTAATTGGGCGATGCCTTCTCTTTATTAGAGTAAAGATGTGACTTGTCAAGCACAACATTTGAGTTGATGAATATGGTGATGGATGAGAACTGAACTTGGCAGAGATGATATTCGGTGGTTCTGAAAATGCCTACAAAATCTCTCATGATTATTGGTGTCTTCTTCCTAAGTATCTACTGAATATAACCACCCTCGATGAAAGAAAAGTTGAACGTTGCTGTGTAAATTTCAGTAAATTATTATAGTTTCATTTTTTATTAAATTGAATGAAACATATACTTACACAATTTAACTTTTTTAGATTATGAGACCGCCGAGTCCATTTAGTGATAAAATTTTCATCTCTGAAATCTAAATTTCTAAAATAAAGAAATTGAAAAACATCTTGAGACAAATTTCCGTCGACAACACATGATCTCTTAAGCGTAAGCCGCTGGGATCATCGTCTGAGTATTGGGCTGGATCTTCTCAATATGACTGTGTTTAACGGAACTTTCCGGGACGTAAATTCAACAGTATCTGGCGAAACGTGGTAGAACAGCATCTTGCAATTACTAAAGAAGGAAATTTTTATCGTCCACTTTATCCACTTCGTAGAGCACGTATTTCAACTGTCACGCAGCAATAACCAGATTGACCGTGATTATTTCATTTTCTTGTTCTTCAATCATTTTCTACGAGTAATTCGAAAAATTCTCTTTTCCTCCTCGAAAAATTCTCTTTTTCTTCTCAAAATATCGACTTCGTCCATAGCTATCTTAGCTTCATGGTTTTTTAAATACGCAATTTATAGTTGGTTGGAACTGAATAAATATTACGGTGGCTTGATTTCAGCTCATCTTCTCTTTTCATAAGAGGGATTAACACCTTTTGAACTCTTGATAACCTCTCTAATATCATTTTACCCTAATGATATTAACGTTCCATTCGTTGTGATTTCACTAAAAGGATTAACTTTGGCAAAAGAAAGGATGGCAAACATTAAAATCAATGTAGGTTTAAAGTTAAAGGTTTCATAATTTCCCTAGCCCTTTACATCTTTGTTATTTCATAAATCTCCTGCTATAGACATTATCACAAAGACATTAAATTGAATGGATTTATATGAATGGACGTTTACTTGTGTATTAAGTTTCGTTCGGTTTGTTTGAACTTTCACGGAATAATTAAGTCTTACGGAGAATGTACTACATAATTATTAATTTTTGAGGGTTAAATTTTAATCGGCTAGCTGCATAATTTAATTCACTCTGTATAACTCTCTTGCCTTTTTATATTTTTCTACTTTTCTATTTGAAGTAAAAAAACAGCTTGACTCAGGCCAAGTCCTTAAATTACTGAGTTTCAATTTAGGCAAATCTAACACATTCTCATCCCCATTTTCGAGTAAAATATTTTATACACATCAATCCAATGACCGCATTTTCCTCTTCTGTGCTCTCAATGCATGGGGTTTGCACTAGCATCTGTAGGATATGTCATGGTAATGTATGTTGTAACAAGGAATTTGGTCAACAGAGATCAGTTATACGTATTATTATGTGAAATCCTTTTGAAATTTAGATGTACGACTTTATTTCAATCTTAGCAGACAAATAAAACCGGTTTTGGCTATATTGAGGGTAGGTGGAAAATTTGTAATACTGACTATTCTTTTGCAACGTTTCGGAGCATAATGTAATTTAACCTCAGGGCACAGGACAAAATAATTAAGAAATTCGGTTCATTCTAAAAGGACGCAAACATTACACTTATAATTTAACTGCACCATTCCATATATTTCACTAATGTTCTCATTGCAGTATTTGTGTAATTTTTACGAGCAACCAACCAAATATGTACCATTTCATGCTAGATTTCTTGAATATTTAATTCTAAGCCCTGAAGATAGAATACATTATGTTCCGAAACGTTGAGAAAGAATAAATAGTTATTGAAATGTCCGTCTACCATCGATAAATCCGAAATTGCAGAATGATTGAGGTCAATATGATGAACACTGATTTAAAAAAAACTTTTTGATTAGTATTCTACTCCAGTCAGTTATCGACAACTTACCTACTCTTTGAACATTTATTCACATCGGGGACATAATTTGTGACTGTTCTCGCCAATGGACATACCTACATTGTCTTCTTCATTTTTCTTCCTCCCATTCTTTTATCTTCGAATTCATTTTTACGCTTCTTTGAGAAATTGAGCTTCCAGCCCAACTCTAATAATATATTTTCACTCTGTTCCTCTTGGTAGGTATCAGCCGGTTATTATTGCCTCCTCCGGAGGCCACTTGTGTGATTAGGGTTGTAAATAGGTGAGTAGGAGCAGTGAAGGGATTGGAGGTAGAGTTAGGAGAAATCCTTATGGCCAGGTACCAAGGAGTCCAGACTTGTGTGTCCTATCCGGTGGCAGGATTGCTGCACTTGAACTGCTCTCCGCATAGCCCGCGAGGTGGGATGTGTGTTAGATGGAAAATTTCTGACACGTTAGCCTCCAGGTTTAAGTGCTAAATTTCTAGTTCCCTCGGCCAACCCGGTCCCTCGAAGAGAAATTGTTTCCGTAATTTTGATATTGGAAGTCTGCGTTCATACAAATTGAATGTTTCCGTCGTAAATCACGATACAGGGCATATGCCTTGGAGGAATCTGATCATTTATCAAATCATATGTCTGCCTCATCATTAAATGCCGTTGCATGCTTCCGTGCGTAAGTGGGTAGGTGTGTGTATTCTTGAGTCCCACTGGAGTAGAACATAAATATTCGTCGAGTCGGTTGCCACGCTGCAGGCGTTCGGGGATCCGTTTATCTAGGAAGTTCCTGGAGGAGGTTTCTCATGCCCTCTTGGATGAGTCCGAAAAGCGCCTGGAGCAGCCCATGGATTACATATAGTGGGTGTTATGTCACGAAGCGTTGGTGCTCGAAGTGAGGTGGGAAGAGAGCTTGAGGCAAAAACTAAAAACACGAGCCGAGGAGATGAATTAAAGGTACGGGACATGGTATCCTTACCGTGAATGCATTTTTTGACGCGTAATTTTGCTTCCGCTAAACCATGACTGATTGTAGCTATCGGTTATGTTATCACCCAAGTTCTCATCTACCAATCTCGGAGAAAGCACACATATTTCATTGCCATTCTGTTCCTATGCCGATCTTTTTTCTTCAATCTATTCCCATTTCTAGAACAACAAACTCTTTTACCTAGCCAATAACAACAACAACATCTAAGACGAGTGATGAGTAATGCTTGTAAAAAATACCGTCGGTTAATTTTCTGCTTTTTTCTGGTGGAGTCTTCAATATAGCTGTCAAGGCTACATCTCACACTCCCTGCACCATTAAAGCGATTCCTTTATTTAATGCCCACTCATTTCCTCTAGAGTACAATGAAGTCACCCTGATAGTAATAGCGGTGGTGGCAGGTACTTCAAGCGCTCTGAAAATATTTAATATATTTGCTATTTAAATTAGCGTCATCATCATCATTGGTCATTCAATCCTAAGGTTGGTTGACTGTAGCCCTCCACCCTTCCCTATCAAATGCTAGTTCCCTTACCTTCTGGTATCTCTTCCCATGTACGTTCCTCTTTATTTAAATAAACGTTAAGCATTAAATATTTACTGAGCATCCCTTTTTTATATTACTGTAGTCGAATTAGGATGGGCTAGTTAGTTTGCCGGTGCCCTATTGCGAATTAATCCTCTCACGGTGTTCGAGCATATATTCCCAGGACCTTATCTTAGGTCGGCTATACAATGGCATTGTTACACTCATTTGATCGTTTCCATTATTTTCATTCATTGTAGAATGGAATCATGCACATTTTTATTGCAGGAACCCAACTCAATTCGAATTGGTTCGATTCAGAATCCGAGAATTCGCTATAGGTGTCATATCTCCGGGAAAACAATCAAATCAATCCAAATGCAAACAAGCTGAAATACGGAGGTAACTTTCTTTAGAACATACATTTTTTGGCCGACAAAAGGGTTTAATAATATGAGGGACTATCTTGTAACTGGTTTAGTCGGGTGATGAGCGTAAATGGCCCTCGTTAATAGCGCCCATGACAAATTTATAGCCTGTTGATATTATAAATCAGCGCATATTCGGTCCACATATACCGCCTTAGGCCTAAAGTCAAGCCAGCTATAAATGCTGCCCACTTTAAGATAATGGTTCTTCTAGAGAGCTCGAACGATTAGTTGGTTGATTTTTGGGCAGTCGAAACTCCAAGTTTACCAAAGACATGATAGCTTGTAATTTTCACAGCAGTGAGTTATTGCCTTCAGAGCACGATTATAGTGATTGAAAATTTTAGTTTATTGTGTTATTGCACTATTTCAACCAATCTGTTTAGACTATGAAACAATTTTGGAATTGGTTGACATTGATAACGGCTCTTTTAAAACTCTTTTAAAAAATGTTTTGGAAAATGAAGATGACTTTCGCTCCAATACACCGCAATTTCTTATGCTTAGTCTTAACCTTTCTGCCATGTATGCTATTGGTTTATCGAGAACTTTACCCAAGATAAAATTTCAATTTTTTTTAATGTTTGGAAATCGAAAGCCTATGGATTTCATCAACTGCAAATTAGTATTATACACTCTCCGGCCGGCCTCTGTTGGCGGAAGGGTAAAGTCCTCGACTGCTATTCCTGGGGTCGCGAGATCAAGTCCCACTTGGGTGGGTTTTTCACCACTCAGGATGTATGTCAGGTTCTGTTGGCCCGGTCTCTGGAAAACCTGATGACAAGCTTAGCAGCTTATTGGAATTCCTGGGACGTACGGGCCAACTGAATCGTCCGAAATGCAAAAAAAAAAGAAATTATCTATATGGAGAGGATTATATATTATCTATAGGATTATCTATATTAAATATAACAACTCTCCTTGCCTTTCGTTTTCATTTCAATCGTCCCAACGATTTCTAACTTGATCGCACGAGCAATTTCAACTAGTAAACCCTTTTGCCTAATGATTTATTCATCTCGTGGGGAAAAATGGGAGTAAAGATATGAAGGAAGGCCTGCATTTTTCTGATAGCGCCTTTCCAGAATGCCCTTTAGTATCTTTGCGACACACTTTTGTTGCCACATGTTTCCTAGCAAAAAAGTAGAACCGCAACGCTCCATGTTTCCTAGATGTTGAGACCGGAGAGTCAACTGCTCTTTTTTGCGCTGTCATTTCGTGAGCATTAAACTTTTATTATAGTTAATAATTTTCATCACTAATACATGTGTAGGTTTTAGTGTCTAAATGAGACAACAATTTCAGGAGCACGGGTGGTTTATCCCCGCTTTGTCACTTCCACATCGATACTTTAGTCGTCTTCCTTTCTCTTACCTCTTTGTACCCTTCTTGAGCGATGTCCATGATATCCTTCTCTCCATCAAATTGAACTAGTTACTCGTAAAGAGTTATTTTATTTAAGAATCTGAAGTTAGATACTGCTTTACATTTTGAAACAATTTATGAAATTAATGTAATTTACTTTTTCTAAATTATGGGTGCTTTCTGTGCTTATCTGCTTTTTTGTGACCTCTTTGCAATATTTGACCTTGTATGTTCGACACTGCATCATTTACAAGGGACTACAGAAATAGTACTTGAAATTTAGGAACTCGATGCAGGAGCTAACTTGATAGGGAAAAGCAGAGGCTCTCTTCTAGGATATCAGCCGAATTTAAACGCTGTGCTTCAATATTATTTAAATTAAAGTAAGCACTGAGTAGTAACAGTGTTTACACTTGAGTGTTATCTCTTCCATGATGAAATTTGCTTATTTTGATGAGTGAGTTTTAACTAATTTTCCTACTTGGATAAATATTCCTCTTTTCCTTCATACTATCGTTTGGTATAATGTCTTCTCTAACATAGGTATGATTAATTTCAGCCAAAGGAATGACATCAATTATACTTCTGGAGAATACTTCGTGGGATAGCCATTTATTTATATTCTATACCATATTGTCTCTAATTTATATGATTAAACCTTTCATTTTATACTTAACTCATATGTGTGCGTTCTGTTGCTCGTTCCCTTTTTTTCGACTTGTCCGAATCGTCCGAGATCCTCACGCTTTTGAACTAATTGGAAGTGTGGACGTGCATAAAGTTAATAATCACTACACAAATAAAATTAATAAAGTTATTGAAGAAATGATTTGATGCTAGGAGTTTACTGCCCTGTACACTATCAATATGGATGCTTATGTTTGTAAATTACAGTAATCATTTTATTATTCGATGAGCTTTGTTCTCATGTAAACATCAATATGTATAAGGCTGCAATATAGGAGTGGTAAATTATTGGTTAGCTTTGCCGTTAGTTGTTGGCCAGAATACTTTTTTAGAGCCAACCAGAAGTATTTCTAAATTGAGCAAAGAACCTTGAGTCATGATCGCCAATTTAAATTTACATTGCTACTCAAGCCGTCACAAAGTGTTTAGAAATCTGCTATGAAATAAAGTTGAGAAAATTAACCGCTTTGATTACCTACATCTATTCCTTTGGGTTTTAAATGAAATTACTCGCATTCTCCGAACACTTTTGATCCATGAAATATCCTACATGGGCCTTAAATCTATTAGACGAATTTCAATAGTTTCACTGGTCTGGATTGATTTCTGTGTCAATAAACTTTGAATTGCGCTAGAATATCATAAGTTCAAAGAAACAAAACGCATAAATTTTGTCAGGAAATTATTTTTTCTGATTTTTCAAAGAATTAGTTTCCTTGATTAAACTGTGCATGAGCTCAATATTAGTCCATACATTCCACGAAATGCTTAAAAAATTAGAAATTTAGCATTTCGGGAAAAGTTTTCATTTTTCTTTCTTTTCTTGCAAACGGCTATTCTTCATGGACCAACATAAGACCTGGCAAGTACTGATTCAGGTTGATTCGCGATAGACCTCATGCAAGTGGCGTAGATGAGTTACCTCCCTCAGTATTGTAGCCAGTAATTGGCGATAGTGGATGTCCTTTCCTGTATCCCCTACGTAATACTTCCCAATACGGTCATCTTTCCGCGTGTATGACGTGTGCCGTCAGATTAATGTGGATATTTCTAATATTACACTCACCACTCCATTTTAGAGCTGATTTATTAAACTTTTCCATTAATTTTGTCTAAATGACTCCATATGTCGTCTTTGTGAGATCAATGAAACAAACAAAAACATAATTGGTCTTGTTATAAGTTTATTTCTACAAACGTCTAGCGTCGCACGTCCACGTATCTCTTTCCAACCCAAACTGATCGTCACCCAGGTTATTGTTCACCATTATCTCAAGCCCTCTGCTCATACCTCCACCATGTACTTTTGTCGTTTTCGCCTCCGTTGCCTCGTTGAACTTGGGCGTTGAACTTATTTCCTCAAAAGTGTGTAAGCCAGTGACACCACTTGTTAGCGTAACTGGCTAACACATCAGATCAGTAATTGGGAGATCCGGGTTTATATCCCGGTAGAGTCAAATGTTGTTTTTCATGGCGACTTTCTCCCTCTTTGATTTAGGGTAGACCGGGGCTATTTCGATCACGGGGCTATTTCGATAAAGTTAAGAAAAACTCCCGCTACATAATTCCGGCGCTGCTGTAAGTGTTGCAGTCAAAGTTAGTAGTTAGAGTGATTCCTTAGTGAGTTGTAGCCGAATCGTGCAGAAGACACCAGCGGTATTAACAGTGAGGTATTCCTCTGAAACAGTTAAGGTAGTTGCAAAAATCAATTTTCACATGTGCATGTAACTTTCTGCCCTACTGAAATAAGGTTTCGCTGTCTCAGCTTTGAGCATAACCATTACTTATATTTCTTAAACGTATCCTCAGTATACCTAAAATAACCTGGGAAAAACATTATTGTCTACTTCAGTCTACTACTGATTAATTAATTAAACAATAAAAAAATGTCTCTCGGGGCTATTTCGATCACTATTTACGGGGCTATTCTGATCACACGAGGGGCTATTTCGATCATCGCTCTGGTCATTATTCCAAAACATTAAATTATTATAGCCTAACTTCTGATCTATGTGGGGTTTATTCTATTTGTCAGATGGTTCGGAACCACAAAGGGAAGGATAAATATAGAAAATGGAAGGAAGAAGATATGGAAAAGGCTATAAATAGCCTCAGTGATGGGTTGCATAGCGGCCGAGGGGCTTCAGAGAAGTACAGTGTACCCTATGCAACACTTCATGGAAGAATAAAGGAAAGTAAGGACAATAAACTAGGAAAACCTTTACATAAGAAAAAAAAATTTGGTCATCCAACGGTGCTGAAAGAAGAATAAGAAAAGCAGCTGGTTGAGAGGCTGATAAGGCTTTCAAGGCGTGGATTTGGGTGTACACCTGATTTAGTTCGTCGAGCTGTTTTCCAGTATGCTGAGGAGAGACATATGAAACATCCGTGGAAGAAAGAAGGAAAAGCCGGCCCGTACTGGTTCAGTGTATTCACCCAGATATATCCCTTAGAAAACCTGAGAATCTGTCTCGAGTACGTGCTGAGGGGTTAAATAAGAAAGCAGTAGGTGACTTTTTTAATTTATGTGAGGAGGTTTATAATGACAATGATATGATATACCAACCAAACCTTGTTTTTAACGTGGATGAAACGGATTTCCCCCCAGCAATAAGCCGTCAAAAATTGTCAGTGAGAAAAGTACAAAGGAGGTAGTCGCATTAAATAG
Source organism: Ceriagrion tenellum (assembly GCA_963169105.1). Taxonomy (NCBI): domain Eukaryota; kingdom Metazoa; phylum Arthropoda; class Insecta; order Odonata; family Coenagrionidae; genus Ceriagrion; species Ceriagrion tenellum. The sequence continues at coordinate 26,128,469 of OY720636.1, read as the reverse complement.
TGTAGAGAGAGCAGAAAATGTTATGGTGATCGCTTGCTGCAGTGCTTGTTGAACTTATATTCCTCCGATGTTGACCTTCAAAGGTGGTCGACATAGATCTGAGTAAGAAGAGAGCATGCCACAAGGTACGATTGTCACAATGTCGGAGACTGGCTACACAAACGAAGACCTTTTCTTGACGTGGCTGCAACATTTTCAGCGGTACCGCCCGCGCGGTAAATGTATTATGATGCTTGATGGCCATGCGTCAAATCATTCATTGTCTAGCCAGGAATACTGCTTCCAAAACGACATTGAAATAATTTGTTTACCTCCTCAAGCCACACATCTGTTACAGCCTCTAGGCCGAACAGTTTTCATACTACTCAAGACTTTCTACAATCAGAGTGCCACTATGTACATACATACGCAACAACCCAAGAAACTCCATAACAAAGTTTAATTTTGGCAAGCCTTTTAAAGAGGCATGGAATAAGACTGCGACTATTGGGAATGTATTTAAAGGGACATTACAAAGGGGGTTATGCACACGAATCTTTTCCTTTGAATCCTAATGTCATTCCCGAAGAAAAGTTCTTGCTTTCAAAAGTTTTTGAAATCGAAAATTCACAGGCTGAGGAATCTGATTTAACTCTTAACCCTTCATTAAAAAACCCACCTGTACCTCTGGATGAGCCCATTTCCTAATTTGAAAGAAATGAATTCACCTGGCCCATCGCAAACAGGTCAATCAAATGAGAGGGCTCACTAATCAATTTTTGCGAGCTCAATTCCAACACTGAAGAGAACCAAGAAGAGGATGAAATGCCGCTTGCGCCAAAAAGCTAAGGTTTGGCGTCACCTGAAAAAATCGCCATCACAGCCGCTAAAAGGAAGCTTAATATGGAGAATAATCAAAGGAATTTAAGGAATACGAAGCGTTACGTTATTAGCCGAAAAAAGAGATCAGATGATCTAGAGAACAGTGAGTCCAAAACAGACAGCTGCGGATTTTGTGGCCCTGGTTATAAAACAAAAGAGTCATTAAAAAAGGGTGACTGAATTAAATGCCAAAAATGAAGTGCGTGGTATCATGGAATTTGTGTTGCTGCAAAAGGGAAGAAGCAATTTGTTTGTGAAATATGCATCTAAATTGGATTTTCATTCAAGTTAGATTGTGAAAATAAACGATATTCAAAACGCTGACTCCTGTAAGTTTAATTTCTTATTTTTAAATGATTTTTTGGACATAGTTATATACCTGTCGTTACAAATGTTTATTAATACTAAAACATCGTAATTACGAGCTCAACGTGCTGCAATGCCCTTTAGTGATGACAGTTCGAAGGCTTTTGTAGCGAGGATAATCTGCTTCTGTCTCTTTCGGTAGCAGCTCAGCGTGGCACTTCGTCTACTGAGCTTTAACGGCCATACAGGATGCATTCTCATGATAGACACCCTAATAATTCACACTGTAATAGCTACAGAAGCTTGGACGACAAAACGCCACACGCAGCTGCCAAGAAAAGAGACTGGAACAGGTGTTGGTGATGTTTCTGTGGTAAGAGAACTTTTTTCTAATTCATTACTTATGCAAAAAATATTTTCAGACTAATTAAACAAAACAATTAGCACCATTTTGAGTTAATTTACTCTCAATTGTTTTCTCCTTAAGCCAAATAATAAATATATGATAAAATATTTGGCTATATGTGTAAAAACTAAAATGATCAGAATAGCCCCGTGAGTGATCAGAATAGCCCCGTCATTTTTGACATTTCAACATTTTGTGTTAAGTCACTTACTGTGCTCTACCTCCCATGGTTCATTAACTTAATAAATTTTTCTCGTCGCAATCTTTGGAGCAAAGGCTAAGCTAAAAGTCGGCGCAAACCAATAGTTCTTCAAATTGTTTAAACTCTGTCCATGACGCAATGATGTTAAAATGATCGAAATAGCCCCGGTCTACCCTATATCTTTGCTCCTGTGTTTGTGACTACGTACCGCTTCATCAGCGTGATCGCATTGCTTGAAAATAGTTTTGTATTAGTATTCCTTACTCTTCTTTGGTGTAGGAATCTTTCCAAAGCTTTCCTTTTCCTAAGCCTATTGGCCAATAACATAATTTTAAGCAACTTGAGGAAAAACCTGACGGGGATTATACACTAAGGCTTTTTAGAACGGTTGTATGCTTCAAAAGAAATCCATTGTTACGGATGAAAAGAGATACTTCTGACAATCTGAGACAGAGAAATAGAAAGGGATAATGCGGTATCACGAATTAGGTTGCCAAGTCATGGCTCTGGAGGCTATGCCACAAGCATAAATGGAGAAGTAGAGTAAGCCTCCAAGCACAGAGAAAAAGTTAAATATCGGCGATTTAGGTTCTCGAGAAAAAACGCAGTAATGTTAATGTTGGTAATTTTACATAAATGCAAGCTATTTGATGAGAAAAAAAACCTCGAAATAATTAAAAAGAGGATTGTATTCAGTACCGTTGCTGGCTATTTGATGCCCGTTGAATCAACGCGCGCGATAAAAATTTGGTAACATTTTTCAAATGTATTTTTACGAAAGATTTGGGCTCTGCACAATTCTTCATCGTGCATGAAGGCAAATAATTATGAAGACAAATGTAGAATATAGAACAAGCTCTGCACCACCTGATGTTATACGAAACATGAAGTTGTGAGTGAAATGAAAATATTTTATTAAAAAGAACTTATTGAAAATTGAGAACGCTTCTCTTCTGTTCCCGGTTGGGAAGATTAAAAACAATAATTAATGCTCAGCAACCTGTTAAAAGCAGTTGAGGAGGAAGCGTGACCTATAAGGCCTCTTAGGAAGAGGTATGTTAGTCCATATTAATCAAATTTGTTAAATTGACGCCAAAAATCTGTGAGTAACCAAGTTATCCAGGTTATTGTTTTGTAATTCGAAGTATCTATCTAATATACGAACATTCTCAATATTAAAGTCAGAACTTCCTGATTTCTTATTCTGAAGGAATTAATAAAATATTCTGATTTGTCCAAAAAGACAAAAAATAGCATTGGAAGGGTTACCGTTCCGTTGTTTTATAGTGTATGAATGAAACACCATACGATAATTCTCAATATTAAAGTCAGAATTTCCTAATTTCTTATTCTGATGGAATTTATTAGAGTTTGATGCCACGTCGACAGTATGGAATCCAAATCTACCTTTTCCATGGCTATGCTGTTATGCCCGCTGGATTCATATAAAGACGTGGCCGACGAAAACCAATCCGTGTCTTAACAAGGGACTTCCCGCAAAAATACGCGAATAAGATTTAGTTCGAAGAGCTCCGAACGAGAACTCGGGTCTACGGGCTTCCACGCCTCATCCAAGCGAGCGAGTGACCCGGCCTAGTTCCGCTCCCTCGAAGTTCAGCGAAATCCCCTTCCGTCCGTCGCGCTGGGGGATGGATAGGTATATTTCAGACGAGAGTGGGGCGGCTTGGCGCTGGGGAAGGGGAAGATGCTTAGAAATGAGAGACCGCTCTTGTGCCGAGAGGGGAGAGAGAAAGAGAGGCCCACTTACGGAGCAAGAGAGAAAGACTTGGCTGGCTGGAGAGAGAGAGAGAGAGAGAGGGAGGGAAAGTAAGGGAGAGAGAGAGAGGGAGGGAGAGAGAGAGAGAGATTAATAGATTGAAGAAGAGAGAATTAAATGACGTCATCCCGCGAATTAAGAGTCTCCTTATTGTTGAAATAAAAGGATCCTCTTAACATGGCTACCGCGCACAATTCGTCTTTAACGTGGCTGGAGCGGTAATTGTGGGTCATTGAGTGCCTATTTCTATGTTTCTAGAAAGCCATAAAAAATTCTGGGAACACGTATTCTACTTCTACATACTACCCTGCGAGCCGCCGCATGGGCGTGTGACGGGGGGTTTTAGGCCACCAGCCGTGTAAAGGTGTGAATTTTTGGAGATGAAATGGTGTCATATCATAGGAGTGTATTTAGTGGAGCTCAATTTTTATTGTGGTCGCTTATTGTACGCGGACAGAACGAGTTTTTGTTCCTATCTGTTCGGCAGTGTATATCTCTAATTTTGTCGCATCTGTCAGACCTAGAGATGTGGTGAGGAGTCATGATGATATTCTCTATGTTGCTCTGAAAAATATCAGTTCTGAATTTCTCAAACAACTTTAGCCTAGCGTGTAGCCTCAGAGTCTCTAAGGGCTCCCACATCCTTTCCTTTTATTATGTCTGTATGAAGTGTATCTTTTTTTTGCGGTGGAAGTCACTATGCATTCAGTAATGGAAATGATTCAAGATCTATAGACTAACTATTTCGAATTTTAGTCGCACATTATATTAAAAAGTTCTGGAAACAGCATGGTACCTTATTACTTTTCGTAAATTATTATAATAATATGAGAAGTATATTTCCGCGTTAAGAAGGATAAATGTTCATACAGGATTGACTTTTCAAAAAAATATGCCACCTGCCCTTGGGCTACGTGTTAAAATAGAAATAACGTGAATAGAAACAAATAATAACGGAGCAACTTTTTCACATTATCTATAGATTTCGCTAATGAGAACACCTTTGCAAAGTTTCGCGCAACTTACGTAAACAACAACGGTTCATTCACTTAAAATTTTATGAATTATGAAGTGATCTTTTTGGAGTTTAAATCCATCTTGTGTTTTCTCCGTAACCAATTATGACATCGCTACAATTTCGTTGCTTACACCTATGATTCCGGCGTAGTATTTCTACTCAACCCGTCCATCCATTATGGCCGATTTCGCATTTAAATGGCGACAATGTTTCCCTGTTCAAACCTAACATATGGTAGAATAGAATAGAATTGTATAAGTTTTATTATGCTCTGGGTTTCCCCATAAGAGCACAAAAAGAAAATACGAATCCAATGCTGCTTTGAACGAAAAACTAGCAAACAAATATGTATGTACCTGACCAACATCTCACAGTGATGAAAAACAAAAAAATTCACAGTCACAGATGATTAACACTAAATATAATGGAAAGTATAATATTTAAATTGGAAAATATAATATCAATCACAGAGAAATAACAAACTAAAAACAGTTTCTCAGATCATTTTATACAGATCATACAATTCTATAACAAGATACAAATTTCAATTATTGGCATATATGCTGCTTATGGTATTTATTAAAAAGTTTGTTCTTAAAAATAGACAGCGAGGACGAATTTTTTTATAGATAATGGACCTAACTTTTTGATATCTACTGCTCTCTTTTTTAATCTGTGGAGAGTTAAGAGAATGAGGTGGAAAGTGGGAGGGTAGCAGAGCAGAAAAAGAAGACTAAAAAGAAGCAAAGCAGGGTGGGTGTAAGAGGGGGGTTGAGAGGGTGGAAAGCAGGAGGGTGGGGGCGCGTGGGCATTCGATATTCGATTCTGGGTCAGCTCTATGTCTCTTTCGTGAATATATATTATGGATTCGGATGTTTGGCATTGTTTCCTAGGCTACGTGTTGCCTAAATTTCCTTTTTCTTTTCTGTTGTTATTGTAAATAGACGTAGTTGATTATTGCTGACGTGCGACTGTGGGTAAATATTCAATAACGATCAAGGAGATATGAATTACTTGGTGCTTTGAATAATATCTTGCTATTTTTGTTGTCTAAAAGTTACTTTTTAAATGCTAGAGAGGAAATATCTATTACAGGAAATGTGTAAAAGGTTTATAAAACGTTTATTGTGTGCCGATTACGATGTTTGCCATAATCCGATTATAATTGGAATGCATTAAGCCTGTTTTGCCTAAGCAAAGAATTCTGAATGCCTTGTTTGAACAGAACTTGCATCGTACCAGGCTGCAAAACAGGGTATGCGTCTACGAGGACCTAAAATAGGAGACGTGGATTGAAAAATAAGAATCCGTTCAAGGCGGCCGTAAGTGCATTCCTTTTCACCAACACTGCAATGATGGCCATTGGGAATACTTATGAAGTCACCTCGCACTGTCATTAAATTTCCGTATAGCAATATTCACGAAGTGCCAAGAAGTTAATGGTGCATTTGTGTTATTAAAATAGGAGAGGAATAAAATATATCTCTAGACCGGACGATTTAATCAAGTGTATAATTACATCCCGCGTGTAGTACTACATTTTTTATCCCCTGCCCACTGCATTAAGATTAATTGTAAGTAAAACCCATTTATATTCCTGATAAAACCGGTAAGACGTGTTGATTTACAATATGTCGACTGTATTTACATTTGAACTTCCGTCTTTCATCACTAGGCGGAACCACTTTCCAAAAAATTGTTTGTTTACTGGAATTATAGACAACGCTTTTTGGCAACGAGATCCCAATCCATAATATACATTCATGGTCTCTTTCTCCCCCCCCCCCCTACCCCACTCCGCCCCCTTCCCCCGGGTATCCTCTTTCTCTCTCCTTCTCTCCTGGAGTAAGTAAGCCTCGACGCTCGCTCGCTCTGCGTGGGATTGGGGAAAAAAGGGGAGGGAGTCGACTCGAAGAAGAGGTGGAATGGGGGTTAACTGGGTGGGGGGGGGAGAAAATGAGAATGGGGGAGGTGAGGGTCGAAAGGGGAGGGGGGATGGGTGGGAAGGAAGGGATTCAGCCATCCCACACCCCTTTTCCCCTCTTCCCGGCAAGCCTTCTCTCCCTCCCCCCACTCCTCCTCCTCACTACGCCCTCCCCCCCTTTCCCTTCCCCCCATCGTTCTCTCCCGAGCACCCGAGCCAAAGTAAGTGGGAGTTTTAAAAGCGGCGTGAGTTACAAGAGTGCGTGAATTACGGTCAAGAGGGTGAGTGGAAGGGTTGGGAGAGGTGGAGGGAGGAGGGCGAGGGGTGTGGGGGGTGGGGATTAGAAATGTGTGCCGGGTCTCGGAAGAGCGGAGAGAGAGGGAGGATGGGGGAGCGGATCCTTTCCGAGGCGGCAGGAGGACACGCTCCTCGCGAGAGAAGGGCCGGTTGGAGAGGGAGGAAGGGCCGGTTGGAGAGGGAGGAAGGGGAGGTAGGATAGCACGGAGCGATGATGCCCATCACGAGACAATAAATATCAATGAGTGGCGTCTCTCGGCTCGTGAGGAGAGGCAGAGAGCGGACTCCGAGTGACCTCTAGCGACTCTTTTAAACAAGGATGTTTCCCGGGAAACAAAATAAAGGAACCACGGCGTATTGGAAGATCCAAAAAATGCGGTGTACCTGTGTTTATTTATTTTATAAATTACTGAAAAAGAGCCGATTTGGTACTTACGTATAGATTTGAACTTCATTAAAATGTGCTCCAAAGAAATTCATTAGTTGTTCAAATCTAAGACTGGATGACTGCATCCCTCCATCCTATCCTATCTGATGCTAGTTCCCTTACCTACTGGTATCTCTTCCTATGTACTCTCCTCTTTATTTGGTCCATGATCTTATTCCTGGATCTTCCTATGGGGACTTTTCCCTCTATTTTACCTTCAGTTATGTTCTTCACATGCTTATTGGGTCTCAGAATGTTTCCATTTGTATCGTGCTCCATGCGGTCTTTTCCTCTTCTACTCTTCTGTACACTTCTTCATTTCTTATTTTTTCCGTCCATTTTATCGTCAACATCCTCCTCAATTACCAGGTTTTGAAGGCTTCTAGTCTTTTCAGGTCAGCTTTTCCAATGGTCCATGCTACCGATCTATAGAGTACCATGCTCCACACGAATGTTTTCACATACTGTTCACTGGTTTGTAGTCCTATCTTCTTTGAGCACAGCAGTTCTCTTTTTCCCACGAACGCCTTCTTAGCTTGAGCTATTCTCCGCTTGACGTCCGTTGTACTTCTTCCGTCCCACGTGATGGTGCTTCCGAGATAGGTGAAGGAATCCACTTGCTCTAATTTCTCTCCTCTTTGCTCTAATTTCTCTCCAATGAAATATATGTTGTGAAATAATAAGAAGTAAGAGTGGTTTAAATGGAAGTGGAAAGTAAAACTATATTAATGTTTTAATGCTGGAAGTCTTATATCCGTATACTTTTTGATTCTTCGGCTCGGCATGCTCCTTACCTCTCTTTATCATATCCATTAAGCCTCTACTCTGTCTTCCCCATCCCCGCTTACCCAGTATCCTTCCCTCTGTCATGGTCTTCATCATCCCATTGCCTCTCATTACCTGTTCTAATCATTTACTCTGATCATCCAGGCCTCTTCCTGATTTCCTCCAGTATTTTTCTCACCTCTCCAGTCTTTCATCTTCCTACATAGCACGTTCTCCTCTCTCCCTCACGTCCATTTTGCTTCCCAATTCAATTTTTCTACCCATTCCCATCCTCTTTCCTCAGAATCCATGTTCCTGCACCACACAACGTTACACTTTATACTAGATAATTAGCCAGCTTTTCTTTTTGTTCTAGAACAAGGTACTCGTCTTTTATTCTCGTAAAATATGCACGTCTACTTTGCTTCCGAGAACCGGATTGAAGCCAGTACAGTTTTAGAGGTTTTTTAAGGTCTCTTAAACTCACATTTCTACCTTTACTGAATGAATTTTTTGAGGAAACTTAGTCTTTCAACTTACTGTTTCACGTTTAAATTTTAGCTATCTAACCTCTATAACCTCAGAATAAAATAGTTAACTTTGTACTACCTCTCCCCGTTAATTGGACTGAAGGTAATACACCAAAGTTTTTCATTCGGAATCCGTAGAGATTGATTTCCATTTCAACTTTATCCTGTTAGTTTCATGCTCGGACTCCTACAGACTCTGTGTATTTGAAATGCGCCTTACCAACCCCATCAGAATCCATGTTCCTGCTCCACGCAACGTTACACTTTATATTAGATAATTTTCCAGTCTTTTCTTTTCGTTTTAGAACAAGGTAGGTACTCGTCGTTCATTCACGTAAAATATGCACGTCTACTTTGCTTCCGTGAACCAGGTTGAAGCCGGTACAGTTTTAGAGGTTAGATTTTCCGTAGCAAATTGTTAATCACGTCTCTAAATCATTGCAATTTTCATTGGATCATTTGAGGAGATCGCCTTTATAGACTTCACGAGGTTACCTGTTTCCAAATATCTTCGGAAATAACATTATCACGAAATGAAAGATACTTTGTGAATTTTCTTACAGTTTTCTAATCCAGCCTAGGTTTTGACGAACGTATGCCATTAAAAAGGTTCATAGGTTCACTTTTGAGAGATTGTAAATGTTTATGGAAATGTTCCACGTTTAAGCATGTGTAATCTCGCAAAATGAACCGATATATACCTTGATTATGAAATAATTTTGTCGAATCCTAGGTCGGTGTGATAAAAATATGTGGAAATTAATAAAGTATATTTTACTTTGTGGTAACGTTCTCCATACTTCATTTCTGCGAGGTATCGCTTGATTTGTGAAACTCTTTGGTTATTTCCTAGCATCCAGAAAAAGTCTAGAACAACGAAATCAAATAATACACTTATTAACTCTTAGTAACTTCGATGCAGCATATTTACCTCACTAACTGCTCTTTTTAGACATTTTATGGAATAAAAAATGATAAACATATATTTACATTTTCTCGACGGATTATTTCCCTCCAATAGTGCCTTGTGGAAGGAATAATGATTACTAGACGGTGTAATTAGCCTCGACAGCTCAAGGATATTGTAGTGATTGCGTGATAACACAGAAAAAAATTGAGGGTAACTGACTGGTGGTAATACTCGATATCGTGCGTGGTTTAAGCATTATCTGGCCAGTACATGAACCAGCCGCCGTCGTCTACCACCCTCTACCGATGGTCCGCCGATCCCTTCCAGATTCGAAATTTGTGTGTTTCTACCTCCTTCAACCGTTTGCCGGTTGAAGATGGTACACCCAAAGGTTGTTCCAATGACAAAAAGTAATGGTAACCTATGGCATAATACAGAAGTAACCCGAGCTGGACTTGTAGGACTGGCTGTTAGTGAAGAAAAAACGAAGTACCTGAGAGTTGGAAGAAAAGCTAATGAAGAGAACAATCCGCTAAGAGTAGGAGACAAAATTTTTAAAAGATGAACAGAATTCAAATATCAGGGGGTAATCATTAATGAAGATAATTAGTTTTAGAATTAGAAGAAAAAAAGTAATTGAATCAAGAGTAATAAATGCAAAAAAATGCTCCTGAGTTCTGCAAAAACTCCTCAAAAGCAAAATATTATCCATGAAAAGAAAGTTAAATATTTACACGAATGTTGTACCACTAGTTTCCCTCTACGGCCCAGAAATACGGACTTTAAGCAAATACATGGAGAGGAAACTGATAACATTTGAAAATTAGTTCTGAAAACAATAATGTGTCCTGAAAAATGTGAAATATGGCGCATCAGAACAAACAAAAAACTGAGAGAACTATTTCAAGATCCTGATTATAGCTCTAATTTAATCAAGACGTCTGAGAATGACTGGCCATACCTACAGATGAAGAGAAGAAACTGTGCTGAAAGAAATTTAATCAGGAAGACCTGAAAGAAAAAAAAACATTGGGAAGAACCCGACTGAGGTAGTGGGACCAAGTCCAAAATGAATGACGGGAAGCTCAACAGTGGCAATGGAAGACAGAAATAGAGTTAATAGGAGCTAGGAATAAAGATAAGAATTAATCAGTCGATTTATCCACCGATTTATTATCAATTAATAAAGATTATTCATATCGGCAGAATGTAGTATAAGACAATATTTACATGCGTTTTGATGCTTATGTGGCATTTGAGTTTTACTGCGATGAGACCATTTTTGGCTCAGCTTCCCTCGTGTTGCAGCGAGCGTCATGAGCGTTACGGGAACGAAATGGTTCTATTTATCGCCGAATTATATCTGGGATTGTTGCGATGTTCGGATATCCTTCACCCTTTTGTCATCGCTTGCAGTGACCGTTGGATGATTTTGTTTGCATCCCGATGTTTCTCTTAATCTTCATCACAGTTGGTCTCGGCGGAGTCCGCTGCGTCACGTTCACCGGCAAGGAGAAGTTTCTCAGGGTGATAGAGAGTTGACAACCATCTTCAAGGTTTAAAGTATTAGCCCGTTTCGCGATATCTATTGAATCGCGATAATAAGCAAGGATGGCAATATAATTTTTTTGATATCACATTTGCTATTTCGAACGCTATAAAATGCCTGGAGTTCGACATAAATACTCGGCCGTGGCTGATTTTTGCCATCGTCTGTTTCTCACGTCTATCCTGTATTCTTAAATCCTGATTGGGTTGGGCGGCAGATTTGCCCCACATATTCGTCACCATCATTAATGTCAATATATTTTTATGTTATGTGGTGTTGTTAGAGTGATAATTATATAATAGGTGGAGTTAATTTCGGGTGAGGAAACCCTATGATTACTCGTTATTGAGGAAAAAAGTCCTATAAAAGGCTGACAAACTGGTCATATATCCTCGTTCAATCTATTTTAAAATAAAGCACCCAAAGCAATTTGCTCTGGCCACGGTGGTTGTGGCCAAAAATGATTTGTAACTTTCGATATTTCTGACCCTAGTTCTCCGTACATTTTACTTGACACGATGATTTAATATCTGATTTCATTTTTGTGTTAAGTTTTCTGCGGTTAGAACTTAAAGCAAGGTTATTTTCAACCCCACTCCATTAGCAGTATAAAAACGTCAATAATACATAACACGTTTTGGAGTTTTTCAAATGCAAATGAAAATGATTGACCTCACCCTGTCACATTGATCAGTATCGTAATATCATAATAAGGACTTGAACGAATTAAATACCAACTTAACGTATCGTGGAGGTGATTTCGCCATTATTTATTGGTGGAGAGGAGATATGCATGCTTACCTAGGTTCATGCTGTAGGTAATGCATGCATACGTAGGTATAGCTTACACAAAATTACTTTGTTGTGGAGGTTAATGATTATAGAAAATGCGCATAAATAATTCCTCAAACTATGAAAATATGAAGGAGCCAAACGGCTATTTGAAAATAGGATGAAGGAAAGCGGCATTATACTGAATCAATATGAGCCGTTGAGAACAAAATGATGTGAGCCTTTTTCCAAATTGTATTGTAATTCGTATAAGTATTTGCCTATCTTTATTCTGTTTTTACCAGCGTTAGCCTTTTTTACTAGAAATAAGCTCGTAGGGTTTTGATTTTTATTTATTTACCTTAAGGCTTCACTTTCCAAATATTAAAATTTTGACGCACACCACTCTTTCTTTCATCGGCACATATACCTAGTGGTTACCTATGGGGATTAATTTTTTCTCGATTTTTGTCTCGAAATGATTTCGTGATGTCATACCATTCACCTACACCTTTTACTCAGAAGCTGAAGGAATATGTGAGAGATACGCAGGCCTGTATTTTATTTATCTTCGCAGTTGGCATCGGCATTTTGCCGTTATTGTACCCATTCGAATCAACATTCGCTCTGTGAGACCTTCTTGGACGTCGAGCCGGAAGCAGTAGCATTTGATGTTTATGGTATTTCAAAATTTCATGTCATTTCTCCGCTCTTCGGGAGTCAAGCACCGTTAATCATTGAGTGAAAATCTAAGGAGACCGTCAAACATGCGAAATTATGAGTTCGTCTGCGGGATCACTGCTCTCGCGTCAAGTTAATCAGACCGGAATCGTTGTGGAACTTTCTCCGATTGTCTTCATCCCAATATTTCATTTGCCCCCAATCGATGTTGAGCCACATGGTTGCTCCAAATGATATTTGAAATGATTTTCTTCCTGTCAGAAATGAGAGGTTAGTTCAGTATTCGATCGCAAGTATGGACCACCTTTAAAGCAGAAGCCAAACGCAGAACCGTTGATGCATCGGCACTGCATTTAATGGGACACTATCCTGTTGTTACCATCTCACATTTCATTTCCCCTTGGGAAAAGTTTAAACGACTAATAGACTTGCAAGTCGGTACTTTCATCTCTTTTTTGACCGACCAAATCATGTGCTCAATAAGTATTGTTATATTTGTGCTTTCTGAAGGAAATTCAGGAAGAGGGAAATCAGGCTATAAATTGAATCTATATGAGCCATTGAGAACAAAAGTAGTATAAGCCTTTTTTTCCAAATGGCCGTTATTGTAACTATTTGAATCATCATAAACTCAGTGAGACTTACGTAGATGTCAAGCATGAAGCAGTAGCAGTTTATGACACATGCACAAGTTAATATCCATTCTCCATTCTGCGGGTGGCAAGCACCGCTAAACATTGAGTGAAAATGAGACAATGAATCATGAGAAGTTATGAGTATTTTCGTTGGATCACTGCTGTCTTTCGTAGGATCATTGTTTTCTGAAACAGAGAAAGATGTACTAGAATGTGTTGGCCATCGGTTGATGCTACTTATTTCGTTTTATTTTGAAACATTTTTACTAATATCTCCCACGTCAAGTCTATCCTTACATATCCCTTGCGATTATGACGTATTTTTGGGTCAACTCGGTAACATTATTGTTTAAGCTACACGAGTTCTTTATCTGGACATGAAATAAAAATGAAGTGTATGTATTTAACCACTCATTCTATCCCGCCTATTTTTACCACTTTCATTACTCAGGAACCCTGCGTCAAACGATATAATCCTAAGTTCTTTTCTAGTTTAACATATATATTTTTTGTTTAATGGATATAATAATATGGATATATGAAATGGATATGAAAATAATGGATATATATGGATATAAATATGGATATATGAAATGGATATGAAAATAATGTATGTGAAAGTAATGTAATATCCATTCAATAAATTGGGAAGGTCCTTATTCACAATTCTCATCCACAATTTTTTTCTCTCTTAAAGAGAGACTCGATATGGCATTTCTGCTCATATTAATTTACATTTGTAAACTTTGCTAATAGTTTTACTCGCTTTACACTTGGAAAAACGCTTTTGACGATCATAATGGGGTAAAATGCCCAATTCATCATTGGCTTATCGGGCTATGAAAGTATGATCCCATTAAATTTATTTTTAAAATTAGTATGAATTCATACCCAATGCTTTGAAACCCCCACTCAAGAAAATACTCAACAATAGGATCAGGAGTAGGTCTTCAATAGTAGGTCGAGTCTATGATTCCACCAATGAATATCTTAAAAATCCACCTATTTACTCTTAATTCCTTTTTCCTACACCCCTAATTTTCATGGCTAGAGTCCTGAATCTTCCTTGCGTGGTGGTACGTAGTTTTAGAAGTGGGTCTTTTGCCTCAAGCCCTTTTGATAGAGTTGTCCGAGGGTAGCTTGAAGGGAGAGTAGTTATGGGGAGAAACCACGAAAGGACTTTCCATATCCCCCGTATTGAGTCCACTTTCAGAGGCTGGCTGCACTGTTTCCTCCCCCGCCATTCCACTCGAAATTCTCCCCCTCCCATTTCTGATGAAATTCCCCTTCCACCCACCTACTAAGCGACTACCCCTCTTTTGGCAGCCACCCCTCACCCTCCGCCAACCCCTCCCCCCTCCCGCCCTGCCCCTCTTGAGGCGACAGCGCACGGCGGGGAGAGGAACGGCGCCTGCGTGACACGGGCCCTTGCATACGCACGCACTCCCCTCATCCGTCCCCACTGCCCTCCCACTCATCCCTTATCAGTCTCCCTCTCCCCTCCCTTCCCTCCCACTCCCCGCCTCTCTCGCCACTGCCCTCATGCGTAAGAGCACACGCACTCCAATCACCTGGCCCTACTATACTCGGCGCATCAAATGCCTCCTATAACCATCACCGACCATCTATTGACTGAAAAAAATATTCCTTCCCCGCGGCCTGATTTCAGTCTCTGAAACTTGTTAGGGCAGTGCGAGCGAGATAGTTTCCCCAGTCATAATAGAGATCATATTCGATATATACGTTTTGATTTCACTGTGAGACACACGAATTAAATATTGCAGTATTAATGGTGCAATAATATAGTTTTACATGACAGAAATTGTAAGTAATCAAATGAAAATATCTAAATAAGTCTTTATGGTGGCTCATTTTTTTCACGCGGTACGTTTGAAACTCCATCAAAACGGAAGGTTTATTGTGATCCCGAAGAATTTAATTCGGTGACAATATGATTAATTTTCAAAAATAGTTGGGAAAACACGCAAACTACTCACTGTTGATTTTTTACGAGAATTAAGTGTAGGAAATGCCTCCTTTTTAATATAAGGTTTCTCTGGAGTGCATACATGTACCATTTCCCATGTAAAAGGGATGTCATTTTCTGGCAAATATTTGGGAAAGTAATGTGATTATGGGTTGAATTTTCGGTGTCAATGGAAGGGTGATATATTTTTTTTAATGAGACCAAATTCATTGATTTCTAAGTAAAATGATATTTCGCTCAAACTACCTTAAATTTTGGGCTACGGTCATTCGAACTCATGGATGCAAGATCTCCTCCTTGTGTAACTATTGCGTAAACAGCGAGACCATCGCTATCGGGTTTCGCTGCGTTGCGTTATCTTGGAGATGACGTTTCGTGACCAATGCTGGCTACATCTTCAGACCGGGTCATTCCGACCTGATCACTGATCACTACAGCGCTCCGAAAGCCTCAAGCATAAACAGCGAGATAGTAATTAACAAATTTTATTGCTTCCGTATTTGCGTTGCCGTACACCGCCGGGGCCAATCAGACGCGAGAAACTCAATGCAGGCTGTAGAATGTTGGAACTGCCCATCTTTCGTCTTTCTACGCAGCCTGCGCTGCCTGAGCTGCGGTAAGTATGGAGGTAACGTTTTCTGCCGGCCATTGTTTATCGTGTGATTCGTTCCCTAGTATTGCGGGTCATCTAAGGATTGTGATTAATCATTGAATTTTGGTTAAACCATGGCTTCAAAGCCGTTTATAGTGTAAGATTAGGGTAAGACTATGAACCCGAACTCAAGAGTGTCACGTTACGAAACACCCCATGGAAAACTGGGCCAGAGTTTACCAAAATACCGAAATTGACTTCTTTAAAATTACAGTATATACTACCTTTCTGTTCTTCAAAACGACATTTTTTTATTTTAACGGCGTAAAGACGACAGTTTGCTGAATTTTAAAGTGCATTTTCTATTATAGGAATACTATCCATAACTGTACTACTTTCACAATAAATGATTGAATTTTGACGCCGATAAACACAAATACAGCCGAGGGAATAGGAGATCATATTTAAGTGAATAAGTCGGTGTAAGTGATTGTAACTAAGATATTTTCTCGGTATTAATTTATTGTAATATCGGACATTTTCGTATCGAACAAATATTTTTCTGCTTTTTTCCTGATTCCACTCCTCCGTAATTCCAGAACGAGAGTTACCTTGATGTTCATTCTCCTCGAAATGATATGCGTTATTGGGTATGCTATCGGCTGGTGTGAGTCATTTAACTTGGTGTATTCATTTCTCCTATTCCCTAAACCAAGCATGCCGTCAAATTCGGCCCAATCATTATGGCTTTTCGGAACACTCATTAGGGTCATGGTCATGACTTTCGCGCTGATCATTCTTCCTAATTTTTATCTTTCTTCCAAACTCGGGTGTAAACGTTTTGACGACTACTCTCTCTTTGAAGCTCATGACTCTCACTTTGAGTCCTTCATTGGGTGAACTCTGACTGAGTCGGATTGGCCTCTGATGACGTACCTCGGCGATTGAAAAATATAGTTAAGGTACAAATTAAGAAATTTATCCGACGAATATTTTTTTGATGAACACTATTCACCAGACAGGCGAACCAACAGCAGTGCTATTTTTATGAAGGTACCACATTTTGACTTTATTCATTGCATTAATTTGCTAGTAACTAAGAAAATGAGACGACGTTGAGCCTAAATTTTATATTTCTTTTGTTTTCAGGAATTTTACACATTATAAATAAATGGTATTTGTAAAATTGCCGTTAATATGATATAGGAAAGGAAATGCTATTTTTCACCGTGCTTCACCAGGTCACGCATTTAACACCAGGTACGAGGGTGAGTCAATAAGTAATTCGCATAAATGGTTAGCGGCAATAATAAGCAAAATAACTCCCTGAAAATTATTTCATATTTATATATAGTCACCCTCTGCATTCAGACACTCGTCCCATCTCTATACAAGTCCTTCGTAGCCAGCAGCAAAGAAATGTTTTGTTTGCTGTTGCAGCCAACGAGTAATCTTTTGGACTACGGCGTCATCGTTTCCAAAACGTCGGCCACCCAAATGATTTTTTAGGGGCTCGAACAGATGAAAATCAATGGGGGCTAAGACGGGACTGTACGGTGGATGTTCTAAGCGTTTCGAATGAAATGTTTACAACTGATGCTGATGATTGCGACTTATTAATTGACTTAGCCTCGTAATTTTAAGTTTGCTTGAAAAGAAATATCGTAGAGAGAAGAGATTAGGTCGTTCATTGAAAACAGAGAGAAGCTTTTCTCTAGGTAGACAGAATATGGGATTAATGTCCTTTTACGGTGGGCTAACGTTAAAATTATGGAACGTGTAAGCGGAAATCGCGGCTCTCCTCGCGTTTCAAATGCTACTCCTCCCGTCCCGTCCATCCGCCTCTCTATCGCCGCCTCATCCCATCTCACCCTCCGCCTCTTTCTCCGCTTCGGGATGTTTTTTTCGACTCCTCTCCATGTTCGGAAGCCGCTCGTCTCCTCTACGGTTGGGGTTGAGCGGGGAATGCTTTCGGTTTGAGACGATACATAATAATAATGGGGCCACTCAGTGCACAAGAGAGCGTGTTTCCCAGTTTCCTGACGACATTTTAAAGAGTTCACGTCGACCTCGTAAATAACCGCGCCTCGGCGGCGACTTCTGTGCGTTAGTCTGGCTGGTTCACTCGTCGTGATCGTTTCTTTACGCGCTGGCTGGTGTGACTCTCGCGGCAGTCTTTCGCCTTCTTACGACTTGAAAACCCTTTGCTCTCGATGCTTACATTACGTGTTGACAAAGTTATGGTGCAAAATCTTATTTTAAAACTCATTTCGTGGAAAATGCTAATGAGGCATTCTTTATCGTCCTTTCCTTAATAGGATTTCAATATTTTCAGCTGTGTTACTATCCTAAT
The DNA here is from genome assembly GCA_963169105.1 of Ceriagrion tenellum. Lineage (NCBI taxonomy): Eukaryota > Metazoa > Arthropoda > Insecta > Odonata > Coenagrionidae > Ceriagrion > Ceriagrion tenellum. Next base: position 26,110,478 of record OY720636.1, on the reverse strand, counting down.
GACTGCGATGGTGTTAGTGACAAATATCGGTATATCATAAAATTGTTTAGGTCTATTTAGCTAGGGTGGATTGAATATTTGGGGAGGCGATCGACGGCTAAGGTCAATTGCGCCATAGGGGATAGGTAAGGGAGGAAGGGTGGATAACCCGGCGTCGGCATTAGCTTGCTCTTAACGAAAAGCGCCAAGGGGACCACGGTTTAACGTCTCATCCGACTAACGGAGTATTGTGTTTGAAGTGCCCTCCACAAGACATTCAAGTAGGGATCGGGTTCCCTCTGAAAAACATCCACCTCTGCAGGGATATGAACCCTGGCCGCCCGTGTGGTAGGCGAGTACTCTAGCCACCACACCAACCCAATCCACGGTCTAGTAATGGTTACCATACCACAACTGCAGTATGAAATTATCACTTGCAACTGCGGCAGATTGTTTTTGCACCAAGCTCTTGAGTACCGAGATCGAATTTTGTCACCATTTGGGTCCATTGACTCCCATTGTCTCTCTATAAACTGCTTTCTGTAAGTAGTGATCTGAGTCACAATTTGGACCTTACATCTCATACAGAAGATGAGTGCTTCCTAGATACACACAGCACAAGATCATTTGATAAGAATTTCCTATTTCTGGCATTTTCCAGGTACCGTAGTGAATGTCTTTGTGTTTAATAAACTTGCTTTAATGATCACGTTGAGTGACAGAGCTAATAGGCTGAGTAGCCTTCTATTTTCACTTTACGAAATATATGAAATACCCAGCAAGCCACCGCTAGGGTGTGTGGCTCGGGGTGATTCCATACCAGGCATAAAGTTCTCATACTAGCTGATATCCGAACCGCGCACGTTCCCCCGAAATGCCAGGCGCAGGCCAAAAGCAGTCAGGATAAAGCCCCGTTCACAACAACATAACTTGGCTTGGCTTAAGCTGTTCCCAAGTGCCAATCGGGGCCTGAGATTTCCAAACAATCACAGCACGCCACTTTCAAAGTCGGTATTACAATCGATTGATAGGCCTTATCGATATCGTAATCGCCTTTTCCCTAGCCTTTTCGATAGTAAAATAGGCCTTGCTATTGGCTGGAATTAAGAGAAAGTTGAGAAATGCTCAACTCCAAGACTACGCTAAGTAGAGTGAAGCCACTTGAAGTTGTTGTGAACCAGTGTGTTTCTTTCTCACGGACTCAACTCCTAAGTCACGCCAAGTTAAGCCAAATTAAGTCAAGTTAAGTTTCCAAACATTGCATGTAACAAATGATGTTGTACGAAGTCACTCGCACGGGTGCATATACACCAGGGTTGAAATTCGCTATGAACAAAATCATTTGACTTGACCGGGATTCGAACCCGGATCTCCCAATTGCCGGTCAGGTGTGTTAGCCAGTTACACCACCAAGCCATCTTCCTTCAAGGCGAATTTCGAGGGGGTTGAAATTCGCCTTGAAGGAAGGCGATGGCTTGGTGGTGTAACTGGCTAACACACCTGACCGGAAATTGGGAGATCCGGGTTCGAATCCCGGTCAAGTCAAATGATTTTTTCATAGCGAATTTCAACCTTGGTGTCAAGTTAAGTTGTTGTGAACGGGGCTCAAGAGTGCGTAGTCAGACCAGAAACTTGGAGAGTGCTAAGCGGACGAACATGCCACCATAGAGTACACTACTTAAGATACGACTACTGGTTATAATTACTGCGACAGATAAATAATTCTACAAGTCGCAAGAGCTAAATCATGCCGGAAATTGCGTGCAATGTTAGTAGCTAAAATGATGTTAAGATATTTAGCACAAATGCAAAAACCTATTTTACCTAGTCAGGGTCAAAGTATCCTAGAACTGATATCGCAACTATTATGGTCTCTTATCGTACGGGGATAAAAATGAAATTTTAAATCTATCGGTTCTGCAGTTTATTTCCTTAATCGTATGTCTGTGATCATCGTGCAGGGAGTATTTTCCTACCACAGGGAGGATAAAATCCTCCTTACCAATTTTTTCAATAAATTCTCCGAGGATAACAATTGTATGGCCTTTAGGTATTTTCTCACATTCTCAATTGAGTTAATCGCTTAAGGTTTGCTTTTCTTCTTCTGTTCTGTCTTCATATGGGGCAAGAGCTGGTAGGATACTTCCATTATATCTCCCTACAATGGACAGTGAACCAAAGCGGGGACATTCCGGGGCATATCAGAGTCAGTTGGGACAATATTGCTTAATGGGCGGGACTCCGGGACTCTCCTAACCAAACCTGGACGCCTAGAAAGCCGAGGTGTAGCCGAGTGGTGGAGTCACCGGGGGCGGTAGCTTTCACAACATATAGGTGGACAAAGACCACCACACCTGGTCCAATCACAAAGCAGCGAGCGGAATCGTGAGTACTTGTACTGTGGTTGTGTGCGTGGTACTTGTGAGAAAGAGAAACATAGGATGTGCCAGTAGCAATTCGGTATTCATGTCTCTATTGTGTTGTACGATCCATTGCGATCCAAGCCGATGAAGGAATATTTGCAGCCCACACGCGTTTGAGGCAGCTCATTTTGCTGCTGGAAAACCCACATCTCTATATTCATTTTGAGCACTTGGAGACATTCTCATGCTTCAGTGGCGAGTTTGGTGTTCTACGAAACAAATGACTCCAGGTACGTCTTCAAGACAGGTTTTGTGAAAAATGATAACCCGATAAAGGAAAATTATTCATCATACCGTATGAAATTTTATTCTCCGATGAACTCCGTAAATGAATGCAATGCGAGCTCCGGTTTATAATTACGGAGATAAAGAAATTCTCATGGTCTCTAAAACACTAGTAAACCTAATTTGTCTTTACTCGTAAGCATTTACGTTATATTCTATAGAATGTATCTGTTTAAATGGCTATACAAGTCGTGAGAGAGGTTTCATGTAAGCGTTTTGTAGTGAATGCTAAAAAGTCCCCTAAAATGTACTTGTTTTAGTCGAAGTGTTAAGGTAGTAGTAATTTGCATTTTTAATTAATACCCTCTTCCTTAATTTACTCTGGATATTGATCGTATCGTTCACTTGCATTCACGAGAGGGTCGTGATTTGCTGTCCTGGAACACCTTTCTACTGCGATGTGGCTATAACCTTTGTCCATCGTATTACCTTTCCAGGAGTTGGGAATTCTTACTGAATGTCTAATGAGCTTACTCAATCGCGTCGTACACCACTCACACTGAGGTTGTTTATTTAATCGCGAACGGGTGTAAATCGAGTGTAACACTTGTATTAGTGCCAAACTCCGCGGTACGTAGACACTCAGTGACCGGAGGGGACAGACTCGACGAGATCAGGACACAGATTAGCGACCGTACTCCTTTTAATACGATAAATTGACTTCTGACCTTTCCTTTCAACCAAAGCGCGCCTATCTTGGCATTTATCCAGCTTTCCTCTACGTCCGTAACTCACGGGCGGGGATCGGTTGAGAATTTTGCGAAGATGAAGGCGAACCGACAAGTTCCCGAGCTTTTGTAATCTACAGAAAGTAACGTATGCGATTCCGGGTCGATATAAACGTTGCCTATGTATTGAAAAATTTCCATTTGTTTGACTATAACCCCCTTCATGCCTTGTGTGCGTGGAAGGAGTGTGATGCCTTGGTCAGTGGAACGAGAAAAAAAATGCCTTTTAGATGTTATATGAAACAAAGCAGAGGACGACCAACGTTAGTAAAGTGGCAAAAACATTTTTTTTTAGTTCAGTAGTTAAGCATAATGAACGTGACGGCAGGATTCTTTTTTTTTCACATTTTCTATGTACAGTAAGGTTTGACTGCCTAATTCTTAAATATTTAGAAATGATAAAACTTAAGGTATGAATTTAGAAATTATATCAAGTATATGATTCATTATTTTTTATTGTGTTTCATTGATTATTATGATTTTTTTGTTTTTTTTTTAAATCTCATTTACCCAAAAGGCTTTTTCACCCCTACTTTCTTTCCCCTCCCCATACTCACTAGAAGGCCAAAATATCTGGTTTGACCAATGGGTGCAAAATATGAGTGAATATAATTTATTACAGGCTTGTAAACGCACACATTTTTGTCATTAAAAGAAGTATTGATTGCATATCTGCAAAAAATAATTAGAATAAGATATGATTTAAAATTTCCATAATAATTAAGTTTGATAATAGCCGCCTATCAACTGGCCTTCATTAGCCACAGTGACTCGGGGTTGCCTCACTCGGTACACTTTTATTTAAGGTTCACTAGGTACTCATAATTTGGTCGGCGAATGTTAGGATATAGTGGAAAAATACTGGAGTTAAGCGTGATAAATTAGAAACAAACGTTTATATTGAATTTCAGTCAACCTCCCTCTCTACTGTATGTTCTTTTTAAGCCACATACTAGGCACAAAAAGAGGGTGATAACGTTGATTGGTCTAAGGACTTATATCTTCCCCGGACGATACGTAATATCAAACAAAGAAAATCATTTCTAAAGAATGAACCAGCCAACGCTTCCACTATGCTAATCACCAACATTCCGTTAATTATTAGAGGCCATAATACCGTCCGTTTATTGCAAAATTCTTAAGGAATATGCACTGTCGGAGGCAAAAGTTAATAGGAAGGGTCAGTTGGTAACTAACAATTATCTTGGCGTAGCAATCATGAATATCCGCTTTCTTCGGTTGAGTATCAGTGACAGTTTTTCTTCTTGACTTTGATTATTATGATTTTTTTGTTTTTTTTTTTTTAATCTCATTTACCCAAAAGTCGTTCAGTAACTGACTAAGCATGCAGTCTGGCGAGCTGAGACTGTTCCATGATAATATTTAATTGGTTAATTAGTTTCTGACTTAGTTTTAGCTTTTAATTCCATGCCTTTTTCGTCGGTTTTGCGTTATTTTCAAGTGAGATCACAAGTGTATACAATAGAGAAAAAGTGCTATTTATTTAGAATGTTAATTCTTCTGAATTCTTTGTCTCCCGAGATTTGAAATATGTTCAGCTCTTTTCTCTTTGAAAGATTTGCATATTTGCATATGTCTTAGCCAAGTGCAGAATTCCTAAAACTGGTGACTGGGAAGCCCCACGGCGATCATTGATAGGACCTCAATTCTATTAACTCATATATAATTTGATCCATTATTTTCATGGCAATCTTACACTACTGAAAACTCTTTCTAGCAGAAACAAATTCTCGCTTCTTGTGTACACTGCTATATTCCCTGAAGAGTAGATCCAAGTTTGGCCTAATTTGAGGCTGTATTCATCTTTAACACGCATGAACCCAAATGTTCGTTGTCACTACTACGCAAGTTGTGCGCGAAGATTCTTGAAGTGCAACAAGGAACACGTGACTGAACAATAATTTTTAATTTTCGCGGTCAGAAATGGGTACTAAATCTGCTCAGGTTGCTATGTAGAGAATTGAAGAAAATTGTATATTTTACTTGTTAACTTGCTTATAATTTCGGTTTTCTAAATTATCTCTCTCGTAAAAATAAGCAAACGCTGCAATTTGGTAGTTTGGTCTATCAACCGTTATATATCATATTTTCGAATGAATGGGATTATCATTTCTCCTTTTTTTGAGGTTTCTCCTTTGCTTGAGAGGTGATTTCTGAAGTGATGTATTTTGGTGTATTCCTTAATGATGGTAAATTTTGGGTAGTAGTGCATTTCTACACTATTATATCTACTTACCGCTCTTCTAGTTGACTAGGATAAGTTGAACTCAGGTTTTCCAACCCTCATCGTTTACCTTGGAGTTGGTGACATGAACCCTGTTGCTGGACCGTTCAAATGTCATCGTTAGAAGAATAGTGTTGGTGGTTTTCTGAATTACATCAATGCGAAGAAAATTGGCATTTAGCATATGCCCTCTCCTTTGTTATTGACTCCTCAACCTATGAATCCGCTCAACCGACCACCTCATGAAACTTACTGCGTGAATCATGCGATATCTTCATCTACGGGAGGGAGGGCACTGTGGAAACCTTACTCCCTGGAGAGTTCTTGGTTCGGCCGAGCCAAGGTAATTTTGAAGGCTAAAATTTAGGACTTATGAGTTGAGTTTTCCCCTCTTCTCACTCATCGTCAGTTAGCAGTGCGAAAAGGATCTTCCTCAGTGATGTTTGGGTCTACAGATCGTGTTTTTGTGTATTTTCATTGAAAATTCTGTTAATGACGAGCGACATAAGTGCTGTTTCATTCATTATATGCTTCCTCTATCTCAAGAGGAATGCTCACATTGGAAATATCTTCAATGAAACCATTTACAATGGTATAAGGCAGCTGAGAGACATCGCAAAATTTCTTCGAGCTTTCATCGTCTTTATACCTGTTCATTGACCTTCTTAATGGAGCAACTTTATTTATATTCAGCAACGTTCTCCATCTTGGTCGAGATGTTTTGAAGAAGTCTTACCATTTGCGATGCGCACTTTGCATTGTGTTAAGTAAGCAGATTGTTTGAGGTACCCCCGCAAAACAAAGGGTTTGACTTGAGACCCATCGAGTCGCCTAATTCACTCGAGTGGCGAAACGCATAGTGTATGCCTCTCGTGGCGTGCATTGCTATTCCTCACGTCACTGCCGATTGTGGTCCGGTCATAACGATTCGTTGTTCGTGATGTTATGCCTCGTGTGAATGTGTCTCGTTCCTGTGACTCTTCCAACTGCGCCGAGAAGCGGAAGTATCCGAGAGTTAAGAAATCAGTATCAGCGCGAAGAATTCCAATTCTTCAGGATCGTAGAGACCAAATCACGCTTGCAGCGAACATCGGAACTAGTGTATATACACAAGGTAAGTCGAAAACTTTTCTCGGTTTTAACTATGATGTAATCATTAAGTGAAGTACGATGAATGATAGATCACAATCAGGCATTATCCCCATCATGGATTACAAGCATTGGATATCCATATAGCTAAAATGACTAGTTTTCACTGCAATCAAATTAAATTATTTAATGAGGATCTGTTATACATCATCCTTAAGTATGAATCACTATTTTCGATGTTTTCAGCGAATGCTATTTCGGAATTCATAGAGGAAATGTATGTTTCAAATGGAGGATTACTCTTCTCACGAATTTTTCCGAACTATCGTATTCCATGACTATTTTGGAGATGCCTGAATTAGGCCCGGTATTGCAAGGGATGTGGACACTAGCCCTAGTCTCTGTTCGTAAGGCTCAAGTAATTGAATAGAGTTGACGATCATAACTATTAATATGAATAGTAAAATTTCTCTCTCTGTCTTTCCATCCGCAAATTCCCCTGTAAACATAGAGTTCATTTTATTTACTTGCAATGTTTGTTCTTTTGTATGATTAAATTATAAACACTGGTTGTTCGACGTTGGAAATGTAATAAATATACTTATTCTTTCAGACAAATTTTTTCCCTTCCAATTTCAAGAAATTTTGTAAAGCATTCGTAAAATTTTTCAAAATTACGCGTTTTTGGGGAACCTAACCCTTGACCATTGACAGTATTGTTGACGCCGAAGTTCTTATGAATATTCCGTGAAAAATGAAGGCCTATTATGAACTAAGGGGGAAATTTAAGCAGCTTTTGTCATAAGGGAGGCAATTTTGAGAATAGTACGCTAAAAACTGGAGACACAGCTCCTTTGAATGAAAGATAATCAAACACTTGTACAATGTAGACCTGACTGAAACATAGGAAATACCTGTCATCAGGTTTTCGAAATGCGTGCGAGTCGTAAAAAATTCGATGCACAGGAAAATGTCGGAACTGGAATATTCGAGAATTCTAATATTATATTAAAGGTTTCTACTGCAGGGAATATCATCATATTCCGTGTTAAGACACTATTGCGAGAGAATTACAGTTTACGATACTTACAAATTTTGTGTGTTGTGAAATGGATAAATACTTACCTAAGAAAATTATAAGTATCTTTCTATATATTAAACCAAATCCATCGTGATTCATGGGATATTACCCTTGTTCATTTATAATATTAATATCCACTACCATATACTTTTATGAGTTATAGTTTGTAATTTAAGTGCCTAAACCGTTTGTTTCAGTTTACTGCGTATATAATATTACTCCTACCCGATCCGTGGCGCGCGGTAATGGGTTCTAAAAAGCATCATTTCTTTCCGTCAATGGCTGCGACGAAATATTGGGTTATATATGCTTACCAAAGAACGACATATCTTGTTTGCTATCGACATTTAATCAACATTTCTAAGAGAATTAGCTTTATCTTCAATCTATTCCGATATTTCCTTTTATATCAAAAAATTCCGTTTAGCGAGGTTCTCTCCATAGATAACCAAAACTGACGAATAATTGTTATGACTCACTAGTAGAAGACTGTGTCATTAGTGCAAGTTTCAGTTTCCTATGGAGGTGACATCGATTTCCTTGCCCTGAGAGAAATTCCTGTGCTATTTAGGTTCTAATCACGTTTAAAAGTCCAGGTTATTTTATTATAGTTAATTGATTATACTGAAGTGTTCATCTGTCTGCCTCAAGCAAACTCCAACCGTTACACTACCATTATTTTGAATATTATATGCCGCCAGAAGTTCATTAATAATATAATTATCATGTTACGATAGCCATAATCTAGAGGAAAGGATCTTATTTCAGCAGAATAACGATTGTTTAGATCAATAAAACGAAATGTCCAGATTTTTTGTGTTTTTTATGGCATGTATGGGTCGTTACCAGATTGCTCTTAACAATTTACAATTCACACATTTTGTATTGCCTTGGCTTGTCAAAGGCTGAGGATCACCTCCCACGATACCCCATTGTAAGATAATTGAAACCAATTCGAGAATTTCTTTTCGAAAGTAACCACATAGTTTATTGAGTCTCTTCTGTTCCTCTAATTTTCTGAAATTCCCATACCTACGTCAAGTGCTCCTTATTTACGTCTGCCGTTGGTGCTGGTTCGACTTGCTTTTGAGAGGCGGAAGAGGAAGATTAAATGTTAACAGGCGCGCGGTGTGACGGCGCTGGGTAACGAGTTGCCCACAGGAAAATAAAACGCCGCTTCCTCTTCGACCTCTATTTGAAGGGCCACTCTGGCCACACGTCATTCTTGACGGTGTTTTCAATTTGCATTCTCATTGTAGTCTTGTGCAGGAACCCATCGTGATTCAGACCAGCCTTTGGTCCTTCCATAAGAAAGAATCAGTTAGCCTTATTCGTAGCTCACTGTGACACACGAGCCGAAGGGAGTGCATAGTAGGTACGATGACACCAATGGTAATCCCATTTGAGCATGCCTACCGTGTCAGAGATTTGGATGGATTTTAAAGTGATAGGAATAAACGTTTCTCTTAGCGAATAATAATCGGGGTAAGACCGTATTTGAAACATAAAACTCGAATAAGTGTTATATATATAGCGATGCAGCTGTTATTTTTTTCTTAATCATATAGTGTGCTGTTACCAAAAATGACTTTTAAAAGTAGAAGTATGACAATTTTCTTACAAAATGAAGCTATATTTTACTGTATAGTATCATCAAAAGTTTGCTTGAATAATGTTGTAAGTTCACTATAAATTATCTTACTCTTTCCATCAGACTTCCCCGGATTTGTTCACAACTATCCGCATTAATGGTTATGAATAAATAATTCATTTAGTTGGTCATAAGCTCATATTGGCCTAAAAATCGCAACGTTTTGTAACTTTGGGTCAGATCTGGGATATTGCCTTAAGCTATGAGCCATCGTAACACAGCTCTTTTACGCTAAAACTTGTTGCGCGGGATATTTGATTACGAAGATTTTCTAACAGAAATATGCACAAATAATATATCATGATTAATATATTACCGTAATTATTTCCTTTGCACGGGGAAGTATAGGCATTATTAGGTCGCGAAAATGTTTTTAAGAGTCAATATCACTCCTTAGTATACCACATTAGGCGTTTCATTTTTTTGTTTCCATTGGTATAAATGATTTCAACTGATGCCACTTTTGTAATGAACAAGAAACTTGCCCCAGCGCTGTACTAATAAATGATAAACTTATTGTATAGTTTCTATATCTAAGTATGCTTCGAAAGGAAAACGTATGGTCTTACTTTTGCTAATAAATAGTTATCGCCTCTAAGTTTGAAAATTCGGAATTGTTTATGAGCGTCATCTTGTGATTAATCCCAGAATAGGGAGTCTATAAAGGTCATCGTATTAATATACGTTTGCAGAGCATTCAACCCGTTGATAGGCTTAATGGTTGAAGATTAATATCCAGTGCTCCTGATGCAAGTTCGGCTCCATGTGAAATTTTCGCATGGGGAAATTTCGCGTGTAATTGTTGCTAGAGGTTAAGGCTTCAGTTTCTTCTACCGCTCAATCAGAGATTACCAATAAGTTATGTTCTTGTTAGCGGGAAATCATTCACATGAATTTTGAATAAACAAAACGGCAGAACAAGGGTTTGTTGATTGAACTGGGGACCTTTGTTCCTTAAAAAGAATCTGTTTCTATTTTAGCATCATGGATATCTGTAGGCAGGGACCTCTGGGACGGAATAAAAATAAAACATTTACGTTTAAAATGTCATTGACCGTTATAAGCTGGCGTCAACCCTGAATCTATTCTTTCATTGCGGTAGAGGAAATTAAATTTTGCAAAAGCGTAGCTCATTGCTCCGAGGCGTGTTTTATTCCCTATTTCTATTTATCATATGCTGTTGGGTAATATGGACCATGTGGAATGGTGAAATGATGCAATCGCTTTCTAAATATTCTGCGAGATATTTAAAATAACCAATCGACGACCACCGATAGAAGAAATTGAAGAAAGACACTTGTGTACGTTGGCTGGATGCACCTCTGATTCGCCAGTTTCAAACGGCCGCGGGTGAACTCAAGGAGCTTAGAACTAAATCGTATGGGTAATCCCAACAGCGCGCGGAAGAAGTACGTTCAGATGTTGAATCCTTACCGCATGGAAGTTTACAAAGAAAGGCGCTTTTTCATCTAAATGAATGCATGTTCTCCCTCGTTCTCAATACACTCCTCGTCCTCCAATTGCAATCTTTTCTTGGCTGTTATTTTTCATCTTGTATCATTTATTTGAAACTCCTCTTGGGAAGATTACTCTTTTCTCCAGAGCACTTCAATGGAATGCATTGGAGCGTAAAGATGTTTTTCGGTTCGCTTCACAAATAACTGACTTCTGAACAGTGGCTCGAATCGCGTGACAGAGCCATCAAACAGACGCCGATTCAAGTAATTCGAGAATAACGCCGAAGAGTTAATGCCGACATTCTTTTCCGAGCTCTTAAGATAATCACTAAACGATATCGGGCGAAGGCAAAAAATGACAGAAATTTTCGGCCGCGCCGAAAACCTGATCCGTTTGCAAACTTTGAGGCGGTGGTCTCTCTTTGTGGTCGCCGTTTTAAGTACCTCTCCGAGAGTGAACGTCGAGTCGCGGTGCACTAAAATGAGAATGGCCCATCCACATCGGGCGGCAGGTGACTCGCCTCAGGGCGGAGGAACGTGTTAATTGGCGTACCCATTGGCGGAGGCCGACCCCCTGCCACCCCTCGTCCGTCCTCCTGCCCGACTCTCGCCGATACAAGACGCTCGCCATAGGAACGAGAGTTGATGACGGCTCATGGAAAAAAATAAAGGTGTGTATGCGTAAACTAAGAATTGGGATGAGCTTCTTGATCCTCTCGGGAGGTGGCTAGACCAACTTAGCGTTAAAACCGTGTTCATTAACGGAAAAAACTTGTATCGAATTCTGTCGAATTTGATATCGCACTAAATTAACTTACATCTACTTACATCTAGATACTACCCTGCGAGCCGCCGCATGGGCGTGTGGCAGGAGGTGTTAGGACACCAGCCGTGTTAAGATGTAAGAGATAAGGTTTTGGGAGGTGAAATGGTGACGTGTATTATGGGAGTGTGTTTAGTGGAGCTCAGTTTTTATTGTGGTCGCTTACTGTGCGTGGAAAGAACGAGTTTTGTATCTATCTGTTCGGCAATGTATCTTTCTTATTATATCGCTTCTGTCAGACCTAGAGATGTTGTGAGGCGTCATGATAATATTCTCTGAAATACAACAGTTCTGAATTTCACAAGCAACCTAAGCATAGCGTGTTGCCTCCGAGTCTCTAGGGGCTCTCATTTTTATCCCTCTAAAAGCTGTTAGACACTTATTGTTCGCTCGTAGCTGTTTTTAACGAAGCGTGCTTATTTTCTTTGTATTCTATACATTTTTTGGTCAAATCTTTATGATTAGGGTCCCAAATACTCGCGGCGTATTCGAGGTGTGGCCTGACCAGAGCTTAGAGCATCCCTCTTTTACTTTTTCATCCGAGGACCTTCCTATGATACTCTTAAAAAAATCTAGTTTCGTTAATGCTGTGTCGCTATGTTTCGATTGTATGTTGTCCACGATTTATAACTTAAGGGCGCCTTGTCGTGGCGTTTTTCTATCTGTTGTTTTCCCCAAATATTGCGTTGAATGTTCATGCGCATGATGGAAATAAACAAAAAAGATGGAAGCATTATATTACTTTTCCAATCAGCTATAGGTATTATTAAACAGGTTTTATAATTTACTCGGACGAAACACTAATTGCGTTTGCAATTGATCCATGAGATGTAAAGGCGTCCAGTCAGTGCTATTTCTGGTGAACGCTTTCAAGTTTTTGCGTTGCGGTGGTTTAAATACAAATAAGTTGAATATGTTACTGTAGACGCTCAGCGAAAAACTTGTTGTCAGTTTTCAGAATATTATCAAGTCTTGTTGGTATTTACCAGGAACATACGCCCCTTGAAGATCTAGCCTTATAGCATTATTTTTTCCTGAGATCCATTTTCAATGAACCATGTTGATTCATAAATAGTTACCGACAGATTTTAGATTCTTTGACGGTTGTATGGAAGAAGATTATATTTTTCAAGAGACTTGCGCGTTAATATAATGCGTAAAGCGAATCTTATTTTGGCGAAAGGATGTTTATTTTCCTTGAAACATCGCTCTATCTAATAAAGAGCGAGACCTAATTTCATGGATTTGAGCCAAGGTATCATGCCTAAAGAAGGTGATGGATTTTAGGGCTTTCCTACGCGTTTACCCGTATCTTGACTACAACAGTGTCTCCCACTATTACGACCCTTCAAGCTCGAAACATGCTGTTTGGAGAAAGTGCCGACATCCAGCCACAACAACACTTTGAGTAATACCCTGGAGCCTATTGCCTAAATTCCGCGCACTGCAAAGACCTGAGAACCAACATCATTCTTTCTTGAGTAAGGACCGGTTAAAGCGGTATCGCTGGAATTTGACGTCAAGATATTGTTCGGTATAAAACCGCTCAAAACTCACATATACATGTCGCGAGTTCGGCTTCTCTCCTTTCATCCCTCTAAAGGGAGAAAGTTTCTAGGGAGCAAAATGGGGGGTATGGAGCCGGGCCGAAGGAAGGAAGGGGGGATGAAGGTAGGGAATATATATGAATATTTAGAGTGTGAGTGAGGTCGCGAGCCAGGCTCTTGGTTGCGTCACCATTTCCCCTACTTTTTATATTCCTTTCCGTCGGTCGATTCATTGCGTGACATAGCCCGGGGTCTGTTAAGTGGAGCCGAAAAATGTGCTTACACCGCGGTTGGCTCTGTTTGATTCGCCACTTTCGGGAGGCGTCAATCAGGGGCGCTTGAAGGCAAGGGAGGTGGCCGAGGGCGGAGGCGGATGGAGGGGAAGAGAACTAATTCGGGGATGGAAGGCTGGATTTCAGAAATATTGGATTTCAAATTTAAAATAATAATAGGAATATGTCGGCACGCCGAGGCCTCTCGGGCGACGTTGTGAAATACGCCAACTTATCGGTAAATCGGGTCTCGGTTGCTCAAGTGCCGCTTAACCCGAGGTTTCAGGAGTGCATTCGCTTCGCTCTCGTCTTTGAAAAGTGGCTGGAGAGTATCTCCGACTTCTCTTTACGTAATTCGTATTTGCTGATACTCTTTAAGGCACGAGAAATGTGAAATGGCGGAATCATTCCTTTTTATGTCATACTTTCAGTCACCGAAGAGAGCCATCGTAAAAGCACAACACGAAAACCACAATTGTGCGCATGCAGGTCGTTTGCTTTAGGTCTATTTGTTTGCAATTTGCTCCTGACAAATTAGCTATTTTGAGAATGCCACAGACAACAGAATTCAACTGAAATCACTTTTGCTAATGAGGACAGGTGGGGAGAGGTCGTATTTTGAGGAAAGAGATTGTTGGGGAATGGAGGCGGGTGGAGAGAAGCCCAGCGTCGCCTTTGGCGGAATAGTAATGAATGGATCAAAGAGGACCACGGTTTAACGTCCCATCCAACTGACGGTGTCCTCAACTGGATTTTTCTCTACATTGACCCGACGTAGGGATCGGATTTCTATTGATAAAACTCCGCCAGCTTTGAAAATCGCACCCGAGCACTCGGAATGGCATACCAGGGGGTGTTGTGTTTGAACCACTCGAGATAATATCGATCACGTAACTAAGGAGTCACGTGGTACAACAACGAAGGGTTAGAGATTTTGGTGCATTTAAACTATTCGTCAAAATCATATGAGGCCTTCTAAAGGAATTTTTCTCGCGGTAAATTGTTATTGGATTTTTATATCCCCATTAGATACATAATAAACCACGCATTAGACGCTTAATATAGCCATCTGAGTGTGGGAAACTGACCAAAACCTCGAACAGTTCGTTGTTGTACCACGTGACTCCTTCGATTCAAACAACCCCTCAGTAGGCCCATTTAAGCCGAAGTCTCCTTGCTCGGCCCCTTATTCTTCTATCTCGTCTTGTAGTGTTAACCTTCAACAATTATCAACTCGCCCGTCTTCCTGTCAGCCGCGATACCTCCTGCATTTTTGGTTAATGCACCCAACCTTATTAGCGTCGTTGTCCAGACCGCAAATTGAAGCTCGTAGTTCAAAAATAATGTGACTTTTAGACATAGTTTCCGGCTGCACATGGTAGAAATTTCCGATTTCACTCATAATAAAAGATACTTGGTATTATTCCACACTATTGAATACAATCGACCATGGTTTCGACACCGCGTGTCATCCTCAGGATGAGCAGAGGATGAAAGTCGGCGTCGAAACCATGGTTGAGTTGTATTAAATAGTGTGGAATAAAACCAAGTATCTTTTATTATGAGTGACATAATGTGACTTATCTATCTGATATTTATCGTATTTACTATCAGGCCGGTTATGGATTTAAATTATACCTACCAAATATTTTCTGTAACTGCAAATTTTTTCTTGCTTATTTAGCATGACTTTAAAGCTTGCAATCATAAAATACGGTTTTAATTTAGATCGAGGGACTGGGATTTGAACCAATCATTAGTTTGATAATTAAGCATGCATATTCACCATTGAGATTAGCTCAACTCCGATGCCTATTTCTTTGGGTGTCTATGATTTATGTTCTTAGAGGATGGTATTAAAAATCTACATTGCCATGAACATATTTAAAAGTTGCAATAATTAGATTTGACGGCAGCAAGTTAAGTGAGTTAATTCCAAATAACTGTTTCTAAGGAAGTTTGAGAATTGAAATCTTGTACCTTCTAATGACCGAATTGCGTTGGGTATTTGAAAAAGTTTTCGCTATTGTAGATCGACTACCAGCGAGGTCATGTACGCGAGAACAGATAGTTCAATTATTAACGGAAGGATTCTACAACTACATCTACAAACTATCCGGCGATCCGCCGCATGGGCATGTGGCAGGGGGTGTTAGGACACCAGCCGTGTAAAGATGTAAGGGATAAGGTTTTGGGAGGTGAAAAGGTGACGTTTATTATGTGAATGTGTTCAGTGGAGCTCGGTTATTATTGTGGTCTCTTATTGCTAGCGGAAAGAACGAGTTTTTGTACATATCTGTTCGGCGATGTATCTCTCTGATTTTATCATTTCTGTTGGACCTATACATGTAATGTGGCACCAAAATGATATTCTCTGTGTCGCTCTGAAACACACCAGTTCTGAATTCCTCAAGCAACATAAGTCTAGCGTGTAGCCTCCGAGTCTCTAGGGGCTCCCACCTTAATCCCTCTTAAAATTGTGAGACACTATGTATTCGCTCGTAGCAGCTTTTAACGAAGCGTGCAGCTTTTCTTTGTATTTTATTTATTTTTTGCTTAAATCTTTATTACCAGGGTCCCAAATGCTCGCGGCGTATTCGAGGTGTGACCTAACCAGAGGAAAGTAGCATCTCTCTTTTACTTTTTCATCCGAGGAACTTCCTATTATACGCTTAACGAAACTTAGTTTCTTTAATGTTGTGCCGCATATGTTTTGTATGTGTGTTATGTGTATGTGTAAGGATTATATTGGTTATCGAGGAAGAATGGAAAGAAATTCGGCTTTGCGTCCTCCTGCTATTTCACGGACCAAAGTTGAACGTCCTGTCCGACGGATAGATTGCTGTCTTTGAAATGCTTACTACATGATACACAATTAAACATCGGAATTCCAATGAAAATTCTCGCCGCCTTCAGAATTCGAATTCAGGCCCTCGGGACTGCCTCTTCTTTAAATTTAGTTGTCATTCTAAGTACTCGTGAAAATAATGCGCCTGGATTTGGAATCCAGTATTACCCAAAACCTATTGATAATTTTCAGGAACCATAGGTATAAACATTAGTAGGGAGATCTTACTAATGATAGTGAAGGAAACTTAATGCGGTTTAGTCTCAGCAGCGCTTTCTTCATAAGCACGACTTCTTTTGATGTCACAGTTGAAAGCACATTAAAATAGCACTCGGCCAAAGTAATGCTTAGAATTATAATTAAGAGCCTGGAGAGCAAAGCTAACGAATAACTGGGTGACGACCAGTTTGGATGTAGGAAAGGGACAGGAACGCGGGACGCAATAGGGGTGATGAGAACGCTAGTGGAAAGAAACCTAGATTATAGGCTGAATGTTTCTGCTTGCTTTGTGGATTTCAAGAAGGCGTTTGATAGGGTGGAGTGGGCGAAATTTATGGAAGTTCTGAAGAAATTAGATGTCGATTGGAGGGATAGACGACTCATTCGGAATCTTTACACGAACCTGACGGCACAGTAAACTTTACACCCTCAGGCGTCACTTCGTGGAAGTATTTTATACCTGAATCCATATTACAACAATCCTTGCACTCTTCCACTAATAATTATTAATGTAAACAATGGTACCTGAGGATGCAGCAAGCTGCAAAACGCGTATTGTGTACATTAGCATACATTAACAAATATTAGTGGAAAAATACAATGATTGTTTTAATATGTATTCAACTGACGGCAGAGGTTAAAGTAGTCGATGGCGAATCGGGATGGGCCATGATAGGACGGGGAGTGCGGCAGGGATGCCTATTTTTGCCGTTGCTTTTTAACGTATATTCGGAAGAAATGGTAAGGAAGGCATGAGGAGACATGTAGGTTGGAATGAGAGTAGGAGGAAATCTGAAAAAGTCAATGATATTTGTAGATGATCAAGCATTGGTTTGTCAGTCAGCCAAGGGGCTACAGTAATGAAGATTGCGTAAGAAGTGCCGTGCGAGAGGTTCGGGATGAAGATAAAAAAGACAAAGTGATGAGATTCTCTAGAAGTAATTATGCGCGGCTCAATATAAGGGTGAAAGAACTCAAAACAGCGCAAGTTGAGCAGTTTGCGTATCTGGGTAGTATTTCGAAGGAGAATGGGTTCATTGGGAGATACGTAAGATATATAATTGCCATGGCTCAAGAAGCATTTTCCAAAAGTGTGGAATTGATGTGGGGGGAGTCTGAGTAGAGACATAAAGAAATGGCTGGTGAAAATTCTAATATGGAACGTGGCGATGCATGAGTCGGAGATTTGGTCATTGCGATGGGAGGATGTACGTAGACGAGACGCTTGTGAAGTGGACATGGAGACGGATTGTGGTGGTGATCTGGATGGAGAGAAGGACGAACTGGATATGGCTGGAGAGGAGAGGAAGCTAATGGCGGAGATTCAGCGGAGGCAGAGGAAATGGATGGAGGACGTTTTGAAAAGAGAGGGAATGTTGAAGTGGGTAATAGGGGGTTGAACACTGGGGAAGCGTGGACGAGGAAGGAAGGGAAAAAGAATTCTAGACGACATAAGAAGAGGTAGACGATATGAGGATTTAATGAGGGACCTAATGGTTGACCACCAATAGGAGGGGAAATGGAGCGAGATTCCAAAAATTAGGACGTAGGATGAGTACTATCCAAAAATTTGCCAATCAGCTGGTAGAATACTCAAATGAAAGTGTCTCATATCCATTTTACCTGGGGCACGAAATTGCACATTTTAAAACATTATGTTTTCTTAATGTGATGTGCAATGATTGAATTAAATCAGGGTCTATTTTGCCATCTCGCGTGCGTTTTTTGCAATTCTCCATTTTACAGGACGCAATTTGAAATTCACGTTCGCACATACATCTGATGGTGCAATTACGTGTCCCGCGTAAAAAAAGGGGCTCAATAAGCAGTAAGTGTATGCAATTTGTGTCGTTAACTGAGTAGTTATTGTTACTATTATAGATAATCATAAGCGACGTTTTTATAGCTATAGAAGTATTGCCGTCTAAATCTTTTGATACAAGCTCATGCTTCGTCATACTACCTTCTTCTTTACCTGGGCATATATTCTTTTCTACTTCATTTCGTTCGGAAAAAATCACTGTTTTCCCTTCCTTGCAAGTCAAACTCTTCATGAACACGACTTCCTTCTGTGACCAATTGTCCGCTAACTGGTGCACTATTGCTATCAAACCTACCGTACTCATTTTTCTCCACTCCCCCCATTCAAAACTTCTCATCCATCAAAGTATTTAG
This sequence comes from Ceriagrion tenellum, assembly GCA_963169105.1. Classification (NCBI taxonomy): domain Eukaryota; kingdom Metazoa; phylum Arthropoda; class Insecta; order Odonata; family Coenagrionidae; genus Ceriagrion; species Ceriagrion tenellum. Next base: position 26,091,656 of record OY720636.1, on the reverse strand, counting down.
TCCATTCCACCGCATACTTCATTTTATTTCTATCCTTTGCTTCTAATTTTAGTCTTTTGATGTTTATCTTTCTTCGGCTATCTTAATAATTCAACAAAGGTGTTGCGTATCACAGCTATGAAAAAACATCGATCATAGCAGAATTCTCTGCAACATTTTCGTTTTCAAATCCATGATGAGTGCCAATTCACTAGTGTATTCCGCAGCAATTTGGAGAAATCATTGCACATCTTTCGCTCTTTTTTTTCTCTTAACCTATTTATAACTTTAACGGTAAGAGTAGTTTCTCGGGCAAAATAGATTATACCTACTCCTCCATGTCTCTCCACGGGAACTAAGATCTACCCACCTATCGAACCTATCACCTATCGTGCCGGGAATCGAACCTCGGACTTATCATTAATGGTGAAAGTTTTTCGCGTAATATGGAGGAGTAGGAAATTCAAACATGGCGGGTGAATATTTTGAACCAATTGCCATGAGAAAAATTCGACCTGGACCGGGAATCGAACCTCGGACCTTGGGTTTGCTGGACCAATGCGCAGACCACTACGCTATCCAGGCTTCCTAATTCCCATGGCAATTTTGGTGGATACAAGGCAACTAGATCTTAGTTTCCGTGGAGAGAGTGGAGGAGTAGGTATTAGGTAGGTGGTGGTATTTGTAGGTGGGTAGATCTTAGTTCCCGTGGAGAGACATGGAGGAGTAGGTATAATCTATTTTGCCCGAGAAACTACTCATACCGTTAAAGTTATAAATAGGCTAAGAGAAAAAAAAGAGCGAAAGAAGTGCAATGATTTCTCCAAATTGCTGCGGAATACACTAGTGAATTGGCACACAATCACGCATTCGGTTGGTACTAGCTAGGTACTTAAGTCTTAACCGGCAGTTAGGAGATCCAAGTTCGAATCCCGGCCCTGTTGAATGTGTGTACATGGTAAATTTTGTTGGTACAATAATTTTGTTCCGGGTTATTTTTCAACCACCGGAACGGTGATTTGTTCCTTTTGCAATTTCAAGAAAAAGTACGTACCAGAACTCGTGATGTTGCGTGAAACAGGAGTATCTTATTTCTTCGACGGAAATATATGTCGGAAGAGTATTGGTTGTGGTAGTAAAACTTGCAATGCGGTAATTGTGCTTAAAAATTTTCCGTATTTTATTTGGGTGGAGATCTTTCATTTAGTTTCGTCATTCTATCTCTGCGGCAACATGTCCCTTAATGGCAATAGCTCCGGAAAAATGAAATCTTTCGTATGCTAAATAGCAAAGAGCTGACGTTAATATCACTCCGACTCAGCAATCATATTTTTTTCTCCGTAATTAACTTTTTAAATTGAGATATGGTCGGATACGAGTCGTCAATTGATGGAGTGATCCGGAACTTGTTTTAATTAAGACATGATTTCGATCGCATGTCGAAAAAAAAGTCATTCGGTCTTTAAGGAAGGAGGTACATGCATCGCGGAACGTGTTGAGCTGGTATTTCTCCCGTCATTGTGTCCGGAGTACTTCAAGACAGTGGCGCCGACGAGTGGTGGCGCTATTTCCAGCGGAGACGACGCCTTCCGCGAAGCCGTCCGGACGGACGACTTCCCATGTAAGGCGAAGATCGAGCTGTCGACCCGAGGGCCTGTTTCGCAGCGTGCGTCTCTCGCTCGCCGAATGAGACTCACTCCTCGGTGTGTCGAATCGGGAGGACGAAGGTGGTGGGGCGGAGGAGGGGGGCGCTTTATGCTAATTCGGAGTCGCTTCCGTATAAGGGAAAGTATCGAAATTAGGCGCTAGTGTTTTGTTTGGCGAAAGGGCGGCCGGTTGCCTCACAGCCCTTTCTTTATCTCACGGACATCGGAGAAATGCGTTTGCGTGGGTTTTCTCGTATTTTTCCCGTCGCGGGCGGTTAGCGGTGATAGTCGGGGCCGTTAAAAAAATATGTAGAAACCAATGTGCAGACTAATGGCCAGAAAGAATGAGTTAGTGTGTGTGCTTCCATATGGAGTCGATTGCGAAACGCCCAAAGGTCTTTGTTTCGTCCCGTAGATAATTCAGGTGGGGGTAGTTGGCGGGGGGAAGGCGGGGGATAAACGTCGTATTTCTTTTCAACAGCGAAGAGTTTCTGCGCACGGAGTAATCGAAGGAAAACTCCTTTCGATTCGAGCGGATTTTTGTTTTATGGCCACGATCGAAGCGAAGGGAGGGAAAAAAACAGAACGACCCGCGTCCTCCACGGTGTACGCTCTCCGTGTTTATTTTTTTATTAATTCTTTTTTTTTTCATTACTCGCCATTGCGAAATCGCAGTCTTCTACCGCTTCGGATGTTTCGCAACACGTCTGCTCTTCTGAGCCGCCACGAGGTCGGCCCCATTTGACACCCGAGTGAAATACGCCCTAATTTTTTTTTTTAGTTTTGTGACGTTCGCACGTGTGTAAACCATCGAGCGCCTTATAATTCTTTGCGTACAATTTTCCCATGTCCTTCGTATACCGCTCATTAATTAAGTCTAACGCAAATAATTATCTAGCGTCGCCTATTTCTTCCGCGTGTTGACTTTTAACTCCTCGTTCTTATATCCAAGTGGACCTAGTTTTTTCTCCCGCGTCGGCATAAAAAGCCTTATCGCTGTTGGACAAGAAATAACTGAAAATCATTGAGGAGGTTGGTTCGCGACTGAGTGAGTCATAATTCTAGCGGCATCCCGATTGTTTTAGATATGTACATGAGCCTTAAAAACAATACTGCTTTGCTTTGTAATATGTCTAATTTAGAGAAAAGCTGAAATATCGCATTAAAAATAAAAATTAGGAAGACCCATCTACGAAAAGATTTTTTATCTAATCGAATCAAATCGATCGATAAGATCGAATGCCGAGAATGGAGTCGTGCAGCGATTATGCCTAAATTATTAATGAGATTTATGAAATTTTTTCAACGATATGTATCACCAGAAATATCTAAAAATTCATGTGATTGTTATGTTACAATATTTTATCAAGTAAACCCTACATTTGCATTTATTTCAAGGTTATTTAATTTCTAAAAACTTTGGCAATGCTGTACTGAACTTTGTTGATGTCCTTAGTGACGTGTTTGATGTGCGTGAACTGAAGTGCTTTCCCACTTTAAACACATTGAATAAGTTGTTTTTAGAAGTTCTCATAATACATAATAGTCCTTTTCAGGACTAAATTGATCATCGAATGGTGTTATTCTGTAGATCAGTACTATAACGCACTTTATGCATGTTCTTTCGTATAATTTAATTGCTGCTACACTGCCTTTGTGTCCAATTTAGCGGTGGACGAGAGGAAAGGTAGCGGATTGTGAAGTGGAAGGTGTGAGGTTCGATTCTCTGAAGTGGGTTATATCTTTCTTCTTTTTTCATCGTTTTTTTTACTAACATCTTTTAAAAATTTTGTCTTCATCATCTTTACTCGCTTTAAAAATATTTTTCCTCCAAAAAAGATAAAAATTGAACGCTTGAACGAATGTTTCGTTGCCTACAAAAATTTGAATGTAAGAATTTCGATCAGATCGACCGTTCAGACGCTAGAGCTCAAAATTGTGAGAAATGATACGGAGAATAGAGTAAAGAAAGTAATTTATATCGATGATGGGCTAATGGCATTAAGAATAGGAATGTTACCTAAGGTCATAATACAAGTATACATGCCTACTTCTGCCTATGACGATGAACAGACATGAATTCAAAATCACAAAGGTATGCATTAGAATTTAAAAACAACTAGTTTGTATTATTCACAAATATTTATGATTACAAGCGTTCATTAAAGCTGTAAGTGCCGCATTTATCAGTCGTTTATAAGTGATGTTAATTATTATTATGTGGCAACAAAATGTTTTAGGAATATTTACCGGGCCTGTTTGGCTTATATGAAACTCTTCGTTTTTTGACCGATGTTTGTTATTGATCGAGGTGGTACCTACACTATATTATTACATTATATTTTCAATCAAACAATCTACAGCTTCTGAAATGTGCCTCACTGTTTGAATTCCCACGGTATGTGTAAGTTCACTTCCAACGCTACCACATCTATGACCGACCCCAGCTCCACGATCAGCTAACTACCGTGTCTCGGATAAAATTTCGATAATAATCATTTAATTTCTCAAAAATCAAGTCGGTGACCTACCGTCATTTTAGCACTAATCAATTTCTTTAATCTTTGATTATGTCATAACCGTTTTTTGTATAAACGACATGGGTTGCAACACTCTAAATCTATATTTTATGTACCAAGGATCCGCTTCTACTGTACGACGTACCTAATGTAAATATAGCTATTTTCAAATGCGATTATTGGAAAAACAGGACGGATAAGTACATTTATAATTAAGCCAATCGATAGAGGGCTTTTTATTCTATAATGCCTGTGAATATGAGGAAAATGACATGGACTTTAGTTTTCGGACCAACCTCCGTAATTTAGGTCTCCTAAAAAATGGACGTCACTGGCACGTAAAAGTTGTCCAATTGTATTAAACGATACTTCCTGCATTAATGTGGCAATATGAAAACAATTCAGATTCTAAAAATCATAATCAATGTTTGCTCTTGTATTCAAACCAGTGATACTTAATATAATGTCAGCTATTTAAGTATTGGCAATCCAAGGCGCGGTGTGAAATGGCGGTAGGTTGGGAAAAGGATGATGAAACCGAATTAGTTCCTTGGTCAATGAGAGTGATTTGGTTGTGGATTCTATTAAGCCGCCCTAATGGTTCCGGAAAAAACACGCACAACAGCAGAAATACTCTAGCTTAAATTCAGGATTGGATTGGATTTTGGGGAGGAGACCGACAGCTAAGATCATGTGCGCCATAGGGGATAGGTAAGGGAGGAAGGGTGGGTAGAAACCCGGCGTCGGCATTAGCCTGCTCTTAACGAAAGGCGTCAAGGGTACCACGGTTTAACGTCTCTTCCGACAGACGGAGTACTGCATTTACTTGAAGTGATCTCCACAAGACACTCAAGTAGGGATCAGGTTTCCCCTGAAAAACATCCTCCTCTGCAGGGATTTTAACCCTGGTTGTCCGTATGGTTAGCCAGTACTCTTGCCACCACACCAACCCGATTCCCCCTTAATTTAGTTAAAATCGTCCGAGTTCACAGATCCCTATTGAGGAGAATGTTTGCAAATACCTCGCGTTCGTTCCTGGCTATGGCGGTGGAAACCCTGGATTTATATCTTTGGAAATATTTTCAAGATTAATACCTTTTGGAGCAATCCGTTTTAGAAACCAATCGAAATAATTCGATTTTTTCTAGAATTGATTGCAATTGCCATGTATTGGGAACCACTGGTCCTATATTCAAGCTAAAGAAGTTAAAATGTCTAATGAGTAGTTGTTAATGGAATGAGAGCAATTATAATATCAGATGAGAGCAAAATGTGCATGTAGCGCCAGGAATGTCCGGCAAGCGGCAAAAAATGCCTAAGGTTGTAAGGTTAATTTGCGATGCTGTATGACTTTCCGTTCTCGGATTAAAATCATATTTGATACTTTTCCTTTTTAACAAACGATACTTCTTCTTTTTAACAAACGCTAATCTTTTCGAAGAGGCAACGTTACATGAAGACGTCCACTGACCAATTACAGCCCTACCCTGATAAGAATGATATTGCGCCTGCGTCCATAAAACTCATCTGTCTTGAATAATTTATTCTAAGGAAGGAATGTTAAAGGACGCTGAAGGATGGAAAAGTAATGGTAAGTTTCACTAATCTCTAGAAATACGGGTCCCTTAAATTTAGTTAGGCCATGTTACTGGATAATTCTGTCGTATAAAACTTTCACACAAGCTTATCATGCAACCAATGTTGGACGCGTGTCTGGTTCAGCAACACTAACTTTTCTTCCTCCTGCACATTACGAATCATTTAGTACATATTGACTTCTGTTTTTAGGAGGAATTGTGTTCACGAAGGAGACATACAAGTAACAAACACGACTCCTTATTTGCATGCATTTATCAGCATAATTCAGTTCGCATTAACTATTAACTTTTTCGTGATTTATTTCCGGTTTTAGGACTTCAGTATTATACCCACTAGTTAATCATGTTTTAGCAATACTTGTTCAAAATTTTTCTGCTGATATTGAAATAGGTATAACATGATCATGGCGTTGACAGAACTATTCTCATTTTCTCGAGTTATGAATGTATGCTGAAAGATTTCTACGCGTGTGATATTCTTCAATCAGGAAAATAACTTATAATTGTCTCTTATGCAAGGGGAAATGGGGCTGTCTGATTAGATTTTTGTAACAAGCCGATAGTGTTTGAATCCCTTTCATATATACTCCTGTAAAATTCCGGCGATGACTTAGAGTACTTTTTAATTTTAAAGTGGAATTTCCCCGTCAGAAATTCCATTGCAATTCATCATCTTCTTCTTTTTAAAGGCGGAGCCTTGTCGTTGCGGCCTTATATCTCTGTTAATCGCTGGTTTTTTCAAACCCTTATATGTTGTCTCTCCCATTGTACTTTTTATGTCATCCAGGAACTTCTTTCTTGGCTTTCCTCTTCCTTTTTTTCCTAGTACTTTTCCCTCCCGAATATATTTCCTAGGAAGTTGTCATGACGCAGGACATGTTCAGCAAATTTAATATTCCTTTCATCATCTCTTTCATCAAAATCCTATTCTCTTTAATTTCTCTCAGGACTTCTATGTTGCTTTTCTTGCCTATCCACCCCGTTCTTTATATCCTTCTCCAAATCCACATTTCCATTGCTTCCAACCGAGACTCCGTCTTCCCCCATGTCCAAGTTTCACACCCATACCGTCCAAATTTCCATGTAGTCCAAATAATCATTTTGCGAAATATTTCTGATTTCCAATTTCACGTGTTTGTTCACTAACAGATTCTTTTCACTTTCATATGCCTTCTTTACCATAGCTAACCTTATTTTCACTGCTGAGGTGCATCTTTTGTCTCTTGTAATTATGCTCCCAAAGTAACAAAACTATTCTACTTGGCTTATTCTTGATTATTCTATAATTAAATTTACTAAGGGTTCCGTCCTGTTTCTACAAAATACCATATAATTGGTTTTCTTCATGTTTATTTTCAATTCACCCTAATATAAGAGTATTTTTTTACATTTTGAGAACTTTTATTATCATTATTCCCAGGCGATCAAATTTTGTGGTAAAATTTATTTTAAATTGTTTCAGTTAGCAGTTATCTTCCTGGAGAAAGGATTTGTTTTACCTTTTTTTGTTTGCCGGACGATTCTGTTGTCCCGTATGCCCCTGGAATCCCGATAGGCTTCTAATCCTGTCATCAGGTTTTCCAGGGACCAGGGTTTGAAATTTGAATCCACATTAAAAGATGCTTCGTACTTTTCACAATTATTGCATCTTTTCCTTTTATTCTAATATGAAATAACATGAAATGACGCCTGAAGTCGTAGAGTTTACCTTTGAAACTTTTGCATGGCTTACATGCAGCCTCTTGCAGGTAGATTTCACACAAATTCAACCTTTGGCTTCGCTCGGCCATAATCGATTCTATCTTTTTGAGCATAGATAATGATTATGATATAATAAGACGTTCCGCGAAGTATTTTCCCCGAATATAAGTAAAATGGTACTGCGTTTCGAGCAGTTGACGTAAGCACTGAATACTAGCCCTTAAACTTGTTGCAAATGGGTATAAGTATTCGAGACACGACCATTCGTTCGACATTTATTGGAATCACAGTTCGCCGCAGCTCTAAACTCTGACTCCAACAAATGTCTAACGAATGGTCGTGTCTCCAATGTAAACATACTCATACGTATACCCATTTACAACAATATTGTGGACTAGTATTGTGCAAAATTTCTTTTCATTCCTTAGTCTTCCTCTTTTCCAACAATTCTGAGAATTTACGTTGATCGAACCACGAGCATGTGTCTGGCCATTCGGTTGAGTTCACGTGGAAATGCTCAGCATATATTTTCTACATCCACATCTACATAATACCCCGCTAGCAACCGCATGGGCGTATGGCAGGGGGTGTTAGGTCACCAGCCGTGTAAATGTGTAAGTTTTTTGGTGATGAAATGGTGACATGAAATATAGGAGTTGATTTAGTGAAGCTCAATTTTTATTGTGGTCGCTTATTGTGCGCGGAAAGAACGAGTTTGTGTACCTATCTGTTCGGCAGTGTATCTCTCTTATTTTATCGCATCTTTCAGACCTAGAGATGTAGTGAGGAGTCATGGTAATATTCTCTATGTCGCTCTGAAAAGTATCGGTTCTCAATTTATCAAGCAACCTAAGCCTAGCGTTTAGCCTCCGAGTCTCCTGGGGCTCCCACCTTAATCCCTCTAAAAGTTGTGAGACACTATACGAGTATGTGCGCTCGTAGCAGTTTTTATCGTTGCACGCTGCTTTCCTTTCTATTTTATTAATTTTTTTGGTTAAATCTATTTTACCAGGGTCCCAAAGGCTCGTGGCGTATTCGGGGTGTGGCCTAACCAGAGCGAAGTAGCATCTCTCTTTGAATTTTGCATCCGAGGTCATTCCTATTATACATTTAACAAAACCTAGTGTCTTTAATGCTGCGCCACATATGTTCTGTATGTGCAAGCCCCACGATATATCAGGAGTTAAGGTAATTCCAAATAAGGTAATTCTACTGGCATAGTGGTAATTTCATTCCATCTTCGTCGACGCGGCGATAACCTTCAATCACGGCGTTTACCATTAGCACCAAATATCTTCATAGATCTTCCCAACGAGGAATTTATTGTCCAAAAGATGGCTACAGAACGTTCAGTGAGCACTATTAAAACGATCAAAGATCATTCAAGAAGGACTTATGATGAACGTTCAAATGGCACTCACAGATGGTGCAAAGAATATTCATTGTAATACTTCATAGATCGTTCAAAGAGTGTTCAATGTAGATGAATTGCACATGAACTGTTTTTGAATGAATAGCATATGAACCATGAGGGAATGTTTGAAAATTGTTCTTGTGAAATGGTTTTCATTTGAAGTACTTTTGAACAAATATCATTTTATCAGAATTGTTGATGGTTTGAATGTGGGATCTCTTATCCATTTCGCAGGCTTTCTCAAGAGGTCTCATAATTAAAGTTGACCCTCAGGAATGGCAAGTGAAAGTGTAGCTACGAGTAAACAAGGGGAAAATCCTGATAAGCAGTTTCTTAGGAATACAAATAAAAAATATGCATCAAAAATGTACATAAAAAATGCACAGCTATGTAATTAGCCAATTTAATCATTTACTGCCAGTGGAAAAACAGTTTAAAAATAGGTTTCAACATCAGTGGATGCATTGGAGTACTACACTTTGTAAGGATGAGGTACATTATGGTTATTGGAAACTTATCGGATGACATTAGACATGTAATAGCACCCAACCGAAGTAGATGCATCAATGAGGCACTTCTTGCTCACTTTGCTTTTTTATTGCTTGCATAATTTTTGGCAGCTTTGAACTCCATTGAGAATTCACCACAAGACTATAAGAATAAAGAATGGTATTATAGTAATCACATGGAAATAAATGAATAACACGACTTCGGCTAACTTCAAAAACTTGACAGTCACTCAACTTGCCTTGAGCTTTTTAAAATGTACCAGTAGATAGAAAATAAACACCAAATGCACGTGAAGTAACTTTACAGCCATTTTGTGTTTACTTTCTATCTATTGATATTCTAAGGTCGCAGAGCTCCAACCATTCCAAACAACATTCTTTCAGATAAAGATTTGCATGTCTCTACGAACAACATCGATTTGAGTTAACTGCAAAATGGTTGATGGTGAAAAAACGCTTAATTTAAATATACATTCAGTTTTGAGTAATTCAAATATTTCATAACCTGTGATATTTTCGCAAATAACGATTGATATCCATATCCATAATTATGTCTTTCACCTTTACTATAACTATTCGATATCAGTAACATTAAATAATTGCAAAAAATGACCAAATTAACTGCATAATATGACTTGTTATGACTAGTTTTGATTCAAATCGCCGCTTATTCTGTACTGTTAAAACGATCAGACAAATATTTTACCTTGATTTCCTCATGTATGTTTTCATCTGTATCTTCTTATTAAGCAAAGTTCCAGCGTCAGCTATTGGGTGACCTGTGGCCTATTATAGTCTCATTTCATATCCCCCAGAAATCTGATCATCTATTTGCTTATCACCACAATGTGGTATCGGATGCGATATCACTTGTCAATAATTGACTGCATGGTTCCCTTGATGCTTGCATACTCTAGCAAAGCATTCATTCTCACGGTACTAAATGCCAGCTGCGTCACCTCGTGGGCGACCCTGTAAGTATCCGGCAGTCGTCACCGCCACGGCCGCGTTTTGCCGCGCCTTTGTCGCCCAGCTCGTGCTGCACCCGCCTCCACCAGCACCATTCTCCCCCGTGCACCTCCCCTTCATGCAGCTGCCCCTTGTTTTTCGAATTCGAGCAGCACGCGTGCAATCAATAGAACGGAAAGGAGGGGCAGCGCTGGGGAACGGTTAGAAGTTGTAGACAACTGGGGAGAGGGAGGCTTGACCACCCACCCAGGGAGTGTCAGGCAATCCCTGCCGCATCCTTCTCGGCGAAATTCATCCCATTAGCCAGGCGAGTAACCCGCGCCGAACATTTTATAAACAAATAAGGGCATCGAGGTTACCGTGATCACTTGAGTAAAGCGTTAGCATATCTGGAAAATTTTCGGCGAATTCAAAATCCTAAACTTTCGGTGGAAATAGTCTATAAATCTGTGTATAAATAAAATATTTATTTTTCTAAACCGAGAGGGGTAGATGTGCATTCGATTGTGTTCCTTCTTTGCACATGTACATAGAATGGCTGACTGTACTTTCATTCTTCTCCATCAAATCAGGTAGTAAAGTTCGTTAGGGTTATGATCAATCATTCTTAACGCAATTCACCCCGGGGTTCCTCAAATAGGGTGTTTGAAAAATGCCCTCAGTTAAATCTTAGTATAATGGTGTTTCATTTGCTAAAGGCAAGGAAACGGTTAGCTAAAGATGACGATAAGGGTACATATCAGGAAGTGTTATGATTATATACATAAAAGTATTATAAAGATAACAAATAAATTCATAAAAATATAATTACTCAAAGTGTAAATAAAAACTATTCAATAAATTTCACTATATTAAATTGAGGTCAATCCGTCATATTTTCCCCAATTTGTCATATTTTTTCCAACAAGCCATTATATTATTTTTCATTGCAATGGATAGGGAATAAATGTTTGAAGTTTTACTGGAAAAGAATTTCAGGTTTTTATCCTCGATTTTCGAAGGAATGATTTCATACTTCATTGTGAAAAGTAATTAATTGATTCAAAAGTACTATCTGAACGAGTAGGAGTTTCAAGCTTTCTCCATCGATCCGTTGGCGAAGTGGAATTAATTCGCTGAGTAAATCCCTCGTGTTTATGTTTTCATGGAGCATGTCTTAACGCAAAGCCGAGTGTAGCCCCTCATCTATCGGAGCGTGGGGTGCAGTGCGACTTTTTGAAACCCCGTCATTACGTATTACGAATAAGAGGGCGGTAAATCGATTAGCCTTTGCAAGCAAAATCAATTGTGACAAATTTAAATGAGTTACGAAACATGTTAGGTCGGGAGTGAATAATTTCGCTTTGATCGCCTACTATCACTTTTCCTTTCCTTATGGCGATAGTTGTCAGGTGTTTAGTTGCAAGAATGATGACGGACAATCATTAATTTATCATTTACGTTCAGGATGTTCCGTTTTGTATTTCCATTCCCCATCTAAATCAAATTGGATGCCAATTCCCCGTATTTTGTCTTTTAGCGTCTGCTCCTAAAGTTATTTCTTTATACATTCCTACTGCCATGATGAACGGAGTGCAGTAAATTGTATGAGATATATAAATTCTGCCTCAAGCATAATGATTTAAATTGCTGCCATCTAGGTCAAATCAATAAACACGGCTGTAGACATGCCGAAATAAATCAGAACCTGCATCGGTAGAAAAATGTTTAATCCAATTGAAACTTATTGCGCTATAAATATGAAACAGGTGCCTTCCCTTTAAATATTAACTGTGCATGAGTGATTGTTCAGACTTGAAATAATCGAAGGAAGCTTGTGATAATTGTAGCCATCGATCTGATGACTGTTTCTAACGTCGGACGATGTTATAGAAAAGATACCAAATACATCGTCTTAAATTAAATGTATCAAATATATCGACTTGTATATATTTCTTATGAATCGCGTAAGATATTGTCAAAGGAGGTGATTTTTATGAAAGGAACATTCTCCAAATCATTATAATCGTCCTTTACCGGAGTCCTTTGATGTGGTTTTAGCGTTTTTAGAAAAAAAACCAATGAATTTGTCTCTCACTTCCTGCGCCTCTTCCTACGTTCTTCTGTCGTTTTCTTTCTGACCAATACTTACGGTTGTGCTTTTTTATATTAGTCGTCCGGTATTGCTAACTAGCCCTGGAACCTCATGTGGGGCTCTCGGACCTTTGCAATCATTATTTCATTTTCAATGATGAATTGTCCGTTTTCAATGCTATGCGTGTGCTGCTTTTAAAATCGTGAGAACCAATATTTCAGTAGTAGCAGGTACGTGTATGTGATCGACTGAATGCATTATTTAATACAGTTTTGATACACATATTTTGAATTAATATTTTGAATTTTCACTGACTATCTCACTGCTATAGCAAGGAAGTTGGGAGCCATCTATGCTTTGGGCTCAAAACAGTATTGTGCATTGTTCTGAGTTCTTTCCAATCACCCTTCTACGTGTAATAGTTTCTTTTTTTAGCGTATACAAAATTAAAATCAACTTCTGCTTCTAACATATGTGCTACCCATTTCCAACTTGTTCTTTGAAGTAGTCCATCCGCGCTTGCAGTACGCCCCAGTCGATAACGGTGAAGTTCTGATGACGGAAACAATTGCATTGACCGAATCACGATCATTAACGTTTCACAAATAATTGTTAAAACCTTCAACGAAAATTCATCCATATTTTTGACGTGCATGTGAGACTTATTACAATTTTTCGCGTGTTACCCCATTACGAGTGATCCCACTCTTCACTTTAATAGCACATTTCAGCAGATGGCTCCCTAAGTCTCCACGTTGTACGTTTCGTCTGCGCATTAATGTGAGCTGCTTGATTGGAAATCACCATATAAATACTTCTTTAACTGATTTCTCGCTGGTCAAATTTCAGGACATTTACAATACTTTCAAGTTTTATCATTGCAAATGTGAAAGAGATCGTTGATATATTCTGCGCGACCAGTATTTCAAGTTTTTTTATCGGCTTCTGTACTGATGAAAAATATCGATTCGTGCTTTTCTAGTGAGGCAAATCAAGCGGGCATCTTGAAACTTCGCTTTGACGGTGCATCCACGCAGCCGGCCGAATTGCCAACCTTTTCGGCCGGCCGAATTGCCGGCCGAACCGCCCCGGGCAAGGGGCCAAATTAGTCAAGCTTAGCAACTTCCTGATCCCTCCTTCCTTTCGCCCCTCTATCGCCCACCCACCCCATACAAGGACTATGGACACCCCATACTTCAGGGTGCCAACGTAGGGATTGAAGAGTGCGAGAGGGAAAAGGAGGAGGACCCGGAAGTGAGTGCCATAGATGTGAGATGGGAGTCTTGTGGAGGGTAGGGTCGGATCAGTCTTTCGTTGATGAAATTAATTAATCAATGGATTAATTCCCCGATCGATGAATGGGAGGTGTGTGGGTATCTCCAAATCCCGATTTCAGCATTCATGAATCTTACGTATCCACACGGTCGCCTACTTTTTTAGACCAATCCAAAATGCCTTTCCTGATTCGCCTCAAAGTTTCTTTTGCCTGTAGTTTAGACGTATTACGGGTTCTGAACCTTCATAAAGAAGGAAAAAAGTAGCTTTTGGGAAAGATTGGTGTTTGGACATATTTCTTTACAAATGACTGTAGCTATGATTTTTATTTTAGCATCCTCTGTCATAATTTGTGTTGATTCCGTAGATTTGATGGATCTTATCGGCCCTTTCTCGGTTAATCAGTCAATTTCTTTTTTCCATCATTTGTAGTTTCTTACTCGAATTTTATCGCACCTTGCTTTTATTTGTTGTGTCTCTATCCTCATATTCAAGGGAAAAAACTCTTATCAATCCATAGTCAATCATAGAAAATCAGTGGATCAGGTCATTGGGTGCCGAAATAAATTTCGTATCCGGAAATTCATTATTCTCCTATTATTCGCAGTGATAGTTCATCTTACTCAAAATTTCCTTCTCTACTTCCAGTGTCCCCGTAGGAAGTGACTTTTCCTCTACCACTGAAATTTATGGAGTTAAAGGTTTGCGTTGAATCTGATTTGTATCCATATAATATATTACGTCCCGCGATATGTCGTGTCAATGTTGCGATCATTTTTTTCATAATCACTGGAATCCATGCGTTTTTTAATCATTCCATGTTTCTACTCGAGTTTGCGGACTAGTGTATGATGAACTACTCATAATATTTGCCCCTGTGTGGCTTGTAAATTGTGTGAATTTTGTGGAAGAATTTGATTATCAATGTGAAAAATAAAATGCAGTCATCTGCTTATTTATTTTGACATAATCTGCGAAATACATTTGAGGGTTTGTTCACCACAGTCAAACCGAAAGAGCCGCTTAAACTTTGCTCCAGAATAAAGTTATTCAATAACACTAATCACGATTACAATGTGCGCAAAAATAACTTTACGACACATTTAATAATTTGTAACAAAACATTAATGCATGATAAATAAAGTTGTTCAATATTTCTAGTTTTCTCATTATTGTGATAATGATAGCTCATTTGTTACCAATGTCCAATATATAACAGGTTAATATAGAAAATTCACGTCGTCATTGTGTATTATAAGTATTCAAGGTTTTCCATTAAGGCTCATACGAATACATCTACGAGAATATTCCGGGTGAATTTCAGAAATCTGGGGTGACTTTACAATCTCCTGCAGAGCAGGTGGAGTCTTCGCCATGCTTGGAGATATCGCCTTCGCGGGCATTGAAATGAAACAAGAGCCCGACTCTTTTGGAAGTTAAAAGTTTGTATAACATATTCGGCCACGTAGCTTATTGTAACATTTTTGGGTGCGTCGTACTTTTATGCTCTGTATTTTCTCGCGCACTGCTGGTCCCCGAAAGTTTCACCTTACATATTCTTTCCCCCTATCGTTGCTTCCTTGCGCATTCTCGATCATAGAAACTTATTTCGACGGCTAGATCTTAGTAACCAATCCCAACAATATTGCTCTCTTGTTCTCCATGCATGATTTTTTTGGTTTATTACGGAACGATTATTGGCTTCATCTAACGCCATTATAGACCTGATATAGTTACTCCCCTTTTATTGGAATAGATAAGAAGTCTGAAACAATTATTTCTGGTTCGTGAAAGATTACACATAATTACGTTGGTTCTCAGATTCTTACAAAATTGAAGGCGTTATACAACCCAAGTCTAATGCAAAAAAATTCAATTCTTACTTACGTAGAACTTTAGCCTTTTAGTCATCTTCTCATAAAGTACATGAATATATTGTAACTATTCAATCACAATACTATCACAGTTGGGGCACATTATGACTTAATGGTCTGGACAAACACACTTATTACACTTGCCACATTGTTTCCGGGTACTCCGGTCTCGGGCTCGACTACAAAAGTTACATCGTCCTTTACCACCCCGTATCGGCAAAACTTGTGTTTTTGGATATTCTGGTAGCCCCAATAGAAGCCTAGCTTTTAATTTCATCGCCCTGGGTACATTTTCTTGTGAAATGCGTCGAGTAATAAGAGGCTTCACAAGTTCAAACCCAACCTCCTGCAAATATTTTCGGCGAATACATTTTATTTCTGGATTATTCAATTGATATATAACAAGACCATTTATACCAGCTATATTCAGAAAATTGTAAAACAATGTAAGAGGCCATCGACGGTTGTTGCGCGACACATCGTATTGGCGACACATTTTGTCGAAAACATCGACGCCATACTTGGTGTGATTGTAAAATGTAATAATCTCGGGTTTCTTAGATTCTCCACTTTCAGTGCCAATTTTATCATCATTGTGCATGGTAGATAGCAGTAAAACGACCTTGTTTCTCTTCAGCACGTTGCTGACTAGAGTACAATTAGGTTGGAACCCAAATATGGAGTCATTTATTTCTCTGCCCTCACTGGTCTTGAATTTCTGAGGTATGTCTGGTTTGTTTATTTTCAGTGTTTCAACTTCTGTGATTCGTTTTTGCAATAATTGTTTGCTTATAGGCACACTGGTGAACCAATTATCCATAGTCACATTACACCACAGGCCGTATAAAGGCTCCAGAACTCTGTTTGTAATATCTGTAACTTGATTAGATATTCGAAATGGACCTCCTGGCTGCAAACCTACATATACTTCAAAATTGCGCACATAAGGATATTTGACATCTACGGCCATAATTATTTTCATGCCAAATTTATCGGGTTTGTTTGGCATATAAATTTTAAACTCGCAGCGGCCCTTGAAAGCTACTAGTTGCTCGTCAAGTGTCTCATATTCGCTTTGCGTATAGTATTCCTTACAGTTTCGAAGCATGATCTCAATTATCTGACGTATAGGTGCTAACCTGTCGGTTTCTTGTCGAGCTCTCCTATCCCTAACGTCAAAGCGCACACTGCGTAATAGGAAACGGAATCTGCTTTGTGACATTATGCTGTAAACCAATTCAATTCCTTGGCCTTGTGAATTGTCCCAAAAGTCTTTGAGGGTCCTGCGTCCAGCTCTACATACTCGAATTACTAAAAACAAGCCGACAAACGTTTTCATTTCTACCAAATCTGTGGCGCGGCATCCATTTCTCTCTTGTATCTTTGTTTGATCGAATCCATATAAATATTCATGCATTCGACATGAATGTTCAAAATGTCAGAGTCAAAAAACTGCAAAAAAGATTGGAGAATAGTTTTAGCGTCTCTTGCAATACCTTTTGCACCTGGAGGTCGTGTCACAATGTTGTGAGCTCTAGATCTAGATGTAGCTGGAGGAAATTTACATCACTTTGTCCCATTGCGTTACCCATATGCGGCCAACTGTGACTAGGGCACACTGTCGTCATCAGAGTCCTCACTTTCTTCTTCCGTGTCAGAAACCTGAGGCGAACCAAGAGTCACACTTTGCTCCTCTGAACCACTGTGTCCTTCATAACTGCTACCTGATGCACTGTCACTGAAGAGGTCTTCTTCTAACCACCTACATTGTCTTAACGTTCAAATTGGATGTCATTTTGACCTAAAAAAATTCAAATATTCGTAATTTCCCTTCGAACGACACAAGAAAATATGACAATTTGGTATAAAACAGTAAATTGTCAATGAAGTAAGTGAAAAAAATAAATACTAAATTACTTACGAGAAGATATACGTGTGCTTACTCGGGATGTTACGATTTCAAATAATTCCTCGTGTGGTCGCGCGGGGGACATGTGTCACCCCCGAATTTTAAACGTGCACTGCTCAGACGTCGATGCGCCGTGTCGACTGACTCACTACTGACGGGGAGGATGGTTAATACTCGAGGAATACCTGAGAAGGCAACACTGTAGCGCTTTGCGTTCATCCTGGGCGACACAAGTCACCCACGCGAGCACTCTAGAGCTAGGCGAATTTTGGACGCGCGGAATCCGCGCGATCGAGCAACCGCGTGGAGATTTTCACACTGGGCGAACTTTTGACGCGCGGACGCCGCGCGAACGAGCAACCGGGTGGAGTTGGATTTGGATAAGAAAGATAATTGTTATTTTCCTATTTTAATTATTTCCAAATTGAAATAAATTGCAATCACACTTACCAAATTGTTTTCTTTCAGCGTCCCTTTTGTGTTCAAAATATTCATCCAATATGACGCAAATCTCACGCTATGCATCCCTTGTAACATTTGTGTCCTTATACTCTTCTAATGACTTGTTCCACAGCACGGGCCTCTTTTGGACAAGACCGATGAACAATTCTGTCTATCAGGGTCCAGGCGGTCGCCGCGAGTTCTCGAGGTGGCGTGGTAGGTACACGGTCCCCGCGCGGCGTCCGCGCGAATTTTGGACGCGCGGAAACAAGTGTGAAAGGTCGCATGCGCTCGAATGCCCAATACAAGTACACGGATTCCGCGCGGAAACCGCGCATCCAAAATTCGTATAGTGTGAAAGTTAGTTATAGATATAGTTAGATCCTGTGCGAGTGACAATAGATCCATTATTCAACTCAGATTTGAATTTCAGCCGTGAATTTAACACAATCAGACCAATCACCCATACAAAGGCTATGAGAGATGATTGATAGCTAAGATCTTAAACTTACCCTCTTCATAATCATCTCACTTCATCATTGTTTTAAATACTGCCAGGGTGGGGTTTATCACCTAGGTGAAGTTCTCGCCTATGGTGAAAATCATGGAAAGCCGGCTCAAAGCCGGATTTTTGATCCAAATATTTCATTACTCATTACGAGGAGTGATCAAAAAGTTCCAGGAATATTTTAATTTCGCGGTAACGAAGCGTTGTAGAGCAGTGCAATTGGCAAATTGGTTTCTGTGACTCTTCCTGAATACTGTTGCTTTGTATACCCGCAATAACAGTGTTTGTTTTTTATGTTACGGTTTTTTAAAACAAGTTATTCGTGTTTGGCGATTTTGTGATGAATTCTTAAGTAGAGGAACGCGTTTTTGTCATTTTTGTTTGAAGTTGAGTAATACTTTTACATAAACTTTTATGATGTTGCAAGAGGCTTTTGAGGTTGAATGTTTAGTCGATCACGCTATCATGAGTCTTACAAGAAGTTCAAAGAAGGCCGTAATTCGTCAGACGACAACTCTCGTTCAGGACGCCCATTAGCATCGACTGACGACGATCATATTGCCGTAGTAAACGATCTTGTGCGATCAAATCGTCGAGTAACTATCCGTGAAGTGACGGAGGAATGCCATATATTTCATTTCGCTCATGCTAAGAAATATTAACTGAAGAACTGTAGATGAGGCGAGTGGTGGCAGCAAAATGTGTCCCGAAACTGTTGACCGAGGATCAAAAACAACACAGAATAAGTTTTTGAGGATCTTCTTGCAATGGTAACTGACAATGAAAATTTTTTGAAACCTATCATTACTGGGGATGAGACGTGGGTTTCCGGGCGCGATGTGGAAACAAAGGTCCAACCATTACAGTGGAAGACAAAATCCCCCCCGACCGCCAAAAAAATCAAGTCAAATCAAGTGAGAAGGCATTGCTCACTGTTTTCTTCGACTTTGAGGGTGTTGCCCAATACGAATTTCTTCCACAAGATGGGATAATTGATCATTTACGTTAATATCAAACCTTGAGAAATTTGCGCGAGGCTGTGAAGAGGAAGAGAGCTGAGCTGCAGCGAAGTGGGTGGGTGCTGGATCAGGACAACGTCCCTGTTCATCCTGCGCTGCTCATTCGCGATTATTGTGTATACAATAACTGCCTTGACCGTCATCTCCTATCCCCTGTACTCACCAGACCTGGACCCTGCAGACTTCTTCCTATTTCCCAAACTCAATTGATCATTGAAAGAAAGGAGATATGACTCACTTGACGAAATAAAAGAAAATTCGCTGAATGAGCTGAACAACATCACAAAAGATGAGTTTGCAGCATCGTTCCAGCAGTGGGAGCGGCGATGGAAAAAATGCGTAGCTTTCCAATGGGAGTATTTTGAAGGGGGCAATGTGCATTAGATTGTAAAGAGTTTTGATAAATTAAAAAAAAATATTCCTGGGACTTTTTAATCACTCCTCGTTTTATCTCATTCTTGGGATGACGATTCTTCTAGATACCCATTTAGCTGTTAACTGTTGGTTAATTATGCTAACATTGAGCTGCCGGACTTTCCAAAATTTCCAAGATTAAAGAGTAAATCGGGAGATATTTCATTCCGAAATCATGGAGAGTATAAATTAACTTTGTATAATTCCAGAACAGTACATTAACTCAGTTATTAATCCTTATTTTTGCCTCCCACGCCAATATAACTTTTTCAAGATAAAGTTTTGGCAAAACTTCTTTGTTATGTTTATGTTTATTGTAGCGATAATCACATGGTTTACAATGTACGTATCTTCTTTTGGATGAAGTAAGCTTCAAATGATGCAGAAGCATGAAATCAACCTTAGCGTAAGAATATTTTAAATCTCAGAACTTCCTGTTATTTACACTTTTCACCTATGGCAAAACTCTGATTTTAGCCCAATGTAACTAAGGCTAAGCATTTTCAAGTGGTTAGTTCTTTTGCATAAATAAGCTGTTTCAGAATTTCCTACAGTCTAAGAATCTCCTTGACTTCAGGCTTGAAAAAAGTCGATCGTGCGCTCTCATTAAAAAGCGGAACTCAAGAGCTTTTACTCAGATCAGTGCTAAATTAATGAGCTTGCCCTTGCTCCTCTAAATCGTCGAGGTGGTAACTAATCTCCAATTCTTGAGTAAATAGTATGGCTTTCAGTGAATATCTTTAGTTAGGTGAGTTTAATTACTCACCTGTAAAAAGACAATTTTCACTCTTATAACATTAAGCCACGGACTCAGCAATAAAACACGCAGCACCTCAAGCTTTTCACATTGCAATTACTTTCAAAACCAACACACTCCATGGCTACTGTTAGCAATACCACTCTCTCAAAGTGAAATTTCCCGACGCTATAACATCGTCACATATTTAACAATTATTATCTTCATGATCTTCGGTTGATGAAAGAACGATGGTGATCGCAATTTCACCTTATTATAAGATTTAAATCTATCAACATAACTCATCCTCATTCTTATGAATTTTAAAATGTTTATTTAGGTTTGGGGCTGTAAATGGTCCCTGTTATCCGCTCATTCTAAGTAAGAACTCATTTGGGGCATGGAGTCGAGGCGTCTTTTGCTGCATAATTTTTTTTTTCGTTTCCATGGATTGCGTTGGCGTCGGCCGTCATTCGCAGCGTTAAAACAAAATGAGTTTAATCTCCCTCGTCACATCACGTTTCCCGCTCTCACCTGAGGGTGGGCGCGGTAGAGATTGAGCCCTGGCAGGGGGGGGATGAGGTGCGACCTACTGCCAGGTGGGCACGGGCATCGCACAACGGTCTGACGCGGGTGGTTCCCTCCCTATCATTTCCCGCCCCCCGCACATCTTTCGCATTTAATCATTCAAACGTGCCCCAGCGAAAATCCCGCTCGCGGATACTTGGGTGCGAACGAGGGACTTCTTCCCACGCTCTCCGTGACGGCGCGTGCGCTGCCATAGGAGCGTGCTCTCCCTCGTACATTGCCTCGTCGTGGACGGAGCGTGCCATTTTTCCCGCAGAGATCAGCTGAACGCCCATTTGCACGAGCGTATCTGCCTTTAGTTTGGCATTTTTCTCGGAATTTTGTGGAGCGAGTCGGGGAGAAGAAAGGTTGTCACGTCACTCAAATTTATTTACGCGTTACTATGATGCGTGTCACTTTACAACTGTCGCCGTCATAATTTCCTTCTTCGAACCAGCCAAAATCAACCAACATCCTCCTCAGTGCCGAGCATATCAAACAGCCTCCACATACGTTCCGTTTATGAACGCACTAAAGAGGTATTGTGATGATCAAGATAGTATCGAACGGACTACAAATAAGCTTTTTTCTCCAGCGAGGAGTACCTACTATAAGTTATCGCCTTACACAATTCCTTTTTTTAGCTCAGCTCACTTTCTCACAATGCCTAAAATACCTGTCATTATTCTTCCTCGTCCTCGCTTACCCATCACTTTCCTTTCAATAACGGCCTTCAACATCCCATTGGCTGCCATAGCCACCTTTTATTCACCGTCTCCGCTGCTACATTGCCTCCTTATATGATTTCTTCTCATCCAATAGCATGTCTATTGGTCTTTCTTTCCGTTCACTTACAGTCTCACTTCTCAAGAAGGAGCAGGATATTCAGCAAATGAAATTACTTAATGCATGAGCAACTCGTGTTATTCGTCAAATATATAATAATTGCAGGGTTTAATCAATGAGCTGCATTCAAGTTAGTTCTCCAAAAAGTTGTCAGTTCTTCAAGGTATAATGTCATCAGGCAACACTGCCCATAATCCTTGTCTCCACAGAGTAACAGAAGACAAATTAACAAGTTCCGACTATCTAAATACCTCATAATTGTGCTGACGATAATATGTTCCAATATTTTGCTCGAGATGGACGTGAGGGAGATAGGTATATACTAGTTACTAGAATGTTCCTTATCGCCATTATTATAGATAGGAGTAACGTTCGCATCTTTCCAATCGTAAGGGACACGATGTTCTGCTAGAGAGTTTTCACATATTATTTTCCAGTACAATACGATTTATTTCCTTTCTCGGAGCAGGGTGGTCAGAATTCCAACTATTGCGATTAATGCGGTATTTTATCGCAAAGTCGAAATGCTGCCAGCAGGAAATGGTAGAAATTTGTCTACCGTTGAAGTTTGAACCGCGGTCGATGGTGATTCATTTACTACACCTATTCACCTTTTCTGCGGCAGATATCCTTGCTTTCATATTGGAGTAAATCTCGTATTTTGCCATTTCCTTTGAATTTAGTGTCGCGTGCTCATGGTCTTCAAGATAAAATATAGTCTGACGCAAAACAGAGGCCCGGCGCGTCTCGACGGAAATTAATACATTTAATTTGAATGCAAAAGCTATAATTTCCGCGAGAGTTCCCTTAAACTATCATTTCCCTTAAACATATAGTTCCCTTAAACTATCGTTAACATGTGATCAAATCTATTCCTAGCTAACCTCAGGAGTGATATTTTTGAAACATTCCACTATGAACGACACTTTATGGCCTTCATAGCAATCTTGCTTCTCGTTTAGCGACTATAATATCTCTTTTTACGCAACTTAAGTTTTGATTTATCAACTTTCGGATTTTCTTTACGTTTGCTCAAGCGTTGTTTACATTTTACAAGTCGTATTTTCATGCACCTGTCGATCAAAGTCCTGTGAATCAAGCCGTCATCCTTTGTAAAGTACTATCCAGTTATACTTATGAAACTCGCCTTGATATATTGCGTTCCTAAATCCAGTGGAGAAAAATTTGCATATGCATAGAATGAAAAAAAGTGTTCAATGAAAGATCAAGGCTTGCGTATTTAAACCGAACTTGGAATTGGAGTGGACGTCAAAAATCCATGCCATCGGGCCAACGGGAGGGATTAGCCGTGAGCTGTCGCAACTAGAGTTCGAGCCCGCATTTCTGTGCAAGAGGGAGGGATGTAGTGTGAGAAGAGGAAAAGCTCTCGAGATTTCCTGTGACCTAGAGCTCAAACATAACTAACGAGGGGAGACAATGAGAGGGACGAGTCGTGACTATGTGGTGTTTGTGGGGAGGAGAGGAAATGAACGCTAGAAATCTTTGGAATGCATTCTTCCCTCCGCTCATTCCACTCACTTCTCCCACCCGTTTTTGTTTATCAAATTCGAGGCCTGCCTATCAGTCGGGGTGTTATTTATAGCGCCGACTTTCCAGTGCGTCTCGCGCTGGGAACATATTTTCGTCCTTCCGACCTTTTCCCCGACGAGAAAGGGGAAGGGGATGGGAGGGAGGAAGTGAGTGAGAGGGGAGTAAGGAGGGAGAGAGATTTAAACAGAGGAGGGGAGGGAGGGAGAGATAGAGAGGATAAAAGAGAAGTATATGGCTCTACAGTTAAATATGGAGGTTAATCTCTGCAGTAATATCTGTCGCACGATGGAGAATTATTGATATCTCGTTGTTCGTTGAAGCATATTTATCTTAAGCTAAAACAATGAATTTATCGGAATTTAATTTTCTTCAAGTTTGTCCAAACCATCTTAGATAGCCATATCCATTCATTGATCCAAATATTGATTTCTCCCTGCATACCTTCCTCCTCTAAGTTAATTTCAATTTCAGTGGGCTGCCGTAATGTTTTCATGCGCCTGTCGTTAAAATATTTGTTGGTTTTTGCCTTTCTCTAGATATAATTTCATTTATCAATCGAGAAAATAACCGAAAGACATTTTTGAATGCGGTATAGCAGAAAATATTTAAAATAGTGCAGGCATATTTATTTTCGAGTTCGTTATGAAGTTTAAAATATTGGCATGTTTTTTCTAATTTTTCGATGTACGATTGTATATCACATAGATATAAAGTTTCCCATTATGTTTTGCGTCTGTCTTAAACTATATTTTTGGATTTAGTGCTCGGATTTAAATTTTAAGTCATGTATTTCTCCTCCCAATACCTAAGACTCCAGTCTACTTTGAAAACCTACGTTGATACTTATTTTTCTGAAGCTTACTAAAATTGGGAATTAAGTGGACAATATTCAGGATTTGAAATGCAAATAATTGAATTTTTAACTTAATGGAGCCTCTAGTAATCTCCTTTACCTGGGACTTGTGATTCAATAAAAATCTTGTGGATATTCCACTCAAATTTGGCAGAAGACTGTATTTTTGTGAGGAATATATGAACAGCTCTAGGTGAAATTGCGCAAAAATTGACCTCTTCCCCGAAGATTTCTTTGTTTACATAGATGACTATATGCCTGGTATTTTGAATGAATAGGGTACACTTTGTCTTTCCACAATGAATTTAATGACTTACGACCATGGTTTCGACGATTAACGTCGTCATCAGGTGACGTTAATCGTCAAAACCATGGTCGTAAGTCATTACATTTATTGTGGAAAAACAAAGTGTACCCTATTCATTCAAAATGTTCAGCGAATTCCTCAAAGTATCGCCGGGAACCACCAATGTGCCTGGAAGGAAATATAAGAAGTACCAGTTGGTTGATAAATATTGATGTCGATTTTCGAGAAACCGCAATACTATTTTGGCACGACGAACCAAACTCGTTCTCTTCATCACAAAAAACTCTAAATTCCTAAATCCTCAACTAATGAACGATAAGAAACACGTCTATTTTACGTCGCGCCGACTTTGTAACGCGATCTCTCGAAAAACGCTTTCGCTTCTGACTACAAATGATTACTGCCAGTTTCCCAAGAAGGCATTGGATGATGTATTGACTTTAAAATGAAACCACAGAGGGTGCGGTCAATTCGTGAGCGTTTTGGCAGAAAATAGCCCCTGTCCAACGATATAGAAGCTTGGAAATGGGTTGAAATTCGATCACGGTGCTTATAATAAGCGAAACCAGAAACAAATAGCCGCAGCGAATGGCCTGCTGTGTCTAGGCGTCGCTCGACACGGCGCGCCGGCGGTTTCCTACCGGCATATCGCCGCCCCTCCGTCGCCTTCGCTACCTTTCAAAAGTGCAGATGCGGACTTACTATCCCCTTCACCCCCGCGGCACTGTGTACTTCGACGGACGACGGAACAGGTTGAAGTTTCTCCGTCAAAGCGGGGCGGGTTGATTTCATGGAGCGCGGCGATGTGGCCCGAGCCCCCCTTTCCTATCAGCCACCCATTCCTCGTAATCTCCCCTACGCCTCCTCCACGCTCGCCCCCCCCCCTCACCCAACCCCTCCACGGATCTCTCCCGCCGCCGCCGCCGGAGAGCGAAGCAGCGAGCCCCGATCTCACCGCTGCCATCCATTCCACCGGACAGAAGTCAGTCCTGTGACCTTAGCATTTCGCGCACCGCATCCACACTTAATCAACGTGACTGCTTTCGAGGCCGGCAATTCATTAAGTCCGCTCGCCGTTGCCTTGGATGAATTTTGAAAGCGGCTGTCTTTCGCAAATAACCGGGTTACGTGCGGATTTTATGCAGGCATTTCAATTTCGAAAATATTTTAAGCTGCCGAGCGCGGTGCAGTGCCTCTGTTAATCCGCGTCGATGACAGGTTGTGTGTTATTCCATGAAGGTATTTATATTACCTCTGCTCATTTGCATCGCATGCGTATTTTAACTCGGAGAAAGTCCGTGAAAATGAATGATCAAGTGCCAGTTGTCTCCGCAAATAATTAAAAAACTGAGTGTCGCGTTCTCTTTCATGAATAATATTAAGTTAACCCCACGGTTTTGATGATTACTCCGTGATTAATGGTATAAATTTGTCAAAGGGTTATAAATGTTACGTGAGTCTTTACTCCATATTTAGGGACGGATTGATTAATTTTTTTAATGGAAAGAATTTTTAGCCCCGTTTAGTTTTACGTGATGCATGTAATTCGTTTGTCGGCTCAACGTAATCAACGTTTCAATAAAACGAATTAATCTTCTTACATTATGTCATTTTCTTGTATTGTCTTGTATTCTACTTATTATCATCAATTTTTTTGCCTGGTCTTCAGGATTTCAGACGTCCTGCATCAACGGAACGAGGTATTTGGAGTAGGATTACCACGGCCACTAAAGGATAATTTGTCTTCTGTTTACGAAGTGAGGGTTGGCGAGTATTAACCTTACTGTAAAATACTGCTGACTACCTTGCAAGTGGGTGTTACCTCTTCATGATCCCAGTAAGGGAAAGATGCGGTGGGCGTGCATTGTGCTTTCGTTATAAAAAAGTGGATATTTCATGGAATATAATCCATAAACCTACGGTACCGAGATAAGTACGCGAATCGTCTGCTTCGTGGTCTTCTGACCGAGCAGAAATGGAGTGCGATAAGAGAATCAGTGAAGCTGGCGTGAAATGAAAAAACAGGCCCAAGTCCACGTCCAGCATTGGGAATGGGAATTTCTCCTGCGCTGCGTGATGTAGATCGAGATTTCCATGTACTCCAAGCATACTTAAAAATAAATATATATATTTATAATGTAAACTTTGTTTCACTTTAATTGCCGCGGCTTATAAATCCGCTTTCGCCATTGTAAATTGCGGGCAACCCGCTTTTTTCCGGGCGAACTTTACCATTTACCACAAATCTAGGTTATTACGCCGTCACTCTGGTGGCTGGGCGGGAGGGGAGTGTGGAGGGGAAGCGAGAAGTGGAGTGGGAGAGAGAAAGAGCTATAGCTGGCTATCCGTATTCAGTTGGATGCGGAGGTGGATGTTGGAAGGGGGAGGAAAGAGATGGGGTGGGGTAGTTGGGGGAGGGGGAGGGGGTCGCGAGAAGTTTCGAGTGGACGGAGGCAGTCGGCGGTCAGAAGAGAGAGCTTGAACATTTGATCACCAGCCAATCCGGTTCCGTGGCCTTATCTTGCTAAGTCACGTTCTGTGTCTCTTTGTCATGCTAAAAGGGTGTGGGGAACGGAGTGTTTGCGCGGGTTGAAAAGGGGGGGAAGGGAAAGGGGGGAGGAAGAAACGCAGTTTGAAATTCGTGAGCCTCCCCTCATACATGCTGTATTACGCCTCGCGAGCTTCGCGCCTCCTCCCGCGGTCTCGCCCCTGACAGATTCCCCGGAACGGCCGTCGCTTCGTGGGGTGGTTCCCGCACTCTCGACAGGATCAACCCCCTGCCCCAAGTGCCTTTTTTAAAAAAAAAACTCCGGTCGGGCAAGAGGAGCACGTCCCCTGCCCTGCATCAACCGGAGGACTTTTTTTTCGCGACGAAACTTGCGAGTTTGTGCACCCGAAGGCCGCGAGGTGGGATTTTAGTTTCAAGCCGTAAAGTCAACTGCGCAGTTTGGCGTGGAAAATCTCCGCCCGGGGCGAAAAATGGGAAGTTCTCTTCTCTCGTGGGGAGGAAAGGTGTATTTACTCTTCTCATCTTATCTCGCTGTTTTCTGCTCCCTCTTTCTCTCTCTTCCATCTCGGGTTTCCCACGAATATATCCCCGCCCACCTCGGAGTCGCTCGTTAAGTGGGTATCTACTCGCTGTGGAAAGAATCTTTCACTTAAAAAAAGGAGAAGGTAAATAACAATTTGATAATCGCGACAAGCCTCCGACTTAGCTCCGCCTTCCTCTCAATCCTTTGTTTGCCACCTTTCCGCCTCAACCCTCGCCTTCATTTAACCCTTTGTGCGCGTGTGTGTGTGTGGAGATGTGCGCTGTTATCAATCACTCGCATACTTTTATTCAGAGAATGCGAGTCGGCGAAAGCGATTACTCTTTCAGCGAGCGGGGATTAACGGTGTGCCTCTCCTCATGAATTATGCGAGATTAAAACGCCAGGTGGTGTGAAAATTCACTCCTACTCGCGAGGATTACATCCCGTATGTGCTCGACGCGGTCCGTGACCATTACCACCATTGGAATAACGGGGGAGTGCCCATTTGCCATCGTGCAACCGACGTTCGAGCCCGTGAAAGAAAACAAGAGTTCGCGATATTAAATTATAATTGGCTTTACTCTTCTTTCACGCTCTGAGAATCATTTGTACATACTTGAGGATTTTATTTGTATGTTGAACAATGAAAATTTCATCTGGCATCCGAATCTCTTCTTGAATTCATAGTAATGGTGCATAAAAACACCTATAGATAGATATGTGCTCATCTACTGAGGACGGATTTTCCAGGTCGCGTTATTTCCTCTCATTAATATTTTTCGCTATTTTTTATCACTCAATAATAATAAATTATCTTTATTATGAGCGAATTTAGGTCTGTACAGTCCTCTCTGAACACAGACATATTTGTCCTGGGCATTGAATATTCTACCCAGGCAGTATTTGAACCCACGACCCTCACTTTACATTGCTTGTATGCATGGAAAATTCATTCCGTTCTAGAAAAAAATCTTCCGCTTAAGGAAGGTGGCCGCGGAGGCAGGATTTTACTGAAGATACAGTGTTTTTAAATTTATTTTGGTCGGCAGTAAACAGAGCAAAGAGGGTATTTCGTATAGCGCCATCTTGGCTTATCTTGTACAAATTATTATATCTCATTGTATAAAACTCATTACATTTGGGAAATTTTGTTTTTGTTTTAACTTTTAAGTCATAATCCTTTGGAGAATTTCCTGAGGAAGATAAATTGGAATGTATGGAAACTATTTAGTGGCTACCATTGGACAATCGAAGGTAGTGATAATGAATATGCTAACCCCGTGGGAGAGTGAAATTATTTTAAATTGATGCTACTTACGACTACATCAGTTGGAGAATATATTTTGGCTCGAATTTATACTACCTAATCTACAGACTACTGCTTTGGATTCGCCATAAACCACATCGAAAGAAAAGTGGAATTTCTATCCTAAATTACTTTACTGTGCATAACCATCACTCTTCTGATTTATATAATGACTACCGCGCAAAATGCTCTTTTTTACCAATCTCAGCTGTATCCAATATTGCTTGATAAGCTTAAAGTTCTTATTATCTCATATTGTCTTCTCTGATCACTTGTTCTACCTATATTTTATTTTTTCACACCTGCCTCCTATCTTCCTACACTATGTCTGACACTTCAAGCCATGTATTTCTTTCTGCCAGTCTTCATGAATCCTCCCCTTTCCATTGCCATCTTATCGCAGTGGTCCTGCCATGTCTAAAAATCATTCGTGCCTTTGAATTTCAACTTGGAACCCGTTGTCTTTCATCCAAAAGGTAGTCAAAGAGTTTGCGAGATGGTTTGATAAGTCATGCGTGGCTGATTCTTCTTTCGATGAAAATCCCGACTCTCAATGCCTCGACTTTTTCCTAAACTCCCGATTGCTAGACTGGATTGATACAAAGATTATATCATGGACGAAATTTGAGTTTGAAAATGGTTGACGATGAGTTGCGATGATAAACTCTTTCTTGGAGGTTGCCCATAAAGGACGTGTTTGGTTGTGAAGGAAATGTACCACCTTCAACGGGGAAAATTTACAAGGCTAGTGAGCTTCCATTAACAGTCTCAAATAAACTTTACGAAAAAGTTTCAAACAGCCTTGAGATTTAAGTGTCTAATAGCGGGGTAAGGAAAGAGTAACCGGTGTTGCCTTTACTTTTCAACGTTCATACTGAGGAAAGGGTAAGACAGGCACGAGAGGAACTAGATATTGGAATCAAGGAAGGAGAGCAGCTGATAAAGTACGTTATAATCGCGGACGATCAGGCGTTGGTTTGTCGATTTGCGAAAGGACTACACGCTTTAGTATATGCGTTAGAAATGCAGTCCGGGAAATTCAGAAGGAAGATAAATCATAAGAAAACTTAAGTAAGAAGATTCTTTAGGACAAAGAAGGCGAGGCTGGTCATTAAAGTTGGAGGACACAAACTCGAGCAAGTGGAGCATTTTAATTACTTAGGTAGTATGCTTGAAGAAAATGGGCTTAGCAGCAAAGATATAAAAAGGAGGAATGCGTTAGCTAAGGAGGCGTTTACTAATAAAAGGGAGCTCATGACGGGGACTTTGGGTAACGATGTGAAAAGAGGCTGGGGAAGAGTTTGATATGGAGCATGGCATTGCATGTGGTAGAAACGAGGCCCCTCCGGAAGGAGGACGAGAATAGGCTGCAGGCATTTGAAACGTGGGTGTGAAGGATGGAGAAAGCGGTGGATGGAGAGGAAGACGAAAGAGCAAGTGCTAAGTATGGAGGGCGAGGAACGGAAGCTTCTGAATAAATTCCAGGATAGACAGGGTAGGTGGCTGGAGGAAGTAATAAGGGTAATATGGGTTGCTCAAGAGTGTATTAGAGGGCAGAATGTGGGGCAAGCGGCGGAAGGGAAGAAAGAGAATAGGTTTATGGACGGATGGAGGGACGATCGTATGCCGAGGCGTATAAGGAATTACTAGAGGTAGATATGACCCTGAAAGTGTAGGACCCCGGGAGAAGATTCTCTGAATTTAAAAAAAAACCTACATTTTACATGTAGAATACATAAAAAAGAACTGCAGGGTACGCGAGATTGATTATTTTATCCTTTCCATGGATCCTCGCCAAGAACCCTTTTGTTTCCACTCTCCGATGACAATCTGAGTGACTTGTGTTAAGAGTACCCATCCACGCAAAACAACTTAAGCTTCTTCTGTTATCCAAACTCTGCTGTATTATTCGACCTCCCATTATGCTGGGAACAAGACAAATATTTGATATAAAATACTTTTTCTTAAATGTTAGCGTTATTCACAGGTTGGGGTAACAAATGTCTAAATCTTCATGCTTTGATTCACGAACATAAATAGGCATGACCCGTTTTAAACTTGTTCATTGTTAATGCAACTTAGGCCTAGTCGTAGTCAATATAATACGAGGTCACATTGTTTGGATGTGCTGTGGCCAATGTTGGAAAAGTAACGGCTGTGAACACACGAACATATTGCCTTTCCTCCAAAGAATGTACCATCGTTAAACACGTAATGTACCTACCCCGCAATCAATCCACCTATAAAAATGTGACCAGTTTTTTCACAATAAAATATAACGTGTCTCTGATGATCAAGTTCGTCTAACGAATCAACTTATGAAAGATATGTATGAAGTTTGTTTTCCAATACAACTTCAATTTCAAGAATTCAAAATGAAGAATCTAATGATCAAGCTACTGACTGGTTATTTTAATTTTTCATTAAAAATTATTTTTAATTTTGTTTCGTGAATCGCCATTCAGGTATCTGAAATAACTCGTCATATCCGTTTTGACCTATCTTAGTTAAGGAACTTACCGGAATAGAGTTATATTTCCTTCACAATTGAGAGTGCGATGTAGATGGCCTAATTTTGATTAGGGTTATTATCATTTATCCAAAATACCATTTTCATTTATAATTTAGTCGCGCGTGAATGTTGAAAATTATTTCTTTTTCTATGCTGTCATGAATTTCTCGTAGTTGTGTTCTAATTTTACCGTTCCAGTTATTTTCACGCCTAAAACCGGATCGTCTGAGCACGTCACAGAATTTCAGTTCTCTCGCTTTCTGGCACCTCAACTGACTGAGAAAATTTCGAGAGAATGTTGCCTCTAGGTACCATCATCTGAAGGCGAAATGGCTCCTTTGTTCTTTATCAGTTAAGTAAGAAACGCCTTTTCACTATATTTGTCAATCCCAAACTTTTAGTTCCGCTGTTTTTGTTGTTATAGGCAAGTCGCACTGCTGATTTAGGGTTATTTATACATTATAAATAATAACTTATGTATGTGAGCAGACGGTTCTATTCTTTTTAGCTAGTTGTAGCAATACTTAGCGTGCATATCTATTTGTTTTGTTTTATTTCCACCATAGAGTCACACTCCGCATTATTATCTGAATTACTACTTGGCAAAGGGAAGGAACGACCAAGTTTTAATCCTCCGTCTAAACGCTTGAGTAAGGGAGGTTTTGCATATTGAACCCTTGTTATTCTTTAGTTGTCCACCTTTTTCGTTGGCATGCATTAAATGTCATTTTTGTAAATCATCAGTTAAACGATTAATTTATCCCATTCAGGGCTTGTTCGAATTCTGGTAGTTTCGTAATCGTGATTCATTGTTGGGATATTTAGCGTTATTTATTTTTATTCTATTTTATTTGCTCATTTTATTCCTCGAAAGAAAAAAAGTGAAGCCCAATCGTATTTCCATAGGTTACGAATTTTTCAGTATGACCTAAATCGCCATTTTGTGGAGATAGGGATAATTTCAACGTTCAAGTCGGTTTTTTAAAATGTATTATTCCAATGGTGTATGGTTGCATCAGCCAGATAAGACAGAGAAGCCCTCTGGTATTTAGTCGAAATCACCGGGCAACGCTGCCGCCCAGATGTTATCTATAAATGCCTATACTTTCCTCAGCGACGCTTGAATTTGCCTGGTAAAAATATGGCGCCTTTTCCTCGCTGGAGGTGCATTGATACACTGCATCCCCGATTGCAGGGTGGATGTTTAATGGGTCCGTCCCAATTTTTCGGTCTCCCTCGCACGCAAATTGCATGGGGAACGGTCCGTTCTCTTCTCGCTCCGCCCCGGGGTCCTCTCTGCACTGCCCGAGCCGCTCTCCCTCCTGCGCCGCCGTCAAACTCCCCTTTGGCGGCCCGCTGCGCCATTCATCACCGCTCACTTAGCGTCGCCTTAGCGCAGCTCTCTCTCTTCGTTTCCTCCCTTCCCTCCCACACCCCTCTCCCCCCCACCCGCCTTCCGCTGCCTCGGGGGAGTAAACCCTTTGCCCCAGCTACGCTCGCATTCACCTCTTCTCCAAGAGAAGGGAAGGTGAGGCTGAGAGAGAGACTAATATCCCATTGCTTGCAACTTTTCTCTCAAATTTTCTGATGAAAGTAAATGCACCGTGCATGATAGGTTTTCTTAAAGTTTATTAATTCCATTTGATCCAGTATATTAGCTCAGCATTTATGTGTGGTAAAAACATTGGGAAAATTACAGGATGAGAAAAAGCGATTGGAATGTAATCGATTTAAACTACCCGGGTATGCCTCATAGACTTCGCCATGTGATGCAAGGTGGAAGTAATGGCAGGGGATGTACTTTCCCCAAAAATCCGGGACGAGTGAGCCATTAAGTTTATCCATCTCCGGGTAAACTTCCCGACAACTATCCGCCAGATATTGCTACCCGCCGGATAAATCTTACGTACCGTTTATCAATCATATTTTATCCGCCGGATAGTTACCCGATAGAAAGATGTGGCAACGTTGGTATTGTCAGAGTGAACGTGAATTTTGAAGCGACCGTTGTGATTGGCCACTGAATGCTGTGAATAAAAGATTTCCGATATTCACAAGGCTCGGCAGGAGCTCGTTATGGATATGAGTGCGTATTTCAATGTGGTGTATTTCGCTGCCGTGTAACGAAGAACTATTTCACGGCCGTATCTTAAGCATTTTTTCGGCGAAGATTGTCTCAAGCGCGAGGTTAAGCTGAGATTCTTGTTTCACAGTCGTTATTCGTATGACTGTACATGGTGACTTTATTAACGGTTGTTTAACGTTAGTGCAAGAAGGATACGATATCATTTCATGCCGAAGACCCGGTGGCTTTTGTGTCTGTTTCTTTCTGCTAAAAGTTGGTGTCTACTCTTTCACTCGTTTTGAATGCCGTTTTCTGTGTTTAAATATTTCATGGAAATAATTAACGTGAAACGATATAGATATGTGAAAATCTGGGAACCCAAAAATAATTTAAGTCCTTGAATTTACCTCTCTACGGAGCTTCTGAGTATGTTGAAATAAAATGTACCACTGGGATGTAAATGAAAATGGTAGAAATGAGCCTTCTGAGGCTATCGTTAAACTGTTATTACTCTTTTGTTTTACTTACTGAGTGGATATTTTTACCACTAGTTGAATAACATGCTTATTGGAAATAAAACTACTTTAAAATATTATTCTATCAAGGCCAGGGCACGATGAAAGGATTGAGGATAGGGCACCATGAAGGAAATTAATCATAGGGACCTGGCTTGAAATGGAAAATAGCAATAAATAAGTTCTCCCTTTTTGCCCACCTCAAGTGGGAATGGCGTGATGGATATTTAAGTATGCATTATAATAAAAAAATGTTGATACGAAATAGGAATTACATTGAAGTGTAGTCAATAATGACCTGTTCGTGTAATGTCTAGCAGTAGCAATGCAGTGACGAAGATAGAACCCCATATTTTAAATGTAAAACTCGAATTCATCTAAAATTAACCACTGCGTTTATAATTTGAATATTTTTACCGTAGTTATTCAAATTCCACATAAATAATTCCTGTGAATCTTTCTTAGTATTTAAAAACTCATTCACAATTCGTGAAATTTGTAGAAATCGATGGGACATTGTTTCTTTCATATTATATGAATAAATTTATAGTTTTACTCAATTTGCTATGAAAATAGTGAACATCCACCGACTAAATGAAAAACGACATTGGTGTATATTCAGGTAGCAGTAGTTTGGTGGCAGTCATTTTTCTTCATATGCATTCATAAATATTTCTTTATATTGCTCAGTTTATTTCAGAACTAACAGGTGGGCTTTTGATGATGATATTCTTTTTCCAACAAACAATGCAAAAGGATGGGACATACTCAATATAGGCTTTTATTTTTTAATGTTGAGGGAAATCAAGGAGCAAAGTAAATCCCAGAGTATGAGATGGTATTAGCCTCAAATGTGTGATCCCAATATTAGTGTCTGCTGTCCTTCATTCTTTTGCACAATCAATCCACAGTTGATTATGTTGCTTTCTCATGACCCTTCTACTCATTTTTCTTTTGCAACTTCTATGTGTCAAGGCGTTGGTTATAATGAACTCTTAATATGTTGAAAGTCTAATTGAAATCGTCATGAACATTGACAATATTCATCCATCATCAAATTATTAATGAACACATCAGTACAGGGCATCACTCTTCAAGATAAATACCGGGTTTGTAGAATTAAATTAGTGCAATGTACCACTAACACCTCAAGAATCAACTAATACACATATATATGATAATAATAACCAATACATACGTTATTTGTCGGAGTTTTTTTAGCAGTAATACACATTAAGACGTCCAGCTCTGTTTACATTCACTTTTTAGCGTTTTTACGAATCTTAAGTACTCTTAAGAACTGTTCGTTGTTAACTAAAATTAATTAATACAATCGCGGTGGTCTGAATATAAAATAATTTGCCACAAAAGTTCTCCGCGTCGCTTTATTTGTTGACATATCTGAGTGCCGAGTATTTGTGAGCAAGATTCGCAGTTGTTGAGGGATTGTTTAATTTGAATCGTGAAGCTGGAAAGTTACAGCCCTTCACGTAACGATTTGATTGCGCTAATCTAATAAACTAAACAATTTAAATATTAAATAAACCAAAATAGTGCTCTAGAAGACCATAAAGTGAGTGTAGTCATACCGTAAGTCGGTGACCATGAAATACCGTCACTATCGCGCATTCCCAAATTTTTCAGGGGCTTCACGATGATTTCGGCCAATAAAATCATCTTAAATCGACTTAAAAATGAACTTTATTTGAATGAAAAGCACCATGAGCATTCCATTTATTAAATATTCAAATTCCTTTTCATTTCGTAGTATTGTAAACAAGAGACATGAGGAATTTGAAAGGCTATATAATTAAAGAAATTACGGCGATTGATGCCACGAATTTCTTTCAGAGCAGTCACGCCACCAATAACTAGGGTTACCGAAAAATAATTACACAAGTAAATATGGATTTGCGTCCAAAATAACAGTTTAAATATGCCAGGTGATTGCGGCAGACATCTTGAAAATGGGTTTATCCTCCGGATAAAAATTTATCCGGAGGAAGAAGTATCGGGTAAATTTATTCGGCGGATAAAGGTTAAACGATGGCGGATAAACGCTTTCCTTAGGTTTATCCGGAGGATAAGCTATCCGCAGAATAAAATCGCGTTACCCGGAGATGGATAAACCGGCCCTAAGACGAACTTTTCTTAAGAGCAATTATTTTTTCTTTTGATTTATTTTATGTAAATGACCTTATGCATCTCTGGAGTGCAGTTACAATGTTCAATAAGGCATACACATTTGGAAGCTTGTGGGTGGAGAATATACAAAAACGTCGAATTTTAGGGTATGGACTTGCTTCAGCTCAGCTTATCTCTCTCTAGGCTGTGTTGCGGTGATTTTCTCTGCTTAAATTTGGTGAAGTATTTTGATAGTCTGTACCTTGAAAATAAATGCGGGGCACGTGTTGCATGCCATCCTTCTGCTCACTGTTAATTACTCCTGCAATTCACCATTATTAATATCACCTTTCGTGATATCAAGGTTGTCTTTTCTTTTCCACCCCATTACCCAGCATTCTATCATCTATCGCTGTCTTATAATACCTTCTCCATCCACTTTTCCCTCGTTTCAGTTATCTCTTATTACCTCTCCTCTTACACTAGAATAGAATTTCTAACATTTCTAGGTCTGGTTCCGTCTCTTCTTGTACTCTCCAAGTTTGAATTCCATATTTCAAATACCTCTCATATATTCATCACAAATTTTCCTACCATGCAGTGTTATGCTCCAGTTAAGGCCTCGGCTAATTCTTTATCTGTTCAAGTAAGAGATCCTGCCATTTATATTATTCAACCTTGTAAACACATCTTTTAAAGTTGCTATTATCCGTTTCCTGTCTTTACGAGTTGAGACATTTTACCCAAATCCTACCCAGATACACACCCTATTCAAATCGA
Source organism: Ceriagrion tenellum (assembly GCA_963169105.1). Lineage (NCBI taxonomy): Eukaryota > Metazoa > Arthropoda > Insecta > Odonata > Coenagrionidae > Ceriagrion > Ceriagrion tenellum. Next base: position 26,054,613 of record OY720636.1, on the reverse strand, counting down.
AATAAAATATGTATTCATCTTTCTTCTTTTCACCCTTCAATTTCAGGTATTTGGTACATACTTCCGGAGTCAGCTCAGATCATTTGTCAAACACCAATATGCCGTTTTCGGTACAAATAAATATTCTAATTTTTTTTTAAAGTTGAATACGTAGTTAATATACTTTCTGTAACCCACATTATTTATTTTGAAGGAGAAAAAATATATCTTTATAATAAATTAAGATTCGGTCCATTTAGGATTATGGTCTAGGTATGTAAGTCATAATGAATGAGAGTAAAGGCAATTTTTCACATAGATAAATTGCTTTTACTCTCATTCTTTAAGATGAATTCCTTCCGCCACATCAAGCCTGATACTTCTCTTTTTGTTGATATGTTAGGCTCTCTTTTAAGGAGCAAGTTGTTATATGTGTATCAAAATTTCAACAGTAAAAATGATTATGTTCTTGATATATTGTCGTTTTTAAATATTTTTGGCAATGAAATTGAATGAGACTCTGGGTTGATTCGGTTGAAAAGTAGCGTTCAGAGATATTTCCATGCTAAACCATGCAAAACTCGGATTTTGTGCTATTAGTCAGGTGAAGACAGGATGGTATACCAGACTCTAGGGCTTGCGATAAGTATTTGCTATAGGTGCATCGACTTTGTTGTTGAACTAAATATATTGTGTACATTTATAGATAACCCTCTTTTGTCAGTGGCGTGTCTATCTCTCTGTATCTACCGGTCCTCAACATGAGGGATATTCCGAAGATTCCTAGCCGACCATTGCGCATGATTGATATTTCCTTCATGAATGTCGCGGAACAGAAAGGGGAGGAGCAGGAGGGAACTGCAGGTTTATTGTTCGGCCATTCGGCCTTTTCATCTCCCCCATCCATTCGCCTCGAAATACCCTACCCTCGGCCATTTCACACGAACTCCGCGTGAAACAACTGAAAACTTTTATTCCGTCGTTTTCCCGCTAAATGCATGCAAGAAGTCCGCAATATCTCTTCGTCCCGAGCACAGAGGCCTATAGAGGCAATCCTATAAATGTATCACTCACCCTTGGCAATTCTTCTGGCTCTCAATCTTCTCCGGAAATATCTCCCAAATTCAGTAATTTGCATCTCCAGCCTGATACCGCTATTTTTAGCGAGGCTTGCTCTCAATTTTAGGCACTGGTTTGAACGTAATATTTCAAATGCAATAAATATAGATTTAACAATTGCTACCGTACATCATTATAAATTGTCTCCATGGCAGTCATTTTAACGAAGTGTGATATCTCTTCCATTCAAGCCTGAGTCAATAATGAAACAAACGCTAGTTCATCTAATTCATCAAAGACCTGTGGAATGTTTTCCCTCTCATAAATACCCTGCGTATCTTCCCTTCCTCGTCTTAAGGACGTTGGATTCAAAGTGGATAATATTGACGAAAGAATTGTAGATAAAATATGCATGTGAAAGAATGACAATTAATTATTCCATAAATACCACGCAAGTCAATTGCGAGAATTCATAAACCTGTAAAAATTCACTTAAAGTGGTGGAAGAGAGTTTGTTTTTGAGTGATAATATAAGCAATTTATAAGGGCCACAATAAAATGAATTAACTCATTCAATATATTAGGTCATGAAGCTGATCGAAATCGTGAGCCATTGAACCTCAATGTTAAATGCTATTCTATAGAGTAAAGCAAACCATATGAGACCAAAAGCACTACTAGGCAGGCATACTTGGAGGAATATTTGGTTACTTTTACTCGAAAGGATTGCTTTATTCTCATCAAGGCTTGGAACTCATATTCCAAGCCAGTTAGACGAACGTCTGCCATTGAATTAAATCCTATAGAACATCTGCTATATAATCCGATTTTATTATTTTGTATCTATCAAATAATGTCAGACATCTTTAAAATTAATGATAATGAATTATTTCTTTAATCCAACAAAGCATTCAGATGTTGTCCATAAAAACTTGTGAATATCATAAATAAAGTGCTGATGGTATCGATTTAGAAATTGCAAAAGTGCTTCTGAATATATAAATGATATTTTAGGTTAATTATGATTGGAGCATAATTAGTCAATTAAACATAATGGAAGAATTATGCAATCCTGAATAGAGTTGTAGAATATTTTCGAACATATCTAAGGAAGAAAACGCAATACTTCTCCATTTTCATAAAATAGACTTGCTACTCCTTTGCACTTGTCCATGTATTTTTTCATCTTTAGGATAATGTGCTAAATATCTTCATTAATTAGTTGAGCGAAGTGTTCTCTTCAGCTAGTAGAAGTTAAACTGGCTTCTAATTGCCTTTTTGAGTGCTTGAAATTATTGGACGTTATTTGACCTAAATAAGGGGTCAGCATACACCTTGTTCCGGTCATAAATTTATCCTTTTCAAGCCTCGCAAGCCTTTGTCAGAGATATTTAAAATAAAACTACCATAAAAATTAAATATTATGATATCAATGTTGTTTATAATTACTCAAGATATGGATGGAGCACTATACGACTTATTTTATTACTCTCTTTGCGATATAGGAAGGCTTCAAAGCTAAGGAATTTGACTTACTTATTATCTGACCAGGTGAGACGCTGAACACTAAACTCAATGTCTCTATTCTCTACGAAAGTGAAATAAGAGCTGTTGTCAGAAGAAGAGTTATGCTTATGATACATTCTTTACAAGAAAATTGCCCGTGGTATATATCCTGAGGCTAGGTCCGTTACGATCTTGAAGTATCTTAAGGCATTCATCCTTTTTTTTCTCAATTTGGACCCTAGGCTAAGTTTTCAAATTTTTCAACTGCCTTAGCTCTGAAGCACTGAAGAAGTGATTCAGAGCTCTGGTACTGCGGTGTATGGAGTTCCACTCGGGCACTGCAAAAAATACCGGAGCAGCGCTCCAGATACTGTCACTGAAATCCGAAGGGAATCAAGCCGAAATTAAGAAAAAGTGCTACCATTCACTGTAGTAATAAAATTCCGTCATTCGAAACTTAGTATTATTTTTTATTGCAATACCATTTTAATATGTAGCATTTCAAAGTTTCTTGGATGAAATTACTCATTCATTCATCCATTCGTCGGTCGTTCAATACTAAGATTGGTTGACTGCAGCCCTCCACCCTTCCCTATCTTATGGTTGTTTCTTTACTTTCTGGTACCTCTTCCTATGTACTTTCCTCTTTAGTCGGTCCATGGACTTATTCCTGGGTCTTCTGCTGGGGACTTTTCCGTCTATTTTGCCTTCAAACGAAATTACAGAAATGACGTCAAATTTTGCGAATATCATAAATTGGGCAGTATGATGAGCGTTACCACCTTTGATCTACGAGGAAGTCAAGGCAACCCAGCCTTAGGGTGCCTCCTGTCTCTTTTGGCTTCGAGGCCAAGACCTCTTGCCGACCCCCTAAGGCGACGAAATCTGAAAGGCCAATCGGTGACGGGACTTCCGACGGGAGATCGAGCAGAAGGCAGGTGTATGGTGTCTGTGAGACTCGGCTCACGACCCGGCGGTCAGGCGCCATTTCGCCCGTACCCTAGGTTGGGTCGAGGAAGCTTTTACTCGCTTCGGGCTTTCCTCCTACATGAGAGTGCTCTTCCCTCTCACTTCCTGTAACCACGACATCTCGCTCTATCAATTTCATGTCTTGCGACCCAGCAGTGTACGCGTCTGACAGCGGGAAATTTTACTGCTTAAGTCATTCTTGGGACGTAGTGAGCATCCGTCTTGGCATTCGCCTTTCCTTAATTAATTGTATCGAATTATATCGCCTCTTTAGAAATGTTCCTGGTATTATAAAATTGGTATTTTGTGAAAACTTGTTATAAAGGTTAAATAGAACTTTGGCTTTCATTTTCAGTGTACCTATTTGTGATGTTTAATAAGAGGGTGCTGAGGGATGCTTTCATCGGTGCCAAACGTCGGGATGTCACCGCCACTAATTCAACCTTGTGTAAGTAATATATGCTCTTTTTATTTCCTCGTTGTTGAGTGGTATTTGCTTGGGGCAGCTAAACATTCACGAGGATGAATTTTTATGCCCGTTTGTTTTGATTACTAAACAACTTTGTTTATCATTGTTATGCCTCTTTAAAGAATCACAGTTTGTGCTGTTTAATTGCGAAGAAACAAAAACCAATATTCCAAAGACGTTGCTAAATCACGCCTGGCCGATTTTACGAACCTTCATTAGAGAGTTCCGGAACTTTTTGGATGATTGTCTTACAAAAGGTAGCTCAATTTCTTCCATTTATAGTAAGACAATCTTCTAGCGCAAAAACAAATTGCTAGCCGATATTGTCCCATCTATAGAATAGCACTAATAAAGCTCTCAAAAATTTGAAAATTAAAAGTAAACAACGGTAACTATGTAGAGCTGATTGAAATGTCTCGTTTACTATTCTCTCTCATTTCACTTGTTTTACCGCAGAGGAGGGTTATTTTAGTCACACAAGCTTTAATTTAGTATACGATTCTCGTTCTATAGCGTATTGCTAACTTCACGCCGTGTAATAATAAACCACTTAAGTCATTAATAACGTAATGTGTTATTAATGAATCCATTTTTATAGCCATTGACGCCGACTGCAGCGCCATTAAATGGGCATTACCACATTTTGACTTCAAATTTCGCAGTAATCAGCTAATAACTCAAAAAATAAAATGTAATATGCATCTATTTTATTTTTAATGAGTTTAACGGGGATTTTTGCTTCCTGGAATAGTTTTCCATAAAATGACATTTATATTACGTACGAAATCACTATTTTTCCTTGTGTTTCTGCCATTCTTCCATTCACGACCGTGTAATTTCCAGTTCAATTTGCGAGAGACATGGCGGGGAAAGGTTACATATTATTGTTCATATCAGATGGAGGACATATTTTTCTATGAGTGTCATGAGGATGAATAATATGACCGGTGGAACCGGGGCCTTTAGCGGTGGAATCACCTTAAAACGAAACATTTTTATAAGTGTACGTGATAAACCGAGAAAACTTTCCCAATCCTCTCTGCCTCATCTTCCACCATCTCATCATCGCACCTCTTGCCTTCCCATTCCCTGATTGCATTCTAGTCCCAATTCCCCTACCTGACGGCGTGCGCTGTAGTTTCCGGAATTTCTAACGCTCCTGCATGTGAAGGAACGCTCTGCCCACCACAGTCCCCATCCGTTCCCTCCTACCCTCACTTCATCCGAGGATACTTAAATCTCTCGTCTATTCTTCTCCACCACCTCTCTGTTCGCCTACTCCCCCCATATTCTTTATAATTAACCTCTGACCATCGAAAGTTGTTTATCTTCCTGCACCAAGTTTTGAGATGATCATAGAATTAAACATCAAAATTTCCACGCCAATCAGCTGGAAACAGCGGCATGGCGTTCTAGCGGAATTATTGCTACTTATGCAACAATGTACAGTCCTGTACAAAATTGACGTAACAGTTAGTGGCCTCTGCTAGGACCTTTCTTGAGCAAAAGGGAGACTTGAGACTTTTTTTTGAGGAATTGTAAAGAGCCGTCGAATAATACATGTATGTCTTCTAAGCTACATTTCGGAGTAAAAAATAGTACTCGAAGATTTTTGCACGAAGGCCATCCGAAAGTGTTGCGTTAATTTCGCTCGGGATTGTATGCTAATGGTGAGTACCGCTGTCTGTTCATCAGCGTGAAATCGGCACGTGTAGTCGAATCTTGTGGCGTGGGATCGTTGCTCGTCCGACGTGAAGTGGCGTGCCTCATTAGGCATTTGATTGATCTTTGCGGACAATTTTCTCATCATCTCTCGCTTTCTATAGCTTTCTTAGAACCTAACTTGAAACTGATGGCACAAATTGCTGCTACGCATCATAAGCTATGTAATCATGACGCTGTTTCTACCTTAGATGTTTTGCTGCATCACGCATCGTCTTTCATTAATATTTGAAGCTATAGCGGAGAGAGAGTATGTCATTTTTCTAATCTTTCCTTGACCTATACTCGTAAAAATAGCCTTTCATAAATTTGTCTCGGACTTCGCTGCACACTCCGCCGCGTCGGCGTGATAACGGTTACCGATTAGAACACACAGCCACCGATCAGAATGTCATCGGGGCCCACCTCTCCGTGGCACTTGAATGCTGAAATCATCTGCATATAGATGTAAATTTTTCAAGTTACTATGCTGTAGCCATCATCAACAATTCCAGAAAGCCTGTGTCAAAAATTTAATGGAAGCGGGGATATAGGACGGCAATGATTGTCTGATAATATCGCACTAGATCATTTTCTTTTCTTTTCCGTAATTTTTTCATTGAATAAAATTGATTAGTCAATTTTGCTTTCAAGCAATAGGTAAAATATTTAAAAAAACAAAGGACGATAGAAATTGGCCAGCGAATGATAGGTTTCGTTGAAATCATCATTAAGGCGTTTTTCTTAATGTTCGTCTAACAGTCACTCTGTAATGGCCGCCCCATGTAGCAATTGTCTCGTTTCAAACGTTTTAGTTAGGAACATACTCTACTATCTACTCTAGGATTGCGTTTTGACAGGCTCCTATTCCATGGATTATCGTGTGCTTGGGAAGAGTTCCCTTTAAATTTCAACGAAATGAAAAACATAACATTATTACGTGTTTGTGAAAGAAGTATCCCAATGCCAAATTCAAAATGCGCATACAATTTAGCTGTCATTATTAACAAATGGTAATTTTGGAAAATTCAAAATACCCCAATTAAAATCTCTCTGTAACTCTCTTATTAGCAGTTTCGCCTTTGCCATAGATTCCCTGCGGCAGCTCTGAACCACAACAAATGAATGTAGAGCTCCTTAATTATCTCAAACACCACCGCTGTATTTTTTTCGAGATCGCTTAACAGAAATGCGGGCAGTCAAATTTATAGTATTTTTACATTTTTATGCCTTATATTTTTACATTTAAAGTTATTAATTACACTATTAGAGCAAACTCTCCAAAGGTAGATGAAACCTGTGAAAGTTACTGTGAAGACGTTTTAGAAATCAATCCACAATTTAAATTGTAATAAGCCTAAAAATAATATCATTCTGCAGTGATGGCTACAATATATTTAGTGCGACGGAAAAACGCGGAAACTTTGCATTCATTCGAGGTATACAGGAAATAAATCGGTAGTAATATTTTATAACAATGATAGTCTCTGAAATTTACAACGAACAAACGAAATCAATGAGTTAACAACAATGCAGTAACAACGAGTTGATGAGAAAAAAGAATAGATCTATTACACGAAATCAGAGAATGATAAAACTTAGATTTTCTTGCCAGATCCTTTGCAACACGATATCTTTAATTATAGGTGCTGAAGTCCAACATTAAGTTATGAGATACGGGATTTAAAATAGCTTAAGTAATATACGTTGGAATTGTAATCGCTTTTTAATCTTATAACGTTGGCCAATTGAACCTCGGTTGAAGATACTTTAGGTAATCGTAAATTTCCCTAAAAATTACCATTCAGTTAAATTAGTTAAATTATAAAAAAATTTTTTATACATGCTTAGGTATTTTTCTTGTGCTTCTTGTTTTCTTTTGTTCGAAATATATTGGTATGGGTGGACACGGTTCAATACTTTTCTTATGATGGTTTAGCTCCGTGGAGATGTATAAAATTATTTATTGACTATTAATTGAAAATCTGCCATATGTCCCACAATTGTAAGTGAAGTTCTCCATTATTTACAATGTGTCGACAGGCGATTAGCCTTTTGTCATCAGGGGCCCGGGAATCTAATCCAATTGGATTCCAGAATCTCTGATGACTGTGGGACTTTCGAAAGTCCTGGCGGAAATGGAGACAATTAGGAGCATTCATGAAAACCTGAGTGCTTATCACTCGTCAGTTCGCCGGGAAAGCTTGAAGTCATACTAACGTAATAGAAGGTAGTTAATATAGCAAGTAATAGTGATGGCTATATTTGGTGTTGGATTATTGAGTTAGAATAATTCTGGCTTAACCATGTGGAAATCCATTTTCGAAGATAATGATAAAAATGTTTTATCTTACCTCTGATGTTAGTTGAAAGTGAAACCAGCGGATATTAGTGGAATATCAGTGGGAAGATAAAAAGTGTTTCTCTCTCACTTCTGTGAGATTATTCTTCTTTAGATTCAGCCAATTTGTTGTGTTTTATATATAGAGCGTATATAATTTTAAGCGTTCACATGATACTTTGAAAAGGGTTCATTTTGTTCATTTACGATAATCTTCGTTAGGGTTTTGTCATTTTTAATCTTTTCTCATTTTTTAATTTAAGGTACATATTCTAAACAGCGTGACCAGCTGTTACATTACATTATAACTCGTTTTATCGAGCACCAAAAGTAATAATTACTTAAGTAGAAGTTGTTACCGTTCATTTTTAATCGAATAATTTTATGGGAGAAGCGTCTTTGGGTACAAGTAAAAAATGCAAATTATTTTGGTGCATCTCATTTTAGCTCAAAAACACTTCTCACCTAGAGATATTCATCATACGTCCTCACGACTTCATGCGTGTATTTATCATCCAACTTCAGTTTCCATATCTTTTCAAGTTTTTAGAGCCTTCGATACCACTTCGGCGTTGATTGCATTGAACAACAATCCAATGGGTTCCTTTTATACTTGCTCATAAAGAAGAGTTGTGGAAGACACATTTAAGAAGAACTGGAAATTCAAAGAGGGAGTTCGTTGTAAATAATGAGTGCGTGCACTTGATGTTATTTTTAACTAGAGTATTTCCCGTGCAACATGATGAAATTTGATGTAATGAATAGAAAGATACCTTTCATTTCGTTGTCAATATATTCTATAATGCGCGCAAACTTCGAATGTTTCGTAATTTTTAGTTGTTTTTGAGTCAATGATGATAATTCTTCAGTATTGATGTTTTGAGTCATTGATAGTAATATAAAATTTCCTTGAGTATAATCCGTTATTATAATATAACAAACTCCTGGTGGAATATAATTCCATAAATCCTTTTTACCTACGAGTCGCACGTATTTCGGAAACCTAATGACCAGAATTTCCTATGATGTTGTTGGTAGCCACGCATAGGATACTCTAAGCCAACAAAATATTGCCTTCTATCTTCTTGTTTGATAATCTTTCATCCAAGTAAAATGAATGTATCAATAAAAGAGCTTCACTCTGACAAAATTTATACATTCTTAGGTAGTTTTCTTTCGCTTCTCGCTTCCTTTTATTGAAAATTTATTGGCCTGGGTGATCACGGTTCAGCCCCATCACCTCATGAATGATGTACTTTGATTTGATGTATGGTAAGAAACATGTCATTTACTCAGAGATATTTATGGTGCAATTAGTCGTAAGTTTCACAATTTTCGATCCATGATTAGTAAAGTTTTAGTTTGGAAGACATAGTCTCCCTTGAAGTTGAAACCATTTTTAAAACATTTGGATATATTGTTGGGACATATTCCCATTAATTGGTTATTATACAACTCATAGTAAGAGTGCGGAACAAGTCCCTAAATTCAAGGAAGAAGTCACCTTAAGAGTCGCTAATAATTTGGAAAAAGTTTCCTAAAAGTCCCAGATATTTGCGTGGGTGTGTTGCAGAATTTAAGATTTTATTATAAACGAGTAAATGGGTGCTTGCAATTTGCAAGCAGGGGAAGTGTTATATGATGATACTCTTTAAATAAGGAAAAAAAAACAATAGAAGCTCTCAAGTCTGCGAGCTACATGCAAGCAAAGAAATATATAAATCTCGAAATGAATTACGCGGCCCATGAGGTATGATTACCAGAATGTTCTAGTACAAAATTATATTGTATGTCATCCGGTTATTAATGACTTTTCAAAATACTATAATCAGTATACTAAAACAAACGTGGAACGCAAGTTCATCATAAACTTATTTGACGGCATATAATACGCTCTTCTACGTAGATATTCTATTTCAGTAGGTACAGCATACTTAATAGGAGCTCACATATAGAATTTTACTATATAAATTCATTTCGAATCGAAATTTTTAATGTACAAATAATATTTTTAAATGTAAACTACAATATCATGAAGCAAGGTTGGTTGAAATTGGTCATCAGAGATACGGTAGAGGCCAGGAAAAAGTTGAAGAATTTATACCCAGTACTTAGCAGCGCGAAAAATGGTATGAAGAAGACTAAATAACATGCACTTTGTGTACCTAACTCATATAAGTAAAGCTATCCATTGCAAAATCTCGAAGCCTAATCGACTTTTTTAACTTTTCCGATTTTACCCCAAATCGATAGATAAATCTAACCCTCCCCTGAAACTGGCCCGCCTCGCTGAGTTCCAAAACTCGAATAGACACTCGGCCTGGCGACAATGTAGAAATATATCCATAGCAACGAAAGTAAAAACATTTCTAAAACACGAGATAAAAATTTAAAAATTTCAGTTTTACGGTAGGTAAGGAAAAATCAATTGCTAGAATAAGATTCTTCAAACAATCAGACTCATATCTGTGAAAAAATCAGTCTTGTAGCTCAATTATTTCATATTTTAATGAACGAAAGAAAAAAGGTCCACACTAAAATTTTTCATTTTCCCCATTTAATCCCATGTAAAGCTATCCATTGCAATAAATCGAAGTCTAATGGACTTTTTTTAACTTTTTCGATTTTTTACCAATTCGACACATGATTCTAACTCTACCCTGAAAATTTCACCCTCCTAGCTCGTTTAGAAATTACCATGAATTTTGATGAGTCAGTCAGTCAGTTAGTCAGTTCTGTAGCTTTATATATATTAAAATTAAAATAAGAGTAAAAAAGTACGGCTTCATGGATTTTTGAGTTATTATGAGGAGAGTGCGGAGAAATAGTTCTTAATTTTAAGTCGCCTAAAAAGTCTCAAATATTTTTAGAAAAAAGTATCGAAAAAGTCTGAAGTTCTTGGTGAATATGGCCCAAAATTAAATTACAGTTACAAATAATAGCCCTACATAAGTATTAATGATTATTTGAAAATATTACTAAGATTTGAATGTGAAAATTGAGAGTTTTAGGAAAGATTTTAATGAGGGCTAAATGTGGAAACTGAGGGTTTTACGGAAAAATATCGGAAATATTTTCAAATTATTACATACATACATACTCATCACGCCGTTCCCTTCCGGGATAGGCACAGTCAAAATGTTTCACTCATTAATACATAATTGTACACCTAACTCTGCTTCAATAATTTCCTCCATACTGACCTATCCTTGCAAACCTCTTTTGCCTCATTTACCCCATACACTGTTTCATACACGCTCTCCTGTTTTTAAGACTCCTAATATTCCTCCTCCTAAGAATTTCCTCAATCACATTCAATCACAACTTTCTCGGCCTACCTCTACCTCTCACACCATTCATTCTACTCTCATATATCTGTTTCGTTATTCGACTCTCATCAATTCTCTCAACTTGGCCAAACCAACGAAGCACACTCTTTTCATACACGTCCATTACTGGAGCATTTAACCCACTTTCATTCATGACCCACTCATTCCTGACCCTATCCATCCTACTTTTTCCGCAAATACTCCTCAGATAACTCACACCCACGGCGTTTAGTCTACTCTTATGTCTATCCTGGCATACCCATGTTTCACTACCTTATAGAAAAGTGGGAAGAAGTACACTTTTGTACACGGCAATGTTCGCTTCCTTAGACAAGCATTTATTCTTTGATATGCTCCACATGCTACCTACCACTTTCCTTCCAACATTCGCACGTCTCCTCATCTATTCTTCCATCTTTCGCATACATCTACCTAAGTACACAAAATCATCCACCTGTTCAATTACTTCACCATTCGCCCTCATCATACAGTTATTCTCCCCATTCTCGTTATCAAAAACCACTACTTTACTCATGCACGCATTTACCTTCAATTCCATTCTCTCCGTTGATTCACAAAACTTATCTTGTAATCCCTGTTGACTGTCTGATATCAAAACAGCATCATCCGCATATCGAAGAATTCGCACGTTTACATTTCCAATCAAAACACCATCGTTTTCATTACATGCGTCTCTAACACATTTATCCTTAAATACATTAAACAGCCATGGAGACATTACGCATCCTTGCTTTACACCTCTATTTATTACAAACCAATCACTCAGAACCCCGTTAACTCTCACACTTGTCTTACTATTATCATACATCGCCATCATAACATTCAATAACTGCCCATTCACTCCATAGTCTCTCAAAACCTTCCACAACTTCTTTCTATTTACTCTGTCATATGCCTTCTCTAATTCGACAAACGCACAGTACACTTTCTTTCGGACACTCATACATTTTTCATCATATCATTTTGCATCACTTGCTGAAGTGCAAAAAGCTGATCACTACATAAGCATAAACCCACACTGCACACCCCATATTCTGACGGAAGTAATATTCCTCACCCTTTCGATTAATATTTTACTGAACACTTTTCCCGGGATACTCAATAAACTAATGGCCCGATAATTATTACATTCAGTCTTTCCTCCCATCCCTTTGTACAACGGAACAATGATAGCTTTCTTCCAATCCGCTGGAACAACAGAAACCTGCAAGCATAAATTGTATAGTTCACGCAGCCTACAAATTAGTAATTAAAAACTACACTTCAACATTTCACTGGATATCCCATCTACTCCTTGTGCATTTAAATTTCATTACATTTTTTCAATTTGTTCCTTGTGCAATGTTTGGTATATGACCACCGCTCAACTTAAAACTCAACCCTAAAATTAAAACTCAACCCTAATAATTTCATAATTGTTAGGATTAGATAAAAGTCAAGTAAAATATAAATATAATGAATGATTTCGTAATTCAGAATCACGTCAAATTATATGTTCTGGCAAATTTTCACAAAACCTAATCAATTTTCATTTTATTTCCTGGAAACGTGCCATCAAGTGGTGGTAGACAAGATAGATCTCCATGATTTCCGTAGTGAAGGATTTACCACGGTCACTCAAGATACGTTTATGTTTAACGTTCAACATCGTGCGGTGTTTGGTGAGAATTATTCAAAGTAGCCATTAAACTAACGAGAATTTTATTCTAATATTCTGATATCTCCTTTTATAGTCTTAGTGTAGTTGAGAATTTGAGATCCTTCATTTATTTGCTGGAGTCCTTCACCTTTCCCCAATGCTTAATTTCTCATGACCTCTTACCGCGCATGCTCCCTTTGCATCCACAAGTTCCTTCTTCTCACCAATGAATGTCGAAGCTGAATCACTTGGGCTGACGGGTGTGAAGAATCAAGATATTTGATTTCATTAACCAAAAATTCGAAGCCTGTTGAAACAAATATCTGATCCTGTGGAAGCGAGTCATCGCCCAAAAGCTTTCGCTCATTTTCATCCATCAGTAAAATTAATCGTCGACGGGCTCACATGGTGGAACTTTTCCATGATAAGGAAAGAAATAAAACTTAGTAGTTTTCCACACAGTTTATTCGTCCTCGACCGGTTTCAGCGACTCATCGCCATTAACAAATAAATCGCGAGGAAAACTACTAAGTTTTATTTCTTTCCTTTTCATTTATCAGATCGCATCTGGACACAAAAACTAGAGGGGATATAATTAATGGCAAGTGTAAAGCTTTTTTCGTGCCATTTGTTTATGGTCTTTCACGTAGTATTAACTTCAAGCACCGAAAACCGTTTTCATATTTTCATTATTACTATATTTCTGTTACTACTTACAGAAGTAATTTCCACTCTGCAAGTGTGTTTTGAGACCACATACTACCTGAATTTATCATGATTCATCCATAAATTCAGAGGGATGAAAGATTTTAAAATGAGAAATATATCGAAATAAAAAATCATACCCTTTTACGGAGTTGTGGTAAGATATACGTGTTAACTTTAACTAAGGACTTTGATGTGAATGAAGAATGTGTTGACTTTTGCGAGGCAATGTTCAGCGCAACGACTGCATTGTACAAACACGTGTCACTTGGATGCAAATACTGGCTAGGTTTACATAAAACTGCAACTTAAAAGCATTCTTTCCATTCAACTTTAGATTGCTGCAATGAGATATCAATGTGCTCTTGCACGCGACTTCACTGGTCTGTTTATTTTCATGTAACATCATATATATTTATCATTAAATTTTTAATTTGAAATCGTTTTATCCAGCGCTAGTCGAGTCTCCCATTGATTATTAACGGGAGGGATAAAACTATGGAGTAATATGATTGTACTTCCTATGGTGAAGAGAATCTAACTACCCGTTTACAATCGCCACTTTTTGCGTGGTGGAAATTGCCCGTTTTATCGCTCAAAGCTCTCTCATTGATGTTGTTTACTTTCATAAAGTTAAACTGATTATTAACAGTTTAATTTGTGCAATGATTATTTCTAAAGTTAACGCCGCAAAAGAAATAAAGCCTTCAGGTCATAATTAACTTCACGTACATTTTTCATTTAGTGTGACGTGCAACACTTCATTTACTGTGTGAAAGACGTTAAGCGTAACTGGAGAGTTAGAGGTAAAAAAAAACTCAACTGAAATTGCTAACATTGATAATTTAATTGAAATCAGGCCATAAAAGGCCCGGGCAAATACTCCCGTCCATTGCCATTGCTGAGTTTGCTTCTGTTGAAATCGGAGAAAAATTGATAGTTGTGAAATTGAAAACATCAATTTATGAGCAAAATCGTAATGTGCAAAAATATCGATGGAATTTATTATAAACATATTTCTTTTTGCCAGTTAATGGTGAAAATTTAGACCCGATGTCTTGAGTTCAAGCTATTAAAAAAATAAAAATTCTCTGTGCTGTTTCCAATGAATTTGTAGCGAAAGAAATATGGGGGGCCCGTTTTTGGGGACATGAGGCCATTTTTGTATTACCTCTACCTTAAGTTAGACCATACGCAAGTTAGACCATACTAAATTCCAATAATTTTCGAGTAGAAGAATGACGAGCATGTGAAATCCATTAGATTCTTATATATTAGTATAAATTATTCAATTATTTGTGCGCAATCATGTATGCGAAACGCTGATTGTAAAATTTAAAATTCACAATCGCCAGTGAACACGTAGGTACTTCAAATTCATCATTGATGCTCATGGTTTTTCTTAAGTATTGCAGTAAAAGTCGTTATTTGATGCATGGTGGTAATTGTATCGCGAAGATAATGTTGATTTGACTCCCAAGACACCAACCCTTTTATCTTAAAGCTTCTTATTTTTCCCAATCGATCCGTTTATTTTCTCTATACATTCATATGAGCCTCAGCTTCAACAATGCTGTCGATGGTCAAGGGGACGATTCACCTCAAACCCGTAAGGAATAACTCATAATTAAAACGATGTACAGTTCCACTAAGTTTTGAATACTGTCTACCAGTTTCTACGTCTATAGCGTCGCTTTCTAGATAAAAAGAAGGAAAATTAAAGATGCTACCCTTTTATACTAACTCAAGTAAGAGAGGATGGGGGAAGGGGAAATATGGGGGAGGAGGGTATGATTAATGGAAGTTAACGGGTTTAGAGAAGGACAATGAGGGAAGCGGAAGGAAAGTCTGATGATGATGACATCAAGAGAGGGAGGGAGGGTTATTAAGATATAAGTTAGATTTTAAAACTTGGGTCAAAATTGGAGAATATTTATAATCCGTCATATCTTTTAAAATAGTAAAATCAGGCGAAAGAGAAAATTTTATTGATTTCTAGAATTTGTAAAACATTGTTTAAAACCTTTGTCAAATACATGCAGATAATTAATTTTATTAAAATCACACTTTTTTCCCGTTTCTATGAGGTGCTTTGCAAAATGCGACGTGAAATATTTGAATTTAGCACTCCTTTTATGTTCTTCAATTAGAGTTCTAAATTTTCGGCCCGTTAGGCCCACTTACACATCATCACACTCGTCACACGTATAAGAGGTTACTCATTCAGTAAGAGATAGGTTTTAGGAAGGGTAATATTCGCCAGTATTTTGGTTTTTGAGCCCGTAATTTTGAGTAATTTTACGATTGTGTTATTCATTTCGTTTATTATTAATAATATAAAACTTATGTAATAGAAGGAGCCAAACTTAGAGGTGCAATCAAGATGCTTAATCAAGTTGTGGATGCATAATTTTCTTAATGGCTTACTTGCAGTAAATGCATAATTGGTTTAAACATACTTAATAATTAGTATTTTTTAGATTTGTGGTACCTACATATAACAGGGGTGTAAAGTGTATGTCTTATTTAATTCCATATCCCACTTCTTGCTGACTCTCTCATCCAAGTTAGCGAATAGATTTCTCGCTACCCCATCGGCATCGACGAGCGCATTTTCTCCATAAGAATGTCCAAGGCAGTTCTCTTCGTGCAGCAGATGGTCGGGCGGGCGGTAGCGGTTGGGGTTTGGGACGCCTCGAGGGATTCGCATGATGAGTGGGAGGGATTAAGTGATGTGAGTCGAGTGGGCCGTTGATCGCCGCCCTGTCGATGTGTGGTCCGAAGGAGGGAAAGAAATCGCCGGGACCAGTCTTATTCGCCTGGCCGATAGAAATGAAATGACCATCGAGTTCTTTTTGCAACCGTCGGACGGATCCGAGCGACTCTGCGCTCGGTCACGTAGATTTGGCATTCGGCTGACATTTCGTGAAACCGAGAAGGCGACGACACTATACTTATGCAATTAAGTGACGGGAAAACGACGCGTGACAAGTGTAACTGGTCGTTACCTTTAATCCTCGTTCTCTCGTTCGAAACGTTTCCCAACATTACCTGTCCTCCTTGCAAAGCTACCCGATCATTACCGAGCCCTCTTTAGAGAAAATTACGAAATTAAGGGGAATTCATAGATGGATTATTTAGGCTCCTGTCTCACAACTGAGGTCTTTTCCATACAGGCCTCAGGAAGAGGTAGTTGTCACCTATTTATTCCGTTGTTTATGGGGACTTTAATGTAAAGAGAAGAATGTAATGTTTTCAAGAATAGAATATTTCACTTTGAAATAGGAAAATTAGTGCCTTCAAAACATACCTAATTTGTTCTCGTCTAATGTTTAGATTAGTATTCAATAAAATGGGCAAATATTTTTTCATAGGCATTCATGGTTGTTAATGAAAAGTTAGCGTCGTTTATAAATTTTTTCATACAATAATTGTTTGTATACATAAAAATTTGAATACAAAGATAGGTGCCAATTAAATTAATGCATGTTTCAATGAAAACATTGGGTAAGGGTACATTTAATTCATCTAATTGTGAAAAAATTGCAGTATAGTCAATTGATTGCAAACCTCTGGGCTACGGCTTTATTTTTTGCGATGATGAATTTCTTATAAATTATAGAATAAAGCCGTCGCCAATGATTTGTTTTCTCAAACCAATTTACGAACTAATGGCGTAAAATATTGGTAAATGATTTTCTTAAGGTAGTAAAATTCCTCCCAACTGAATGAGTGGAGATTTTAATTGAATTTTTCAAACCAGAGCCGACTGCGGTAGCCAGGCTGGCAGCTGTCCAGCCAGTCAACCGTAATGCGGGAGTTCTGTTTTCACGTTAAGATTGATGTTTTGAGTAAGGAATTAGGTGGTATGATGTAAACTTATTAAAGTAAAACTCGTTTATAACGATCAGGAATGGAAATAATGCTTATAACGAGGTGAATTCTCGGTCCCTTGAACTTTCCTATAATGGTAGATGTTTATCGTCCCGCATATAACGAGTACGGATGATACGAAATCCCCGCTAAAGCGAACTATTGGTCCCTTGTCCAATTAACTCTTCATTTATAACGACATTATATATTTCCTTTGACCGTCCCGGCCCGTATCGTAAGTTGTTCTCTCACATGGCCATCACATAAGCCTCCCTCAGAGCGACTACGTGCGGTGCTGCCAAGCAGAGGCTTAGCAAATCCTGCCCATCAGGTGTTTGGTGTAAAGCGAAACTCATGACTGAGAACTCCTAATTGCTCCGAGAACAATTTTTATGCATTATAAAATGTAAAAAACAGGTAATATATCATTATTCAAATTGAAGGAAACTAATACAAATACACATTTTAAAAAATAATTAAAAGTTTAATCAACCTACGTTTCAAAATTCTGCTTTATATAACATAAAACTAGTCAACTCCTGCTGTCTACATTGTTAATTCATACTTAAGAAAAAAAATATTATGTTATTGATTGGCGTTTTGCATTCTCTGAGGCTTCATAAGCGGCATTTTCAAGACGGTGAATCATTCTGAACAATTCATCCCTCAAGTTCATTTGGCTCATGTTTTGCCGAAAAGTTTCCTGCGCCCACGTCCCCTGCGCTAGGGTCACCGGCGGAAGTTCCCCATCGCAATCATTTCCGCTTCCTTTCGAGTCCCAATCTCCATCCTCCTCCAGGCGGCCACGAGAGTGGAGTATCTCCTCGACGGTCGGCACTGATGTAATCGGCGTAGAGTCGTCCACTGACCGGAACTCGCTGAAATTTTCAGACGGCTCAAAAAGTGACTGAATATTCTTCCATCCATCGATGAAACTTCTGTCAGTTTCTTCTGCTGGGAGTTCTGCGACAGCGAAGTGATCCTCTCCATTAGTGACGTCCGTAACCTAGATATTTGGACACATTGATGCACTGATAGCGGTTTTACATGAGATCACGCCTCCTATTACCAAAGAAGGGAACAGGAGAGAGCATATTACGCCGTATTTTTTTCCTGCATTCGTACTGTATTTTTACAATCGTTATTATAATACTGGCAATAAAAATGTGCTGGTTACTTTCCGCAAAAAATACATTTCTTGATAAATGTTGGTTTTCATGTCTTCCTCCTCTGTCTTCCGATCAACCAAATTCAACAGGCCCAGTTCTATCATTTTCCTTTAGTAGAAGGATGGAGAAGGTTAGACCGAAATGAAAACTAACGAGGAAGAGCTTAAGATGGTGGGCGAGATAAGGAAAATTCTGAATGAAATCCGAGATTGGCAGGGTAGATGGCTGAAGGATTACGAGGCATTACCCAAAATTTAATTTCCGAAAGCTACGAGAACAGCATATGTCGCTCCAGTATTTTAAAAAAAGGAGCCAATTACACCCAAGAAACTACTATCGAACATCGTTCAAAATAAAGGGTGATGGGTTGCTGAAGACTGTGATAGAGGGAAGGATGTTAGGCAAGCGGGGAAGGGGAAGAAAGAGAATAGGTTTCATGGACGGGATGAAGAAGGGTTTCTGGAGACTGTGATAGAGGGAAGGATGTTAGGCAAGCGGGGAAGGGGAAGAAAGAGAATAGGTTTCAAGGACGGGATGAAGAAGGGTAGATCGTATGCAGAGGCAAAAAAAGATATACTAGAGCGAGATAAGCCCCTGAATGTGTAGAAAACCGGGAGGAGATTCTCTGACATTCAACAGCACCCACCTTTACCGGTAGAAAACATAAAAGAAAAAATACTTCATCGCCCTGATGATTCCCCTATCAAGAGGCTGGAGCTTTAATGTGGCAATAAGTGGCAAGAATTCTACACGAATTTTTTTAAGGAAACCTAAATTCGTTGGATGTGCAGGGCAGCGATCAATCTATAAAATTACGAACCTACATCCAAGATGTATTGCCCCCATCTGCCTGTCAGATTTCTTCAGTCAATTATATAACAGGGTTCCAGATATCCATACTTTATTTTGGTGCTTACATTCACATGGAAGTGATATTGTATTCTTAAAGCACCTAGATTTGGCGGAATTCCCAATGATAAGGGGCTGTAATTTCTCCGTTACGTCCATATTGCAGTATGGAAGGACAGTAATTTGCTCTTCGTTTCGTTTACCTCCATCGCACGACTTAGAATGAAACACTATGCTTTCATCAGGGAGCAGATTGTTTAAAAATCCTCAATTAATCTGCATTTAATGCATTACTGGGCGAGTAGTCTGCACGTTTCGTGGGAAGAATTTCATTAACCGACATGTGAATAAGAATTTGATCAACAGCCGGGGATTCACCACTAACTTGCTGGTACTAAATTCCTTTCATCTTCCAAAACCGACCCAGTCATCCAAGGGATATCCAGTCATCTACCCTTGAATTTCCTAACGACTGGCTATTTACTCCGCTTCTTCTTCATTGTACTAACCGCTGAGATAGATGTCGTTTGCTCTAGCTTGAAAAAAACCATTCCGCAGTCGCGTCTTCTAAGTCCTCATTCTTCGCTGTTTTTAATTCCTTTCTTTTTATGTTGCCCTCGACTGCAGCCTCTTCTATGGCATCTCTTGAAGTTAAAACAGTAGTGGGCGTAGACGATCAAATATCGTATTTCTTAGCTATCTACTTTTTTGAAATTTTAGGATTACTGTCCACATCGTTAAGAATTTTTATATTCACTTCGATGGATAGAGATTTTGTCTTGAGTTTTATTTTTTTATCGTCTCTTGCAGAATGAACCGAAGACAATTTTACTAGCCTAACCCACGTAAACCACGACTTTTAAGAGAAAAGTTCACATTCGTCCGATTTCTGGAGTCTGAGTCCTAGTGCTCTACAACGTAAATTAATAGAGAAAGGTATATGTACGAGCTCAGTGGTAATCTTACTCGCAGCCGATCAGCGTTTATGACTCTTATTGTTAGTTAAAAAAAAAACAACTCACCTCCATCTATCTTCAGGCAATGGTCAGTAGTGCTTACTATCAAGGACTGGCCGACTCAATAACGAGAGTGGCGGTTTACATCCCACCGCACGCACACATTTTGCTTTAAGTGCAACTTCATATCACTTGTTGTGAAACATGATGCTGCATCGTCTCAATTGCCAGCGATATCTTATTTGGCTTCAGAGATAAGAATTTGCTGTACCTTGATTAATTAGCGTCAAAATTGCTGATCGCTTGGAGCCAACGAGAGAGCGTGCCCTCTTCATCCTCCGCTGTATTTTTTGCGACACGAAAGGACGCCTGATTCCATCGCATTGCATCAGGCTCAAATGGCCTGACGCATCGAGTTTCGAAACGTGTTCTTTAATTTCTTTTTTACACTTTGCATGTAAATAGCGATCTGGCATGATGCGACATAATTCTACTCTTATTCCTAAATTTTCACAAAATTATATTCCTTGAAGCAAGTGGAACGTGTAATCACACTATTTAATTTCCAATATCGTAGTCCGCATGCGTTATATAATACAGGAGTTATACTATCGTGATCAGTGGAGAAGAGAGGTTAAATAGTGATTACTAAACGGATCATAGCAACTTCTACCACCGGCAGTCGTTGAGGACATTTTCTATTTTTATTTAGTTTAGATTCAGAGCTCAGGAAAAGATTAGTGTGATGTTCTATGAATAGTGAACTAGTTGCAACATATGTGTGTAACCAATATTTGGATGAATAAAAAATATTTATGCTTTGTGATAGTACTGAATTGCTAAGGATATGTTGCCTTAATACGGACGATTAACGGCAAAACACCCAGGATCCGACGATATGCACGGATAGTAATACTGAATTTTGGAAGTAACAAATCCCGTTTATAACAAAATGAAAGGCTGGTCCCCAAAAGTTCGTTATTAGCGAGTTTTTCTGTATGTGGACCACCTAAAATACTTAAATCTTATTGCGGTAGTCTATGTAAATAGTTTGATCCAACGATATCCGCAAGTTATATTGGACTTATAATCAAACTAAGAAGCCTTAATAAAAATGGTTCATTATTTCTGATCTCTCCACGGAATAAATCCGTAATGCATGACTTAGCATATGCAGCATTTGATTGAATTTCTAACAGAATATCTGGATGCACCACTGAACAATTGGTAATTAGAAAAACAAAGAACCTTGAATGTACAATACGGATTTTAATAAAGGTTTTAGCTCAGAAATACTCTTATATGTATTCACTCATTTGTCTATGAAAACCTTTTATTATCCCACAAGCTACATCTTAAATGGCTGTGGTTGGATGTATAGTTAAAATATTTCTGTGTTGAACTGTAAGAACAGCGTAAGTATTTGATCCTTTCATGGTTTTTCCGCACTACGTGCAAGCTACGTGCTTACATCGCTCTCTTTATTGATTGATGTATATGCCAGTTTTAATTTAGTGGCAGTTTACCCAGAGTGTCTATCGAGGGCATTTGAAAGCCATTGACAAACAGGTACCTCTATCCTTATTTTACCAATTTCACATATGCTATCACAAACTTAAATCTTCTTTGAACGTCAAATTGCTGAAAGGGCAGTTTGTAGCGAGTTATATAGAATTGATTAATAGACTAGTTTCGAGTCCCTTCCAGATTGAAAATATTCATATCCACTTATTTCAGCACTACGCTCAGATTTTATGGCAGATATTGTCGTGTACAAGGTGATTTTCCAGGCGTTGATTAATGGAGTTTGGCTCCATTTTTATTCTTCGCTTCGCCACGCTCATGAAGCTATAGGTGCATCATCCGTTTTCTGCAACCGGTGGCATCATAAAATCTGCATTAACCCGTAGTCCTTCAACCTCTCAATGCGCCGTCGCAGTTTCTGGCGAAATCTGCGCTTTTAACTTTCGCGACCCCTTTTAACTTATTCATTTCAAAATGGGCGCCAAATTAGTCTCTATTCTTTCTATCGCGTCTTTCCCCGTCTTTTCTCTCCTCTCCGACTTTCCTCTTGTCCGTTGAGTGTGCGAACGATGGCAATGTACGTTTGGAATCGCATGCTCCTTCCTGAGGGCGAATCATAAATCATCGGCAAATTTTTCGACCTAATAACTTATCGCTTCTCTCGTACGCATGATAATGGTTAATCGTCTCCGAACCAGTTCCTCAAAAGCGAATAAGAGAGTGAGAGTAAAAAAAGAAGAGCGACAGTCCTCGGATTAGGCGCAGGACGGGCCGGCAGCCGAAATATTTCTCGACGTCTTCGTGCAATCCGTCAATGTCAGTTACTTCGCGCGGGAGAGGTACGCTCATCCACCTCACCTCTCTTCCTTTGCAAACCTCTTTCCCGACCTCTCTCTCGCTCCTTTTCCATTCATTCAACCTCAGCTTCATCCCTTCCATACCTGTCCTCTCCCACCCATCGCTTTTCTGATTCGGCATTTTCGCATCTCGGGCACCTCGTTAAAAATATATATATATATATATTTATACAAACTCGAGTCCAACCTCACGAAGCAGTCCACCTCCTAACTTCTCCCTCTCTTCCTCCTAATTTCTCCCTCAAGTACCAAATTAATTCTCGCCCCAATCTGACCTTTTTGAAAGTCTTCTTTTCAGGCCCGAGACGGAAGAGGAGGAGGGGAACGCGTCGGGTCCCCGACCGAGAATGACCGCTCGCTCCCCAATCCATCACCCTTTCGTCCCTTGTGTGCGAACTCCGTAACGATGGGAATATTAATTCCTCCGGTCCTCGGGTCAGTCCTTCCCGTTTAGATTTCGAGACCACTCGCCGAAATCTGGACTCTTCTCCAGAATTACGGCGTTGATTTTCGACGCGGGCGACGTCAATTATCCGCGCAGAATAATTCATTCTGTTGAAATCGGCTTTACTCATCATTAGTGAACCCCAATTTATAATGTATTGCCTCAAAGTTACATTTTGTGCTAACTTAACATCCATAATTCCCTCTTTTATGCGTGGAATCCAAGACTCCATTTGCGGCTAACGAATGATTTAAAACTCATTAAGCCAATATTTTAATCTATGCGAAGATTATATAATCAATATTTTAGGGGCATGTAAAATGAAAAAAATTGCAATTAATAAGAAAATCGCAATCCCCTGTACGACTTTTGTTGGGCCGTAACAATTTATGAAAACAGTCGCATTACTCTTTTGTCATTCAGAATATCCACCAAATAGCGAATTCATCGAGTAAGATTAAAAATAAACGTAGGGCCTTGGGCTATTAACTGGCCCGTTTGTCAACATTTAGTCATTTCCCGATTGGTTTCAAATCCAACAGCCAACATCTTGACGTAATAGTTGACTCATTATGCATTATAGTTTTATTCCATATTTAATAACAGCTACTTGAATTTAATATTGCATGCCGGACGATTCTGTTGGCCCGTCTGTCCCCGGAATCCCGATAGGCTGCTGAGCCTGTCGTCAGGTTTTCCAGGGACCAATATGAATAAAGATTGTATAGTGTATAAAGGAAGGGTGAATATACATAAGAAACTAAATGATTTTTGTTCATTTCTACAAAGCTTTTTCAACGGGTAATATCATAGTAAACATTCACCTCCTTAAGTATTACTAAATCTTTCAATGAATCTCATTTGTTGTAAGGAATTTTTCTCACCATTAAGTTTGGTCATTTACCTAATATTGTCAGTTGAAGATCTAATCATGAACTTTATTTTTCTAATGTTATCGAACTGCAGAACAATATTTAAAGATCCTCAATTATCTGCCATTTTTTTTCGAAATTTCATCTGTATGAAGCGTGGAAGACACCTCAATACCTCAATTGCAGGCGATAAAATATTTGTATAATTAGGTCCCAGTCATTACGAGGTTATAATTACTCCTCTACTTAATAAGGGAATTGAATACCCTGTTTTAAGTATAATCAAACTCTTTGATCATCATTTCCCAACTGCAGAACTCGGGTATCTACGACTCACTCAGATGTGTGCGTAATATACCAATTTATAATATATTTATACCGTTATATTCGCAAATTCAGGGATTGGGGTAGAGTTATTTCTTAAATAATTTAGTCTTTTACTTGAATTTCTAATTCCTTCTTAGAACGATACCCAGTTCACATAAATTATGTCGGTCGCCACGTCGCACAGTGGTCTAGAGGTCCCGGTTTTTCGGTCAAAATTCGATTTTCCAACTGTGTTCAAATTACTCATAAATCTAATTAAAATTAAGATAAATGATCATTTCACAATTTTCGGGACTCTTTTACCCTGTAACACAGCTATTTTCCAATCCACACTCCCGAAATCTAGGGATATAAATTGTGATTCAATTTTTGAATTTTTGACCTGATGATGACATAAATTTTTGCTGCGTTTTTTCCATCCATAAAATGAGTTTGCGCACATTTATGGCGTTTTTTGAGTTTCAATAGCATCTTTACTACATACTCATTGACTTTTTATCTTTTATTTGGTTAATTGCCAATAGGTCGATTGGGGTAGAATTTCACTTAGCCAATTATGGAAAATCTGTTACGATTTGTAAAAATGGCTAAACAAAGAAATACACCCTCATCCGCCGTGCTGCGATATAGGTGGATGGAAATAAAACTGTCACTATTAAGTTGTTATATAAAATCTTCTGTATTTAGCCTCCTTTTTCCCAACAGCACCTATATATGTTACTTTGACGCACGGCTTCAGGAACGCCATTTTAAGGGCAAGCCGCTAGTTTGCTCGTACAAAGGGTTGTGCGGTCATTGTTGTGGGTAGACCTGTGCGCCGCCGCGTCGCGCCGCGGCCGCCGATTGTTTTGGTGACACCGCCGCCGCCGATGGATTATGGCGCGCCGCCGAATGCGCCGCCGGTCCTCCGTGTCCGCGGCGCGGCGCCGTTTACCGACCGACCATTTCACAATTTTCGGGACTCTTTTCCCGACCATTTGTCCCCGATGCGGCGGAACTATACTTATATTCACTTATTACTGCGGACTCCTCATAGTAACGTAAAACTTAATAACTTTTGAAAAAAGAGAGCAGCTCTTCTGCCCATATTTGATGTGCTGTTAAAAATAGTATTTCAATTAAATGTGTGCGATAAGAATTATCAAAGTTACCAATTTGTTTTGAGCCAGCAACCACACGTCCAAGCTTCCTCGGCATGGATTTTACTCTGCTCAAGCCTTTAGTGCCCCATAGGTGTGTTATCCTCAGTTTCCCGCTTGATGTCGTCCTAATCAACATTGTGAAATAGGAGATTCAAGTAATGATATAACAGGCCGCATAATCGAACAAGGTGACGGATATCCTTAGTGCTTCATTTCTTTATACTATGCATATTTAGGACGTGTGATATCCATATTTCCCTTCCTCACTCAGTCACTTCCTTCCTCTAAGAAACTTCTCGTTAGTCTTTCCACCTATTGCGCTTTTTCTGTTCTCCCTCCATAGTTACATCTCAGAACTTAATTTCATCATTTTTCCCTTCCGAGGTTCCATGTCTTCCAGCCAGTCAATGCAATGTAAATGTGTCTGTCAACGGGAGTTTAGCCATTTGGTTTAAATACATACTGTGGAGGCTCGAAAATTAGCTACGTTCAATATAAAAACACTAGTCGTGTATTTAAACAATAATCCTTTTGCATTTTGATCGTAAGTAATAAAAGTTCAAGGAAGTATATCAACAATGCAATCATAGTGTATATGGAAGGAGAGTGCATAGGAGAAAGTCATAGTAGGATGGTGAGTGCATTCGTCACTTCGCATGGAGATGGGAGAAGGAATCGGCGTCATGAAATTGCATACGAGGTTTTTATTTTCTTTGGCATAGATGAATCGTAATCTTCCATAAAATGCCACTTACATAGTGCATATAGTATCAGAATAAATTTCGATTCTTTACGTAAACGAGCACTAAAATAACATGAAGAGAAACCTGAATCACCTAAATTTGGTTAACTTAAAAGCCTGGTTAACGCATAGGTATATTGTTGCATCGCTGTGCCGTTACTTTTCATCTTAGACCTATAAAAATTCTGAAAAACCATGAAATGGGCAAGTTATTTTAAGTGTCTCCGGAAAGGCAGTAATGAATGGTTAAGCCAGGGGGATCCAAGTGGTGAAATGAATATTCTCTTCTCCTGCGGAGCTTGAAACAAGAAAAATTTGCTCTCTTTCTTTTACCGCTCTTAAACTTTAGTCTTTTGATATTCACTAAAATATGTACTTCAATTCACAAAAAGAAACGTATTTTTACAGTTTTACATTCTGATTAATAACAGCTGCCTGTTCTTTAGACTTTTTTACTGTAGCGTCCCCTCCTCACTCTCCCCCCTTGCCCCCTCCCCCCCGCCGACTAGGATTTCCCTGCTTGGGTTTGGCGGGCCAGTCATAATGGGTAATAAAAGGGGAGCCTTATGACTTTTTCTCTTTGGATGAAGCGAGTGCTGAAGTACAGGTAATGGATCTTAATTAAAAAGATAATAAGCGTGCTTGGGGGGACGGTTACAAAATAAACGGCTCTGCGGCAATCTGACAGGGAGGAAAGTTGTCTCGGCCCCGATGCAAAGAGACTGTGGGTACAATTTTTGTTTGAACGATTGGAGGGGTGGAAGTCTCTTTGGAAGCACAAAGGGAGAAGGAAGAGGCCCTGACCATTTAAACTGATAAGTTTATCCGATATGCGGCACCCAAGGAGAAGAATAAATGTGTCCATCAGATTCCACGCATGGCTCTCAAACAATAATGTCCCCTCTGGCTCTTTGTCTTTTGTGAAACCTAAGGTGATATAGAAAGATTCTGTCCGCATCGTCCTTGAGGTCGATGACCAATGAAAATGCCCCTCTAAAGGGGCAGTTTTGATCCCTAGGGCACGGTATTGACAGAGGGGGGGCGGTGCAGTGATTCAAGGTAGGCGAGCCGCTTTTCCTCGGGATTTCCCAGGCACTGGGCATTCCCTAAAAGGAGGGAGCAGGCGCATGTCTGCTCCAAAGATGATTGGTCCGTCGAAAATCTGGTGATGGTGTTTGCGTGCACTAGAAAGTACAAATATAGACACTTGCGCTATGGTCTTCATTGAGACAAGTCGTTTTACTGTCGAAGGTCTATCATAATTGTTTCATAAATCTATCATAGCTCCTACTTACTTAAACCGAAACTATTCCAGAGAAGGAACAGTTCCGGAATGTCATTATTGGTTCAGTTTTTACTTTCATTCCGAAACGTAGCTAAATCCAAGCCAGACTTAAGGTTTCAATCTGGAACGAAGTCACGTTGAATAAGAAAGCTTATAGTTTTGTTCCTGTACGAAGCCACTGATTGGTTCCTGTTTAGTTTTGCAACCCTGTTTTTTTCAACGGAGAGCCTTTCGTTTAAACAACGTGGTGACAATATTATGGGTGACCAAAAAGGAGTTGGTGCGCTTTAGCTACTCCCATGCTTTTCGAACAATCGTTGAAGTATAGAAGACGGAAGGCAGGATGATCTAACTTGACATTTGTGGTACTGCATTGTAAATTGAAATATTAATGAACCACCTTATTAATTTCATTTTGACTTCGACTTTTCTATTCTAATTGAACGTAGCACTGAACATACGGTGATATTTTTACTTAGGTCGTTGCTATGTTTTCTGCTCTAATATATACCCTTCCGATAACTTTCGACTACGAGGTCGTCAAATATATTGAATACAGATTCTGATGTGATGTGGTGGAAAAGTTCCACAATTACGGAGAAAACAGTTGCAGTTACACTAATGAAAGGTTTAACTCGACTAGTACCGATATTATATCATCATCATAATACTATTAAAGATTTGGGCATTAAATATATTCATGAAAAATGTGGGTGACGGAAGAGATATGCGTCATACAAAGCAGTTTCAGAAGGGCGTGGAGCTGGAAAACAGAAACCGTTCGGAGAAACCCTGGGAAAGGGGCGTGTGCTGTGGAGGTAAGGGGAAATCACAAACAAGAACATTAGAAGTACAAAAGGATTCAGTTGTATGTCTATAGAACCTACGGACAGATGTCTGTAGAATCTACAGTGTAGATGGATCGTTCGCCACTGCCAGTGAGGGGTGGGAAACAAAAACCGTAAAGGCTTGGGAAATCCTGGTATGCCGGGGAGGAAGAGGTAATCAAGAACAAAAACATGGAAAATCCAAACGTCGTATCCTATCATATCCTATCATATTCTGCAGGGGGTCTTCGGCCGCTTCCGAGTACCCCCTGCAGAAGTGCAAGACATCGCCTGGGCATGACGGTTTCTGCTAAAGCCAGGTTGTCAATTGTTACATTTGTTATTCCTAATTTGATAGGTTGATCAATTTTTAGACCTCACTTGTCTTTTCACCATTCTCGAATTACTTTTTCTAGGACACAAATTAAGAGTAATGTTGAGAGTCCATCTCTTTGACTTACTCCTGTTTTGTATTCGAAGGGTTCCAAAATTTTGCCCCTGATTTTACTTAACATTTTTTGTCAGTGAGCGTCCGTCTAATGGTTGCAAGCATTTTAGGGTCGATCCCTTGTTCTTTCAAATTTTGATCAAGAGATTCGCGATCAACTGAATCAAAGGCTTTTTTGAAGTCAACGAAAGTGCAGATAATATCCTTGCTGTACAACCTTTGGTGCCGAATAGTTAGTTTTAGATTTAGAATTTGTTCCGGGAGTGATATACCTATCCTGACGCCTGCTTGATATTCGCCAATTTTGGATTAAAGTTGTTACTAAACAGTAAAGCATTCTGAGAGAATTTTATGAGACAGGAAGGAGTGGAATTTTTCTATAGTTGTTTACACGTGTTCTATCTCCTTTTTTTAATAAAATGGATGAATAAGGACATTTTCCCTGTCGTTAGAGATTTGTTCAGTTTGCCCAAATTTTGTATTTTTTGTGTTATTTCTGCTATGGTTTTTGGTCCAGCTGCTATCACGAGTTCTGCTATGATTCCATCTTCACCTGATGCTTTAATGTTTTTGGACTTTTTAATTTGTCTTGTGGTTTCTTCTTAATCTGGTGCTTGTGAATTTGGGTTGTTTTCACTGGGATCTTTTGGTGGGAATCTTTCCTTAGGTTCTGGGCAGTTGGGAAGTATTTCGAAATAATTAGCAAATTCTCAGCCATTGTCTAGATTGTTAAGTTCCAGTTTCCCATTTTATTTCCTAAAGCAATGGTTATGGGGTTGGTACCCCAACAGTTTCTTTTTAAATGTTTTGCAAAAGTTGTGTTGCTTTTCGGGAAGTCTTCTTCTAATTCCAAGAGTTAAATTTTTTATATTGCCTTATTGTTTGTCTGATTAATTCGGATATTAATCTATAAATATTAAATTTTTAGTAAAAATCTAAAAAACGGGAGGCCTTTTCAATAAAACTCTTCGCTCTCAAAATTTTCAATGCGGTACATAGATGAATGCAAGAGGCGATAAAAATACATACTGGATCGTTTGAATGGTATTTTATCATATTTGAAAAACTATAAATAAAATTTTAACTGTGAAATGGACATATCTGTCTACAACGAAATAGTTTGCTCGCATTTCAGATAACAGGTAAATTAGTAATGAATTTATCTTATAATATTTAGTAATGAAAGGGTATAATATTAGGTTTGAGAGAAGTTGTACGATACGATATTTGCTTAAATACTCAAAATTAAAAGAAATTTCTCACATACGATAATAAAAATGTGACAAAATAAGTTTTTACATGAAATTGAGCACTTTCAATAATGAGAAACAATGAATAATTTATGCTAGTTATAACATGCTGAAATACTTGTAAATATATTATGGCTGGATAGTACGCCGCCGCACAGTGGTCTGAGAACCCACTTTAGCGGTCAAAAATCGATTTTCTCAAATGTTAAATTTGCATCTTAGATGTTATTATGATAAAGAGAAATGATCAATTCATTATAAATCAAATAAAATTTCTTCCCCTGATGACCCATGTCCGACGAGTACAGACGGACAT
Organism: Ceriagrion tenellum; assembly: GCA_963169105.1. Lineage (NCBI taxonomy): Eukaryota > Metazoa > Arthropoda > Insecta > Odonata > Coenagrionidae > Ceriagrion > Ceriagrion tenellum. The sequence goes on along the minus strand of OY720636.1, from coordinate 26,024,013 downwards.
CTGAGGCATCAGCGCCACCGCTTTAAAATCATTTTCTCGCGCTGGGAATGGAAGCAAAATATAACTCGACTTAGGCGTTTTTCCACCATAAAATTAGATGATTCACTCATTTTGAAACCTATACTACAATTTTACTCTGTCAAATCGTCTCTTCTTGTCGTATTTAAGTAACTATGGTAAGATATTCTCAAATGGTGCTACGCCACGCACTTTACCGGCATTAATTAGACTTTTAAAAGAAATCTTACATTATCTTGTAATGAGACAATATACTAGGGCTAGTAAAGTCATTTGTCTAAAGGAAGAAACAAGAGTTATGTGCTTTTAAGAGCCATTTTTTAAGCTATTAGCACTTTTCTCCCGAATCGCGGGCAGCGGTGCTGCCGTTAGGTGCTCCATCTGAGGAGTACGTGCTGAGAAATAGCGGTCTGTTAACATTCTCAAAGAAGTTAAGTGGGTTAGAAAGAAGTAAATTCATGACTTTACACTCTAATACACTGCAATAACACATATCATTCGGCATATTAAATAGCATAGCTATCAGTGTTAAAGACTTGGTGTAAATGAAAATCGACACGCTCCCATTTGCAATATTAACAGATACGACTTATATGGGTTCATGAAAATAAATACGTTGCAGTATTTTTCAGTCATTATTATATATATATATATATTTACTCTATAAACTGGAAATGAACTAATGGGATTTTTGACCGCTAAAATGGGTTCTCAGACCACTGTGCGCCGGTCAAAACCATCGGCTCGGCGCGCCGCCGGCCGCCGACCCATTTCCATCCGGCGTCCGCCGCCGATGGTTTATCCATCGGCGTACAGATCTAGTTGTGGGTAATGAGGAACTTTTACAGACTTTATCCTGCAAGAGTCAAATCAAAAATCGATGCCTTGCGAGAATTTTTCCATTTAATTCTCCAGTTTTATGGCATTTGGTCGCTTAAACAGTTGTGAGATTGGTCATTTGGTCGAAATCGTTGGTGCCTTTCTCCCATTTTGACATTTACGATTATTCGTCAATCTATTCAATCATTTCCTCCATCCGCAAAAGGAAGCATCCGCTCATTTGACTTGCTAGCCGATTAGCGCGAGCGATAAATTTCCGTCTGCAAATTTCTACGCGTTTAAAACTTGTAATTTCGCGGCACGATTCCGCTTAATTATCCGAGCGCGGTCGCCGTGATTGAGGTCTCCGGGGAGAAGGGCCGCTTTCTCCACGTTCACCGCTTAATCGATGATTCTGACATTTCTTTCGACTTTCGTCACAAACATAAAACTTCGGCCGAAACAGGTTTCCGAATACCCACGAGGGGCGAAATCGTGGTCCGCCCGGGGAAGGAAAGAAATCTGCAACCGGGGAAGGGGGGGCCATTATCGACCAATCGAAGTCTCTATTATGCGGCTAAAATCCTATAAATGTCCAAACTGAATTAAACAAGCGGTTCGGTTGATAAAGTTCGCAGGCGGTATTTTTTTCCCGTAGTATTTTAATGATTTTAGATTTTTCTTGCGGGAGAAAGCGTGAAAGGCTGTGAGTATGAGCCCGAGGCTGATGGCAACCAAGAAGCCTAACATCTGGTTATCGTAAGACTTGATAATGGGAATGAATACTGCGCTCTTAATTCAATAACCTTAAGGAATATGCGAAAAGGAAATTGGAGATTTAATTAATTAACCAGAAGTTGGCTTGGATTAAGACCTTGTTATGAGGCTACTCAACTGATTTGCAGATATCTCTTAGGTCTCCTTGAAAAGGTGATCCGAGGGTGAAGAACCCCTTCCATACCTTATTTTTATATTTCCTATTGTGCCAGAAGAAGTATTTTCATTTTTTAATATGCGAGCGGTTAGGGTGCTCAATTCCGGCAGTATTGCTCCATTTAGCAAACATGTGAAACTCAATCACCAGTACCCACCAGGCTCGTTTTAATTATGCGTGATTTTATTCAAACCAAACATTTTTGCAAAATCAAATATTAATGGCGTTGCCAAAAGTTTGCCTTCGTCTTCGTTTGTCGACTATGACCCCAAGTGTAGGCAAAGTGAACTGAAATTATTAGTACCTTCAAATGTGCACCTTAGAATCATTTTTAGTGATTTTTGTCGTAATGCACGGGATAGAAACACCTAAGCCAAATATGGTGACCCCTTGAACGATGTAAAATTACCATCTAACGCTGACTGTACTAGTCAAAGGAGTCGAGTAAAAACTCCGAGGTCGCATAAGTTTGCCTTCATATTCGTCTTAGGTGGAAAAATACGATATGGCATTAGAAATGTTCACACCTAAGAGCCATATTATTTTAGGTGCTCATCACTCAATCCAGTTTTAAACGAATACAAAAAATGTCAACATTTTTTCGGGTTGCGTCCGCGTATTTTGTTGTGTATCGCAACAGTTTCGCCAACTATCCTGCAGGCGTTCTCTGGTAGATACATGGAATGATAATGATAATACATGGAATTTTCACGGAAAAGGAACGACGCCAATAAAAAAAAGAATCCTATTTTTTTCTTTAGGTGGCTGCAACGAGGATTTAAGACTATGGAAGCAAGAGTGACGGCAATGTTGGCTACTCAGAATTACTTTCCACCTAATCGTAATTTAACCCTTCCTCTTTTTTGCATTTCTTAAATTCTTCTTTCTCTTCACATTAAGCTTGTCTCATTTCCGCCTGTTTTAATTGCAGAGATCTCTGTTAGGGTGTTAAAATCTAGTAAATTATATTCTTGTCTTCAAAAAGTGCCAGTGCATTCTTGTTCATTTGACTTGAACTGCCTTTTTGATTGGAATGGCTCTTCGTTTTTAAGAGCTTGTTCAGTCGTAGGAGTCATTAAAATATGCCATTAAGTATTTTTAACAGCCGTGCATGCCCACATCTTTATCACGTCAAATCTGCAACAGCTCTTTCTCTGTCACATTGCTTTAGGTATGTGATTTTTTGTTCTTTTAGGTCACAGAAGACAACCTCAAATTCTTAAGTCCGGCCAAAGTTGTCCAAAATTTTAGGACTCGGATAACCATCAGAAAGATGAGTTAAGGATGTGAAATATTTTGAAAAGGAGAGGCTTCCATACCATCTCGTAAATACGACCAGTGTTATTGCAACTCATGTGTATTTACATAAATTGATTACAATAATTCTTTGTTAAAAAAAACATATTTTTGTATTGTTTGTTCGCAGCTATCCTGCTGGCGTCCTCAGGTGTAGGATCCTCTTCCTCTACCAGAGGACGCCTGCAGGATAGCTGGCGAAACTGTAGCGATACACAACAACATACGCGGACGCAACCCGAAAAAATGTTGACATCATTTTTTGTGTTCGTTTAAAACTGGATATGTGACATTTATTGCAATCAACCGATTTAGTTTCATAAAATTAATTTTTTTAGTTAGGATTTCCGTCTTGTGTTGTATAAGACAGTTTGTGTTGGTATGAATTCTTTTGAATAATTTTAAATCTTAACTTTACGTGCTTGAAACCTCTTGTCTCAAGAGTCATCAACCGAGATAAGAGCTTTCTATATCTTTCCAGTTTTAAGAACATCTTAACTCATTAACCTTCGATACGAAAACCAACACCCTTTAAAAGAAAAATAATTGAATTATAGATGAGAATTTTGATGTAATTTTTATTTTTTAGAGGTAGAAAGCTACGCACAAGGCTCTGTAAGCTGAATATACATATCTAGTACCTTTACGCCTCAGGTTGTTTTAAGACCACGGTCTGAATTCCGTACGTTTGTAAAATTACTCTACGCACGCTTCTCATACTCCTTTTCACATCATATATTTTTTCCATTCACCTTCTTGTTTTGTACTTTTCATTCACCCACCATTTCTTCTTGTTTTGTACTCGGGTTCTCTGTCTTTTCTCCTTAACTCCATCTATCCGCATTATTTTATATCCCTGAGCTATCATTTCCACCCTCCTGTTGCCTCTCCTATTTCTTCATTCCGCCGTTCTCTTCTTCACATACTCCATTAAACAGTATCTCCTAAAAATGTGACCAATCCAGATTTTGTTGTTAATTAAGCTTGTAAGTGTTCTTCCTTTGCTCCCTCTCATTCTCCATCCATTCCGTCCACTTCTTCTTGAATTTTCCTCTCGAAGCCCCAATCTCAGTGTTTTCTATTATTTCCTGCCCTTCTATCCCTCTCCTCTTTTTATTAAGTGGATTCATAATTATCTCGCACAATTCCTTACTCTCAGTCGTAGCCCTATTACCGTACTCTTTTCCTCAGCTCCGCTACATGATTGTTTTCTTATCAAATTTGGTCGAATGAAAATATTTGTGGCACGATATGAAAAATCTCGACATCGACATCGACTCACTTCAGTGCAAACGAGCGACGATTAAGGAAACGATGTGCTCTGACTTTACTTTCGTTTGGTAGAATTCTTAAAGTACGCATAATTACGGCCAAATTCTTCTCAATATTTTACAAATTCGCTCAAACACCTTGCTTAAATAGAAAATCTTTTTACCGAACATTGGTCAAAAAAATTTATATTACTCATGTATGTCTCTTGTATTGAAAATCCAATCAAAACCGGAAATTGTGACTGCGGTTATCCCCGTTCTTTTCTTCTCAAGCACACTCCGGCACATACAAACAGTGCACCCGGTGTTTTAAAGTGCTCTGGGTTTGAAACGAATTGTAAACCGACGACCTGTATTGTCGCAAAATAAGCAACAAATCCATTAGATAATCATTTCAGAAGTCATTACTAGCTGAGTTCTCTTTGGGAATCTCAGATCCATCTTTTGCGGACATCGTCCACCGGTTGTATCCAGTCAGTATCTCTGTCCCATTGCGCGTCGGTTCTCCGTGCTCCGTTCCGTATCTGGCGGGTCGTGTCGACATTTCTTGATTCCATCTCTAGGAACACGGAAAGATGCTTTGTTGCGGCGGTGAATGGAGTTAGGGAGGAGGAGCGGGAGGCACCAACCTTCCCCTCACCTCTCCTCGAACCCCGGCCCCCCGCGCGCCCACCCACCGTCATGGCGCTCACACTTTGCACGACTTCCCGCCATGCCTCCGCCAATTCACCTCGTCTTATCTTTCTCTCCCGAATGCGACCGTAATTTTTTGAAAGCGCTCTAAAAGCTCTCCATGGATATCAAGTTAGTTGGCATTTCTTTCCCCTCTCTTTGCGCGGGACGCGTTGTGAGGTTGAGTGTTTCGGAGTCCCGCATTTACATCGTTTTGACCTACATAAAGATTTTTTTTACCATAGACGTAGTACTTGAGGCACGAAAAATGGTGAACCGCTGGGATAAATTTTTGCTTTTTTTTCGCGCAATTTCCCCTCGTGTTCTCCTCGCCATTTTTTTGAGCTGTAATATTCGGCACGAATTGGTCTCCCGAGGGAGGTGAATTGTCATCGATCCCTGTAACAATAGCACTTTTTACCGCAATACGATGATGAAATAGGAGTCCATGATTTATTTTCATTAAAAAAATAAGTGTTCTGGTTAAGTAAATAGGTTCATAATATTTTTCATGGTTGATGTAAATGCTTCAGTTTTTTTCTGTGAAATTCATTCAAATGGCTAACGAAGGGTTTTTTTTTAAACTCTTCGCCTCATTTACAATCATTGTCATTATCAGTCATACGATCATAATCTTTCTGGGCTAGCAGCACCAAACAAGTCGTAACCTTATAAATAAGAAAACAGTATGCAAAAAAGATTTAGTCATTGAGGAGGAATGGTAGGCGTTTTTTCATTTTGCGCTGGGTCAGCTATTTGGGGTACTATGTCGGGAATGGGGTGCCTAAGGATTCATTACTTCAACGTAGTACTCAATAATCCACCAAAAGGTGGTGACTTTAAGAGTGGTGTATCATCAAACTCGCGCTATATAAGTCTATTGCATTCAAATGATAGATACTTTCGTATAATATAGAATTCACCCCTACTTATGATACGGGGGGTGAAGTTGTACAAATGGGATTCAAGAGTAGTAAATATGTGAAGTTTGTACGAAAGAGTCTCTTAGATTTTCAACTTATGCGTTATGAAGTCTGTATCTTAGTTGTTTATATTGATATATTATTCATATGAAAACAAGTAATGAAAATTAAAGAGGGAATCAAAAGTATAAATAAGTGTCATTTTTTTAGTTCTCCTGTTTTTACCTTCTTCACTTTAGAATAATTAGCCATATTTCTCTTATACAATACAGTCGGAACGTTCATTATCTAGCCGCATAAATCATTCTATGATTATTTTTTTTATAACTAAGTTCACCTGCTACTCTTTCACTCTGGTTTCGTGCTCTTAAGGATTACAATCACTGAAGGTATCTCAAACTTCTGGTAGTTTGCTCGTGACTTGTCGTGATCTGTAGAGAGAAGGCATTACTCGGAGTAGGAAAAAATTCTATTTCAGTCATAACATTTTGAGAAAAACTGATATGATTGCAATTATTTGAGAAAGATGATAACTTCGGTGAATGAGTCGTTTACTAATAGTTGAGCAATCATGACCGAGACCTTATATAAGGATACTGAGAAGTGCAGTGAAGTACAGTCTCATCTCAGTGCTATTGAACGGTGAAGAAACTTGAACATTGAGGAAAGGGTGAGAAATAGATCATTCGAGCATTTGAGATGTGGGCATGGGGGAGAATGGAGAGGAGGTGATTGAAAGGGGGGCGGGACGAGGAATGCTCGGCATGGTGGGTGAGTAGAGGAAGCTATCGGATGGAATGAGGATGAGATAATGTGGATGGAGCAGGTAATTAGGGGCGGTGTTTGGGGGATTTTGCTGAATATAGTAACTGGGGGAAAATGTTGGACGAACGCGGAAGGGGTTCTCTGGTTGTGATGAATGGATGTAGCAAGTAAGTCGATTTGAGTACGCATGGACCACGAAGAAGTTCGTAGTTGCCGTATTAGGGAGAAGGATCTGAACAAATGGCAGTCATTCTACATCCATCCATACAGTTTTTAAACGATTGAGTTCATAATAATAACACCAACGAGAAGCTCTGAATACCTGCCAAACCGAAGTATTGTTGCTCAATAATATCATTATTAATTAATGAGATTGATTGAGGGAATTGGAGACAAGAGATTAATTATTCGATGAGCAGTGACGAAATTAAAGATTTTCTCTTTTATATTTTGAATTGAGTCGTAGCTGGGGACATAAACAGTGATGGAATATTTCCCTCGTGACATCTTTTATGGTTGCTGGTAAGTGACCGCTAATTTTTCCGGTAAATAGCTATGTTACATCCATCTTTGATCACTGTAATCACTCAATTATAATTTGACCTAAATCCGCCGATGTTCTCGACATTTGACTCTAAAGACGCTATGCTGAAGCTGGTCTTTAACACCTTACTTTTCTTTTGGAGGTGCCCACGAGAAACTATGTTATTGGCAATGGTAAACGAACTTGGAGATATTTATGAGAAGATAGTTACTTACTGTCTCTGTGTAATAATAAGGGAACTTATCCGTCCTTTTCATTTTTCTGACAGCCGATGAAATTAAGAACTTGCCGGAATAATAATAATAATTTATTCCACTCCTTAGAGAGTATACAAACATAATTAAAACGTAGGGAATACATTAGTGGAATATAGGTACCCCATAGGTTAACCTGTTTTGGGGTTACCATCTTTCACATTATAACTGAGGCAGCGGCTGGAAAAAACAAAAACTCACAAAGTATAACAGTTTTTACGTTTAGTATTTAACCCTAAGTGCACAACAGCATTAACTTCTTTACATTTGTACATATTTATAATAAATATACCTTTGAATACAAATAAAAATACATCAGTACAATACATTAATGAACAAAGATTACCCAAGACCTTTTATTAGGTCTTCAACTTTCTCTTTAGTGAATAGCCATTTTCTTATACTACTCAAAAACTGAGGGACGGAGACTATGTTTGACAATTTATCTATAATCGTTACCGTTATTTTATGCTATCGCAAACTTATTCGAGTTTTCCCTCACGTTGTCATTTTAGATGCGCTTTGTGGTACCCGAGAAAAACTGGTTTACTATCATCTGTTTAGGTTTTGGAATAAGCACGCAAAAAATTAAATCGTCAAACGAGGTTGTGGGTACTGTAAGATAACTAGAATTTTGGCTTCTCGAAGGAATGAGGGCCACGGTCTGCGTTTAGTGACCGAGGCCTTTATTCCTTCCAGACACGCTTTGGAAAACGAAAGCGGCGACGAAAAATCTCGCCGTGTGTGCTCAAAGCTCAAGGGCTGAGTTTATCCCATTAGTCATCTGCTTTTTCCCTCTGTTATTCATCCCATGTCGGTGGCATTCTTGACTTCGACGTTGTTTGCATTTTTACTCATGGCATGCGAACATTTCACTTTCCCTCATTTGCCTACACTTCCCCTATTTATACTCCGTGGTGAGACCGTCTGTGATCCTCTGACACATCATGATTGTACGGAACTTCTTCTATTGACTTTTCTGATAAAAATCCTTTTTCATGTTGGTCGTTTCAAAGATGCTTCACTTTTTTCTCGTTGAATTTGACATCTTTCGAAATAACTCGTTCCCGAAAGCTGTTAATTACTCGTTTTCTATTTTTTCATTATTTTTACCCTTCTATTCCTCCTCTATATTCGGGATAGCTATCGCAGAAGTTCCTAGTGCCGACCTGCGCCATAATGAGAGGAGATAGGAGCACAGCAAGTGAGGAGAATGGACGGAGTGGAAGAACGGGAGGTTATGGGAGAGAGAGGGAGGGAGGGGAACCATGCTATGCTGCAAAAACGGCTAGAGGACATAAACGCAAGGCATATGGTCTAGTGGTTAAGATTATACATAGGTGCGACTTAGCGAGGTCCCTATCGTGACGTTTCATTGCGATATTAGTCAAAACGGGGAGGAAGATAATTGTGAGTCATCCCACATTTCGAAGGGCTCGTATAATTTATCAGTAATCAACAATTAGAAGGATTTTTTGACTATCCATTCAAAACTACTACCCTCCTCTCTTTCGCAGGGTTTCGAAAGTTCCATACCTCATGTCCCGAAACCGTCCTTTGGGCAGCGCCAGGAACTGCTGTACGATTGTGACTTTCCTGAAAAAATTCTTATTATTAGGAGATATTTGCATGTCTCATGTAGCTCGCTAAGTTATTACCTATCCTCGTATGTTCAACTGTTAAACTTTAAACTTGTCAAGATTGATGGCATTCATCACCAAACTCAAATTTCGCAAATACCGCTTGCCTTTCATCGTCTCTTCTGCCCTTTCATTTTCGCAGTGTATGTTTATAGCCCTCATATCTCACGGCCGATGGGTCAGAAACTTTCTGGGAAGACCCAAAGCCCATTTAATTTATTCTGCACCCTCCACCTTATATGGTTTTGCAAACACCATAGCCCTTAAGATTTTGTATACACCATATTTCTAGTTGCTTAGCAATCGAGCGCAACTTCTCGACAGATTGAGTACTAATCAGTGCTATTAACTATTACTTTAATTCATCGTGAACACTGTACGATACGTATGTACAGTGACAAAGTTTTCGAGGCCAATGATTACGGGAAGTCTTGTAACTGGACAGTGGAATGCGATGACATTTTTTCGTTTCCGTCCGCAGCGATGGCAACGTTAGGCAGAAAATTGACTAAACTTACATTTTGAGGCTTTGCGTGATAGAACTGTATACTTTGATCATTAAAATACTTTTTTAGTCCACCAACAATTTTGAAAACTAGCCGATTTTTAACTCATTTTAATCAAATAAATGGTATGGGGTTTTATGCATACGTTCATACAGGATACCTTTCGCCTCATAACATGAACTGTAGGATATTAGGTGATGCATGGAAATAAATTTTGGTAACTGATTACACTTATAAATAGATAAATTCTATCGCCTTGTTCTAACATTTTATCTTTGATAATAACGAATATTAAATTTGGTATCCCGCGTAATGGAATATTGTGTTATCTAAAAAATTTCGCTCCTCAAGTGTGAAATCCGAGGGTAAAGGGTGTTGGAATGTTTCTTCATGTGAGAAACTCGGGTCGACAGTCTTTTTTTCTGTGCCCTGAACGTGCTACTGAGTGTTTGATTGTCACCATTATCGTCCACCTCTTCTGTTAAATAGTTGTCTTGTCGGTTTAAAAAACATTAAAATTTTTGTGTGATAAGCTAACCGCATTTGCTGACCACAAACGTTCAGGTTGACATTCTTCTGTCACCTGGGGACCTAAACAGTATTTTCTTGGAAGTAGAATCATGTATATTCTCTGTTCAGGAATCTTCTCAGCTCTTTTTGTAATGCCTTACTTTCAAGATTAATCGAAATCTCCTTCCCGGCCATGTGAAGTGCCGTCTTCTGCAGATGAGATACGGAAGGCTCGCTCGTTGGTATTCGCCTCTGATGTTATCCCATTGGGTGAAATGACCGCTCTGAAGACAAACCCAACGGCATCGTACGAGGATGCCAGTTAATATCGCCCCGTTACGGGAGAGAGTGGACGGTGGGCAATAACTTATAACAGTAAACGCTCAAAAATCTCGACAGTGAAGGGTGAATATTTGAGTTAATCATTGAAATATAATGTGCGCGATATATTTTCCTGAGAGAGAAAGAGATTAAGGATGAGCGGAGAGATGAGTTATAGTCTCAGCGAGGGAGGATGAGGAGTTTCCCCTCTCCGCCTATCCTTCCCAACTTCTCCTTCCTTCATCCAATTTCCGCAGAACCTACGAAATGCTTTCACGGATTGGTAGGAGAATTTTAAGAAGATGGTCCCAGATGGCCTCATAACCGTTCAAGCAGTATTAATCGGTGGTTGAGGATAAAATCTGAATAACTAATGAAGTATATCAATCGATTTCTTTAAACTGATTTCCTTTACGCAGTGGTAAACCTATTTATCGCTCATCACAATTACATTACTTAAGACCATCAGGGATGCTAGTATCAAATATTATGAGTATCGCTCACTATTTACCATATTGCTAATATGTATATCGTGTTAGATTAAGAAAACGGACTTTAATTATTCCTATTAGCCCTGAAAATCTTGATGCAAGTAGTACTTTGAAACCGTGACTTTAATTCACTGAAAGGGGTTATTCTATTTCTACACCTTCATAAAATCAATGAAGGAGCATCTTGGGTGCACAGAAAAGTATTGTCTCCGAGAATAAATGAGCATCATTTACAATGAAACAAGCCGGGAGAAATCAGACGGCCAGCCGATAAAGTTCGGGTTATCCTGTGCGAAAACTTTGCGTAAAGTTTTGTCTCTTTTGTGCTTATAAGCGATTTTTACGGATTACATTTTAAGAAATACCGTTTCATGCAAATGAATAAGTTGAAAGCGCTACAAAATTCGAGTCATTGTCTAACCAGTTGTTAACCATCACAAAATTGTTTTCGTCCGGAGGACTTTCTAAGAGATAGCTCTGGGCTATATTAAAACCAAGTGCGGAATCGGTCGTGCAAAATGGGTTAATGATAGTTTATTTGCCACAATAATAGTTGATACAATGGTGTAATATCGTAGTGATTTATTTAATCTCATGTTAACTCTGATAAATAAAAAAAAATCAAAAGTTTACATGAAGTTAACTGACTAATTTCCCATGTTGGGTGTATTGTATTTCACAAAAATGTAGGCATCACTTTCGTGAACCAAGAGCCCATCCATTCTCTTCTGTCATCTTCGGTTTAAAAGTTATTCATAAACCCTGTTGAAATCACGAGCTCGCTGAGGAGGGACTCATTCGCCTCGTGCTCGTGCTAGTTCGTGAGTTTGGTTCCGGCCCGAGGCGCCGAGGGGGCGTGTCGGCGTCGGACGCCGCCGTTGCGTGGCGTCTTCATCTCGACGTCGCTCACACGGCGAGCAATCCGAGGCCCGGGAGAATCCTCCTTTTTCTTCCCTCCCCTGCCCTTCATCTCGTCCCAATTGGACTGTGGGCGTGTTCACGATCTGTCTTGATCCTGCACGTCACTCCGGCCAAATCCTCAACGAAAGCAGACTTTGAGAGATCGCTTGTGCTCTGTCTAGTCGCTGATTAAAGCCGTGTGTGATCGGAGGAACGGCGTCAGGTTTTTCCACTTCGCGTCTAAACTGTTCTTCTCCCCTCCCTCCCATCAAGTGATGAATATTAATAGAAGACTTACCCAGCTTGAAATATTGTCGAAGAGAAATTGTAATGACGTCCAAAAGGTGTCTTTCACTCTTATTTAATCGCCATAGGTTAATACGCAAGGGGTAAGTTAATTACATACAACCAAATTGAAATAAAACAATTACTGTCGGGTAAAATCTTGAAATATTTACCAACTTTATGTGACTTTTCTAATCTTGTAACTTGGAATCGAATTATCAATCGCTCATGGCAGAATTCTGGAAAATGGAGAGTTGAGCAAAGCGTACGTTCGGATCAATTTCACCAGCACATTCGAAATAATTGGAGGAAATAAATAAACGCAGAAAAATATACCTCATTAAACTTTAGTAATCTCTCATACTCAAATGCAGAATAATTCATAGAAATACTCTTAGAGTGTGGTTAGTGGAGTAATATAATTGTCTAGGTTACTTACTCATTACATCTACATCTACGTAATACCCTGCGAGCCACCACGAGGGTGTGTGGCAGGAGGTGAAGATCACCAAACATGCACTATTGGCATGCAAGTAGGATATTTAAGGGAGGCATGCTAGAGAACAGGGTCACATGCAACTAGGTGGTTAGTATCTACATAATAAGAAAGGGATTATTGGTTGTTATTACACTGCTGACTATTGTTCTCTATTATGGTACGCGGGAAAAATGACATTTTAAATCTATTGGTACGACAATCTATCTCTCTAATCTTGTTAATCTGATAAAACCTAGCATAATACGCAGGGGATCTCAATATATATCTAACGTCATCTGTGAACAAATCTGTTTCCAATTTACTTAAAAGGTTTAACCTAAATTTTAACCTGCATTCTGATAGTAATTCCCATCCTAGTTCTTCTATTAAACTCGTAACACTTATACAATTATCATAACGGCCTTTAACAAACCTAGCGGATCTCCTTTGCACATTAGATACGCTATTTCGGAGAAAATTCAAGTCTCTATTCAAAAACCTCATTTATCTACACACCACCCTGTAAGCCGCCACAGAGGCTTGTTCCAGGGTATTTTTGGACACAATTCATAAAGAAGAGGTGGGGCTAGGACAGGAGTGAGTTTTATCTAATACTCTAAGTCTTTTATGTGCCATTGTCTGTTATAATCACTAAGGAGCGTGAAAAGAAGGCATCGTCTCTCTACCTCTCACTTTGGATTTGCATCTCTCTTATTTTGTTACTCCAATCAGCTGTGGAGATTTATCGCGGTGTCAATTAGTCATACTGACTAATAATCCTAGATTGTAGCTTCCGAGTCTCTAAAGGCTCTAAACATTGTTCTTCAACAAACAAATTCTCAACGGAGAATAGTCTCCGAACGAGTTTCGTGAGGGATCCACTCTACTAACAATTGAGTGATATGGTATGGATTGTGGAAAATCGCAGCAAAAACAACTTAAGATAGAAATGGAAGGTATTATGCCGAAGAAGTCTCCAGATAGTGTGACACGATGAGTTATTTAATCAATTTTTGTGTAATTCTTGTTCCCCTTATTAAGTTGTGTTTATTCTTTTAGTCCATCAGGGGTTTTGAAGATTCATGGCGGAGTGCAGTCGATAATAATAAGAAATTATGAACTTTAGGTAATCTAAATAATGCTCAAAATGGCCTTAAAACACACTTACTCATAAAACACGACGACGAATGATTCCTTACTTGACATCTGCTTTTTGTTCCATAGTTAGTGCAGGATCAAGTTCTATAATGGAGGGAGAACGTTTTGTAAACAAAGCTCAGGAGTACTTTGGTCAAAAATTGTTTACAATAATTATCCACAACCAGTAAATAGCGCGGATTACGTTATTGCATAGGTACCTTGATAGAGATCTTTACTAAGTGTACGTGACCAATTCTATTCAAGAAAAATATGACCCCGCTGAAGGAATACGAATGTTAGGAATGGAATACGTTGGTCGCATAATGCGATGCTCGGAAGTTGAAAAGAAACATAGACGATCGAATTAAAGGGGAATAAGTGTTTGATGAGTTGCGGCATACCGGTCTTCGTATTGATATGATTACTGTTTGACGATGACGTACGATGAAACCGTTTTTCCATCGGGTCGATAAGTTCTCATTCCCCCCGTACACGAAGAGAGGCCAGATCAAATATGGTCCACCCAGTCGGCGCCTCGGTCTTTTCGAATTGAGATGGATTCAATGTGTCCGTGGAGTGAAATCGATTTATCGATGGCTATCGAGACATCGGACGGAGGAGTGCGCCGGAGAGTGAGGCGTAACGCTCAAGGGAATCAGGTGGATAGCGATCTGCGGGCGCGGCGAGCAGCCCGCAAATCCGCTCTCCATCCAAGAGTCGTCGAGGCATTCGCTCACACCCGGCTGCACTCGCCCCTCTGTTTTTTGCCGAACCCCCGCTGGGAGATCGCGGGCAAGCGAAGTAGATCAGATTGCTTCCTCTCCCGTCGCGTCGCCTGCCTCGAGTAACCGCGCGGACTCGAGTATGGGTGCGATATAGGGCAAGATATAGATGAATTGAAATTCTTTATCTAAAATTAATAACGCATCCCAATAGGCGCATCGAATTATACCATTTTCGATTAAGTTGTAACGAGCTTCGAGTATTTGTACGATATAGGAGATATCCATAAGTTGAAATTATTTATCTAAAATTAATTACGGATCCTAATGGGCGTATTAAATTGAACCATTTTCTATCAATTTGTAATGAGCTTATAGGCTTCGTTGTGGGATAAATTTTCAATTCGACCTACGCGAAGGAAAACCTGATAACTCAACTAAGATCGAGGAATTCAAACGTCCACCTGCAGGGGAACTCTGGAAAGCAAAACCTTTTATTTCCGCCGAATAAGCGAAAATTATTAGCTTCTTGTGAATTGAGCATTATTGGGATTCTTATCTCGATTATTGAATCGATTGCTGTTTTTATCGTCACTGGTAGTTGGCTTCCAAGTGTAAGGGTGAAGTCGCCGACTGTCCCGGAGGTCGCGAGTTCGAGCCCCGACTGGGGTTTGCTTTTTTCACTTTGCAGTTTAACAAAACCATTCGTTGTTTTTTTGTCCGCTGATGCCCTGTGATGTTCGATGTGTGTCGTGCTCCGTTTGTTTTTATTCAGGATTGATGAATGTAAATGATTGTATAAAGGCCGCTTTACACGGTAAATTTTATTGTACAAACGAATTCATGAACTCTTTTGTGAGGAAAATTACACCGTGTAAAGCGACAAATTAGCAGGATTATCTGAATGAATAAACGAGAAATAGAACCTGCTCTAATGCCATTTAGTTTCTTGTACATTCTATGATACATTCATTTGTACAATATTATGTACCGTGTAAAGCGGCCTTAAGAGCTTCGTAAGCATAACAAGTAGTGTGGGTGTAAATCGCTATTTTCTTCTTTCCATTCATCAACTGTAGCCCCTCTTTTTCTGACTATTTTCGCAATGGATTATTATCCGCCCTCGTAATAGCTTGTATTGGCAATATTTACCCTACTGGACTCAATATTCACTGCCCATATAGAAAGTAAATCCTAGAACGAATGCTTGGACACCCGACATCGAACAGGAACCTGACAATGCCAATTGTCGAGTAAGGGAGATTTCATCTCAGCAGCCATAATAAGGCCGCGACCAGTTGCGTGTAGAGGTAAATTAATATTTTTTAAGCGCTCAATATTTAAAATATGGGAAATGTGGTTATAGCTTTTAAAATTTTGGTACAGAGTTTTTAGGACTAAAGTCACTTTTGCTGTTGTATCCAAACTTGGAGCAAATAAATACTCTATCGTGTCCGCAAGCTTGATCACACCCTTCGCACCCATACAGTAAATCAAATATTTATTTCGGAAGTATTTGACTGCTGGAAAAGGGTGAAAGTATGTTGGAGTCCGCGTAAAGAGGGTAGCTTATATCCGTTGTCTGTTGCTCAGTATCAGATGCAACCCACAACGAATGTATTTTGGATCTCTGCTTCGAAGGTTGTAAGTATTTTGATGGTTTTAAATGTTTTATTCCTGACTTATAATTTTAGCCGGAATAGAATTGGAACTTGAATCTTCCGAAACAATAGCTTGTGGTTCGATATCCGGTCCATACAACGCTCTTTTGGGACTCTATAAAGACCAAGTGATATAAATCAGGAACTAACTATATTGAAATTACACCCCGCGAGTTCAGCCGAGGTCGTGTGGTAGTAAGACACCGGTCAATAAAAGAAAGTAGGATACGAACTAGTTATGCCGGAGAGTAGGAACAAAAAATGAGATGCGTTTTGGATTATTCGCGTCTACCTCTGATTTTGTTGCCGGCGTGAACTGCGCGCGGGAAGAAGAAATTCCTCTGCCTCTATGTTTTTGTCACTTTTATGCTTAACGCAGATGTTTTCAAGTGAAAGATGAGGATGTTTGTGAATTATTTATCAATGTTGTTTATGATTCGCTCGTCCAATTCAGATTTATCTATTAAATATATTGGTCAAATCTGTTCAACCCGGCATGAATCTTAAGCGAATATTATTGAATATTTTGATACATGACGTGTGCAAAGACTTTCATGCATCGAAATCTACAGAGACATAAGATTATTCTGCGTATGCTGGGGATATTTTGGCGTGGTGACTAGAACTCAAGCTTTCCACCCAGGTGGACCCAGTATCGAATTCCTGCAGTCATTATCAACAGGTGTCTTTTCCGATCTTAGGTTGATCCTCATGGGATCCCTACGTTTTTCTATCGCTTCCAAGGTGCTTAATTATATGGTGGTCTCCCTTGTTGACAGTCGTTAATACATTATGCATCAGTTCTCTTCTTAGCCATCCTCACCTTTTCCGTCCATTAGTTCCTCTCTTCTATTCGACCTCCAATCTCTCTCCAGCTGCCCTTTTGCCCCGCATAATATCCCTTTCCTCTTTTAACCCCTATAAGTCAGAAATGACCACATATCATACTCGAAACTCCAATATTTTTATGTACTCTCTCCACTTTATTTTTATAAAACTATTAATCTGTGAATCTTTACATTAACCTGGACGGTTTATTTTTGGCAAAATTAAGGTGGCATAATCCCTCAGACAAGTGTGCCCATGTTTTCTACAGCAGGTGTATACAGCTCCTTTCCAGATGTACTAGTTTTTTCACTTACTTATGAAAGAATATGGTGAATAATCAATTTTATGTACTTGATCCATTATCCCTGTTAAGATCTAGTGTGTTTAATCTTCCAGGTTTTGAAATAATTCCGAGGGCAATGAATCAGACCCTACAGCGTTGCTAGCGTATATCTTCTTAACTGGTGTTATAATCTCATCCCATATAATGTCCGGATGTTTTTTAACGCTGTATATTTTATCTCAATATGAGCATTCCTCATTTCTGCGCAAATCTTTCCCATATTCTTCTATCATTTCTGAACATCTTCCCACTCGTACAGAACTTGACTTTCCAAGTTTCTACACTCAATGAGTTGTGGCCTGTATTTTAAATTATCGATCTTACTTTTTCTTCAGCTCTTATTTCTTTCAAAGTTTGGCACGGAACTCCTCCATTTCTTCAATCCGTAGCTCTGACTAGTAACTTTCTAATTTTCTATACCCTTTTTCACATTATTTTGTTTTAGGATAAATAATTTAACTTTGTCTCTTCCAATTATTTTCCGTAGTTCTTCCAGTGACATAAATGATTCCTTTTTCATCCAGGAACTTTTCGAGTCAGTTCTCCTGATGAGCGAGAATAAAAGGAGGATAATAGCATCTGGTCCAAGACCAGTGCCCACCCGTCGCTACTTGTCTTCATCAACTTGTATTTATCCGGCCATTTATCCGGAATTTCTTTTGATGTATTTCAAAAATCATCAAATATCAATATATTTCTTTGTTGTTTAATATTGATCCCAGAATTGTATTTCATTGCTAATAGATCATGATTAATTCTTTATTTCTTATCAAGTACCATCTTACCACGCAGGGCATTTTTCTGTTTTATTTTCACAAATTAGTTGGGCACTGTGGTGAGGTTTTAGAGGAATCCTGATCCCTAGTTGAGTGTTATGTGGAGAGTTCATCAAACCTAGCACTAAATCCGTCAGAAGAAACTTATAAAATTTGGGCCCCGTGGCGCCATCCGTTAAAACTGGGCTAATGGCGACTCAGGGTTCATCTCTATCTTTTCTCCGCTCCACAAATAATCCTTCCCTTACCAAACTGTCCACCTATCCTTAACGGCAGACATGTCATCACTTACTGATCGCCTAATAACTATCCGCCAGAACTGCACGGAGTAGACGTTAGAACTATAACGACATCGACATCTAACATGTCTATGTGTCGGTCCGCGTATCCCGTTTTTTCGCGGTACCTTCCTTGGCTGGGCGCGAGCCATCGCGTGGGCGTCGTTGCCACCGATGGAGACCTCTTCCCATGCATCATCGCCGAGGATTCCGCCGCCTCGCAGCCGCTCCACTCCCACCTCGCCTCAGTCTCATCGCGGTGGATTTCGAGGCTCTGTCCCGCGGAGTGCTGCGATGTGGGAAGGAGTCCTTATCCTCTGCCCCGAGCGAGAATAAAAGGAGGATAATAGCATCTGGTCCAAGACCAGTGCCCACCCGTCGCTACTTGTCTTCATCAACTTGTATATATCCGGCCATGTTTTACATTAGATACTAATTTCATATCGGCAAGGGCGGCTTAAGCATCGGGCGCCCCGTGCAAATTCCTGGAGCGACAAGTTAACTTGTAGCTGTGATAAACGTTGCTTTTAAATATGATTACGACTACATTTTTTTATAAATTTGATGACAGCTTCTTGAGTGTGGCACCAGGTTGGGCTTTCCATGCCATACGTTTCGATGGGCCGCTCACTCATGTTCTTCAGGACAAAGAACTGAAAATTAGTTTTGAGATGAGTATCATTCCCGGTGTAACACCAGAGAGGTTATTAACTATATCATTCACCGGAAAAACCCACAGTATATTATTTTATTAATGGTTGAAACAAAATACATAAATAGATTATATTAATCTGTTTATTTGGGAGCCCCATCAGAGTTGTGGCTGGGAAGGGGGCTCCAAAAAAGATCTTGCACGGGTGAAAATATTTTCTTGAGGACCCTGTCCGACAGAATAACCTTACAGGTTTATATTTTGTCTTCAATTATATCAAGCGTAAAATTAAATTGCAATTCGCTGCATGCATTCATATGCGAAGATGCATAATTACTATTGAGTCAAGGCCAACTTTCAGGTATCATCTTCACTTGCCGAAGGAAAGATCGATAACGCTGAACTTCAAACTGGAACTGCAGTCTGAAGAATGAAGTCGCCCATGAGTCATACAAACCTTATTCCCAGAATAAACGATATGGTATTTTACCGTCGTATGATGAATAAAAAATTCTTCTCTAGCTTTCCAACGCGTCAGGTGTGCGGCTGCTGCCGACGTTTCGATGGCTGACGCTGCCATCGTCCTCAGGGAATTGGTGTTTAGGCCTTCTTCTTTGTCACCTTATATACTCTCCTTTCGCGATCACGTCGTTTGTCATTGGTAGGATGAAGAAAGGAGGATGAGGGAGGAGAGTACATAAGGCGCCAACGTGGAAGGTCTCAGCAACAATGCCCGGAAGAAGATGGTAGAGTCAGCCATCAAAACGTCGGCTGCCGCCATACACCTGACTCGGGTGGAAAACCTGAGAAGAATTTGTTCCAAGCTAGCGAAAACCTATGGCGGTGGACCTGACAGCCAGTGATTTGGAGTTTCCTCATTCAGAATTTTTTTAGTACTCTTTCTGTTCTTATTTGTATAGAGTTGGTACTGCAAATACCTCACGCATTTTTGGTACCCGTTGGAAATGAATTCATTTTCGCCTTCCGCGAACAGCGGGAGTCGCTTGCTCCAACGATCTTTCGTTGTTTGTTTAAGGGCGGCTCGAATGGTTGCTGGCGAACATGCGTGGGCACAAACCTCGGTAAGGGAGGCTCGATCTGTTTTTATCAATAAAGCAATTTCGGGTTTCTGAGGCCAAAAAGTAAAATCTAGGTTTTTTGATTCATTTCGCGGTCAACCTAATTGTGACCGGGTTTTGAATCTACCCACTCATCACCCTATCCTTTCCTTTTCCTGAATGATTCGGAGCCAATCCCTCTTTTCTATGGACAATCCCTCGGGATTTAACACATTGGTGTAGGGGCCTGGGGGTTCGCCCGGCAAATTAATCCTTTCCCCCAATAACTGCGAATACCAATAAGACGTTAAACTCTTCAGCGCAGTGGACGATCGCGCCCAAATGAAATCGGATAGCGCCGGTGGCTTAATCAACCTGGAATTCGTGGAATCAGTATCCAAAGTTGAAAGAAAATACTTAGTAATTTTCTAGAATTCTTTGTCTTCACTTCTCGTCACGTTTTGCCGACTTACACCATCATCACGAACAAAATTAAGAATGAAACGAGTAATTAAGTACTTACATAACGACTAAGTAAGTAAGTATAAAAGTACTAACTATTTTTCAATATTGAATTCTGACTAAAAACTTCTTTGCAGTGAGGTCTAAAACTTCATTTGATCGTGGACTTTTTTGAAGATTAGCGTGAGGAGACAATTTTTTGACGCATCAAATTTACCGCCAATCTCCTCCGCCCGCGGCGTCAGCAATCTTTATTCCGTCGCCCTTAATTGCCGCTCGTGGCCCCCTTTTCATTTCTTGCGCCATCGAATTCATTTCCCGCTTACTCAAGTGTAAATAGTTTTCGCGTGATGCGGTCGAAGCTTGCTTGATTCGCGCCGCACGAGCCATTCAACAATGGACCACAGTAAAAAAATGATGTCACGATGCAAAGATTGACGTCATGTAGGAAATTCCTCCGGAGTGATGAATATCTCGCATCCAAACAAACAGAGAAACAAACACCCTGCGATAGTTTACTCGTGTTTTTTTGTTGCTTTTTCCTTTATTTCCCTTCACTTGGCCTAAAACCTTGACTCGATGGTGGGACTTGTGCGTTCCATTGACCCTTAGAGCTGGGACTGGCGGGAGGTATAGACTCACTATTAGGCCACCCAGGCCGGGTAGGTCGAAGGGCAGGAGCCAGATAAAAGATAGTTCACGTGATGGTAATATATTAACTCTTCTGTTTGGGTGGAGGGATGAGGAAGCCCTTCCAACTATGAATTATCCTGAATATGGAAGTTTTTCGCAGGGAACTGAATCCTGGCAGCGCCGCCCAGTAGGGCGAGGGTCGAGCCCGGCAGCGAGGTGAGGCAAGCCCTCCACCACACGAAAGCCTTGCGTAGCGACGTCACCTGGACATCAGAGGATACGAGGGTGTGGACTTTGATAGAGGGGAAGGTGATGGGCAAGCGAAGAAGGAGATGAATGAAAATAGGTTTTATGGACGCGATGAAGATGGGTTGGACGTAGGTAGAAGGGTAGGACGCTTAGATGAATAGAGCAATATTATAGGTATACATGACCCTAAATACGTAAATAATTTAGAGGATTTTTACTCTTTTCTATTTGAAGCTCACTTAAACTGTAGATCAAGGAATAGCATTTTATTAATTGGTTCGTGTTAAAGGTCAACAAATTTATTTTCTTAGGTTGTTAAGTAGTCATCAGATGAGACGACCTATAACTGAGGCGATATGCACCATCGGCGATGGATGGATCGGTAGTAAAAGGAAGGGTTATTTGAGAAACATGATAGCTGGAGAGATATGGTGCCGATCTCAGCCTACGTTTAACGTACGACACCAAAGGATCACAGTTTTACATCCAGTCTGATGGACAGAGTACTGCACTCAAATTATTTTCCTTATGGTACCCAAGCAGGGAGCGAAATTCATCGGATAAAAATCTCCTGCAGGAATTCAAATTTGGGCCTGCAGGACACTAAGTCTGTTCCTCAGTGGCCACCCTCCCCCCAATATTCTACCTTTTCTTTGTTATGCACTATTACCTATCTCTTCTCATTTTATTTGCCATTTTAACGAATCCTTATATCAATTTCCCTTCATTTAATGCCTGTGTAAATTGTTATTGATATACCCACAACCATTAGGCTCACGAGTTATCGGATAGTTAACGACATGCCTCAAGATAGATGGTAATTGATCAAAAAATAGATTTGTTTCTATATCAGAGGCTCCTGTTTGTATTTCGGCACATAGATCAATAAATTATCCCTTCGGGGCAACTCGAACTGGTGGCTCGATACAAGCTGACACAGAATGAACGCGAGGGAGCAGAATTCGCCTGAATATCACGCTGGTGCGTATCTCGTTACTTCATGGTGCCTTTGCTAATACCCCTCGTATCTCCGAGGACGATCGCAGTAAATCACACAGCTTCGCCCGAAGCTACGATATTGGATTTTCATAGAATTGTTGTAACTCCGGATGCGTTTCTGGGTGATGCAGTGGGATCGATTCTTGATACGAAGTAAACCAACTTCCTATGTTTGTTATTCTCGAGTTAGCGTCCACTTTTAATTTGGAATTAATTCTCACCAGTAGCTTAGTAGATGTGTAGACTTTTCTTTAGTGGAAAATTATGCCTTCCTATCCACCGACAGAACTTGAACTCGGCCTTTGACCCCCTTTCGACTTTTGTGAATTTATGAATTTTTATTTGACTTCTTTACCACCATTTGTGCCATTACCCTGCTATAGTCTCGCGTGAATGCTTTATTTTAGAGGCGTGCGAAGGACGTTTCACTCCCGCTCGTTCCCCTCGCGGAAGCTCCGCTTGGCAATTGTCATTCTCGGGAGTGGGAGGGACTCGTCTTTCGAGGTGTATCACTCATGACGCTGGCGAATTCGAATGCTCGGAAATGTGATGGATCCAATATGGGCTCGTGATGACATTTATGGGCATTGACTGCTCTTGTGAGGGTTTGATTGGTGTCTTACTCGGAGCATGCTCCGAAATTCACCAAAATACCAAATCAAAAATAAGGAACACTTTATGAATATGACCTTTGGACAAAAAGGTTTCATTGGATTCTGAACCTAAAAATAATTCAAGTGGTCAAGAGGAACACAATGGTCGAATGCAATGCGCCAAAAATTTCTTTGCTCTGAGCAAAAGCTTGAATTGGAGTGCAGCAAGATACGATGGTACAACGCAAATGTGTGCACGGAATACCACTTTGGACCCTAATTGCAGGATTAAATATATTTAACGCGGCAAGCACATGAATATCGACGTATATAATAATGGATACACAGATTCCTGCCCTTGGAGAAAAAAAATAGACCCGAAAAATTGTCACGGAAAAAATTTACCATAGTAAATCAAATTTTACCCTCGTTAACCTCGTGCTCACTTATTAAGGCGAGTTATCGACTATTTTTGGCTTTCACGCTAGAATGTCTGCTTTGTTGTTGTAAACCACAAAAATAGACATTTCAGACTCGCTTTCCCGATCATAAAGGCATAGAATTCGATGCCAAGTAAATTAATACAGCTTACAATGCAAATGTGATGCAAATAAATCCCAAAAAATTTATAGTGGACATTTTGGAAGCTCTTTTTAGTCCTGAATCGGATCGGGAGTGACGAGACTTGAGGACTCCCGTCGCTCCCGTAAAGCTCGGAGAGCCTAAAACCTCTCTCGTTGGAGTCATTCGTCAAGCAGTCGAATGCGTGGCATGCGCGGGATCCCGTGGCAAAGTGGGTCGGGATTCGAGCGGGAGTAGATCGGAATTTTCTCGCCTCTACTTTTATCTTAGTCTTGGTTTGTTTTTCGTCGACGCATACGTGGTGAATACATTTTTTTACCGGTGCTGACCTCCATAAAATACACCGATTGGAATTGAAGGCTTATTTACAGCTTTTGAACATGAAATCGTAGGATTAATTTGGTTAGCTTATGTGTCTAAATAAGGCTTCTAGTGTTTTATTTGAACATCATAAATGGTTGATTTGTATTAAATTAGCATCATGTATTAAGCATAACTAAATGAAATTATCATTTTTCTTCTCTCCGGATAATGATCTCATTTTGTGTTAAGGGAATATATTTTCCATTTTTTTCTGTAAAATCACTTGCTATTAGTCACCTTAATAGTAAAATATGCTCGTCAGTGCTCGATGTTCACTGCTCTTAAATGTCCTTCGCTCTTCGTCCTCAATCTGAAAGACGTGCGTTCCACTTGTACCACAATTATTTTGGCAACGCCGTTTGACCTTTACCGTGGTGAAGTGTGAGAAACGAAGAAATAAATGCACATGCCACATTGGCGGTGTAAAAGATTTGGAAGAGGGTTGAACTCGCAAGCGGTTGCGCTTTGCCTAAATGTCGGCCCTTTCATCAACGCGGCTCATCTTTTCATCCTTGGAGAAAGCACTTCAGCGGTCTGCCCTCATCCCCCTCTGATATTCTCGCAAATGTCACTGGAGTTGCTTATTGATATTTGCTTGTTTTTGCTGACAGAATTTAAGGACTTGATTACGGGCTGAGTCACTGATGCTCTTTTGGAAAAATGCTCACGGAAAGTGGGCAGATCCACTATAAACTGTTAATTATATGCCTCAGAGCCGAAAATTCCGTCGTGTAATTCTGTCCCTTTAAGTATTATGCTTTTAAATGAGTTTGTACAATGAAAAATGAAGAAGAAGATTTCAGTTAGACCTTAGTTTTATGCACTTCGAACCACCCTTCTGCTGGAGCGACATTAAAGACAGACGACTCCTCATCGTTTACTCTACGTAATGTCAGAAGAGTAGTTTTAATGTTTCATAATAATTTTTTGTCCTCTTCTAGCTTTTAACTTGGCTAATTTTTCACTCCTTTGTTTCTCTTTTGGGGCGATTTCTTCATAGAATCTCTTCACTAAATATTTTTGTCCATTGTTACAGTAAAATTATCCTGACAAACTATATCTTTATACTTCGAAGATGGTTGACCATTGAGAACAAACAGGCCTTAAGACTCGGTTGCCCTCATAAAATGGAATGTACTTAACTGAACCGAGAATAATCTTTCCTCTTGGGTATGTTATCATCTTCATCAGTTTATCTAAAGCACGTTTGAAATTATGAAAACAATTACGAGGGTAAATGATCTATGTGAAAAGGGTGTAAAGTTATAAAACACGAAGTTATTATACAAATGTGAGAGCCAATACTCCTATGTTATACTATTATTAGACTCGTATGTTCTATCGTGCGTATGCGTCCTAATTATTTATCAAGCATATGAAAGCGAGAGGCAGAGACTGAAACTATTTGATATCCTTTGTGAGAGTAACATGATATTTTTCCACTGTTCTTCTTAAAGCAGAGAGACCTCCTCAAGAATTTTAGCCTGACACATGACGCGTTTGAGAAGTCTTACGTCACTTCTACCTCCTCCCTTGGCTCGCATTCTTTGAGCGCTCAACCTCCTTCCAAATGAACGCAGAGATTGTGTAATCCACGTCTTTGCTTTTCCCTTCGCATATGCCACCCGCCGCTTCCCCTTACCCTCAATTCCTTCTTCATCAGAAAAATGGCTTACAGTTAAATTTAACCTTCATTTGGACATGTATATTTTTCCCCGATGACTTCCGGATAAGTAGATACCTAAGCATATGACGTGATGGAATCTGAATAATTTATTTTTGAGTCTGATTTATTTAAAAATAAATGTTAAGGTTCTGTCAATAGTCGTATGTGGTTACCAATGGTATACATTACCTTAGCTTTATTTTTCCTTTCTCAATAAACCTGCAATGAAATTTGATCTTTCGAAATAGTATTTAATTATAATAAATACCCATTTGTTGGATTGCGTATTTAAAAAGCGTTGAAGGGAAGGCATGCACTTGCACCAAGATTTGACATTATATTAGAACAGAATTGAAAGTACAAATTATCGTTATGTGCATTCCTAATGTGCCTAATTTATCTCACAGATATTATCGTCCTTCTTTTATTTTAAGGCTCGTAATCTGATATTTTATGTTTTCCGCACAATAATGGTTTTAATTCATAAGGGAATACATGAAGGTTAAATAATGGTTGAAAAGGAGATTCTGGATTCTTGTCATTGGATATATGGGGTAAACTAAGTAATGTAAAATTTCTATGTTCGTAGGTATTGATGTAATTTCATTTGTACAGTGCCTACCTCAGTGTAGTTACCCAAGCTCCGTTTCTATCGTTTCTCAAGTCAAAGATTTAAGGGTAAATATTTATAAAGAACCGATTACCAGCAAGTCCATTTTTGTTACATGGAATATATTTACCATTTCATTGAAGCAAAAACAATAAGGCTTACATTCAAGAAAAAAACATTATTTTCAAGTGGAAGAATGACAATGCATTTATTGCCAATACACAGCTTGAACTAAATAGGTCATGTCATTAGATATAATTTTTAATATTAAAATAGCAGATAAAGGCATTAATTCCTCTAATTATCGTCGAAATGCTTGAGATTAATGGAATAAATTGGTTGAAAATCCGGCTTCCTTGTTTTTTCCTTTGTTTTGTAATTTTTAATAGCATTTCCATCTCCTCGTGGAGTTGCGGAGTGCAATTCCAAAGTCATCGATCTCTGCTATCGGAGTTGGAAGTACGAGCGTAGAAATGTATTTTCCGTGGCAATGCTCTACAATTTGTGAAGGAAGAGAGGAATAATGAAAAAAAAGCTTCAAAAAGTTGTTTTTTTAGAGGAGCACGCAGAAATCTGGCCCAGCAGAATGGAAAACAAGTTGCTTGCTGTGCTTATTTCTTTTCAATTGTTTCTAGCGTGGATGGGGCTTGTCAGGATGAAGTATCGACACGGCCCAAGTAGTTAACGTCGGGGTAGGATTTATATCGGAGTTGATGCACGAGTTTGCGGTAAACTCTTTCAGCAAGCGAAGCAAACAATTTACCCGCAGATATAATTACAGCTCGAGAGCACTTACAATTATGGATGGGCCTTCTCTTGCATTAATAGCCAGGTTTCTTACAGTCGTAAGCCTGTATACATTAATGAAATGGTTTCATTTTGTGCATATATTTCCATTATGAGGACTGGCCTTGTGGGAATAGATAGCGTAGTATTTATTTTCTGTTTAAAAAGTGAAATATGTTTTTATTGAAAGTAAATAAGCGTTTGAAATATCATTTTGTTGAAGTCTTGTATTATACTCTTTTTTCGAAGTGCATAACCAATTATTCCTTGCATGTGAAACTGATATTTGCTTGCATCCTTTCCCATAATTCACATTATAATGAGGCAATAAAAAAAGGATTCACCTCTAGAGAACTGAATTAAAACCTTATATTTTTAAATGTACATTTATGCTTTTAAAGTAATATTGAGTACACCTTCTACACAGGGAGCTGGGGAATATATCTTGATGAAGACAATGAGAAATTATTTCTAAAAATGAATCATAAATGCAGTCACGCGAATATTTTCAATATTTATCTCCCGAAGGGCAGTAAATAAATGTTTTATCAGATTAATTAATAAATGGATATTGCCATAATTTAATTCTTTACCCCACTTCCCTTCAAAACCAATCATTCCCGTTGCATTATTTGCGTTACGATTAAAGGTGACTGCAAATGTCGGCTTGTTGAAGATACTGGGAAATGCTGACTCAAAATTTCCTCTAGCGTAAGAAATTTCATCGTAGTTAAAAATAGTCTTGAGCAGATATTTATATTTTATTTTGCACCATTGTGTACGTTACATGTCTACGATCTCATTAGTATAATTTTTTTAACTTGAAATATGAAGCCAAGTATGGACAAAGTTGACTGTGAGTCAGCAGAATGTATGAAGAGGGCCATGGTGTTGTGTGTGTATAGACAAGTGGAGAGGACTATGCAGTTTTTCAAATAAGGCGAGGGTGACGGCGGGAGGCGTTCTAAGAGATGTTGAAGGATGATAGGGAAGAGGAGTCAAGGAAAAGCAGTGTATTTGTACATTTATACATAATAACTTAACAGATAATATGTAAAAACATCAAGGCATTTACCCCATTTAGAATTCATTTCAATGGATGTTTATTCTATTTTCATAATTTATTCGGCAACTTAATGTTTGGAAACAATTTATGAAACTGCGATGCTCGTACCTCATCACTTCGTTCCCTTTAACACTTACTTTTGCGGCACTTAATCCATTGTTCACCATTGGGTCTTACGTTTGACCGCGTCACTTTGTGGTAAAGATAACCTCTTTTCTAATTGAAAGACACTTGTAAGCAGTTATGAACAATGCATCCGAAAAAAAGTAGTAAAAAGGGTGAAACCATTGAAATTGTTCTTCTGGCGCTCCCGGTAGAGACTTGGGAGGCGATAAGTTCAGTATAGTTTTTATCTTCAGAGGTATAATTAGTACATACATATATGATTCGATAATGGAAGAATGGGGCCAATAACTCATCTGTGTGTGGTATCTTGCTATATTATCCTGGTAAAATATGGTGCTTAGACGATAGTAAATTTCTTAGATATAATCGGTAGGTATGTCATCTAAACGTTAATCTTATGCTCTGATTGATATACAAATATTTAAAAAAATTACTTGACAGGTTATTTGATGTACAGTTTAATTGTAGTCATTTGTGTAAATTTGCACTGACATTCAGCATTACTGTAATACCTCAGTTTTTATTAACTTCCGTTATGGTCAGTTTCGGTTTTAGTTGATTTTTTTCCGCGAAAAATTTGTCTCGGTTTTCGTCCGTTGCCTCGGCGTTTCGGCATTTTGTCGGCGTGACCTTGTAACCTCACGGCTAATTTTTCACAAACATAGCGAAAACATGCTAATGAAACAGAGATCGGAAACCATTAAAGATGTCGAACATGTACTATTCATTTGGATCAATCAATAACAGTGAGATGACGATTCAATTTCGGAGGCCGTATTCGTGAACAGGCCAGATTGTTGGGCACCGATCTCATTAAGAAAATCCCTGGGAAGAGAGCTAGGGTAATTAGTGATTTAAGTAAATGCCGTGGTAACCGTACATTTATCGTTTAGATTAGTTTTTTATATTCTCTTTCTACTGATTTCTTATCATTTTCTATTGAGAACATATGTATTTTCTATTTTGGCATGTATTTTCGAGTGTTTTGAACGAATTAATTGGGTATATATAGATTCATAGTGAAATTATTCCTCAGTTTTCGTCATTTTCGGAATTCGCCTAGTGCTGTCAGACGGATTATCGACGAAAACCGAAGTATCACGGGACTAGTTGATCCAGTTTCGTACGATATGAAATTAAAATGATTACTTCAAATAAAATGTATTTATGAAAATTTAGAGATAAATATTTAATCACCAACCGTCACAAGTTCTTAAAATATAATAATCAGGAACAAGTGAAACGTCGCTAATTTTTAGGCTTTTAAAATTTTGAATAAAAATATGGCACGTGATTCATTAAAATCCGATGTTCCTGAAATACTCTAGTTACATAGGTTTTTCTCTTACATATCCTATGCCAATTCCATTACCAACATTCTGGTACACAATCTACCTCTGACTGAAACCTTTAATTAGTTCAATAATCCACATTCCTAAATAACTGTATGCACGCAAGCGAGAGGCAGGCAACGAGGATAATTTATGAAGTGTCTGGAACTCATTGCATCATATAATTTTGATAATAGAAATGGAGAATGTTGGAAGTCAAGTTCCAGATGAAGGTTTTCACTTTTGGCCGATATCGGAAACAGCACATGAGTATCCAATAGAGTTATGAAGTTCAAATGTCAAGCCATTTGTTCAAAATGCATCACGGAATAATACTTCTAGTTCAATATATGGTCTTTTAAATTACTGGGTGCTATGGATGAGATAAATATTTATTTAGTTCATAAGTAAAGTAGACGACAGATTTGTAATTAACCCTTGATTGACGCTTTTACTACATTAAAGAATTACTGTATGACATATGGCGTGTGAAATTATTTTTGCTGGTGTCCTTAGGTAAAGTAGAGATACATAAATGATAATCACGGAAAGAGAATAAACGTAAAGGTCAAAGCAGTACTAGTTCTCGTATTGGAAGGAAGTTACGGAAGGAACTTCATTGAACCCGAAATAAAATTAATAACGATTTTCATAACTGACATTATACTCTCCATCGCACAGCCAAATTGCAACCGAATTACTGTTACCGGCCATTACGCGATTAGTATGCTCGTTATCTCAGAATCGGTCGATGAAATGACTTAATTGAAGATCGATTCGGTGTCGATTAGATGATCGGCAAGGAAATTTGCCTTCGCCCATGGGTCGGCGTGCAACCGGACGTGGAGTTGGTGAGAGAAAGTCAGTTTTTGCAGCCCGTCATTCCTTCCACGGGAGGAGGGGAACGGGGTGGAGGGATGACGCGAGTGGAGGTAGAGGGGGGAAGGATTACCTGGGGTGGAAAGCTTCGCGATGAGAAACAAGGGGGACAGACACCCCTGGTACGACTGGCACGCCCACTTCCAAACCTGCGCCATCCTTATCCCATCCGGCCTCCCCACGCACGAGCCTGCCTCAATAATAATTACCCGTCGCCAACGAAGTCTTTCTTCATTCGATGCGAGTTGCGAGGCGGAAGAGTTTGTGGTCTCTTTCGCTGCGGGGAATTAGATTGGGGAGAGGGAGAGAGGGAGGATGGGTGAGGAGGGGGAGGCCCGTTTGTTGTTGTGTGAGGAGACGGGGGCTTTCTCATCCTTCCTCCACTCCCCGCCCCCATTCCTTCTCCCCCGCCCCCATCGGACCCGCTTTCACTCCGCCACACTTCTCCATTCCGAGAGGAAAATAGAAACACCTCGGTCTCTGCAATATAAGCCTTCCTCTCCCCAGTCCTCACGTTTTTCCAGCTATTCCTGCCGCCGGCGAAGTTGGATCGTAAAAATATAACATGCTTTATTCTTTTCGATTTCTGGTCCCTTCAGAAAATTGTGTTTTTTTTGTATTTGCTCCAACGTCAAGTAACTCATCCGTGTAGCATCTCGTTAAATAGCAGGAGTTGTAACGTTGTGGAATGCTAGCGACGAAAAAAGAGTGTGGTGATATTCTGCATTTTTAATTTAAAATACTCGTTCGATCATCATCAAGTGGTAATTATTCGTTCTGATGTTGGATTGGACATTTGGGTAGGTGACCGACGGCTAAGGTCATTTGCGCCATAGGGGATAGGTAAGGGAGGAAGAGTGGATAGAAACCCGGGGTCGGCATTAGCCTACTCTTAACGAAAGACGCCAAAGAGACCACAGCTTAACGTCTCATCTGACAGGCGAAGTACTCTACTTTAAGTGCCCTCCACAAGACACTCAAGTAGGGATCGGGTTCTCTCTGAAAAACTTCCGCCTCAGCAGGGATTTGAACCCTGGCCACCCGTGTGGTAGGCGAGTACTCTAGCCACCACACCAACCCGATCCCCTCGTTTTGATGATACTATGGATTGTTGCTGAATGGTTTTCTTTCTTTATACATATTATTCCGAGCACTGTATACATTCTGATGGTAAATGAAAAATCTACAATTTCTTTAACTATCGCAGCAATGTTCATTCCTTCGATCCGTAGTCACACATCTCTCTGTCTTGCTGTACTGCCGTGAAAAATGAAGCTTTCGACTAGTCTCAATTTACCTTCAACCCTGAATTCTATATTTATTACATATACACGCGTTATCGAGATATGAATTGCATTTCAGTTGCAGCCAGGGGATAGAAGCGGTAAGCGTTTCAATTGCATCAGTCAGCTAGTGTGTTTTTAAACTGCTTGGCATTTGCAGACGACTTAATACTAGTAACATCAACGCAGCAAGGCCTTCAAATACTATTAAATGAAACAGGGGAGTACTTAAGGAAATGTGGCCTGGAAATTAATCCAGGGAAGTCCAGGACTTTAGCAATCAAGAAAATTCCTAATACGAAACAGACGGCAGTGGATGCGAAATGTACATTTGAGATAAATGGGAATCGTGTACCAACTCTAAAAAGGTCCTCAGAATGGAGATACCTAGGCATACCATTCACATCGGAAGGAAGACTCGGGAACAACTTGAGGGAAACTCTCGCAGAAAAGATCGAGAAAGTACAAAAAGTACCACTCAAACCACAGCAGAAACTCTAGACTCTTGTAAATATGATTATACCTGGAACGTTATACCTACTCACTACAGGAAGCACAATGCTAGGTATCCTTAAAGCAGCTGACGTGGAAATAAGAAGATCGGCAAGGAAGTGGTTCCATCTTCCCCACGACACTCCGAATGCGTATTTCCACGCAAGTGTAAAAGACGGTGGCCTGGGCATACCCACTGCGATGGATTGTTCCTCTCCTGCGGAAAAAACGGATCGAAGACATCCTGAGAAGATATGAACAGCGGATGGATGTCATGGACGTGTTTCTAAGTAAAGAAATACTAAGAACTTCAAATTGAATAAAAGAAGACACCGTGGCTTTTAAAACAACAAGGGAAATAGAAAAAATGTGGGCTAAAAGACTCCATACTTCAGTAGACGGTTATGCGCTGAAGGACTCAGCGAAGGTAAAACATCAACACGACTGGGTTAAAGACGGTACAAGGTTCCTGACGGGAAGAGATTTTGTCCAGTCTTTGTATCAACGCTTTTCCGGTGAAGTCACGAACAACTAGAGGAAGAAACAAAGAGGATCGAGCATGCAGAGGAGGTTGCGGAGCCACAGAGACCCTAAACCACGTAGTACAACAGTGTCATCGAACCCATGGAGCAAGAATCTGCAGGCATAACGGAGTCGTCAAGTATGTCCAGAGGAGTTTGGAGAACAATGGATACACCGTAGAAAGTGAACCTAGATTCAAAACGGAAATTGGCGTAAGGAAACCGGACCTTCTAGCAAAGGTAATCTGGGAATCATGTTAGATGCCCAGATTCTAGGTGAGCAGCAGAATTTAAATAAGAGGAACCAGGAGAAGGTAGAGAAATACACAACTTTAGAGGCCATCCAACAGGACATCAAGGAGATTGAAGAAGTTAAAACATTAGGAATCACGCTGTTGCAGGGGAATATGGAGCAAGAAATCTGCGGAGGCCCGGGTCCAACATAAAATTATCAGCCAAGCAGACATCAAAATCATATCGACCCGTGCACTCATTGGTGGGATCGCCTGCTTCAACATATTCATGAAGAATACAAGAACGAGAAGAAGATTGAAGAAAGAAGAAGGATGAAACCGGATG
The DNA here is from genome assembly GCA_963169105.1 of Ceriagrion tenellum. Classification (NCBI taxonomy): domain Eukaryota; kingdom Metazoa; phylum Arthropoda; class Insecta; order Odonata; family Coenagrionidae; genus Ceriagrion; species Ceriagrion tenellum. The sequence goes on along the minus strand of OY720636.1, from coordinate 25,990,708 downwards.
TTGGCTCCAGACTCGGTTGCTACCTCCGCAAAAGGTATAATCAATGAGGTGGGTTTTAGTGGGTATCGCCATTCGTGGCCGAGTCCCTCAGTACCTGAGCACTACATCTAGCCCAGGTCTGCGTAAAAGCATTTCCCCCTCTCTAAAAAAATAGTTTCATAACTTAGAAACACCTTATGAAGGAATGATACTTACTGGTGTTGGTAAGCGTTCACCCCAATATCACGTAGACATTTCCTTAGTTTGATGTTACCTGAGAGTTCGGATTTCGTGGGTTCTAGCAAGCTGTCGACCGAATATTTTAAAACCAGGTCTTATAGTTTTCTTTTTACACGGTATACCATTTTCGTGTTTCTCACGCATTCTTTTACATGCTGACATGCCCTACTTCCTCAATTTTTATCGAAATATATATCTATTCCTGTTGCAATATATTTTTTTATATATTTTATTCCAAAAATATTTTTCATCTCTAATTATCGATGAAAATAGGGGTAAAACACCAAAAAAATATTTAGGGGCCCAGTGAAAACTATGAATATCATTTGGCCATCCTGACCCGGCTGGAAACCCGATAAGAATTTATCAGCTATGGTCGCCGGGAAAAAACCAAATCCTTTACGGAGAAACGTTCGGAGCGCCGCTACTGCAGCAAATTAAATTTGGCTGGCAAAGATGCAGAAGACTAGCGATCTCGGCAGAGGAGATTACTGGATAAAAATAATCACTAGTATCACGCAAGGAGCGGAATTAGCAAATGACTTAGGAACAAGCAAGAGAAGAAAAGGATAATACTAGGACGAATAGAACCAGTAAAAGTACAAAAAATTGCGGAATATTTTAAGTTAAAGGACTGTGTAATGCACTCAGCAAGCCTCGATTACACCAATCTACCTAGTTCCGGCATCATCGATCCGAAGCCAAATCGCAGTAGCAGGTTGGCAATTACCATTCTTTGAGCAATATTGGTGCTCGCAGCGAGTAAAACCCTGCAGGAAAATATATTTCTTCGAGAAAGGCCTAATAATTACATTATTAAACTTAACCAATTCTTTTAACATGTTTTGAACTTGTAAAAATTTCCAACTGGACCTTAAAAGGATGCAGTCCTGGCTGTAACCATTTGTTTGAGATGCGCTTTTTTCCTAGTGAGACCCTCATTTATATTTGTGCTAATGTTTTCAAAATTAAATCAATATAATGCAGCTACTCATGCACAACATCATACTTCCCTGTCCTGCAAATAAGGAGTACAAATGCGTAGAATATTGTGTTAGTCAGAGAATGTCGTTGTTAGGATTCGGTGTCAATTACATTGCAAGGCAGGCTTTTAGTGGTGTACGTAATCATAAAAGAAATGATTAATTAGTCTGTGTAAATGTAGTCTTATGAAACGCCACACTCAAATTTATATCTATAAATTGAATAGCGAAAATAACCGCTGATGTCGCTATTGAAATTGTTGCTTTCTGGACGAAACTTATGTATTTGTTAGCATTTTGTGTCTTTTCTTCGCGCGCTTTTATATACGCTCGCTTGCGCTGATGTAACTATTTTTTTCAAAACTCTCGTTTTTTTATGGTTACAAAACCTTCATTCCTAGTCTACCTTTGTGAGGTTACATGTTTTCATACGTGTTTTTTATATTATGCTTTTTACTTAAAATTAATAGTTAACCAGGTTTTCTTTACGAAATTATATTTATTTTAATTATTAAATTAAATGTTCTGGGTTAATAAATTAATTTCGAGGGCCATTGCAAATATGTGACCTTTCTTCAGGAGTAGCAGGGAGAGAAATTGACTGATGAGCTGGGCGAAAGTTTTCAAGTTGAGGAATTTGACATGTAATGGTTTTTTACATGATTAGTATCGATGATGTGGCATCTATAAATGATGCTCTGGTATGATTTTACTCCCATGTTTGTATAGGCATTCTGATAAATTTAGGGTGTGTATAGTGGTTTCACACCTACATGTATTTTGAATTAGGTAATGTCTACTATGAGTATTTTGTCAAGAGAGAGCAATATTGTTTATCATTGAAAATCTACATCTTTCGATTGATTAATTCATTTAAGAAATTAATTTTAATACTCCTTGGAAAGAGAGCTTTTATGTGCGTACGAATTTCATTCATCGTGCTTTGCGCGTTAAAACTTATAAAGTGTGCTGGGCTTGGTATTTTCTGCCTAATGTGCATTTCTCGATCATTTCGGCGGTAAAATTTCATCTGCTCATAGTTTATTCTAGTACATCAGAAAGTTGTTCTTGCGTTGTCAGTACGAGGTGACTCATACAAAGGCTGGAGGTTCAAATCTGCCCCAGGGAACGAATGCCTGACTTGTTACTTTAGGATTTATATGAATGGGTTATTGCGGAGTGAAATACGCCTTCGAGCAGCGAAAACCACTCACTGCCAAGTGAATGTGAAAATCTCCTTAAATGAGAGCACTACTAGTTATTCACAATGATTTCCGCATCTCCTCCTGTCTTGATGATTTGGTATAAAAAATCATTTATGCATTTATGTTAATTTGCTTTCTCGTATGTCGAAAGCGGTTAGCAGATAATTATACGCTATTTAAGCGTATGATAAGCATATAGAGTGCATTCAGCATTACTTTTCATTCCTCAGTGAAGTTTCCTTTCGCGTATCTCTAACGTATCTGCTTCTCATCTATTTATGTGCAGTTATAAGTGGCTCATTATGGTGTGAAACAAAAAAATGGGACGATTAGAAAGTAATAGTTTACTTCCTGCAACAAAGGCAATTTTCATGAAAATGGAGGTCAAAAGGAAGGTCATACCAGTGTTTACTTATAGTTTACATTAATCAATTCATTTCATCAATCGCTTAAATAGAATTTTAAAGTAGCCCAGTTTTTCCTACCTCAAAATTGAATTGAAATTCATCACTCTTGCGTAGGATATCGTGAGAGTAATAACATTGCCAATGACGAATAAAGATTCGCTCTACATTTTCTAGTGTTTCCTTCGTTAAACTGTTTACATTTTTTCCTCAATTTTTCCTCAATAGTGTACCCTCTTTCTACTTTGCTTTAAAAATAATAATTTTTTTGTCTTCGCGTAAGAGTTTTAGACTGCAAACTATTAAATATTATTCGCAGTATACATTTTTGACGCATAAGAGAGCCAGCCAGCAACATAAGAAAGTCATCTTAGTGTAGGTGTATAATTTGTGGAATACAAAAAAAGGTCAAATTTCGCAAATATTACTCTTTCATGGGATCGAAAATATAAATGGGGATTGAGATAAATAGTAAACTAATTACAATAAAGCCTCAGTCGCTAAATTTGTCTGGTTACAATGGTATACACCTTGTGTATGTTATCATGCCAACGCCAATTATGAAAGTCATCATCACCATTGGTTGTTCAATTCTAAGATTGGTTGACTGCAGTCCTCCACACTTTCACATTTTAATGATATTTCCCTTACTTCCCAGTGGCGCTGCCTATGCATATACTTTCCTCTTTATATCGTCCATGACCTTATTCCTTCCTTCCTTCACAAACCAATTGTGCTTCGCAGTGTGTCTAATCCATCGATATCTTCTTTTGTGTAAAGTGTTCCGTATAGTCCTTCCCTCTTCTACTCTTCTGTAAACTTCATCATTTCTTATTTTGTTCGTCCATTTTATCTTCAGAATCCTCCTCCAGGACCTGGTTTCGAAGGCTTCTAGTCTGTTCTGGTCTGATTTTCTTATGGTCCATGCTTCTGATCCATAAGGTGCCACGCTGCACGCGAATGTTCTCTCCCAAGATTTTCTAGTTTGTGGTCCTATGTTCCTAGAATACAGTAGTTGTCTCTTAACTATGACGCTTTCATAACTTGGGCTACTCTTTGCTTGATGTTTGTTGTTATGTGTCCGTCCCACGTGATGGTACTTCTGAAATGGGTGGAGGAATCCTTTTGCTCTAATTTCTCTTAGTGTGACTTCTGCATTTAGTTACTTTTTTCTGCATGTTAGAATTTTAGACTTCATCTTCTTTATTTTCCCATTGTTTTTTTATTCATTCATGTGGTATAACGTAATTATTGGGGAGTTTTTTTTATAAATTCTCGGACGTGGAGCGTCTCCAAATAACATAAGAGAAATTCAACACTTTTACGGAAAAACCTTGTTGATTGACAGATACTCAATAGGCTATTTTTCTTTAAGTACTCACACAGTGCAGAACAGATTGTCGTAGGAAATAATAATCTTACTTAAAGAAAATCTTTAAGCCACGAGGTCTGACTCAACGATTCGAACGAACGAACACCAATGCTGAGTAATGAGAGCTCATCCTTGTAGGCATTCCTACGTTAATACTGTGATATCATAGATTCATTGGAGTGAACGGAAACGGATTACATTTGAATTTATGCTAACGATGCGCTTTCCTGAAGTATGTTTGAGAGCGTGAATAGTTTGCTCTTTCGTGATTATTGACTTTGGCGTACATCCCGGTGGATTGCCTTGGAGTATTATTCTGACGCGATTGTTGCTAAAGGCAGGTATTGGAAGTAGAATCGTCTATGAATGCCAATCGTGGTGACTTGGTTCGTAATTTTGTTACTTTTTACGCATGAAATATTTCCTCGTATATTTGACTTACATTAATGGTTAATTGCCCTCAGTGGTGGTCGTTAAAGCGGGGATCTTCATGAGTGCGGGCGTTATAAATGTTACTTTCCTGGTGTCTATGCCGCATTCATTCGTCGCTGCGATGGGTAGCAAGGATCTCCTTGCGGAACCGACTTCTCCATTTTCACCGAACAAGCAAGAGCCGCTCCGTCACGTTGTATACCCACTCGCTCGGAATTGCAAGCACTCGCATCAGTCAGCGGGAGAGGTGGGAATGATCTCCGGTGGCCGCGCGCCGATTGCAGCGAGGAGAGGGTCTGTTTGCCGTAACGGACGTCTGTTTCGCGGAGAATCGCTATCGCAGTCGGCGGAAGGAGAGGGGAGGGGGCGAGGGGAAGACTGGAACTGCCGCGGTCCTTACATCTTCGCGCTCCTGGGATGCGCGTTAATCCCCTTTCTCGCGTCTCTTCTTGTCTCCCCCCCATCCCTCCCCCAGCATCTTATCTGTCAAGTTTTCCCCGCCTTAGTATAGGACGCGGAGGAGAGGCGAGCAATTAGCGGAATGCCGCCTCCTCGCCACCGTATCGTCCCGAGCCGCCCTATCCCCCCTCTTTCTCACGCCCCACTCCCTCTTAATGGAAGTAATTTGTTTTCGGTCCGAGAGCTCCATTACCGTCTCTTATTTTTTTCTCCTCCCTCCTCTCTCCTCGAGGATTCTCAAGGAGTGTGGAAGTGAGGTTGACGCGAGATCCACCCCACTCTGCAGCGAACCTCCCAAGGCAAAATTTCTCTCTCCCTCCCCTTTCCAAACCTCCCTTTCCACCCCACCCCTGCCGTCTCTTTCCATGCAGTACAGGAATCCCCACAAGAGCCTTTTAACTCGGGACTACCCATATGTCTCAATCTTCGTACAACTAGCATTATTGTGGAAACCGCCAGAAAAGCTTGTCTGTGAGCGCGAAATGAGTTTTTAAAGTTTTTGTTGGATCTTTTTTCCTGGTTTATGATTTAATCAGAAATAGTCACAGTTTTTCACTTTCTTCTCTCTAAGTGTCTGAGCAGTAGGGCTTATAATTCTATTTAATGTTTTCAATATCCTAACATAAACGTCCGGGCTACGATGCCAAGTCCCCTTTTTTCAATCATTCAGCGTTTGTTTTGAAACTCAAGTGGTGAATCAATCTTTCATGTGCATTAATGACCCATTTGAGCAGTTTTTCTTCTGGAAATTATTCATTTCAGGTTGAAAAGAAGTTTGTTTCTTAAATTTAACATGTTTTTCTGTCATGGGCGCCAAAAATATTTTTTTAAAGATTTAAACATTTAATTGTTAAATGTAGCATTCATGACATTGACAGATAAAGTTATGAATGAAAAAGTCTAGCCCTCATTTTCAGGCATAGTGTACAAAATGAAAAGTGAGCTGTCAATGTGGCCCCTTGTACTAATTTTTAATTGTTCCAATTCCAAAAATTCATGTTAAACCTATAGTTATAGCTGCAACCCTTTGTTGAAGTGCTTCCATCTTCATTAATTTTCTTCTGGTTTACACAATTTTTTAGAGGTGATGTATGCATGTCTTGTCGGTATTAGATAACTACCATCCCTTTGAGGTGGGAAAAATAATGCCCTTTGCAGTAAAAATGTTCATAGAATTTAGAATCAATTTCCAATTGAAAATATTTTTGTAGCATGTTCTCTGAGGTGTTTTCTCTGTAAAACTAGTCTTTCTCCCTCTCACCTTTGACTCCTCCTCCCTCACATCTCCCCCAGAGCGAATATGCACTGAACTCCTCCTCACAGTCGTTCGCCTCATTCTCCTCTTCCACACTGGCCCGTTAATTTCTGGAGAACGCCTCGCATCGGGAGAATGCTTGAAACATGGCGAGAGCAACGCGTTGGAGGCCGTAAATTTGTTTCAAACTCATCCGGAAATACCTCGGCTCCAGACCTAGATAGGAAAAAACGACTGGAGTCTTGAGAGCGCAGCAGAATGCACAGTGACGCTAACTGACGGTTTTATACATGCTCCATATTTCTTTGAGATTTCTAGGAAAGCTCTGAAGGGATTACATTTGGTTAACGGAGATAAGGTGACAGTGTAATTGCATATGATTCACTTTTGTCCAAGAATATAACTGTGAAGCAACACTATTTATCCATATTGTTCAAATTTTGAATATGAAGGATTTATGATAGGTTGTCGGAATTGTTATAATAATTGTCTTCTATTTTTTAAACTTTAAATGATGTTGAACTTTTCGGGAACGAAAAAAACTCAAATGTTATAACAGGGTTCCTCCAAAATTGAAAATTATACTCAATCCTCAATTTTGAAGTATAATTGGAAGAATTATGGAAAAAATATTTTAAGAAAATAATTCAAATCCATCATTAATTATGTATAAATGTTCAGAAATAACTCTAGTCATAAATTCTTCCAGATAATTGATGTTCTAACCTCCAAATGAAGAATTAATTATATAATATGCTTAATTATACTCCTCACGAATTCTATTTAATAGAATCACTCAAAACGCTTTTTAACCTAAATATGTACCATACTAAGTGATGAATATTGTAAGATCATGAAAGCTACCAACTTTAAAAATCATCCCAACACTCAAGGCTAATCTGACCTCAATTTACTCCCAAGTTCGATCTTAACTACTTGAACTGGCGAACTTTGGATTCAGTCGAGAGAAGTTGGGTTCTAGAGAATGTAAAATAAGAAATTAGTCTCTTCATTTAGTTCATATTTTATTACATAAGGGGAAACGTATAACATCGTAACATTCGGAGATATAAGTATTTAAATTACAAAGAAAAACTTCTGTGGTCTAATTCTATTTTATATTTGAACTAGAACTGTACCCCGTTAACCCTGGAATCTTTTTCTGGTAGCGTATAAATGCGTATTATTTCAATATTGTGGAAAAAATCAATGTTATCATATCTTTGTAAGCTTGAGTGGTTACAGTTTAAAAATTTTTCATATTTCTTTGAATAACTAGTAGAAACATAGTAAACTAAGTCACGCAAGATCCGATATTTGAAACGAATTTATGCCATTAAGAGAGGAAAGGGCATTGTAGTTTTATATAAAACGCAATATTTAGGTAGATAATGAATATAATAGGAATTGCGGTGCGTCTCTCCTCTTGTCTGGAATTCCATTTTAGTCAGGACACGGCCTCTGGATGAAAAATATATGCAATAGAACTTGCTACCAAAAACTGAGAAGTCTAAAACAATAAAAGTCCATGTTAGACACCATTAAGGCTCTTAACAAAAGCTAGAGGAACTGTTTCCATTCTCCTGTGATAGATGAGATCATAGAGTATGCTTAGACGGTACTCTATAATATGATATCGGTAAAATTAAAGGCAGGTTATGATATATATTTTTGTCTCGTACTTTTGATGCTTCGTGTTTGGTTATGGCGTGGTGCTCGTGAGAAGAACGATTATTTTCCTCGTTTAATCAATCGCTTTTTTTCCACATCACACTTGCTTTATGCGAAGAAAAGCATGGAAAAGTAAAAAGTGAATCCTTCGGCTCCGGTTATGAACTCAGCTGGACCTCTGCAAAATCCCCAGTCTGACTCGCTGTCATGGAGAAAATGGTGCTCTCATCCTACTTTCTCGAATATGTCCTCTGCCGCTTTCTACTCAGAGATTCCATCTATTGACTATCTAGATACTTTTTAAAATCTAATGGTTCCTTCCCATTTTTATTACGTAGTCTTAGCTTGGCAAATAATTAAAAGAGCAGGTTGACTAATGGTGGTTTGAGGGAGGGTGTAGAGAAACCTAACTCGTCGTTAGTGTAATCTATACGAATGGTGCCAAGGAGTCCGTTGTTAAATGTTCCATACCACGGACTATGCACTGCTGTTAGGTGCTTCCCACAATGTCCACATGGAACTTTTGAGCAAGGATCGGAATCCCACTCAACTGAACATTTTCCGTCACAGCCGGGAAAAGAACTCGGGTCCATCCTGATAGAAAAGCCTACATCATTGCTACCGGACCAATGCGATCTCAACCGCTCGTTTGTCTTGAAAATAGACCGGAATTACTCCAAGTTTTCACCTTGTTCCGATTCAGCTCATTCGCTCCGCCATGTTTTAAGAGTCTTACTTTAAGTACGCTCTACAAACGTGTTACGTACTATATTCAAGGTAATTTATTTTAATTTAATTGCTTCTATCTTAAGGAGCTTTGCTTTCTTAAGAAGCTTCTTTGTAATGCGTAGACATTATCACGAGAAATTTTTTCAAAATATTTCACGAGAAATTTCTCCGTATTTTATGCCCTTATTTTGGATAGTTATGAATATTTGTTAATTTCAGTCGTTATTTAAAGATTCTGGTATTTTATGGAAACATTCTGTTCCGAAAATCAACTAATAGATTTATATTTCCCAAAAAGCTTTTTTAATTCCGGTAAATACTAATCATACGTCTTACTGGTTAAGCTTATTTCACACGTTTTGCATATCTTATATTACATCATTAATTTACTTTTAATATCTTGTTTTTCAAGTCATATTTCCCTTAATTACCATAGCTTTTAAAAGCTTTGCTGAACCTCATGGAAATTAGAGGTTGGACCAATGAATCTGCATTTCCAAATTTTTTATTGTTCTAAATGCAACGGTCTTACTTCTATTTTGTTACGATATTCCCTTCGCTTACAGCACGGCGATTCTCCACATTGCCTAGAATTTGAATACCGTCTACTCCGACGGTGCTGCTTCTAAGATACTGTTCACCAGGTTTGGATGGAATAAAAGTTCTCGCTTCATCTTCCTAATGTTACAAACCTTCATCCCGCTCCCCGAAACCAAATCCTCCCTGCCGAGTTTAGCGTCCCCCACCACTCTACCGCCCTCCACTCGCTTAATATGCGCACTCCACACTATTTTCCGCTTCTCTTTCCCTCCTTCTCTCCCCTCCACCGCCCCATCCCCCCCTCCCCCCGTGGCGGGGAGGCGTCGGCGTCGACTGGCTGTCGTTAAGGGCTCCAGGGACCCCTCCTCTCTCGACCCTACTACACCCTCGGGCATTCTTAAAGGGGAAGAATCCTCCCTTGGGCAAACATCCACCCCTCCCAATATTTGTTTCTCTCGACTCCCTCCCTATCCACGAATTACATACACCCCCCAATTCCTCATTATACCTACCTTCCCTTCGCCGAGGGCGTAGTCCGCTTTGGGAATTTTTGCAAGTCGGGGATAACGAAATTCAAAGCGCTAACTAGGGTCATACATATATTCTCCTGAAGCTTCGCGTAATCCCTAGTCAAAATGGTGCCTGTTCAGCGGTGTCCTTAACAATTGCATGGAGAATGTTCAGAAAAGGAATTTGGTGGAGAAAGTTTTCTGTATTTTAATTCACTTGTGGTAAAAAAAAACATTCTCTGGAGTGAGGACTCAACCTAGTAGTCAGACCCGAATTATCCTCACTTTTTTATGGCTGGAATCTTATCACCCCCTGCCACTCACCAATGCGGAGGATCACAGATTTTGGCTTTTTGGATGGTTTTGGGTACATGCAAAATGAAAATTCGAGTGGTCATACCCCTCTAAAACTCTCTTTTCCTATTTTGATGTATCTTTGCATTTATGATGAGAATGATAATTTAGGGAATATGCTAAAGAATCCATACTGAAACTTATTATCGTCCATCAATACGAGCCTCAGTCGCATATTTGCTGTACTCCCCGTGGGAGGACCAAGCAGGCTCTTTGAATTCGCCTCGTCGCCCCTGTCCCTGTATGATAATGAGTTGTTGGCATTATTTTCCCCATCGTAAGATCCTCTTCTTAAGTCGCCCTAGTTAGTAATACATATGAAATTTTAGCGCCGAACCCTAAACAGTGTCTCAATTTGCTGAGTTGATTTACTTAAGTTTTGCTTAATCATTCATCAGGATGCAATGATATTCAATACTTTTCAGTGTATGAGGTGGTGAATTACTGTTTTCCTTACAAATGAGAATACTAATAAAAGAATATAGAGTTTAAAATATAGCAAAGAAGTTGAAAAATGAAAAGGAATCCATCTCTCGCTGTTTATTTTGATGCTATAAATCCCTTGTTTTAAAAATAAATTTGCTTCTACCATTTTGTTTCCTTTTTCTTTCTTAGTGTGCAAATTCAATGCTGTATTGTTTACATACTTTTTCCGGCGATTTTCTCAAATACAGCCGTTATGCTTATCTTGTTAGAATAATAACAATGAGAACCATCGCGGTTAATTTACCGATTTCTTTTGTTTACCAGCCTTTTTCATGCAAAAATATTTGTTCATTCCGTGATATGGATTCTTGATTCTTCGAGTGGCTCGGCAAACAAATACTTATAAAAATTTGCTGGCTTAATGACCTCTGGAAAATAACTTTGGTCTTCGTGCCCATCGAAGGGACAAAAAAACCGAGCAGCTCGCGAATGGGGCCTTTGACGGCGGAGCTGAGACAAAGCTTCGTCGAATGCAATAAAGAAACAATAAACTTGTACTATTCTTCTTTTATATCCTCTCGAGTCGAGGAGGCATGTATATAACTTCCCTCCTTGGCACCTGGCTGTGAAAGCGTAGAAGCCAATAAATGTGCGGTTAAAGAAGCGCGATAGGGTTAATAACCTGGCTCTCTTAGTAAATATAATAGAATCTAAACCGTTAACTGGAGACCTTTGTGTCTGTGGGACGCTAACTTAGGAATGAATTATCTAATGGCTGCTGCTTTTACTACCGATAAAATGAGATAGCTGGAAAGAAGGTAAATATAATGGTAGATAGCTACCATGAAAACACGCTTTGTAATCATTTACCACTGAATAAGTAAGAGTGATTAAAAGGTATATTTCCTGCTAGTTAATTTTGACAAACTTTCACATGTGATTGTTTCGTAAATTAGTATCACTCTGTCTGTTGTCTTTAGAAGTGCATTTATGTACCTTCTGCGAGCTTGGTGAATATGACTATGGAACTATGGCTACTTATGCCTTCGTATTATTTATTAAGCTTGCGAAGCGTTTGTTCAAATACCAATCTATTTAAATATTTCCAATTTTTCACTCTGAAATTTTACTAAACTCGTATGAAAACCCTTCTGAAAAATGTGTTTCTGACGATATTCAATGAGAAATAAGCGTATCAATCACTAAATAGGGTAGTTTGATTCACAATCAGGAATGTTGTTACCAGAGTGGATAAAGACACAACCGGGAAGTGGACAGATATATTGTTTTTATTATGAAACCTTCAATATTAGAATGAAAGCCTCTAATATTTATATGGTCTATGCATGTTTTTTAACTTCACATCTAGTAGTTTTGTTTATGTAACTGAGAAACCCATAAGTGGCTAGGAAATTTTTGTATAGTGCCACATTAGCATCTGTATGTGATTTTAAATTTAAACTAAAATCCCCTAGTAATATTATTTGGTCCTCGTCTCTAGTGTCAATAAAGGATTCCAAACTATTTATGAAATCCTTCTTACTGTTATTTGGAGGCCTACAGATATTTATTAATAAAATTGTTCGTGTATTATGAGTAATTGCTAAGATTAGCGATTCGCATTCCACTAATTCTACATCAACAACCGTAGCAGGAATACTTTTCCTCAAAAGAACATTATTCCCCCACCTTTTTGATGCTCTCTCAACTTATGAAAGGAATTGAAATCATGTACATGATAAGGGAGTATTTCTGATTGTTTCACATTAACATCAGTAAGCATAAATCCAAGTGCATGTCCCTTATAATTTAACTTATTATGCAATAAGTTTAGTTCATCCCAATTCTTTTTTAAAGACCTAACATTCAATAAATAAATGAGAAAACCTTTGCATGATGCTTTCTGACTTTGAAAATCTGAAATATTACTATACGTTCTGCAATATGCATCAATAATCACAACAGATAATAGGTTCATTTGCTGAGAGACGGATAATTAACAGATAATGATGGCACATAATGAGTCCATGAAGTACTCCTTATCAATACAAGAACTATTGTGCCTGTAAAGTATTACGGGAAATGTAGTTGCTTCAACAACTATCTGACTAGTTTGATGTGATTTTTTTTGTTGGTCAGAAACCAGATGTAGCAGCCACATACAAGAAGACACTATACAAATATTGTGATTATTTCCAACAATTGAAAATACAGTTAAGGCAAAATTAGGCTAAAATTTTAAGACTACAGGTTTACAGCGTAATAGTTATTTCAATTTACATAAATCTTTCTCACTCTTTAGCTTTATAATTTGACAGTTTTCACCTTTTTTACCAGAATTTTACCATTTTTATACCAAATGTATTGCTAGCCTTACTTTTAGTTTGCCACAGCAAATTACGAAAGAAATAGGTAAGGTTTTCGTTTATGAATACCTTTGATTCAGGATATTTTTTTCTATTATTTTCTTTTCTTGAATTTGCTTTGTTGGCTAGAATTGATTGCCTCACCGTCTCGTTGGCAAACTCAACTATGACTTTACTCCTCTTATTCTGGGTTTTTGGAATTACGTACACGTCAGAGATTGAACTCTTGTCAATGACAGCACCAACATCGAAGGCAACATCGATCACCTTGTTCAACATCTCATCAGTGTCCTCAATATTGTTATTAATTCCAATAATCTCAATTTGCTTATCAAGCTGCCTCTGTTCTAGGAGGTTAATCTTATTTTGCAAATCATCAATAATTTTTGCAAATAATCAATTATCTTTCAACTTAAGCTGTTCTTTGAGGTCAAATGTGGTGTTATTTAGATCTGATACAGTATTTGAAGATCTTGTACAGTACTAACAAAGTCGTCGTACTTACTTGACAAAAATGATAGACTTTTAAATATCTTTCTCGGGCTTCGCACCGGGTAATGTTTTCATAATCCGCCGACCTTTAGGAAAATGACTTGTTTTCCATTTTCAAGGCACGTGTTATTTCCGCCGTGACCACTATAACACTAGTCACGGCGGAAATAACACGTGCCTTGAAAATGGAAAACAAGTCATTTTCCGAAACTTCGGCGGATTATGAAAACATTACCCGGTGCGAAGCCCGAGAAAGATATTTAAATATAATTCACCGGGAAAATCTTAAATCATTTATGATAGACTTCTTTATATCTTGGATATCCTCCCTAGTAACTAGTTTAATACAAGTAATGCTAAAATGGAAAGTAAAGAAAACTTTGTTATTCCACTTAAATATTTAATGTACGACCTAGGTTTCGACGTGGCACGTCATCATCTGGTACAATTGCATAGAAGGTGGAGAATAAATAGTCACACACAAAATGATTTCAAAAACAAAATTCCCAAAAACACAACGGTCTGAGGTGTGGGTTAAGGGGTGGAATTCCCAGGGGCGGAGTTTGGCCAAGAAGGTAAGTACGGAAATTCCTGATCCTCTCCTTCCTCCTTGACTCTATGCTCTTAAACCCATTCCCCACCTCCTTGGCCAAACTCCGCCCCTGGGAATTCCACCCCTTAACCCACACCTCAGACCGTTGTGTTTTTGGGAATTTTGTTTTTGAAATCATTTTGTGTGTGACTATTTATTCTCCACCTTCTATGCAATTGTACCAGATGATGACGTGCCACGTCGAAACCTAGGTCGTACATTAAATATTGATGTGGAATCACAAAGTTTTCTTTACTTTTCATTATGATAAGTCGATTCCATGAAGTCACGCCCGAGACAACGAATTATATCAAGTAATGCTAACAAATATATTCATCGGTAAGTGTAAAAAAATCGCACCCATTCATTGGTTATTTTCTTCTATTTTCTAACATGAAAAAATTAAATTTAACTAATTATACGTATCGTGTAATACAATCTCCCAATTTATTTTGCTATCCTGATTACTAGTTTTAAATTGCCTCCACTTTGTTAGTGGGCCTTTTTGTCAGCGTGGACAGAATTCCATAGAGAAGTTTTTAAGGGAAGATGAATTTTTGTGAATAATGTTGTTCTCAATAGTGTAATAACGGTATTTCCTATTTTATTACGAATTACCGTCGTCAAATTTATGGTAGTCGATATCTCATGCCTGCATAAAATGGAAGGTTGAAGTAATTATTTCTTTGTGATTTTTTTACCTGCCAAGAATAGTGGTTCAATCTCCGAGATGATGATCGAGAATTTTGTCATTTCCAGCCGTCCAGAATTCTTTTAATATGCTACCAATTACTATTTAACTCATGAGTGGTCACCCGTGAGCAAAAGCCTAAGGAATAAAGAACTTACAGTATTATATATTGAGCACTATTACTTGAACCTCAAAATCGCGCCGTTACATTGGTGAAATAGCTTTCGTGCTCGGTGTCGCGAGTATTCTTGTGTCCAACAGTGGCATTTTCACATGAAATGGATTTCATCATCGATAGTAGCTGTAAAGAATGGCCGTGAAAGGTTGCTAAGAGCCAGTGAGTCTTGAAAATGAACTGGGTTATAAGTATGGTGTGGCAACTGAATACTGATGCCCGATTGCCAGTGGATTTAGTCATTAAATGAGTGTAATGAATGTCTTATCTCCTAATGAGTCTTTATTGTTTACAATCTCCTTTCATTTTAAGATGCTGATAAATAAGAAAAAACATAACTTATGTATTGCTGTCTTAAAATTATCTTCGGACTCTTTCCAAAGAGCAGAGCGAGGATTCTTCTGGAACACTTCAAGTTGTGGAAATATTTGAGGGTGTGGTGTTATTACTTCATCATAATAAAGGTAGTAAAATTTCGGCGTACTCTTGATTGTTTGCTTCAGCCCTCAAACCGAGTCTCTAAAACTCGTCCCTGGCCGAGTGAGTAAAAATGTTTAAAATTAATTAAATTCAAATTTATCTATGATTCTCCGTTATTTTAAAATGCTTTCGGTATTGCCAAGTCGTGAGTTAAAGCGAGTTTATTGTCTTTCTATTGACTTTATTATAACTCAGTTTAGCATATGCAAGGCCCGGTATAAATATAATTTTTGAGGCTAACGAATGCTATCTCCAATGACACAAAAATGCTTCAATGTAATTAACGTAAATTTGAATTTTGAATGAGCAGGTGCGAGGGGCATTGTATCAATCAAAATCACCTTATTTCAAGCTTATGCCCTCCCTCGCTTATGAATATCATTTTTCTTGAAAATTGTGAATGTAATTTTAACATGCCGCGAAGATTCCTGACGCCTAGTGGTTACTGAGCGAAATTTGGGTGGCTCCAATTACTGGTCGATTTTTCATTGTGTCCAACTGGAATACTTTTTCAAACTATCGTTACGTAAATAGGACGCATCTTTAGGTTCCAGTTCCTTACCCAGCTTCAACTTATCCTTCTGCACCTGTTCTTGGTCCATTGAGGGACGCATCAGCGTACGTATTTTTTGCGGGGACAATAATGTGACGAAGACTAACTCAGCATTCAGCACCACCCCTAGGGTTAAGGATACGAGAGACCTTTGAGGCGACCACCGTAGTCAGGTTGATAACTTGCCAGCCTGGAAACCCAAATGCTTAAATCGTGTCTCGGATTTCAGCAATTTTCAGTTGTTCACAGCATTTTTCGCTTCTGCTGATAGAAGTTTCGCCCGCCTTTAACACTTATACTTATACAATGGGATATGCCGACTGATATTTATTTTTTCATTTAGGGTGTATCGTTATGAATTAACTTAATTTTAAGCCATCTAACCTCTTTGAGAATGTTAGCAGACCGCCATATCTCAGCACGGACTGCTCAGATAGAGCGGTAGAATGAGCAACTAACGGCAGCAAGGCTGCCCACGTTTCGGGATATAAGTTTCAATAGCTTAATAAAATGACTCTCAAAAGCATATAACTCTTATTCTGTCCTTTAGACAAAGGCTTTTACTAGCCCCAGCTTATTTTCTCATCACTGTACTTTATTTCTCTAAAAATATAACCGCATCTGCCATGATTTGAACCCAGGCCCTCGGAATAGGTCGCCAGTACGTATCTAATTTGTTTATTACCTCGCTGCTATATTATTATATAATTTTATTGTATTCTTGCTCTAAGGGACCTGTCCCTGAGTAAAATAAATGATTATTCTATTCTATTCTATCTAATACAATCCCCTGGATTATGATCATAGGTTTGGCGGTACTATAAAATGTTAGTTGTCAGAGGACGTAAAACCCAAGTTTACCATTATTACGATACTTCTTTCAAATATCTGATATTTCATTGCCGCATTTGCTGCTGCATTTCTCAGGTAGTGCTCGCACACGTGATGTACAACACTTTTCAGCGGTGTTGCTTCGTTTCTTGTTTTGGCCCATGCAAAACTTACTCAACAGATCCTACACTATCGTGAACTATTCAGCAAAAGTGGCCACATGTGCGGAAGAACATGTATCTAGTCCGGTGCTATTTCTCGAATTTTTCGATGGGGAATGCGAACGATACAAATCCGGAAAAAATGGAATGATGCATCGCGTCAGGAAAGCTGATTGACCGAGCAACTGAATCCATCCCCGCGTTCCGATACGCTGTCTCCCTCATCGGAGAGTGGACAGTTTCCGATACAGCATATGGAATTTGACCAGAATGCAAAAGGAGTTCGCAATGGAATTATGGAGGAGGTGAATGGAGAACAAAATATTAGGAACTTGCCATTGTACTTTATTTTATTTACATAATTTACTTTATTATATTTACATTGTTACTAGACATTTGCCAAGAAATATATGCCATTTTCCTTTGAAAATGGTCCGGGTATGCCTTCCAGAGAGACTTTATTTAAGAAACGGTAAGTTTCTGGAGTATGAATTTCGGTATAAATTTAAGTGTGTAATTTACCTAATTTATGAATTTATTGCCACAGTAATGTGTACAGCATCGCAAAAAAACCTTGGGTTTTTGAGGCGTTTAAAGCATATGGCGTGAAAAATTGAGTCAAGGTAACAGCTTACACATGCATTTCAGTTAATCACTGGGAATTTCATCTATTTCAAACATTGCTTTTGCGTCAATTATATCACAATATTTACTTGATGTAGTTGCTAAAGTTAAAATATAAATCTTGAATATGGTCTTTGAGATGTCTTGGGAAAAATCTCGTGAAGGCTACCTAAGGCGCCGGATCGCTTAAAACAGGGTTTCAAAAATCAACCAGCATGCAACTCTGGCAATGCAACCACCTTACCTTACGGGCTGAAAAATACCTTTTATAGCCTAGTATCAACCTCCAATGAGCCGGCGTTAAAAGAGGCGTTTTTATTCCCTGCACTATTGCATGCGTTCACCGTGGCGGTATGGCAATTTGATCTTTGCTTCGTCCCCCCTGCGTTTACTGCTTCGCAAAATACTTTCCCTTCCTGTGTAGAGGCAACCACTTATGCGGGGTTCGAACTCACGACCTATGGGTTGACAGGCTAGGATGTTACTCCACCACTATCGAGACTGGCCAGTAAATGAAAAAATGTAAGACGTCGGTAAGGCTATCATCACTTTCTAATATTAACATATGTTAAGCATTCTCTCGGCTGAATTCAGAAATTTCCGAATCTCGCGAAAAAAACGAGGACTCTATTTTGGACCCCATTTTTTCTGGAATATTAGTTTTATCCTAGCTGTGTTTTTTTACGCTGAAACTCGCATCAGATCTCGAGGTAGCCTACTAGGTGACCATCTGGGTGACTACCTGAGACGGACGTTTTGGGAAACACCCGGGTGTGACACCGGCTCTCCAGCCGCCGATGCCGATAGGACGCGAGGCCGAGGTGGAGAGGGGAAGATAAAATAAAGCCAAAACTGTGAACGATTACCTCAGCTTATTACTTCTCCCTCCCTTCTCCTACTCCTTCGAGAACCTCATTCTATTCATTCGTGCCGGCCGCGTTTCTTTTCCCTCTCTTTTCTCCGTGTCGAAAGGAACGCCTTGTATGTGAACCACTGCCCTTCCCTCTTTATTCCTGCACATCGCCTCTCATGCCACTTCTCCAATTCATCGCCCCGTTCTCCCTTTTAAAGCGTTCGGTGCTTTATTCCCCGCTAGGAAGCGAAGTCGGAGGTCGCGTCGGCGCATGAATCATGTCTCTCGGGTCGTAAAAAAAAGAAAGAACGCCGGAATGGTGGCGCATTATCATGGGAATGATGCGCTTTTTTGCTCTCCCTCCCCCTCTCTTTCATATGCACTCTCTCCTTTTTTATCTTTCCTCAGCCCTTGCCATCGCCTCCTTCTCGTTGACGGCGGGACGCGGGGGGTGATTGTGAAAATTGCTCCTTCCTCCCTTCTTCCCTCTCTCTGTCTCCGGGCGCGGTGGGTCGGAGCGCTTGGAGTATTATTGTCGTTTTATATGTATTCGCGCGCGGCGGGTCGCTGCCACCGGGCTTCGGAGGGAACTCGTGTGGGCACGTGTGACTGTCGGTTTTAGGACGCAATGCGAGGAGCACGTGTTGGATGGAATCCTGTAAGTCGAACGGAAGTTCAGGAATTACGTCGAGCCGAGATGGTCGGAAAAAATGGAAGTGACATTTCAAATTATTCGTGAAGTTAAATCCGCCATTATAGTCGTAACATTCGATGTCAGTGGTCATCAACCTTTTACGATTTTAGTATTCCTTGGTAGACCATTTCACTTTGACGTACCCTTTGGTTTAACCTAATGTTATGCCCCGATCAGTTCGCTGATGATATGATGTTCCTGGACAGTTTCTTTTTAGGAAAAGAAGGAAAAAGGAATCAGCGAACATCGATCATTTATTTTTTTGTGATACATCCTTTGTATAATCTAACATTTTAAATGTTGGCTATTCATTACAAATATTAATTATCACAGTAAATAATTATAATTTGAATTAGTTGAACCAAGCTGCTCTCACTCTTACTAACCAGTTTGGAGTCGATTACTTATTATAATTATAGTATAATATTATCCATCAGTATTCCTCATATTTTAGTTAAATAATCTATCATTTTTGTTCTTATATTTTGTTTTAATTTTGAATTTTTAAAACAATTAACTGCTTTACTTAATATTTTCAAGCAGATCGGAATGGCATGCTGGCTTAAGTACTTCGTGGATTCCCATACTGTGGACCCGATTTCGCATTCCGGTGGGTGCGGAAATTTTTCAACAGGAGTCTCGATTTTTTTGCGTATTTCACAGAATTCACTTGAAGTTTTACGGCCAAATGTTTACATGCCATCCGTCGAATTGAATGTTAATATTTGGCCTTATCAGAATAATTCGGAAAGAGTTGGCTGGTGTTGACACTGGCCCCTCCATTCCTCAATTCTCCAAATAATGCTTCCCTTGTCAATCTATTAACTTTTTATAATGGCATAAATGACAGCTTTCGTTCGCCTCCCCAAACAAGTAACCGATAGATATTTGAGGGAGATAGGTATTATTGATCGATGATCATCTCAACTGAATACAACATGTGGCATTCATACTTTTGGTTCAGTGGAATGGTTCAGTGGTTAGAAGCAGTGGAGAATTTAGAGGGTCCTAATTGAGTCTCCTTTAAAGTGATAAATCATGCTATTAAGCAGTTGAACTATTCCATGACTGCTCTGATCTATGCTACGTATTATTTTCGACGGTTTCAAAATTTTTGTGTCAAGAATTTCTGAGAATACTTTATGATGTGCCATAACTACATTTGTTTCTAAACGATTTTACCAAGAAGTATATTCACATTGTCCATACTTAAACATTCTCCCAAAGGGAAGAAGAGAGAGCCGCATGAGCAGTAAACTTTGAGACAAGATAAAGTATTTTATACTGACGTTTTTGTCCGTAATTGGAGCCATTTTATTGCTCCACAAAGTGAATTCACACCAAACATATGCGATGCTTCAACACCATGCATGCTGTGAAAGCCTTGGTTATGAAAGGTGAAGTATCTTCATAATGAGTCAAGGGACATTGAGAGATGTGAAATATTTCAATTCTGTTTGTGAGCAAACTTATGGCGGACCCTCAATCATCTTGATTGCTCAATCACGGGAGCCGATTGTGTAACTTTGCATTCGAGATTTTAGTAACGTTATCTCTGTCAAACTGGGAGGAGCTTATTGCCGAATGTTGAAACGCCATTCTAAAAGCCTCATTTTGTAATTCCGCGCGTAATTAAACGTAAAACATTTTTCGGTATTTGAGGAATACATCGGAATCGTCCACATAAATCCATAACATGGCAATTGGTTAGCTTTGGCGCTATTCTGACTGAGGAATACTGAGGGATAGGTAATTTTTGTGTGAACGACTCATTTTAATTTTCTATACAGTCATTAGAGTTTAAACCTGGCTTTCGATGCGGCCGCGAGAAAACTGACTCTTTCAGGTATTCAGCAAGGAATTTTAAATCGATTTTCCTGGTTTTGGCGCATATTTATTAAAGAATGTTGTGGCACTATTAAATTACTGTATAAAAAATGACAAAAGCTATTCCTTGGTGTCTTTATTCCGTAAGAATCATTTTGTACCAAACAATGAAACTTAAAAATCTTATTTTAAATGATAATTTGCGCAAATAATTGCATCTCAACTTACATATATTAATTATTATATATATATAGTATTAATGTTTTATCTATATTTTTCACTCGAATTAATCTGAACAGGCTTTTTTTCATATGGATGTTAAGCATTGTTTTATGGCACTCGATGCTCATACTGGTCTTCCTGTTGACACATCTATTATGAAACTTACACCCACTGTTCTATTATATTCTTTTCATTGATAGTAAAAGGCCACTGTGGCGACCCTCGAGGTTCTGTCTTCTCTCTTGAAACATGATAAAGCCAATCGTAAGCGCAACTCATGCATTTTATCGCCTTTTAAGTTTGTTTTCTCAAGGTTAATTTATCGCTTACCGAGTGCTACCACCGGATTGCGGATGATGACTCAACTTCTAGATAAAGAGGTTAGATGTGAAATCAGCGAGTTTACTCAACGAATATGCTGTCATGGACAAAAATCTACGGTATCTAGAGGGTGTAGGGGTAGTCTTCTTTGGATAAGATGGCTGAAAGACACCCGTGAAGAATTCGTGGCTTAGCGAATAGATGCCACCATCTAGAATTGTAACCTAGAGCATGTGGAGAGAGTGAACACAGTTTGAGTAACGTGTGAATGAGTCTTAAAATCTGTTAACTGGGTTCCTGGCGCGAGTTTAATCCCTCGTAAATCCCTCAGCAACTAACCTATTTATTCCCAAAAGATGTTGTTAACGACTTTTGGAGTCAAAGCCCTTATTGCATAGAGTTAGCCGCAAGAGCTCGCATCTTTGTTACAGTTAAAAATGTTACTTATAATATTCTGGATCAATAATTTATGTGCAACTTTTTTCCCGCGTAAATTTAATGTTATGGGACGTGTTACTATCATAAAATTTACCATGGATTCTACAGTTTACAGTGTCCTTGGAATTTACTCATAAATCCGTCCTTGCGTTGGCTTCTTTTGTTTTAGGAGAACTAATAGCGGCAGTAGAGTGAACTACTAAGCAAGTATGTCGTGTGTGTTGCAAATATGTGTTTTTCGTTTTCTGTAGGCTATAGGCCGAAACTCGAGTGAAATTCACAGTAAGACGATATATGAATATGCTGAAGACTGTTTGGAACGCATCAACATCTGCAGGTAGTTTAAAATATTTGCAGAGGGACATGTGACACAGAGATTTGCCACGTTCCGGGTACCAGCATCAAACGAACAGATGTCGGGACCAACTGGCACGGTAGTCTACGGACGGAAAATGTTTTCTAGACTTGAAACTGTCCGACTATCATCTTTTGTGGCCAACGAAGAAATCTTAGCCGACAAATATTTCACCTCTGATGGCGAAGTCACATCGGTTGTGCGAAGTTGGCTCGACCCATAAAAATGGACTGCTTTGACTAGGATACTCTCAAACTTTTACCGTTAATGGAGAAATATGTTGAGAAACTTGAGACTATATTCAGAAATAATATAAATATTTGTCCTTACCCTGTATAAAGAACAAATATGATACCTCTTTCATTTTCTGAGACCTTAATCGCTGTGCGTCACTTATTATCCACCCTTGTATTAAACTGGGTGACTTAGAAAGAAAGCTGCAATCGTCCCTATCCCTGAGATAAAAAATGTCAAGAGATGTGAATACTTCCCTGAGAAATCAGCATTACTGCTTCTTACTTATCAGAATTCGTGCATAGTTTCTTAGTTTCCTTTCCTCTTCTGAGGTCGCATAAACTTGCGCTAGCGTAAGAATTTTGCTAACTCTGAAGCGAATCACCTGCGATGGAAGAGACTAGATAGATATTGAGGAAATAATACTCCAAGCTGAGTAAGCAATCTCACAGACGAGGATAGCTAGTGCCAAAGACCTAGAAATAAGGAAACAACTAAAACATTCAGATAGTGCATGCTCTTACATGACAGTGAAGTCTGGAGAAAATCAGCTTCTGAACGAAGGAGATTGGAAGAAATGAAAATGTCGTGCTTTTGAAGAAAGTTGAAGATCCAATGGACATTGAGAATCTCGAGTTATGAAGTCCTACGGAGAGCTGAAGATAAAATTATAATGAAAACTTTGAGAAGATGAGAGACCTTCTTGGACACATCTTGCGACACAAGAGCCTGTTAAAGCAACAATGGAGGAAGAAATCTTGCATGGTGAGTTCTTGGAGGATTGCTCCTGGTGGCTTCGTTTTAAGCCACATGTTCTATCTCATTTCGAGCCCTCTTCATGGAGATTGTAGTTGCCATGTTAGTTCGCAGGTTTCCGCGGCGTTGATCAAATGATTTCAACATTTCTCGGGTTGCATCCGCGTCAGTTGTCATTCAGCACAACAGTTTCGCCAGCTATCCTTTCTTCAGCTTTCGTCAGCTACGCCAGCAGGATAGCTGGCGAAACTGTTGTACTGAATGACAACTGACGCGGATGCAACCCGATAAATGTTGAAATCAAATTGTAGTTGCCATATCCATTCCATTAGGGTACTAGCATGATGTTTGGGACTTCCAGAAAGAATGAAGTATAAGATTCCCAAATGACAAATTAATATGTTTGAATTGCATTTGTTTATCATTTGAGTCAGTCATAGCTGTTTGAAAAAAACTAATTTTTAATGCCTGCAAAAACGAAAATTTTTATATGGCCGGCCTCCATATGTTCGTGACGCTCGTTGCCCTTTACCTGAGTATTAATTACCATAAACGCCAAGTTAGTTGTCCTTGTCGGCTTCTTTAGTTAAAATTGACCTCACTTGGGGCAAAAAGGCTACATTTTAACTCAACAAGCATGTACTTGACTAGTGACGCTTAGTTCCTTGATTTGAGGCCGTGAGAGCTTAGAAAATTAAAATTTATTTTCATTCTCAGAGTTCACTTAAAAAGTAAAAGAATCCCATGGCAGGAAGTAATTAGATGTCTAAAAATTCTTAGCCCACTGTAAATAAGTGCTGAAATTTTGAATGAGATCTGCCGTTATCTCACTGCTCATAAAAATGTATACATTTGTTATGAGAAAAATTACTAACGGTAACCGTAGCTTAATGGCTAAGGTTTTAGTTCGAGTTGTATTGAATCGATGCGTGAAATTCACACCGGCATTTGATGAATCCAGCCAATTATTGCCCATTGCCAGCGTATTTCTTAGAAAACTTATAATTAGAAAACACAATCCTAGAGATTGGGAGGAATTTTTCCAAGAGGGCAGAAGGGCTTTGTGAATAACTACTTCTGAAAACTAGAAAAAATAAATCCACCCTAGACTTGACAGCGCTGTACTTTGATGAGTTACATGCGTGTTCTACGGAATTCTACGGAAACATATTTTGAGGATGCTGGGAATAGCTTACAGTATTGCCTTCACGTAGTGACCAGCAAGTGCATACAAGAGTGAGCATTTCGTAGAGGAAATCTATCTCCTTGACTGGTACTCGAACCTGAAACCGTCGGTATGGTAAAGGAACAAGATTTTCGGGACTGATGGACATAATTCGGCATAGGATGCTGATGGACATTGTCGGCCCCGGTGGCGGCGGGGTCAAGTCCTCGCTTGTCAGTCCGAGGGTCGCGGGTTCGAGTCCCGCCTGGGGTTTTCTTACCACTCAGGACATGGGTGTTGGTGTTCGCCTATTGTTAATTAGTAATTACCCGATGTATTAGGCCTTTTTTGTGCTGTTTTCGGGAGTGTGAGTATAAATAAAATAAATAAATAAATAAATATGTCACCGAAGCAGTCCAAAGCGTGCGCTTAGTGCCACCGTTCACGAGGTTGAAGCCAAACTTTGAAGCACAAAGGACAAATTTGTACTCTTAGTTCCGACCAGTTTTATTTTACGTAGGGCTGCGAAGTTTAGCTCAAACAAGGAATGATTAGTGAACTAAGTGAAAAAGTAGGGATTTTATAGATTATTCAACGGTGTCCGGCTAGATGTCGTGGTAGAGTACTATGAAATGAAATGATAAAACCTGGTTGTGACCACTGAATGTTTGCATTCGTAGGTTTTGGCCGAATCTTGTAGTTGTCGGTACCTACTCAGTATTGCTCAGTGGACAGAGTGTTATTCTTTTTTTTCATAATGTATCGTGGAACAGTGTGATACCCGCAAATATTTATGTGAAGTAAGTCGCGTTTCCTAAAAATTACTCAAACTGCTATCCGTGCCATTACGATAACCTGAAAAGACGTGGATACCCAATACGTGAAGACGTCTATACCCAATCTGAAGAGCATTCCTGGCTTTTTTTCGAAGTTTGCAACTCCATTGAATTCTCTCGACTTCTAAGGATTTCGAAGACAACGGATGGGTGTTCCGAAATCTACGGACCGGTGTTGCCACAGTGGAGGGAAATGTGTTTGAACCCGTAATCTTTTAGTAGCTGAGAAAACCATCAAGCCACAAAAGTTACCTTAGTGATTGTTTTTAAGAAGCAACAAAACATTCTCGTTAACTTAAATTTGCGCAGAAATTCATATCCGAAAAACTCTTCTTTTCCATTCCAATGTATATCTTCTTTTTAGGAAAATTGTTCTGAAGCGGGGAAATGATATTCTTTTGTTAGGGTTTATTTTTGTTGAGGATTACCAGAGTTCGCGTTTCTCACCAACCCAATCTATTGGAGAGACTAAATATTTCTTCTAGAATTTTGACCATTCATCATCCGTTTTCTCTGCTGGTTCAAAAGCTTTTGCTAACTGCATTTTAATCCGCCCTGATGACAAACTAGCGTCCTGCGTCTTTCGAGGTATTTCGCACATGGGATCCTGGAACTGTAGAAGAGGAGAGAGTAGATAGGCAGAGGGGAATGAAGCTTGTGCAGGGTGAGCAACGCTCCGTCGCGATCTTCAAAGGGAAACCTATGTCCGGGATTGCTTTGACACGGCAACTCGTTTTAGTTTCTGATTTGAGTTGATTCATGATTTGAGAGACGCAAAACGTGCTGGCAAGCACTAAGATGTTTGTCGAGGTTCTAGAAATTCCCAACTTTTACTTAAGTTTTGAAAGCTCTAACTTTTTAACGAATTTCCCCGGCGGAGGGACTCCCTGACACGATCAGCTGGGTTTGAAACCTTTTAGACTATTTCCAATTCACATTTAGACGGTGGCGTCAAATTTACGCCAAACTTTAATGCTTCGCCATAATATTCGAAACTGAAAACCTTCAAAGCCATGAAAGAAACTTTCACATAGGACATAAAAAGGAAAAAGTTTTCAAAAGTGTCGTTGTTGACTGATATGGGAAAAGTGAGTCTAAGTTTTGAAAATCAAAAATATAAGACACCCATCACGAGTTCTTTAACTAATACACGTTATGAATTTGGCATTACATACGAACACATGGGGTTTCTCAGCATTTAGAGGGATTAGGTTGGAAGCCGCTGGAGACCCGAAGGCTAAACGCTAAATTTGCATGAGAACTTCAGGGCAGGTGTTCTTTATAGTGACTCAAAGAATTTCATTTTGACGCCACACTACATCGATAGAAGAGATAAAATAAGAGATTCATCGTAGAACAGATAGTTACGAAAATTCATTCATTTCATGAACAATTAGTGACTGTAATAAAACCGGAGCTCAACTTAAAACTCACCCATAAAAACTTTCACCTCCGAAAACCTCATTTTTTACACCTTTACTCGGCTGTTGTTGATCTTACCTGCCACACGCCCATGCGGTGGCTCGCAGGTTAGTATGTAGATGCATATGCACAACTGCATATGCAATGTAGATGCATTGCATTACAGATGTACACTGAAATGTAGATGCATATGTACATTGTACATGCCTTCTAAAAAAACGATTGACTTTATTGTCGCTATAAATTTTATACTTGATGCTATGCTTGAATTGCTTCTTAATGATCGGTACCTGCATCTATTCATAAACAGATCAAGCAAGTAACATTAAATTGCGGCAATCTTGGCACATAGGCCGGATCACTACCACTTCTGTCACCGTTCATCTGTTTACGGCCATGAAGTTGGCTAAGGAGACATCGCGGACACTGATGGAAATGGAAAATTTATGTCACATTATGATTAACCAGTCGCGATGTGACACACATTATCTTCCACCTTTTGGAGGCTTTATTTTAGATACTGACTAAACTATGCGTTTTAAACCACGTAAAATAATCGCTTGTGTAAGTGCGGGCAGGGCCATGTGAAGAAACGAGGATACGCTCCCTAAGAAGAAGAAGGATCCAACTATTTGCACGAGTCACCATACGTAACTCTGTTTAGCAAAATAATGTTTACTTAATTTCTAAGTCTTTCTTTACTTCGATTGCGCTCCGGTATCTCTCGGTAATGACCGAATATATTCCCCCTATGTTTCGTTACGCATTGGCGAGGTTTTCGCAAGCAAAACATTTTCATAGAAGCTCTGGGGAAAGCTGCTGATTAACTGTGGGGAATATGCTCATAAATCTTTCTCGAAATTTTCCACAATGCTCGCTGTAATTTTTTCACCGAGCAATGATTGCGTCAGAAATACTCATGATGGAGACATTTTTTTTTTAAATGATGTCATCTTTGAAGCCGTTCAGATACCATTAAGAGAAGCATTTTGAATAGAAGGAATCAATTTGAAAATGGCACTATTTGTCGTAGATATGGATTTTGTTTGTTTCCTGCCTTTTTTGTGCTCCATCATATCATAGTATTGCCAATGCAAACAAGAAGTTTGTGTTTTAATTATGGCCTTAGGTAAGGATACTATTCCTTTGAGGATTAGCACATGTTTTCATTGTAAAATATGGGATTATTTTATCTGGGAGATAGCCGTATTGAACTAAATGTATGGCCTTCTATAAATTACTCATATTAAAACTGGAAAGAAAACAAGAGATTCACTTTCACTTGGCTGTTGTGCTCACACTTCAATATTTTCCCAGTCACCTTGAAGGAAAACTATTTCCCCATACCATTTGATAAAAGTTCATTTACCAGTATCTTATTTTGAACCTCAACCGCATTCCCTAGCGTATTCTACTTATTGTAAGTATTTTTACCATCCAGTATGATGATTAATTGCGCATAATTAATACTTACCTATATGTGCATCAATTACATGTTAACCTCACCATTCACTTCCATTTCAGCAGTGCTCGACTCTATTTCATTTTCGTGGCGCGTTCCACGCATCGTAACGACTTTCCCCTCGAAGGAATTCCTTCAGGCTGAGCATTTCAATTAACTCCGACGTGGCGCAGCGCCGTCTGTGTATTTGTATCCGAGGCAACGGCGGGGACTGACTCCCTTCCGCTTCCACAAAACCGGCGCCACACCACGCGTGAGCGGTAACTCTATTGAGCAGCCCCCTCTAGGATTCTCAGATTAGACATCATAATAACTTGAGCTCCGTCCGTTTCCAGTTTGGCATTAGAGTTCAGATCGATAATTAAGTGGAAATGAATGCTATCTCTCTCGCTGACGTGAACTTATGAAAAGGTAAATTATAAATTTATGTAACACAGACCAGCGATGTTGTATTGCCTAGCGGATTGTAAATAATTATAACTTCTACAATAAGTATCTAATATATTTGGGTTAACGTCTGTATAGGTTTCCACGATGGAAAAATGTGTATGTTCGGGAAACGGGACGATAAACATTTGCAGACGGTTGTAGCAGCATACCAGAACGGTGACTATGCACTCAACGAATGCGCCCGTGTGTATGGAGTGCCTAAAGCTGCAGTAAAGAGACACGCTGACAGTAAAAATACGTTTTAGAATGTAGTTAAATCCTTCAGAAGGCAAGCAACCTATACTGCAGTAATGGAAATCATTCTCGCCGAACACATTCTCCTGTTTGAGGAGAGGTTCTTTGGGTATTCAATGAAAGACATCCGTAAGCTAGCCTTCGACATCGCAGAAAAACATCGATTACCCCTCAGCTTTAACAGGGAGAAAAAAATGGCCGGAAAAAAGTGGTTCTATGCGTTTATGAAACAAAATCAGCAACTTTCCCTCCGTCAGCCAGATGAGACTTCAATGGCTCAAGCTAAGGGGTACAATCAGGAACGTCAAGTTTTTCGACCTATTTGAAAATTCTGTCGATGAGAACGCTATCACAGCAAACACTGTGTATATAAACAACCACCACTAAACGTATTTTTTATACTTTTATTTCTATAGCTGTAATTTAATATTTTACGTAGTTTTCCTCTGCCGGTCTAACCTTGGCAACCGTGAGTCCAAATTAGGCAACCGGTTTCCCTATTTGGACCATTTGTATCACTACGGTTTTTCCCTTTTAATTCATCTCAAGAACAATGAAATGCAAATCTAAAACTAATTTATGAAAGAGAATACTATGAAGAATATTATACAGAGTAGATGTTTTATGTTGAATGATTAGTTATGGAAATATTTAAGAAAATAAAAAAGTGGTCCAAACTACGCAACCTTCCCCAATATTTTCCCGCCTGGTACTCCTTTTTTTATACTCTGGCTTTGTTAGGAATGAGGCAATTTTCTCTCATTAATTTAATTCTAACTACTTATTAATAATTTTCTTAACAAATTTGAGTTAGTAACATTACTTTTCTATCGAATGGGAAATAAAGTTTTTATTTTGCCGTTACAAAATTCTATCTCTTTCTATTTTTGTCACAGATAGCGATTGCGACAGATTTGTGTTCATTTATCATAGTAACTTCTGAGCAATGAAACCTCTAATTGTGAAATATATCTTGTTGACAGCTGACTTGCATTAAATGATGTTTATTATTAAACTATGATGAGGAGATTGATTTTCATGCAACAAGTCGTTAAAGTATTGTATTGTAATGGTAAAAGTTGCGCAATAAAAATTCTCATTGCCCATCATTATTCCCCTGCTCAATGCATAAGACCATGACCGAATCGGGGCACAGAATAATCCTTTCTCTTGTGAATAAATAACATTTTCCTATCGATACAATGGAAGACGTTAGTTTGAGTCTATAATGTGAGTGACGTATAAGAAACCTTTGCTTTTTTAAATGCAGATTCTCATTTGTATAGACCAATGGCGTTACGCTTGGCAGTTCAGCACAATGGGTTAAGACTAAGTGGAACGGACCTCGTCCCACAAAAAAATACGAGATGCCAACAATGCCGACAGTAAAATGGCTGGTGTCCATTGGTTTGGCAGATACAATGTCTTAATATTGGATATCAGAGATGAATCTGATTTATTGCGCTATTGAAAGCGTGATTGATGTCGCGGCATACAATTGCTACATTTTGTTCTATTACTAACGGCCTTATGTTTTATTTATAGATTGATGAGCAGCTTTAGATTATTCTCGAGTGCGTACTGTTGGGAATCGTTAGACTAGCATTTATATTGCCTTCTCCGGGCATTGGAATGGTCTTCGCCGTCCATTCCCCAGAAAATTTGATTTGTAGCTTCATCTATCAGCAAAATACGTTACATTCTAATGTATTCCATATATTGTGACCTTATGCCATTACTCTGTAGAAATAGTGTGATGATCTTATTAATGCTGTCCAATGAATGGAAATGGGCAATCCCAATGCAGTATAATATTTTTAAGTTTCTTTCGGTTTTTTAGAACACAGTATTTTGATTAGTTAGTCCTGAAGTTTCCAAATATATTTGTACCCCTAAAATTGCGAGCGATCATGTTTACTTCGTCGGAATACCGTCTCAAGGAATTAAGCAGAAATTTTAAGGCGGAAGGAACTTGTAAGTGTGTCTGTACCGGTTTCGCAAATTTAAGCTAGCCACCTGGTTGCGGTTTTGTGGATTAACCGGAGAATTGAGTATTGGATCATCAGAATTTCCCCATGAAAAAACAGTCATCTAGAATAATTCATGGAGTGATTTTAAATATTGTAAAAACTGACGTCTACACTGTGACTAAAATTGTACCACGTTAGAATCTCTGTTGGCAAAGCGTTTTGCGATCATTGGTTTAATTCTGAGTGAAGTTCACTCAGACAGAATCTTTTGAAATCCTTGAAGTGAAAACCCTACAAATTCATCTGGGTATCTTGAAGCTGTCAGCTTCCACCGCAAATCATGGTGAATAAATTGATAGACATTTTTTTGCTGAATTTAATGCTGTGGACATGCATACACGTATTTATTCTTCGTGATATGAGACAGAAACCAACAACTCCAAGATTTTCTGCATCCCGGCATAGATTTTAACCTTAGAGGCAGTGGCCTCTCTGAAGTCTTTATTCCTTTGCGTTATCTATCGTGATGCGCCGTAATGGCAGACCATCGAAATCCCTTGAATACAGCTGAAATACACTGCTGACCAGGAAGCCTGCTTTGCGCAGCGGGCTGTCTCTGAAAGGTGCATATCTACGGTTTGATTCCCGGTTCATGTAGGTTCACGGAAATATATTTCGCGGTAATGTTTTGTTCATAATCCATCTGAGCATCAGCGCTTATTAGGGAATCGCAGTTGGCCATGGAATAAGGATTGATTACCACTAAACAGAGCGAGAGAGATTTCTTCTTTTTTTTACGTTTGCATCATTATGAAGCTGCTTCTTGCCTTTGCCGGAAGCCATATCGGAAAATGTGAAAAGAACCGAATAAGTTAGATGCTCATCATCGTCATTGGTTGTTCAATCCTAAGATTGGCTGACTGCAGCCCTCTACCCTTTCCTATATAATGCAATTTCCCTTATCTCGTGGTATCTCTTCCTATGTACTCTTCTCTTTATTTGGTCCATGAACTTATTCCTGTGTCTTCCTCGGGGGACTTTTCCCTCTATTTTACCTTCAATTATGTTCTTCACAAACCCATTGTGTCTCAGGGAGTGTCCAGTCCATCTTATTCTTGTTTTCTATAGTGTTCCATATGGTCCTTTCCTCTTCTACTCTTCCGTACACTTCATAATTTCTTATTTTGTCCCTCCATTTTATCTTCAGCATCCTCCTCCAGCGCCAGGTTTCAAATGATTCTAGTCTTTTGTCACACTTCTCATCAAATTTCTTTGACTGTGATCGTATTCTTTACGAATAATTTTAAGCGTTTTATAAACACCTTAAACTTTGTATAGAGCAAGGTAACCACTTTAGGCTAAAAGTTAGGAAATTTCTGAGTGATAAATCTTTCTAATCGTAGATGGAATGGGGACAGAAATTGTCCTCTCCACACTGATAAGTGGATTTCATGCGCCGTTTTGGCCCTTGTACTTGGTGGGCTCTACCATCACCGATGAAATCGATCTTAGTGTTGAAGATTGTCTTCGTTAGCTATAACCCCCAGCTAATTTTAGAAAAAATACATATCAACTTAAACCATCAGCTAAAATAATGTAATTAAATTACCACAACACAAGTTGTGGGTTTTGTTTCATTGCTGAGAAGGTATACTTATAAAAAGGGGAACTCCGGGAGTCGTGAAATGAGTCTATTTAAACGGCATTCTAAGTGCCTGAGTGTTGACTCACCCTGACGAGACTTCATGACATCAGCATGTGCATCAACGAAATCCTCCGTCCGCCGACGGAAAAGAGAAAGCAAACGCCTTCCCTACTTGCCGGACTTCCTCCCACGCGTGCCACGGGGGGGCGGGAGGGGACGGCGGGGATCCGGTCGTCGCTTCCTCCGCCGTCACGGACGTCCTCCGTCGCTCGCGTGCCCGAGTGGACTGAAGGAATGCGAGTTAAGAGAGGGATGGGCGGGGCGTTCTCCTTAACTGTTGACGGTGCAGCACCCAGAACACCCACCATGTGATTGCTTTTTGACGAAGGTAAATTACTTAGCAGATGTAATGGGAAGCGAGACCGGCTGACCTAGGAGACGATCGAAATTAGATAAGGAGAAAGGAATCTCGACCATGACTTGGGGAGCGCCCTGACAAATCCGGGAAACCCATCATCCAGAAAATTTAGGGCACTGGGAATAGGCAGGAAACCATCAACCAATCAGGATACTCGTTAATTCACTCTATAGATGCATAAATTGACATGTTCGTGGGTTCGGCATTAGCCCTTCTCGGAACGGTAATCCATTGGAGGTTTTAACTGTACTGTCAACTTCTTTTTAAATCTTTCACTACGGTCGCCGTTTTCACATCCGGGATTCAGGTCACTAGGTGCCGGGCACCCTGGATAATTATTTTTTTAATGAGTGAAAATCAATTATTCAGCTGTATTTTTATTGCTAGCTAATTTTGTGTATTGTATTTAATGAACGACATAGTTTTTAAAAATTTTCGCTATACTTTTCACAAAGATACGACGATCTTGTCTTGATCACTGTCTTGCAGGTTATCAATTTCATTTGTATCGGAGATTCCGCAAATATTTTCCTTTACTCCCTCCGTTACTTCTAAAAGTTGCAACACTCATTTTTTCCTTTCGTAAGCCATATTACAAATTAAAATTGATATCTTTTATTAACCAGCAATGGAATTATAAGAATTGTAGCAAATGAAAATTATGGAATATGAGAATAAAGTTTGAAGGTTGGATGTTACGCCAAATTATTAAATCCGTAAGTGTGATGAATAATATAGATGCTCATATTCACCAAGCGTATTCGCAGGAAAGCTGATCTCCACAGCGGAAGCACTCATCTTCAGAAACCACTAAATTTTCACTCAGAAAAATACATCACAAGGAGATAACTCTAACGGAAGCACAACACATCCACGTCTAAGAAAAATTTCGGATCTCTTAGACCGGATTCATAGGTCGGTGGCAGCGGCGATCACGATGTATTTCGCCGCGGACGGTAGCGGTGGGCCCTTCAAAGGTCGGCGACAGCCCGGGGAAGCTTCCTATCTTCCCAATGCATTTGATGTGGCCTGGAAGTGAGGCCGCGGAATTCTGTCAGACTATGAGCGCCACACATCATCCACTCACACTATTTGCGTGTGATCCAGTGGCACGTCATTTACGGCAATATTTTCGCAGTTTCGCCATTTTAAAATTTCAGAGCAATTTGATTTTGAAACCGAGTCAAGTTTTCTGCAAGAGGTATTTCATGCCGCACGATCTAATCCAGGGAAAGGTGCTTTTATTTGTCACGTAAACTCGTAGGAAAAAGTGCAAGCGAGTCAAGGTTTTAGAGACTGTTAATGTTATTCCAACTGTAACTGTTATTTCAAATCCAAGCAATTCCAAACTACTTGTTTTACATGCGCCTTTTCTGGTTCATAAAATTCTTGGTAAATGTTATAAACGTTTCTTTATGCTGAGAGTCATTTTGAGAAAACATGCCAAATTGGTGCATCAATATAGTTTTATGAATGAAGTGGTATAAATTAATCATATTTCATAATGTGTTTTTTCTCATATCTTAGTATTGTGTCGTCTTGTTCCAGCTTCTGGCAGATGAAGAGGGGATGACCGCCCCCACCCCCGTGATACCTACTTATTACAAGAAAGAATAAGTCAGTTAGTATTGCAGACCCTGGAAAGTAGCACCCCCTACCAAAAAAAAACGACGTCAACCCGCCCACCGGATGAAGTTGTTATTCGTCGACTTGGAAATGCTACATGTTGAGTGGCCTCCTGTGGTACATTCGGTGAAGGTAACTAGGAAAAATAAGAATTGATGGGATCCCTTTATCTCTGTAATCAGTGCGTGTATAAACGAATGCGATAAGCATGCTCTTGTGCCACCACGAATAGTTCCGTTTACGCGATTGACGACTTCTCATGCGCATGGGGACATTGGTCGCTTGCAGATGCGAGGGCTATTGATTTCCTTTCTACCATGAAATCTACCCTTGTGGTCCTATTGCATGACATTTCGCGATGGGCAGCGCAATTTTGTATAACACTGGAGAATGCTGATTTTCCACCTTGCTAAATAGAAATCTTATTGTCACCCTCAATAACTGGTCATAATCGTTTCGCCAGTAGTGAAGGTTACATTTCATAAACACTCATGTTTGACACCAATTTTAGTAGTAATTGTGCTGAAATTTGGAGTCATTTTTGTCGTTCAAGTCAATTTTGTTTGACAAATTCTCTACGTTCCTCTACGGAATTTTTTGTGACAACGTCGTCTGCTTCGGTGGATGATCTGTGCTGTCGTGTAGTTCCCCTTTCGCCGCGGCCTCAAAATCCAGCTAAATAAACCCCCCGAGTTTCACTGGCCTGGTTGGAGGCGAGAAAACAAATGAAAGGTGGTAGGCGTCACAATAACAATGCTACTGCGGTACTTGTATGTCATCGGGAAAAAGCAGCATAATTTTACCCATGAGTTTAACTGTTGCGATAAAATGGATGAATTAGTTAAAAATAAGATGGTAATTATCGATTAATGCTTATATGATGGCAGTAGCTACACTATAACCATATATGTTAAACTAACGTGCAGCGCCTCAATCGTTATCATAAGTTAATTGAAAAAGTACGAAAAAAGTCTCGCAACTCGATTCAAGAATTGTATCGTGCTTTGATCCTAACATTTGCGCGAATGAAATAATTTAGTTGTTTAACTCGTCCTTCATGGTTATATATGTGATTATTTTATTTTATTTTTATATTTGTTTTATGCGTGGTCTTATCCACTGTTTTAGCATTTAATAAACAATAGCCACGCCCTGAAAATTTCCTCCCCGTGATTTTGGCATCAATTATGGATAACCAATATTTGGCCTTATTATTTGTCGAATGTCGCTGGTTCAAGTAATTCTCAGATCAACGCTAGTAGATAAGTGATGCTGTATAACCTTAAGGAAAGCTATTTTCGTTGGATACCAGAGCAGATTTTTTCAGACCACCATTAATTAAACTCGAAGCAACTGCTATATCTCAGAGAAATAATAGGTAGCGGTTAAAAGAAGCTATTACGGAAACAGGTCTTGTTCATCACCGAATGAGGTTTCATTTTCTTTTGTAATGCAGCGGGTTTATCCGCTATTTGTCCAGCTTGCACCGCTACAGAATTCAGACAGAGTGAATATTCGTGGTCCCGCGATAGCCATCATAGCACTGCTCATCGGTCTGATGTCATGATTTCTAAAAGAGTGTCCTCATTGGCTGAGTACCACCACTTCCGCCGCCGACCTATGAAGTCCTCCTTAAAGCCGCTTTACACGGTACATTTTATGGTACAAACGAAAATATAAACTCTTGCATTAGGAATATTGCACCGTTTTAAGCGGAAAATTATATGATTGTGTGAATGACTTAAAGGGATATAGAACCTGCTCTATGTCCATTCATTTTCTTTTACATTCTATGATACATTCGTTTGTACGATAAAATGCATCGTGTAAAGCGGCCTTTAGAGAAGTCCATCGCAGGGTACGATGGAGGTGGTCAAAATGAAATACACAGTCACACATATCTCATAACTTTGAATGACGCTGGTTTGTTTAGAACGAAAAATTATCAGGAAAAGTGAACCATTAGTTCACATTCCATTTCTGCGCAGGTGGGTGGTTAGAAAGCCCTGGTGCATAATTTGTTTTCATGCCGAAAAAAGTAATGAGTATAAGTTACGAAGGTCCACTCATCTCCCGGCTACTGCCATAATATAAGGTGACATATTTATTGAATCTGCCCTATCAGTGGAGACTATGAGATCACGGCTAAAAGAGCGACAAATATAGTCACACAGTTACGGTTTGTGGGTGCTGGACACCCAGATCTGAAATAAATTATCCTAACATTACGTTCAGTGAACTAAAAATGACTAAAAACTCAGCACCTGGAGATATGGATTTGATAATGTGGACGAAATAAAAAGATATTGCATTTTCAAATTCCTCTGGGTGTTAAACACCCAGGCGACCGTACTCAAGGATTAAGATAATAATGATGGAAAATTGCTATGCATCTATGATTTTCATTGAATCGGTGACGTCAGGCATCTTTTGAGATCACTTAAAATCATTCATGTCGGGAATCCAAATAGAAAATCAATGAATTCCAGGAACCATGCTGTCTATAGTTTCATGGAACCGCGTCGTTCCGTGTTCTCCCGTGATTTTATCCAGATTTTCGTTCATGATTTATTGAGAACTTTCCTTCAAATGATTGTAGATGGGTTTTATCCCTTCTCTTTTTCCTCGAAGAAAGCAGAGTAAAT
Organism: Ceriagrion tenellum; assembly: GCA_963169105.1. Taxonomy (NCBI): domain Eukaryota; kingdom Metazoa; phylum Arthropoda; class Insecta; order Odonata; family Coenagrionidae; genus Ceriagrion; species Ceriagrion tenellum. Next base: position 25,953,612 of record OY720636.1, on the reverse strand, counting down.
CGTGGATTATAAATCATCCATAACATTCAAGCATTCTAGTGCCTTCTTTTCATCCGGGAGAAAGCTACTCATAGCCTTTCGAAGGACATTTGTTATTCGCGATCAAATGTTTGTCGATTAACGGAACCTTGTTTCGGGAAGGCCGTCAATATTCTTGAAGTAGCCCTCTCTCTTACTAGTTTACCGTTGTCATCATAGGTATCCGGCAGAAAGTCTGATCTTCCTATTTCTTGAATGCCTAATCGGCTGTAATTAGTCCGCTATCTTATCTCTCATCTTCTGTATGCGCTTCTTGCCATCCAGGCCATACTTAACACTCGATAGCAGCGTTGCTGCTGAGTGGAGTACCTGTGTAAGTCAAGTAAATACTCCACTGGTCATTCCCAACATTGAGAGAAACCCATGAGTAGTAAATATTTAGAATTGAATAATAATTAGATATTTAGTGTTAAAATGCTTTGAAAAACTTTAGCTTTATTTCTGTGATACCGCAGATAATTAAATGTTTTTTAAAATTGCGAAACAGTACTTTCGATTAAGATTACACATTAAAGGGTACTTATATTGTCGTGTCCCTGAATGTAAGTACCATGTAAGAATATACCCAATTACTTTCAATATCTGAAGTAACTAAGTCACCTGAGTGAAACTTCCCTGTTTCATTTGCGACGCGACGTGAAGAATCCATTCTCAGATTACTCACCCCCATGGGTACCTCTGTTTTTGTTGGCCCCGGTGGCGGTGGGGTGAAGTCCTCGCCTGCTAACCTGAGGGTCGCGGGTTCGAGTCCCGCCTGGGTAGAATATCATCTGCCAAGGACGTGGGTGTGTGTGTTCGTCTCTTGTTAATTTTAAAATACCCGATGTTAAAGCCCTTGTTGAGCTGTTTTCAGGGTTGTGAGTATAAATAAATAATTATCATAGGCTTTAAGTAGATACAAGACGTATTTTAAAAAGGTGTCGTATTTTTTTTCTCTTTGATAATTTTTTATATATATAACTTCTTTAACACTTACAGGTTTCCCTAATTACAAGTGTTTTAATATATCTTTGACGAACTCGAACACCCATGTTCTGGTCAGTATCTACCTAGGCGGGACTCGAACCCGCGACCCTCGGGTTATCAGGTGAGGACTTTACCCCGCCGCCACCGGGGCCGACAAAATTATGATAATTAATATGATATTTTAATTTTGATATGACTGTTTTGAGGTGCTAAATTGTCAAATAAGTTTTTTCGTAAATCTTTGCCAGATTAATGGGATAAATTCTCTATTATGAAGAGAATAGGAGTCTTGGATGAAATAAAAAGAGGGAGGCGACATGAGGACGTTGAGAGGGATCCAATGGCGGCTCATCCATAAGAGCCATAACGAAACGCAGTAGGATAAACTGTCCGAGAACAGACCAATCAGCCGGTAGAATACTTAAACGAAATGCCTAAGAAAAGTTTGGAACATCATCAATCCAGAAGTATATTGGTTATGGAATCCGTAGAAATTGCCTAGGGAAAAAATCCACTTGGACTGGTAGCCGAGCCACGGACCGTAGTCTTCCTGGGCAAATGCATAGACCACCACCAGGCTTCCTAAGTTCCAGAAGAATTTTTAAATGGAAATATATCCTAATATTAGTAATTGAATGCTTAAGTTTTTTATATATTGTGTCATACGCGTACAAATATTCCCCTCACTCCGATCTTAATTACTTAATCTCTTATTCGCATCTCTCTCTGGGTCCTTTTAATTCCCATCCCTTCATCTGCCATGAGGCATTTCCATAGAAAAAGAGAGACGGCCCTTCAGTCCTCGATCTGCGGGTGCAATTAGCAGGCCCTATTTTCCAGGCCGAGAGAGAGTGAGGTAGCAGTTCGGACCCCTACTCCTACGTATCCACTACGGCAGTTGGTTTACTTTATGGTTCCTTTTCGTCCCCCGACTGTCTTTTTTTCAGGTGCTTATCTCTTTTATAGTTTTATAGCTCGAGCCGGATTTTATAGTAATTTCCCTCCATGGGTGCTGGAGAGCTCTTCTGACTTCCGAGAGCAACTGGTGCGCTTTCTCCACCTTCAGAAGACCGCTTGAGTGGGCAGACAAACTGAGGAGTCGGGGCATTTTTTCCTAACTTGATTGTCATGCGTAAAATAACTGAGCTACTTTGTTCTTTCTATCCCGCATGTTTGCTCTTCTCCAAATAAAAATGATCAGGAGTTACTTAATGCCTAAAATACAGTGTTACAAGAATCCGATCCTTGGCCCGTTACCTTTCGATCGGGAAGCAATGGTGTCATTCCAACATTTACAAAATGGGATCTGATGTTGCATGAAAGATATAAGAGATATCATCATCATCTGGTGTTCTGCCTGCTGGCAAGTCCCGTACACCACTGCTGTCTCCATCCGCTTCTGTCCCGAGCTTCCTTCTTTGCTTCATCATAGCTGATGTTCTTCACCTGATCCACCAATTTAATTCTTCTCCTTCCTCTATTTTCCTTTCCTTCAATTGAACCCTCAGATGCCACAGTTATTATACTTTTCCCTCTCATCACATGGTCCGACCAGTTTCCTTTCCTTTTCCTTGTTTCCTTTAGGAGCGATCTTCCTTCTTTTACTTTGCTCAAAACCTCTTCATTTCTCGTCTTATCTACCCATCTTACTTTTTCCATCCTTCTCCACACCCACATTTCATAAGATTCTATTCTATTCCTTTCCCTCTTACCTAATGTCCACGCTTCTCATCTATACATGAAAACGCTCCATGAGTAACACTTAACTAGTCTCTTTCTCAGTTCCAGATCCAAGCTTTTATTGCATAGCAAGTTTTTCTTCTGGCTGAAGGCCTCTTTTGCCATTGCTATCCTTGCTCTTATTTCTGCAATACAATTAATAAGAGTTATAGGGCGGAGAAATACTGTCCCACCTGTGATATAATTAGGTGGCGAATGAGGAGGCTGAATGGTCAGCTCTCCAACTCTTATTGTAGCTTACCGGTTGTTGGTTATTTTTCTTTTTGGTTTGGTTAGATTTTTCTAATAATTTTATTTAGTCATTTTTCTCGCACCTAGTTATTTTTAACTCCTTCTCTTGCTTCGTACACTGAGGAAGGATTGCAGTATTTGGTAAAAATTGATTCCGTTTATGAAATATTAAAGCAGGGAATTTTAAACGTAGAAATTCACGGTAGGGATAGATTAAAGTTGTCAAATCAAGCGTCACTTGGTTTTGCTAACGTTTGAACGAATTCATGACACCAATCTAGCTTCACTCTACGCTCTCTCCCCTGAGATTTAATCCACAGTGTGACTCCTCGATAACTAATCTCTGGTATTATGATGCGTGAGAAAAGTTCATATTTTATCTACTGGACTTAATACCTGCATTCCCAATTAAAATTATTTGAGTTTTACTAAGATTCTACGCTTTTTTGAGAGAGAAACTGTGAAAGGAATACCCTTGTAACAAGATGAACGTAAAGCAACCTCCGCGAAACGTCTAATTTTCTGGCTTAATTCATTGGATGGCTTGTCCAAAGAGAGTGTTTACCGGTAATCCGCGGCCCTTTTTCACACTTTCCGATGAGCGTGTCTTCAAAATGCATCTCTTTGAATACTTCGGTGCGAAATGAATATAAAATCAAATAATGGCGTCGATTCAATTTGCGAAGGCACGAGGCGGCAAACTCCGACGGTGAAATTGTATCCACATCGCCGCACACAAATCATTTATTTGGTTTTATTATTATTTCGAGGCCTCATTTGAAATTATGCTTCCTCTAATAAATGGAAGTAATCACTTTGGAGGAAGGCCGAGTTGATGTGTACCCACCTTCATAATCCATAAAAATTTTAACGGAACTTACGAGAATGGTTATGGCGCCCCATTAGAGGTCATAAAACAGATGCGAGGGGCTGTGAATAAAATCGAGCTCTTGAGGGAATAAATTAACTTCTTGTGAGCTGGCTTTATACTTTCGTGTGCGTGTTATGTTGATTACCTTGGCATCGTCGCGGGGAGCTTCCCTCGCGCTCCGTGAGGTGGCACCGTTGAGTGGGCGGGGACAATTTTCCCCCACCGACAGCGGCTCCCCATAGGGAGGGGGGGGGCGTTACCCCCTCGATCAGAAGCCTTAAATTCGTTCTGGGAACTATGAATGAAGGGTACAATGGATGGGAAATCAGAGGGTCTAAAATCCTTGGTAAAAAGCGAAAAATTTCTTTGCAAAGGACGTGAGCTTTCCTTGCTCGTCAAATCTCATTCATCAGTCCTAATTCCATTGGATTACCTTGGAATATCCTACAATGTTCCTTAAAATTCTATTTGAGGAGGAAACAGGGATTCCTGAATTCATTTGCGAGAAAATTTTCTCCATCTACATACTATCCTGTGAGCCGCTGCGTAGGCGTGTGGCAGGGGGTGCCAAGTCACCAGCCGTGTAAAGATGTAAATGATGAGGTATTGGGAGGTTTAATGGTGAAGTGTATTTAGTGGTGTTGTTTAAGTGGAGCTCCAGTTTTATTATGGTCACTTATTGTGCGTGGAAATAACGAATATTTGTACCTAGTTGATCGGAAATGGGTCTCTCTTTATTACCGCTTCTGCCGGACCTAGAGATTTAGTGTGGCGTCAAAATGAAATTCCCTGTGTTGCTGTGAAGCACATCAGTTCTTAATTTCTCAAGCAGACCAGCGCAGCCTCCGACTCTCTAGTGGCTCCAAATCTGATTACTCTAAAATCTGAGAAACACTATTTAAGTTCGTTCGAAGCCGTAATTGAGAAATCGCACAGATTTCCCTCGTATTTTATTTATTTATTTTTGTTTACTATATCTGTCCAAGGTGCAGTATGCTGGAGGCGTATTTGAAATGTGGCTTAAGCAGAGCGAAGTAGCACATTTATTTTACTTTCTCATCCGGGGACCTTCCTTTTATACGCTTGATAAATTCCAGTTTCTTCAGTGCTGTGCCACATATGATTTGCACGTGTGTTTTCCTCGAAATATCAAATATATGTCCAAATATCATATTCGAAAATCAAACACAAGCAAACCTACGAAAATAATACATATACTTAAAAAAGAAGTTTCTTTCCCTCAAATAAAGCGACGATCGCGCGAATTTTGATTCCTTTTGCTATCCAGTCATTGTCTTATAGTCTTACTAATATCCCTACGCGCTCGCAGATTTTAGTTAACGATTTCCGATGCTGTCAGCGATAAGTATTCTGGTAGAAATGATACTTTTATGTCCGATTACTTAACACACCTTTACATAATGTTATTTTACAGATTTACGAAAATTTCCGATAAAACAAAGGACATTTGACAACTATGCAATGCTTAGTATGTGGAATTCATTGCATGCATGCATTTCTGTCACCCAGGTTACGATCGACTGGGGGAGAAGTGAAAATCTCGTAAGTAAGCGTGCTTTGTCTTTGGTTCAAAGCTCCCTGCCTATCGTCATCTGCATGGCCGTTGTGCATGGATAGGAGTCAAAATTACTTTGGTTTTATTGACAATTAAAACTAATCTTAACGTTAAATTTACTTATAAATGGGTATCTTTTTTAATTTACTTGGCTTGGATAAAGTTTTCCAATCTTTTGACTAGCGCTCTCTGCACACCCGTTTGGTTGAAACAAATGTGTCCACAACAAACATTTCTGTTACCTCAGATTCGCACGTCATGGTCTTCGCGATCCGAAGAAGGATACCATATGCGTTGCGTGCGGATCAATGTAACCTACCAGCCTACTAAAAAGTCATAGGAAATATACGTGTATGTATCGTTGGAATTGGAGAAGTGCGGAGGACTATGACCTTAATTTTTTGTAATGAGGCATCGGAGTCAAGTGGAAAATACAGTGATTTAGCAAACCCGAAATGGAGTTTGAAGAAGTCTTTTAAAATCACTCGTGATGATGAGCCGAATGAGAGGCTTTACGAGCTTTTTTTTAAGCTTGAGAAATGAAAAAGAAACTTTTAAGCTGTACATTCAAGAATAAGTATATAATTCGGTGGAATAAAAATGATTTAGTCCTAGGGTATTAAAATGCGGCCTAAAGAGATCGAAAAGAGAGTGCCAGTTGCAGTTAAAAAGAATTCAAGTCATTTGAAAAGAAAAGTTGTTTAAAAATTTTGTTCAGAAATTTTGTTCAAGAACACTTGTAAAGAAAAAGAAAAGAATCCTCAAAACAATTGAAGTCATCTAGGCCTTAAAATAATTGGTGATAAGTACCTTTAACTGGAGGAAAACATCAGGATTTCAGTCGGTATGTGTTAAACAGCGGGAGATAAGTTGTCAACACTTATATTGAAAGTTGATTGTCGTAGAAAAGGAAATGATAAAGATATCAAAAAGAGTCCTTAGGATATAGAAGGAGCAACCATATCTGAAAACTTTAGTGATGATACTTACATCCGAATGCAATGACAAATATCATTGTAGTATCCAATAGCAATACCAATCTCCGTTTTTAATGGAGGTCGACATGATATTTTTCGAGGATTCCGAAACTTAAAAGTTCTGACTGGGTGCTAAGCTAGTGATTTTAATTCCAAATGCAGGAGGTTTTTCACCTCTAGAACGAATATTTCCAGGTTATGTGCGGAACATAGGGTAACGGAAACCGACCCTAAAACCGTCAATATTACTCCAGCTCTCAATGGAGGGAAAAGCACCCTTATTTTCAACCTCTGGCTACTTGTTTGTTTCGTGGCTGTAGTAAATTACGTATTTATTTTTTGTGCAAATTGTGGACGGTTGTGTTGAATAAAGTGAAAATAAATAATATAATATTTATACTGTTTGAAGAAAATATCATTCGTGCATCGCACGAATCCCCGGCTGGGGGTTTGCATAATCAAATGCAACATATGGGAGAGAGATAATCGTCGTTGGTACCATTGAAATTTAACGCCAAAGCGTATGATGCAGTCGACCATGTAACTAACTTAAATGATATATTCGCTTCATGAATGCCGACTGTGGGTGAACACAACAGATGGCATCCCTGAACAGTAGTAAAGGAATTGAAATGGCCTATGTGGCCTATGGCCCTTGAATACATTCAACAAATTACATTTGGAGTTCCTATCAGAAGACATCTTTGACGTTTGACACTGTTGCTATTTGTTTTAATTAGCTGTGATCGACTGAGTAAATTCCAGCGCTTTGTACTTTGCAAGTGATTGTATCTTTTACAGAAGTAAATAAACAAAGCTGTTTCAATATGGCCTATTTATCGTGTACATACCAGCTTTAATCTAATAATAACCTTGTTAAAGATAACGATTTTTAGACTATCCAACCCTTGCTTATGCAAATAAAAGGTGCAAATTCATTTTCGCAGTGTAACTGGCCAACACATCCGACCGGCATTTGTGAGATCTGGGTTCGAAGCCCGGTCAAGTCAAATAATTTTTTCATGGCGGTTTTCATTCATTAGTGAACGACTTTAAGCGTAGGGTCAGAAGCTTTTGATTAATTATTGACATATTTTGATAACCACTCTCTCTTAGTGTAAATAATTTTTTTGACAACTATCCTATCGGAAATGGATTGATTGTAATAGTGTGTAATGTAGTAAAAATACTAATCAAGAATTGACTGGACTTATATTGAACTATAACTATTACGTGCTGAAGGCGTGTTTATGAAAGCTTTTGAAAGTGAAGTAACTGCTTACTTCTCTCTTCTAAAGGTACATTCATGCATGATCGCGCAGTCCCATCTCCTTGAGTTGAACGATGACGTAGCTTCCCCACCTCCCGTTTCGTCTTCCTTTTTAAAAATACCTTTAATTGTTCTCTAATAATTTTCTTCCAACTTTTTGTCAATTCTCATCAAATACGCATCTTAGCCTTCACCCTTAAATATTCTCTGACTCTTGCTCGACACGTGGTACTATATTCTGTCATATCTTTTTCCATCCCTTCTTGTTTTGCTTATCGATCAATATAATTCACAACTCTGCTACGGCTAACCGTGATTGTGGACAGTTAAGAACATCTACTCTGTCACCGAGTGCGGAGAAAAGCCAGAATGAGTCCTTCTAAGAAACAGATTTATGCTCATTGTCTGGGATCTGGTTATTTAGCTTTTGTAGATTTCGCAGTAAGGTATAGCAATTGCCCGTATACCCCATCACCTTAGATTTAGGAAGAAAAATGACCGACTGAGCGGGAAGACAGTAGATATACCTGGGCACATCGAGTGTACATAAATGAAAAAATGCTTTGGCATTGTCTTTCCTCGACGTAGAATTTTTGACATGGTCATAAATAACATGATAAAACTTGATATGGTTTTTAAAAATATAATTATAAGTCTCACCCTTTACTTCTATTCAATAAAAACTCGTTTGAACCATTATTTGGAGACCACAAGTGGAGTCACACGCTGGTAAAAGGTATTTTAAAACAGAGAGTTTTCAAGTTGCATCATTTTACGCATCATTGATGAAAGGAAAAAACCTTCATTTTAAGCTATCTCCGCTACGTTTCGGGTGGAATTAATTATGATAAAAATTGAAAATTAATTTCCAGTCCTCCACCGTTGGGTTTCACAATTGTCAAACACGGTGATATGGCTTGCCCGTTTCGGATTCCCGCTCAGTGGAAAGTGAAAGGAGAGACTGGTAACATTCGCTCTGATTTCTTTCGCCTATGCCTCGAGGGCCGTGCCATGTCAGGTCTCGTTGTACGCCTCTGAATTCCGATCGTAAAAATTTATTTTTCGCCACTTGAGTGCTACATATTTTTATATGGTCCAGAGTCCTTGTGAGATAGTATCGTAGTATGATTTTCTTAAATTCTTGGGCACTTCTCATTTACGCTGCCGTTTAGTCGATATTATTATAATGTCCAGATGTTAAGTCACTCTCTACTTCGTGCTTAATGACATTTTTCTTGTCAGATCGTAATTCACAACGTACGTAATTTAAGAAAAGATAAGTATTTCCCACAGGGAAATTTGTGACTTTTGAATAATTAACTCGTTCTAAAAATATGAGAATAAAAAGAGCCCAGAGAAAGCAATGGATGTCGCAAAATATCGGATGTGGAGTAAATGATATATATATTAGTCAATAACAAAAAACAAGACTTAACATCACGTGATAAGTATTTTTATTATTTATTATGTCTTTTTACGAAGAATTATCATTTTAAAAATAGAATGCTGGATAACGCATCACCTTATTGATTAAGAGTAAGACGTCTTTTAATTCAAATACTATTCAAATATAGTAGATTTACCTTTTTCATAGTTAATTGGTAAACTGGAGTAAAAACATGTCATCCAGTTTCGCCTATGTATGAAGGAAGGGTTTAGGACCAACACCTCATAAAGTAATGTAAAATATTTAATATAGCTTCCATAACAGTCTTTACCAACTTATATAGTCCAAGGATCAATACCCAAGGACTTTCCGCATGATATACCCAGTGGATTTTTATTTCAGTGGAGGAAGAGGGAGATTGAGAGCATTTAATTGACCTCTCGTGAGCTCGCGCAAGAAATACGAAAGGAAGAAAAAGGTCCGAATGGACTTCGGAGGGATCTCATTTTTTGCTCTCACCCTCCGCTCCATTTCCGAGAGATCTCTACACTCGCAGCGGCTGCGTAGTCTCCACAAAAACAATACGTGTGCTCGTCGAAAGAATTTTGATCGTTTCTATGAGATTATAAAACATCTCCCGTATGCACATCCCTCTGTTGGAGCTTAGAGTTAGAGAATCGATTGTGGTGTAATGAAATTTCAAGTATTTGTAGTTTAACCCGGATTGTTTGGAAATTTCACGCAAAAAAATAGCAATGTAGGCAAGATGGAGGAAAGGATTAGCAAGAGAACGTTAAAATACATATTGCTGAAGATGATCATAATTTTGGCCGCTACTGGAACCTTATTTTGTTGATGGGCAGATGAAATCGATTCCGAAATTAATTCCATATGCAGCTCAACTTCAATCATCGGATATTTTAATTTACACATAGAAATTACAACATTTGTGCGATAATTTTCTAGAAATAAAATTCTCATTCTATTTATGTAACCAAATTAGTTGTTACACAACGTAAACAGAATATTTATTTTTTGCATCAACTTCGTCTTAGCGGAGGTGATTTGGAGTACGTGCATAATAAGAATAGCGTATCTCGATTGTGAAGAAGATCGTGCTATAGAAGAAAAACAGGAGGAGCTACAATGATACATGATTACTGTCGAAAATGATAGATCTAGTGAAAGAATATTCCACTCGACATGAATTTTTAGCTGTATGAAAGAGATGGAACGGTGGGAAGCGCGAAACAACCATATGAACCCTGTTCTCCTCTCAGCTAGTCGAATAAATTAAGAAATTCCCAAACCATCGCATAGCGTGCGTTTTGTTCTGTAAGTGAGAATACGAGGCTGCTAGAACGAAAACTTGAGAAAAAGACCATTGGGTGGAAGTGAAAATTTGGATGTGATGAAGAGCAGTAAAGAACAGCCTGATTTCACGAAAAAAACGAGCAGGGTCCGAAGGAAAATGCGAGCAATGTATCCTATTAAAACGGAGTTGAATTATCTTATTGGGTCTCGAGTTATGACATATTAATTTTATAGTTAATAGTTTGGAAGTTTGGAGATTGAGAAATAGGTAAGCTCAAGGCTGCAGTATAAGATTGGGCGGGGCCCAACACTGCAGCTTTTTCTATGCTCAATGGGCACAAAAATAGATATAGGTAGAGATTTCGGACTACTCAGGAGGGTTGCAGGAAAAATGGCCTATTTATTGGAGAGATAACACCTAGTCCTTGGACAAAGAGGATCATCTTTGTTTTATAGTATCTAAGATGTTTTACTCAATGCTCTCTGGTAATATCAAGGAATGGGCATCCTTCTTCCAACTCCTGTTATTTTCTGTAAGCGTCGCCAGTAATTTGATGAATGAGAGCTTAGTCTTCAATTTAATCTTTTATGTAATCGCGACTTGTTCTGTTGGTATATCAATATTATCTCTATTCTTACCGTAAAATAACTTTTGATTACTGTGAAGTAATACAAGTTCGGAAGTCACTTTTACCGGCTCCGACTTCGATACCTTTTTTCCGTTCGGAGAATTGTTTATATAATTATGTTTCAAAGAAATTTTAATATTGTTCCATTAATAGATTCGTTAATCGGTTAGCAATCAGATGATAAGCAGTGAAACAACTCTTCATACCCAACTTTTCCATATCGTTAGAGTTCATGATATTTGAGCTAAGGTATTTTGCCTATTGCTCTCTCGAGGACAGAATTACGTTTATAGGTCAAAGACTGTATCGGAAAACGATCTAGGTTTCTGCAACCTGCCACAATGGTTACACACAATGGTGGTATCTTACTGACGGCAGCGGTTGGAGAGTTTTCGCGAACTCATTCGCTCCTTTCACCGTAACACAGAGTGGAGCCATTTTCTTTGTGTTTGTAAGACTTTCTTCGTCGATCTCACCCTATCTCGCAGAGTGCGTGGTTTCGAAACTATGATGAGGTGAATCATACAATACCGTCAACAACTCATGATTTTTTTTACGTATAAAGAGAGTTGCTGTACTGATGCTATCCATGACGCCTATTTTAGAGCTTAACATTTAATTATCCATTCGCAGCAGCGTCGGGTAAAATCTTTTACAACTTGATGAAAAAATGACTATATAAATGTGATGATCCAAGTAAAATGCCAGGTGACGTGGTAATAAGTTTTGTTTTTATAGCTAACATGTATTACTGCGAGTAATTTTCAATTTCCAAGTAGCATGAAACGCAGTTTAAAAATAAAATTTAATATACAGATAGCTGTACTGAGTTTTCTTTCTGTAAATACTTTTCTCCATTTCTTTGTACTTTACGTCAATGTTCTTCACTTCTAATATTTCGAAATTCTGTGAATGCACCCAGTGGCGTTCGTCATGGTATGTTACATGGTGATTCGTTATACTATGCTTGCTCTTTCCTTACTATTCCCCTTACATCTAAATTGTTCTTCCCTAAACTTTCCCTGCCTTTTTCTAATTTATTTATGCGCTGAATCAGTTGTCCTTAACGTTTTATTATTTGCTGTCATATCCCATGAGCGCTTTTCTTTCCCATTCCTCAAATAACCCACATCTACTAAGCCTGACATTCAACCTCGTTTTTACCTTGTTAGAAGTTTCCATTCAGCTTGCCTTAACTGAAACGTTATCGTTTGTACTTTTTCTTAAGTCTGAGTTTATGACCGACTATATAACATATAAACTAAAACAGTCCGGAATGTTTTCTAAATTTTGTAAAATATGCCGAAATGGAGAAATAATTCTTTTTAATATGCTTTGATTAGCTTCTGTCCGTAAATATTCGATACATATACTTCAATCACATTTTTGGACAGCTTCGGGAGTCGGACAAAAAGGAAATGGTTGTTGAAATTGATGTGGAAGGTTTCAATTAAGGAAAAATAATACGTGGTCTTGGAAATGAAATTTTAATGGAGAAAGTTACAAGTAAGGAATGATAAAATATAAAAATCATCTTCAGAAAAGCAATATGCATTAGAAACGTAAGAAAAACAAAAAGTGGGAAAGAAATTGAAAGAGATGATGAGGAAATAGAAGAAATGATCAGCGAGACGTTATATGGAGGAAGGCGGCAAAATAAATACGATGGAGGGATGAGAGGAAATTTTTCTCAATGCACTTATCGTTAGACGCTTGCAGGATAATTGGCAAGATCTCAAAACCCCTATATAAAAGATCGCGGTTGAGGGATTTAATAACGTTAAGCTAAGAGTCTCATTAATTCAACAGTTTGAAGATCTTACTTGGTGGAAGGTTGACATTGTAATGAGACAAACACTTTATCTTCCAGGGTTTATTATGCAACGTACAACTTACCTGAAGATGGAGCTATTGGCGAACTCGGTTGTAAATTCTATTATAACCCACTGAAGTTCCAAAGTTCTTGTAATTTTAAAGACTCATAGTTTCCTATTGTTACTAGTAGACTTACCGGGAAGACTGTTGTACATAGCAGTGTTATATTCGCTAGATGAAGACTTCTTACAATACCCTACATAGGCGACTGAAATTCAAACAACCGGAAGTCCTTTCGCGAAAGGAGCTGTTTCTGAGACAATCTTATTCTCATCCTGCGATATTTCATAAATATTACCTATCTGGAATTCTCTTTTGTACCAACACCCTTTTTTTCAAAGGTTAAACGTGATGCCCCGGAAATTAAATCAAGAAAAACATTTTCAAAACAAACCAAAGGACCAAAGACGGAGATGTCTGATAGGAATTAAATTTTTTCATGTTCTATAAGCCAAGTAAATTCCACAATTAAGTTTAGCATATCAGGCGATATTTTGTGGAAATGGGGTACAGATGCCATGATCTCACAACATAAGTTTTTGTTCACTTTCCAACAGAATTTTATTCAACCGACCAAGGTTTCGACATGAACTATGCCATTTTCAAGGTCAACCTTGGTCTGTTAAATAAAATTCTATGGAAAGTGAACAAAAACTTATACTGTGAGATCATGGCATAAATTACTTATATTTTCATTGCAAAACAAGTTGAACGTCATCATAAAAAGTAAACAGATGTCCATTTCTTCAAAAGTTTCTATAAATGTAGATAAATATGCTCCATGTTTTTTTGTCATCGACCTGTCTAATTCATTGTTTGGAAAGGAAAGAAAAAGAAAAATAATTTTTAACCTGAGGACTCATTGCTATCGTCACGGTTCTTCTGGCCCATATGAGCCATAATATTCCCGACGCTGACGGAATTTCTCCGGAATATTCCATATGGCCAGCAATATTCGATTCCTTCTCGCGTAGCTTTCGTTGTAGGTTCTCTATCTCTCCCTGACAAATTTCCACGGTGTCCCTCGAATGTCTCCTTATCCAGGATAATCTCTGCATTTCTTCAGCAGTAGCTCTTGAGCAACTTTCCTTTTGAGCGTGAACCATCTGCCATTTTCTTTTCCATTAGTAATTTCTTTGAATCACCCTCCATAGAAATGTTTCCCTCCAAAAATCATAACAAGACTCTATAATCATTACAAGGTCTCAAAAGCCTTTCCGCACTCGAGGCAGTCAACAAGGATTAATGCAAATATGACTGGAAAATCAATTCTTACGGAAAGGACGACACATCTGAGTTCTATTTGAAGATTTTGTGGAGCACAGCTGTGATTTACAGTTGCAGTCTACGTACCGGTGGGAGGCAGTTGGGGTCTGGACAGACGCTGCCTTTGATGCTTCTTCCTCGTATAAATCCCTAGGTCACTCTTTTCTCGGCGCCGAACTGGGTCGGGGCGATGCAGCGCGGAGCGCATCCCGAACGTCAGCTATTCATTCCTTTTCCTTTTTCACCCGTGACATTGCCGCAGTATCACTACGAAAGAAAACACCTGCATCGTAAATGAAACATCCTCTTACTCTGCCCTGCCTTTGCCTTGAATAATAGTTCAGCTTTTTTTAAAAAGATGTTCCTGAAATATTCGATGGTTGGTGTTACATTCAACTATTTTCTCCTAAAGTAGCATTCATCTCTGGAAATTAATTTCTAAATTTACCATGAAACTGAATACACCATAATCCTATGGTTAGGTCATTACAGAGACGAAAGCCCGCATTAAAATGGACGTGTCACTTCCCAGAACATGAATTTACCTATGTTACGGGAAGTATCACAAGTTGCGATATATTTTCACAATAAAGTCAACGAAGTGTGGCGGTTACATAAATGAAACATCTAAGAAAAACTCACACATGATATTTTTAAATTATCGACCACATATGTGGTATTCCTCAGATGAAGAAGATTCTAGGATTAAGTCGGGAAGGTTTACTCGGGGGGAGAAGGAGGAGGGGAAATGGGAGAACTTACTTTAAAACGTTAACTTATAAATAAAAAGGAACTATTTGTTATATATACTTATGAATATATTTTAAAATCAGTTCTTTTTTTGGGTGGCGGGATACGCGGCATCCAAGCGCACTGGAATTTATTCGCAGCGGTCCCGCGTTCTGCAGGGCGGGACCCGGACCGGTCCGCGTGTAGTGGTATCCCGCCACGTAATTTTGTCCCGCACCGGGATGTGCCGATCTCAAGGCATTCAATCTCAAATGCTGCAGTAAGCCGAATTAAGCTGAAGCGTAAAATATCGATATGAATCTTGAATACAAATGAGATGCGAAATACTGCCTTCGTGGTGTACAGTTGCGCATTATCGTATCGGAGTGTTTCGAGTTAAGTCCCTAGCATTTTCACTCTGATGTTTAAAAATATCCAAAATTCACCTCCTACTTCAAAAGTGCTTCCACAAAAGCAGTGAACCGCGACCGCCACCAGCTGTAGTATTGGCGCGCTCTGATTGGTTGACATTTCGCCTACCGTAAGCCGTAATGATGGGACAACCATCTTCCATTAGACAGCGCCCAACAGCTTACGTTCATTATAAAATAGACTAAAAGCGTTAACTTATTACGCCCATCGCTTCTATCTGTTCTTGACGTTTGATTCAACAGCTACGCATTTTTCTATTACTTTTATTACTCTTGGAAAGATGGTTAGCCTACATTTTCTAGAGCACCTGCATGTGCCAATTCACTTTCCAATGGGTATGGTGATAGGGGTTTCGAGGAATAATTCATTTGATTTATGGTGTCGCGAAAAACTTAAAAATATCCTCAAATGATACAATGGTTTTTCATGAACTATTTCATCACTTTTACCCTGTCTAACCACTATTGTATTCTCCATCTTTGCGGTATGTTTTGCTGTGGAATCTGCATGGCGAATTTATTCAAATATACTTCAATGGACACATTCAGTAAATAAATTAATAAAGTAATACGAGTAAGTTTGGTGATCACAACATGTGTGAAGTGTCGTTGTGTTGTTGCGCTCTGTAAATGAGACCAACCTGATTGCGTATTACACATCAGAAATACCTTATTACAGCCTAAAATCGTCTGATTAATTCATATTTTTTGTATCATTTTTATTCTGGTCTTAAAAAATAATACATTTTAAAGTCATATTTCATGGCTAGACAGCTCTCGTAATTTTACAACATTACTATACTTTTATATTTCAAGTTAACTTCTTAAGTCCTTCCAAAAAGTAGCTTTCAATGTGTGAAATTGATATCCCTTAATTGTTAGTATTATTTTACGAAATGTTTTTAGATTGTGAAGAATCACGAGGTTGATAGAATAAAAATTAAGGTGACTAATTATGTTCCTCAAATGGGGGAGAGGTGTAGCTCAATGAATTGATGACGAGTTTTGGGGGAATATATAGAGAAAAAATTGGTTCGTTACCGCTGTTTTCGGGACTTAAAAATTCAGAGTTAATTTTTATATCCTCGACTGTATTTTCGGACAAATAAATGAGTGCCCTCTGTAGAACGCCGAGGCAGAGGACAAAGGGTAATAAGTACAAACCGGTCCAAATTAATTAATCGAATGCAATTACAAACGACGGATTCCAACCCCCACCGCCCTACGCCCGCGGTTCGCGAGGAAAAGGGGGTGGCGCCGCCCTCTGCCGCCGACGCCGTGCGTAATTGTATGTTTAAAGCGTCGTGGCCGTTTTGCATGCAGTGAGGAAAAACAGACGAGGGGGGGTAAACAAAAATAAAAGGAAAAAAACCACTCGGACGGTCGTATCGATCTGGGGGAGGCGAAGGAGAGTGGGATGAGGGAAATGAACGAAGGAGGGAGATGATGGGGGGGGGATGAAGAGATGCAGGAGTGTGGCGGGGGGTGGGTGGGTGCAAGAAGGGCTGAATGGTGGTGAAAGTGCGGATGGGGTTGAGGGTGAATGTAGGGGAACGGTAGCGGGAGGAGGGAGGGGGTATAAGGGTGGAGGGGGGGAATGGGAGGGGGGACGGTAAAGGGAAAAAATAGAGGGAACGAGAGAGAGAGAGGATCTGTTTTTATGACACGGCGGGAATGCAATTCCTTCCCCTCATTCGACCCCCCCCCTCTGCGAAATGCAAAAAAATGGATGTGGAATGAAAAAAACAAGAGAAGGTGGGGAGAGCGCGCGCGACCGTGGATGAGAATCGGAAATCCATTGGGAAGGATATACGGCAGTGCGCATGTCCGCCATATTACATATGCACACACGCTCCCAAGCAAACACCAAAGCGACTATGAAATACATACGTGTGGGCATGCAAGCACAAGGGGCAGTGGGAGATCAGTGGGAGGGGAGGATACGGGTAGGGGGGGAGGAGAGAAGAGTCGTGGGGGCGATGATATCGGCGCTGTTTAGTCAACATAGGGTCGGGGTAGGAGGGGATTTATGCGACGGGGCGGGGGTGCGAGTGGGGGGACGGGAGGGGGTGGGATCGTCGAATGGGCCCAGGGAAGGGTAGTCGGCGGTGTCGCGGAGCATTCACTGCATCCCTCCGCGGGTGTTTGGCCGCCTCGTGCGCGCGCATTCGCCGTGGCGAGGAAACAAAAGAAGGAGCAAGTTTATTAGCCCTGGGACGCAAAACTCCCATGCTAAGAGCTGCGAGTACGCCTTTGAAAAAAACATCAAGTTGTGGTAAACTGAAAAAATAAACTTAAATCCGGAATAGCGATCATTAACCCCGCAGGTTGATTTGTGGGGAGAGGGGCTTAGCCCTAATGTTTATTGCGAGCGACGAGCTCACTTCATCAAGCACCCAACCACAAGTTGCAATTCATTCCTTTCTGCCAACTGTGTGTCAATATTCCTCGGGGGTGGTTTCCAAAGCTACTAACTATGTCGATAGATCAGTATATTTTAACACTTGAAGTCATAAGTATTTTACATAGTAATCCATGATCGACTTCAAACTTATTACTTATACCCATGAAAAGTAAAGACTATGAACTAGTTGAGTAATTTCTTTCTACATCGAAAATATCTTAAAGCTAATTAAAATATTTTCTATTTTATAAGTTTGTTAACTGAGGAAACAGAGTTTTTTGATTTATTTACTTTTTAAAGATTAACTGCGTTGAAATGGTAGTAACAGAAGTTTTGTAACGTAATTATGTAGTGCATTAATAATATTAATATATGATTTATGGTTTTACCTGTGAACATATTCCAAGTTATTGTATTATGCTATATTTAAGGCGAAAGCTTAACGTTTTAATAAATGGTTTTTATGCTATTCCATTTACTTATATAGTCTTGATGAATAAACTTCAGTAATGGTTACTAGTTTTTACTGGTGGATCCGCAATGCGAATACCTTAAAAAACCAAGTGCCTTTGTGGAAGTGATGTTTTTGAGTCCACCATTGCTTTAGGGGTTTAAAAATATTTATGTACCTCCTTGTGAAGTTCATAGAGAGTGAGATATTGTGACTAGAGAATATGTGTATGTCTTTGTAAAGGCTATTATTGATCGTTTGTAAAATTCACCCCAAATAACCGCTTAATGTATTCTCCCTCGTGACTCTTTCAAAGTGGGCATGATGGCCTTTAAATGATTTTTATTATTGCGAGGCTATAAGCAAATTGCGTATGTTATTTCTAGGCAGTGAACTCGTAGAAGATTTTTGCTTGAAACAATATGCCCGGAGTCGGAGGATGGATTGTCTAGCACGTGGTTCGTCCGGAGAGTCCTCAGAGTCGAGTGTGAGCGGCAGTCATGTTCAGTTTGCATTCCATCGCGATGGCAAGAGGTCTTACAAGGAGTCTGTCGGAGTCGGCATGGTTTAGATAAGGCGGAGGACGGGATAAAGGAGAGGGCGGGAGAGCATGGGAAAGCAAGCATTTGTTGCTCGTATCTGGACGAATCTGCTCGCTAATATTGTCGCAATACATCAGTGCGCTATGTACATCTTCTGGCGTAGAAGGCTTCATTGCGGATTATCTCATGAAATTGAGTGCCAAAGTAGCGGAAAATATATTCATTTATATGTTAAGTGGTATTTGACCTCCAATGATTGCCTCCGGGTTTCAGCCTCCAGCTCAATGAGCAGTGAAACAATTTTTCAGAAGTCTAAGAAATTGCCTCAGGGAGAACAAAATAATTTTATCGCTTTGATGAAATTGCTGGAGATAGATGAATTCGACTTTTCCAAATTTTCGTGAATTCTTCTTGAATGAAAGTTGCTCCATATTTAATAAGCCTCGTGATAATTTGTTCTCATTACCATGACCTGGTGCCATCTGCAAGTATATTTCCTGTATCCATTCTGTTGAGAGAGGCCATCTTACATTTGCGTGTCCTTCTAATTTTTTCAATTCTACAGAATTCTTCCCGTTCTAAAATAAACTTTCCCATTTTTTCTGCTTTACAGAGATTTCCCCTCAAATCCTTTTTTACCAAGAGTCTTTTATCCTTTCTAATTACATTCTCTGATTGAAGTTTGATTCGAATATTTTCAGGTCAACTATAATGCTACCCTGATGTTCCGAGGGGGAACTTTCTTTATATTTTAATGCTGTTAATTTAATGATACTTTTGAAATACCACTTTGAGATTCAGTCATCTAAGTTAATGATTTCTCTCCTTCTCATAGAGGTGTGATTCTCCCCCTCAGTAATGTTTCCTATCCCAATATTCAGAGGGCATTTAAGAAAAATAGAGAGCTCTGGAATTCTGATTGGATTACACTGACTGGTTTGGTTATGATAAGCAGCTTACTTCTGAAAAATCGTTTTCGATAGTCGTTTCTCCAAACCTTACTCATTTTCTGTCACCTTGCTATGATGTATAGCAGCGGGAGACAATCAACTGGTTTATCTCTCTAGGAATGAGTGATGGAGATTTAATTGGATCTACTTTTTTATTCAAGCAGGGAATATTCAACATTATTGGTAACTTCTTTATAAAACACTTTGCCTAAAGATTGGATTTATTCTCGATATGCTATAATCTTTCTAGTTCTTAGATATTAAATATAGAAAATAACTTATAAGCTTGTTTATAATGAATAATATCCTTCCTATTTAACTCCACATAAGTAAAATAAATTGATCGAAAAAGTTTGCATTTATAAATCGCCTTTGTACTCATTCATCCTCAGAAAGCATTGATAAACTTACTTGGTCATTCGTGTGGTAAGGGATAATTGTAGATGAAAAGGGTTAACAATGATCAACCAAATGATGTAACTGAATGTGTCTAATGGCATATAGTCCTACTTTTTGTTTGTTCAACCTTTCAGGAGATCGATAAAGATATACCTTTTAGGGAGGTACCTTTTACAAGATACAATTTATTATTCGAGTTGGTGCGCGTGACCCAGCCGCATAAATACAATTGATGCCAT
Organism: Ceriagrion tenellum; assembly: GCA_963169105.1. Taxonomy (NCBI): domain Eukaryota; kingdom Metazoa; phylum Arthropoda; class Insecta; order Odonata; family Coenagrionidae; genus Ceriagrion; species Ceriagrion tenellum. The sequence continues at coordinate 25,933,326 of OY720636.1, read as the reverse complement.
GTTACCCAAACACGTTAAAATGCGTTTAGGGAACGTAAAAATTGACTTCAGATTGTAGCTATCCTGAATAAGAATTAAAATTGGAAGACATATGGAGATCTGAGTGGATGCGGTGACACAAAGCGAATTTAAGTGAGTCATTTCGTACTTGGTTGATGATAGTTCATTCTGTAGAGAGTAACGTTGATGGTTAGATGAATGGTAGTGACCTTAGTGGTACGATTTCGTAGCCGTGACTCGTGCCATATCGATACTCCCAATCACATCTACATCTACGTCATACCCTGCAAGCCACCCAAAGGGTGTGTGGCAGGGGGTGCTTTCGCACCAGGCATGCATGAATGATATGGTAGAACACCGACATTACGTTAAAACCCGCGTACCACACATGCAAAGCACCAATTAAAAATCTAATTCCCAAGAAACATTCTATCTTCAATCGTTCCAACATGCAAGGGATACAAAGACTACTACTACAGATTCAAAATATCATGCATAAATAAGAACATCAATATTTACATCATGCATAAATAAGAGAGTAGAGAATATAATGAGAAAGATTTACTGCCTGCCTATTGTCAATACTCGACCTATTCATGACGACAATCACAGCTGTTATGGTCCCGAATGGTACGCGGAAAAAATGACATTTTATACCTGTCGGTTCTACAATCTAGCTCTCTAATTTTATTGGCGCGATCTAATCTGCCGTAGTACGAAGGAGTTAATAGTATGCTTTTTACGTCGTCAGTAAAATGATTTTCCTGAAATTTATTTAGGAGGTTAAGCCTATAATTTAATCTACGCTGTGATAGCGATTCCCATCCTAATTCTTCTAACAGTCCAGACACACTAGTCAACTTATCGTAGCATCGTTTCACAAACCTAGCTCCTCTTCGCTGTACGCGATCTAACTCTGATATCAACCCCGTTCCGTATGGATCCCATACACTAACAGCATATTCCAGATGAGGCCTAACGATTGAAAAATAACAACGTTCTTTCACTTTCTCATCACATTTTCCGAGTACTCTCTTGATAAAGCCTAGCTTCCTATATGCTTGACCGCATATTTCCCTAATATGTTTTCCCCAAGATAGATCGTGAGTTATTGTGACCCCTAAGTACTTGACAGACTCGGGGTGAATAATTTCCGTATTATTAATTCTGTAATCCCTACCTGGCCTATTTTTCTTTTTCCAAAAGCTGACTGCTACGCACTTTTTTATGTTTAGTTCCATCTGCCACTTTTCGCACCAAGCATGAATAGCAAGTAGGTCGATTGTTAACGAGTCGCTATCTTCGGAATTGTTAATATCCCTATACACAACCGCGTCGTCTGCGAAGAGTCTAAGCTTACTTTTTACGACGTTGCTAATATCATTTATGTACAAGAGAAATAAAAGTGGACCAATTACACTTCCCTGAGGAACACCCGATGTAACGCTAACTGTGTTTGACATGATACCGTCCATGACAACCCTTTGTTCCCGCCCATGTAAGAATTGATTAATCCAACTAATAATGTTTTTATCTATTCCATATTCTTCTAGTTTTGAGAGCAACTTAACGTGAGGTACCTTATCGAAAGCTTTCTTAAAATCGAGGAATATCGCGTCAACTTGAACATTATTTTCACCCGAGAGCAAGATGTCATGAACGAAGAGGGCCAATTGGGTTTCGCAAGATCTACCCTTTCGAAATCCGTGTTGGTTATTTATTAATAATTCCTCCCTATCTAAATGACTCATAATGGAGCTTACGATTATGTGTTCAAATACCTTACAGGAAATGGATGTGAGAGGAATAGGCCTGTAGTTACTAGGGTCTTCCCTGTCGCCGCTTTTGAATATAGGTGTGACATTTGCTACTCTCCAGTCCTTAGGCACTACGTGATCTACTAAAGATTTGGTAAATATTAATTCTAAGTAAGGTGCTATGTCTGATGCCAATGTTTTATATACGCGAGCAGGTATTTGATCTGGACCGGGGGATTTGTTTGGGTTGATATTTTTTAGCTGCTGTTCTATGCCACGACAATTTATAATAATTTCAGGCATACATGTTTGGGAACGAACTGGCTGCGGATCGAAAAGATGTGTTGTATAAATACTGAAAATGCTTTTGAAGAATGAGTTTAACGAATTGGATTTTTGTAGACTGTTGGTTGGCTTTTCCCCTTTGATATTCTTAAGCGTGTGTACTGTTGATTTATTTCCTTGAGTGTCCCTAACATACGACCAAAATGCCTTGGGATTATCATTCAATTGTTCTCCCAGTAATTTACTTTTGAAATCAGCTAACGCCCTTCGGCACGCTTTTTTTGCTAAGAGTTTAGATATTTTGTAATTTTCGGTGACTGTGTATAGTTCTTCGGAGGATTTGTTAATTTTTGCCCTTTTTAACCTAGCATGACATGTTCTCTGGTGCTTTAATGTTTTTCTAACCTCCGCGTTATACCACCTAGGCTCTGCATTGGCTCTTTTCCATTTACTTGGTATGTATTTGCTAACTACTGATCGTGTAACGTTGAGGAAAGTATTCCACAAAACCTCAGTATTACTGTTGATACTTATTTTTTTAAAATTAGTAAATGACTTTTCAACTCTCGTTTCATACCTTCGTAGTCAGCCTTATTAAACAAGTAGATTTTTCTTTGTGGATTATGTTTCTTGATCATGCTCACGGAAAAATTAGCTCTAACTATCTTGTGGTCGCATATTCCCTTATCCGTACCTATGTTTACAACCATGTGTGGAATATTTGTCGCTGAAAGATCAAGTGTATTTTCCCTCTAGTTGGAGCCGTGTCTAATTGATGTAGTGAGTGAGATGTGAATGTATACAGAAGTGACTCACAAAGGTCTCTGTCTTTACCCCCAGTGATAAAACTGTAAGTGTCCCAGTCTATGGACGGAAGATTGAAATCCCCACCGATTATAATATGACAGTCATCATCTAGGAGGGAAAGAGAGAATTAGGGTTCTTGTAGTTTAGCCGTCAAGTTGTGAGATGAATTAATGGAAATGAGTCATCATATCCGGTGATATCTGAGGGAGATGTGAATTGACTTCGACATCAACCTCTTACGGGGCATAATTTCTCTTGGGTCGATGGAAAGTTGTTTATTTCAGCCATCTCTACTTATCTGAGGGAAAATTTACATTGGTCAGAGTTGGCCATGAAAGTTTTGTCTGGAATCATAAACGGTAAAGCACTAACCTTCCAACCCTTGTGGGCTGCAATTAACTGCACGATGATTCGTGACTCCTTTCATTTCCTCCCTCTCCTTGAAAGTCATTCCTCTTCACTAGAAACGTTGGCGCTGGTGTAGCTCCAGATGTGAAACGCTGAGCTCCACCAGTATGTCATGTCTTTCCAGCAAGTCGACTTCAAGTAGCGACAACTCTCGGCGATGGCGCCGTAAAAAAGGGGAAGTGAGCTTTACTGCTCCTGAAGTTGATTGGGGAGTTGGCGCAGATGGATCAGCGGATTATTCATCTACAGAGGAAAATGGCGTCTTGCGATTGGTCTTAATAAGTTGAGCATATCATTTGCTTTACTTAACATCTAAGTGTTGGCTGAATGCTTAGTTCAATTACTAAGGTAAGGAGTCAGGTATACCAAAATCTTCATGCATATCCTCGAGAGTAATAATTACAGTCATTTCACCCTGCCGCGACTCAGTTCTCAATTATTATCTTTTTACCCCTTGCTTGCCGTCGTAAGGGCGTAATGCAAAGGTTGTTACGGCCCGTCGCGGCACCTGCATTCAGAAGGTTTTTTTTCTGTTTTCTATCGGTAAAAGGTAGGTTTTGTTCGAAGTCAGAATATCCTCCCGGTTTCATACACTTCCAGGGTCCTATTTACTTTTAGTATTTCCTTTTTTGTTCTACCAATCTTCATCCCGTCCATAAAACTTATTCTCTTTCTTCCCCTTCCCCGCCTGCTCAACATTCTTAACTCTGTCACAGTCTTGAGCAACCCATCGCCCCTTATTAATTCCTCTAGCCACCTACCCTGTCTCTCCGTGATTTCATTCGGATGTTTCCTTTCCTAGCCCACCTACTCGCTTGCCTTTCTCTCCATCCACCTCACCTTTTCCATCCTTCTCCGCACCCACATCTCAAATGCCTGCAGCCTATTCTTAAACTCCTTTCTGAGGGTCCACGTTTCTGCCCCATGCAACGCTACATTTTTTATATCAAGCTCTACCCGCCTCTTCATCTCATCCTTACCCGGTCACATACCCTAAGGCCCCCGTAATCAGTTTCTTCTATTAATAAATACCTCCTTAGCCTACACTATTCTCCTCCTTATGTCTTTGCTGCTGTGTCCATTTTCCTCCAGCGTACCACCTAAGTAATTAAAATGCTCTACTTGCTCAAGTTTGTGCCCTCCAGCTCTGTTGGCTTAAGAAGAACGACTTAACAACAGGAATAAATCAGTCAAGGGAGAGGACGAATAATAGAAACGTTTCTTTGGAAAATTCGTGCTTTGCTTTGTTTCTCCTGATGTCGTGAGTGTTTTGTGAGAAGAAAAAAAATGTATTAGCCATCTTTCGCCGGTTTATATCTTATTCTTTCGCGTTTTGCTGTGATAATGTACATGCAATGCTGACATATAGCGGTATCCTCCGCGAAAGGAAACTATGGCTATCATTATTTTTCGAGTAACTATATGCTTGAGTGCAACTTTAAGCTCGCTATATAATTTTCCTTATAGGATGCTTGCATGACGACAGCTAGCGCCGGGAGTGACCACTTTCGGTAGAAATATGAGAAGAGCATATGTACGGGTGATTGACCTAAGTGATATGAAATAATGATTTTTGAACTCTTGAGGACATATTTTTATTGTAAACATGTGTTGTACACACGGTTTGTCCCAACGAAGAAGATTTCATTAAGTTTTGATCTTTGTACGCGAAGGCATCTGGTAGCCACAATTGCTGTGTGCTCGGATGCAGAAATGCACCCGGCTGAAGGAGGGAAACAATGAAATATTATTCTCTTTTAATATTATACTTCTCATACTGACATACACAGATTGATTATTATTATATTTCCATTCGAACTGTGTCGTAAATTGATACTGCTGAATCGAGGATCATGACTGGCGTCTAATTTTATCGCTTGTTAGCCTTCATTACATTGTTTTGCACTATTAGTACGAAGACTTTGATGTCATGTGCAATAGGGAGTCATTTCCTAACAATGGAGTTTAATGTTAAGTTCGTAAGGCTGAAAATATGACTTTTAACTAAGGACAAGGTCGGTGAATTTTCACAGCTCATCAGCTGTAGCACGAAATGTCATAGCTAGTAATCAATTTAAATGCCTGCTACACGTTCCTCACTGTATTGTAATGTAATGTAACATTTAAACTAAAAGCTCATAGAAATATGATGGAGAATATCAGGTGGTATTTAGATGTAGCAGATCAACTGTTGATCAGATGTACTCAGTAACGCAAGTATCAGAGGAATTTTGGGTGTATAATTTATATCTACACCAATTGTTTGTAAATTTGAAGCAGATTTATGGCAATAAAGAGGTGGACAAATTATATACCATGACGCATGGCTTTCACATGTCTCCATAACGAGAATGACCACCACCACCTAATGTGAAGTAAAAGTGACACGGAATGTATCAAGCAAGTTTGAAATTACTCATGGGCTAAATCGACGAGGTGGATCGGTACCAATTCTATTTGACTTGTCTCTGCAGCATTCCATATGGAATGCCTGAGTCAGCACTAACGTAACCCTTGTACACCAATAAATGCAGATATTTGGAGTTGCTATGACATTAATATCCACGAGAGATCGGTTCTATCGGAAATAAAATCCTTAGGGAAGATGGAAACGGCTGCTATGGGAGTTGGACTTAGGATAAATGAACGCAAAACCTGATTTATGAAGCAAAGGCTTTCTTTCCGTCGTTGGTAAAATCATATGCGATGGACGCCCATAATCCGGACGTGGTTTGAACTGAGAACAATTATCAATTATTTTAATTTGATTAAAACCTTGAGCGACCAAGTGATGGCCGGACGAAGACGTCGCCTGCTACCCCAGGGCCATGCGTTCGTGTCTCTCAAAAGAGGTATTTTTTTCATTCCCTCGGATATGATAATGTTTTTTCATCATTTCCCACGTATAACTACTCCCGATATTGAAATCTGGAGGTGATTTTTCAGGAAAAATTAGGGAATGTTGATACGTGAATGTTGGTACGTTTTTCTTTCTTATATACTCGATGTATTTTTAATGAATTTTGTTGACGTGGTATTCTTACCAATTGGTAGGCTTTATCGGCAGAGCTCTTAGTTGACCCGAGGGTACAGGATTATAATCCATGCGAAGCATCTTTCGATACCCTCAGTTAAAACAGGGCATGTTGTGTTATTACCCAGGTGCCCGATCTCGCGAGATAATCATCAACGGCCGAGGAGAAAATTTCCCTTCCCACTATTTCGTGAATGTCATCCATCGTTTGCCTTATAATAGGAAAGTTATCCGTTGAACTGACCATTAGTTATGTACTCCTTGCATATTCCGTGAAGCATCAACAAATTTCAGCACGTGGGCATATCCAGGTCAGTACAGCCCTTTGCGCTGTGTAATCAGGGCAACTGACCCGGGCCCCACGCCTCAGAGGGCCCTGCATTTAAGAGAAGCTCTGTTATTCCAGGAATAAAAAAATATATGGAGAAAAATGTAGTGCGGCCAACAAATCTCTCGCTCCATACTTTTGTAACGTCTTTTTTAAATTTCGAATAGAAAAGCTGAATGCAAAGTAATACATAGTTTTATGGAGTTAAATTTCCTTTACTGATTAACCATTATGGAATTTAGCTAATATTTTCGGCTGCGCCTACAATATTGCTACTTGTACAAAGATTGTACTGAGGTATATATAGAAATTCTCATATGTGTACCTAAAAATGCCACAGTGAAATTCAGCCATTTATGCTTTTGTTCCTTCTCGTTTTAATTGGACTACAAAAGAACGTGTATTTAGGTCCGATGGCCCAAGTAATCCGACCATGCGTTAATGGTGTCAATTTACAGATAACAATACGGGCAAAAGATAGTTGAAGGGTATTTTTGAGCAGTAAATGGGAGGGAGGGGCGGTTAGGAAGCAGTACATTCCGGAGTGGTATCAACATAATTGCTGAAATTATAAAGTATACATTTGGAAATATATTTTTTAAATGATTAACCTACATTCAACCAGGGTTAATGTTTTTCAGTCATTTGCAGTAGTTTTTAGTTTGCAAGTTTTCTTAATGCAGTGCGAAATTTTGGGTCTATATGCAAGACTTGATGGCCTGAATTATGCGGAACTAAAATTACAAGAAATATAATTGAATGATACGCTAATAAACTGTGATGAAATCTAAGCGTAGTGGTGTCATCTTCATTGGGTATAATTTGTGAGGAAAATATATCGCCGTTGTAGTGCATTTATGCTAGTAGTTCGAGTTAGTATTAATGCTAAGCAGTGCATTAATACTTAGTTGTTAGAATTAAAGTTAATTATATGCATTCAAAGTTAGATGTTCCAAATTAAACTGACTTTCCCTAATGGTAACATAAATGATATAATTGAATTGTTTCAGTGCCAATTTGATACTGTTCCTTTTGCATATTAAGACAAATTTTATCCTAAAATCCTATTTGAAATATCTTGTGTAGTTCACTTTGTACTTTAATCGTCCTTCACATTTAGATCCGAAAATTTGTCTTCCACTTGGGATCATACCAAAACTTAGGAATTTTTTGTTTTTATTTAAAATAAGCTTGGATCTAGAATTAATGAATATACATTGAAAAATAATTATAAAGTATTCCACAAACTGATTTAATTATTCAGGGCTCGAATAAGTATATTGTTTAAGGCCTAACTGTGAAGTTTCTATACTAGGCAAGCCCTACGAGCGGCCCTGATCAGGCCCATTTGGGAATTCTATCCGTCCCGCAAATTAATAAAATTAATCATAGCTTTACACTCAGCAGAATTTTTAAGTATGTTCAAACTTGTAAGAACTTAATTGATTCATCCAACGTATTGTCTCTTAATATGGATGATCCGGATAAACTGATTAAATTGGTACATAAAATTGATTTTATCAATGCTTATTATTCACACAGCCGCCGAAGAACTATTTTTTTACAATGCGTCTCTCAAAATACATAACACATGGAATATGGTTCGCGAGCCGAAAGTTTTGCGCACCCTTGCCTAACAGAGGATGAATAGATTGGTTTCTCATTCTTACACATTCAAGATACTATCCAATAACATGTTTCTATTGGATCCATTTTTGTAATTTTCGCCTAAGTCAGTTTTTTAAACTAGTGCGACAAGCAAAGCTAAGACCACTATCCTAACATCTAGTCATGGAGAGACATTAGTAACACGCCTATATTTATCCTCAGCAGTGCTTTTAAACAATTGCTTTTTGATTCTCTAACAATTAACTAAAGGTTGCTGAAGAATCGGTTCATGAGGGAATACACTCAAACTTTAAATAAAGCTTCATGACAAGTTTTTGAATCAACTTTATCGACGACTTAGCAATTGATAAGCCCATTTGATTGCAGGATTTTTGTTTCCATTCATTTGGTCATCCCTTTTAAGTCTGTTTCACACGAGGCACACGCTTGCACAATCAGATGCATGTTCAAACGTGCATTTCAAATTGAGTTGCGCAATGCGGTGAATTGCTGTAACGAAAGCACGAGTGCATGGATGAGAGATGGCATAATAGCCCCTGCTCTAATTCAATTATTATTGCACCTCAGATCACGAAAGAAATGCTGTTTTAAATTGTGCAATTGCAAGCCCCAGGTAAAACGGGCTTAAGAGGGACTTAAAATCATTAACTAGTTCACTTATGCCCGTTTGAGTTTTCGTTTACTTTCACATATGCCAACTCTGATTTACTCAAAAAATGCCAAAAATATGTTTTCACTTCGTCTAATACCCATTCATCAAATGTAACTTGGGTCATGGAGAATCTTGGATAATAAAATCGAAGAGGTACAAATTATGAGTAGAAATAAATAGGAGAAAACCTTGGTTTATTTTATGTAATGATTTTTATTTATCGTAATGATAATCACTACTTTGTGCTATGTACACAGCTTGGAGCAGGAATGCAGTAGAAATAGGCGTTCTAGAAAAAGTTACAAGAAAGACAAGGCCATGGACGAGTGCATTAATTATTGAGGATTAAAGGCTCACCATTTCCACTCTCCCTCCCTCTCGCCTAATTATCCTCGTCAACCACCCCTCCGTCCGAGGACACCAACACATCTCGTCTGCTTCTCACACTTTTTAATTTCACACTCACACAATGAGAGGGAGGGGAATAAAGCTCTCTACTAGTGGGTATACACATCTCTAAGGCTTCATTGCATGCAAAAGAAACACAATTTCCATCCAGTTCTCAAAAAATGGTCAGAAATATCACGCCGCCATCCACATAATTCCAATTTATCACGGCCAACTTGTGAAAAAATATATGTGTAATGTGTGTGATTACATATTTAGGAAAATAATAATAGTATATTTATATATATTCATATATTATTAAACGTTCTAAAATGGGGTTCAGTTATTTTTTTAGTGATCCCGTACCCTGTACCCAATTTCTGTTTTTCTTATCTCTACTAAACTGTACATTCACTCGCTAATGTCTTCACCCACTGATCCCCTAAGCGTAGACCACTGCACCACGTTAGAGTCAAACCCCGCTTTCGGGACAATGAAAGCAAGGCATGCTGTCCAAAAAAAGTCAGAGGTAGCGTTCTTCGCGATGGGCAAAAACCATCGCGTTCCGCAGGAAAATTCCTCAAGATACACCAGTCTTCAATCTCCAAGGGAACATGGTCTTAGTCCTTAATTAGGTACTTCAAGTGGAAAGTCGTACAGTACACCTCAAATCCACCCGCCACATATCGTATACGCAAAAAGAAACAAGTCTGCTATCCTTTAACATATCACACACTTCATTTTTATGTTAACAAGGTAAAAAATCACTTCCTTGCAAACGCTCACAAAATAAAATATTTCTCTTTCTCACTGCACGGTCAATATACAAACATCACAACAATTGAGGCACTGCTAATAATAACTCGGTAGAACCAGTCCGTTCCTTCCATTCACGACACAAGAAGCATTTACTTTGAGCCGCACTCTTGACACTTATTAAATTATGACTAAAGGATTCACCTTCTCTCCTAGAAAGAACGGCTCTCTCGTCTCTCTTTTAAGGATCGCTCGTTTTACCGAATACACCTGTACAAAACAAATCCCCACAATTCGTCCTTTCATGGTAGAAACAGCCCTGTATATCCGCCATCCAATAAATAAATGTTTATGGAATCGTTACATACTAAAAAAGAGATACAGAATTAACAAGATCAACATTTAAAGAAAAATTTACACTTTTACATATCTCCTTCAGATTCTTCATATAAATGAGGCACTATCACGAAAGTACGTATCTCTGAGAGTGAACGGAATAGACACCATTGATCATTTAAGGTTAATGACGCAACACACTATTGAAGTCTTGCCTAGCGAGGGAATTAGTTGAGTCATTTCCTCGTCGTTGCACTTCCAGCACTGTTATTGTTGGCACTTGTTGTGTTATTATTGAAGGGATACATAGGGATTGGGCCAAGTTTCATGAAGTACTCAAGCAGTTTGACCGACTGTGGATACGCGTACCACTCCAATGGGTAAGGCAACGCTGCAGCGGACGACGACACGTTGGCTGTTTGCTGCTGCTGTTGTCTGAGGTGCAACTGGTGCATTTGGTGCCAGTGCTGGAGGAGCTGAGGGTTGACGGTGGAAGCCGACGGGGAGGTGGCAGCGGCGCTGGCCGACTGCTGGTGCGCCGCCGCAGCCGCCACCTGCTGAAGGTGCTGCTCGGCCAAATGGCGACTCTGAAGTTCCATCTGCTGCCGGAAGCGATGTCCGTGGGGGGAGATCATGGACCCGGAGTGAAGGTGGTGCGAGGCGGCAACACCGAAGGGATCGTGAGGGAGCCTCGCGGAGAGGCCAGGGGAAGAGCCGTTGGGCGAGGCCTTGGGGTGGGCCAGGGTGGAGTGTCCGTTGGGCGACGGCGTAGTCGAATGCTGATCTCCAGGCGGAGAAGGAGACGGCGAGGAGGAGGACAGGGAAGAGGGCCGTGGCTTCCCGGAGGGCGGCACAGGAATCTTGAGGGCGGCTCCGGGGTTGTGGCTGTTGTGATGGGAGGGCGGAGGGGGCGGCGGTGGGGGTGCCAGCGGCGGGGGCGGACTTCGCATGCTGCCGACGCGGGCCGCGAACGGGGACAGGGAAGACATGGGGGACAATGAATCCGGGTAGCCAGGGGAAGTAGCGGAAGACGCTGGACTGGTGCTGCAGCTCCCGCCATTATTCGCGTGTTGGGAGATGCTGACGTGCGGATGTACATGATGGTGGTGAATTGAGTTGTTCTGTTGCTGGAAGGTGTTACTAGTCGGCACTTGCGGTGAACTTCGCTTGGGAGACGGTCGGCTGTTGGACGAAGCACCGTGATGATTGATTTGGCCGAGGGAAAGAGTCAGACCGGAAGTCTTTCCCTGCGGGGAGACAGCGTTGACGGGAGAGGGGTTTGAGCGATTCAAGGGACTACCCTGCCTTGCATGTGCAGGCTTAGTAGATATGGTTATCGTAACCGGTGGAGTGGAGGTGGCGGTTGAAGTAACGGACGACGTGGGCGTCAGTAGTCCTTTAGCTTGCGATACAGGCGTGGTTTTTGGAGAAGCACGGTTTCTTGCCTCTTGCTGCTTTTGTTGCTCCTTAAGCATCAGTAAATGTTGCTGCTGCTGCAAATGTTGCTGCAGCTGTATCTGTAAGTGCTGATGCAGTTGCGCTTGCGCTTGCTGATTTAACAGCTGCTGCTGTTGCTGGGTAAGATGATGGGCTTGACTCTGGGTTTGCTGCTGTAGGTGTTGTTGAAGTTTACTCTGCGGTGTATATTTTGGAGTTTGCAACGGCTGCACATGTTGTAAAGGCTTCTGCTTGGAGCATGGAGAGGACTTTTGCAAAGCAGCTTGCTTTGCTTGAGCCACGTGTTGCTGATTAAGTGATTGCTGTAACGAGTACTGTTGTTGGAGTAGTTGTTGATGCTGTTTCTGCTGCTGCTGCAATTGCTGTTGTTGTTGATGCAGCTGCTGCAGTTGCTGCTGTTGATGTTGCTGTTGTTGATGCATATGCTGTTGATGCTGCTGCTGGTGTTGCTGTTGTAGCTGCTGCTGCTGCTGTTGTTGATTTTGTTGCTGCTGTTGTTGATTCTGTTGCTGTTGTTGTTGATTCTGTTGCTGCTGTTGTTGATTCTGTTGCTGCTGTTGTTGATTCTGTTGTAGCTGCTGCTGACTCTGTTGCTGCTGCAGATTCTGTTGTTGATTCTGCTGCTGCTGTTGTTGCTGTTTCTGCTGCTGCTGTTTTTGCTGCTGCTGTTGTTGCTGCAGCTGCTTTTGCTGAACACTCCTTGCAAGATTATCTGCTATTGATTGTAAGGTTTGAGTAGACTGGCCTTTAGTCACTTTTCCGATCCTCGTGGCTGAGCTGGGTATAGTAGCCACAACGTGAGAACTGCTTCCACTAGATGCGGCAGTGCTTACACGCGTTGCTCCTGCATCTCGACTAGAAGCAGTGCTTGTTGTCGTCACGTTGGACGTTACTGAAGGAGTTGATGAATAGGTCGTGGAAGTGCTGGATGTTTTCGTTGGGGTGGAGGAGCTTGTTGTGGCGGTGGTTGTATTTACATTAGGAGATTTATTCGTCAAGGATGAGTTGCTGTTAGAAGTGGGTGTAGATCTGCTGTTCTGAAGGGATGAGTTGCCACAGGAGCTTGTAGTATTCGTCAGAGTTGACGTTTTACTGGAGGCAACAGAAACGGTGGCATTGTACACCTTGTTAGCTTGAGACTCTGTGGCAGCTGCTTCTTCCTTCTTCGTGGTAGAATTTGCTGCGGGCTTTTCGGGAGTGGAAGGAATTATGCCATCGGACACAGAGCTTGAAGAAGTCGCCGTTGTTGTGGTCATATCGGAAGGCACGCTTTTCGAGGCATCTATATTCTTATTCTCCTCCGATTTCACAGAGGAGTTTTCTGACGACAATGCAGCGACAGGGGTTGCGGTTGGAGACGCTGGAGGTGAGGGATCTCCACTGAGACGAGAAGAGCCCCCCGAAAGATCCAGAGCACCGCTTCGGTCGCGCTTTGTAGAGGACACTGCCTCACTTTCCTCCAATTCGCCCGACCTCTTCCTGTCCGGATGCGACGAGGTTTGGGCAACCGTTACGCCTTCCTCCTTCACGGCAGCGGCGGCGGAAGGTCCCTCGGCTGCCGAGTCTTTCGGCAGCGTCGGCGTCTGCGCTCCCTTCCTGTTATCTCCCGCCGATCCCTGCGTCTGCTGAGCTGCCACTAGTGCGGGGGGAGAGGACGCCGGCCTCGGCGACGGCAGCTGCTGCTGCTGAGAGTGATGGGAGCGCGCTGCGACGGGCTGGGAAGCACCCGTGGCTCCAGGGGTCGAGTGCGGCCTGGCGATCGGTGTCTGGGCCGATAGTGGTGCCTCCAGTGCCGTCTTGAGGGTCGGATCGGCTGGTCCGACTTTCTCCACGGGCGCAGCTACACTCCTATTTTCCTGGCGGCCGAACTTGGCGAAGGCGGATGGTGCTATTGACTCGGGAGCGATTTCTGTAGCAGGAGCGCGTTCGATTTTGCTCTCCTCCTGCTTCCTCGTCTCCTCCTGAAGCTTCACTTCTTTCTCCGCCGGGGAGACCTCCCGCTTTTCCGGCTCCTCGCATTGCATTTCATCCGACTCTACTCCCTCGGGACGGTCGATTTTCGGAGGCAGCAGTGTCTCTCGATCCACCAAGGAAACGGGGTCGTCCTCCTTGGGGCCCTCGGACATTCTCTCGAGTTTCGGGGGCGGCGGGTCGTCGCTCTGGTCCTCCTCCTTCGAGGGCGCAGCATTATCTCCCGGCGCCGCGTCGCCGTTCACCATCGGATGCACCTTCCCATTGACGTTGTGGTGTTCTGCGACTTCCCTCTTGATGGCTTCCGGAGCAGGGCGCTTTTTTCTCCGGATGGTAGTCCTCGGAGGCTCGTGGATTCTGTACATGAACTCCATTGGCTCACTCTGAAAGACACAAAAAAATAAGTTTATCAATATATTCGGAAGACTGACGATTTGCATTGAGATATGCTTCTATTTACTCCAAAATAACTACGTCCAGCATACTGTCACTTAATGCATAAAAACAACAAAAAAGAGCAAATTTCCTTTTCCACAATAGGATGGAGAAAACGAAAAACATCGTGAAATTTGGAAATAAGGATCAATAATTAGCACTTTTTATGGCTATTGGTCAAAGAATCTAAGCCTAAACTGTAACACTCATATTCTACTTTTAATATTTAGTTCAGATACAAATTTACCCTTATTTTTTCTCCGTAATACAACCAATTCTGTCTTAGACCCGTTGTACAGAGGTAATTTTAAAGAGCTATAAAATGATTTGATATAGCTGGGGAGTCAGATTTATAGTATGATCCACACCAGTATTTTTAAAGTGGTTGGTACTTGTCACTATTGATCATAATGAGTAATCGTGACGTACTTATTCCACCTTTTTACGCAAATTCCGTTGCATTAAATGATTGGTTCATGTTCACCAAACCGCTAAATCGTCGACTACGATTATTCAACTGTGAAGGTCTACTGTATTGCAATTGTAATCTTTCTCTCGTTCATATTAAAATTTTGCCGATACCGGCAGACAAGTTGCAGTCTCGCTTACCATCTTTCTACATAAAGCAAACGAATGAAACACTTAATGAAATAGTTGTGCCTTAGATGGACGAAAAAACAAGTCCTGTGAGCACAGGATGTAGTAAACGCATTGCCATTTGTAAAGATAATGTTGATTCCAAAGCAGATTTAACAAGTTTCGTTAGTAATTAATAAGTATTATATTCCTAGGTTTGATTTGTGCGATGACCATAAAGTTTCATTTGGTGAAATACAGGGTAATGCTGATTAATATGCTAAAAATGACCACCATAAGTT
This sequence comes from Ceriagrion tenellum, assembly GCA_963169105.1. Classification (NCBI taxonomy): domain Eukaryota; kingdom Metazoa; phylum Arthropoda; class Insecta; order Odonata; family Coenagrionidae; genus Ceriagrion; species Ceriagrion tenellum. The sequence continues at coordinate 25,918,205 of OY720636.1, read as the reverse complement.
CGTTAGAGTAACCTTTGTTCGAATCATGGCCGGAAAACTCCATTGGCTCTCAGGACTGTGATTTCAATCGAAATAAAATCAAGTGAACGTTTTTGAGGGCATTTCGGACCCTCTTGAAGAATTCTTGCGAGGAAATCGTTTGCTTTACCTTCTCCTTGCCCCAGAGGCGCCCGCACTCTTTCCACGCCTTCCATCTGCGCCACCGTTTCCTTAAAAACTCCACTTCGTCGTTCACCCCTCTCCCTCTCCCCTGTCATATTCCCTCGCGCGCTCCTCGGCGTAGCGGTACAGCACTCCGTGACCGGCATATTCGGGCGCATTTCCCCTCACCGCGGGGGCGACACCTCCAACCTCCTCCTCCCTACGAGAGCCTCCTCCTCACCGCATTCCACTCCGCCCACCACCCTCTCACCTCTCTCTAGCTCCATCCGCCTCACACCTCAACCTTCTCGATCCCCCCCAGTCTCCTTTCACACGAACTTTTCGTCCACCCTCTCACGGGGAAACAAATTTCCAAGCTCTTACGATCCATTACTTCGGCCGATTGCGTGACTAGATACGTCTTCTCGAAAGGAGGGTCATATTTTTTTACAGAAAGATTCGACGACGTCTTTCGTAACGGACTAAGTATTTATGAGGCACGGGTGCCTTCCAACGTCTTCATTTCGCGGGAACCTGGATTTCTATGAGATTGCTGGCAACGAGCCGTGCATAATTGCCTTCGTTACAACTCCACGATACGCTCTTCAAAGCTGTTGCGCTTACGATATGCAATTTGCAATGGCTTCCCTAGTTCTATCCAATAGAAAGTGATTATTTAATCAGATTATCATTATACCGCATCCTTTTTAAGACACAGATCGGCTGTTCTGTGGGGTGCATTTACAGTGCGCGGACACCAGCAATTACCGCTCAATGATTCGATAGAAAATGACTTCCTTTATGATTATCTTGTTGAAGAAAAAGGCGGATGGATATTATACCTGTAATACATCATAAGTCACACTACAAAGATCGCCGATGCCGACGTTTATGGTTCCAAAAATTCTTATATTTTGTAATCTTCGAATAAACGTCCGCCAACAACTGCAAATATCTATTTTCATTTCTTTCTTCACTTAATTATTTCTTCGGCGGCGTCGGATTGCGGATTAACAGTGACAATATATAGGTATGTACAATCCGATGATCACTTTCCCTCATTCAATCAATGTGATTTCTTTTTACATGGCTTGTTTTTCAAAACTTTCCTGATTTAGATAAAGTAATCTTCTCCTCATTCATTTCGAGATTCATCTCCATCTCAGGCATAAAAGGCTTCTTGCCAGTATTGCAGCGTGCCGGCCGAAATTTTCACGGCAATTCAAAAAAATATTTAATTAGTTGGAACTTCTCCTCCACTAATGGTCACACGAGGAGGTGAAGTTATATTCCCTAGTGGCATTCGTGGTTCATACTTGCTACCACTTGTAAACGACAAACGCTCAAGTGACACCTATGTACCAATTTTAGTTGAGAGAGTAGTCTTAACACCACTCTTCCCTGGGATATACCTGATTATCACTATAATAATAGCGCAATTGACGATATACCTTCCAATGCTAAGTAAGTTTCTCACTACGGATCTGTGAAGGTAGTCTGAATTACGCACAGTCACCACTCTTTATCGTTTCAAACCCCCCGCCCCACTCACCCAAGCACGATCGCTTTGCGAGTTGAACAAGTGAACACCAACCCCTGAAACCTCTCGCCATCACTGGAGGAGAGACCTATTTCCACAAACATTAATTTTCTATTAACTCCGCGAAATTAAGGCACCCTGGATTCTGTCGACCATTTATTAAATTCAACCGCCTGTTCCCGCTCTCTCTCGCTCGCTCTTATCTTTTATTTTATTCTTCACCGACCCGCTCTTGTCCCTCCAACCCACCTGCCTCCCTCCCACCCACCCCCGTCCTCCCCACTCCCAGACAACTCCACCCTCCCTCGTGACGACGAACGAAATGCCGAGTGGGGTGGGCGGGGCGCTCGCTCTTGTATACATACATACCCTCGCGGAATTACGGAGGCATTATTTCCTCATTATGAATTAAAACATCGCACGGTGGTACTCAGGGAAGGGAATGAATGTCTCCCATGAGTATCGTCGTCACTCCTATTATTTCCTCTTTTTTTATTTTTCTCTGTTTCCATCTCCTCTTCATTCCTACCTGCTCTCTACCCTTTACACCTCTCATCTCACGCCCTTGCTCCTTAGAGAATCGCGAAATAATACGTCAAATACAGGAGAAAGGACAATACACAAATCTATTAGTAGAAAAGCGAGGGAGAAAAGCGTGGGAAGAAAGTAACGATGGGAGAAAGAAGGAACACCAGAGATTATATTGCCAGGCGCTTGTGATTATGCCTTTACTACAATATATTCAGATATTAAATATTTTTTCAAGAGAACGGGTATTGTTTATAAATAAGAGCCTTCTTTTTCATTCAGCTCAAGCCATAAGATGAAATCTTCTCGTATAGGATACACCAGGAGGGCCCAAAGACACCGTCTTACTAAAAATAAAATAATACTTCTCTCAACCTTGTTCAACGCAGCATTTCTTCGATTATTCCTTTTTTATGAAACTACGAGGGCATTTGATGGGGATGCGGATGAAGGGCAGAGGCAGGGGAATGTGGAGAAAGGATGGACGGAAATAAATGGTGGTAGAAACTAAAGGGAGATGGCAAGGAGAGGAAGTAGGGGGAGTCTTTGATGGCGTCATTGCCTTTTTAAGGGATACGAAGGAAAGACGAGCGAAAGAATTGGAGAAGAGTACAAGCGAACGGGCACGAACGCGCGCACAAGGAAGAGTGATCTCCAGAAGACCATTTATTTTCGTCCCGAAAGGTCTTCTCGCCCAAGAGAGCCTTCCTTTCCTTTCTGTAGCATCGTTGGCTTGCGGCGGGGAATTCCTGGCCTACCAAAATTGAAGATTAAGAGGGTGGAAGGGTCCCAAGGAGAGGAACTGTGGCGGGGAGGGTGGGGCGAGCGTAAGAATGGCGTGGGCGTGTGATTCGTGGCTGTGGAAGGAGGAACTCGTTGAACTGTATTTGTCGTGGTGATGTGGCGTTCAGGCGGCGTTTTAATGTTTCGTGACCGCTTTCCCTCGCTCGATTTCCTTCCAAGAACGTAAACAACGAGATCTCTACTTTCAGGAGATTAGTCCTCCCCCTGCCACTACGGGTCGAGCTTTATGCGGTAAATTACGGCAATTAACTCCTATTGTAGAACAACTTATACCTCACACACTGAAAGAAATCTAATTTCCGGATTTTTAAGGATTCTGAGAAAAAATGGACAGCCAAGGGACTTGAAAAGTTGGTAGGAAGTAGTTTGTCCAATAGAGTGAAGGATCTGACTCAAGAATCGAGAGCTAGGAGGCTTTTGTATTAATAACAGCCAAAATAATCTAATATATGCATAGTTAGTGGTGATTACGTTTCATAGTTTTAGCAAAATATGATATTCGATCATCAGACACTTTATTCCCTGGGGGATATATTTTTTCGCATTAATTTTTCAATACTGAATATTGAATGGGTTCACGAGAAATCCAATTTAAAATTTCTGCCCGGATAAGATAAAATTAGGATTTCTGCTGTAATATATCTTGGAATGAATCGTGGCTGTGCTGAATGGAAACCTCTGTTTTCACACCACTGCGGTACACGCCAGGACGAAGAAACGCCCATGAGACGCCACGGAGAGTTGGAGAAAATAATTACGAGCGCTGTAAAGTACAAGTTGGGTTCAAGAGCACAATAGTTCAAATGACTGCCGCTGGTCCCGTTTTTCTTGCAACGCAACGATAGAAAATGGTCTTGCAAAAATATCAGACGGAAGAAATAGGGGAAGAGGTCTGAGATTTAGGGGAACGAGTGGAAGGGAATGCAATGAATTTCGGGTAAAGATGTCTTTGTGCCGTCAGCTATCCCCTTCGTCTCTCGCCTTTTTTCTTTCTCAACCAGCTACTACCCCCTCCTCCCCAATTTCCCCTCGATTCCTCCATCCTCGCTCCTTTTCCCCTCGCTCAGGGCAGGAGGGTGGGGCAGGGAACAATTTCACGGTCGTCAGCCGAGCAAATTGCCCGCCCCCTTGTTTTGTCCCTTCTTCCCCGTCCAAGGAGCACCCACGCGGGTGGCGCAAACGGAACCTCCCCCCCACATCTACTAACCCTTAGCTGTCGAGCATTTAACGATTGCACGAAATGCTGCCGGTCTCCACGAAAGAATCGTGCTTCAGATTCAGCTCAAGACAGTTCCAAGTACTATAATTCAGCGGTACCTACCGAAAATATTTTAGGAATTCTTCTAGGGTTCTCCACGGGGTCAGGCTCTCCAATCTGGCCGACGTTTCGATGCTTAACTTGAGCGTCATCATCAGAGCTGTTGAGTGACACATAAGCTCTGATGACGAGGCACTAGTAGGACTTCAAATGTCGGCCTACATAGGCAGCCTCAACAGGTGGGGAACCCGAGAAGAATTCCTACATCAAGAAGGCCGGGAAAGGACCTTATATGACATTCATATGGAAACGTTTTGGAAAAAGTACAAACAGTTCCGACATTATGTTGGGGTGACATTGCGATTATCTTTTGCTGTACTACTCGACTGTACGATTGCGGTGACGAGGAGTTAAAAGAGACCCGTTACTATAAAATATATTTCAATCTAGTGTGAAAACGAGCTAGGCAGCAAATGTACGATGGAACTCCATTGCCAGCGTGGCACTATTATCGACTGTGAAATTATCTGTAACCCCCAACCACACCAAACCGTGTTTGCAAACGTAAACTTCATTCTGAAGAACTAATTAACTTTTTGGCACATTACACAGGGATACAAAAGTAGATTGTGCCATTCATAAATCTATGAAGTCAGTGGTCAACTCTCATTTAGCTGGAAAAAAAATTCTCGTAGATTAGCATCGTACCGATGAAATTGGGGCTAAAAATATTTCTTTTATTTGAGGAAAAATGGTTTAAGTTTAATAAATAATAACATTATTGTTCTAATAAAAAATATAATCACGATCAAAATTTCCTGGGGGCGTTTGTACTCCCTAGTGCATCGGCATATATAACACACGCCACCACAACTGAAACACCTCAGTTGTATGTGAAGCGAGGAATGCAGTGGGTGAGAGAGAGAGAGAGATGGTAGCCAATGATTTCTTAAAAACACGCAAAAACTTTGACGCACAGCAAAACATCCCCCACTACCCCTAGCGCGTGCGTGCCGCACAAGACGGCTCGCGGCGACTGGAATTGGCGCGCGTTTAATGCACGCCTGATTGACGGCTCCGAGTGTGTTTGGAAAGGAGGGGACGACCATTCCCTCCCCCAACTAACCCTCCCACAAGTCGGATTGGAAGGGTCGTGGCGGAGAAGGAAGAGGAGGTGGGCGGGAAAGGGGAGGAGGGAGGGAGAGAGCCAGTCGACTGAGGGTTGGCAATTTCGCCCCCTTATAGCAAGGAACGGGGTGGATCCGAAGAGGGAGAGGGACGGGTGGGGTAGAGGGAGTGCTGCAGATTGTGGAATAGGGGGAGAAGATGGGAGTGGGTGGGCGTCACAGCCAATTTCACATCGATAACAGTTTCGAGGGCTAAGGCGACGAAATTGAAATCGAAGGCGGTCGGCGAGAAGGGTGGGGAGCTTGTGGATAAGGGAAACGGGTTTCTTCCTCATCTCTCTTTCTCTCTCCATCCCTTCCCTTTCGCTCCCTCCTTCTCCATTCCCATCCTCATGAGCGCCAGAGACTGAAGAGGACCTCTTCATCCGCGTTTCCCTGTGTTCCAGGAAGGAGCAGATGTACCTCGATGAGTTTTGGAAGGTTTTCAAGCTTGTGCTCCCTACTTCGTTCCTTTGTTTATGCGCTCGCCGCAACCCAGCGTCTCTAAATCCTTTGGCTCACTCACTCCCCTTGAATCTCTCATCGGAGAGAGTAAGATAGGTCGATTTCCTGGAACGCATCCATTGTCTCTTCACTTCTTCGATAACTGAAACCACTCTGCATGCGTGGGATATCATATCTAAGGAACAAAGGATAAAGACGTGCTAGGGTATCAACTTACGGAAAGAGTCGGATAATAATGAGAAAATTGAAGAATAAAGCATCCAATCAAGGACAAAATTTTGACTTCAAGGGCTTATGAAGAGAGGTGATACAACATACAATTTGAAATGGAAAATACTGACCTTGGAGAGTTTACATTCACATTTTGGCCACTTATCTTCGTTTTAGGGTATTTTTTAAAAGTTATCAAATAAAAACTACGATAGGCGTCAAGCTTCGAAGAAGTTGAAAACACTGATGAATAATATAAAAATATTAAAATCTGATACTCTTCAATTTCATAATCTTAGGCAATTTATTCACCTGTAATGAAGATAATAGGAAGGGTGTTGTTCCGAATACTACCCACACCCTTCTCTGGAGAGATAACTTCCATTTAAATTATCATTAACTTGATGTAAGCATGAAATTCATGCATTGGCCTGGAGTTCATTTTTCTTTCCTCTAAGGAAATTTCTGACGGTGTTTATCATATTACTCAATCGATATACCATCGCTCTATTTATGTTCATAGAGATTGAGAGAGAGGGGGGGGATAGAGGGGGGTGTCAATTGGCACCGCATTGACAATTACATCGTCCCCATTCAAAGAAAACTCACCTACACAAAACGCACCCTGAGGGCTAGCTAAACTAGTGTCACAACAGGAATCCATTCCAAGTTTTTAAACACGCCGCTTTCACACGGAACAGTGTGCGCTAAGAGTGGTCCTATTCTACTATTCCCTCCACAGTGACACCTCTTCCTGGAATTTTAATCCTGAGCGCTTTCCTTCGGCTCTCACGAAGCGAATGTTTCCGACGCAAACAACGGTAGAGCTAGCTCCTTCATTCCGTCTTCCCAAAGAAAAATAGTTCCCTCACACTCCATCAGCGGGGGTAGAAGTGTATCCTCCACCTACCCTCGACATCGTGTGACGTTGTGAGGGGGGGAGAGGCGGGGGGCTCCTGTTTAAGAAGACGAGCGGGTGACCAGGAAGGAAAGGCGAGATTTTCCTCGGAACGGATGAATCCGACGACCCCGATTTTTTTCTTCCCACTCCGTTTAAAAAATTCTCGGAAAAAATACTTTTTGTGTGCTCGAATCACCTCGAGTCCATCGTGCACAACACAAACTCGTCGCGGTCGGGTTTCACGCTCCGTTGTGCAGCAAGTAAAATGGCCGCCGCCGGCCGCCATTCTCGCCGCAAGATGAAGCGTGAGGCGGGAAATCGGGGACTTTTTAAGGAGGACTCCTGAGTCAAGAGCCACTACACCGGGATGGATTTGGAATGGGATGGAGTGGAGGGGGAGAGATAAAAGGAACTTTTAAATGCGGATAAAGAAACGCGCGGACAGAGTCAAATGAAAAACAAACGACTCTCCTCATCGACTCGATCGGACAAAACCGTACTAAGGACTAAGCGTAAGCTATAGCCATACACTTGATTTCTTGAATAGAGCAGGTAGCTCGCATTGATGAAATGTTTTGCTGAAAGACGTTATGGGGTTCTGTGTGTTGATGGAAGGTTTACGACAGTATACTAAAAAAATTGGACTTATGACAAGAAATAATGAGTCAGGAGCTGTATCCAACTGAAGTGTGATTGATTGATCATAATGTTTCCCACACTTTTTATTTGAAACAATTACCTCGCTCCGAAGAGGAGGATCCCATTGTATAGAAATGTTTCAGTTCCAAGTCAAAACATGATGTTGGGAAACGCTTATTATCGCTCCTCAGAGGACGGTTGAAGGTAACAGGAAATACGGAGAGAGGGTAGGCTGGAAAAATAAGTGCGCGTCAATGCGTTCGCATACGAATGACGGCATTTAGCGGCCTCTTTGACCGCCGCCTCGGGTGTGCCTCCCTACCGCCCCATACGCCCCCTTGTTAGCTCCACGACAGTAATCGCGGCACATGCGCCCGCTCCCCCTCTCGCCGTATCCCACTCCCCTCAGCCGCACCCGTCCGAAGGAGCGTCCACTATTACCCAATTCCCCCGCACGCCACTCTGCTCCTCCCCTCAGACACCGTCCGCGCATCTCCATCAGTCCTGTCCCCTGAATCTCCTCTAGCTCCCTCCATGTTTCACAGTGAATTGGGACTTATTCCGATCCCTACATCAAGGGAAAGAAGAGTCGCAGGCGAATTGTCTGAACGATGATGATCTTTTAAGAGTCTGGAATGGCAAAGAGACTTTTCATCCGGAGTTAGTTTAAGTAACTCATCGACTTTACTGGAGACACGCGGGGGTGCTACGAGTGGTTTTTACGCTTTTGACGGGTGGCATCGACACGAACGAAAGTAAGATGATGAAATCTGTTACAAGAAGTAATCGAAAATTAGCCGATACCGAGTCCACCATGTATTTAGACTTAAAGTGCACTGAAAAAAAGAACAAATGAATGCTGAAAGTCTCTGTTTAGAAAAAAAATTTTCGTCCATAGTTTAGGCTACAATCCCTTGCTTTTCAGTTGGGGAGGAAGGCGTATGTAAAGCCGAACTAAAGTGTAAATGACTGTTTTTTGGAAAAGAGAGCGCCCGGTGGGGTGAATTGGAACAAGGACAATGAAATGGAGTAATTAGACATTTTAAAGCGAAAAATAGAGGAAGAAAGTTCTGAAAAAGACAGAGGAAGTGATTCATTGTTAGTTAGAAAGGAAAACGCAATGGAAGGCCGTGTTATACACATCAAATTTAAAACCTCATTTGACGGAGTTATGAAGCCACGACAAAGTCCTCGAGCGGTCGGAAATTTTGTTCCTGTGTTTTTTAAATGAACGGAAATACCGGAATAAAATACTTTTATCGCGATTAAGAGTCCTCTTGACTCGAATTTCTTGACAATGAGGTGCAGTACGTAAGTGAAGGCATACATTCCCTTCCTTTTCTCAACTTAAAGATGTTGATGAAACATTGAGAGTCGTGTATCTCACGAGAGGGAATTCGGAGAGGAAGCCCCGGGGGTTAGGAAGGCGGGGATCCCTCAATGAAGCGTTGGGAAGGAGCATCAAAAGATTGTCAGATTGTCACCGACGACTTTCGAGGCCTCAGCCTCTATTTCGCTGGGAGATTTGGTTTGGGCTCTCCCTGCTCGCAAGATACCTCCCATCATCTGGCAGAGGATCCAGATCTCGTCGCCCCTCCGCCTTCGCTTGACGATTAGTGTCCGCGCACACGCGTGTCTTTGTTTGCTCGTGTCCGTGGGCGGCGGCGAACGGGGAGGAGGCGACAGGAGAGGGAGGGGGACAGAAAAAAAAACCTCAGGGCGAGATTTCTCTCTCACCCAGCAGCAAGCTCCGAGATGAAGCGACGGTATTAATGTGACTATACGTTTTTCCGCGCCGCTGCCTTCTTTTTTTTCTCCAGCCTTTTTATTCGGAGGACACGAGGGGAGCCCGTAAAACTCGCCGCCTTCTCTAATCCGTCAGCAGGCTGGCATCTTTGAATGAGGCGAGAAGAGGAGAATTGTCCCTTCGGCATGTGTCCCCTCACTTCAAGACTTCTTCTCTCACTGGTGATCGGAGACGAGCAGTGCTTGGTTGCCATCACTTTCTTCCCCAGCCAACAATACAACGCGGATTCATCGATGCCCATGCGTATTTACTCTTCGCCCGCGTCCCCGCATTTAAATAGCTCCATCGCACTTCCGATCGCTCGATTATATCCGAGCGATTCAATTTACTGAGCCTTGAGCTTAGTGGACAGATAGTGAACGCCACGATCTCTGTTTCAGCGGTTTGCTCAATCGCAGCGGAGCATTTGATTCCATTTGTAATACTTGAAATGAGTGCATCGCCTTTATTTATTCTCTCTTCGTACAATTGTGATATGAGAGAGAGGCAGAGTATCAACTCAAGCAGCAGGAAAATGATTGTTCATACTCCAGAAACCGGTCGAGCAGCTTCAAATGGACTTCGAGATCATTTAGCGAATAAAAGGACGGGAAAGTATAAAATGTAGTTATATGAATGGGGCCCTAAAAGTTGGCAAAACATGATATATGATTAAAGAAAAGAGGATTACCTATAATTGTCTTGCATGACAAATTCAACGGCGCTCTGCTTCCGTAACGTTTCAATCACGATAAAATTGACACGGATTTCAGGCTGTCATAAACTATTTTTTATTGAGACAATTATTTTATTTTTTCAAGTCCGAACATGCTAAGTGAATTATGAATTAAGACGCTTGTACTTCAAAAAAGCTGAATATTGTTTAGCAACAACTCATATATATACCAAAAGATGCTTTTTTAATGATTTGTGGTAGGTCATTTTCAACGTGTTGTGGTACCTTTAATCATTCCTAATTACGAAAATCCGTATCGTATATGCGATGCCGGAGATGGATCGACCGAGCGCTGTTTGCTTTTACCAGGGGAGCTGTAAAAGAAGTAAACTTGAATCGATTTAAAAGCAGCAGAGTGTGTCTTTCATTTTACGGTTCGACGTCTCCAGTTTGCGCCGATCGTCATTTCCGAGAGTGAGTCGTCACGTTTCGACGCTGTTTGCACCCGAACTCGAGGAAAACCCTGCATTTTCGCACGATTCGCCTCTTTTCCCCGCGAGCCAAGACGACGTGCATATCCCAAAATCATCCCTCTCTCCTCTTTCCACCTTTCCTCGTAATATTCCCCCACTGCCCCTCGCCATTCTGAGTCCACCTTCCCCCGTCGCCGTCAGCACCTTGTCCCCCACCCTCCTCGTCCCTCACCCATCCCCCACGACCCGCTCCCATTGGAACGTGCCATTGTGCCCACACCTGTCCCCCTTCCCCTTCCTTTCCTCTGCCCCCCACTCCATCTTTAAAATGCCCCCCCACCTGAGCCGTGTCCCCCATACCTCCCGGGAGAGGCAAACAGACCGCCGCCGTGCCGCCTCTCATCTTCCCGCCCCCCGTCGCCCGGGGCCGTTCCTTCATCTTCTCTCACCCTTCGCCCCATTCCCCCCACCTTCCCGAAAAACGCTCATCCTCCCTTTTCCTACCCCGGACGCCATATTTCGGCCTTCCACTACCAGTTCTTCCCACCCCTCTCCCTTCCTATACTCCTTACAAGCGGTATAATTTTATACCAATCACAACTAGATTCCTGAATTGTGGTCAATGATATATTTCCCACAGCCAACGTTTCACCAATTTTTTTGGTATCATTAAGACTTTTACATTAAGAAAAAGGAGAGTCACAAGTATTTACAGATAAATCAATACAAAAGTTGTGGCAAAAGTTTTGTGGTCGAGAAAGTAATAATTGGCTAAATTTATATAATCAAAATTTGCTTTAATAATCATTTGTAAACCTTGCTTTTTAAAAGGCTCATCCTCTTGCTCACGGTTAAATTATCTAAGTATCGTAAATATTACTCAATAATATTGTAGTTGAAATTATTATAGATTACTGTCGTCATTCGAGGTCAATTACGTATTCATAAAAGGAAGGTTTGAGCGGTTAGAAGTAAAGACGAGAGGGTAAAATGAGAAGAGTGACACGTTCTTGGCATAAAAGCGCTCTTAACTAGTCACCTAGGAGGTCACAGTTGACGGCAGAAGTAAATTATCTGGTAAATGGCTACGGCAATTTTATGTTCAAACAGCGATTATTATTTCATGTACCTGAGTGTATTTAATAATCATCCCAAGTCACTTTAAAAGAAATATCTCCATTCTCTGAGCACACTAAATTGAAATGTACTTTGGTATCTAACTGGTACTATTTCATTACATGTATCGTAGAACCTAGTTTTTTTCCGATTGCGTTATAGCAAGCTGGCGCAATTTCATTTTTAAGTAAGCGGCTTCATAAATTATTTTATTAAAGGTGTTACGACTTTACTAATCAATTAATGAATTATGTTGCGAAATAATTCCCCAAGTTCAACGGGAGCGGTCTCGCATACGTACTCCTTTCCCTCCTCCTCGCCTCTCTCCCGATAAGCGCATGACTTTTCCTGGGACGAGAAGGAAGAAGCTGAAGGAGAAATATTCCTTTTTTCAGATGGTCGTCTGGCGAAAGGGAAGGAAGGAATGAAAGGGCGAGGAGAAAGAGGAGTCCTTTGGGTCCTCTCGCGTGGATTAACAGCTTGTGCGTCCCCTTCCTCTCCAGAAGGGAGTTTGAGAGAGAGGGGAAGGGACTGAGGGTAGTTTGGTCCCATGGCCCCTTTGAGCGAGCGGAGTAAGCGAGGAACTTCAAGGCAGGAGGGAGGGTTGATGGGGCGGAGGGAGGGATCCGACGGGGGGAGAAGGAGGCGTAAGGAGGGGTTCCTCCCTCTTTCGGGATCGCCTTGGGGGGTAAAACTCTCCCCAAAACCCTCTCAAGGGTGACCAGATGTCCACGATCAAAACCGAGGAGCAAGCTCCAGAGAGGTCGGAGGTGGACGGCGAATCCAAAGAGGGGTCCCCCCTCCTCGTCCAAAGACACGCGCCATTGTTGGTTTCTTTTCGCAGCGTGCGGTGCCTTGGTTCTGTAAGCTATGGAGATGATACAGAGTCACTTGACGCGCAGAAAGGGACGTGGAAAAGTCACGAGAAGGACAAAGCTTTGGACATGTGGTTCGTGCAGCACGAGCATATTTTAAGCATTTCCTCCATACTATGCAGAAGGTTGATGGTAATGAAACGCCTTTTTCTAACGCACTAATACTTGAAAGAGTTGAAAGCAATTTATGGCCGGTTGTAAGAACATTTAGTAATGGAATCAACAGTTATGAGATTCATGAAGTTGTAGATCTCACAAAAAAATTCGGGTTGCAGGAACACATCTACCAGATACATAACTTATTTACCAATTGTTAATAGCTCCGAATATTATATCTAATCTTCAACGCCCGGATAAAATTTATGAAAGTTTAGCCTCAGAATAATTGATTAGGTACATAATAATTAGCCAGTAACAGTAAATTAACTGGTCATTTGTCTCAAAACAAATGTTTTATCTAATAAGTAAATCTCCAATCGGTTCATCGCGCATCCGCCATCTTGGCTACTTATTGAAATCAAAACTCCATGCCGTCAGTAAGGGATTCCAATAGATTTATCGAATGTTTCTGCAATACTTATTGAATTTATTGAATACTTATTGGTTGCCATGGCTTATGGGTCCCATAACTTTGTAGAATACATATGTGTCGTTCCTGCAACTGCCTATAAAACTACCAAATATCAAATGGACTCATCAGCACCTCGTAGAAGTTCAGAGTCAACGTTTGTCACGAAATATTTCCGGGGTTATTTCGAGTGTAATTTTTAAAAACATACTTAAGTTCTACCCAATGAGTTATTAATATCTTATAGTAATTTATTTTCCCAATCCCAAAAACGACTCTTCAGGCCTTTTACATTGGGTATTAGAACAAGTACCCTAGGACATGCCCATGCCCTGGTCATTACCATTCAAAGTGAGAGACACTGGATTGAGATCGATCCAACACTCAAATTTTGCGTTGGCTATATGATTCATTTTACACTGCCAGCTATTATTCAATATTTGTCTACAAGCGATTTTACTTACTTTTATTCCAGAAATACAATTCACACACTAGCATAACCTTGAATTACTGAAACATGCTACATCCTTGATCACGAACAACAGAGTCCAGAAAGTATCATAGTTGAGAAAATAAAAGAATGAAAAAGGAGTCTTATACGGAGGAATTAAAGCATTTAATTAGGGAAAGCTTGTCGAAATAATTCTTCATTCATGTGGAAGACTTTTCACTTGGTTCTAATCCAACCCACCTCGTATTAATGATCTGTCAAAAAAATTCGCATTCCTTTAGAAAATACGGGCTTTAAAAGTACAGATTCCATTCTCTCTTCCGGTTCAACCAGCGTCTTAAATCTACACACTTGTTTTTTTTATCTCTTCCGTAAAAGACTGTCGTAGTTCAATGAGGTGGAAACCTTTCTGGCAGAAGTTTTGCCCCCGGTGTTCCAACTCCCGACGCGTAGCTCCCTCTCCTCCTTTTGTGAGGCTTTGTTCTGTTGGCCGGCCAAGTCGGACATGTGCAAAACTCGAGGAGAGTAAAGTAAAACGGCCGGTGAATGATCCATACAAGGATGCAAGAACTCCATGAAAATTCCCTCGAAGTTGAGGGGGTAGAACATCAGTATGACACCGAGAAGATGCGTGACTTAAAGAGTTCTTAGGAATTTGGTTGAAAACGCCATGACAACACTTATATTTCCTTGACAATTCAGTTAGTTCGGCTAAGAAGAGACTTTATTTTTTCGTTCATCACCCTATTTGTCATTCACCTATTCCTGTTGAAATTTTGTCATAGAAAAGCAACATTCCTACGTGCTCAGATGCAAAAGTGCATTCTTATGAGCGCAGAGAACGTCAATGTAATGAAGACGAGGAGGGAGTTGTTGGCTTCTCCTCAACATCGTATAGCATTTTATTCAATCGATTTTCTCCACAAAACGGTATATAAGAGTAATGTGAAGCTACATTTACAATTTTTTATTTTATATTAATTTATTTTTCCAGAAACTGCAATTTTGTTCTCTATTAATTAGATTTATTTTGAGTATGAGTAGGTATATACTGTTTAAAAATAATTACGTATTACGGTAAATAACATAAATATTTCCTGAGCATTAGAGCTCTTTTGTAAATGCGTGCCACTGACGGTCCATAGACTCTTACGCTAGAAAGGCTTAGACAGAATGAAGAAGACTTTGGATTATCTGGGGCTGATTTATAACATTCCTGATATGAAGATTACTGGCCAATCTGAGCTCACCAACGTAAGTTCTTATGAGTTCAACACAATCTGAATTAGAGACCCTTAATCCTAGAGGACGATGTGCTTAAGCCTATTACATAATACCTTGCATTAAACTAATGACATATATGGATACCACAATACGTGATGAAATATTATTTTTTGTGACTGGTGTGAGGTATTTGCATTTAAGAAGTAACACCCGTGTTTCGGCAAGCAAATTAATGTCAATTTTTTAATATTGGCCAAGATGGAAGATGCACGATTGTTAGAAATATACCGGGTCTCCTCGTCGAGTTTTAATTAGTATGTGCGCTAAGTTTACGCTATTCGAGCGTTACTCCTAAATTAAAAAATGACGCGGGGAACCGCTGGTGGCCAAAAGTAAGAAATCTTAATCCAGTAGGAGAGCAAAGGAAAAAAATTGACTCTCAGCTACTTCTGGCGGAATTATTCACACATTTTGTGGGTCGTTTCACGAGCTATTGAGGGGCACGGGGGAGGGAGGCGGTGGAGATGGGGATGGGAAGGCGGATAGGGAGGGAAGGTAAGTGGCGACGCGAGCAGTCGTCCGTGAACGGAAATCTGAAAAAGTGAAAAACCGTTTGGCCTCGGCACCAGGAAGGTCGTACGGTTTCTCTCATCCTCTTTCTCTATCTCTCTCCTCCTGTCATTCCGTCGAGTACATGCCTACACCCAAGAGATCGCGAGGTGTGATTATATGCTTTGCATCGTCAGCGGAACTAGAGCAAGCCAATTGTAATGATGTCACACTCGATAAGTTTTTTTCTGTGATATGTAACATTAAACTTTCATAATATGCCCCTATGTTTTCATTTCGAGACGTTAACGAGAGTTTAAGCGATGTATACACCTCCTGGGAGCCATTTACTTTGCTGCAATGTTTAACACCAAAGGTGCAAATCTTTCACGTAGAAATATAAAACTTAAGAAAAGGCATTTCGGGTTAAAATGGCTGCAATAAGTCTTGGGTGAAACCTTCCCAGAAACAGGGTTGTTAAAAGGATGAATTTTGGACTGCCATCGCATAGTAGTGTAAGTGAATATCACCATGGGCCTAGGAAAGGTTATGAATATCCTTCAAATTTCCTCCCCCCATCCCCGATCCCCAAATCGCTGGCATTTTGCTCACATAGGCGCCATCAGCTTTTGAATAAGCTACACCTTGTCTGACTCAACTCACGCGAGAATATTTTTGGCGACAAATTTCTCCACGGAGGGTGTCTCTGGTTTCAAGTGCGACGCTCCTCGTTTCATTTGACCTGGAGAATAATTACTCCTCATCCTCTGGCCGATTAGCCTATGTCGGGAGATACTCTCTTCGCACCCCACTTCACCATTCTCGTTCAGTCTCAAGTCACATTGATTCCCCAATTATCGGAGACGCTCCTCTTTCATCTCATCTGTCTCTTGATCTCCGTCCTTCGCTTCTTCTCTCTTCCCCCCAACCACGCATTCCGAGTGTGGTCCCAGAGCTGAGGGTATAAAAACCGTCTCGTCCACCACCCAAACGGATCCTCTATCCCGTCTACAAAGCGTGACAAAAAAGACCACACCAATGGTGGACTCCGGCTGTGCCGCCCGCAGCAGCCGGGTGGTGTAAATCACACCTTCCCCTCCCCATTAAGACGAGCCGACTTCCCGACGGACAACCTAGGTTCATCCTTTCACTCGGTTCGAAAACGCCGACTCCACACCTTCCGACTCACTTTCCTCGAAGGCAAAAAAGAAAAATTTACCTTCACTGTTTCAAGTTCATTGTTAACTAATGGCAAAATACCCCAGCGAGTTTACTTAATGTCTTCGGAGGATTTAGATCTCGACGGCGATAACCGTGAGTCAAAACTGCTCTTTGAATATCATGATTTAAAAATTTCCCCTTAAAATTTTATTTATTCGATAGATTCAAGTAAGTAAGGTGAATGAAAGAAAGATCCCTAAACGGAATTTCTCACTTGGTGAGACTGTTACCGTTTATTTGAAATATAGCGTATGATTATTGCCAGTTAGCGGTTACAGCAATCCAGTCACTGTGATACCACGCAACAGCAATCTCCTATAACAAGATATGGTGCATATCAGTTCCTTAAAATTGGAATATAATCTCTTCTTTAAACTTTGTTATATTTATTTATGTTATGTTATATAAACTTTGTTATTGCTAAGTTATTTAAACTTTGGAGATACAATATTATTACTGAATAAGCTTTGCTAAAAATATGCTGTTTCGTGTCAGCATCTAATTCTTTTTATGAGAACCTCTAAGACTTAGTTGTATCGATTATCAGTAGAAGGACATGCACACCATCCTTCTCAATCGGATATCCTCCTAGCAACATGATGTTTGACTTATACACGTAACACATTTGTATTCCTCGAATTTATTATATGATGATGTACGTATAATATTTGAAACAATATTGAACGAATACGTCCCTTTAGTACAGAATTTCTCACTGCATCTGCCGCCTTACTTTAACTCTGATTTAGACAACCAAAAATTCAATTGCGAAGGAATTAATGAGGAAACTTCAGCAATAATTTAGAATTTATAATGTCCGTCGCCAAATTTCACTCCTCTCTTCAATCCGCGTCTCGTGCTTAAAATATACGTCTCTCCAAAACTCCCATCCCTCACATGTGGTCAGCGAAGCAGGTGACTAATTTCCATTTTAAATGCGAAAAAAAGTGGACTAAACAAGGCCTTGGGTGTCTCTGAAACATTTCCGTTCCCTTCTCTTCCTATGGAAGGGGAAAAAAGTTGGGAAAGGAAAAACGAAATGCGCCTACAACGCTCGCGCTCCATTAGAAAATTAGAAGAGAAGGAGGAGGGGTTAGGAGGAAGGGGGGATCGAAAAAAAGCATTAAATCCAAGGGCGCCATTCTCTCACCCCACCCTCCTGCCCCCTCTCACCTCCCCCGTCATTTGGAACAAAAAACATACGAGCAATTTCTCCCTCCCGTACGAATCGCCCCCGACGCCCTCTTACCACTCACCCTCTCCCCGCCTCCTCCCTCCCTCCCCCCTCCAAAGCAGTCCCTCTAGAAGACAGTAGGTTATAATCAATCTAAAGGTCGATGATTTTCCCGTCACGATTATTATATGCCCGCGCCGACCGTACGCTCGCCGAAAATTCCTTCCCACTCCTTCCCCTTCCGTCAATTTTATTTAATTATTTTTCCTTTTCCGTCAAAAAATAAAAACTTGCCTGCCCTCGCGGGATCGAATTATTACCCACTCCGCGCTAACGACCTACGCGAGGCAGATCCTCAGTTAGATTATTCAATCCGCTGCAAGGGCCTTTGGGAGTCTAAATGGGGATGCCTCGAGGCACGCGTGCACTGCGATGCGATAGATTTGTCAGGAATGTAATTGAGGGCATTGATATGAGGGAGGATCTTGAGAAGCGTATATAAGAAAATTTCGTGTGATATGAAAGATATAATAAGTGAAGGACCAAAGCTAACCAATTTCAAACTGATCAACTACT
This sequence comes from Ceriagrion tenellum, assembly GCA_963169105.1. NCBI lineage: Eukaryota > Metazoa > Arthropoda > Insecta > Odonata > Coenagrionidae > Ceriagrion > Ceriagrion tenellum. The sequence continues at coordinate 25,899,864 of OY720636.1, read as the reverse complement.
GACGGTGATACATAACTCTGAGGAATTTTTCTATCTTCATTATAAAAAAATAGACGTTTATATATCTATACAATAACTAGATGCACTGATTAGAGCTTGCCGGTTAAATAAACGACCTAATTGAAATAAACGGGAATGGAGAAGGTGGAAATTGAATTAACAGAAGAATATGCCTTTGGTAAACTACTGGCATTCCAAAATTGAGAGAGATTCCTGAATACTCCGGGCTTGAGAAAGATAACATCGAATTTTAGAGTGCGTAGAATAACATAGTTAGTAACCATTAAAACAATGTTCGCAATACATATATAATTTGAAGCATTAAGTTCGAAAAGCGCTGTGAACTAACAGTGACTAGGTTTTAAGAACTTTGCTGTTAATCCTTTTTTTAAAGACGCATACTGACACCACTAGGAAATGTAATGGAAAATTTACAGGAGCGACTAAGCTACGTCCTACCCTTAGAAAACCTCTACAGTGAATGAATATACAGATAATAGTATATACGTTACATGAGTATTGACAACGCTAGAAAATAAACTTTCTTCCTTTCTTGTCTCATGCTTAAATGTTTTATGACATTAGTTTATGGACTATCGACACGGCCTATCTTTATCGATCAAACGCCAAGGTTTATTGGTATTTTTTGGGTTTTCCCCGCGTTGCGCCATTTTAATGGACGACCGTTTCGCCGGCATTCCTGTCGGCTTCGCCAGGACCTGATGAAAACACCCGAAAAACCCGAAAAATACAAACAAACAAGAACACCTCCTTAGCCTTCGTAACAATTTCACACGACATGGTGTCGGGTAGTATTTAGTTGGTAGCAAGGACAGAGAATCTGAATATCACCCCATGTAATGAAGTCATCTATAGCTATATCTGTCTTGGAGGTGACAAATTCAATAGAGAGAATACTGGCAGGAGTGTTCATAGCCCTCACCAATCGCATTATGAAAGGTCACGGGATTTCGAATTTAGCAGATGACACATTCTTTTAATTAGAAATGGGCTCTGCTTATAGAAGCACAGTTGTTGATTCGCTCCAGATACTCCCCAATGTAGTCACACAAATGGTGGCGACCTCACGAGGACATATTGTAGGATTCTGTTCAGAGTGACCGAATATCCACCACTCGACAATAAAAAGCCATCGTATGGTTGCGGGGGGAGGGTGGGTTTCGCTGGTACAAGTAAGGGTCGAGGCCCCTCACCATTTATTAGCAGGATGGGAGCTCAGTGACTCAGCCACTCCTGGCCCTGTCCACCCCCTCAGAGGAAAACCATTCCGTTTCCACTCCATGGAGTGTTCCTTCTTCTGCCGCCATTTTCTCCGCTTCCCTACTCTTTCCGGCGTCCCCAAACGGCACAACGTTAACTACCCGCCATTTTTCAGCATGAGATACTCCAAAAATTACACTCCCAAAGACGCTTACAGCTCTCGTGCGCCGAAGGATAAAAAAGATAGCAGAGAGACAAAAAAATCTGCATGTGAATCATTAGCATCGATGTGACAAATCGACGAGCGATACCTCGAGCAAAATTAGGCTGAACTCGCAAACGGTAATTTTTAAACCATTTATAGGGAGGGCTGACAGAAGAGCTCACATACCGTATCCAAAATTCAGATATTAAAAAGAATATCTGGAGGGCCAGTTTCAAATGTTATGCCGGCTTTTTAACAATAACTTTCTTCCACTAAAATATAGGCAGTTTATGGTGAAATTGTTACAAGAGAGATTAACTGGACTTGAACGGGCGGCTCCATGTTAAACTCTTTGACCACTGCGGCAAACTACAATGAGTAAAAACTATTTCTTTCCCCGATTTATTGATAATTCCAGCGTATCTACGTGCAGATTTAACGGAAACGAGAACACGCAGAAGTTTGAATTCGTTTCTTCACTCAATAACTGACAACGAAGCCACCGAAAAACATAACCAAACATTTATAACTACCTACCTCTTTCATATCGTTAACTAAAAAACGCAAAAAAAGAGGCTCTCGTTGAAATTCACTCCAAAAATGTAGGTAGCGTGACAAAGTAATGTATTGAAATTATGAAGTAGGATAAAGAATATGAGTTAGTATTTAAAATGGATAAATAAGTATGCAAAAAATACACTTTTTCAACTTAAAGAGCGTTTTGTTTAACGTCAAAGTGAACAGAAACTTACGGCACATTAGAACATAACGATAAATCACCATCGATCGATCACGCCGATTACAATTATGCATTAACTGAGAACCATTACATTATATTTTGATTAGGGATGTATAATGTTATCTCTTCAAACCGAAGTAATGAAAAAAGATGATGAATATGTTTAGGAACTCCAAGCAGTTTTGATATCCGTTCCAAAGTTTGATGTCGTCCTCCTGGAAAACAAAGCTGCGAATCAATTTCTTACGGAGCCATATCCGATAATTTCGGAACACAATCGGAGGATGGGCATTAAGCCGCGAAGGACAAGAGCAGGGAGTGAGGTGATTATCGGAGAGAAACCACCTTATCGGGATGGAGAGCGAAGTGAGAAGGCTAGGGAAGATGAAAGTCGCGATGGATTGACGCCTCAAGAGTACCCAGAAAGACTTCTTGAAGAGGCTTTGACCCTCCCTAAGCCCTCCCGCACTCCCACAACAGCCGAATTCCTCTCACAATTCGAAGACGTCTCTCTTCCCCTGGGTTTTTCGCTCGAAGAAAGCGAGAGGAGGAATAAGAGAGGGTCGCGGTGAACCTCCCACCATTCGTTCGTTCCCCTTTTACCGCGCAAACCACATCTCTCGGAAGGAGACGGAACTTTACGTACATTCCCCGAGGGCAACCCCTACGCCCGCGGCCAGCCAACCATCTCACCAACCCACAAAAACTCCCATGGTTTCCTCTTCTGCCTTCTCGACCACCCCTCCTCCCCCAATGCTTTTCTCTTTTCTCCTTCTTCTTAATGTCCTCCCACTCTCGCTTCCCCCCCTCAGCTCTCATTGTTCGCTTCCTCCTCCCTCGCCACATCTTGCGGAAGGCGACCACGGTCGGAAGTTCCCTCCCATTCCCCCCTCATCCCTCGCTTTCCTTCCCCCCCCCTGCCTCTACAGCCCGCTCGGAAAACGACATCCACTAAACTCCCGATTTACGAACATCCGTCGCGCCAACCTCTGCCGACACGGAATAACACGCCTTTTTTTCGCATCGAGGATTTCATCCGCGTTTCCGTGAACCACTCGGGTCGATTAGATTTCGTTCTCGGGATAAATTATGCTCCCGATGTGACGAAGAGAGACAGTTTTTTCGCCGACTGGACTTTTTTGTCAAACATTTGGAATGAATAGGGTAAACTTTGTTTTACCTTAAAACTTTGTTTAAACTTAAAAAAAGCCTTTATAGTGGTAAAATATACCGAAGCTTGGGACGGTAAGAACAAAAACGAGTAGAGGTTATCCGAGTTACTTCTTTCAATGTGATAAGTGTATAAGATTTCCTCGGTGGAGAAAATATCTTAATCGTGTTCAGCGAACAATTTACGAGCTTTCGCCACCTTTTTAACAAACAATCACAAAATTTACTCATAAAAATTGTTGATTGCTAAGATCGGGAGTCCTGGTTAATTGGACTTAAAATTTTTAATCTAAAAAACCAAAATATAGCTGGACTGTCTACCTTCTTTGAGACATAGGTATTATCAGGAAGTGTTTCTCACCTATGAGTCGAAAAAATGTATTGTTATCTCAGTTTTCGAAGAGACTTGTGCACTGACCACAGCATTGTCTTTTAAGAAAAAAAATCACCAAGCAGGCAGATTAAATATCATCCCTTCTCTTCTAATTGTAATCGTCGATCTCAAGATTCAGCGGGGATTACAAAATACGAAATATTAAGTTGGTATAGATAAGTATTAAAAAAGGTTACTAGATGAGGTAATAGTTAAAAACTTACCCTTTTCCACGTATAAATGTAAGCCACATCCATTAGGGTGTAGTCCTCCGGTAGGCAAACCCCTCTGTGGATGACGTCAACCTGAAATGAGACAAATGTATTCGAATTAGAGTGTATATCAGAATGATAATCCATTAACACATAGTTAATATATAGCGGAAAAAATTAAATTCTAATTTATTTAGAATTAATGGCATATATAAGAGTAACTTCATGCTTCCGATTCATTAGTACTCACACCTTGGTAATCGACTTAAAAATACAGTTGGCTTAATAGCGCGTGTGAGAAAGCAAGTGACGAGGAGAGATAATAATAAGAGGTGACGAAGCTGCGTGATAATCGAGGAATATTGAAAGAATATGCACTATAATGGAAGGCATTTATATATTTCTCCCATTAGTAAAAATCGTATATGCCTAAAACCACATTCGGTAAATGGCGTCAAATCACAAGGCATTAGAGTGCGATATAGATTATTTTCAGTTCATATTAAGGGGTGAAAACGCATGCACTATCGCAGATTACAACTATGAAATTTTTGCTCGCATATTAACGTCAAAATAAACAATCTTTCCTTCAAAACTAATACTTTATGAAAATGAAATTCATCTCTCATTTCCAACTCAGCTTTGTGAAAAATTATCGTCAATACCCTATGTTCTCAAGTATAACGCGCGCGTTATACAAGTTTTTTTTTGCAAAATTATCGAAGTTATTTGCTGAGCGTTATACATAAGGTGAACGATTGCGCGTTATGCATAAGAATTACTAGGTAGGTACTTTATAAAAAATATCTTTAAGCTTTCAAATATTAAATCAGTGAAATGATGATATTGCTGAAACCTATCAAAATTTCCTTCTTTTTCTCCAAACCTAACTTTGTTCATTTTTCTGGTATAAACTAGGTTAAAATGCAATTAAAAAATGTAATGTAAATATAATTTTAGGTCACTATTATTCAAATTAAAAATAATTCATATCGGAGGCCATATTCGAAGTTAATAGTTAACAAATGCATACGCAATCACCGACCTGCTTTATTTTTAAATGTGATAACGAATTTCAAAACCATTCACATAAGAAATAAAATGTCACAAATTCTTCAAAAAATTATTCCTGCTCGATTACGAACCAACAAATCCATCAAAATTTTCTGATTCACTATCACATTTAATATCGTAATCATCAAAGTTTTTGAACAATGAGTCTGATAAATTTTCTTGAAGCCAAACATCGCTTTCATCAGATGATGAGTCGTGTAACCCTCCATCCACCCCATCAATATCACGGGAATAAATTCCTGATACCCTGAAATCATTGAATATGCATTCACGGGTTACATCGGCCCAACTTTCTACAATCCACTCACAGATTTCAGCATAAGAAGCTCGCTGCATCCTTCCAGATTTCGTATAGGTGTGGATCTATCATCTACCATCCACTTTTCCCATTTCCTCCGTATTTTCGATTTAAAAGATCTGTTTTCGGAGATGACCAATGGCTGCAGCTATTTTGTTAGACCTCCAGGAATGACTGCAGCCTTGGTATGTTTTTTCAGTAAAGTTCTGGAATCGTTTGCTATGTGTGGTCTTGTTGAATCCAATACAAGCAGCGATTTTGGATTAAAAAATGAGTCCTTCCTTTCTCCCCACACCTCAGTTCACCATGTTCTCAGCATATCGCAAAAATCGCATAACCATGTTCTCAGCATATCAAAAAGTGCGCCTAAATCCGAAATAGTGCTTTTGTGACTCACAGCGTAACATACAATGTATCCATACCAATGTAACCTTATCCTGCTGGGTCACTCGAAACGAGAACATTTTGGCTCAATTCTTTTTTTGATACACTGTTTTGTGTAGGCGAGGCAGGTGGGAAATTGGTTCTTTTTAAAACTTTGTATAGTTTAACACATGGTGATAATGTAATTATTTCTCGGATTTGATTTTTTTCTTTACTGGAAGTGAAATTCATTCTATAGCTACCACAATATGTTACTTTTTCGTCCCTTGCGTAATTGCTTTGGATTTTCCTCTGCCTTCTTGAAAAAATGCAAATTTCAATGGTTCCGAGAATATAAATTTCAGTAGTCAAGGTTCTGCGGGTGTCCTGTGCGTAATATATGAGTGCGCGTTATACTTGAAATTTTGGAGACATGCGGATAATAGCCAAAGGTTGACCAGCGCGTTATGCATCAGTGCGCGTTATACTTGGGAATTTAGGGTAAATAAAATAACTTTGAAGGTTTTCACCAAGTTGATTGAAGGACTGTCTGTTTTTTTCGCCAAGCGATATCATGACGTGCCTGCTGCTCACGTGATGATGTCGCCAATGCGAGGAAACCAGACTTGCGATGAAGGAATCCTGTAAAAATATCTAAAGCCATTTTATAAATGACTATGTTAAAAATTAGATTTTTCATATTTTCCGAAATAGTACCAACTCCAATGTTCTTTTAAGTAAAAAAATACACTCCTTAAACAGTTTAGCGATATATTTAAAACAAAAAACAACATTTTAAGCACACATATACGATGATTAATTATTTGGAATTAATCTAATGCTGATGGGTAAACTTAGTCAAAAAAAGTATGCTTACGAGCTTCATTTAATTATCTCTTTCATAGTGTTTGCACGTTTAACTTACTAAGTACTCCATCCCTTTGAATGCTCTTAAAAATGTTTTCTCGTTTGTCCACAATAAAGACCGTAATCTCTCGGAATAATGAAACGCCTTTAATCCGCGTTTACTTTCAATGTATCTTTTTAAGTGTGACGGCTAGCCTCACCGACTCATATATTTGGAGATGGCGTAATTTTTTCTGATGTCTATAAAATAGCTGGCCTGTGTCTATCTTACCGCTTTAATCTTTCCTGAAGTTTGCGTTAACAATACGGAAACTCCGGGCTGAATGCACTTGAAAGATTGTTAAGTCAGATTTAACTCGGGACGGTTTCACGACGCTCCTTCTATACTGAGAAACATCATTTAAACATATCACGATGACGTACTCTTATGCGTTAATTACACATTATATCCAAAATGTGTGTTATTTTCAATATTAGTCAATTACAATCAGAGAAATTTTGACGTGATCATAGATCTTCACCGTAAAAGGGATCAGAGCATGAAGCTTTCAATTTATGATGTTGACAATTCCTTGTTTTCAGTAATGATACGTATTCCTTTGAATTTTCCAGGTGCATGGGAAACGTGAATGGGAAGCAAATGCGTGCTTAAGAAAGTATAAAACTGGAGCTGGATCAAACAGAAGTTGCCAAGGTGAGGGAAATTTTTCAAAACTATACCATCAATGCGACTAATCAAAAGAATGGCTACTTTTCCAGTAGTAAATTAGTTGATTCAGCGATTTAAAATGTTTCATAACGCTTGAAAAAATTTATAAAAATGAATATTTATCAGGAGTTAAGCATACATTTGCCAATTATATTTGAGAGAAAAAGTAGATGTTAATGGATTATCAGGCAGATTAAATTGACTCAATACCATTGTAATGATGAATGCGTATCCTGTGTGAAAGAAAACTACTTCGGGTTATCAAAAATGACATTTTTAATGCCTTGTTTTGTCAGTCTAAGTCCATGAAACTTAGTCCGGCTCTTCCATTAAGTAAGAACATACATCATGGTTTTCTCCCCATATTGTGTTGTTCCTGTCGAAATGAATTTGTACGATTATTTTGAGTTAATTCACAATGAGTGAGCGTTGTAAGTTTGAACTTACTGCGACGCGTAACACAAATTTCGCCGTCACTGGAATACTCACTTAGACCAGGATTGGGTAAAATCTCCTTTTCTCTGAAAATTCATAATTTTTTCGAGAGATGGCACCAAAACTCACGTAAAATGGTAAGAAAACGCTTCATTGCTAAAATTAGGACCTAAGAAAAAAGCGACCGTTTAAGGATAATGAAGCATAAAGACCACGCAAAAGCGCACATTTATTTATTAAAAAAGTTAACATATTAACACAATCTATTCCGAGTAAATAATCCTTATAGTATATTTAGTTTGACTAAACCCACTATCCCTACATGAATGATTCGGAAGAAACGTAATAGACACAGGAAAACTAATAAGTAAACAAAGGCCCACGAGTGCGATACGAATCTCATCTCACAGTTTAACGCAACCATCGATAAGGAATTACGGAATAGAAGGATGTTGTTTCGCGGAAGCCGTGTTAAAATTAGGGAAGTTTATCGCGGGGAGACAATCTCGGGAGTCGGCAGCAGAGGGTGGAGTGGGAGGGAGAATAGGGCGAGGGAGAACATAATCAAACAATTAATCCGATTACGGGCAGTCCACGCTGTAATCTGGAAGCGTGGACTCGGGGGATTTCTCTCTTTCACGGGCGAGAAACCGTTCGGATGAAACCATATCGGACTCACTCGCCGAGGAGTGTTGCGAGATGTGGATGTTTTGATGCCTCCGTTGCCATCGGAATTAACCGATTAGAAACGGCGCTCTCCTTCTCCTCTCCCTACTCTTCCCTTGACAACTTCAATCCCCGCGGTCCTCGCATTGGGTAACTTCCGGCCGCAAGCGGCACGAGATGGGAATGGGGGGAAAGGCTTTCCGCTGGAGGAAATGATACGGAGCCGGTGATAAAGGGCTCGCGCCTCATATTCCCCCATCTTAGAGACTTAAAAGAGGATTCAATGAGCTCTCTCTTTTTTCTCTTCCCATGAAGCCCATCGGAGAAACAAACTTACGTTAATGAGTCCGGTATTCACCTTTCCTCTGTTTTCTACCTAAAGTGATTAGGTAGTGACTAAGTAGAAAATTTCTGATGGTTCAATGTGTCACTAGCGACGTCTGTTTCAGCACGTCTACCTACATCAGGGTAAAATATCGAGGAAGACCATCAAGAATAGGGAACTAGGATTAGGACTCTTCAATTATACGGACATCTGTATTCAATGCGAATTTTATGAATATGTAGAATCATCATTTGAGTTTACTTCCGCCACAAAGTATTTATTTTCAGCTACTGTTCTACCAGCTACAACTATTAGGAAAAGGTTCTCTGTCAACAGGGAAACAGTTTAACCGACCTTTGCCTCATTATTTTAACTATCGTTTTAACCTATAGGCTTACATAAAGAATAACTGTCTACGGAAAAAAGCTGACGTGACATCTTCTGATTTATGGAAAGCGTGATTCAGGGATAAGAATATAGGAAAATAGGAGTTCCGATAGCGGATATCGAAAACTTAACAGGTTTGTTGAGTCCCACGAGGTGTGAGAAGGAAAGGAATGGGAGGTGATAATGAGGAAGGTAACTCAAGCCACGACCTGGACCTCTTCAGCTGACCGAAGGCTTTGTTATCAGCTGCTAGTCCTACGTAGAAGGGTTACGGACCATTTCCCAGCAATACCACCAAAGAATGAAAAAATGTTTCCAAAAATGTTTTAAGGATAATTAACTTTTACCTTTTGACAACTAGGAATTACAGTATATTCATAAATTCAAGTGACAGACATCAAAGTAACATTTACAGCTTTCATTGCCATTCCTGTATGATTATTTCATGTCCTAAATCCATGTATTCTGCATTGCCAATGTATAGGTATTTGAGTAAAGGTCGAAGTGAACGATAAATCTTAAGAACCTCCATTTAATGCGGTCTGATTTTTCATTACGACACTGGGGGGCGGAAATTAACAAACATTCAAAATTAAAATATCCTGATTTTTAAATTCCGTTTGGTAAAACTGCTCTCCTATGCTTAGGGTACAAGATACGAGATGAAATAAAAGGATACAAGGATTTTAATTTGATAGATTAAAGAAAGAAAACATGGCTCAACTCAGAATTGCGTTTCTTCCAGTATGATCTAATTTTCCATCCTAAGTGATATATGGTGAGTTTACATAACTTCCAATTCATTTTGATTTAGGACTTCATTTTCAGTTTATTGTTTTACATTTCGATGGCCACCGTAGCAGAGCCGTTTACACTCTCAACCTTTGCCGAAGTCACGGGCCCCTGACACTTCCTCCTCCAGTGACGTTTGGTAGCTATTTCTTTGCGGTCTCACAGTAATGAAGAAAGTCTAGTTAAACCGACGCTGGTGCATATAAGTCGCTAAAATGTTCATTTTTTTCCATTAAAAAGTCAAAGAAAACTTCAAAGTCAAAGAAAATTATGGGAGTATATTAGGTGCATAGACCACCAGGAAACGGAAAGGCCAAGATGTTTCGACCCACTGCCTACTTAAATTTAACTCGAGACATGATCTAAATATTAGGACTTGTCAGCAATACGTATATCTTTATTACATTCTTCATATCTTTAGAAGAATTATTTTGGATTATCCCTAAACCCTAGATGTGTGTGCATATGCATCACACATCTTTGGCATTAGTTCCATGTTGGAAACACCAGACAAACCTTAAGGATCATCATCAACTGTCTGAGTGATAGAGTCGCTCTATATCGCTGCATTACTACGTAGTGCCGCTCTTTATTATTTTATTCTCACAGGTCACGCTTCGATTGAGGTATTAACTTCTCATTAGATCCATCGTCCCTTGCGGGCATATTAACATGTGACGGATTCTGCACAATTCCCTACATTCTCTCGCAGGTAATTCACATAACCTAAGGAAACAGATGGAGAGCGGAGGGGTAAAGATTAGCTGAGAGTCCATTTCAAAACTGAGAGGACTTGGTGGGCGCATGGGCTGTGCGAAAGAGGTGTGGGGGAGGGGAGAAGGATGGGTGGGGTGGGAAACAGAAGGGGGGAGAGGGTTGCTGGTCGTTGAGCACATTCGGGAGAGTGGGGAGCAGAAAAGAATCTCACGGCTCATCCGTGGAAAAAATACGACTTTTTTTTTCGTTTCGCATAATGGGCACCTGATTGTATATTTCATGCTCCCGGGAGATAAGGGGGGAGACCTGGGGATTGCATGCTTCCTGTTGTGTGAATTTTCGGCTCCTAGTGACGCAAGGGAATGAATGCCATTGTGTGTTTTCACAACGTGTTTCTTTCGCTATTTCCATGTCCGATGCCAGCGAATGAGTTTCGTGACCGACGATTAAGTTCAGAGAATAATGACGGGCGATTCCTTATCTCCAAACTGCCTTCTTTACCTAATACCGCGACATCATTTAGTTTAAAAAAATCTGCCTAATTCTTACATGTCCTCGGACGTAAAGGTAGTCTTAATAAATAAATGCCTCATAACTCATTGTTCACTGAATACTTCCCTCACTCTGCTCGAAATTTGAAAACTTAGTATTTATTTGAGGATACGACAAGGTCAGCAGTTTCATTCACTCTTTATAACGATGCGTCATACACCCAACTCAACTGGATATTGCTTTCTCTTTACCCTCCATTTTTCACGGCTTATCTCTAAACGCACCCTGCCACATGCTCCTGAGGCGACTCGCAAGTTAGTATATGCGTTCAATGTAAGATATTCATCACGTACCTAACAAAATAAGCATCAATTACTTTTCTCCACGGTTTCTAACTTTTCAGGTCCGGTTTGAATAAATTATTAGCAGTATTAGATACTGATTGTCTGTAATAAAACTCTAAAATTACTCTAATCAATACTATGACGTGTAATATGTCGGTTTTGTTACATATAACTGATACGCTTTCTTTTTAAGAGAATGAGGTACAGTTTCATCTCAAGAGATAGATATCATAAGGATACTCTTCGTACTAGCAAAATAATGTATTGTTTGGTCTTTAATTGTCCGCATCGAAACAACCTATATTTCACAACTCTCCGTAAGAATAAATAAACTTTTTCTAAGGATTGGTACTAATTACCTGAATCAGCTTCCGAATTGCTGCTAGCAGACTCAAAAGCGTGAAATTTCTTCATTTTAGTGCGGCTTAACAAACTCTCACAGAGATTAAAATCTCACAACCATTCATCTTCAACGTTACAATAATGGTTAGTTAAAAGAGCCTCAGATGCTCTACCAGCTTCCTTGCGATGCTAATAATGGTGATTATCCGAGCCTCACCCGAGAAATCCGTCGAGCGAAGCAAAATATCTGCTGCGAACCATACTTTCTCGGGAACTCGAGACTGCTTTATTCACACGATCAAGTTACTTAAGTAGAGTTTTTGAAGTTTTCGATAGGTGTCCACAATTTCAGAAACGAGTTTCTTATTATCGTACGTCATTTGTTGCAGTTTGCAAGTTCAACAAGATAACTTCCAAAATGTTTAAAGGGTCTCTACAAATTAGATAATCCCACACGTTTTTCAGGTCCAGCTATCTCCACCTTCCCCAGCCATAAACGCCAACTTAGTTGCGATTTTAAACTGGACATGTTACACACGTTCCACTTGACATACCGAGATTTCTTTTACTTCATACAAAAATGGTCAACGAGGAACCAATATTTGCCGGAGTAAATTTGGCATTAGTACACCTTACCACCCATAGTCCCGTCACGGGCCCCGTTGTGAGGAAATGATACAGCTGCCTACGTCGAATCGTGAATTTGTCACACTTTTTCCACCCAGTCAGCGCCATTTTTATGGCGAGACTGAAACAAACGAAAGCCTGTTATTCATCGCCCCTTCCCTAGTCGGCGAAAATTTCCAATCCGGAGGATACAATAGTCGACGCAAGCCGCGAGTGATATTGTTGCGTCGTGTGGGGGAATCGGAACACGAAAAGTAGACGCTCGCCCGCGTGGACTCTCTCTTCCCCCTTCCGCCCCCCCATGAGTATCGAGATAAATGCCGTCCCCACCACAGTGGAGACATCTGCCCGTCGAATGTGCAACGGCTCTTGCGCCATCCCTGAAGCCGCTTAACGCGACGAGGTGAGGTGGAGGACGAAGTATACTGGGAGAATAGGGGGGGGGGAGGAATAGGCAGCAGAGGGGTGGGTGTAGAGGTGGGGAAGCACGGGAGTGACAGGACCCCCTTTTTTTTCGTTCCTTCGCCCTTTCCTCCACTTCATCCGCGACACGCGCGCGGAGGCGAAGGCTGCGCGAAAGCTTGTGAACACACGCACGAGCGTGTTCGTGGATGATGCGATATAGGAGAAGATATAAAATAATAAGAGGTTCAGGAGCCTCATAGCTATTCCCCTCTCAAATCCTTATCCTTATACTCGTAAAAAGAATATACCTTTCCCCAGCGAATGAACGAGCGAGTCTTCAAAAGGACACGGGTTAAAGGAGAGATGGAATCGTTATAAGACGGAGTAGGAGGGGAGAGAGAGCGAAAAGGAGTTGTAACTTTTTTTATCGACTGTCCTTTATTTTCGTCGTGCGAGGCGACGAAGGCGTCTCCGTGGAGGGGGCGAGAGGGGGGGGGACGATGAGGGTGAGGGGAAGAGAAGAGATTGCGTAAAGAGAACACTAACGCCCACGGGGGGGATGGGAGGGAGAGCCTCCTCCCCGCTCTCACTCTCTCGCACACACTCACTCATAAACACACACGTACACACAGACGAGAGAGAACAAAAACACGCAGGCGACTCCGCGAGGCAGCGTTGCCGGCGCGAATCGGTGAAAATGTTACGCAGCAGTCGGACGGAGAGGGCTGGGGGTGGGGAGTGGGGGGAGGTGGAGGAGGGTGTTTGTTGCGGGCGGGCTAAGATCCAAGAGGCCCGCTCTCCAGTAACGCCACAGACGCGGGGGCCGAAACGACAGCGAGCGGGCTTTAACTCTGTTGGCATTGCTGTACTTATGAGACTGAGGAGAATAAACATTAATTTCCCGCATTCCACTCGTATCTATACGCGATATCTAAGTATTTTTATATGCTCGGGATTTTCAATGTTCAAAGTTTCATTGCTCAAAGTTAAGCCTAAGACTAGTGGACGGTGGTGACTAGCGCACGCTTTGGGCTGCTTCCTTTGGGTGATATATATGGCAGACACCTTGCTCCGGGCACAAGGATTTCATGGTAGCTTAACAGTATAAAGCACAACAATTAGGGGCCAATTTGTTTCCAGAGTTGATTTAAGTCGATACTTTTTTAATTCAAGCAGAAAACATTTAAAAAGTAAGTTTAAATTAAAGATTTAACCAAGTTGCCGATGAGAGCAATAAGAATTTTGACTATTTTTTGCCGTCCCGGTGACCATCGACAGGTTGAGTTAAAATCTCGTAAACGTGTGAGAGTTGCTAGAGGTTCAAATATCGAATTTACTTGGACTTTGAACTTTTGATATTTACGAGAAAAAACATTAAAATGTTTTCGTGATTTAAACTCTCCCCATCCATGGCTCGCAATATGACCGAAAAGAATATATAGGAGTCTGAATGCCTGTCTCGCTCATTGACAATTTGGATTGATCTTTAATTTAAAAGTAATTTCGATGCCTTGATATCGAAGTATTATTCCTCAGATGAAGCACAAGATGACGGGTCACTTAGGGAATAACTTCTTGGGTATTCTCCCACCAGAATTACAACTCCCGCAACAACGATAAAAAACTGTTTTTTTTTCTCCCTCATCATCTCAAGATCCTCGATAAAATATAAACAGCCGTGGGTAAACCTTTTCGGATGGAGATTTCAGCTCCAACGAAACGGAAGAGAATTTTTTGGTCTGCCAATAAACAGGCGGATTTCATGTTGCTGCATGAAAGGTAACGACGAAAATAAAACCGTTATCGAGACGGGAGATCGGTTCTTTTTTCGGCGGACTCATACGAACTCCCACTCCAAGAAACTGGTTTTCTTTCTGCGGAAAAATGAATGCACTCTCCTCTTGCGAGTCGAATGAAAAATCAAGTGAAGGGGATGAAAATAAATGGACTCCTGGAAATTTCCCCCGGGAGCTATGGTGACGGTTTTATTGGCTTTGGTTTCAAGACACGCGACTCTTGTCCCCCTCCCCAAACAATCCTCCCATGAGGGGATGGAGTAGGCCGAAGGAAACATTTTCTCAATGGCTACATATTTCTCTGAATACGATTTTTATGAGCGACTGTTAGAAGTGCCTCGGAGAGCAAAAGAAAATCTTCGGATATATTTGATGATTATTTACATGCATTTTGAAATATTTCTACAACGGCATATTATCGTACTCCTTCAGCCAGAGGGCGTGATGATGTCGTGTGCCAAAGGAAAATTCGCGTTATTAATAAAATGTTAGCAGATGAATGAAGAGCCAAACGCGCAGTTTTACTTTTCCATAATAAAACCCAGCTCTTACTGAGATTCGTTTGATATTTTCATAATTATGTCTCCATGTAGCCGTACATTAATTTGAATAATCGATATCAAGGCATTCGTATCGTTTATGCTTTACTATTTGCCTGATGTGTTGCCCTTTCGTCTTTAGCCCAGGAGTTATTTCTTAAAGCTATTAGTCGAAATTTGAGCCAATTAAAATGAGCTGTTCAATATATGATAAATTTTGACACCATGATTTCTCTAAAATATTAATTGGCATTTTATGGATCGGTAGACATTCATTGGCAGGGAAAGGACTGTCATGAACATGTATCGAATATTTGCAGTCTTAATGTAAGATTTTTCTTTGACATTAATAATTGAGGCCCTTGTGTAGGAACATACTACCATACTTTAGATATCCTGATTAATCTCATTCAATGCCAGAATGAAATCAGTCTCTATTGAGTTCACGTCTGCCTTAAAGTCACCCGTATCACTTTATCACCAGTATTTACTAAACGGCCCAGCTCTGGATTGGGGGATGATTCTTCGGGCGAAAGTAAACGGCTCGGCCTCAAGACGCGACGTGACGATATGGCGAAGACAATCGTCGGGCCAGAACAAGTTGAGAAACAATAAGCCGAACAATGGACAAAAAATATCCGCAAAAGGGAATGGAAGGAAGGGGCATCTCGACTCACGCGCAATCGTCGCCGAATCGGCCGCACGGCGTCGCTTTTGAGCGGGAGGACGGGTGGACGGAGAAAGCACGGTTGCGACAGGTCCGGATTTACAATTTGAACATGGTCTGCCCAAGATTTACCAAAACTTGCGACAGCGACTGTCTAACAGGAGGAGGGATTCGCTTTAAATGCTACTCCCCGTTGTTAGGCTTAATCATGTGACGTTGGAAGATAAATATGTTAGGGGCATTATTGAAAAACAAAGTCACGTGCAGATGACTGGAAAAAAACATTCTCAATATATTTTCTTTCTCAAGAGGCCTCCGTTTTTAGAACTAAGGGCCAAAACTGGGCGTAAGCCTTAAGACAAATTATTTTTTACAATGATTTTTTTAGATAGTTGTGTTTTTTCATGAACACCATTAATTTCATGGAGATGTCGTACAGATAGCATTTAAATCTCACCACCATCTCAGAAAAAAAATGTCAGGGGTGTAGCTCAGAGTTTTGAAGAGATAGCGAGTCCTCTGATCGGCTCATTTGAGTTCATGGAACCTAACAGTAATAATAGGAATAAAGAGACAGGACACAAATATGAGTGAAAATGAAAATGGGATAATGTTTCCTTACGCCGACGCATCGTATGAATTTTCTCTCTATAATACACAATTACCAACTGCTAATCTCGTGCGGCTGCGTAGAATCTTTTCCAGGTGGGTTCAAAAGCGATTGAGTCATCTCCAGAGAGAAAGAAGCGCGGCAACAAAAAACCAACCAGTCGATTCAACCATCAATCTTGGCATCTGCCTTCGAATGTTGTTGAAAATATCGCGTGATCATTAGTTCGTCGTCGACTTCTTCGCACTTCAATTGGCTCGTGGAGTGAGCGATAAGCACGGAGAAAGGAAAGCTACTCGCGTGCGCGGAGAAGCGCCTCATCTGGAGAGAATTGCGCGGCTATTAGCGGGGATTATGAAATCCACCGCGGCTCTGCTGGAGCCAGCACGTAATGACAGCGAGTGGACACTGCTATTAGAGTGGATTTCTCGATACCTCTTGCCTGACTGCCTACTTTATATTACCGATTTTTTTGTCGCTGCTGTTTATTATTTCCATTGATGACTCATAGCCACGCATATTTTCGTCTTCAAACGTAAATGAAAAAGAACTAAAAACTTTTATCATGATTTCCTTAAGTCGCTTTAAGATTGTCGTTTAATACAGAAAAGCTCGCCGCCAATTTCGATTATTCACTGATAGTTCGCATATGTTTCTTGATTACAAGATGTTAGATACCAACGTAAAAACCAAACAAAATATATTTTTTCTCCGTTTTTATAGATACTGCCGGCACTTTTGTGATCTGATTCATACATTTCACTCTCGCGATAGGGCGACAAGTCGACGTCATGGATCGAGTCCACACAAATAGTCTCCGTTGCAATAGTGCAACCATCGCACACTCACTCGAGACATTCGTATCCTAACAGCGGGAATGAATATTAGGGAATGTCGATTGTGTCATCGTACGTCACTGCCTGAGCAGTGTGAGATAGAGCATACAATTCTTCTGCATGTTAGGGTGATATCCCTTACTAAGCTTTTTAGTGGAAATATCTTCCGCCTAACTCATGGTCATCAGGAAAAAATTTATTCCTTGGGTGGGACTGATAGACGGCTAGGCTTTTCTTTTTTTCTTTAGAACACCGTGAAGCAAAACGCTCATCTTCACAATCCTGGGAAGGCAGGTGAGGCGATAAAGAAAATTGGCTGGGCTGAGCAGAAGAATGGTCCAAGTTATAAAAGGAGGTGGATATATATATCATTTCGCTATCAGGAGTATTTTTCGTAGAAGTCTACCCGAGATGTTCGAGCGCGTCTGTATCTTTCATGAGAAGCAGCTGCGGAAACCGAAGAAGGCCTTAGCTAAAATATTGGAGAGCGCGATGAAATGTCGCAACCTTCTGGTAATAGCTGGGGTGGAATTTCGTAATTAAGCACGTGTTGGGATGGGAATGTTTTTCGTATTTTTCGTTTCTAGCGATTTGACTCTTCCCCAGCGCAATTTATAACAGGTTGCTGCATACTCTTTAATCTCATCCTCATTAGCTGAGGAGGAAACTACTCGGTGCGCAAAAAATTAATAGCTGTGGTCAACAGAGCGAAGGTCCGAACCACGCAATCTTGTGCGGCAACTAAACGACCGTCGCTGCTTTATTTACGCCGAAGAAATGTGTTCAACAGATCTCTTTGAGGAAGCGCTTCCCTTGTGGAATGCTACACATACGTGCGACAGCTCTTAAGCCCTCAGACGAAACAATTTCTAATGGACGGTAACGTCAACTTGTGGCCGAGGCACGACTAAATTTTGACCCTGGCGTTGAGAAATTACGTAAATAATTTAACATGGAAGAAGTAAGTCCAGTTAAGCCTATTCCGCAGAACTGTATCGTGTTAATGTATAGACTTTAGGAATAAAACTGCACATGCATATTAAGTTGCGTAGGCTCCTCTGTTGGCATTTTCGAAGCATAAAACATCGACATAAAGAAAGATGAGTTTGACTTTACCTGTTAGTAGAATATTTTTGGTCACCTCAAATTTTTTCCTTAGAAAGGTGCAAACATTATCCTCAGTAAAATTGGCGATTTTATAGGCACTTAGAGGGAAAATTGGTGGCACTCAGCAGTGGAGAAATAAAGGTCAGCAAGGGTGAATCAAGCATTGATTGGAATGGATAGGTTCAGATGGATTAGGAACGTCTGAACTGAAGACTCGGCAGCTTTGTCCAGCATCTCTTGAATGCTTTCCTCTCTGTTTCATCATGTTCTTTCCAGGCGAGTGCCACCAAATTTGGCGATGCCTCTACTCCGTTTACATGACGCAAGCTACCAACAAATTTCCCGTATTTCAAGCTCTAATATCCTATATTAACATACCAAGAAATTCGGCCGGTAACTGAGACGCGCGACTCCACATTAACATAAAAGACACTACCAAAATTACCGAAACAGTGTTTTCTGTATCTCAATCGATATACATTCTGTATATCTGTACAAAAATAATCTGTATATCAAGGCGATATTACATATTAAATACATTATACAATTACCCTCGGATATTACTTTTCAATTGAGCCCTGAATTAATCTGCTTAAAGGTAACGTAAAGATTTGAAGTGGCATCGACTTATGGCACAATTTGTTTTTTTATTACATTCATCTCCCGCTCGAAGTCTAAATTCTGATGGATTGAGAGGAGGATAACAAACATTCAGATTTCAGAACACGTTTCATGAAGGCAATGTATTAATTCAGGATTCGGAACATGCAGAATTTGGTTAAGGAGAGAGGGGGAGGCGTTCATCATCATAACAGGGCACCTAAGTACTCTCCTCTCCCGCGGTCTGGCATTACGGCATTCGCACTCGTCCTCCTCCCGATGGAGTCGGCATAGGATTCCACCGCCGCATTCCAAAACCGTTCCCCGCCAGACAAATCGGAGACGAAGTGAAAGAGCGGGGGTGAGGTGGGATAAAGGTATCTCACAATCAGTAACGGCCTCTGAAAACATTTGCCCTATCTTCGGGTAGCATCGCTCGGCACGGCGCACCTCGGGGGCTGGGAGTGGCAGCAGAACTGCTGGGGACCGCGGGGGCGGAAAATGGGGAAGGTGGGGCATGGATTGTGGTGGGTGGATGCGGGAGGGGGGCTTCACGAGGGAGGCCGCCTCATTGGCAGACAAGTCGGCGGAGTGATTATCGCGGCCCCGCGGCGAGTCGTTTAATGGGACTTGGCCGTAATGAGCGGGGGTGGAGAATCCGATTCAGGAGTCCGGCCCCCGACCACCGACCGCCACTTTCCAACCACTCGATTAAAGTGATTTAAAGTCCTTCCTCCCGACTCTCGCACCGAAGACGGCCGACAATTTCCCACTCTCGGCGAGCGGCGGAACGGGGAAAGGGGGAGGCAAATATCGATCTTTTTAAGGATTCACGCAAGTAATATTCTGCGTCGATTACACCGGATACGCTCCAAGCGGGGGTTGTGCGTACCTAATGGTCGGCGATCGCTTTTCACCGCTCCGTGATTAACGGCCTCCGCTTTCGCCGTTCCTTCATACAGACTTCCCCCCGGTTTCCTCGGGTGAGATAATGGTGATTGTGTCTTTTCTGCGTTCCGGGACCGAGTGGGCGCCAGTAAACAGTCTCTCAACGAGCCTCGGCCTCCAGTTGATAATACAAACGCGTACGGGAGCGTAATACGCTCGTGCGTGCTTAGCTCGACACCCAAGAGTCGAGGTGATAAATGCGCTAATATGAAAATGCACTATCGTACACGAAACTCCTGTTTACAGCCATACGTAATGGACATCGTAACTTGACGCTGAATTTGATCTCTGGAGTAAGAGAGGCTTTTTTTAACTGCTCTGTTTTCATCACCGTGGGAGGAAGCAGGTGTCAGAAGCAGAGATGCAAATAAAAGGGCATCCAAGATTTAAGATTTTTTCTCTCGCGTCATTTCTAACATATACTTCTGGTCTCAATTCACGCTATCACATTTCCCTCGGCTAATCGTGGCTCAGAAGTTAAGCCTCTAGCCGGACCTTAATGACCGGTCCAGTGTGTTGGTAGGTTGGTATGCATCGATGTCATTGTATTCCTTAGACAGGCGTGAGGACAAATAGTCAACCTGGGTGTAAATTTCACCCTGCAAGGTCAGAGGCCTAATGCTCTGGCATTTGGCTAATACACCCGCAGTAACAGAAGCCGATCCACGCGTGACATCAATACATTCAGAGTAAGTGAATGGGAAGGCAGTTTCCGCCATTCTCTGCGGTTCAACAACTGTGTAGATTTTAGTCACGGTCAATCGAAAGCATTACTAAGATTTTCTCTTCGGTTCCTTTGGCAACACCTGAACCCTATTTATAATAAAATAACAAGTCAATAATTATGTCCACTGCTTGCGGCTACTCAATGAGTAAAATCAGCAAGGAGATTTGGGCTCGTGACAGTACAATCAATGAGTAGTTACAATGTAAAACTGCTAAGTTACCTCGTTCACTTAACCAGCTTATTTCAGCCAGATGAATTCATGCTCGGAGAGGAAACAAATCAATCCGTTTCAAAAGAACACCCACCGATTGTCGAGTCAGTGAAATCACGCAAACTTTTAGGAAGCTGGCATCGGATCACTTGTCGATAGATTTCGGTCGTATACAGTGGTTCCCTGAAGAAGACAATCAGCTACAACGAAGGAAATCATTCAGATCAAATCGAATATCGGCACGCTACGGTGCCCCGGATCTCTTTATCAACAAACATATTCCCTCACGAATTATTTTCGTCGTCGAGGTCGGAGAAAACGTGAGCCGACCAAATTCTTGAGGACGGCTCCCGTAATTGGCACCGCAATCCGCTGATTGATACATTGAGGCCGTTTTATATCATCGAAATTATACGAGGCGTGCCCCGCGCTGTCTCTGGGTTTTCCGTATCTCATCCTCCGATCTACGGTGGGAGACGGCGGGTGTGTGGGGGGGGGATAAGGTTTTGGGAGAGGGAGTGGGATGAGAGGGGGGAAGGGAGGATGGGAGACGTCGAAAAAGGGGATTGGAGGGGGTTGATATAGTGTAGGGAAAGGAGAGGGGAAGGAAGAGAGACGGAAAAGACAACAGGTCCTCGCCGGCGATGTTTCCGAACACACCCTCTTCAAAACGATTATGCTTTTGATAATGAGGAACTCCTGTGGCACCTCTAATTTGTCGAGTGTCAACGACGTAAAGAGGGGGGAGCGAGAACAGATGAATAGCGAAAGAGGGAACGATCTTCTCATCGCAATCCGACCGTCCTCACGAAAAGATAATCATTTACGAGTCAAAGTGCCGTAAAACGGCTCGAGAGGATAGCCGTGAAAAATGCCCTCGTTGACAGGAAGCGATGTATTTTAACCTTCACAGTGATTAACGCTCAGCGCCGAATCATCCGCAGATGAAACGAGATATTTACTATTCTCAATGACGACGTTCTCGGACTGTTTTGATCACTGATTCGCCAGCGTAATTTATGGAAGCAGACGCCTAAACTGATAAGTTATGTGTCGGTGAAAATAGATGGTTACAAATGTGATAATGTCTTTTCAATAATGAATTCACATTTTCATTGGTTGTCAAATGTTTTGGAAATGAATATTAAGGTGTGGTTTTTCTTTTGATTGTGTTAGTGTGGAGGTAAAAAATGAAAAATCCTCGAAATTTTACCCACTTAGAATATGACTTCCTCAGTGATTGTCTGGCTAAATTAGACTGACTTCGGGCGTACCGCGAAAACCGATTTTAGGCTCACAGTTTACAATAATTCATCGGAATTCCTTTGCCAGAGGGCTTAAAACTTCAGTTTAAGATCCACTCCGCCTTGTTTTTTCGAGACGTCACCATGTCACTAAAATCTATTACAATTAGAATTGTACAATAACCGTTGAACTTTTCCAAAGTGAAATTCAACATATAACGGAACTGGATCGGAAAATATGGCACTAAAGTGCCGGTACAGGTCTTGATTCGTAAAGAATGTGTACTCTTAAAAATAATATTTCTTATAATAATTTCTTTAAAATAATAATAAAAATAAAAATAAGATTTCTGAAAACAGAGTTCCCGTAATTTAGGTATCGTCCGGAAGACGCAAATTGAGTCGGCGTGAATGTCGATCTTACGAAGGACTTCGTGAATGTGGGCTAAAAGCGTGCCAATCCCACTCTTCTCGGGGTATATGGAGCTGAAACCGCAAATGACAGGATGAATGGCGGTGATTCTGAATGGAGAGGTGAATATTTCTCTGCGTGGTGACCCTGAACCGATCGGAGAACTGCATCTTTGGTCACGGAAAAGGGGGTTTCACCAATAGGCACAAGTGAACTCGGCCTTTCTCGGCGAATTAGTACGCTGTAGGTTTATAAAAGAGAGATTATATTGCAAAACATAGCGGGCTACGAACTCCCAGGTATAAATCAGCCTCTCATTGAGGGTCGACACAGATTAGAAAGTACAAAATGGCCACAGCAGTCGAGTAGAGCGGCCGCTGCGTTGTGATATGCCATTCGAATATTACGTCACATCTCTCCTCGCAGACTGTTGTGTAATGCATCGCTTCTTTACGTGCGGGTACAAAAGCGCGACATGGAGATCTCCACGGCTTGGAAGGATGAAATGATAGCGGCACGTTCCCACTCCGTGGCTAATTAAATGGTGATCAATGGACGGGTGCCACGAAAGCCACGTTGAAGACCAGTCGATCTACAATTCAGTGAGAGAATGAAAAATGATCCTCAGCCGTGTCTAATCAAAACACGTGTCGATCAAAATAAAAATAACCTAGAATAAATAATAGATAATAGCCTGCTTACTTCCTCCAGCTGGTATTCACTGAGAGCACAAGTGTTATGATCTTAGGGTACCTTCTTCGTAACCATCTGTACCTCAAATAATGGATGATTGACTATCGACCGATAGTTGAGGTCATTCGCACCATTGGGGACAGGTGGTATCGTTTGGAATGAGAAAGGCTATTCGGGAAGAGAGGAAGTATCGAGAGAAAAAACTCAAATAAGCGTGTTGACCTCGCAAACCATTTTTGAGTTTATGCCTACACCCGACAGAGTCACAAATGGTGAAAATGAATCCGTCCGCGCAAAATACGGTTCTACGAAAGCACTTGAAGGAGGACTTTTATTTCTTATCGCGTTTTCTTTCCGAAACGTGGAACACGAAATCATCTTTCTTTCACGATTCGGCATTCATTCTTAATTTGTACCGAACAGCGCCGAAAATTAAAGGCGTTTTGGTATCCACGAACTCCTTACAAACGTCTCTAAGGCGGGCGAAGGTATGTACTTAGCATCTAAGTTACGAAGGCGTGGTGGACAATTTAGACAGAGTGGACCCAGGGGGAGGGAGGAAAGATAGGAGGCCAAGGGGCGAGACGGGGGATCAGTTTGACACGGTGGTGGCAGAGGGGGGCGGGCGGGGATACAAGCTGAGAAGCCGAAGAATTGGCGATTTCGGAGGGCGCTTGGGTGGGCCCTTGGGAGGGGCAGGCTCAGCAGAAGGGGGCGAAGTGGGGCAAGCACGCACGCGCGGCTAATTAATCCCACCCTGGATGCCGCCCCCCTCGCCCCAACGGACAATATAACAACCGCCGCCTTTGCCACAACCAGAGTAGACCCTTTCATCGCCCCGATTCTCTCCTCCCCCCTCTTCCCTTCCCCCCTTCCCGGCTCACCGCCTCGAGGGGAAACAAAAGACGGGGAAGGTGGGTCGAGGATTAGGCGAAGGTGGGGTACCAGCAGGTGGGCGGGCGTGACGATGGGATGGGTGGGCGGAGGCAGGGGTTGTCTTTTTGATACGAGCAGATTTATTCCTCTTTCTTCACCGCACACCCCACGTATGTGTAAAACACGATCGTCGAGCATATAATCCGAAATCTCTTGTCCTGACCTATAGGGTGTTGCTTCCGTCATTGACGGAAAAGTGTAGACGGGTTTAAAGATGTTAGGCCTTAACTAGATATTACCTATCTCAAGGAATTCTTTCCAGAGTATCAAATTTACTTGAAACGCTTTCTTATGGCCGGAATGTCATTTACAAGAAAGAGTTTAAACAGAAATTTCCACCAATTCCGGAGGTATAAAACCAGTATTAATAAGGCTTTTTAATTTGAGAATCTGTGTCACCAAAAGACACCGCCCAGAGGAATACACACTATCAGAAAGCTAAACACCGCGGAAACCTTCGTACCTACATAAAAAAGGCTTTAATCGACCTTCGGTATGAAATTGGTAAACAAATGGTGCAGGGGAAAATGTCACCTGTGGCGATATGTGGTAGATTTGAATGAATTTTTATTAAGCGAGCGATTCCGCTTTATTGTTTAATCATATTATCGATTGTTGTCTTGGAATTACAATCATCCGTAGTAAACAACCGTTTGAGAAAGGCGAAGATGGTAGAACCAGGTCGCGTTCAGAAAGTTCTTCTTAACAACGCTGTAGCTGCTTTACACGCACATAACCAATGAAATTAGACCGTTGGAAATGATAATATTTAGTATCGAGTACTGAAAAGGCTCAGCTCCGTAGATACCTAGTCCGCTGATTTAAGTCCATGTCCTTCAGTTTATTCGACAATGAAGACGTGAAACTGTCATCCTTTTTAGTCGAAACAGGTTTTTTGAAAGAAGACCACCTTGTCCTGGAACAGGACATTTATAAACGAACCAACTACATGCGTTCTTTTAAAGATACATAAAAGAGATTGCCTCGGCATAGCACTTTGAAGTCGCTAATTGCTGTGGACCGGTACGAATCGCGGTCGATTCTTTCACATTTGTAGCGCTAGGCTTTCCTTCGCTCACATATAAAGTCATTGCATCTGATAGCACACCTCTCAAATTTACCAGCAGTTGTGCTCGAAACTGCGAAAGCTATTCGCCAAAACACTCAAAACGGTATTATTCAGTTTATCAAGCCGATATAATTTTCCGAAAATTCTCCAAAACTTAATTTTTTTAATAACTGACGATAGCATAACCCATATGTCAGCCGTTTTTATGGAAGACTGATTCCGGTAGCGAAACGTTAAGAAGCAGAAAGAATTAATGGAAAGAACATTTCTCGAGGAGGAAAATACATGAGTTATTTACGGGACTTAATTAGTTATTACAACCAACACTATCGTTAAAGTGTAACTCGTAAATGTGGGTTCTTTTCTGTTATCGACTTCCGCGCAGTTATTAACGAAGTGATATTATGAGATGCTTTTTGGGGGAAGAAATAGTTTTCAATCAAGTCTGACGTCAAGACGGACATCCATGCTCGATATTATGGAGTTAAAACAAAGGTTTCGTTTCTAATAATGCAAATCACTCAATCAAATGAGGAACTCCCACATCACTGGAATCAATCTCAAAATAACAGAATGTGCTATGTATCCGGGGTGACGAAGACTACCCTTCAGGACTACCCTGAAAGCCTTGATGTAACCTTGCCTTGCCTTGGAACTGGAATTTTGATTCCATTACACAACATCTACACATAATACGGAAAGTTCAACATGATGACGCGGTAATTATTATACAATTATTGAAATTCTTTCAGGAATAATTTTGGCTCGCTCAAATGATAAATTCCGTGATTTGCAGATGATGTGAGCTTCTTATCCAAATTATCTTATCCAAACTTATCCAAAACCTAAAATCTACTGAGAATTTTTAAAGGCAATGACTTCGACGAACAGTTTGGGATTGGAATGGAGTCCCACCAGTGAAATCGAGCTGGAAAAACGCAGCGCCACATCAATGAAACCCGATACGAATGAACTGAAAACAGGCGATGGCGTCGACAAAAAAACTCATATTGGTGAGTAAACTTGGGGGATTCTTTTTTTGACCCGTCAACTAATTCGAAAGGAACGCCACCGTGCAAGTGGGCGGTTTCGGCTTCCAACCCGGCGGGAGCGGGCGAAAATAATGGAGACGATCCCAAGCGGGCACCCGCCTCACCGCGCACACAACTCCCGAACGAAGAGTTCTTCAGCCGCCCGGCCTCATTCTACCACTCTTTCACGCGGCGCGGCGGGAGTGTTTTGTTTCATTAGATGTGGGCTTGGCGTAGGCACACGGGGTGATATCCCCGCCGAATAACGGATCCCCTCGCGGCAGTTGAAAACTTCCGAGCGCGGCGTCGGCGTGAGAGAGAAGGGCGGTTGGGTGGGTAGGTGGGTGGGTTGAAGAGGAGAGGATGTTTGGGCGGGGTGCCGGTCGGGAGCCACGTACGTAACTCAGCCGGGAGAGTGAGGGAAAAAGAGACAAGGAGAGTCGTGAGTTTCGGTCGAAAACACACACACGCCCAAATCTACCGTTCTCCGGGCGGGGAGAGAAAATGGCGAAAGTTTAGCAAGTGTTGCGGATGCCTTGAGCTCATTGAGCCAGCGAGGATGGCACTGACACGAAATACTGTTGGCGATATAGCTCACCATTTATAAAAATAACTAACGGAAATGTATTTACAAATCACATACGGAATGGGCGTAACCAAATGAACTTTTGTGACCGTCGCACAGTATTCCAAATATAAAATCATACACCTTTCCCATTTCAGGATACATTATCATATATTTATTTACTCGTAGACCGCTCTTGATTATGAGATACATTTTTCCATTATCACCAACGGATAGTGAAATGTACATTTAATCAATTGGATGTCGTTGCTTCAAAGATATGGGTAAAAGGACTTTGTGTCGGGTATGTAGGTCTCCAATACAGTAAAAATTCTAGGAGAGCATATTCTCTGGTTTCACTTGGAAAATTTTTTTTACTTAAACACGGGCTTTTTGAACCGATGAATTTAACATCATGTTGGCATTTAATTGCAAGTAAGTCGCGCCTCATGTTACCTACATTTAGACTAACAAGTGTTAGAAGAGCTCTTGTGCCGAGGCATTTCACCCAAACATTTCGTAAAGCTAGAGTGGCACCTACTGAAAATGAGGCCATGCACTAATCAACCACCGTTTCACTTCACTGTAAGCAGTTTGTTTGTCGACCCTTGACTCCTTACGGAATTATCGGAAAGAAAGAAAATATAAAGAAAACATACAAATTTGATGAATCTATAAGGGATGGTACAAGAGAAATTGAGGGTAGCCCAGAGGCATTCCTACTCACGGCCTGCATGATCTACCTCGTAGTTATTTGGAGATATTCTCGTCACCTTGG
The DNA here is from genome assembly GCA_963169105.1 of Ceriagrion tenellum. Taxonomy (NCBI): domain Eukaryota; kingdom Metazoa; phylum Arthropoda; class Insecta; order Odonata; family Coenagrionidae; genus Ceriagrion; species Ceriagrion tenellum. The sequence continues at coordinate 25,872,332 of OY720636.1, read as the reverse complement.
TTTGACTACAAGTGTCGTCTAAGAGCAATAACGCTATCGATCCAGGTTTCCTGCAGTCCATTCCAGCGATTTATGTGAAAGTATTTTCGATTGAGGGGGGAGAGTTTTGTTCTCAAGCGTAGCGGTTAACATTTCGCTTATTTCGCATATTCGTTTATTTATTATTATGAGACCCAAATTTGGTGGAAAGGGATGTAGCATAGAGGAAAGAGGTCCTAGCGTTGACACGACGACTCCAAGGGCGTCATTTCGTTTAACTATTCGAAAAGAGCAAACAATCCCCGGGCGGTGGAACAAAGGTTCGCTTAGTCACCCACCCTGGTCTTTTCCTGAGCGAGATTAGAGGAAAGAGAAAGGGGAACAATGGATGGGAAGGGGTTTAGGATACACGATCGGATAAATGATAAAAGGATACGTCTTGGATTTTTTTTATTCTTACCCTTTTATTGGTGGTGGAGAATGAAACGAGGGAAGGGTGTTGGGGAGGGGGGTTGTCGTGGGAGGAGAAACAAGGTCCCCTCGGGGGAAAGCAGCATTCAATCATCGCCCACCCAACCTCTCACCTCTAATATCCTGTTAACGCTCTCGGGAAATATTCACGGGCTCCCAACACGCTTTTGTACGCGATTCGGCTCATTTGAATGCCTACCTGCCTGCTTCGCCGCCGAGTGGCGGGATATGAACAGAAAGAGGTGGCGGGAGAGGGAAATCAGGTTTACCCGTGTTTTCCTCCCGAGTCGATTAAAATAAAAAAGCGAGGAAAAAAATGACGCGCGATAAGCGCTCCCTAACCCAAAAGAACAAGCTCTCTCCGGTTTTTTCTCCGGCGTGTTAATATGAAGATAAAAAAAGACCACTCATTGAAATGCCAACGTCCTCTGAGTAATAAAGGTATATTTTACATGTTTATTTGCACGCAGGTAAACTCACTTGCGGGGTTCTTAAAGCGTGAATATTGCAGTTATTTTATTCCTCGGATTAAATAACATGCATTCGTCGAGCTTAAGGGTCAACACGTTCTGTTCTCGGCCGTCGGAATGTACGAGACACTGGAGGAACGATAGGGAATCGTAGTTTTCGAAAGATGGGATCGCACTCGTGGCTAGGGGAGGTGAAATACTTGGACGGAATTTTGAGACAAAAAATAGAGCACGACTATAGCGATGCCATTTAAGCGAAATCAAATAGAAATAAGAAAACAGGAATGTGATAAGGGGGAAATAGGCCTCGAGTGAAAGCTGATGTGTCGGCCTCTAAAGAGAAATCCCACGTTCTGTTCTCAAGTTTTCGGCTCCGAGCAACAGACGAATCAGAGGGTCATGAATATTTCTCGGCTTCCGAATGAGTAAGCGTGTATTCTAGAACATATCCCTCCCTAAATATTCTGGCGGTCGTCGGCTTAGGCCTTAAAAGTAAGCAATGAAATGTAAATATGATCAGGTCAAATTGTATGCATTAAACGTCCGTCTTCATGTGAATTAATGTGACGGAGGAGTCACACGAAACCTCTGGATGCGAGGTTTCTCAAGCGTCAATGTCGAGGGGCGACGACCGACAATGTCGCGAGCTACTCGAACTCTTTAGGTCGGGTGGGTAAGACTTAGGTAATACGTATATTGAGCCTGACCACCTAAATAATTTGGTATCGCGACTGTATGGCTGAATGCAGGAGTGAAAAAAATGAGATCGATGGTAGTTATCCACTCGTCTTTAAACAAGCATCTACTGATTCTTGATTAGGGGCTGTCCATAATCCACGTAGACAAAAAACCGGTCACTTTTTGACCCCTCAACCCCTATCGTGGACACTCGTAGACTTCTTCCGGACCCCCTCCCCGCCCCTCCTGCTGTCCACGTAGACTCTTTTTTGCGAAAAAAGCTGTGGAACGGGTATTTAATGCATTGTCATGGGCTATCTGTAATTGAGGTCTGATTTTAAGGAAAGGTAAGTAGAAGAAAAACGAATCTTATAGCTATAATAATCTGTCACTTACTATATAATATAAAAATAGAAACAAGTCATGTCGACCTTTGTCTACGTAGGCATCCCCTCCCCGCCCCCTAACGTGAACCTTCGTTGACGACCCTCGTACCCCCCCCTCCCATGTGTTGCGTCTACGTGGATTATGGACAGCCCCTTACCTTCTCAAAGGTTCATGTTGCCCGATTAACCCTTGCCATGCGTCCACGTAGTGACATATAGCGAATTGTGATTGTGATGAAATTACTTACGCAGTTAGTACATGCGAAATATAATTGGGCGTGGGTCACATCAAACTTGAATTTCGCTTCAATTTCGCGTTATCAAGAAAAACTCACCGCGTAAGACTTCAAACCAATACAAAATGATAAAACAATCATCAACATCCTCAAAGTCACTAATTTATGGGTCCAATCCAGGCTCCAATAAAAATTGTTTCAACTATTTTTACATAACGTTATTATTTATGGTTTGAAGTTAGGTCATGATATTGGGAACCACGTGAGAGAAGACATTGACCCAAATGGACTCGACCCCCATAGGGTAGCTCCATCAGTAGGCGTCTACGCCTTAATAGAAACCTATTTAATTTTTGAGAATCTGTGTTCCATAGATTCTGGCTCAAAGATGTCGAGGTTCATTTTCACAATAGATAAGATAACTTGGTTACGTTTCCCAAATTTTTATTGACAATGACACCGATATGTCGAGGCATATTTTACTGCAATAAAAATTATTGGAATACATTTCAGGCATCTTATCATTTGTGAGAATTATTTCTCTTTAGCGTCATCGGAACATCATTACTCTAAACGTTTCCTGGCAGTATAAAGAAGTTAATTGCACCGCCACGCCATTACTACCAACTTATGAGATATTTCACCAAAGTTTAATACTTGTACCTTCGTCACTTAAAATAGACCAGGCGGAAACTCAGTTTTACTTTGTGTGCAAACACAATTGCAACAAAAGTTACACATGACGGCTCACTCGCGATAAGAACATTTTTAAGAGCTCTGTTAACATAAACGATCTTCTTCTAATGAATACAAATATTCCTCTAGATGTATCAAGCCAATTAGGTACAAAATCGCTTGATTGACACACTCACTCCACGTAGCTGAATAAGGCATTAAATAAATACAGGATTTTAGAGTAGATGCATAGCAACGCCTTATAAAAAGGTGAAATGGAAAGGACAGGAGGAGGACATGAGTGAACTTTGGTTGGTAAAGGCAGACGGCAAGACATATAAGGTTATACTACTAGCCTAAACTAGTCAATTCTGAACATTCAAAGGGCTTGAAAGGATGTGCAGGGACAGCTCTTAACGGACGATTTAGCATTCCCAACTGGGTAAAACAACCGTTACTGCGCTCATGAAACGATTGAACTTTAAACTTCAGGACTCTGGGCGAGAGCAGACCCATTTATAGGCATCAGAGGTCCGACCAAGTCTTGCAATCTCATGAAAGCGTCTCACACGCTCGATTGAACGTCCAGTCGGACTTCTCGAGCCCTCGGCCGGGAGGAAATGCGCGCCGGCACTCGTGGAATCCACTCGATCCGGTGAAGAGGTTAGATTTGCATCTGGGTCGAGAACACAATGAAAAAAGGTATCGGAACATTTAAGGTCCCAAAGACTAAATCAACAGAAAAATCTTAAAGGACTCAGTAGCTTAGAGAAATTATTACAACGTGTTCAAACGGACTCTAGGCTACATGATTGATATGCAGAGAAGTTAAGAGATAAGCTTTTAACTATGGAGGTATTGTCAAGTTTCCCCAGAGCGTTTTATTAGGGAAACGCACATGCTCCTTGAAGTCCATTTCTGAAATTAATATTTTCAAGAGATTACTTTCGGCAATCGAGAACATGTTTACAAATGTCATCATTCGTCCTGGTCTGGAAAAGAGTGGTAACATTGAAGATAGCATAAGTAGACGTGATATCAATATGAAATATTCTAAAATGTATAGCTGTAATATAAAGCATTAAGCGTGTTAAATGGGACTCATATTTTCAAATATGCTCGCGCATACGTGAAAGGAGAGTATTCATTTAACCGGAAAAAATCCGGCTAGCAGAAAGTGACACAATCATAGGCATACGATTGTCAGGGACGCCCATTATACCAGTCAAAAGTTAATTACTGTCGTAATGAATAGAGGGAATCACAGGAAACCACGGTGGCGGTTTATTTCTTCGTGTGGGATGCACTTCAGGGCTTCCTTACACCGGTTTGCTCCACTAATTACAAACGTGTCGATGGAAGCATGAGATTCACGCCCACCTATTATTATCCACCTTGACTCCCTCACCGATTAAGACGGCGAGCCACCCATTAAGACCGCCACACCCTCCCCCCTGAGCGGGGAAGATGAGTATCAAAGCCTTTCACGGCATCAAGATAAAATGTATCCATGGCTCACATTTCTCCCAGAGCTAACCTCAAAAATGTCCACTCCCAATTCTGAGGTAGCTGTCCTCATTCTGGGCCGTCAACTGTGGCGCCGATGAAATTTCGTAGACCTTCTCACATATGCCAACACTCGGGCTTCCTGAGTCTATCTTTCCCAATATTTACGATGTGACTGAGTAAAAACTAAATTTATTTACGATTACCTTCTCATAATTTTTTTCTCCATATAAACATATAACTAGTACTGATACATTCCCATAAATTACGAGCAAATCCAAGCCATTTTTTCTGTGGCAATATTTCGACTTAGGTTTATTAAAGTTAAACGACGAACCTTTTGCCACAGAGAAAATTCCATTTTTTGGAAAAGTTTTCCATAGAGCAGAATTCCCTCCAAGTGAATGATTCTCTGATTTCCTCAACTTACTCGGGTGATTCCTTTGGGTTTTGCTCTATCGGAAAAATATCTAAATAATCAATCTAAACTGAGCCACATGTGTTTCAATAAAGAAGACTACTAAATAAAAAGCCGTGCAATATCATAGCTCAAATATTCTAGAAAAGAAAAAAAAATATCCTCAGAGTTTCATTGAGGGTTTCTGTTGAAAGGAAGCATCATCTGCTAATTTATGCAATACTAAGATCAATTGAAAGAAGCTAAAAATTTCATTTGAGTGATATAAGGTACCATTACTAGAAGGAATTCATATGTCGCACCCGTAAGAACTAATTACTTTTACTCGTATTCATATTACAACCGATTTTCCCCAAGTTTAATTTTCTTTATGAATATAAAATACATATGATAAAAATACCTTGGAAGAAATAGAGGAGGAGAAATTTAAGCGTGAATAACAAACTCTCGTTTAAACCTTTAAATTAACCAATTAGATTCTCACGCAGCATTCTATTGCTACTTTCAATATTTTCCGAGGGTGGTCACGGCTATGCACGGGATGATTCCACCACCACCGTCGCTTAAAGGGCTGAAACCATCAATCTCGCTTTGAGAGGGAAGCGAAGAAGGTATATTCCCTCCTCCAGTCATCTCGATAATGAGAATCAAATGGTTTCGTAATTCCCTTTTAAGTTGAGGTTTCAATGAACCAGCGGGCGCGTGCATAATGCCCTCATTAAATAATGAATGAGATTACGGGAGGCGGAAAACGACTTTATCCGGGTATTATCCATAAATAAGGCGTGCGCGGACAGCTTTCATGGCAAATGACGGGGAGTCGGGGGAGTGAGGCGTGAGTCGTGCGACATGTGGGGCCCCATCTCCCCCGCGTAAAGAGTTCACTCACGGAGCGGTCGCATGCTTGCTCTTCCCGTGCCAATGGCGTTCGTGTGGAAGGACGTTATGTACCGAGATATTAGAGGCGAAGAAAGGTTGGGTGCGGTACCCTTGATTCAAGCCAGTCAACGCTATCGAAGGGCTTACAGGAATTGAAATAGGCGGAGAAGAATTTTAAGCGGCTGGTGTCAAAAGCGCTAAATCGTAACGTATCCAAAGATTATACCTAAATGCATGCCAGTGTATGATTTGAGTGATATAAAAGTAGTTATGCCTGCGTTTCTGCATTCGTAGGCAAATACATGTTTACAGTAATTTCGTCAGCAACTATGGAAACTTTCTCTCTTTCTTCAACTCATCCACGAATCCGAGTCGCTTTCCACCCCTCCCCCTATTACAACCTCCATTCAATGGGTTTCAGAAACCTATCCCCTCGCTTTGCCATCTCTGAGCTTTCTTTCAGCCTCTTGATTTCTGAGGAAGCTTCCTCCTCTCACCTCTTTACGAAGCAGTTTTCCGATAACCTTTCTCTCCGTCCAGCGCACCATCCCCACACCTCTCCCAAGCCCATCCCCAACGCCTCAAATCTGCCCTCATCCTCATTCTTAATGCCTAGGTTTCCATGCCACAGAATGCAACCTAAGTTTATGGTCACGCTTAAAGATGATCTTATCAAAAAACGACCTCGTAGAATCATCGAGGACTGTTCATTCGGAAGATGCCTAATGGTAATGCAAATAAACAACTTAATTACTAAAGATGTGGAGAATAGCCATGACCCTACTACTCTCACTGAGCCTCTAAAACGCCATCAGCCATCTACAAGAAAGGGCGAATGAGTAATCACGCGGTCCTGATAAAAGGCAAGTAGAGGAATGAACACCGTGTTGCGGGAAGTGTTAAGGATATGGGGAGCGTCGACAATCAAGAGGAGGAGGAGAGACCTGTAAAAGATCTTGAAAAAAGATAAGCTCGTACTCGCCTTTCCTTTATCTTTCTCCTCCCTAGCCCACTCCAACTGCTTGCCTTCCGCCCCTCACTCTTCGGAACTCTCTCTCTCCTCCCTTCTTTTGTAATAGGAGAAGGAGAGGAAAGAGGCTTCAGTTCTCCTACACACACCTCGTATCCTCTACCCCCTTCAGGCCCTTTTAGCAGCCTCCTCTTTCCATCCCGACTCAAACCACCACCGCCGCAGACGCGGAGATGTGCCCTCTTACCCGCCCCACTTATCAGCCCCAGCCTCTCTCTCGGCCAACTTTCTTCCTTCTCTTCCCCCACTTGCCTCGTCAAAAACTTCCTCACCACCATCTTCCCCGCCCCCACTTCCCTCCCTCCTCAACCCCCCCCCATTCCCGCACTACCGACTTAAGACACTCCCCTGCGCCTCACCCCCTTCTTCCCTCATTTTGCAATCCTTTGGACGGGAGCCAGACTTGGAGTGAGGAGGAGCGGGGTGGAGCACAGACGAAAGGAGGAATGGGGGAGGGAGGGATCGCTTCGCATAGTCGGTGTGGGCTCTCCTCCGTCCTTCTCTGTAACACTTGGATAAATTCGACGCTGGTGAGCGCATGTCGTGACTCTTGTCCCTCCCCCGCCCTTTCCCAGCCGCCCGAGCAGGTCCCCTTCCGCGTCGTGCCGTGTCATTCCTCATCTTGGTTCCTCCCCATCACCCCTCTCGCCGTATTTTCCCTGACTCAGTTCCGCTCCCTACCCAGGGAGGAACCCACGAGAGACGATGACTTCTCCAAAGTACTGTATCTACACTCGCCAGCTTTGCTTTCGCACTCTTGCTCGAACGACGATAAATTATAATAGATCTGAGGCCACATCGGCCTTAGCAAAGGTACCGTATTTACATTCCCGAGCCAGGTAAAATCGATTTGCATTTATGAACCTTGGCATTATTTTTATATGTATTTAAGTGCTTTTTCATTTAAAAACATTTTATCTATGGCCTACGTGAGCTAGCGCTACAGCCGAATCACCCACAGAATATCCATGTAAGGAGTGCGACAACCATTAATGTTAAAACCTATTCGCAAGCACCTCGAAAAAATAAAAGCGAAAAAAATAAGATTCTGAGAAATAAAATCAGGACATCATAGCAGTGACCTTTTGGTTTCATCTGTTCACGCTCACTAAACAAATTTCAGATACATCAACACAATTTGTAAGCTTGGGAATAAAAATTCATATAGGTTAACCAGAGGTTTTGTAGCGGGCAGCTGGTCAGGCGACTACGATTGTTCGCATTCATCGCATCATGCACGAACGAGGAACGTGATGCTATCAGAAAACATAAAATGCTTCCTCAAGACTTAAGAATAAAAATTAAGATGATTATCCATCTAAACGATACGCAACAAAACTGTTTTTGGCCCAAATATTTTTCGATTCCTCAAGGACGAGGGAAATGAATGGGTAGACTCTCCATCAGTAGCCTCAGCTGGCAAAAAAAATCGCTTTTTCCCATCATCGCAGCCTCAATTAACGTTCAAATAGGCCTAAAGCTAAGGACGAGTCGCTCTGTAAAATAGCATTAAGATTAAGTGTTAGTTATGATGGACATTTAACGCAGTTTGATAACCTGCCGCCAAGCTCATTATGCTGTCAAAAAAAATCACCAGAAGGGGGCCCACGGCAGGGGGACCGGTTTCACTCATCGCACACTTCTCTGCCTTCTTCCTCGTGACGAACCTCTCAGCACTTCCTCTGCCCAAGTCTCCGGCCCCACCCCACCACCTCCGACACACTTCCTCCTTCCCCTCCTCTCTCTCCTCACAAATCCCATTCTGCCTCGCCGTCATCATCGCTGATTGAAAGCAGCGAACCCCTTCGGGCGAGAAAATGGACAGCAACTCAGTGGGATACTGCGTGATTATGCTTGGATCGCAAGCAGTGGAAGTAATAGGATCTCTTCAGATACACAGCGAGCGCCATCTTGCTCAGTTGACCAATGAATTGGGCGAAGCGCTTGAGCTCAGTAAATGATCTATGGTTTTCCCGGTGAATCTCAAGCGTTAATGAAGCCCATTAACCGTAGGAACACCTGAGAAACTTTTTCGTACTAGAGCTCAGGTTTCCCTGATGGTAAAAGACTTCTCAATACGTCAAGCGATCGAAAGAAGAGAAATCGATTAAGAGTATTTTTAAAATAATGATAGATAAAGGTTAGACAATTTTATTCTCAAAATAGTACAAGTTTCAGCTCCCCGCGAACTCGCCGCCTGGCGCAACAATAAGGAAGAATCCTGATGAAATCATTTCGAAGAAGTTGCGTCACAGTTCGTGGAAAAATTTCAAACGTCTGTTACACATAAATTTTAAAACAGATATGGCAATATGGATACACACTTCCGTCCGAAAGGTCTGTCAGAAATCCGAGAGCTTTACTACAATTTGGCATACGAGATTCTCATACGCATTGCAGAGATTCATTAGAATCTCGTAATCAGGTATAACGAGAAACTTGAGGTTAAGAAAATATTTTAGTCATCCCGTTTGTAGCGATATACTAAACTACAAACAAAATACACGCGCAGCTAAGTATCGAGGTAAAGTAATGTTTCTCGAATCAAAATCCACGATCTTTGTCCTCATCGTATATTCCACTAATTCATCTTCGGCAACTGCTGTCTTCAGGATGTTTGAATTAGCTGGGAGGATGCGGCGGGAAAGTGAAAGAACGGGTGGGCAGTGGAAATAATGAATACTTAATAAGGGGTCACGGAGAAAGTATGTATCATGAACGACAACTGTAGTGGCAGAGACAGACACGGGGAGGCTGCTGCTCAGAAATAACGAAGAAGACTGTCTCCGTCAAATAGGCTTCCTGAACGCATGAGCCCTGGGATCATTCAAGAAATGTCACAAATTGCTTTTTAAAATATTTACTTTCTTTTGGAATAAAAGGAGTCATCTTTTCCCGGTTATACATCCATCAATCATTTTCACACAGCCAAGGAACCACAAGAGGTCATCTTTCCAAATGGAAATTGACACATCAGTTGACGGGTTGAGCGGGAAGAGGAAATGCGGTGATAATCTTAAAAAATTGAGAGAATTTGTGGAAAAACATTATGTGAATGCCCAGAGACTAAGACTTCCTCATACAGCCTTTGAACAGTGGTTTCCCCACTATTTCTGAATCACAGATTCTTTGATGCTATAAATTTTATCGCTTGACTAATTGTAAATGATTAAAAGAGCACTACGTATTTTTCATCACTGAACAAAAAAGTTTGAAGAAGAATTTTCAACATCCCTTTTAACTTGAAGTGAATACGACGCCTATGCGTAGAAACTACTCAAATCTAAGAAAAATTCTGAGGTAAAGCACCTGGTGCTCTTTTCATCATTGTAATAGTATTTCCGCATAGACGCACGTTAATCCACAGTTTGCGGCAAATGGCAGTTTATAAACCTAAGTTCTCACAGACCAAGCCGAATTTCTTGGTCAGAAATTTAAATAGAAAAGGCTTCCTACTTGCAGCTCCAAAAAAATTCGTCAGTTGAATTCAACACCAGCGAAATCAAATGCTTAAAGCTGTCGCTAGGTGAGACATTCGATTAAAGCTAGCAGCGACGATGCGGACAGTGTGAGGGAGATGGAGAGTGAGAAAAAGAGCGAGCGGGCAAGCGGTCGAAGAATTAAGAGAGAGGCGCTCGCGAAGGAGACAAAGCGGGTCGTCGCCAGCGTGGATCGATGGATCCGATCAAAGAGGCGCCCTGCTCGCCTCCTGACTAAGAAATAATCCCAAGCCACCTCGATGACATGCAGAGAGTGAGGCTAGGAGACTAAGCATTTTGAGGCCGAACTAACGTAAAGAACGGCGGTCGTTATGAAATCGGAAAGCGTGAGAGCTTATTAAGGATTATATCGCATAATTTTGATGCATCAACGTAGTAGCATTGGAAATTAAGAGTTCTCTAGTAATAAAAATACTAAATCACAGAATATTGGAGGCACCAACATCTCGGACACACAACATTTTACAAAACATTTCTGACCAACTCATGTTGCAATAAAGCAAGATACCCCGTCATGCATTTGCTGGAACAGCATCTTTCGTATCACACACCATTACGCGAGGCATATAATTTCATCTTGGAAAAATATAAAACAGCAATTAAAATTATTGGTAACTTCGCAAATAAATTACGCATAATTTGAAGATGGAGGTACCTTAAAAGACTGCATCCGTACAACTGCCTTCCGAGTATTTAATGCATTGCTACGAGAAATAACTCCATTCATGACAATTTACGGATCCTTCATATGCAGCGAGTAAATCGTATTTTTTCAGTCCTACAAAGTCGAGCAAACGAAATTGTGCCTTTTGAAAGTTTTAGGAAGGAAGACACAAATCTAACATTCATTATAAAACGAATATAATCCACCGCACGATATGTAGCATACAAAATTGGGGAAACATTATTCTGCATGCACTGTTCACCGGGTATCGTACTGAGCCATTCATTTTTGATCAATGCACTGAGAGGTGGCATGGCTCGAAAAGCTTGTCATCCCTCCTCCCTCCCTCGGCAGCCCTGACCCTCCCAAGCCACAGATATAGCGTTGAAATCACCGAGGCGGCTCCCCGTCACGAATTTTAAGTTTCCGATATCTCCCGACGCCACACCGGACGACCTTAGCACTAGGGGAGAGGGGGGGGGGGGTGAAGCCACCACCACTGCTCCTTAAAAAGACAAATGACGACTGGGAGCGGAGTCGGCGCGAGGGAGGCAAGGAGAGGAGGGCTTCCAGGCATGCAACGCGGCGCGCGGTGGTCTTTCTCCCTCTCTGAGGAGGGGGGGCGGGGAGAAGTTGGCGTTACGTAAGCAAGAAGCCAACAGCGATGTAAGTGCCACAGATGCGGTTAAGTGGTTGACTAAAATGAGAAGGGCGCACCTCTGCAAAGGTCAGGCCGGTGGCGACCTCCTTTACAGCCCTCCCTCTTCCGATCTCCCCCAAGCCCCTTCGTCCCCTTCCAATAGGGAGTCGCCCACCTACTTCCACCCTCCTTTCACTCCACCCCCTCCTTTCCATCCTTCCCATTCCACCACCTTTCCTCACTTCCCACTCTCAGTTAGACGGATACCTCCGCCCTCATCTCCATAATTAAACTCGCCGCCTATTTACTTAATGCTCTCAATCCCTTTCGCCCGTTCCGACCTCGACTGCGGTGGGCCAGCCCCGTCCCCCTCTCCCGCCATCGCGAGAGTCCCGTGCGAGATCACTCTATCGGTCGATCTTTATGTATCTTCCTTCGAAAGCCGTTGATAGCAATTTTGCAGAGCTGAATGATGGGTTAACTAGCTCGGCATCAGATGACCCGCGGTGGCAAACGATACCTCGTTCTTTCGAGCGAGCCCGATCCCTGTCGACCGAAGGCAAGCGGGCGACACGTTGGCCATGCGGAGAAAAGTGTCACACCGTAGACTCGACCCGAGAAAACATCACAGCTATCGATCGCGTTCGTCATCGAGCTTCTCGAAAGGGATATAAATATTCTCCAACTTCAAGGATTTTTACGTTTTTTCATTGCATTCATCCATATTTATGACTGACATTTGATGGCGCACCATCATGAATCTACATCTGGTCATCCGGCCTCGTTATAACAATTATGAAAATTAAGGCATCAGCACTTCAATTAAGGAAGCCTAAGACCTCTTGTCATCCTATATAAAGAAATTAAGTAACAAGTGATATTAAGAGAAAAAGGTACTTTAGATACTTCTCCGAAACCCGAAGGGTTTTTCTCCTGTTAATTTTTATAGCCAAATAAGTCAATGGAACTCCGTACAATTAGATAACATGAATACATAACGAGAGATACTTTGGTATAATTCCACACGTGTTGAAATTTAACATAATATCTCCTTTTATGATCACTTTATCAATGCTCAATTTCCACAATATATCGCCTGGCACGTTAAACTTCATCCTTACAATTAGTTGGTTCCGTGAATTAGGAACATTTAAAAAGTGGAGCTGTTTATGAGGGAAATTCTCTGGTACAATTATCTGAGAAGAAAAGTGACTATGACGGTTTTGTCTTTTATTTTTCAAATAAGTAATTCTATTCCCAGCAGGAGGCCTCATATTTTTTAGTCTGGGCACAATCGGATTCCAATATAAAGTCTACGCTTAAAACACATCGTTGGGACGGTTTTTCTGGAGGAAAATTATTATTCATAATTCAGAACCACTTAATCCATTATTCAAAACGGGTCAATAAGAAAAACTCATCAGAACTCGCTTTCCTCTGCTTATTATCCCATAAGAACCTGAGATCATTATCGATCACGCATCCGCCCAAGGGACAAGATGACAAAAAATACCAGGAAAACTCCTAATTCCTGAGATACAGTTTTGAATCGTATGAGCAGATAAAGAGGAAAAAAATAATTGAGAATAATCTCACATATCAATCGAGATGTTTTAAAGAGCAACTTAGTAATGTGCAGAGTACTTTAAGAACTTATTAATGTACAGAGTAACTTTTAAAAATAAATATCAAGATATATTTAATAAATTGATCACAAAAGTAAATAAATTCTCGCTGTCTTCGGAAGAATCTAAGGACGAAAAAAATTACAAACTAGGTTTTCATGAGATGAATTTTATTCAGCAATCCTAAAAATAATCACCAAGCACGCATATCAGGATAATGCGAAATTTTATCTATAAATTTCCCGTTCATCAACAAGAAGGCAAATATTTCCATTAATATTTCAGGCATATAATGAAGGCTAAAAAACTGAGCTTCGTGAGATGAATTCAGGACCCGAGGATCGCCGGATAAATCACGAATTTCTTCGACGTACAATCTCCGTCCCATTTTTTGCAAAGGTATCCTACCAATTATTTTTTCAAAGTCCCTCTAAGCGCAATCTTTCCGTCAATTATTAGAGTTATCAGGATGATTTAGGTACTAATGTATTTCAAGGATGGTCATTTGTTTTCCCCTCAGAATACAAGATGTTCTGTGGCAGCCAAAGCCATTATACACCATCCTGCACTGCCCACGATCTTACTGTTGTAACTAACCTCCAGAGTAATGCTAAGTACGGGCTCGTGGTGGGCAACATAAGTGAGAAGGACTATCAGAAGACTTCGGATTTTACATCGATATATACACTGCTTATTAACGTATTTGTCAATCGTTTCATCATATTTACATTTACAATTCTCTCAGGTTTTATGATTACCATACATATCATTCGGTATACCTATCCTAAATGCGAAAATCAACTCCTTGCAAAATACGACGTTTCCGCAGTTAACTTGTCACGATAATCGTGATAGATTTTGAAGTCAATACGCAATAATGGATAGAAAGTTAACCACGAATGAAAATAACGCAAGACAGCATAAGTACCAGCACGGCTCTAAGAGAACCCAAGGATGGATTTTTCTGGGATAGCATATTTAAATGCACGCGCGCGGAAAGGTCACATCGACTGCATTTAATTCAGCGATCGACGCTAATGCTCCGGGACGACGAGGGGTGAATGCGCCGCCACATGCAAATGGAAAACATACGCGCGACCCGTCCAGAACGCCAGTACTGTATTCAAAAGGAAATGTGCTCCGTCACCAAGCGGCATGCGTGTCATACGAATGGAAACTTTCCTTGTAATAATAATATTAACGTGAGACTCGAAAGTTTTTCGATCTGGGGTTTTCACCTCTCGTCCCGCGATACGAAGCAAACAAATGAACGGCGTCCCACAGCTGTAGAATCCCATTCCCTTCTCTCGTGACAAACACAACCAACTCCAACCAATGCTCGCGCTCAACGGAAAATAAATATGTGCACCACAGATTGAGAGCGACGAAGAAAAGCCGTGGAGAGGAGGAGGGAGGGCGTTCGGTTTTGGTGAAATGAAAAGGCGGCCCGCCGACGCTGGGGTTCATACGAGCCTGCAATACGCCACTTAACTCCCTCCCCACTTCCCCTTAATGATAAAGCCACAGCACCCCTCCTTCAGCAACCTAAACCTCCACCCCTCTCCCGGTTCACCTTTTCCGCCCCTTCCTCCTTTCCACGGCTCCCCACAAAGAGACACAATCTTCTCTCTTTTTAACGGCAGCTTTCCTCAGGCGAGTTAGTATCCAGCCGCGGCAGATTTATAACCGCGCTCCTTCCCGAGTTCGCGGGATATTGGTGTCATCTAATAGCGGCACAGAATGTCACCATCATCCACAATAAAGGCTACATCCAGATGCTCTCAGTTACAGTTCTCCATTATTTTAATCAAACTCTACAATCATGAGGGGTACTAGTATATAACTTCACGATATTATGGGAAACAGCTGAGAATAACCTATAAACTTACCGGGAGAAGATCTGTAACTTTTTTCTACGCAGAAAGGACTTTTCGACGGTCTGATTACGAGTTGGAAAATCTACACAAAGGACGCACGTTCGAATCCCTCATTAGGCATTGCGTTATTCTTACGATTAACGTCAAGTGTTACACGGTGCGAAATATTTGTAGTAGATCGGTCACTCAAAACCCCTCTATAATAGAAAACGTTCGTACTGAGAAGTCCCGATGGAATATTCAACTTAAATGAACTAATAGTACACCCTCGTGGGGTAGCCATAGCAATGGTAACCGCCATATTACTTGATTACGATGACTAAAGTATTGGCTGCGAGGAAATTACTGGTATCGCAAATCATTCTGTCGTAAAAGTTAAAACGTTTACAATGCATAGTAGATTAGAGACCCAACAGGATAATTTTCTCCATAACTATAATATATAACCGCACAATTTTCCGTCAGATACAGCCAAACAAGATTACTTCATAAAAGGAATATTAAAACGTTTGCTTACTTTCAGGTCACGCACCTTATGCAATTAAATAATATCTAAGACAATGCTACAACCAAACTAGACATTCTAAATAAAGGCGATTATCTTTCCAAGCATCATTACGAGTCTATAGAGACTTCGGTAGTTCGGGTAGATAACCCTAAGAGTATGAATAGAATCCTCATTGAATATCATCTCGAAGGAGCATCTTAATGGTGTGGAGCGAGAAATAATGAGGAGCATGTTATTTACAGCCCATTAAATTGCTAAACGTTTCCCAGTTCTTACAGTAAAACCGAAGGGCGATGAAGCTATTTTCCCCCTTACTGAGCTAAGAGGAAATTGATAACTACCGTTCTTGCACAAAATTAACGGCCTCTTTTTTTCTCAATTAACAGGAGGCAGAAGTCGCAAAAACACACCCGAGTCGTCCTTGCCCCCGGCTAGCCCGCTAGCTGATCCGATCCGCCCAGAGATCGACGGCCCGTGGCCTCCTAATCACTCCACCGTCCGCTGCCCACGAAGGCACGCGCTTCTAGGATCGCGGGTCGTGATATAGACGTAGGCGTGTATTACTGACGTTTAAATAGCGGCGTTAACACCAATCTTTTGCCCGCAAACGCGTCGGGGGACGGGATGGTCGGGGGAGGGAGTCGGGGAAGATCGGTGGAGGAGGAGTGGGAAGAGAAGTTAGGGGGGGGGGCGGGAGGGCGGGTAGGTGGAAACCATTCCGCCCCCAATCCCTCCTCCCCGTCGGAGAGGTGAAAGTAACGGTGTTTGCCGCCGCCGCCGACTCTCGTGTATGCCCGCACACCCCACTCCCTCCCCCCTCCCACCCAACTCCCTCCACCCCCCTCCAACTCCCTGCCACCGCCTCGACTTCACGATTCGATATGTGACTGGAGATGGATTTTTTCCTTCCCCATCTCTCCTGGGCTGGCTCGCTCCCCAGGGAGAGAAAGAAAAAGAGACTTCTGACTTCTCCGAGAGAGACGAAAAAGCTTTACCGCTTTCCTTCGTCCACATCGCGAGCTCTAAGTAAGAAACTTGCAAAGAGAGTTTCTCTAGTCTCACGAGAAGGAAGGGACACATCTAACGGATAGTCGCACAGTCCTCTTATTATGTGGAGTTTGTAACTGAGAAAAAAATAATTGGCATTTGGGCAACGTCAGGGTGAGATCTAATGAACGGGTGGAAGGGTATGCCGATGGCAATATTTCCACGGTCATCTCAACTCAGAATGTCGATTATACTAATCAAATTTTTTTCAATAATTCAGAAAACTTTCACAGATAACAATGGCCTAATTTTGATGCAAAGGTGATATTCGAATCCGATGTGTGGCAACAAAATTGAACGTAAAATCAAAACCATGAAAAACATTTTACTTGTCATTCGAAACCTTTTTGAACAAATTTTGGAAGTTCCGAAGTTTCCAAAATCGGAATAGAGGGAACATCAGAGTAATGCATTTTATCTGTGGAACTATTATGGTTTAGAAACTTAACGAGAGTTACTATGGTCCACAGTTGCGTTAGAAACACGCGCTTAAGAGCAAGTATAAGGATGGGGAGATACTTCTTCAGTTTTTTCGCACCCAAGAGCAATAGTAAAAATGTCTAAAGGAGTGAAGTTTCCAGTTGGCTCTAAAAAATTACGGTAAAAAAGAATTGAAAGCGCATCAATTGCCTTTTTATTCCTTCTGAATTACCACTCTCATAAATTAGTTTATTACATTTCCCGGATCTTTGCTCTCAGACCATATTACTTTGTCCATACTATATTCAACAGACCATATTATATTGTCAAGCCATGCAGAAAGTTTCAGATAAAATTTGGACAAGGAATTAAATAAGGTTGACGTGGTCGGGCTACTGAGAACTCGTGAGAAAAAGTCCCATAACCTTTGGTGTCTTATAATTTAATCTGCCCACGAAAAAAATGCTATCTTTAAGGCTCAAGAATGAGTCGTTAAGAGTTAGAGACATGATTGTTTGTCTTTATTCGCTAGATATGAGCGTTCCCTCCTCAATCACCATTCATCAGAGAGGAAACCATCAACATGCATCCGAAGGGAGTGAGTCCCAAAGGACACCACCACCCAAAGCACCCACCCAACTGCACGCGATGGTGACACTCCCCCCCCTGCCATTTCTCTAGCACCACTGCGCATGCGCTGAGCTCAAGAGTCAGTAGTTTCCGCGTTGACTGAATGATTGGTGGCCGTGATTTCCGGCGAAGGGACGGCTGGGATTTCATTTGAAGCGATCGGTTGGCGTCGCCAAGTGAATGAGGGTTGAGTGACGATGGAGGGCATTTATAAAGGTAATGGAATTCAAATTCCCTCTCAAAACACCTGACACGAAATCGTTTTCCAATGCTCACCTCAGCGTTTTGTCACGGACGGAATCAGACTCGAGAAATGGGATACATTCGAAGTTTACAGCTGAAAACAGGAACGTTTAAGAGAATTACCTTCGACCGTTTATTGCAATCAATCCAATCTATCAACCGGGGCGAGTGGTAGCATTTCAAGAGAGTGCCGTCGGGGCGGTAGTGCAAGAATCTACAGTTATTATCTTTAAAACGAGTTGCTTGTATGCCATGTTCAACGTTGACCTGTACTTGTTACAAATATTTTCTCGGTAGAGGTGAAAAATGAATCTGAAGCGGAAAAATCAATCGGGATTCCTACATATATATATAATGATGTTTGAGTGGAAACAAAGCAAAAGCCGTGGCGTGTGCGCCGAAACTAAAAGTTAAAAGGTAAGTTCAATGAAGTGAAGTACAAGGTTCAATAAAAGGCAAAGCATTCAGCAGGCTCAAATTAATTTGATGTCACTGCTCAAAGGAGCAAAGCACAAACCGCCGTTGTGTAGCGGTGACCAGACCCGGATTAAGTACACGTACGTAATGAAATATCCGTCTTTCTACTAGTTCACTGCGTGCATCGAGTTCGTCTTGTTCTTCCTTTTTTTTATTCCCCGCGACACATCTCCTGCAAGCGCGGTAAACTGCGGTTTCGGTGCACGCCGAGTCCTAGTGATAAACAATTGCTATGATACGCCGTCGCCATGGATACTTGCCGTTGTTCGGCAGTCAGGTTTAGCTGGCGCTTTTCCCCTCACTTCCCCATTGTTTTTTTGCTGCATTTTCCCGCCGCCGCACATTTTCCGAATGCGGCCGGATTGATTTTCATACGCCAGGCGCTCGCGACGTCTGGTTTGTTTTCCGGCACTTACGTCTTGAGAGGAGCGGGAGATAAAAAAAGTACCTTTCTTAGGAGAGCGACCTCCTCCTTCAGCTTCAGAGCTCATATCGCTGCTCGGGAAGCAAAGGAGGTCTGCGAAGAAAATCTCCTTCTACACGAAAGTGGTTCCACGGGCGGTGGGTCAAGTGTTTTCAAACGCCCTTGGATTCTTTAGGTCAGGCATTTTTTCATTTTATCTCTTACTAACTTCGTGTTATTTTTTATAAAAGTGAAAAAATAGCTCTACATTTCCGCTGATTTAGTATTAGAGGAATTACCTCACCAAAAATTCGACTCAGCAAATTTTGCACGTCGTTTCTAATGCATCAATCCTAAGAAGAGAACGCATTTTGAGATGTAAATTAATAAAGTTCATTTTCGCACGTGGGATAAATTACGGAAGATAATATGCAATACAAAGATTCCTTTCCACCTCTGAATATTTTGCACGTTTCTTACGAGAGGGTTGATTGCTTTTCTCACTAATTAAAGCTTGGTAAATTTGGACAACCTTGAAGTTATTTCCATTTAATAAAAGAATACACAAGCGATAAAACTATGGAGGAATCTTTACCGACAATCCATCAAATGGTAGACATTTCCCTAAATAATTTTTCAACATTTAATATTTTGGCTCAGCACGGAACGGTAGCAGGTAAAATATGCAAGTATGCTCATAAATGTATTTACTTGCAGCCGATAATTGTTTTTAAGAATAAAGTAATCACCAATAAACATAATTTCATATAAGTTGTTCATGTTAAGGTCTTACTCGCGTCAAATATTCTTTTATTTCACAAATTTACAAAGAAAAGAAGAGATAACAAACGAACACTAGAAAAAGCTGCGTGTATGGGTAAATATCAAAGAAAATTTTGCTGCGTTTATATGGATCGCAGAGGATTATGTAGGCAAACCTCTGAGCTTGTTTTTAGCCGACGGATGTCGTCATTGGAGAAGTGCAAATGACCGTGTTCCACTGGTGCACGAAGGCAAGATTTCTTCTTGCATTTTCGAGAAACCGCATTGGCTGATGGAAAAAAAAACATTTGTAGAAGTTGGCGCGACCACTGCTCAATTGATCGAAGAAGTACTTTGGCTACACTCTCCCGTCGGCAAACTTGGACAATCTCAAGAGGCAAGATTATGGGAATGCGAGAGGAAAGAAAAAAAATGATCAAACGAGGCGGTGCCCCAAAATCGCAATAAATTACAGCACGATTAATCACTTTTTTAGTAGGCTTCACGGCATGCGAAAGAATGCACCAATTACGTTTTCGTAACAAGGAAACACTTGTCCGTGAGGCACGCTTTCACGTCAGACTTGACGCACGAAAAAAATCAAACAGATATACGGGCTCTGGAATGGGTTCATGCGGTGGAAGAATGCTCTGATTGCAACGTACCCTGCAAGAACTTCACATTGGGAGAGTGGGCATTCCTCGCAATTTCTCTTTGAAGTAAAACACGAAAGTGATTAATGAAGTCAGCAGCTGAATTCCTCCAGCTTATTACATGAAACATTATATTAAAAACGGAGGTAATGTTTTAATAAAAATCACACGAAGTTATGGGTCATTAATTTCGCACCAAAAATTAACATCGGCAGTAATAAAGTGACCAATCGTAAATTTGGGCGAGGAAACGCCTGTCACCGAAAACTATCTTCACGATCCTAAATATTTTTGCAATCATGTAAGTACAATATAAATAAGACCGATGAAAATATAAAAGGTAAATATTAAGCAATTTGATTGAGGTCATTTAGGAAAACGGGGGAACGCTGTCAATTTGGAATAATTTCCTAAGTATGCCATCCATTAAATATACCAATCACCATGCTGCGACCGTCATTAATGTTTCAGCTGACTCAAGAGGCCATTTCTAACCGTAAGCACCTTCGGCGAATCTCGTGACTCAGTCACACCTTTGGTAGAGGGTTCATTTGACAAACGTGCATTTGCCAGCCAAATTATAATTGGTTGATTGTCATGATCTCTAACATACTCCGTTATCTCTCTGACGGCATCTAAAGGGTTTTATGGAGAGTTTAATCTAAGTTTACTCTCTCTTAGTTTTAATGAAATAGTGCATGGGTATATATCAACATTTCAGGCTTAACTTGGTGGAACCACATTGCGATAGCTTGGAAATAATTTCACTTCGTAATATTCAACAGAAAGTTACACTTATTATTCAACAGAAAGTTACACTTACGTAAAAAACAATTATTTCTTCCGTGCCAGTGTTTTGACTATTACACAGACCTTGATAATGACTGTGTAATATTCGAAACCCTGGGTCGGAAGAAATTAAAATTTCTGTGGAATATTACAACGTGAAAATATTTCCAAACTAGCGAATGGGGATATTGGGGATACTGGAGAAAGAGAGTAAATGGTCACTGATCATCAAGATACAAGAGAAAGAATTCCTTAGCAAGGGAAGATGCCGGCCGTTTTCCCATCATGAATTTCCAATGCCTGGCTTCTATGATGCATTTTGCCGTCTGGTAGTAAAAAAAGGATGAGAATCAAAGAAGCTCCTCTCTGCCGCCGGCAGTCAGATATACCTTGTTTGGAAAAGAATTATATCCTGTCACAGTAGAGGGTTAGAAAATTGGTTATTGTATCCGTACAAATACCAATTTAGCAGAAAATATATTTGAGACATGGTGGCTTACATGAAAATCTTGCAGGTTAACCTATTTATAATAAACGAAATGCTATTTAGGCCAAAGAACTCACCAAGAGAAGTAATAAAGAGTACTGAATACTATAGTATTTATGAAGATTACCCAATTCCAAAAATACACTAGTTACTAGTTTTGGTCAAAATTTAAGTTAGGTTATATCCCCATCCATTAGTAGTATGAAAAATCTCAAAGTACAAGGAGACTTGCTAGAGATTTTAGCTCAAATGAAGAAGAGTAATTGATAGGAAAGTGCAATGAAAATAGAGAGTTATCAGCATACTACAAATCGTTATATCTGTGGTTACAGCTCATTACTTCTTCAATCAAGAGCTAAATAGTCTTTGAATAAATAAAAACTGAGATTATTGAGTCTAAGTTACCAGTGGTTCAAAGCGATCTCAAAGCTAAGATTCAAATAAAACCATTGAGAAATAAACGGAGAAAAAAAATTTTCCTTGGAGGAAAGGCGAATGGGAGAAAATGCGCTCAAATATTTATCGCCAATTTGATCCGCTAGTGACGTCAATGAGGCTGTTTTCCGGATTGCCGCATGTGGCATCTGCACATTTCGCGGCTCATTAAACTTGCGAATTCCTTCCGCTCGAGCCGAGTAAGAAATCGGCGCTCCCGGAGAGAGAGAGACACCCCACTTGTTTCGACCCGCCTCCATCCCACAAATCACTCGGATAATATCCATCAGATGAGTAAGGGGGGAGCGAACCCGCGCCGATCCTCGGTGATCCGAGTCGCGCGGGCAGCGGATTCTGATTGAAAAAAAGGCTTATCGAGGAAAAAAGGAAAAACGACTTTTTCTGGTCGAGGAAGCGAGGTCCTTCATTCTCCATCGCTTACATTTGCAATAAATGATATCTTAATATGCTAATTTTTTGTCCCTAAGTTAATATGAATACGAAATCAGGATAATTTTTTTACCATGACGCGGTAAAACGCGCCCTGAAAATTAGCATTTCATTAGAATTGAGCTGACGAATGAGGTGTGATGAAAATACAATTTTAGAGTGAGGAAAAGGTTTAATTGATCCCGCAAGGTACACCTCGAAATATCTCCTTAATTTATTATCCACGAGATGGGGACCCTTGCAGTAGACAAGTTACATTTCTCTCCGGTAAGTTTCATTTCTCTCAAAGTTCCATTTTATATCTCTTTCTTGGGTCTTGAGCTGTTGGGGTTTTAACGTTCTCCGCGGTACGCGGTAGGTACTCTTCACTGCTTATTTTCATGTATGTACTTGATTATGATGATGCATTATTTCCATTACGATACTGATATTTCGTCACGATATCATATTCCTCTCTCTTGGATAAACCACACGAGACCTATTGCGCCAATCTCATTCGCCACCGTAAAAACGAACCCTTTCTTCACTTTCGCCTCCCCTTGGAGTTTTTTTTTCCTACAATCGCTTTTCCAAACCCCTAAGATTCCATCGAAGGATTTCATCCTTGTCGGAAATACGGCGATGAAATACGCAGAAAATGCCTCTTGGAATGCATATCTGTCTGTGGAATCAATCCCCGCATTTGGATCTTGCTTGGTTATTGCACAAACCACTACGCTATCCAACCTTTCAGATTCTAGGTATGATTTATGATGATTCTGGGAAAGTATGTCGTTGCAGTCGAGCATATAGTTCACTTGAATCCTGCTAAATTGCCACGACGATTAGGACGCATGGGTAGGGTGTTGGTCGGCTCATGGACCCGGCACGTCAAGGGTCCGTGGCTCGATTCCCGGTCCAGGTTGATTTTTTCTCACGGCAATTTATACCCTACAACCCGACCCAAAATTTCCACTCCCGAATTCAAGCCCGGTCCTTTCGCCCAGGAAGTCGATTACCAGAACCATTTATCGGAGGAGTGATCACTACACTCGTAGGTCCGAGAGGCGAAATCACACTTCAATTTCGACGCAAATTAATTAATCTCCACTCCTCAGCAAATCTTGGCTTTGATCTCCATATCGGATGCAATCAGTTTGGGCTCCTCGGCAATCGTTGTGGTGCGTCGTGCCTCGGCAGCCTTGATCGCGGCCCACGAATTCCATGACTGCACCATTCCGAGCCACTGCCTCGCGGAACGCGTAGAACACATTTCACGCTCGATGAGAGAAGGTGAGGGAGAGAGGAGTGTTTGATTAAGGGTCAGTGATTGTTCAATGTGGCCGCCCTCGCGAGAGATCATCCTCGGTCACGCATTTGATGTTTTATCCGAGACTCGGCGGTGTCAATTGCCCGTCGAATGGCCCTCATTACATTGATATTTTCAGCCTCGTGCTTCATTGCAGTAATTCTGAACTCCAGATTGTTTTGAAAGACTCGGTGATGAAATTCATTACAGTTATTTTGATCTTTGTGCGGTAAATTTGCGAGTAAACTAGGAGTTCTGAATTACTGAAAGTACACTGATTTCGAAGAAATCAAGAAGATGAAAAAACAGTAAAATAAACATGTTAAGGATGAAAGCAATATTTTAGCGCAAAATCTGTGCGAAGAGATTCTGGAGGAAATTTCTGAGATGTACCGAATTAGTACGTGAAAGCTATAAGACAAATAAAAGAAATATTAATTTGTTTCTTCGCATATTAAAATCGACATAATTATGTGCATTTCATCCAATTACAGATTTCATCATTATTTTTGGGAGTTGTGTATGTATTCCCTTGTTTTAACGAAGTTTTGAGCTCTATTTAAGACATTGTAGCTTTCCTGGGAGTAACTGAAATTTTTAAGAAGGTCTGAGGCGTCACTTGATGGAAATTACTTGTTTTAAACATGGTTAAGTGGTAAAAGTTAACTTAAAAGTGGAATTAACTAAGTATTTTACTTCTTGACCATGTTCATAACTGAAATTTTATAAAGACAGTTGATATGGGTATGTAAATAAGTACTTCGGCCAAGTACGAGTTAAGTTCATTTCTTTAATCAAAAGTCAAAATGTATAAACACATACATGCGTCATAAAATTCATGGTGACAAGTGGACACGAGTATAAGACTATTCCACGCTTAAACAAAACTATATTAGCCTTATTCCATACATCTAATCGCACAAACAGAATATCCTTAGAAAATTCAGTTGGGCTTCTTATGACCTTCGAGTACGCCCTCACTGAGTGCACTGACCTGCAATTTTCGGGATATCCTTAAAATTGAAAGGCGACGAGAGAAAACAAACTGCAGATCCTTCTTCGACGGAGACACGCCTCATTACACCCCAGTTCATATTTTCATTCGCGTCGTCATTACGGCCCAAATAGCGAGGCGGGAATTCGGACGAAAGATCCTCGCACGCTGGCCGCGACCGCCGGAAACTCGAGTTCTGTTCCGCGACCACGTGCGAAAATTACCTCCGGAAAAAAATGATCGCTGAAACTCGCAGAATTGATGCACCCGGAGGAGGGAATTAATTAAAGTCAAGAGTTGCCCCAAATGAGGTTCCCGCCAAGTTGAATTGAGGGGTTGGTTTTCCGCCCACATTTTTCGCCATAACTGAAGACTCAGCGCTACTTTTTTTGCCTCACGAAGAATGCATTATCATTGCGGTCAACGGAAATATATGTCGACGTAATCATTTCTAGCGAAAATTGCAGGTTAGATCCATCACAAGTTGTATATAGCGCGTTATTATTAGCGTAAATTCTTTTCGGGTTATCCACTGTATAGTTGGCAAAAAGTTTCCTTCCAACGGACTACATCATCGTCTTCATGGTAAATGTAGTAAAGTCTAAGAACGGTAGGCTTTTATTCCGAGTCCAACAATCAGGGGGAAAACGGTGGCCTCGGAATATTAGCCTGTTGCGCTAAAATTCACCGACATTTGCCCTGAAGACAATGGAGGAGTCATCTGTTAAAACGTGTTTTTTTTTGCCAATATGACCCAGTGGAATTACCGAGAGAGTTAACGAAAACATTCGCTGGGGAAGTGTTGAAGCTTTATTTGTTAGTTTGATACCCTTAAGGTGATTTTTTAATTCTTTTGTATTTCTCATGAATTGTTTTTCTAGTATTCAAGTAATTGAGTGAGATCTATTAGTATATGCATATGGAAACTTGGTGGCACTTGCCAACGGAAAGTCTGAGGTCAGTGAAGGTGATTCAATAGTTTGTGGGCGGACAAATGTACCGAAGGACTCTCGCAGGGTTCTTCAAATGGACCCTTGGCCCCTATGACCCACCTCTCTTGTATGCTATACACTAGCTGAGGTCCTACGCCTCACAGGTGAGAACCACTAAGTTTCGCTGCTCCCATACTTATCTCTTTTACTTGAGGGACTCAACAACTCAATTTGAGCAACGTAAGATCGAGAAGAGCCGTGGAGTAAAGTATCCAAAGATCAATTTTATTCTCACGCTAAGTATGAATGCTTTCTCCAACTTGCTGAATGCTTTACACTTAATTTTCCAACTTGTGAATAACTTTCTCTTGATTTTGTAGTCGGCAGAAATTTATTTCCACCGTAATTTAGGAAATGTTTGGCGTTGGAAGTTACAACCACTCGTATATTTCTAAGTTAAGAGAGTAGTTAGTAATTCGTTGGAGCAATTTTAACGTCTAAATTAAATATAGCATTATTTTTTATACCTCCCTGGTTTGATGATGTAACCCTTACAAGTATAATGAACCAAATACTCTTAAAGCTATATTTCTCAGCCTCAGTCTTTTCCAGGGGATATAGGAAGGGAGTCTGACAATTTTTCATCAAAGATAAGGAGACATCAAGTGTGAGGTTGGCTACAACGCTCTCATACCAACATTCCAGATTTCAGTAGAGGAGGAGAAGGTAACAAAAGTTGAAATCGCGAGCGAAAAGGACGACGGAGATACCTGCTCAATCTCTTCTTCATCTCGCCACTTTAACTCCGTCCTTTTCATGAGATTGCCTCCCGTGTGCTCTCCTCGATCTCCCCCCGTGTCCCCCCCCCAACCCCTTCTCGTTGCCACCCCCTTCCGCTCCCGGTGAACTCTTTCTTAAGATAAGATCTTCTTAAAGACGGACTGGCCTCATGTATTCTTAACCTATTCTAAAAGTTCTTATGAAATGCATTTTACGTGACATAAAATGCCGATGTATTACAGCCACCCATACGAGCGTGCTGGTTATAGTTTTCGCACCTTCCAGCTAAAAGAGGTTCATGCTTCCCTCCAAAGATTTACTTTCCACACGGAATGATATACATAATTTAATTCTCTATTGCTTGAAGTAGTTCGTACACCATGACATTCAAATTTCATGGTTTTATCTTGGTCTATTACTAACCCTCTTAGTCCGGCGGACCGATATATCGGCTCATAGGCAAAACATTGTTTAACTTTAGCACACAAATATAATTACAATTATTTTTTGTATGATGCATAAGTCTTTTCTTATTATTACCTAATTCAATGTATACACAATAAGAAAAACCGCGTATGGATATTTTAAACAATAACTTTATACTATTAATTTTTCTGGAGTGGTACGTATTTCTTTAAGTTACCCTCCACATTTCTTGCTAGAACCGCTGGCAGGAGTCAGCACTAAGAGGGCTAATACCCATTTATTTATGATGCTTAATATCTCGCAAAGACTGGTTTGCTAGAAATACGCGATAGGAAATGAAATACTTATAGAGACAAAATTTCACAGAAACAAAATTTAAAGCCCTCATTATTTCATGAGATTTTTTCTCCACCAGTTTCCAACCTTTATTACCCATAAGATTAGGCTAGCTGCAAATTAATGATTTCTGAATCATGATTATTTTTTACTTTTAAGACTTAATTCCTTGAATAATTCTCGGATTTAATTAACCCTCATTGCGTGACCACGAATAAAATGGTAACTTTCATTCCGCTAGCTGTGAAATAAGTCCATGAGCTACAGCGATAATTTTTCCTTTGGTGCTTTTTATGTAGTCCCCAAGTGTTCTCACCGGCGTGTAATAAAACACTCAACTTTTTTCGTGTATCACAAAACTTTGGACTGAAAACTCCAGTCATGAATCTCTTCACCCCTGCCCTGTCTTTTCACAAAACTTTCATCCCCAACACAGTATTCAGTTTTTTCGCTCCGTCATTTCCTTTTAAATCTCCGTTTTCCGTCTGTTCCGCGTCATATTATCCCGGCGCTAAACCACTGGTACATTACTCCACCACGCTTCTCGTCCCCACCGACAGTACTTTGCTACCAACTCGATACCGAAATCTCGAGTGTCTCAAGCAAAAGAGCAAAACCGTTTCAGATCGCGACCGACTGCCAATGTTTGGGGTTGCTACCAGCTTCTCATGTGAAACTCCGATAGCGTCAATGCCATAGAGTAGTGAACATGTATAATAATGCAACATACTTCTACCACCAATACAAATACTTTCCTATGGTTTCTCGGGAACAATCTTCACCCGTGGTAGGCCGGTGGCACTTCAACGAAATGAGGAATGGAGATTACAGATAGAAAGTTAGGTATTGAGAACGAGTTATGGGAAGATATTATGAGGAAGAAAGGAAGTATTGAAAAAAAACTAAAAATCGAGAAACATATTTACACTATGAAGGAAGGGTTAGCTGATTTTTCTACGCTTTCAACACCGCAGTAAAATCTAGATGGGAAAGGGTTATTGAATCAACGTGGGAGGCGTGCTTGAGGGGTTCCATCCTCAACATCCGTAACTCAGTCGTTCGACGGAATTTCCATCTACAATGCCATTTTAAGGATTGATACTTCTTCCAATGGGATTGGCCTGAGTGATTTTTCTCACGGAACTGCGTTTTGAGATTTCGTCCTACCGAGTGCTATGAAAAACGCCATAAGAAATCTGCCTAGCTCCTAAAATATTGATATTGGGGCAAGAGGACCAAAGGCACGGACAGACAATGAACACGATGGGACGAAAAGAAACTGATTTCGTTCACGCTTTGCAAAGTATTGCGCTGAAATTAGCCACAGGCTGCAGATAGTTGTAAATAAAAACCTTTTAATTAGTCATAAACAATCAAAATGTAATTTTACCTATTTCTAACAGTGAATCAATACTTTTGAGTTTGGTTGCAAGATTGGATTGCGCTCTAATGACCAAATGCATAAAATTAATAGTTCGATGCCATTTACGTTGTACATTGCGCAATAAAACTTGTTTGTGGACTTCGAAGTATTTCTTTAATGATTTCACTAACGGTGGTGCAACAATCCTCGCTGAAACTCGAGCATCGAACGAAGAGCCACATAGCTGAGGCTCACCTTTTTGTCTAGCCTCTCCAATCCCCAAGAGCAGACACCAACACCCTTCTCCGCGTTCGATTCTCCGCCGGCCGAAACCCTTTCAGAACCGCCGCGTCGGCCGCCCCTCGCCATTCATTCTCATTACGCGAGGCCTTTCTCTTTTTACCGACTCTATCGCCGAAATGACCGTGAGCGGTTCTTTTTAAAAAGATGGGGAAGGCAGCAGATCTCTCAAGGATCCTCGACTCGGATCTAATGAATCATTAAACCCCCGCCCATTTGTTTCCAGCGCACACGAGGAGTGTGCCTTGCAAGTCTATCTTTCTCTCTCTCCGCGTCAGCTCCGAGTTCGAGTACTAGTACGCGCGGGTTGCTATCTCGCGGCGCGATCGTCAGGAAAGGGAATTTCGCTTCCCTTCGAGGGTGAACGCGGTACGAAATCCCCGAGTAATGGGCGCCCTCGGACAAAGGAATGCCGAAGCTGTGGGGAAAATGGCGCCCTCACTATACTGCTTGAAGGCGACGGAAGTCCCCGTAGTCCCACGGTCACATCTCCGATCCCAATGAACGAGAGTGACTTCATCCGCTCAAGATATGAATGCGAGCGGACGGCCGCACTCAATTCTTTTTATTAAACAACAAGAATTACTCATGCCTCACAATCCTTGCGTCTCACATGCTATTAGAAGATCTGCAGCACCATTATAGGAAAATAATAGTGACGTAAATGTCGTTCATGATTTTAGAAATGTAAATGAAAAAAACGTAAATGTCAGTTCATGATTTTAGAAATAAAGTTCACAGAGAAAGTTAGGAAGAATGTTTAAGTGGGAGATATCTATTCCGTTAATGATTTTATTTCTGACATACTTTCTACGAATACCAAATTCCAAAACTTCTTAGGCATTACAATCAAAGGATTTACTTTCTGTAAACTAAATATGCAACACAATCACAAATAAAAGGCAGCAAATAAATCTGTGGGTTAAAGAAGATATTCCAATAAGTTCATCACTATTAATGCTAATCAATTTACGAAGACGGAAAGAGAAAGAAGAACAAGAGAATCGTCGCTGAAGAAGAGAATGTACTTCATGTCCCTGAAAATAAATGAAAACACTCAAATAGGAGTCTATTTCTATCACACAACTTCCAAGTATTTTAGAGTGGGTAATGCATCCAATTATTCTCTTACTAAATCCATAAACTTAAATAAAAGAAGAAGTTGTGCGACAAGCATTCAGAGATGTTGTCGCGATGATTCAAAAGAAGAACAAAAAAAATAAGCAATGAAAAGATTTAAAAAAGAAAACAAGAGCTTATTTTTTGCCAGCCTCCTCCCACTTGTAACAGATAGCCGATGGAAAAAATACAGCCAGCCGATTATCGCTGGCATTGGAACTGAATGACATTCACATCACCCCTATCACTCTGGAGGGTAGGGGATGGCGAAAACTAACACGACCGCGCTGCCGAAAACTGGTTATCTTTTATCGCCGGTATTTTTTGCTTACTGGATACCGCGATGTTGAGACAATCCATTGAGTGATGCCTTCAGGCCGCTAGCTAAAGAAAGCCAAGAGATTACGAGGGTTTTTAAAGTGAGTGTTCCTTCGAATGATTACAGCATTAAAATTCATATAATTTCGACCAATGAACATGAATTCATTGTTCAATACGATGAGGAACCAATCACAGTTTAATTCACAAATTTAAAGTCTATTAAGTTAATGATGGACAAGTGACTCTTCTTCAAAAACCATATGTTCATTCGATCCACAGATCGTAACACGCAAATTTACCGCTATGGAAATGACTTTTCCGGTGAAAAATTCGAATCGAACCTAATTTTCCTAATTATCGCAATCATCAAAAGTACAAGAGTAGAATTTTCGCTCTAAAACGCGAGCTAAAAATGTTACTTTTAACCTTTGCCTCATATTAGTAAAAGACCAAATTAGATGGCATCATTTCATCTCGATACATATTGAGTGTGTACTCACCCTGTATGCTTCACTTAAATCAAACTTAAGCCGTAGGAACTTCTTGAGGTGGCCAATGGTCACCACGGCCGGGCAGCGCAGGTAGCGCTTGTTTGGGATGCTGGCGGGCTGCACTGCCGATGGCCCATTGGATGGCGGAGGAGGCGGTGGCCCGCAGCCGTTTGTCACCTCACCATTGGGCTGCTGGGGAGGTTTCTGTGCAAGACGAGGAGAGAACAGAATGAATCCAAGGTGGACATTTTCCACGAAATGCACCACTCATGGCTTGGTTAGTTTTTCTCTTAAAGACGTCAAAAATACGACTTCTTTATTCATACTTAAAATGAGTACGAGTTGCTCATAATTTCTTTATCAAGCCCCCTTTTTCCCTCGCGTACTTACAAAACGTCTATCTGCAGTTCTTTAGGGAAATAAAACCAATCTGTATTCGAGAGCGATTCCATTCTTTGTCAACCTATTTTGCGGTCACTGCGAGCGGGCTATCTCCTATAACAGTTTTTCTAGATGTCCTAATTATACTAAGCCAATAGCTTAATTAAGAGAAAACTCATCAAAAGACTGTTTATATATGTTTATGAAATGTTGACGGCATGATAAATGTCTGTTCATCCCTCTCTAAGTAATTACTTTTCCATCAGATCGTGATCTAACTCATCATTCAACCAGGATACAAATGTTATAACGCGAAGTGCCTAACAGAATATAAATAAGCAAAATGTCACATTTGGGTCACGCTTGCGTGAAACAAGGCGAAAGAAAAACAGTATGTCGATGAACCGCTCTTATCTCGAAAGTGTATCAGGGAAGTTATATAGGTTTCCACAATAAAACTAATTTTGGTCGCATATTTTAATTTAATTAATAACATTCCCGTAACCTCGTCATTCCACATACTCCTGAAAATTTTATCCAAATTTTAAACACTGAATATCCTGTGTTTTTACGATAGAGGATGCTGACGTGCAGAGTAATGTAGCATTGAGTTTTATTAAGTGTCATTGAGGATTGGATTTACCTCCACTTTTGTGGGTGTGTTAATCGTAAATTCATAAAACACGGAGCTGCAGCCAGCCCGAATTCTGAAAATATTGAGTTCTTTCAGAAAACTTTACACTGATGTCCTCATAAGACCGGAGGTATTTATATTATGCTATTAGAGTTGATGAAAATCTCTAGCTACTTGCGGCTTCAGTCGCGATCACGTCCAATAGTCATGGTCAACCAATGAGGTTGAGAAAAGCCGAGTAGAGGACGCAGCCGATCCCCAAGCGCGGGGTGGGACAGTAGTGGATTCAGGAGTGCTTCAGATAGGAAGGCTGTTGAGGCCACTTTGGCCAAAACATTGAAATAATCATAAGTTTAAAGGCAATTTCAAGCACTCAATTCAATTTCTGGGTGAAATGTTAGCCGGCAATGAAATTTGACAGACAATGAGTAAATGAGAAAGATTTAATATAATTTATTCATTTATTTGCTCATACTTCTTTAAAATCCTCGGGTACATGCTGTTCCGTTACAAAACGAGGAAGAAAACAGTCGGATTTCCAGTTTTTAAGAGCTTTTTTGACGCTGAAACGCATATAAAGTAAATTTATTTCCGAATTTATCACTCTATGTAATTAAACAGTATTAATAGTTTACTATTTCATGGTTAAAACGATGTTCCAAAAAAGGTGGGCTACTTCATCGAGACAAAAGTATGAAGAACGAAGATGGCCGACTTTTGGCCGAGTTTAAATATCCTCGAGGCCTCGAGGGTACGTATATCAAACAAACTCCTTGTGGTCAACAGTCAAGTGGGGGGAATGGAGAGACGTGCTAGGGTCGCGTGATAATTGATCGGCTTCAGGGACTGGAAGTGCTCACCTCTTTCGGGTCGGGCGTTGCCGCGGCTCCGGGTGCGGCGGGTGTCGCGGCCGGGCTGCCGCCTTCGTGGGGGGTCCCGGCGCCTCCTCCGGCCGCTCCCTCCGCGCCCTCCTCCCCAGCTGCGCCTCCGCCGCCCGCCTTGCCGCTGCTGCACAGAAGAGAGGAAAAGGGAATTAGTATGTCATGGCCAAGCGCACTCACTAGCTCTGTTAAGTCTCTCGACTCGCTCACGGGGGAGAGGTGGGCGGGCGTTGACACGGCCGCTTGAAACATTAGCAAAACACATACTCTAGAGCGCAGTCTTGGCCAGTGCGATGCAGAATAAGCACTCTTAAACGAGCATTTCGATAAGTCTGCACTCTTCGAATGCAACCTTCTTACACTCCATAAATGTCCTGCACGGCGAATACATAATAGATGGGTATCTCCCAAAAAAAACTTTTCAATATACATTCTAGTCGATCGACAAGAAGAAAACATATCACCTTAACCCATTTCATATTTCTCGCTAATTAAGAATTTACATTACTCCAATGTCTCTATGAGAATGTCAAGATGCTCACAAAGTCAGGCTAACCTCAGTATACACATAAATATGTCATCTTAATCCTGAATAAGCCTTCTGCATATTTGCGACAAAAGAAGTCAGTTTGCCGACAACTAACAATACTAGGACCAATACATATTAAAAAATCCAGAGTTATTTGAATAAAATGCATTAATTAGAGGAAAATTAGCGGTAACACAGACAACCGAATTTACTGGTTCGTTTGACATTTCCACTTACAACTCTCCCATGTTAACTCCAAAATATATAAGAAAGTAAGGCAGTAAGAATACAGGGATATAATTTTTGTTCTTTCGGCGAACTTCATCTGGATTGAATGAGCTAAAAGAACTGGATACCTGTAATCGGTAACGAGGGAAAATAAATAAAAGATTATTCATTTAAGATTGATTCTTCCCCTGAACATCTTCCTCCATTTTGATTGATGCTTTGAATGAGCGTCGTCCATGGACCGACTTCGCAGGTCGACTTCTAAAAATAATAACTCATTACCTCGCGTGTAATTTTCATTGTACAAAGGATGATTTACCTGGAGCAGGAAGACTGATAACCATAACAAATTCCACTTTCTTAAGGGAGATTTTGTAGAAAAGCATTTTAAAATGATACACAAAGGATGCACTTATGATGACTGCTAGTCAGTTGAAGCACATGTTGTAAGGGTTGAAAATAAAATAAAGTAGAAAGTACGATATCCTTTATGTATCATTTTGTGTATGTGGTTCACTTTAATCCCTAAACAAACTGTCGCTTGTAAGCTGTAGAATGTTAATTGCTTACATAAATTAAGTAACGTATAGTTTCAATCGATGTTGCAATAAAACGATTATTTTATCCAAACGATTAATTATCCTTTACGAAGAATATATACCTACGTGTTACACGAGCTCTCGCATTCATTTTGTGGCACAGAACGGAACACACATTCACTCAATCGAAGCGCACAAAGAGCACCTAATTTACTCAAGTCAAATACCGAAACATCCTATCCACATTACGTCACGGCTCCCCCATTCCTCACCCGTCTCCCCCACCTCCAGTGTCTCCCAATTTTACCGCAAACACTTCACAGGTAAGCCACACCTACCGCATTTGCACGGCGTTTATTCACATCCCGACTTGCCGAAGTTTCACTTGCATACAATGAGGTGGAGAGGAGAGGTAAGCAGGCTTTTATGATGCCATTAACGGCGCTCCTCGTCTACGATCACAGTCTATTGATCAAGAGGTTCCGTAAAGGCGGTGACAAGGACGCGAACAACCTGGTTTCGCGAAGTTTTTTTTACTTGGTAATGGAATAACAGGTGGTGAAAGGATAAATGCCTGGTCATACGGGTAATGAACATTTAATAAGGAGTTAATTGGCATGCGAAATTAACTCCCTCGTCGCAAAGGATCCTTTTTGAGTTAATTCCGTGATATCTATGCGAGATAATCGTGGATGAAGTTAAAGCACGGGCAAGTGTGGTGCATGCGGTCGTCTCCCTCCCCCCTCCCCCCCCCTCGCCGTCGCGGCGGGCGCCATTCCCCTCCAAATGGGGCGGGCGCAAAATGAATTAGATGTTTGGCCATTATCTTCACCTCTCCACGCGCTCGCTCCGTTGCATAAAAAGGCTAACGTATACATACCTATACATATGCACGGAGAGAGCGACGCGGGGAAATGGCTACCGAATGCGAGCCATGCAACCCGACTGCTGTTCGCCGGATCATTAATTAAAATGACATTTTCCTCCCATATGCACCGCCCCTTCTCTCTCCCACTCTCTCTCTCTCTCTCTCTCGTACAAACGACGGCAGCTTAGCGGAGTTCCCTCCTGCTCGCCTCAATGAGCGAATTAAAATCATTATCGTCTAGTTCGTAAATTCCCACGAATCTCTAAGTCGGGTATCAAAATGAAGTGCCGAAAATTGCCATTCCTCATTAAAATAAGTGAATAAATGCTTTGACCTGCCATTGCAAGAGCCTCGATAATATATATCCTATATGAATACCTACGACTAGTAAATGATATCATGGTTCTGGAAATCGAAGTCAAAATATCGTTCTGAGGTATATACCCACAAAATGGTGAGACATATTTAGGCACATTCTGCGGAGGCAAATATTTAATAACCCTATCCACATGTCTGCTACTAAGAGTAAAAGAACCTAGTAATGGGAACGTGCCCATTAACTTCCATTACACTTCGAGAAAAATAATTCATTCTTAATTCATTCACTATTTCACCCCTTGCCGCCAGGAAGTTCTCTGTAATAATGAAATTTTTGGACAATAACGCGGGGATAAAGGATCCTAATTATCGCGAAAATATCATCGGAACATCGCACGTTAACTGCTGAAACAGGGCCTATGGTTACAAAATCTATTGTATTGTGTGAATGAAATCGGAATGCCTCACCGCATCCACTGATAAGGTGACTTCAGACGACAAAATCGTTTGTGGATTAATGCCATTCGTACGGTGAGCGTGTGTTGGCAGTGGCGTATCTCCGAAATGGAAAGACGGATATTTATCTCAAATAGCTTTTCCAACCGGTGTGATATGCAAGAATAGTGTAACAGGTATTTAAAAAATACTCGCCATATTATCCGTAAGGGGAAAAACTTTTAACAGCCTACGATTACGGAGCTCACTCCACTGGGTAATATCCAGACTCATTTCCTTCTTCGCACCGCCAGAGTTGACCCTAACCGCCAAGGTGCTTCAAAATCCACGTGCTTTCGCGATGATGAGTATGAGGTCGTGATATTCCGCTTCGGGAGACTGTCAGACTTAAAAGGGTCATTATCCGTAAGCAGTGGCGGTTACTGACTTCAGAGTTGGCATTAGATAACTGGTATTTTGCACGTCACGGCGCTGCGGAACGGGATGTAAATCATACGGCTACTTTCCGCTCTTGGTGCAGAGTGAATATTCACAGAAAGAGAACTCAGTGCCCGAAAGCGCATATGACCGCCTAGCTGTCCATCGTCAAATCAGGACCCTCAAAATCCGACGACCGAAAATAATGTGACGTTCTTCTCACGCCTCTCGAATATTCCCATTCACTGTCCCGTTTTGCCTCTCCCAAACCCCAACCAATAAAACACTCAAGCTATGATTTACGTTCATGAAACCTTTATACATGGGCACTTGACATTTTATTCACTTAATGATTCTCCAAAAGGCGAAGGCAGTTGTAGCGGACCATAAATCTCTTTCGTGGAATCTTGCTTAGTGTATTTTTTAACGATCAAAATTCCTCAAGCAACGCAATGTATTCAGTTTTATCACGTTTAAATAAAAAACGACATACGCAATCTACCTACAGGTGTGTTAGGTTAGTAGCCAGTATTTATCATTTAACAGTATTAATTACAGTTCTTATCTCAAAGGCAAATTTACATGGAGTGAAAAGAACTTATAACAGCAAAAGTATCGCATTCTTTACAGATCTGTTTTGCATTCTTTCATCGTGGCAAAGTAAGTTATGGTCATTCGTAAATATTTAGTTGAAATAAAATGAATACAGATGCTTTAAAAAGGATTAAAATCCCATTCATCGCTAGAAAGCAGGAGCTCTGTACTACTTTTTTCCAGTATAATTTTTCTTTTGCCAAGATCAAAAGGGAATTTAAAAAAGACAATGCTAATAGATCATCAAGGAGATATGCAAAAGTACTTTTAGAGTAACTTCGTACATTAGTTCGAACCCCAAAGGCGAGGATTTTGCAAGTAATATTAGAATCAGAGCTATTTACAAAGGAAAGAGGAGTATGTTGGGCAAAGAGCTGAGAAGATGGAAGTTAGTGGGAAAAGGAAGGAGGGAAACCAATGGTGAGATGTATGGACAAAGTAGAAGAAGACAAAGAAGAAAGGCTAAAGAAAAGAAGAGGCTTTTGACAGAAATATGTGGAAGAGAAGAACAAAAGAACGAAACCCAATTGATATGGGATAAGGCATGGGGAAAGAAGAAGATTGTAATCGGAGCAATTTAGCTGGTGTTCATACCTTTTATTTTAGATGCGTCAAAAATTTACGCTCTAACTTTTGACTCGAGTGGATTCACATTATTAGGCAGGGAAAAAATTCCGCTTCTCTATTGAGAGACTCCATGGCAGCTCTTTCCCAGGGTGGTTGCTGTAAGGCGAAGGGGATCGGTCGATGAACTCAAGAAGGGCGATTTCAAAAGAACACCACCTCGTGAGGAAAAACAGTGTGATGACACGAGGCGGAGATGAAGGGAGAGCCAGAGAGTTGGGGCTCACGGGGTCGGTTTTTCACGCCTTAATCCACCGCGAAGTCACGCGGGTGAGAAAACTGCTTTCAAAAAGATAATAACCGCAAGGTAACGTAATGAATTAACGCATCGATTTTCCAAAACCTAACGCGAATTGAAAAATTGGGTTCCTTTTCTTTAAGGGGGCCGTTCGGCAACGGGGAGGATCACGGAAGCGATAATGGGAAAGATAAGCGGGTGAAGGGGGCGGTCCGAGATAATTCGCGAACAAGTGAGGAAATTGATTATTTGCCGCAGGGGATGGGAAGGGTTAGTGGGCGGAGAGTATAAGGCCCTCGACAGATTGGCCCCTTCGCAGGACGGGACCTGCTTTCTCTTAGCCCAGGGCCGACGGGCGAAATCACGCATGCGATCCGAATCGAGAAGCTATTACCTGGGGGCAATAGCCACCCACATACTTTGCCTCTTTTCCTCACTCTCCTCGACCAAAAATGGCAATCGTTGGTTATCCCAGCCGGCCGAGGTAGCTTAGGAACGTGCCGGTCTGGCGATTCAATGACTGCACCCGCTCCGTGTATGGGCTTTGCGTTTGTTTTAAAATGAATGCCGAGGGGTTAAACGCTACGATTTCACGTAAGCCGATGGAGACTCCAAAGTCCAAGTCTTCCATGTGAAGCTCAAATTGACCGAGATTTACAAATGAGAACACCGGCTAACCGCTAATTAAGTGGTTGGTTGAGCAAATAATTCTTAATTTTTTAACTCGGTCATATCGACCTGCTGGCTTGGTTTGTTTCATGAATGCCTTTGGGTGTATATCATGCAGGAAAAAACAAAGCTTAAATCACACTCTCGATCTTATTTTGGCATGGAAGTCGAAGATATCTGACACCCTATCGCCATCCATATTAACCATCTTCTTGAAAGGGACAGTCAATTACAGCTTACTTTCTTATCCTTACAGAAAACGCCTCCAATGCATACTCACAAATAACAAGATTTAGGCTAATGTACTGCCTTGGAAAAGGAATTATCCACCCTTGGCACCTGCCAGGCCTTTCTAACGTCCTTTTTCACCCCCCTCAGTAATTCACGGAGGCGGCAAAGAATAATTAAGAGCTAAGAGCTCACTTCTTGAGCCCGTGGCAAAACTCTCCGGCAGTAATTTTGGGGAAACCACGTGGGTCCGGGATTAATTTAAATGAAACAGGTCGGGTTTAAGTGTGAATTATGAATAGGCTGCGAACAATGGTTGTTTTAGGTTACTCCGAAGAATAAAATTATTGTAATAATTAGCGTTGCATGAGATTATCAAAATCAGACATATTGAAATCAATAAGGTCGATGGTACAAAATAATTTTATTCAAATATATCATTAGCAAAAGTTATTTTTAGCAAAGCTGGAGTTATTCCAGAAATTAGGCCAATCACGAGATGAGCCATGACCTAAAGATTCGACGAGGCTTTACCGATAATTGGAGAAAATAAGAAAATGAGCCTTGCTTGTGGAGTCCATGCCGACAATACAGTGAACTTGAAAATTAGCCACAGCCATCGGTAGGGATACAAACCAGGGTCTCCTAAGAGGGAATCAATCAGCTCACCACACTGGCAAGCGAAACCGCCACTACAGCTTAATACTCGGGCCTTTCCAAGCACCTTCTCAGACAATGAATAGGCGGATCTGAGAGATTCGATTTAAGTTCATCTGAATCCTTCACTGTGTGGTACCTGAAATGGTGAGTACACTGTAAATATTATATATACGGTATTATTAATCCCCTTTTATTTAAATTCATATTAAGTTATTGTGAAAAGAGAACTCGCTTTGTACTCTCCACACCACTTTATTCTCTCTGACCATGGTTTCGACAAGGTTATGTCATTATCAAGGTGAAGGTTCCACAAAGTGAAGACTGAAACTAAGTTATTGTGTGATAAATATCACGAGTAAGGGCGATTTTTGTAAGAAAAACTGATAATTCAAGCATGTGTTCCTAAAATTATAACGAAATTAAGTAGTCTCAATGTTTTAGTTTTATCTCAATTCAGTTTTTAACTAGGTGTGATATCCAAAGTGCAATAGAGAATAAAAGAATAAAACTGGTTAAAACTTGGCAATATCCATTGGATTTATTGTAAGTACTACGCATTTCAGCGCTTTTGCGCCATCATCAGGTACCAAAGTACAATAGACAAGTTAAAATGGCACCGCGGGACTGAGAAAAGAAGTTGAAAAAATGAATTCGTTCATTGATGAGAGTCTTATTTGATATGCATTCACACTTCAGTATTTTTGACATGTACTCTGCACGTGAAGCAATATTTTTTTAATAACAAGGAACGATATTTAGTATAAATCCTGTTTCTCCTCTAATTCTTATCGACCTTGAATAATACCGTTCCAAAACAATTCCTAAGGGTTTAGATAGTGATTTCAGGGGATGGGAAGTTATACAAAAATAACTCAATGAGCCGCGGACCGCGATGATTAATAAGTAATGGCACCAGCGGAGGGCAAACGCGATGGGAATTATGCGGACGAGGCTTTGCTGGGTGGTGTGTGGACGCCGCCTTGCAGGGAAGGAGAGAGAGGAAGAAGAGGTTGAATGGAGGGGGGTGCAAACTCATGAATAAGGTCCTCTCGGCCGGAGAGAGCAGACGGGGGAGGAGCGGGGGTGAGAGCGAAGGGATGAAAGGAAGGAGGGGACAAAAGGGGGCGGCGGTCGGGGGCGTGGGGGGGGTGGGGGGGGGGGGGGCGAGGGTTCGGGGGAGGCGGGAATGCGGGGTGGATCGGAGGAGAGACTAAAGGAGCGGCCGCGACTCTTGCGGGAAGCGCGCCCTATTCCCGAGGAGAGCAACGTTCCCACAATGCATTAGTAAACGGCTCACCTGGCGTTGTAGCACTTGTCGTCTCCCGGCGAGGGCGCACGTAGAGCATGTACTGCCACACTTGTGTATGTATATGCATGTGCTGCGAACTTGCAAAGGCGTGCACACTCTCCGAGCCCGGGGCAAACAAAAGGTGTGGGCCGGGACGCGGGTGGACGCCCCCCCCCCGTCTCGGTGTCAACTTGAGCGTCTCTCTCATTCCTCATTTTTGTGGGTGCTCGTGAAACAGCCGCGGGTGAAGGAGATGCGAGACGAGGGGTGGGGAGGGGCTTAATCACACCGGCCCCCTCCTCCCACACCCCCCACGACATCCCTTCCCCTCGATTACAAAGTGGAGCACTTGCACCTTCTACTCCCTCTTCGGAGTCAACGCCTTTGCGACAAAAAAGGAAGGACGCAAATTACGACCTGCTGCCCTCTCCAGAATCATGATGAGGTGTTTTCTTCGGCTCTCAATTGGAAGGAAAACAGAGGAAATTTACTCATTAATTTTAATTGCGGGATGTAGAACAACCGCAATCGCATACATTATCGTCTTCGATGGAAATTAAAAATAATAATATCCGGCTTCCCTGAGTTCCCCACTAACCTCTATACAGGCTCCGTCATTTTAGGGTAAGTAAAATCATCTTTCACCACTTAGGCTTAGTATTTCATTTGTGGAATCAATAAACATGTTTTGGTCATCAGAGGGAGGGAATTATGGCAGATAATTTTAATTAGTATCAAAAACATGATGGATATGGTCATTTTGATGAAATAAATCCATTGCAGCGCCGTACTAGAGCCTTTTTTTAGTTATCAACGGTAATTTTACGATTTTACACGCTAGATAAAATTGCATGGATACGACAAGTGGATTATATTTTAATTCTAAATCACCAGAACGTGCTGACGTTTTGCCTCCATTCCGTATCCCGCTCATAAAGTATAAGAAACTCTGGGTATGACTACTACTTGGGTGAATAAAGCTGGGGCATGAAGTTTCCATCCTCTTCTATTCCGGGTGCATGTCACTATTTCAAATGAATTGAGAGGGTAAAATTTTAGGGAGACTCGTATCGTCTCCTCCCATATTCACATCCGTACCCTCTTTCCGAAGGAGGCGATCTCCACACTGCTATCCCAACTTACTTCCGGTCATATTTCCCAGAGTACAGATCAGAGTAATGTAGGCGGCCATCCAGCATTTAATTCACCCTTTCCAAGGTACCACGGGGGGGGGGGGATAGAGGAAAGAGGGGATGATATTACAGCCTCAATCCTCCCACGCAAATGAAGACGCGGTTATTTTTATCAAACCATTCGACGAGAGTCGGATGCGAAGAAAAAACTCGCGATGAGTATGTAGCAGGTTAAATTTACACGTCCTATTAACATGCGACTCGTGTTTATATCGAGCCCAGCAGTATCTTCTTTCCCCGAATACATTACGCATGTTAATCAAATCCATTACCCTTATACGGTCCTCCTGCATGTGACAACACACAATCGATCAAATGGAAAAGATGGAGCGTTTTGAGGCGAACGAGGCGATGAATAATTATGAACGATTCTACATCGCCGTAACGAATGGTAAAATGGCGAAATCAAAATGGAAACATTTGTTTCGTCGGCGAAGAACTGTCTCCAATTATTCAGACGATTGATCAATGGATTAACTACATAGTGGGTCCCAAGATTTGAAGACCCTTGAGCCCATGTCACGGCAGCGAGCCTGAAACGTTTCTCAGACCGTCCTTCTGCCTTGTTTATTATAATATAATACGTTAAGCCATTAAAAAATAGTTCCGATGATGAATGAGGCTAGTGAGACTTTTTCGATTGCATGGGCATCGACTTAACTTTAAAAAACTGACGGGTGATTTGAATCAACTCTGCTTTTGGCATATTTAAAATACATCAACTATTTTATTTGCAATATATTTTTAGAGTAGAAAATATGACGATTTATTTAAGCTTCCACTTTATTCTCACGTCACCCTCCATCGCTTTGTTAGACGGACACGCAACTGCCTCGGAACTGGATTCAATACCTTGTTTCATATGAGGCTATTTAGAAGAACGCACTCGTAATTCATTCAGACTCCTTTGGTCAAATCGCCAGACAATTTTCTGCTCACAATTGATATCCTGTCTTCTCAAGAGCCCAATAAGCGATTTTCTTAAATTGCCAACAATCCGTGAAATTTTATGGTATGATTTTTCGTAAGTTTCCATTGTTGTAAATAAATGTTTCCATAAGTAGAGCTTGTGCAATACCTTATGGTCCCTAATTGCTCAAAACTGATCTCAACGAGCGGAATGGAAGTCGCCTATGGGAAAGGAAACTTATAGGGTAATCAGTAAATCGGAACCATATGAGGAAGGTAACGTTGAGGGAGGTCTGGTTGAGCAGCCATAGCATGGGGAACAGTTTTAGCGGACTTATTAGGGAGTCACGTAATGGAAGTTATTTCAAGGAAGTCTCAAATGCTGTGAGGAATGTTGATGCGGTGAGGAAAACACTAAACTTAACTCCACCTCCACCCCTTGGCGGTCTGAGCGAGTGGTAACGGAGTCACGCAGGTGGATTACTACGCCAGGGGAATCATCACTCAACTTTGCATGTGCCGAAATTCACCTTGGACTGGAAATCATTGAATAGGAAGACAAAATAGAACTTGCGATCCTAATCCAGCATGGAATCGTTCACACAATCGACGCACGATTCCGTTGCCGTATGTACCTCGGGGAGGATAAGCGCGATGACTGAGGGAAAGACTCGGTTAGTCGGTAAGAGTAGTGGATACCATCAGTCTCAGCACAGCTATCGGGGAGGGAGACTCCCCCAGCGTCCTTCCCGTGACTCTCGTGATTTCAGATCAATCCGTCGGAATTTAGGTCGCGGCGTCATCGCCGAGTGATGTATCCTCACCCATCTCCTCCATCCCGTCCACCCTTCGTACAGTTGCTCTCTTTCATTCACACCCGCTCTTTATCAATTCTTCTCTTCCTCCACTTCCTTCCCTCCAAACGTGGCTACGCCCAAACGATACTCAAAAGTGGACGCCTATAAATTAGAGGTCGGCAACGTGAACAGAGACACGTCGGAGTAAATACAAGACGGGGAGATGAAAAAGAGCGCTAGACAGCATTTTTGATAGTCCACCTAGGTATTTTCGAGGTCACCTCAAGACCCAGCACTTAATTGATAACATTCCTAAGGCCGATTGCCCTAATGTCTGCTCACAGTTTCAGCGACGATTGGAGTCACCGTTTAACATAAGAGTCTAGTGTTAAACCGTGATTCATGCCTAATTTGGGCCGTAAATAGACAATGTAAAACTAGCCCCCGGGGAATACTTAGCTTAATATTTCTTCTACTTTTGCAACGCATGCCATCGTTGTAAATTAGGTGATCTTTAGTGATAAGCTATTGCATAGAGGAAGCAATTCTTTCAAGAATTATAATAGCCCTCCATCTTGTATTCACTGTATAAATTTTATACTTAAATATGTTATAACATTAAAAAAATTAAAATGCTTA
The DNA here is from genome assembly GCA_963169105.1 of Ceriagrion tenellum. Classification (NCBI taxonomy): domain Eukaryota; kingdom Metazoa; phylum Arthropoda; class Insecta; order Odonata; family Coenagrionidae; genus Ceriagrion; species Ceriagrion tenellum. Next base: position 25,828,554 of record OY720636.1, on the reverse strand, counting down.
CAATTTTACAGCATATTTGCGTAAAATACTTTCACTGCAAATTTACTGAAAAATTCTGCCTGTATTATTGAATTTAACACTCAAAATTGAGTGATGGAGATTGTTTTAGTACTCACATATAGGACTACCGCTATGGGCAGTCAATGATGAATAAATTGTGTAAAATTCACAGGAATATGAAGAAATTGATTACGAAAGGCGTCAACGGATTTGTCATCGGCTAACATAGAAGAGAAGACTAATGATCATCAACCTTCGGCCCGAAAACTCAACCCTGGGTTTTAAAACTCGAGGCTCCTTTCCTCCTCCTTAGAGAGTCCTCTCTCAGGACTCCTCTACATTGAAACTTGTCCACTGAATGTTCAGAACACTCCATGACGTTCGGGATCACTACCAAAGACCCCGTGATTACAGAACACGATGATCGTTTGAGAGTGCTTATTCTCGGCGACGCAGTTTCACGACGTGAGTGCATCGCGATTGCCGGACGATTCGGAAGGAGTTAATCCGGGGAGAGTTTGCGGCGATCAATTTACGTCCACGTAGAGAGAAGCCGGAAAAGCGACGGTGACGTCATCGCCACTCGCCGCATTGTTTAGGATCCTTAATAATGCGCACATATGCACAAGCCAAAGAATTGCAGATAATAACGCTGCACGAGGTTGTGGTGAAGGCATAGCCGTGGATGCCCTCGCGTTTTATTGTTCGGACGAAGGCTGCTCTTGCATTTACATCCCCGGTCCTTGAAACGTCAGAGGGGGGGAGGGAGGGGAGAGGGATGAATTAGAGAGTAAATAGGAGGAAAGACAAGGATTTATTCGGTCGTGCGACCCCTAAGTCATACCCACTCGCCAGCACGCGCGGGTTTTCCGTCATGGGGGCGGACGTGAGCGGGGATGCAAGGCAAACTAACTGTTGAACTGTTGATAAGGTCTCTGTCACCCACGCGAGACTCTCTGCGATGGGAAAAGCAGGGTTCGTAACAGAAAAAAAGGTACAGCAGTAACAGGATACTCTCTCAAAATATCCTATGATACGTTTCTTATTTTTTTCTTAATTTTCACTGAAAAGAATAACTTGGAGACTCGGAAACAAATAAAGCGGCTCTAACGTCATGCTTTGTGATGAAGACCCGAATATGAATTCGTTCAGTTGGTGTGAAGGACTCATCTTGGAGCTGTTGAAATGAAATACCGAGTCCTGAGTAATTTTGATGGATCAAATTAGTTTGGAAGAAATACTTTTTTTCAACTGTTTGAGATTTAACAAAAGGTAGCACTCTACCTCCGCATTTCCCTTATCCACAAGGTTCCCTTCCACTTTCCGACCGAAGAAATTCAATTGTGAAGATCAGTAGGTTGGAAAACCATTGAGTCCGAATACAGCAGTAGCCAGTATTGACAATCCATTCCATTTTATCTATCTCCATCAACCCTATTACAGCAGCGGCGAAGCGGACGCGGTCCGAACGTGATCGCCCACTCTGATTGGACGTCGGAAAATCACGATAGATAAAACAGCAGAACAAACGTTTAAGCTTCCGACTCGTGACCCGGTGAAAACAGTAACGATCCGCTGGTCGCCGGATTTCGCGTCGAGGCGACTGGAACGAAATCCTCTCGGGTGAATTCCGCTTCATTGGCGCAGTGAAACCGCCGCCAATGCCACCACTCCTCCCCTTTGCATGACGCAAAAGAAGCCTTGAGCGCAAGCTCCCCTTTCGAACAACAAATAGTTGATTCTCTTGGAATGCTTGTTCATTGTTTTAACGGAGAAAATAGGTCAGGTGAATCGGTTAGTGGGATCGTTGGTACTAAATGATATTTTCCGATGATACCCAAAAGCCACGAGGCGTAATCACTTGTTAAGAATGCATGTGCTACGCAATAGAACAGTTGTTCCCATAAAAAAAACATTGGAATCTCTCCCCACACTTGATAAAGAATTGGTGTTTCACTCTAATATCCGTAACAACACTAGCACGCTGGATCCCTCAATTTTATTCTCGTAAATATAAGTATATGTATTCCGCTAACCCCCCTTTTTAGATTTCTTCTCATATTTCGGTTTCGAATATATTTTCTCTTATGACTACGTTATACTGACTATGTCTTCTCCTCTCTTAAGTTCTACACAATTTTTTTTGCGGATTAATGTTTCTAAGTGGTTCTTTAGTACTGCGAGCATCCGTTCTTATCATCTATTTTAACTCTAATTTAGCACTCATGTGGTACAAGAGTGTTATATTTTGTGGAGAGAGAAAGAAACTAGTTGGAAATTCTGAATGCGACATAAATGTTGGATGGAGGAGATTATAAATAATATTTAGATGATGTGACAGACATAAAATGTTTAATAAGCGGGAAAAGAAAGAAAACGGACGATAGATATTTTTGTCACAAATGTTGGTAGAGAATATGCTGAGCCGAACGGTGAAGTAATGTAAGGCGCTCATCAAGTAATGAGCTTGCTGCTGAAACTCGGCGTTTCTTCATGTTTCCGCCGTCCATCCAAACCTACCATATACGGAAGAATAACACCTTAGCAATAACAGTTATTCCCCTTCGAGAAGCTGTAAGTTCGTACAATCGTCTTAATGCAACTAACGGTAACTTCCCGTCTGGAGGACAGCCCCAAAATAAAAGTCGAGGAACGCAACGACAAACGTAGCTTCTCTTCCCGGATTATTTCACCACGTTCTCGGGAAAGTTGGGGAGGAGAACACTTCCCTCTTGGAGAACAAAGTGCCATCTTCGTGGTCTTTTAATTCCGATAATTGCGAGGAGGAAAACGAGAAGGGATAAAGGATGGAGGGGTGTATTGAAGTAGGAAGAAGAAGAAACAATTTGCCACGGCGGCGGCCTATTACTTTCCCGCGATTCCCAGCGGATGATCTCAAGTCGGTTTCAATCTTGCCCCACCGCAGTCAATACAAGGAGGGGAGCATCGGAGGACTTCAGAGAGACACCCCTCCATCCATACCCTTTTCTTTCCAGCCTCACTACAGAAAACCCATCCGTAAACTTCTCAAGAGAGAGAGAGAGGATAGGAGGGGGACATCGGAGGACATTACTCGGAGGAGCCATCCATATTTCATCCCTTCTCTCGCCTCTTCCTGCTCCACACTCCGGCCTCGAAGCCATTCCGAGGAAAAGAGAGATCTTTTTGCTCTGCTAAACTCAATTTTTTTTACTTTACGAAATTCCTTTTTGAGTTCAGCGAAACACCACAATCGATCGGTATCTCAGAACTTAAGCTAAACTTAAAGAAACTCTAAAACCAACGATACAAATGCTAATAACTACTTTCGGCTTTCCTGTGGGTTATTATTGAGCATTTTCTTGAAAAACTTAATGTTCAGCAAAGCGAAAAATTGCGACTCGAGTGATAGCATTTGTAAAAAGTTTTTCCCCGATTAAAGCTTCGTAGTTTAAAAGAACTGTAGCTCATGGGGCTATTATGCGAATAGAATACCCGAAAGAGAGCAAAATGAGGAAGAACTGTAGTTAACCAGAAGTATACACCGACTGCACTTCGTCTACATGCATTCACGAATTATTCATCAGAACTTATCCAAATTTAATTCTGCATTGTGAAGTATGTACAATATGAGAATATCTCCGAGGTGGTTAGCGATATCATTTCTTCGTGATAATACAGTTACTGTTTGATTTGGTTGTTGACATTTCCACAAGCTGATAAGAAAGTTTTTATAAGCATAAGTTGACTATAAAACAGGCACACAAACATTCGAACACACAACACACTCTTAGCAACCATTCACCAATGACAAATTTAAATCAATACTGACAATTACCACTAGTAATTTAGTCGTGTAAAGCCCAAGCTAACTGAGCGTAATTGTTTTCCACATTTCTGATTTCCCCTCCTTTAAAAGGCTAGTAGCATGCACATTCTGCGCTTCTTTCATGTTGACTTCGTTCAAAGTCCCGAGAAAGTGCACTGCATTCATTTTGAAGGGGATATGATTACCATTTGCCAAAACTGCTTCACCACAATGTGCATAAATTGAAATTGATACCTCGGATTATATTATTAACGACTTTGATAGCGTTTAAACCTTCGACAGGGTTCCAAAACTACGACCAGAACATGGACAGTCTTTCAAATGAAAAGAGGCTTTCTAACATAGCATTATAACATAAAAACATTCGAGGATTGCTTTCACAACATGGGGGCTACGTCAATCTAATCACATAAATATAATTTTTAACAGAGTTAACTGCGCAACTTTGCCTATCTATTCGAGTCGGTTTTATAATTTACCATTAGCAGCAGTTAATTAAGTAAAGACAGTGGATCCGAATTCCTTCTCCTAGACCAAACGTGGAGTAACTACTCCAGTTGAACAAAATTACCAATATTACTCTTATCGTGAGAACATCCCATCTACCCGATGAATATAGAAATGAACACCCATACATCATCCGCCTTCTCTCTCCCTCTGTCTCACGATAACATACCCACCAATTGCCTTTCAAAATGTCCGCAAAGTAACTGAAGGAGATCAGGAAGACTGAGAGAAGAGGATGCTGAGGGAAATGGGTGGGGGATGGCGCCGATTACGGCGCTTAAGACTTAACGACCTCAATAATTGGCTTCTTAATTAACCACACAGATTATCTTCTGCTCCGATAGTTTACTGCGATGTACGAACCTGAATTCACAGCTCAGAACGGTATCAACGGAAAGCACTTCAAGCTTCTTCATCACAAGTTCCTAGATCCTCGAAGAAGAGCTGAGCACTGAAAACCTTATATATCATGAGTTTGAAGAAGAGATTAAGTAGCCAGACGAATTCCTACGCTAAGCACCTGATGAGCATGGAGCGACAGGATCACAAGTTGGAAAGCTAAAAAAAACGAGAAGAAGAATGAATGCATTACGAACAGACACTGGATGGATTTACGTATTTGCCAAAAGTTTCTCCGAAATCCTTGAGTAATCAGGTATACAGGATACCAAGGTAAGACGCTGTAGGTAGGGAAAAATCTTTTGAATATTGAGCTGACATTCCAAGATTTTCGGAACATAGAAATGTAGTGAGTAGCCAAAACAAGTGAAAATAAGTATGATCCGCATTTGCGGCAGCGGATAATATACCATACCTATACCCCTCTAAGTGGATACTGCACTCAATAATGAGCGTACCTCTCAGCTGCGTGAATTTGGAAATTTTCTCCCAACACGATTTTCTTCCGTGAGTTCCTTTACGAAATATTTCAAAGCAATGTATGAGTATTATGCCGCACCAATAAATCACATTTATCATCACATGGCATCCCAAGTGGTTTCCCAATTGAGACAATGGAAAAACTTTCGCAAACATGTCATGGAATAGGGACATATGTACGTCAAAGAGTGAAATGTTATTCAATTTATTCTGATTTATGCGTTGCACACTTCCAGTACTTCACTTCATTAGGGATGAAGTCCGGTCGGGTACACGTTTAATTTACACCGTCGAAACATGAAAGCAAGAAGAAGAAAAAAATATGAAACGAAGCTCGCATTTTTTTGTGGAGAGGGATGGAGCAAAACGGGGTGAATTTTAGAGCGACCAGAAAGTGACGAGCTCCGAGGGAGAGAGGGAGGGGGGGGGGGGTAAGGGCGGAGGGCAAATGCACCCTAGCCCCGAATATGCACACGCTCCCCTCTTCCATCCCTACGTCCATCTCGTCTTCCCTTCCGAAACATCAGCTTCCCGAACTCTCTCTCCCTCGGTGAAACTCCGTCTCCCGCTCCTCATTTCGCAAATTTCGTGTGCCCGCGCGCTGATACATTCGTCCTCTCGCTTTTAATTTATTCGCTCTTCTTTTATTCTCACTCAAACACCGCCACACATACACACACATATCCCTCCCCCTCACCGCCACCACTCGTTCCAAAATTGATGGAGTGCCGCTCTGGCCTCTCCTCGCAGCAAAAATCCTCCTCCCCTCTACCCCCCGCCCTTTCCGACCGGCGCCAGCAGCGGACGCGGACCCCCAACCCCTCCTCCCCCCCAAATGGAGTGGATCGCACCCACCCACCCACGGACGCCCACATCCGAGCCTCGCATATGCATACATTCACATGTGGACCTGGTGTGGGCACGTGTGCATTGCGATGCATGCACGTGCATTGGAAGGGGATTGTGGGAGTGGGGGGGGGGGGGGGGCAGGAGGCGGGGCGGTTGGACGCTTGCAAAAAGTCAAAAAGGCGAGTCGGTGGAAGTAGGGAGACCTCGCCTCATCCCACCCATATCCACACGTTTACATATACGTGTACATAAAACTACATACGTAGGTACCACTTCTCCTCTGGCGGATGGCGGCGCCCATCCCAAAAGCAGCTGCAGCCGTCGTTGGAAATTAAATTTGGATGGGAGAACGGAGAGAGAGAGAGAGAGTGAGAGAGAGAGAGAGAGAGAGAGAGGAGAACGATAGTAGGGGGTGGAAATATAACCGTACCTCCTCCCCCTTTCGCATTCCCACCCCCCAACATCCTTTTACAGTGCCATAGCTGCCAGCCGGGCCGTGCGCGATATATTCCATGTCCCCCGCCACCTTCGATGTGAAAGTAACGTCCAGGCGAAGGAAAGGCATAAAAGTGACGACTAAAGAAATGTGGCAAAGCGAGGAATATCGAGGATATTCCTCAATACACGTGGATTATTCCTCGCTTTAAAATCCCCGCCACGCGGTTTTTTTAATAGTATTTGTGACGTATTTATCCGTAATGCTTCGTCCACAACATGCATTACACGGATATATGTTAAATCAAAAATTAAAACGACAATAATATACGAATCAGTGTATTTTGAGATTCATTTCAGGATTGGCAAATAGAGATAAAATATGATATACAATTGAATTAAACATATAATTCTACTACGATGATTCCAGTAGCATACATGTAACTGAAACCATGGTTACAAGGCAGCAACATCACGTGGAAAAATCACTGACCATAAATATTTTTTGGAAATAAGTAAATAAGGTCACATACCTTACATTGACTCTGCTTTATAATTGATGCTATATACTTGCTAAATAGAGTCGTCCTAGTTTTTTCTGCATGACGTGTTTCCCAAGAGGCTGAAAGGATTAAATATACGATGAAACTAAGTAATTTTAATGACCGTGTTCTTCCTCTCGGCAAACTCTCAAGAGATTTCCACGATTTTTGTCGTGAGTCATGTATTAATCAAGTGGCACCAGGAAAGGGTGTCCCAGCTTCTTATCGGGATCGACATGGTCCTCCGGCTGGCAGGATTCACCGGTGTATCACCACTGGTCACACCCATAGCCGCAAAAAAGAGCATTTCCCACCCTCCCCCACATTTTCCCCATTTCCATCGCGAATTCCCGCAATCCCCATCTCCTTTTCCCCACATTATCCTCGACTCACCCCTCCCCAACCCCCGCACTCGATGCAACTCCCCCCCCCCCCTCGTTTCAATCAATCGATCAAACTGCAATCGCCTCTCTTTCCACCCACCCTCCTACTCTTTCCGCCAACTTCCACACTCATATCCCGCCAAATCGAAAACCTCTCCTAGATTCTTTAATAAATCAATACGTTCATTATGCATTTCATCCCGCGCGCCGCGGCTGCAGTCTGGGTTTCCTTTTTATTTTTGGGCGGGGATCGCGCCTCGGCTCGAGTCACATTGAGTAAGTACTCACTCCAGTGTTTACTTGATCAGCGCATGCAAATTTTTCCAGTCGCGAGAAGGAATTCGGACCCGGAGCCGTCGTTAATTATCCAACCAGTGTACTTGGTAAACAATGGCAAAGTGAGGGACAAGTCAAAGGAAGGGTAGGTGAGTGAGAATTTTACCCCAGTGTGGTGAAAAGTCACGTCTTTTTGTTGGTGGGAATATTCATTATGTTAAGGACGTATAGACCTCTCTTCTTTTTTCTGAGAATATTCACCTTCCAAAAATATTCCTTATTTGAAAAACTGAAATGGCATAAATGAAAATGTTGCTTCATAATGATGATGCTACACCTAAGGCTAATATGATTTTAACAGACTGAGGGAATTACTCACCAGCTGTTTGGGAGGATCTTCGAACATCGATAGTTCTCCGTCCTTGACTTCATAATTATGCGTGAATGTGGGTTGCTGGTTGACCTTAAGTGTATAAATCATCATCTTCGAGACAGAAGAGTCACAACAGTTTCCTAGTACAAGCACCTTTTAGTAAAACATTGCCTTTGTTATAAAAAGGGCACTACTTTAATATTGGTCATCCGTTAAAATTCACAATAATTACTGTCAAGGATTTTGTCCAAAACCTTTACCTATAATCAATTTGCCCACATTTCAATTTAATTCAAAAAGATAAGACAAAATTTAAATTGAAGCATCGGAAATATGGTTATTAGTTGAGTTTTTTGAACCAACTCAAAAAATAGTATTGATTGTTTTGTCTATATGGAGTGTCGTTTGTTATTACAGCAGTCTCATAGGAAGATCGGACATAGGTTAAATACAACATCAATGCAACATCCGATACGGTATGGCAGTCAATTGTGTAGCATAGCTACTGGCTGGTTTCAGAACCACGTGATGGGTAGGTCTATCAAAACCCAACCTGTGTGATTCTGTTACTTCATATCTTAGTCAGCGCCATAGGGAAAGGTACTGTTCACCTTATCCTGACAAGGGACTTATGCGCGCTTTAGAGCTTAATATATGTTTTATACTCTCCTCCGATTACACCAACCGTGATTTTTAAGACTCAAGATTAGTGGAAAAAGTTGTCATTAATCATAAAATCTCTAGCATGTTACAAGGAAGATAAATTACATTAATCACCGGCTGGAAGGTTTTCGTGGAAAATGCTATTAAAGGACAGAAAAATCCAACATCATGGGATAAATGTCTATCAAAATCTGTGCTCAAATCCCCTTGAAATATGTACACTGTTTGAAACAAATCACGGCGATATGGCCTTCATGTAGTTTAGTATAAGCCTGTATTTAAAGGCGCTGAATTTTATCTGCGAGATCATATTCCGTTGCGTGGAATCGTCCCAACTTTTAAATACACTCTTCAATACTTCTCCGAAGCACTCAGAATTTGGAGCCAGTTGAAATATCTGGATACGGCGAGATCAGATTCTCGTCGTAAAACTCGAAATAAAATCAGAGCCTATTCCGGAGAATAAACAAAATGAATTAGCATTTCTAGGTAACCCATAGGAATACCCATCAAATAAGGACCAATATGAACAGAGCAGAAAGAAGGCAAATCTCGCCTCTGCTTCGAATGTATATACCACATAGGAGCACGACTTTCCATTCAACACGATACGTTAAAACTGACAGTAAGCCTGTAACGGCGACGGAATAATGGGCCATACCCACGGAAACCTTTTACGTTACGACTAGAATTACAGCTGAAGGATCGTCCGGGGAACGGCACAAACCTCCAAACGGCGACACCTTCATCAAATCTTTCACCTCCCATCCTGGGAAATACCTTCCATTTCATACATTCCTCTGCCCGTCTCAAGTCCCACCGACCCCGTGTTCTGCCTCACCCTGATCTCCCCTCGTTTCTCATTAATATTCTTTTTATCACCTTTCGCCGCATCTTTATATTATTTTCCTCCCCTGCCAGCTGCCTGGATTATTTTTATTCAGAAGGTAGTTAGTTCAGCTCGTTTGGAAGGGCCAGGACACATAACGTTTAGGGACGCTGCTTCTTTTTAATGCTTTCCATTTCTTTTGTTTTCAATGTCGTTAACATCAAGCCTACGACAACGTTGAAAGCCATCGGCCATAAGCTTTCAGCCGTAAGTTTTAAAGATGCGAGAAAGAACCATACTCATCGCAGCTTGAGGAAATACGGGGAATGGTTCATTAACCAGGCAAAAGCAATGTCTTCCCTAAAATTGTTGCTGGAGTGAAGCTTCCCTTATTCCTTTTCACAGGCAGAGTAGTCTTTTTTATAATCTGCACGCTTCAAGCCGTAAGAAGTGAAGTTTATTCATATCCATCAAGGCTGTATGCTCCTGAACTTTAACGTTACTGTCAGATTTGACGCCCACCGACTATAGCTTCAATGCCAATTGGAAGGTAACTGTTGAGTCCTGAATTGTCCCGCACTTTTAATTGGTATCCAAAATACTTGCAGCAAAGATTTACGAGCAAATATTACAACTTTATTCCGCTTTTCAGGGTTTATGGGCAGGCGACCTCGAGCTCTCCGCTCCATCGCCCATGCCTCCACCACTTCTGAACCATTTGACCGGTAAGTGACACAGACGAAACCACGCCGGTGGCCTTTAACTTTGAATGAATCTAATGAAGCGGCAAAAGTGATCAATTTTCCTTTATTAGCGGTGACAAGGAAGATAGGTAGCATTTCTTAATTTCATTAACTAAGAGATTTCTTTAGAAGAAGATTTGAGAACGCAGCTATAAACAGAGAACAAAATGGATGTTAACTACTACATTAGATCGATCAAATAGAATGACGTTTTTGTGGTCTTACGGTTAGTGATGCTTTCTGAACGAGTGAAAGTTTTTTTGCTATTCTTTCCGTCCAGAGAATACCACACTATTCAGAGATTTATAGTTCAGTAACCAATCAGCACAATTTTTTCAATGGTATCCATGAAATGCGGACGGCCCAAATGCAAAAATCGGTCGTATATCACATATATATTGACGTGCGTTAGAAGTTTAAAGTAACATCGAGATATATCATAATCATAAATTTTCACATTTGAAAATCATATTGACACCCAAAATCGCAATTCTGAGTCAAATTTGACACGCTCAAGCTCTAACGTCAAACATATTTAATGCGTTTTTTTTGTAGTTCTTGGCCCGAAATCTTGTGTATCGAGTAACTTTTAACATTGCACGTTGGATGAAAAACCATGACGCCACTCAGTCCATTTTCTTTAGCTCGCTGAGAGAAAAATTATTTTTTTTCCAACTAACATTGTCGTCACGTGTTTTGCGGTACAGTCCGTCTCCCCGGAAACATGAACTCGGATTTCCACCCCTTATTGTTGACCCGCCATTTAGGCGAGCGCAGGTGATTCTCCTCCTCCCATTCCCCTGAAAGAAGCCCCATCGCAAACTCCTTGCAAATCAACCATCAGCCCGACCCCAAAACTTTCCCTTGTGCCCGGGCCTGCTCACTCCGCGGCTCTCAATGGGCGCCCGCCGCCATTTTCCCGTTCTGTCCCCGTCTCCCCATCAAGCCCTCTTTCGGGTAATGCGGGTCGCGCACATTAAAAGCGCACCTTTTCCATTTTGCCTCCTTCTGCGGACCTAAAAAAACATCCCTCTATAAAAAACAGTAGTGTCATGGCAGCATACGTTTTTTTTACCTCACCTACCTTCACCCGTCCCACGCAATCCCCTCTAAATACACCCCGTTCCTGCACCTCCCCATGAAGGGGAGGGTGGGTGTATGAGGGGTGTCGGCTAATTTCGCATTTTCGGGGAGAGCAGCACAAAAGCAGCTGCCGCATTGTGGTGCTCTCCCGCGCTCCCTCGCGTTCACTTGAAAAAGCCCACTACTCCCGCCCATTGTGTGTGTTTCACCCCCCGCCCCCATTCTCAACTCCCAGCACCCCTCTCTCCTTCGATCCCACCCACCTTTCAACCCTCCCCCCGCCCTCTGGGGGCTCACGCATGCACTGGTGGGCACACGCCTTGCTGTCTCGGACCGGGTTGCGTGTTCCACGCACTGAGGAGAGAGAGAGAGAGTGGATAGCTCACGCGGACGCCCTTGAGTGATGTTAATACGGGGATCATTTTTTCCCCTGGCCGTTATGAATCCGACCGTTGGTTTGCGAGGAACGCCAGCGGGAGAGAATGTGGCGCTCAGGAGGCACTAAGCGAACTGTAATATCCGACTGCTTGCAACTTTGCATCGAGAGCATTTCATGGCTGTAATCGCCCATTATGTTGCCATAATTATTCAAGGACTTCAGGCAGGAAATGAAAATCTTTTAGACCATGGGCCACCGCCATTGGCAAGCCAAGCGTCCATATTTGGAAGCATGGGTGGAGGATCCCAAACTGGGTAATACTGCAAATAAAGGAAGGGAAGCGTCCTTTCAAAATTTCGAACTTCACTACTTCCCACAAGCCAAATAGAGATTTCCAATGCACATCATAGAACGCCATACTGTACATATTTCATGGGTTGCAAAAAATATGGATACGAATACTCACGAAAACCATTTGTTTGCTTTCATGATCGAATCACTGAACCGTTCGGAACTTTAGTTGACACTGAACCCCCGTAAGCCTTTTTATGTACACATTACCAGAATGCTCCAACAGTGTAAGGCGAGACAGTTCTAAAGCGTCACCTTCTTGCTCAAGGGTGAAAAAATAATCACAGGATAACAAATCGTCCAAAGGTTAGCTCGTGAGGGACCGTCCTCACTAGCTTCCTCAATCAACAAAAGACAGAAAGTGTTGTGACTATTGAAGCTAAAAACCCTAAATTATCAGGGTTTGCCATTACGATTTCTTCCTTGACGCTGAGTGTGTGATTACTCCTATTGCTACTTACTTTAAGAGCACACGCTAATTTCACAGAAATCGGTTGGTTCTGAGTACGGTCTTCCCTTTTCTGCGGCAACGTCAAGACGTCAAGTATGAACATACCCGGGTGAGAAGAGGACGCCGGGAGGGTTGCAGGCTGGATATAGCCAACCACCTTCCACCTTTTCTTCTTCCTCCTCATCCTTTCCCGTCATGCCCTCCGCCGGTGGGAGCGGCGGCGACCACGATGGAACATGACATCGTCGTGTCAACCGCCGAGCAAACAAACATCGTAATGTCCCGTCGCTGAGGGGCACCCCGGGAGGCATACGCGCTCGCCTCAAAGGTCGTGAGGAGGACACGATTCAGGCTCGGAGAGCTTCCCCAAAAGGAGAGGCGCAGCATTGTCACTCATTAAACGAATCTGCCTCCGGAGAGTTTTTGGATTTCCTTTGGAGTCAAGCTCTCCCGTCGCTCTTGCCACCTACTGGTTTCAGATGAACTATGCCACAAAAAGTCCCAAGAACTCACGGTTGCTTGCGCATCGCGTTCTGATTGCAACCGCAATCTCCCAAGTAGATCATTTCTAACACTCTCTTACGCACAAGAGAGTGTACAGAATTTCTCAGTAACTCAGGAAAACATTTCACGAAAAAAACACTAAAACCAGATTTAGTGGTCACATTCAAGTCGAATTTACGCGCAGCAGGGATCCATGTTTTTCTCATATCTAATGTACCCAGTACTCTGGCATTTGCAGAAAAACTGTGCAATCAATAAATACTAGAGTTTTACAGATGTTTCCTCCATTCTTAGTTTATTTTTTGGAATTTTGGCTGGAGCCGTAGGAAGAGACATGACGACAAACTTAATGAAAACAACAATCAGCCGCTGGCAAGAATGAGGCTACGGCTATATTTTATGAAGACACAGTCGGAGCTTAACTTACATGTCATGTACTGACTACTACAGTGACTACCGTACATTGATGGCTCGTTTTGCTTTCAGCGGATTTCGGGTTTATAGCAAGTTCTTATTCCGCACAGAATTACCTCTAAACCGTACATTCTCTACAACTCTTCCATGAAAACTAAAGAAGCAATGGACGCTGAATGCGGCATCACCATCATCATTAGTTGTTCAATCCTATGATTGGTTCACTGCAGCCCTCCACCCTTCCCTATCTAATGCTAGTTTCCTTACCTTCTGGTATCTCTTCCTATGCACGCTCCTCTTTATTTGGTCCATGAACTACTTCCTGGGTCTCCCTCTGGGGACTTTTCCCGCAATTATATTCTTCCCAAACCAATCGTGTCTCAGGTTGTGTCCAATCCATCTAGTTCTCCTTCTCTGTATGGTGTTCCACGTGTTCCTTTTCTCTTCTACTCTTCTGTAAACTTCATCATTTCCTATTTTTTCCGTCCATTTGTTTCCAGCACCCTCCTTCGGCACCAAGTTTCGAAGGCATCTAGTATTTCTTGGTCAGCTTTTCAAATGGTGCTTACTTCCGATCCATAGTGCTACGCTCCACACGAATGTTTTCAAATAATGCTCCCTGGGTTGTAGTCCTACCATCTTTGAACACAACAGTTGTCTTTTTTCCCATGAACGCATTCTTATCTACAGCTATTCTCCGGTGGCGGCATGATTCCGAATTTCTATCCATTCCTGCGGATTTTCTGCTGACGAATGAGGGAGGCTCGCTGGTTGATGGGGAGGAGCCATCCGTCACTCCTCTCGCACACGAAGTGCAAGAGGAGTGAGTGCCTACTTGAAAAACCAAGCGTGCGACTGCGTGCAAGAGGGTGAGGTAGGGGGAATGAGAAGCGGAACTGCGCCGATAAATCGGCGTGGGGTAAAAGAGTCGCGGCGCTTTTATAAACGACGCACTAATGTCTAAACACGGGGAGGCGCCGAGGCGATAAGGCGGGAGAGGGCGAGAGGGAAGGTGAGAGGACGGATAAATGCGTCGCATGTGGTCATAAAAGAACCGGGGGAGGATGGAATGGAGGGGGGAAAGGAGGGCGGGGGGGGGAGGGCGGAAGAGGGGAGGGTGCTTTAATGAAGTGCCGAGGCGTTTATGCGTGCTCCGTTCGTTCGCTAGCTCTTTCCTACCCCCTCCCCCCTCTTTTCATCTTTCCTCCTCCCGCGCAAGGCTCCCCCTTCCTCCTCCCTCTCCAGCCCTGCAACCGTTCCCGTCGACCCCCGCGTGCATTATGGGAAAAGCGTTCCACGGGGGAGGGGACGGCGAACATTTTGCCCCAAACAATGTGAATATCGGGCTCTGCTCCGGGTTGGAGCGTGTGTATGGTTGTGGTGAGGGGGTGAAGATTTCCGCCGTCTCTCTCTCTCTCCCTTACCCTTGAGTAGACTGTCCGTAGTAGTAGTAGTCATCATATGTGTGGGTATATACGCGTTCTTTGTGCATTAAGATAAGGGCAGATCGTTGAAGAGGGGCTGTGGGAGGACGACGGTCGGGGGGAACATCGCCAGAGCGGGATGTAGCGTGGTGTGAGGGTGCGTCTGTATGCTGTTAGGGGTGAGGAAGAGAAATGATGATGGCTCCCTGCGTACACACCCCCCTCCCAACGATGCTCTCCAAAGCTGTCCACGCAGAATGCGCTGAGTGGGCACTTTGATTCGTTCTAAGGGGCTCAAATGACTCCCCTCACGCGGGAAAGAGTCAAAACTCGAGTCCTTCCGACTTGATGAGCATAATTCTTGGCCCAAGTTCCTCGCCTATTTTATGGGGGGGGAGGAACTGTCGAAAACTTCAAATACCCGATAATATTCCAAAATCAAGATAATACAGCGAGGCAATTTTGCTCACTTTAACCGTTGAACTCTTAACCCCTTAAGTTGGCTAAGCGCATATATGCGCGGATTTTAAACGACCGTCCGGTGGGGAGCGCGTATATATGCGCGCTTCATATGAAATTCAATTTATCAGTGTGTCTTGCTTATAGATGCGCGCTCTCTTTTCTATTGCCTTGCTGAAGTGTCCTGCTACCTAACGGTTTTTTTAGAACTCCGTAATGCCAGTCTTACTTGCTGTACATGGCTCCCAAAATAGTGAAAATTGTGGTGCGAAAAACGTCCCATTATTCCTATCCTGGGTTTTTACGGCTCCTTCAATTTGAAAGCAGTGATTCGCGCAGTCTGGTATTCCTGCGGTGTTGAATCTTCTGGGAATATACAATAGTTTTTGCCAGTCTAGTGGATTTTTCTGTAGTTCCTGAGGTTTAGGAACTTCTACAAATGTTTCTACAAATACCACCCGGATTCCCAATGCTGAAGTAAGGCAAAAAATAAATTTCAAAATTTCTATTCAAAATCTATTGAACTCTGAACAAATATTTTGAAAAACATTTCAGGATTTCGGGAGAATGGCTAAAATATGGGATTTCGATGACAGGGGCAAATATGCAACCATGCAGTACAAAAAGAGCCGCCTGTGACGTAATGATTTTCTACAAGTATCGCCAGTGAATTTACAACTTTCTTCTTCAAATGTGATCTATGTATGACCGAGAAGCCATATAATCATTATTATGTAAAATACTGCTCCAAATTAATGAAAAATCGATAGGTTGCAAAAGTTGTAAAAATGTAAATCTTTTACAATTAATTTGCTAAAATATGACCAAAAATTTAACTTGATGCGTATATATTTTTTTAATATTTCATAATTATATTATAGAAATAAATCACCAAAATTTCAAAATGGCGCATATTAAATTCGCAAAGCCCCACCTAGTGATGTATTAGTGAAATTTTACCGCCCACTCAAGGGGTTAATACATTTGTTGAGGCAAAGAGAAAAACGTTTAGAAGTTTTCTTCTTACAATGGCATATTAACGTAGACCCGCTCACGACGTGCAAATAATGTATATAATAAATGAAGAGGCCTCTTATTTTCAGTAGTCGCCAGCATTGCGGCGCGGGCTAACTTTGCAAAAAATTTAGAGGCTTCAGTAACCTAGCATAATGCTAAGAGAGACATTTTATATTAAATTATTGGTAGTATGTTATGCGATTAAATTTAAAATATAGCATTCAAGCGCAGGTTCGGCAGGTGTTCTCAGGCGTTACATGGTGGTACTTAATATACTCTATATAGTCCGGAGCATTTAACTGAATTTTCCGACCAAGGTTTTGACTTTCACAGCCACACTGGTCTTAATAATGATTGCGTAAGTCGGCAACCTTGTTCGGCGAAACCCACAAAATATTCGCGGAGTATACACAGTGTTCTTTTGCTATGTAGCATGCATCACTTAAGACTGCCATTCCTTTACTATAATTGGCGATGATTTTGAGGGAACTATTATAATTAAGGGCCCTTGCGGGGATAAATATGTGTCTGACTAAATGCTTTTATTCTCTTCGCCAAACCTGCGGGAGTGACATAATTGTAAATTGCCCATCCTTCAGTTCATCGTGTGGTTGAGTGTTAAGTGCGGCGGCTCATATCTTTACACATTCATGGGGATTTTCCAGGTCTGTCTCTTTGGATGCGTAGAGAAGAGACTGCGCGAGGGAAGGGAGCAGCTGTGACCGCTGGGGAAAACGACAGAAGCACATAAAAGTTAGACCCCTCACACTCAGTCTCAAAGAGAGAGCAAAAGAAATTTTTGCGTGAGGAATCCCCTCCCTTAATTCTTGTATCCTCATCATTTTTTTTCTCAGCTGCAGTGTTTGTGCACGAACTTTTGTTCGTATGGTAAGTCAACATTAAAAATGGGAAGTTTGTATTTCGACCTAAATTACTTCTTAAAATGCTGAAATCCCGAATAAATAATGGATGATATTAATCATTTTCTCGTATTAATTATTTTCTGACATGATCTCGTACACATGAGAAGCGGCCAATCTGTCATCTTATGCTGAGAACAGTGGTACCATTTCACATCTTTAGTTTGCATTATGAAATTTCATTCTTTTGGGGTGCTTGTTTAACTTAAAATCCATTAGAACAAAGTAAACTACAGAGCTGAGAACAGATGCTCCATATTTACCTCGAAGAATACACTACTTTCACATTGAAACTATTCAGCCACAAGTGGAGATTACTCTGCTCTTCGAAGAGTCTACCATTTTTGTTCCCTTTCCTCGCTCTCCATCCGCAAAGAAATTAAAATACATGCAGGAATTTAAAGGTGTGCGCGAGCAATCGTAGAAACAAAAACGCGAATGTGAAGCATGGGCGCCTCATGAATTTTAATCGTTGAGGCTTTGAATTTTCGCGGCCTTCTGTATGACACGTTCACTTTCATTAGTATACGAGTAAACAAAAGTAATCGGGTAAAAGACCGACGAAAAACATGCCACCGTGGAAAATAAGATAAAATAACATTGTGGGTTGCTCCACAGGCAATTTCCGTGAAATCACACATCGGCAAGAACAGCATTTTTCGCAAAACCTGGCCTCTAAACACTTACTTTTATTCAAAGGAATGCTTTGGAAAAAACGTAATTGGTTCTACTTAGTGACAATGTTTAGCAATAATACTGTCACTATTAAAACTAGATTAAATACATAATATGACAACATAACTAAGCAGATTTTACTTCATCCTATTCTAAGGAAGGTAGCAGAAAAGAAACTTCTGAATGAGATTCAGTATCGGCAAAGTAGGCGGCTAGAGGATGTAATAAGGGGCAATGGGTTACTCGAGAATGTAATGGAGGGAAGGATGTTGGGCAAGCGGGGAAGACGAAGAAAGAGAATAGGTTTCATGGACAGAATGGAAAAGAGTAGATCGTATGCTGAGGCCAAGGATATACTAGAGCGAGATAGGCCCCTGAAAGTGTACAAAACCGGGAGGAGATTCTCTGACATTCAACAAAACCTACCATTACCGGTAGAATACTTTAAAAAAGTGGTAGCTAATGAATTGCCATATCTGAGGATAAGTTTCGAAAGTGCGGAGGAGGTAAAAGCATTTTTCAAAGATTGATAGCGTGTTTGGCTAACATACCCCGGTTATTTGATGTGGCATCTAAGGAGGAGTATCTAAGGGATACTCCTCCTTAGATACTCCTCCTTAGGTGGACCGTAACGTGAGGGGATTCGTCGATAGAAGTGGTCTGGGGGTGGGAGTGCGGTTTCAACCCCCTTTGGAAGGGGTTTCCCCACCCCCCTGGTGACTCCACCGCCCCTGAAACAACCCCCGCACCTCGCCTTAGATACACTTTGAGCTACGAGGAAGGACTTCGCACGACCAACCATACCTTTCCTGTTCCTTGACACGCTTCGCTTCAGTGTGAGGAACCCTCCTTCCTCCCGCGAGTGGTCCCCGTCCACCAGTCGACCCACACTCAATCCCACCCTTCCGTTTCCCCACTCACGTCACCCTCAACCGCACGACTCACGCAAAAACCCACCCTCCGTAAACAGACTCTCTTCCCCACCTCCACAGACGACGACCTCACACCCTAGGGGTACACGAGGGGTGCGGAGGCGGGGGAAATGAACCCCCTCTTTTATCGACCCCCCTTTAGGAGGGGATGAGGGATGGGAGGAGAAAGGGTGGGTGTGTGAGCGTGGAGGAAGCTGCGCAGCCGTTGCCGTGGTTACGAGGAGTTACCCTCCTCATCCTTCCCCGCAAATATCCCTCCCCACCCTCACAATAAAACCATCCTACCCCCCTCCCACCCAAAACTACCCCTCCAACCCTCCCACACCCTCGCAAAACACTCGCTTTCGCCAAAAAATAATAATGGAGAAAGGGAGGGAGGACGGGAGGGTTAAAGGGGGACGGAGGAGGAAACAATCCATTTGCTCTCGGGATTCCCTTCGTTTCCCAACCCCTCGCCCGTCCAAAAAGTTCTCTCGCGGAAACTTGCTCGGATTCCGAGAGGGGAAGAGAGGAGCGGCGTTGCCCGTGAAAGGGGAGCGAAACACACAAGTAAGGACGTGGGGGTGGGGCACTTTCAGGGAGGGTGATAACGTGCGGGGGGCTGGGGTCTGGGGAGGGATGGGAGCGAAGCGGGAGGGAGGAATATTCCCCCCTCCCTCTCTCTTAGCTATGCGCCACAATGGTTTTCGGGGTATTTCATTTTCAGCGAAAATCGCGTTCTCCCCAACCCCACATCTCGGGAACTCGTGAAATTTTTCCCGGAACAGGCGAGAAGAGAGTCTTCTTTTCTTCCTTTCATTTCTCCTCTTTCTCTATTTCCATTCTTCCCTTCTCTCCCCTTCGCGCCTCCCCTCACACTCTGTGAGGGAGAGAAGCGAAATGAAAACGTGTCGGATTGTTGGCCAAACGGAGTTTTTACTTCTCCACCCTCTCTTGTCTCTATCTCTTTCAAAAACTGCCTCGCCCCCCTCCATCTACTCATGGCATAGTCTGAATGGTTCAGCGGGTGAGCAACGGACCTGGTCTGAGCACAGAGATACAAGATGAGCACCGTAATGTGTCGCTAAACTAAAATGGAGGATAAACTCATCGCTTGCAAATTTTGTATTTATTTTTGCAGCTCCTTGTACAACTGATATTTAAATTCCACCTCAAACCTTGTCCTATTTTCACGAATAACTCTTCAAACATACTGTTCATTCCGTAAACGTTTCATTAAAATTTCCTCTCAAGGCAGTCTCTCTAAATGTTGCCCTGGATACGTAAACGTCATGCAAGTAATTGGAGAATGGCATTAGGAGAAATCATATCATAATAATATCCTTATTACCATTTTTGTATTAAAATGGCTTTATTTACGATGACTCCCGGAAATTTAGAATCAAAACCGTACATCAAAGATTCGTTGCAACATACTCTCGGGTCGCCTTTGCAAACACTCCCGAATCAAGTAACGGGAACATATCTGGTCAAAAGCGGGAAAACTATGAAAGAACCTAAGGAAACTCAGCACTTGATGGACGGAGATGGAATGCAACAGCACCTATTTCTTTTCACTTTTACAAAGAGATCATCTCCAGCCCGTTACATATCTATCTCTTACCTACTACAAGGAGCAATTATCCAAAGAAAAAGACAACCAAAAGCATTATAGCCGTCTTTATGGATAATGCAGAGCCATTTACACCTACAAATGAGGGTACATCTATGTCTTTCAAAACAAAAGGAAATGCGGTGACAAAAATATGGTTACAGAAACAAAATATAAAATTTTTTTGTGAATTCCTATGTTGTCATCGAGCTATTTTTCAACTTTCCTTCCGCTATGATATCCAAATTACTTACAGTGTCACCCATTTATCTTCCAGTGGTAAGGCGATGAATCCCTTAGATTCTCCAGTCAGTTCGAGTATCTGATGCTAGTCTATTCCTTAGCGGAATACTACACTGTTGAATATTCTAATCTAGATATTTTTTAAAAAATCGAAACTTGAAAAGTATGCTTCTAATAAATTTGAATCCTCTGCCTGTTTATGCAAGCAAACACGGAATAATAAGGAATTTCACGAACCGAGGAAGGGAAAGCAAAGTCGCGAAATCCATGCCAACTACATCGTTCAGCTTCTTTTCATCGTTCTGTACCTATATATAATACAATTTTAATTCTCAACGAGCTCCATTGTCGTCCGACGCCAGTCGAAGGTCCAGTCTCACTTCTGGCGCCCTCTCCCCCGCATCCGATGCACCGGGCGGACAACAATACGGCACAAGGGGTGGTCATTGATCGTTTGATCCACACCCGGCCGCCTCCCACATTCACTCCCTCCCTTCCACCAACCCAACCCCACATCCCCTCCCCCCTTCCAGCTTCCAGCCCACCGGCCGCGGAGAAACGGCGGCAGCATAGAGATAATGCGCGCACACGCTGATGGATATCGACGAAACGGCGGCAGCGGCAATGGCCGTGCGCCCGCATGCACGCACACGAGCGTGTTCCTTTTCTGTGCGGACGTTTTTCCGGGGACCAAGTCTCCACACCAGCGATTTACTCGCTACCGGATTGATACGAGCACTCCTGGCAATATGGCTTTCTCAACGACCAGCCTTCGGACGACAATCCGGAACCTGCGCGTTGAGAACAGATTTTTTGAGGCCTACAAATACCGAAATACCTTATAAAAACTGAAAATGAAAGGAAATAATTGAGTTTGACAGATCGCGAGGAATGGAGATTCAAGTAATCGTAGAAAATGGGTAAACAGGAAGGTATCTTATAAATCGTGGAAAAAGGAGATATAAAAATCAATTGTGTTATGAATGATACAATTACTACTTATCGTTCGTAATAGATTTTAGTGTCATCCAATCTTCAGATTAACTAAAATAGTTTTATAATAAACTAAAAAAGTCTTCCTTATCTACTGAACTGTCATCACAATGAACCTCGAAAAAATGTCAGTTCAAAGCGTAGCAAGACTATATTATCCGTGTTTCCTTTAGGATTTACCCGAGATTGTTCGACCAAATTTTCTTAGTTCATCATTTTCCTTGAGCTACCATTGAAGTCATTTGGTCGCACTGGTTAAAGACACATCAACAACAAACAACAATGCTCTTCAGGTCTTTACGCCACTTTAAGAAGTCTTAAAACCCTCATTTAAAACAAAGAAGAGCCATTAAACGACGCCTTCGAAGGGTTACTAAATTTTTCCGAGGGCGCTTGGAAAGGACTCGGCGTTGGAGGTACTCACGAGATGTGAATGATTTTAATGTCAAATGTCAAAACTCAACGCAGAGAAGCAAACCTTCATCATTTCGAGTCACCGTGTTGGCCACTTTCTCTGCCAGTGCCAGTGAGATTTTTTCTTGTTTTGACACACTTAAAATTAGAAACCTCAACCTCTCTCTCTCTCTTTGCCTTCTGGAAATAATAATGAGAGGGATTTTCTTCCCATAACATGACAAGAGTTAGCATTATTAATGGAAAAATTCATTTTATTGTTTCATTTAAAAAAAGTAAAAGTGACCTCGCTTATCTCTGGCATTAATACTCGTTGACCGAGAAAATGGGAGAAGTGACTTTTATGTAAACTTCATATTGAAAGAAGAGTATGGTTCCATCATTTAAATTCCAATCAGCAGAAAACTAAGGTTCCAGCATTGATTACGGGCAACAAGGTAATGTAAGATACGAATATACAAGTTATATTCCATCTTTTGACGATAGTAAAACTCCATCTTCATTCATCTCATTTCCGAATGAATGTATTTTTAGCTCCAATCACATTTTCATTAATAACAGTCATCACAGTCAAAGACAGTGCAATATTTGCTATATACTACACATAACACCATATTGGAGCTCGGAGACAACCGATACAAGGAAAACAGGTGGTAAGCTGCGGAATTTGTGTCCACTGAAAAGAAATGCCATCAACGTGACGCTTAGTTATTGTTAAGTATGAGTCACTGTTTAAAAGAAAGCTGCTCCCGACTTTGCGTCTCGCTTCAGCGATTCCCATAAGCAACGTCAAGAATGATAATTGCAGAGCCCTGGCTGATAAATATATTCAGCACTGTGGTAACATGTATTCTATAAGGAATCGCTCGGCTGATTTCAAGGCTCCGAAAAGAAGCCTAATAACAGTGGTAAAATCAGTAACATGGTGCAGTCGTATTGCGTTGATAACCAGGAGAACCCAAGTTGAGTCATTCCTTTTTATTCTGTGAAAAATATTTCGCAGATTGAATATCTTTTTCACCGCTTTAGGTAGCATTACATTTTCCCCTGTTTTAGGACATTTTCCGAATAATTACAAACATTCTCAAATAATAGCGTAAACTATTCACGGAATTTCCACCTGGTCAGGTGTTTCTGTTGCCGAAATTTAATTTTCTGACATTGCCATCGTCCTCATGGCGTTGGCAGTGTCAGCCATTGACCCGTGAGGAATCTACGTTCATTATACCCTGGGAAATATACCAAATCTGCCATTCTGATTAATCTTTGCCTCCGAAGATTGACCAATAAAGCGCCTCTACATGGCAATTGTGTAATTTATTTTTTTACAAAAATATGACAAATTTCTCTACTTTTGTGTTAACTTCGTGATAGGTCTGGACGCTAGTACTCCTAGTATTCATTATTTTACCCCGAAAAATAGTTCTAAGTATTTCCTTTGATTATGAATATTGATGGGAAAGAGATGCCAGTCCCATCAGACATCGGCCTCCCGTCTCACCAGAACATACAATTATGGTTTATGTTCCCTCTCACAAAGTTCCCTTCCAAAAGAAAGGAAATATATTTAGGGATTTTCTCTGGGGTATTTCATTTCCACAGGCATTTTTCACACCCCTAGAGATTCTCATTGGCTTTCACGGTGACTCAACGGTCAGATATGAAAGGCATCGCCTCTACTTTCCCTCAACTTAATATTTCAACGCACTTCCGGAGCCGACGACATAAGCCTTCGCGCTAAGTTAAAGTTCCATTGCCCTCATAGCTGTTGGTGGGCGAGGCCTACCGAGGAGGTTGATCCTATATTTGACCAGAATTGGTCCGAGGACACCACTCCGATGACGTACGCCGACTGACCGCGCTGTGCCGACCGTTAAAGGGAGCCGGGTGATACCCAATCCCAATTATTTGGGTAACGGGCACCTCCGGTTCTCAAAAGACGTGCGGTAAGTTTTCGCGTAAGCGAAGACTGACGGCGACTCGTGCTACGCTGTTGGGGGAACCTAACAACTACGAGAACTGGGGGTAGGCGGAGGCCCATTGTCGTTTCGACGTCAATCCGCCTCATTGGTGTCGGACTCCCAGGGGTTGTGCGTTTCTTGTGGCGTGCCCGGCTGCTGTAATCGCGATGGGGTGCCGGCGGTCCGTACCGCGGCCTGTTCCTTCTCTTTTTACCTCCCCCCCCCCCAGTAAGACCAATCGGATTAAGTTTAATAACAGGCGCCGACTTACTGGCCTCCCGCGCAAGTAGACGCTTTTGTTGTTGCCCTCATAGCTAGAAAATGACCGAGAAATATCACTGAAACAGATGCTATGGTATTTTTGAGATTGGAAGATTGATGAACAACACGTGACGATTAGCCATCGAGTACAAATATTTTCAATCTTAACGAGGAGGCGTAAGAAAAATATTCAAATGCATGGAGAGAAAAATTCACTTATGAGTGTCTCAGAAATGATGGATTGATTTTTCGTCGTCAAAGTATTAGCAGTCAATAATTTACTCAAATGAAAGTCGTTAAATTGCCGAAAATGATTGTTCAAAATAGTTGTTGTGAAATAACTTCGATTCCCCGCTGTATACATATGATATTACCGATAAATATAGGCGTAATACTATGTCAAATTATATATGTCGACACTACACGCATTATCTATTTTATCCAATATACTGCAATAACTAAATCACGGTTTGATGCATTGAGCTCACAGTTTTTTTTTCATACGAAGTTGGTAATTACCCCTCTTCCAGAATAGAGGGATTAAAATAATCCAAGTTGACTGAATCTTACGAAATATTTTCTACGAATCTGTATTCGCCATGGTACCACTCGCCAAAAATGTAACAGAATTTTTCGACATTTTAACTCGGAAAAAGGAAAAGCAATACGACATCCTAAGCCAAATATAATGGCCCCATCGCATTTGCGGCTAATTAAGTAATAGATCTTATGTGCAAGAATGACTTCAGAAACCATTTGCTGAGTTTGATCCTAATAAGGCTAAGCAGGGAAGGTGAAAGTTTTGCTTTCGTCGATGGATAAATAATTTATTAGGGAAAATTCTGTGAATTTAACCCTGCTGTTCTAATAGCCATTCACTCGGAAAAATAATGAAAGATATTGGTGACGCGCCCAAGTTCATATCAGCCGGAGTTGAAATGAAGCGCAAGAAAGATGAGCTAGGAAGGACGGAAGGAAAGACTGATGGACAGGACACAGAGCCTCTCTCGCCTTCTTTGAGAGCGGATACTTTTTGAAAACGCTAATGGAAAGTCGCCGAAACGCACAAGGATTTCCCAAAATAGCAACAAATTCGGAGGAGAAGGGCGATTCGAACACGTGAGCGCTCCAAGGAAGACGAATGCCATCCTCCTCGGTTATCCGATTACGAAAATTCAACGAAACCTACGATAAGTTTGACAGATTCAGGCGTTATGTGGTGGAATTTCGCCATAATAAAAACAAAGGTTGCCTTACTACAAACCGCGTGTGCTTGTCCTTGTCTGCCAATATCTTCCTTCCAATTTCCTCCTTTATCGCATTTTACATCTCTCTTGGTCTAGCACGTTCCCTTGTCCCCCTCTCTCCGCCATGTATTCCGATTATTCTTGAATTTTCCGTCCTAACATTCCACCTTCTACCCTACCGTACTCCTGTTTCCCACAACCACCCATCATTTCAATCATATAAATGCGATATCTCCATTTGCTCCGTGTCTAGTTCCTGATGATTCCGCGAGCCAAAATGCGGTATAATTTTAGTTGAAAAATCTGTGGAAAAGTGCGGTTTTTACTTTTCTCAAGAAACCTATGCTGTCGTGAAATGGGCAAGTTCCATGTCAGTCATCATTACCGAGGATTGTTCATTTGAAAATGGCTTGCTCAATTATTTTAAACTATGTATGTTTATAAGGCGATGTAGCTACCTAGCACGTAACTGTGACGATAACAATCTCAGAGGTCTGAGTACATGTTTTCTCCGGCGAATCATCCATCCACCCTCTTTAATACATTTTCTTCCACCGGAGATCTCACGCCCCAGTTATCATCCGAGCCGCTCGGGGGCCGGAGACGTGGATGCGATTGGATATTGGCAGTTTCCGTCGCCCGGAGGGAAGGGGTGCGGAGATGGGGTGGGCAGGGCGGCCCGAGCGAACGACCTTCCCGATCTCGTCCTCCTCACCCTGATGACGATCCCCTCCCGGACCGTGCACCACCGCCGCGGCGTTGGGGGAGGTCAAGTCCATCAGCGCTCGTTCCACGGAAGGCTGACGGGTCGCGTTCAATCCGTGGGCGTACACCCTCTGCTCATCACCCTCCTCTCCCCCCTCCATGCAACACTCACACAACCTTCTACTAACCCCAAACCCCCCCTCCCCGACCTTTCCGCATGCCCCACGCGACACACAAAGGGGGGGATGAGACGCAGGGGAGAAGGAGTACCTCCCATTGTTGTGAATCTCCATCCCTCCTCCTCTTCCGCACCTCACCCCGTAAAGTGCTCACGCTTCCCTGGACCCCATTGAAAGCGCCTCGAAGCACCCTTCCTTGCTCCCCTGCAACCAATCCGCGGCAACCGAAATCCCCATTCAAAGGTACAGGGTGTAGAGTGTGGGCCCACTCTCCACGCCCTTCGTAGTCCTTCGTTATCCATTACCACCCCCTGCCAATCCCCTCTCTCTCATCGCTCGGTCCCTACTGCCCCGCCCGCCTCCTCCCCTTCGGCCCCTTATTAATGACGACATGTTCACCCGGCTCCATTTTAACCCCTCATGACATTGGGGGGAAGGGGGATCTCAACCCCCCATGCCCTTTTGCTTCTTGCCTCCCGACCCTTCCGACCCTCATCGAGAGAGGGATGGATGTACGCCGCAGGGGTTAGGGGTTGCCTAGCTACCAATCATGTGTTTCTGTTCGACAGGGTGTCGAATCCCGCGGAGGAATAACGACAGCTACTTCTTTGCTCATTTTCCTTCAGCGTCGGTACACTTGCGTGTGAAATGCCTCGGCGCTTGTAATTTTTATGGAGTGAAGCCGATATAAAAACCAAAGGGAGATAATTCAGTTCTAATGATAAAAAGGAAGTTTTTTGTGGGTGAAATTAGCACAAAAACAATTACTAGGAATTTTGATTTTGATGTCGAGTCTTCTGCATGTGCTGTGAGGTTGGTAAAAGTGTTCACAATAGGAGGGAGCATTTGAAGAAGAAAATGTCATTCATTTTAACTTCAAAAATGAGATCTGTAACTGAGAGTTAAAACAGGCCTAACTTTCGGTACGGTTAAAATTATCACGACTTCAATTATTTTGGATTCACTCTCTGAATGTATTGCAAAAAAAATAAATTTATCCCTTTCCGTAAAAAAGGATAGCTGCTCTATACAGACAACGGCTAATGCTCATCAAATGTTAATTTAAAACGTCTTATCGAATTATTTGTGTTGTCTCTAAACTGTGCAAAGGCACATTTACAAAAGAGAAACACTATTTGCAATTTCCAATTCCTCAAGCCTTGACAGTGATGTAAAACGTCTAAACCGGACGTAATAAGTATTTCTCCGTGGAAAATCGGATAGAGTTCTTCTTTCGAAGTCTTGGCGAACAGTTCTTTTAAATGGAAATAAAATCGAGTTCACTTAATTTTACTTGTGCCTACTCGTGATTCGAGAAATAAAACTAAACACGTTCCTCAGGTTGCATATCAATGCACTTCTTCGCCAATCACTTGGCCTACTTTACTTAAGTATGCCGGAAAAACCGTCAGCACTGCCGGACCCGCATTTCCTCATGTTTATTTATCAGATAAGGGCCTCACCATAAAGATGATTAGATCCTTTCATCATCGCACGGTCGGGTGATGGATTCCTCTCGCAGCGGAGTCAGCCAAAACCCCCCCACCACCATTATTGCGCCGCATTACCATTCGCAGAGCAACACGGATGCATTTCGGGGCGGCCCTCGATTCTCACCACATCATCCATCCCACATCATCCATCCCACCTCGGAAGGGATCATTTTGCCCGCTCCCTCCCTCACTCTTTCCCCAACCACTCGCCGCACCTTTGTATACCGCCCTCCCAACAGAGAGACCGCCCCTCCCGATGCATATTCAGCCCTCCAAAAGTCCCATCTCCCCACATCCATTCACCCCTCTCCCCCCGCCCCCCGCGCCCCTTACTAACCTGCGCTGTTCCCAAAAATCGAAGGGCGAGAGAAAGAATAAAGACGCGCCCGGCTGGAGATTGCAGGAAGAGAGGGATATGGATTTGCCGGTGGGTGTATCAAGCAGGATAGAGGTAAACATCGATATCCCACAGACGAGAAGCATCGTCAGTTTTCGAAGGTCGATAATATTGCTTCTTCTTCTTCAATTTTTCTTTCAATTTCAATGTCAAAAAAATTCAAATTTTGAAAAATTCAAATTTCAAAAAAAATAAATTTCAAAAATCTTCAATTTGTCGTGAAAACCAACGCCTTTTTCTCGGCTGGTTTCTAGTTCCAACCGTCAGCGATTCGCAGGAACTACTCGTGAATAGTAATACGTTTTGATGAAGTGCTCTCATTTTTTTAGCAGATGTCGAAATATTTAAATTGTATCGAGACGCATACTTGGAGTATATTTGAGGGGGAATGCTGAGGATTTATTGGTAAGGATCTTATTAAAAACTATTAAATAATGGCGCAAGCATAATGCTCGTATGAGCCTACGATATAAAAATCCAAAGCAAACTGCTATCTACAACCAGGATTGAGTAGCCAATCGTGGTTTACACCTAGTATTTTTATTTAACTCAATCAATTCCAACTCTTCGATTTTTTCATTCCGATGTCTACTTATTCGATCTGTCGATGCTCATCCCTCGGGAGAGGGAAGTTAAACGGGAGGGTTCGGCACCGCCCTCTAATCTCTTCCCCTTCTCGGCCGCTCCAAACCCAAATTAGGGCTTGGCCCATTTCTCTCTCCTCGCTCCATCCCCCCCGCCCCCCCGCAAGCACCCCCCGCCACACACCCCAACCCTTCCATCCATCAACCCACAGGCGAGGGTTCCATTCACCCTTCCGACCCTCTAATTCCCCAACCCACTGGAAACCCTTTTTCCGGGCAAAACGCTTTCTTTCCTGCCCTTACTTAATGTATATCCCTTCTCCCCTTCCGAGGATCCACGTTCATTCCGAGGGGACACGGACGATATCATTGCACGGAAGGACGGAAAGAAGTCCTTTCAAAGAACCCTGAAGGGTTTCCGAAGTGTCAGGGGTTACACCCGAGCGAAGCAGAGACGCAACCATTTCCTTCCCCTCAAGCAACCCCCTCACACAACTGAGGGAGTGCAACAAAAGTACACGTTGATGCCTCGTACCTTTTATGGAGTTGGCATTCGAATCTTGCTTCTTTAAGGTTGCTGAAACGACCACGCGATGTTGCGCATTTTTCATGCGTCTTTAATGGGCTTGTTTTTCTTTGTCCGCCTCCATTTCTTTCCTTTTCATGAATTATTAATTGAAATCTTTAGTCCTTCATATGGCAGAGCCCGAGCGGAGATTGCCGCCACAAAGGCAATTTAGCATATCCACGACAGAACTGGCCTCGTTTTTTTTTCGGTCTCCCTTTTCCGAGGCCTGCTTCTGCCGAGAATTCAAACGCCCACACGCTAATAAAAGCAGTAATTGCAAATAACAGCATGCCATACTCGTGATTAGGCATTGTTACGGGCGAACACGCGGTGCATGATCCTCATAGCTTGTACGTACTATGTCTCAATGCATATAACGAATGAGAGGGAATCTACATAAATGAGGCCTTCATTTCGTGAAAATCAATCCACCTATTATGAATTTTGCGTAGAAGCTATCATAGTGTGCACTGTGCATAGCCGTTTTTGTATTTTACTCATTTATCGCACAGCATACATAATTAATTAATATAATGAAACACAAGAAGGTACACATTATTAATATATTGCTCTTATTCTCTCATTAGGCTTCTTAATAGCCGATAGACTGACTTATTTTATTTGACTTATTGAACAGATATAAAAGAATAAATGGCAAAAGTGTATAAAAATTTAATTTTAATTGGTTATCATTTATAATATCATTTCTCTAACTTTGACAAGTAAATGTGGCGTGAAGATACATGGTCCATTTTATTTTAATCTTCAACTAAGAGTATCCGTGGCATTTAGACTAATCTTAGCATTCGCTTGCTGATTAAGCGACTATCTTTAAGAGTACAAATTTTCACTTGAAAACAATCATGAGTTCCACAACTCACAAATCGGAATTACTGGAATCAGGAAAGAATGCTTTGTATCCGCTTGCATGACAGGGCGATATTTCTCTTCCACGGGTATATTTAAATATTTTTCAGAACATGTTTGTCTCCCCAACCGCTCACAAGGGCTAGCGATGCTTGTATTAATAACCTCATTTCCTCTGACGATGGAATCTCCTTAGCACCTCTTCCACTCCATGCCATACCACCGCGATGGGAATACACGGAAGGGGCTGGCAGTACATTAAAAAAGCAAACTCGCTTTAACTTTGAGACGAGTAGAGAACGAAAGAGTACCGCTTAGCGGGAAAACACCGAAGTTCCTCCCGCGAGGGACCTCAAGGCGATTACGGCGATGAACAAAAAAGGTTGGAACGAAATGATACTCCTCCAAATAATAAAAGAATGAGGAGGGCACGCAGACACCCTTAAGGAATGGGGGAGGGAGAGAGAAAGAATCTAATTCGGTAGTTAAAGTAATTGTCCGGCGAGTTCTCACCACATCCTTTCGTTTACATATAACTTATTATTTCTTTCCGAGCGAAACATCCATTACAAAGCCCTCTCGCGTACTCTTCTCCCTTGCTGACCCTATGGGGCCTGACCTCCCTCTCTCTAACCCTCTTCCTCATCCGCCCTACATATCCCTCCCTACCGCTCCCCTCTCCCTCAAGATACCTTTAACATCCTCAATACGGCGAGCGTAGGTAGCGGCAGCAGGGGTAGGGGGGAAGGGAAGCGTAGTCCACGGACTTCGTTAATTTTAATGCCTCCCCGCTTTGGGATTCAAAACTTTCTTCTGCCTCTCTTCTGGCCGAGTTAAAAGGGTTGTTCTCTCTTTCTCCACCAACTCTTTCCCTCCGCCCCCTTCCCTAAAACGCCCTGCCTACGCCGAGCAACCGCAGCAGTAATTCTCATTTGCATGGATATTGCGGGGTAATGAAAATGGCGAAATTAGGACGAGGCGAGGCGAAAGAGGGGAGACGCGGCTCCACTTATCCCTTTCATTTTTCCAGGGAGCACTTAAAAGGGACGATGAGAGTAAGAGATTATTATTATTAATAATTTACACGGTAAACATTGCTCTCCTCGAGTCTCGCGTAAGCATTTTTTGCGTTTCCATAACCGGAAAATACAACTGGCTCGTGAGAGAGAGAATCGTGCTGGGATAATCTTGTCCGGGACCTCTAGAGTGGTGGTCACTGAGCGATACGGAGGTCCACACAAAACGGACCTCGGGGAGAAATGATGAACCGGCTTCTGCTCGATTTCTACGAAAGCAATCTCACCTGAACTGCACGTTTGGATTCACTTCATAGTCAAGATGAATGAACTTAAGAATAAAACAATGCTCTAACCGTGAGGAGCTTCACTCATTCCCGATGTATTTGTCTCGACTATACCACAAGGCGCACGGTTATTCTGTCCATCTTTGATCACCAAGTCTGTTTAAGTGTTATTCCGCATAGACATCTCAGAGTCATGGTCAAGAAGAATGATATATACATTTTCCGACACCTCGTAGTTTTCCTGTGGGCAGCATTAGCTCACGCAACTAGGGTCTTTTGGAAAACCAAGCCTCTAAACGTGCAGCGGTAGAGTGGAAAGTAAGCGCTTCAAAGCTATAACTGGTGTCGCAACAGATAAGCTGTAAAAAGAATTTAGTCACTCCCATGATAACAGATAGGAGTGCTCAGTTATGACTGTGAGCGACGCGAGGAAAAATGAATGTTTAAGTGACTCCTTCCATCAATTTCACTAATTTCATTTGGTCTACCCTTAAAATTTAGCGAAGAGGGTTTCATTGTCCCCGCGGAGTCGTCATGCATTCTCGGAATCTTGATATTTCCTTCAAGTAGTACTTTAATATAAGCTTCTAGAGAGTGGAAAAGAAAGTTCTCCTCCGATCCTCGATTAATCCTCAACGATTCTCAACTAACTGGAAAATTACTAATTAATAATTGTCCACGACTAACCCGAAACCACATGAAAAATAGGAGTAACTCTATTTACATCGATGCCATAGTAATTCCTCAGAATGTTACTAAGAGCGCTCCGAGCAGCATTGTGCCAGAAAATGAACGCATATTTTCCATTGTAACCACAGTTGGAAAATAAATACATTATTATCCTTTATATTATCATTATTACTGCTCTGTGAAGCGATAACAGTCCTTCTTCCATGTGCTCCCCGACCGGGACAATCCGGCGCCCCAAGTCTTTTCCTACCCCGCACCCTCTTTCCCCCTCGAGGGCTAAAAATAAACACTTGTTATCTGGAGATCTGAAGAGAACAGGATACTCTTAGAGCGAATAATGACGTGTAAATAAATCGTTAGGAAGCCATTACCAGATTTGGGAGCATTAACGGAGCACGCAACGGGTGGTGATACTGTTCCCAACTTTTAAAGAGCATCCACCATATTCAATCGTTGCGATGAGGGAAGCTGCAGAATGCACTTTTGAAGAGTAAGATAAAGCCAAATCTGTTTCGGCCATCAGGCAACTTTTGTGGAATGCTACATTGTTTTAGATGATATTTGAGTTGCGACTTCCCCTCAGTCAAAGTGTATCGTAGTATTTGATGTAAAATGAAACGAAAAATTTTGCCAAAACTTAAGTTTTACAGGTAATGACTAGTTAGTAGCACCATAGCTCTCTTCAGTGCCTCACATTCTCAACCTTATTCATATTCATTGTATCTAAAATTACTCTTTTTCATCTTCCAATCCTCAACGTTCCGAGAATTTTCCCATCTGGAAAGCCATCAGCATTATTCATTCCTTCATTCGGACAATGATATTTTCCAAACTTGCTTCTGTACATTCTGATCAGAAAAATCAGCTGTTACTAATCCAAAAATACAAAAGAGATTTCTGCAAGCTGGGCCTTATTTTTGGTACTTAGATGAGATATTTTGGGGAATGTTTAAATCTAGGCATCAATATTTAAAGTAAAAGACATAATTCCACATTCACTCGCATGCATCAATTGTTTAACTTCAGCCAAGGTCAAAATACAGCTTTCCATAGGGTCATTTTAGAATGTCAGGGCAAAAGAATAGTAGATTGGTTTGATATTTTTGCTGCTTTTTCAACCATGGTTTTTGAGCCATGTGATAATGCGAGTTTAAGCATTTAGGAATATTACGTATACCTTCACAAGATCTCTAATCATACTTTTTGCTGAACTTAACTCATTTTGCGCAAGGATGATGCACTTGGTAGATTTTTTCAGTTTTTTTCCATCGATTCCGCGAAAATATTAATTATATTTAATATTAAAGACTTCGGCATCAATTGAACCCTAAAAGGGTGCACGAGACGAATGCAAGTCTAAGGATATCAAGAAGGGATATCTCAGACTGAAATAACAAGCCTGTACGTACATGTGCCCGACTACAGAACGAAGTCAACCCTTCCGAAGTGGTGTCTTATTGTTCGGGGGGGCGGAGGGGTGAGTGAGCTCAGAGTACGAGCGGGGGTTTGTCTCCCGGGGGGATGAATCGAATTACGTGCGAGAGAGCGTTATAGAGGGGGCTGCGCTCCTTCCGTCTCTTCCTCCCTCCCTCTCTCTCCCCCTCCCCTCCCACCTTCCCATTCCCTCCTGTTGATTCCCGTAAGCGCATCTCCCGAGAAGTCCTGGGCGGCGCCGCCGTACGCAGTTAATATGATTTGGAGCGCAGATTCTGCTCCCAGGGAAATACCCACGGAGCGGGGCTAGGGAGTGAAATGTCCGGGGGCAAATTTTGAAAACGCAATTTCCTCGCCATCTCCTCTTCCCTTTAAATGGCTCGTACAGTAGGTCAGGTACTCACCCACCTCACTCCCCCCGACCCCTGACCCGAAACCGCCCACGCCCCCACAATCTCTTTTCTTCAAAACGGTAGGCACATATCACAAACCACCCCTGGAACCCTTTTGATGTTTCCTCTCCGAGAAATGATAGCCTCAAACTGTAAGGGAAGATGCTGAGATATGGGGCATTATTCTCACAGAATATCATATCTCTGTTGCAAGCTTTACCGCGATAAAACTCTTGACCGCGATTACACTTTAAAAGATATACGCGCAAAAGATATCATTTTCCATACAAATATTTATTAACGCTCGAATGACTGTTTCAAGCACTCTCCGAGGCAAATGTTCTGCTATCGACCATCACGAAAAAACACCTGATTTGTATGAGATGCCTTAGAGCCTACTCATTACATCCCACTCTTTACGATTTTATTAGGTACCTGAAATTTTTCAACATTATGTAACAAAAGCCAGTTGAAACACCTGCATAAGGGTGGTATGTACTGCAATTGAGTCACATTAAAAGTAAGAAGCCGCGCAAATTAAGGAACTTAATACAGAAAAAGCCCTAGACAAATAAACCCGATGGATATTTGTTTCTCCAGAAGGAAAGGCATTAATAATCACCGGCTGCACTCTTCAACGTAAACCAAAAGGTAGGCCCGCAAAGTTGACTTGTTTTCGACGTTAATGAGTTTTGGCGCATTTTTTGTCCTTAGCAAAGTAACCTGAATTCTAATGATTATAATGTGAATTAACACAACAACCAAGACGAACACAAATCAGAAGGGAAAGTACTCTAAGGCTGCGAAAATTAAAAAAAAAAGTTTCTGCCCTGAACTGGTGGGCCTCTATCTAATCAGCTATCATAAATTCTTTTACAAAAGCATGAGGCATCAAATAAACCAGTTTATTTCGTCAAAAGCGGAAGGTTTTTTGTTGAAATATAATTAACACCTTTGCTATTTTCTTCAATTTTAAGTAAAGGGTAAGTAATGCTCAAAATCTAAGCAGTTCAGCGATAATAATTCGAGCTGCTACAACCTTAGGAGAAGAGAAAACTCCGAAGGGTTGGCAACGCTGTTCGGCGCCCTCCACCTCCCACGCCTCCGCTGGCGGATGGGTGGGGGGGGGGGGGTGTAGGTCCTCTCAAGATTGCGACGTCACTAGCGTCCCATCCAATTTGTCCCGACATCGAGGGAAGGACCACTAGCGCTCCCTTTGCGACGAAAGTACACTTCCCACGTCCCCTTTTGAATAAGCATACACCCTCACTCCCTTTCCTCTCCTCTTGAGCCAAGCACGCTTACCCTTCACCTCTCTACATCTCTTCACTGTAAAAGCAGTCTAAATGCTCCGGGTCATTAATCACCATTGCAAGCATTTCGGCAGCCTTGACCGTTGAAGAACACTTGAGATTTTTTAAAGAATTTAACAATAATACGCTAATGTGATACCGGGAATTGTGAAAGCAAGTCACACTTTAAAGTAATTGTATTTGAAGTTTAGAAGAACATGGTTACGAAATTCAAGTGTTTCAAACTTTTCTAATAACCAGTGGAATATAAACTTCGAAATCATGGCTTAGGCTATGGAACTGTAGAAGAATTCGTAAATTTGTCTCGAAGCGGAAAATTAACTGATTATGAAGTTATTGATCAAGTTTTGATTGGATTCTGTTGGTTAGAATCAGGGTACGTAACGGAAGAATTCGCGATGTTTCCGATCAAATGCATTTATATTTACGTCCACTAGTACCCCTTTTTGGCACAACATTAATCCAATATATTTAGGGAAGTGCTCCACCCGGCTCCTCTAAAAATTCAAATTTACTCAGTGGAGAACATTAGCCAGAATTAATCGGATTTCGCCAGAATTTGGAAGGCAATCTCGTCAGGACACGTTAAGAGAGTTCTTCCGTTGAACGAACATGGTAATTAAAATGACTCTTCTTCGCGGAATGAAGGGGCAGAGGAAAATAATCGCGTTGGACACTCGAGGAAATAACGAAAGAAAATCGAAAAATAACAACATTTATTCACTGCAACAGCTTTTTCAACAAAGGAATATAAAAAAGTTTAACATTTTTTTAAATATTCCTTTGCCACTGTGCCTTTTTCATAACTAAGCGTTGTTCCGGAAACTAAGGTGCAAAAAATCCTCGTGCCTTGACATGATAGTGTCAGTCAGTTCTTCGCAAACGGAGTGAAAGTCATGACTTACGACTCCTGTGCTGATCTTGTGCAAACTAAACTTTTTCATGAATTCATTTTGAGGAAAATTGAGAGCTTACATTGGAAGTAATTCGATATAACTCTTATTTTAAACAACAATGGAAACTAAATATCATGGCTCAATAAGTATAAAACCCTGTGGTTCAAAATACATATAAAATATTCCCTAAACGACATCTGCTTAACTAATGCCAAAATAAGTGAGTTCCACCCTTGACACACGGAAAGAGACAGGAATGAACGAAGAGGGTTAAACAAAATAATATAGATTGAGAAAAATAAACGCAAGGAAAAGATAAATAAATATAATTCATTTATTCTTGAAAAGTTTTATACCGATGAGACCATTTTCGCCGGAGCGTTTACCGTTTGCCTTAGCGCTAGGGAGCGAATTCAAGACATAAGGAAGTGAAATGTTTCCGCGAATTCTCCATTTCCGCGAATCCAGCGTGGAAGCAAAGGGGAGAGAGAAGTGGGGAGGGGAGAGGCGAGGACTGATTGGAAGGAAAGGTGAAGGGAGTGGGGGAAGGGGGATTTCCTCGGAAACGGTGAAACGATTTCCTGGAAGCGAATGAAAACATTCGGGAGGGTTGTGGGAAAGGACGTTTGCTGTCGAGTGGGCGAGGGGTGGGCTGAGGACCCGAGAACTGTTTGGCAACGCGTGCGTGGCTCTTCTAAGGCGTGGAACTAATACATGCACTAGTACAATGTACTACGGATTTAAGGGAGGTGTGAGACGAGGATGGTAGAGATACCACCACTGTGAGAGATTATGCTCTCGATACTTAATCGCGGAATTTTCGCTAAGCGGCCAAGGTAAATTTATTGACATGCTGGTGGGAAGCAAAGATTATTCCACTAAGCATTTATATTTCTTCAATTATAACAGCATTAAGGAGATTACTGTTTTCAGCCGTGTTCATTGTAATGAAAGCATACATGCATATATGCATGATTATCTATTTATAACTAAACAAAATTTCGGAAAGACGTACTTGAACATAAAAAGCCACCATTTTCTGAAGATATGCAATTGAGTAACCACAGTCGAGCACAATAAAATGACGCATTTTGTCGCTTCTTTGAATGGTAAATGGGATAAATCAATTGCCCCGCCAATAGAAATTTGCTAAGGTATTAATTTCGACTTGATTAATACTATTTTGATGTTGTTAGGAGTACAAGAAATACTTTTCATCATCAAGAAATATATTTCCTTACCGAATTGTTTATTCACAGATGCCGGTACGTAGTAGTGGTTGAGAGAGAGAGAGAGAGAGAGTTTATTTATGCATGCGCATGTACAAACATACGCGTACAAACAAAACTTGACGCTCCGTAGCCCTTTTTAATCTAGCGGGCCGTATTGCGAAAAAAAGTAGGAAGGGGAGGAGGAAGAAAGAGAGGGGAGAGCGGAGTGTGTGGGGGACTTGCCCCTCCTCTCTTCATTATCCCTTCGCCGAAGGCGGCGAAAAAATCCACGTCCTTTTCATCTGCCCTCGCCAAACAACCGTCCTTTTTAACCCACCCCCCTCCCATTCATCCCCCCGTGTCCGCCTCCCCTCCTCTTCTCGCCAATCCCTCCGCATGTCCCACCTCACCTCCTCCCACCCAAAAACCTCTCTATAATCTGAGCGTTATGTTCGCGAAAAAAATTCTTCCGTTGTTGTTTCTTTTTCTATCTCGAAGCGAAGCGAGCAAATCATCGTTACGGTTCCGAATGCTGTTCCCGAGAGTGATATTTTTCTCATCTCTTAATAAAATGCCTTAATGACTTCACTAATAAAGTGATGGTCATCGAGGCACAAAAGAGTAGCAGAGAAACGACGCGAAAATATTAAGTGGAGAGGAAAAATGATGCGATGCGTAGGTAAAGATGTCTTATTTTTTTACGTACCTGATATTGTTTTGCCAACAGATGTGTACTCCGAAATTGAATTTCACAGGCAAATTGATTCCATACGGGGCATCAAATAAATTCCATCAGAGCTCCGAAGTTTTACCGGGTAACTTGCGTGGGAGAATATTGCGTACTAATTTTTAACGGCAGAAACATACTTGAGCCTTATATAGCTTACCTACAAACGCCGCCGCAGTCACTATTTTGCCGAGGCATTAAGTAATCCTGTTATCAGGAATCTCATTCTCTTTATAAATAATGATTTATGAGGCATAGAACTATTTTCATCGCCAAGTGAATATGCACTATGTAGTATTCTAGGAATTTTCCAAGAGTTACATTGGATAATTTTGTTAAAAACACCTAGCTCCGAGTCATTAAGACGCCCCGTGAAACAACAGAACTGTTACGGTCAGTTCCCAAATTCATGTAGCGAGTTTAGCTCGATGTGGACGTGAAATGAACGATTGTCGCCGCCGCTTCAATGACCGACGGTTGTCCATCCGGGAGATGTAACTCAGGCAACTGCGGTTGGGAGAAATTCTCCTTGCCCGTTTGTTCGCCTCGCAGTCAAGACGCGTTGCCAGCAAATTTCCCGCCGTGAATTGCAAATTGACTACAACGTACGCCGTGCCTTCAGCCATCGACGAACGGTGTGCCACGCGAATGAATGGAGGTGCGCAGGGCAGGCCTTGGAGTTTCGCTCGCATCCCGTGTGTCACCCACCTTGTCCCCTGTCACTCCTCGTCCCTTGGCGATTATTGACTTGCATTCCGGTGCGCGAGGCGACGGCGAGTGGAATCCGAAGTACTTTTTCTCACTATAGCGCGAGGCTTGTCGCAAGAATTGAATGAGAAAGTTTAGGACCGGTTGTTGCGTACTTATTTCACCACACCCAATATGACAGACCGGCAACGTAACCACTCGTGGCATAATATGAACATTTTTTTCGTCAAGGTTGTTTTGATAAAAATGGAAGTTATTCTATATCTCTACGAAACCATACTGTTCTTATTGTATTGAGCGTATTGTTTCTTTCAATCACTTTTCTGATAAGGAACGTAAGATTTTCTTGGGAACGGCGAAAAAAGACGAAGATACATCTATTAGAATTGCAAATGATTAGAATACATAAAGAAATTAGAATGCTACCAAGAAAATGATTGAGAAGGTGATACCAATTAAATATTTGGAGGTAAAACACGACAATTTGTTTAATAAATTGAATTTAATTTATCATTTTACCCATTTTCTCGAATACGGAGTGTGGTAGCATAATTTGCTGATTTTAAAAGTCAATAAAACAAAAGATGCTATAGGTATCGCGGTAATTATTTTTTCTTCATATTCTACAACATATTAGTACAGCACTACATACTCACATACAGCATAGAGTACTTACATACATGCAGCATATAGTAGGGGAGACCGGGGCACGTTTACGCACGGGGCATGTTTACGCAAGGTACTTTCCACAAAATCTGTAACAGTTAGAGCGCCACCAGTCATGACAGTATTGTGCTGCTACCTATCCCTCGCATTCACACAACTTTGGGCGCCATACCAGCTTTCGTTTTTGCGCAAAGAAGGTTCTTCTGTTTTTTCTCAAGGTAAGTAAATTTTGATATATGACTTTCGAAGCATGTAGTGAGTTAACCTTTTATATTTAAAGGCAGATATATATATGTTTATAAACAATATTTTATCTTTATTTAAGCCTGTGTGTAATTGAACTGAAACTTCTAAGGTTATAAATGCTAGTGTAAAAATAATTTCAAATGTGGTGGTGGGGCACGTTTACGCATTCTCTTCGGGGCACATTTACGCACTGCGTAAATGTGTCCCAGCTGTATATATTTATTTCGTGCCAATTGATTATCGAGATAGGTCCTTAAATGAGTGTCCTAGGCCTTCTACTTCAACACAGGGTACTTTCCGACCCCTGAACAAATAAGGCCTTTTGAAAAAAAGACCAAGGCTTGACACCAAAAAAAAGGAAAAAGAAAAAGGAAGTCTGCCATCCTTACCGATACACCAATCAAAGAATCCCTCAGAAAAGAGCAGGAAGAAACAAAAGCTAAAAAAAACTAAGAAGGAAAAAAATTGCTTTGTGTGTCTAATGCTTTTAAAACAAAGGCAACAAAACCAAAAATAAAGTAACTAAGACAAAAGGCAAGATCCTACCAATACAGGATATACCAATACACAATATACCAATAAAATCCTCAGAAGATGAGGATGAGGATTGTGTCTGTATTTATTGCGTGCAATGATACAAATGTAGCAAAAGTAGGCAAGAATGGGTGCAGTGCACGCGATGCAAATGATGGGCCCACAAGGATTGCGCCACAGGGAACAGTTTGTTTTTTGTGTGCATAAACTGCAATAGTGATGATGAAGATGCCGAATAAGTTGCGTAATGCTTTAATACGTTGTTCTTCTAAAAATAGTTTTATGTACCACTAATAAAGTTTTTATCAAATTTATCTACATTCAAGCGTTATTTATTAGTAATGTAATTTAATCCCAGCTGTTTACTAGTGCGTAAACGTGCCCCAGTGGAAGCGTAAATGTGCCCCGTACACGGGGTACGTTTACGCACCCGACATGAGAGTGAATAAGTTTAATTTTCACAGTTATATATGAGATATTGTAAAAAATATTTTTGAAACATTATAGCCTGATAACTGGTATAACGTTAAAAAATGTATACTTTAAAAGAGCAGACAAAAAAAATGTGAAAAATAATATAAAAAAATCCGCGTAAACGTGCTCCGGTCTCCCCTACGGTGCTACAATTCAAATCAGCAAATAATGCTGCCGCACCCTG
This sequence comes from Ceriagrion tenellum, assembly GCA_963169105.1. NCBI lineage: Eukaryota > Metazoa > Arthropoda > Insecta > Odonata > Coenagrionidae > Ceriagrion > Ceriagrion tenellum. Next base: position 25,787,377 of record OY720636.1, on the reverse strand, counting down.
TATTATGGGTCATAATGTAATATGCCTCAAGTGGGTTCTCGGGCATGCACATAGATCAATGCATTACACAATATTCACAGACCTATAAACAGTTCCATATAGATGCTGGTAAACAACTTAATTTTGGTTCATATGATATGGAGGCTCTTGATCAGGTAAGAGAGGGCCTTATCTGATTTAAGCAAATAAATATGGAATATCCTCGCCGACCTCCGTGCCCTCTGATTTCCCTTGTGCAGGTAAGTGCTTATAATGATTCGGTGCGCCCGTTTATCAGTCTTCCGCCCTCCTCCCTGTTTCCACCCTCCAGACCACCCTCCCATCGGCAGCCGCAATAAAACCAAAATCCAAGGAGATGGGACGCAATAATTTGTCGCCCATAAAATTCGCGCCCCCGCTTTTTATTTACCCCGCCCCCACGAACCCCCCATTTTTTATTTACCATTCGCTCGCTCTCCCCCGGAGAGTCCCCGGAGCAAACTCTTTAAGGGGCCACTCATTCCGGGGACGTCTTTAACGTCCCGGCTCATTTGTTTGGGCGAAATGAAAAGCCCCTGTTATTAAAAAAAATAAATGACATCTCCTTCCTCTCTTTAACTTTCAGTTTCGTCAATTGTCCCTTCTTTCTTTTGGGACACTGGTGAGAAACACCAGTAATTTGCGGGATTTTTTACGTTGCGAATTTTTTCAAGCATAATTTTTAGGAGGTAGTAGCAATTATGTTCATTTAGTTTTTTGGAAATTAAGAGGTAAAATATTCAAAGGAGAATCGTTGATGTTTTATTTCGTGCCAACCAGATTTGTTCGGGAATATAGTAACGGCGTTCGTGAAAGACACAGAAGTTTAAAGGGGTTTTTTTATTCGGGGACCCTAGAAGAAAAAAGTTGCTCGTCTCTTGCATTGTTATATGCGCACTGTGTTTTAAATGTTCAGGATAGTAAATATCGTTAGCGAAATAATTAGCGATGCTGGCATATCATTTCAATGACATGGCGCACAAGGAAATATACCTATCAGAAGAAGGTGAAAACGCTAAAAATAATGACAATTTTCAGTTTGATTATCACCAATTAACCTAGAGTTCTTTCCACCAAGATTTTTACGGAAGATGTAACGGGAATATTTCTACCTCAAAATCAAAAACAGCGTCATCACCAAAGTGAAATTAAAAATTGTCCAAGAAATTATTTAAATGATGGCGTGATCCGATATAAAACATATGTGAGAGATGTTTGTATACATGACACCGGGACGGACGACCGCCGGGGGCAGATAACGCTTTCGACTCAGCCACCTCGTCCTCACTCCACTCTTCCCTGTCGGTTCGTGGAAGACAGGTGGGAGGAGGGGGTTGAAAGTTTCGATGGAAGTCTGGGGTGGAACTGAATAATGATGGGGAGGAGAAGCTAGGAAGAAAGGTTTTCACTCGAAACACATTTAAGACCTGTTCGGAGACTTTAACCTTAATCCTCTTCAGAACAATATACATCGCTAAATATGCGTCCATGAACACAAAAGCATTCACGCTGCTCGTTTCCGCGTTAGGCTAAATCTCAAGTCAGAATGTTTGAAGATATAAGGAATAGCCACGTAATTACCTTTACGGAGTGACGGGTCCACAGAGGCGGATGACGTCTCGGTAGCTAACTAGCCAAAGTACTTATATCTTACTAGCGATATCGAGGGATCCGGGTTCAGGTCCCAGTCAAGGCGATGGATTTTCCTCCGTTGAATTTTGCATCTATTAAAGCTTAATTAGCGGTTGCTGCAGAGGCAACATTATGAATAAATTATGGATAAATTAACAAACATTTGTTACGTAGTGTCAAGCTATATTATCAGAAAAAAATAGTCACTGCCTCTTGGAATGATGGACGATTTGTTGTTCTGAATGTCTGGCCAAGGTCCACTCAGAATTTGAGTTATTTGATTAGGCCTCAAACTTTTGAGAATGATTGTCAAACTTTTGTGAAATCTCGATTTAAACAAAACAGTGCCCACGACAATGCCCCTTTTCGATGTACTTACTTTCGATGTACTATGGTGAGTTAGAATGGAAGATAAGGATGGAGTAATGGAGGTGGATAGATAGAGAATAAGTGTTCCGCGGGAAGGAAAATGAGGCTTGGGTCCACCGAAGAGATGATCTCCACTTCCCCCAGCATCCTATTCCCGCCTCACCCATGCATGCAGGCGGATTTCCCGTTCAACGTTTTCGAAAAAAGGTATGACTCCTGGAGAGAAGCAGAAAGAGACAAACTCCTCCTCGCCTTACCTCTCCATCCCCCGCCCCGGTCGCATTTCCCCAATTCGACTTGGACCCTCTCCCCCACAATGGCCAGGTGTGCACGCCTCCTCTCTTCGGCCCGCATAAACGGCCCCCAAGGTGCCCGTCCCAACCACCGGCCGCCGCCGCCCCCACTCTCTTGCAGACACCGAAGTAGGCCAATCTCCACCGCGCGGGGCAGAGGAGCGGAGACAAGCAAGCTACGGAGGGTGGGTTGGGGGGTGGATTGTCGACGAGGAGGGGGTGATGTTTGGGGTGGAAAAAGAGGTGCGTGGACCGGTTTTGGGGCTGCTTCAGAGGGGGATGGACGGGAAAGGGCCGGCCGAACGCCTCCTGCTCGGCTGCTTTCCACTCCGCGGGTCGCTGGTTCCAAACCCCGAGGCGGCAAAGGAGAGTCGCTCGGTCATCTCTCTCTCCGGTTCGGCCGCCCCTTTCCTAACCCGACCCCGGAATGCTCCCCTGCCTCCAACCGCCGTGCCGGTTGGCGGCGAGAAGACGTATACGCGAACGGTCCTCCATAACTGGCCCATCTATCACTCACTGTCTGCCCACTAGCTCGCTCGCATCTTCTCGCCGTGAGGGGGTTGCCAGATGGGTTATCAACGCGGCGCGGCCGTCAAGGGCAACAGTTACTCACACCTTCACGTGGCAATTTAAATATATGTAAACTGTAAACTTGAATGATGCCATGAACTCCTTGTTAGTTTTCACAATGGAATACTGATCCTCCGAGCTCACATTTGCAACTGTGACTGCAGTAATGGTATCAGTGGTATTGGTATCACTTCATTAGGAGCAAAGACAAAGAGAAAATAATACGGTGACAGAATATCGCTCTGTCTGAACTTTTATCCAGAACTATGGCGACTAATTTCACATCGTAAGTATTTTTGAATCCCAAAACCCCCTGGTACACCTTTCACAAGTAAAATAAATAGATTGTAAAACTAATGAATTACTGAGATTCGCAGTTTCGGAATTTCCAGTCTCCGTATTTAAAGTTATTTTAAAAGAAGTCATTATCTTTATCCGATGTAGAGGACAGTTTAGCTGAGGGAAACGTTATATTTCACATGCCAACAAATGGTTAGCCATCTGGTTTCTTACACAGAAACATTATCTACATTAACTCTATCAAATCGACAAAGAAAGAATTGGAGAGGATGTACACAACTGGAATGATCTTATGTCCAGATACATGGCTAGTAAAATGTTTGAGTAAAGTCTTCGAACAACTTCCCCTTAACATTTAGATACGGACCAGGCAATCATTTCCTATCTCAAAATAGGCCGTCTACTTTCCTATAAGCAATGTATCCTTGCTCATTCGACTTGTGGAAGGAGTAAATATTTTGTATAACAAAAAATGTAATAATACCTACACCAAATCAGTGTTCGAATGAGCGAATCCAATGGGTGTAATACAATTCTACAGAAATGAAAAAATAAATTAAAAGTATGAAATTAGAGGAGGAATGAGTAGAAGGACTGACACGAACATCGAATGCATTGGTTGGCAGTAAAAAGGAGTATGTAATAAAATGCGAATCCAAACAGCATCAACTCTTATGGCGTAATGGTAAAAGACACCTCAACTAAGAAGGAGGAGCAGATGAATACGAGAAATGTCAAGCGATTAAACACGACGGAAAACGTGAATCATATAATGGAATACGCGCAAGAAGGAATGAAGAGATTACTATAGGAAGAATAAGAACGGAAGACGGAAATTTACCATTCCTATGAGCGATTAATGATGACAGAGAGGTTCTCCGAAGCAAGGCAGCTACTGAGGTAGCTAAAGGGTATAATGGTGGCAAGAAAAAGTGACTTTATGCCGTTATTTATGGAGTACTCATGTACCTGGTATAGAGGATAAGAATTATTTATATAAATAATGGAAAGGGACTTCCACATATTTCAATCGCAATGAACCTATCCACTTAAGCACTGGAGTTATTTCTGGCGTGTATGTTCTTCCCCGCATTATCTCCCCTGGATTGCAATAATTAGATAGAAGATATTCCCTCTTATAAAACACATAACTATTCCGTTACACGCTTTAAAGCTTTTTTAATCGGTCGTAAAGACTGTAAAATTCTTTTTAAAATAATTCGAATGTACGGACCCAAGCCTATAAAAGTGACTGATGTCTTAGGCAGCAAGAAATGCGCTTCAGACTGTCTAAACGGATTTATGATAAAACAGCTACCTCGCTTGAACACAAGTGCAGGGTGCATGAATGCGAAAAGCATGAGGAACTCCAGTGCAACGAACTGGTGGATTCGAGAGTAATCTTGTAAATGGCAAAAGTAGGTGCTGATTCGCTAAAAAAGAGACGGGCAATGCATCCGAGGGTATATAACCACCAAAGAGGCCCTGAAGTCATACTCAATACAGTCGATCTGAGTAGCATTAACTGCACTTCATAATTAAGATAATCCACTATAACATCTGCCTTAACTGAATGAATAACCGCGCATTGGTGGTTCTATCGTCAGGGTCCATATCAAAAACTGCATGGTCACACAAGAACTGAACTGATTTTCTTCTTCTTTCAATAACATTAAACGTGTTAAGACTCTCTAAATGGGTGAGATTATCAAATATGTTGAGATTATGAAAACTTTATAAATGCACGATTTATAACAAGAGGCCGAATAGTTAACTAAACTTAATCTCACGATACGATTAAATGAATATATTGCGTAAGTTGCTACATACAGTGGTGGTCCGAACAATTTTATGAGAAAGATTACTTAGCTTTTCTTAACATACTATTTTCTAAGCGTAATTAAATATTGCATGCACTCACATTCAGTATGACGTCCAAAATATGTACAAAAAGGTAAGATAAGTAACAATTCCATTGCATTTTCAGACTGAAGGGAAATCTGGGGGTCTATGAATAAAATATTTCGGATTACTCACTTAAAAGAATTCCCCTCAGTCCTCATATCCGTTGATCTTATTAGTCAAGTGAATGTATTACGCTAGAGAGTGCTCCATGCCGATAAGTAGTGCCAACTTGAAAGTTACTTTCGGAATTTACGAGAGACATTTTTCGGAGCTCGAGTGGAATCCCTTCAAAACGTACCCCCATTCTCATAAAAACTGAAGCGCCCTCGCCTTGTCGATGGGCCGTAAAAACGCGGGGACGGCTCTCGGGCGCGAGGAAGTACTTCACAAAGGAGCGGGAGGAGGAGCCGAGGGTGTTGACAAGCTGAAATCGCAGCACGGTGCATGCCGAAACGATGTAAGAGATCTGACGATGGCAGAAGCAACGACCATATTAGTTTTGAAATACTCAAGCGCCACGACACAGTGCGATGCATCTATACACTCAATGGCTAATCAGGTGAGGTGACGAAGTAAATACGAGTGTTTCAATGAAGAAACACTCGAGAGGCAAAAATAATGAGTGAAAATTTACCATCATCAAATTCCGTCTCCGTGTTTTGGACAAATGAGCAGAATCATAATAAGATTCAAAGAGAAAACCTACCGAGAACATATTTTTTGGGGAAACATTACTTGCTTCCTAGAATCACTAATCTATTTACTGCTACATAAGAACGCACAGATTTTTAACGCCGTGCTTTTTACTAAGCAAATAATCTGCTTCTTTTCTCAAGTCATTCGATTGTTAAATGGGACTGGTAAAAAGAGTCAGCTTGGCAAAACTTCGGCGGTAACTGTTTCACGGCATAGCGCGGTAAATGTCCCAATTTCTTTTCGGTTTCCATCGCTATTTAATCATTAGCATACCACAGTTTAGCAAAATCATCGCATAGGCTTCTGGAGTGATATCAGAAGCTCTTATCCACAGAAGCCAATGCGATTTAAAAATCTGAAAGAACCATGCATCTCTATAAATAAGTTCGATCTCAGGAATAGAAATATTCCCACGAAGCCATGCATTGTAAAAAATTCTTTGTAGAATAAGATAAGAATCATCGGCACTTAGATGGTCTACAACTTTTGTTGTAATCTATAGATGATTGACTGAAAGGAAATTTGATTTTAGGATTAAAACCTAATTAAGATTACGGAAAAAAGGTTTTTAACATTGATTCCCATCGGAATATCCTAAGAATTTTCACCGGTGAACCTTACGACTTATGGGTAAACCTAAAGATGAATCTTGTCATTAACGACCCGGCCACTGTGCGTCCTTTTACCGTTCAGTGAATGGGTAGGGGCATACAATTTTTTGTCTCGTTTAATAAATGCTATTGTACATTAAAGGTGTCTGGCTACATAGGAGAACGGTTCACTGATGTCATGGTCGCAGGCAACCTACATTTTACAAAGAATAATGATGTATTTTTCGAGTAATTTTTAGTTTACAGGCTTGCTATATGAAAATAATGACAGACGTTCGTTGTTTCGGGGACTGTATCTCTCTCCCCCCGTGAAGGGGACGCTCACAGTTGGTGCGCGGCACTCCCTGCCTGGTGGTTGAAGGGAGGGCGAGGGATGAGGGTGACGGGGGAGCCCGTGTCCAAGGATTCGGAGATGGGTACCGAATTTTAAGGGAGGCGTGTCCTTTCGGTGGAGGCGGTGGTGTTGACGTTGCTTGGTGGAGTGGGGCGCAGGTGTGCGCGGGGGAAGTGAGGTGAGGGAGGAGGGGGTTTTGGTAGACAAGGGAACGGCTGGGGATGCAGAGTGTGTAGCCTCGGTGGTGGACAGAAATGGAGGGAAAATCGAGGAGGACAGCCATTGGAGGAGTAGTATGTCGTCTTGATTCTGTTGCTCACACGAGGCCGGGTGCCAGCCTTGCAATGGATTGTGTACCTCCGTCACGGCACCGACACTCTGCGTAAAAGCAGCTACAGAAAAAAACTTGCTGAAATCCGAGTCAGTAAAGTTCTCTCTAAAAAACAATAACAAAGTTTGGAGACATTTCTATTAGTATGAATTGTTTCAGTTCTTCTAACTCAAGAAGTATCGTTTAGCTTGCGAGATAATCAGAAGGTCAGAATCATGTGACACGTAAAGACCAAGACAGACAAAGCAGCGGTCCATCAGAGAAATCAAGAGAAGGTGGATTCACTGCTAAAGCTCACGGTCACACCTGCAAATTCATCAGAAAAAAGCCAAAATTCTGTTTTTTTAGAAAGGGGATCTTAAACCACAAGATTAACAATAAGATATCAGGGACTGCGAATCAGCAGTAAATTGGATACATGCGAAGGTTTTACTGTTTATCACTGATATAAATCCATGTTACTCGGCTTTTCTTCAGGCTGGAACTTGTGTATAGCAAAATCTTTACGATAATACTTAGTAATTAACACTCACGTAAAATTAAAAATTATAATAAAGGGAAGAAGTCCAATATTTGAGCTTTAAATGGTATTTTTGTTATGAATTATACATATTTAAATATAGTATGGACAAGTAATGGAGGCTGACGGATTCAAGCGGCCTAAAAGACGGCCATAGGGAAAAACAAAAATGGCGAGCACATACATACAACGGCATGAGTTTGGATTCTTGAAGACCTGAAGAAGCTTATGTATATCAGGGAGTATGACGGAAGAAAATTTCTCATAATATCCAAGAGAATGCACAGTGAGTTGCATGTAGATCCCCGCTTACCTTTGCTTAATGGGATATTTACGACGAAATGGTCATCGTTAAATGTTCACATATGCTTAGGAGATTACTTTCCTAGCACTGACATCACCCACATTAACGAACTCCTGCCTCCACATTTGACGGCCATCAATCATCAGGCGAGATAACCGTACGCGTGAATATTCATTTTCATATGCGCAAGAATTTGTAGAATTCCACATATGAAAATATAAAAATCAATATTGATTGATGCTAGAAAATGAGGACTATCGTCGTTCTTGAAATGAGGAAATCGTGATTTGGATATCTTTCCCTAGGATTCACGGTGAACCAAAATTCGCATTTCCCGGAAGGCACTTCGAGTATGCCGAATTGAAATGAATTCAGAGGCGACGGAGCCAGATAGTTAAACAGCGACAAATATGTGGGTAGGATTGTTTAAAAATATAAGTTAATTCTGCTGCAGAGAGTTCCAAATTATATTCTAATGTTGTCCGATTTTTTGATAATGGCTTACAATTGTCAAGCATATCCGACAAGAAGTTTGAATCTGACAAGAAGTTTTGAATCAAAACTTCTTGTCAGATTTTTCGTTTCAAAATTTCGTTTCTCCTTGCGCATAATCGAAACTTTTGATAATGCGCAAGTAGAAGCGAAATTGAAAAACTCAAAGGACAAGGGCATCGGATAAATAATATTTCCTCATTGATGCCGGCCGAGAAAAAATATTCCGATTAAACAGGGAAATTCTTTCTCCCGTCATCATTTGGCCGGGGTGCCGTCGACCAGCAGTGGGGTTGGATATTGGCCGGAATGTTTTGAATCGCGGGAGAGAGAGACAGTCATTCGACGGGGGTATTAATAAACCCCTCCGGGGTGACATGTAGTAGCGGCGACGAGAGAGGCGGGGGGCGGCGGGCGGGGGAGTGAGGGAGCAGACAGTTGAATGACGGAGAAAAAGAGCGCGTGGACGGAATGGACGACAAAAAAGGCGCGGGAGGTTGGGGGGGGGGGATAAGAGTAATGAGGGAGGAGAGACGGAGCGGTGAAAATAGACGAGGGGTTGGCGAGGGGAGAAGAGAGGGTAATGAGGGAGGGGAGGAGAAATTGGCAGAGGAGTGGAGAAAAAATGTTTACTGTTCGGGGAAAATACGTACCTATAAAACATCATGTTTTAAAAAAATTTCAGCTCCAACTCCGAATTCCCAAACAAAAATTCCTGGTGCCCGCACATCAGAATAATTAATATAGTGTATCCGAATGCCGTCCGTAAAATTTGAACATGTAAGGCTCATTCTCTGATTTCCACGAAATATCCCACTTATTCTTTCTTTAACGGTTTCATGGGTTAGTGTCACTACAGGAAAGTAAATAGACATGCACAAAAAAATAATATAAATTTCCATTTCACACCGAAATTATAGCTCAAACTTATACTCTGAGGCAAAATGAATTCTTAATCAATGAAAATAAATCATGAATGACCGTTTTTCGATCTCAGATAGAGGTAATGCATCATATCTATCAGCGACCATTGTTAACAAACGATAAGAATGCAAACAGCCACGTTTAGGTTAATCCATCAAACATTTTGTGATGGAAAGTATCAGCAAAATTAAAGATTAAGCGTATAATATAAGGGATAAGGCATAACACTCGGGATTAAGAAAATATTTACCCAGTAAACAACCAATAAAGCATCATCATTTCAAAAATTGACAACAGAAAATACTTGCTTAGGCATTTCCTGTGCGCGATTTATGTAATGTGAGAATGGTATTTGATTTTTTATGCAATGTGATTCACAAAACAATCCCCATATTACTGACATCTTACACGAAAGTACACAATTTTATGCCTCACGAATATTCTACCATTATTCAATTTAAGGCAATGTTTTGAAAAGAAAGAAACTTAGGAAATACCAATAGTACTTCGAAGATTACTTTAAAGATTTGTTCAATCATTGCGTGCGTTCTACGATACGTGATTGTAGAGCATTATCAACGGTCAGAATGCATGTAGCTGTAATCGATTCCTAAACCACATTTATAGAGTCCAAAAGTGATAAGCAAACTTTCCAAAAACATATATACCGGCGTATAAGTAGGAGAAGTGATCTTAGAAGTATGACGTGTCACATCGCGGTAACTTTTATACTTTAATTCTGGTAATGTTCATAAAAAGTGGAATTGTCTGAATCGAAATGATTTTTTTTATTCCTTTCATTAGTACAAGAACTGTTGGAGCGGAAACTCTACAGCTTGCACTGCTGAAATCATACCTATTTTGAAATGGGTGCATATTTGAAATACTACTGGACCACAACGCCGAGGCCAAAAATACCAAACGATTCGGACCTCTGTAGCTATTGATGATTTTAGCTCTGATATGATCGAGGTCACATACGCTGTTCCTCAAGGAAGTTTGATAGGCCGTCTTTTATTTATTATTTATATTAATGACCTGAGTTCTAGAGTTAGCAGTAAATTAAGACTATTTGCAGGTAATACAGTTATCTACCGTGAAATAATCGAAGCTCTGTTTTCGGACCTTAACTACGTTCATTCGAGGTGCCAGGAGTGGGGGTTTGAATTAAATATCAGCAAATGCACCACAGTTGAATTCCTGCGAAAGTTATCACAACAATGCCATACCTACACTGTAGGTGGAGTAAACATAAAACCTTCATATACAGTAAAATATCTTGGGATCACCTTAGCTTCTAATATATCGTGGGGATTACATATATAAAACATATGTGGCACAGCATTAAAGGAACTAGGTTTTGTTAAACGTATAATATACGTCCTCGGATGAAAAAGTAAAAGAGAGATGCTACTTCTACATCTATGTCATACCCTGCAAGCCACGAGGCAGGGGGTGCTTCCACACCAGGCATGCATTAATTTTACGGCAGAACACCGAAACTACATTGAAACCAGCGTACCACACATGCAACGCGACCATTAAAATCCACTAACCAAGAAACATTCTATCGTCAATCGTTCCAACATGCAAGGGGTACAAGGACTACTACTACATATTCAAAATCTCATGCATAAATAAGAGCATCAATATTTACATCATGCATAAATAAGAACGTAAAATATATGATGAAAGAGATCTACAATCTAGCTGCACTATTTGCACTATTCATGACGACGATCACAGCTGTTATGGTCCCGAATGGTACGTGGAAAAAATGACATTTTATACCTATCGGTTCTACAATCTTGCTCTCTAAATTTATTGGCGCGATCTAACCTGTCGTAGTACGAGGAGGTTAATATCATGTTTTTCACGTCGTCAGAAAAAATGTTTTTCCTGAAATTTAGTTAGGAGGTTAAGCCTATAATTCAATCTACGCTAGTGATTCCCATCCCAATTCTTCTAACAATCCAGACACACTGGCAAACTTATCATAGCATCGCTTCACAAACCTAGCTCCTCTTCGCTGCACGCGATCTAATTCCGATATTAACCCCGCTTCATATGGATCCCATACACCGACAGCATATTACCGAAGAGGCCTAACGATTGAAAAATTACAACGTTCTTTCACTTTCTCATCACATTTTCCGAGTATTCTCTTGATAAAGCCTAGCTTCCTGTATGCTTGACCGCATATTTCCCGATTATGTTTTCCCCAAGATATGTCGTGAGTGATTGTGACCCTTAAGTACTTAACAGACTCGACGGTTATTATTTCCGTATTATTAATTCTGTAAGCCCTAACTGGCCTATTTTTATTTTTCCAAAAGCTGACTGATACGCAATTTTTTTATGTTTAGTTCCATCTGCCACTTTTCGCACCAAGCATGAATAGCAAGTAGGTCGATTGTTAACGAGTCGCTATCTTCGGAATTGTTAATATCCCTATACACAACCGCGTCGTCTGCGAAGAGTCTAAGCTTACTTTTAACGACGTTGCTAATATCATTTATTTATAAGAGAAATAAAACTGGACCAATGACACTTCCCTGAGGAACACCCGATGTAACGCTGTGTTTGACATACTACCATCTATGGCAACCCTTTGATCCCGCCCATGTAAGAACTGATTAATCCAACTAATAACGTTTTTATCTATCCCATATCCTTCTAGTATTGAGAATAACTTAATATGAGGTACCTTATCGAAAGCTTTCTTAAAATCAAGGAATATCGCGTCAACTTGAACATTATTTTCACCTGAGAGTAAGATGTCATGAACGAAGAGGGCCGATTGGGTTTCGCAAGATCTACCCTTTCGAAATCCGTATTGGTTATTTATTAATAATTCCTCCCTATATAAATGATTCACAATGGAGCTTATGGTTATGTATTCAAATACCTTACAGGAAATGTATGTGAGAGAAATAGGCCTATAGTCACTAGGGTCTTCCCTGTCGCGGCTTTTGAATATAGGTGTGACATTTGCTACTCTCCAGTCCTTAGGCACTACGTGATCTACTAATGATTTGGTAAATATTAATTCTAAGTAATGCGTTATGTCTTATGCCAATGTCTTATATACGCGAGCAGGAATTTGATCTGGACCGGGGGATTTGTTGGGGTTGATATTTTTTAGCTGACGTTCTAAGCCGCAACAATTTATAATAATTTCAGGCATATATGTTTGGGAACGAACAGGCTGCGGATCGAAAAGATGTGGTGTGCAAGTCGTGAAAATGCTTTGGAAGAATGGGTTTAACGAATTGGATTTTTGTAGACTGTTAGTTAGCTTTTCCCCTTTGATGTTCTTAAGCGTGTGTACTGTTGATTTATTTCCTTGAGTGTCCCTAACATACGACCAAAATGCCTTGGGATTATCGGTCAAGTGTTCTCCCAGCATTTTACTTTCGAAATCAGTAAACGCCCTTCGGCACGCTTTTTTTTGCTAAGAGTTTAGATATTTTGTAATTTTCGGTGACTATGTATAGTTCTTCGGAGGATTAGTTTTTTTTGCCCTTTTTAGCCTAGCATGAGATGTTCTCTTGTACTTTAATGTTCTCCTAAACCTCCGCGTTATACCACTTAGGCTCTGCATTGGCTCTCTTCCATTTACTTGGTATGTATTTGCTAACTACTGATCGTGTAACATTGAGGAAAGTATTCCACAAAACCTCAGTATTACTGTAGATACTTATTTTTTTTAAATTAGTAAATGAATTTTGCAACTCTCGTTTCACACCTTCGTAGTCAGTCTTATCAAACAGGTAGATTTTTCTTTGTGGATTATGTTTCTTGATCATGCTCACGGAAAAATTAGCTTTAACTATCTTTTGGTCACTTATTCCCTTATCCGTACCTATGTTTACACCATGTGTGGAATATTTGTCGCTAAAAGGTCAAGGGTATTTTTCCCTCTAGTTGGAGCAGTGACTAGTTGATGCAGTGAGTGAGATGTGAATGTATACAGAAGTGACTCACATAGGTCTTTGTCTTTCCCCCTTGTGATAAAACTGTACGTGTCACAGTCTATGGACGGAAGATTGAAATCCCCACCGATTATAATATGACAGTCCTTTTTTTGAGTGGTTAACTTACTGAGCTGACTTTTTAGTCATAATATTGAGCTTACATGGGTATCTGGTGGCCTATAATATGCGCCCATATAGATTGTTTTTGCTTTAGGATTTTGAATGAAGCACCATACGCTTTCTACCTGATCGTCGAAAAATGACTCAATCCTACTAATATAACAATCCTTCACTGCAATAAAAACTCCTCCCCCGGTTCTTTCGACTCTATCTTTTCTATAAACTGTGGAATTCTTCGGGAAGACTTCATTATCTGCGATTTCGTTACACAACCAACTTTCCGTCCCTATAATTAAGTCTGCGTCAGTAGTTTCAATTAGATGGCAGAAGTCAGCTACTTAATTTCTTAAGCTACGGCAGTTTACTACCACGACAGAAAAGGGTTTATCAATGAGCGTATTCCCGGAAAGTGTATTCTCATTACAACTAGCTTCCTTAGGTATATTCCAAGTTAAATTACTGCTATTTTTTGAAACTGGCCCCTTACTGTTCTCGTTAGACTTAATACTTTCTTGGATATTTTTTCTATAAATTTTTTTTTCGCAATGGTACCCGATTCGACCCACAAGCTGACTTACTCTCTGCCCTACCCTCTATCCTAAAAAAGGTTTACAGTGATCAAATATGCTACTCGCTACACAGCTAGCTGCCTCGGCCGTGTAATGGACACCAGAACGGTTTTGAGGGTTCCTACATGATCGGATTGCCGGCCGTAGGTCGACGAAGGAGGCTCCAATGTCCGTGCAGAAGCGACGCAGCCTCTGGTGTATGCCTTCCACTCGGCTCCAAACCAGGGGTCCACGATCGATCCTCGGATACTTCGCTCTGGTTAGGCCACATCATTAATACACGCATCAATTTGGAACCCTGGTCATAAAGATTTAACCAAAAAAATTAATAAAATACAAAGGAAAGCAGCGCGCTCCGTTAAAAACTGCTACGAGCGTTCATATAGTGTCTCACAACTTTTAGAGGGATTAAGGTGGGAGCCCTTAGAGACTCAGAGGCTAAACGCTAGGCTTGGGTTGCTTGAGAAATTCAGAACTGATGTGTTTCAGAGCGACGCAGAGAATATTACCATGACTCCTCACTACATCTCTAGGTCTGACATATGCGATAAAATAAGAGAGATACACAGCCGAACAGATTGGTACAAAAAATCGTTCTTTCCGCGCATAATAAGCGACCACAATAAAAACTGAGCTCCACTGCGTATACTTCTATAATACATGTCACCACTTGAGCTCCCAAAAACTTACATCCAAACCCACGGCTGGTGACCTAACACCCCCTGCCACACGCCCATGCGGCGGCTCGCAGGGTATTATGTAGATAAAAATTGTGTCATTTTACGGAAAAAAGCTACATGAGCTTACTCTTGCTTGCCCAAGATTAAACAACGTAACCAGCGGTTACAGTGGTAAGCGAAATCTGAAATAAAAAAACACGTGGGACATCGAATAAGGGCAGATGGAAAGGTGGAGGATGTTTTTATTCCTAATGGGAAGGGACGTTTTCGGAGAAAGATAATAAGCGGTCATTATGCGCCATGAAAAAAACCTCAAAAAAGGACAAGGGACAAGAGAGAGAGCGAGAGAAATCACATGAGTTAATCTGTTATAAAAAAGGGGTGTTCGGACGTGATGTGATAGAAAAAGAAGGAAAGATCTGAGAGATAAGGGAAACATAACGAGCACGTGGGGTAAGCGTTCAATTAGCATATCAAATGCGGAACTCCCGGAGTTTAAACTTTTTTACTCCGCCCACCTCCCGGAAATGAATAAAATAAGTGAGCGCCGGAATGCGCGTGCCACCTGCTCTGGAGCAGCCAAAAACGACAGCGATAAAGGACCCGGAGTAGAAGTTGGGTCAGAGGAGGGAACCGGACGAAAATTTGGCAGCGGGAAGGCCAAGAATATTAAGGAGATTTGAATACATTTTGTGAAACCGAATTATTTTTCTTATGCTTATAATTCACCATGCCTTCATAAGACATTAATTCATTGACAGAAAAGTCTAATTGTGTTCGACTGTTAAGTTGATAATGTATTTTCACGGAGAGAACATCTGAAGATTATGCTTTCTAACCCCTTAATTTCATGAGATATGGCGTCACCTGGAGCACTATCGAGTACATCACACATTGAGTGGTGAGATGTATCCAAGATATGACTCAAGCTTTTTCTTGAAAATTTGAAGAAAAGGTCAAGATGCCAATTGAATTCTCAACCCATAGCATCGCAGCACTCGATAATGAAGGATATAGCATGAACTCTAGATACCGAACTCTCCATTAGCCCGTATATCAATGACACAGTTCCATTATATTTTTTTAGAATGGTGAGCATTTATTAATGAAACCGCAACTCAAATTAATTACCAAGACAATTATTTTAAGCTAAAAGTTATTGAATTTTTGTAAGAATAGGTAAATAAATCTCCCTTCAAAACAATAGCATTATTTCTATTATTTAAAGGATTGTCCTCAATAAATATGATTTAAGGATCAAAAACGCTCCATCGGATTCCTCAATAGGAATTGGTGTTCCAAGCGTATAAATCCAGGAATATTTTACAAATAAATGCCAAGTTATGTTACTAACATCATCTGATAACTTGTCTAAACCTAATCTCCTTAATTAAATGGTGAAGAAATTTTTGTGTTTTCAACTATCAAACACTAAACGCTTAAATCGACAATTCTAAGTTTTTAAGGCAAAAGAGTGGTTACATGAAAGTTATGTTCATGAAAACACACGTAAGAACAAATAAAAAATTCGGATGTATACAATGACGAATTTAAACTCATAAATGCACGTTATAAATTTCATTAATGGCATTTGCATGTTAATAGGTGGTTTCAAATCTGTCACAAGACGTAAAAGGGTGTAAGATGTGTCAATTTTCACCGTCGGGGAGAAGCTATAAATTTTCAGAACACTCGCTTATAACACGCTCGTTTACATTAGGAAATGCACACTAACTATAATAATTTCTCGCTGGCTTCACGAAAGTAACTCGAGCCATGTATCTATGATCTAGCGACAAACTTCCTAGGGGAGCATGACCTCCGGCTTTTAATCGCGTAAACCTCAGAATCTGAGAACAACTTCTGGGAGAGAAGATACTTTCACGACGAAGAATTATGAGGGTGACATTTTACACCGATAATTCCCGGAGGAGCAGCTAACTTGTGACTCAACGCCATATGATGCCACGCGGAGATGAGACGGTTGAAGTGGGGACTTTCCAATTTCTGGCATTCAAATAATTTCCCGACTTCCATTTCAACTTTCTAAGTTATTCTCGTTATCATCTGTCTTGGGGAAAAAAACTACTTCCCAGCACTTTATAATATTTCAAACTAATAAAAAATTCTTTGAGAAGAAATTAAAAATCATTCTACAGTTGGTTAACGTACTTACATTGGTCTCTTCAATTACGTCCAATGAGCATCTATCATAGTATCCGACTTTAATTGAACCCACCAAAGAGCTGAAGTAAGATGATCGAGGAACTACTTATTGTTGATTTTACGGAGCACAGTTGCCTTCTCGCTGTACGAGTTACAACCTGGGATCCATCTTCATAAACAGCAATTGTTACTTCCAAAATTACTTTACTGCAGTACTACGTGAGTTTGTCAGCCGAACTAACCTATGCATTCAGTCCCCTCTCCCTACGCTAAATAATTTATAAACTGCTTGGCATCAACAATTCTTGATCGTTTATTCTCCACTTTGTCTTCATCAACTCGAGCACAGGATCTTTGTTATTCTTTCGCAACATCACATTTTTCTCTCCTTCCGATCCTGTCTTCTTCGCCGCCATTAACTCAGCCCGCGCCTCTCATCACTGAAAAAAGGAAACAGCGGAGAGAAAGCACTGGGGTGGGGACGTGTATTTCTACGCCTCATCCTATGATTTCGGAGGTGGAGGGGGTGGTTCAGTGGTCAGTGTTCCACGCTGTCAATTTTGAGAAAGGGGTTCGATTCCCCACCGGGAAAAGCTTTCTAGATTTTTCTACATCCCATTCGTACACAGGCTTCAAGGGGTTCAGGAAGTTTTCCACCAAGCATTGCCGCTTACAATCCTTATGTATTTCCCAAACCTTTACATATCTTCCCCACACTTTTTTTCTGCACAGTTAATACATTACGTTTTCTTTAACTATTAAAATTAAAAATGAACCAGGTAGTGGAAAAGGCCTTACAATTGCTTTTACAGATATGTAACGTTGACGAGTGGCTACGCCAAAGAAGGAACCGCCTACTCTCCACATCTCTCCAGTGAAAGGCCTCACCATGCATGTGTATGACAATCAGTTTGAGTGCACTCAATAATTAAAGAATAGAAAAGTGAAACCATACGATACAATGGGAATCTGTAAGAAATTGTAATGGGCCACATGAAATGAATCAGTTATGCGGTTTATACGCCTAAACTTCAGCCTAGCGGCAGCATGGCAGAAATACCATGATTTATTTACAAAAATGCATAGTGTTAATAATTTCCTAAAAGAGTGCTGAAACATTCGTTAAATTTGGGGAAAATTTGCACCAGATAGCCACGTTAAGTATATCATTTTTCGCACATTAAAAGCAGGCAACTCTTCTGTGCGTCAAGGCGCCATAAAGTCGCTTCTTTAATCTACTGGGAGTGCACTGCATGTTGGCAATTCGAAAGAGAGACGAATGAAAGGAATAAAGAAATATCCTAACGTCTGCCCTCCACGAAATCTTCCTCCCCTTTACCATCCCTCAATAATCCGTCCAGTCAACCATTTAAGAGACTTAATCACTTCATGGCCGACGACGCCGGTGAGAGTGACGCAAGCCCGGCGTCTTATGGAGGGGGAGGAGTGTGGTTACGGAGACGGTTGGGGGAGGATGGGATTGTGGACACCCAACCGACACGCACCCTCCGCTTCCAAAGAATCTCGCTAGCTCTCACTCAAGAGAATTCGTAAATCGTCGCCGGT
Source organism: Ceriagrion tenellum (assembly GCA_963169105.1). Lineage (NCBI taxonomy): Eukaryota > Metazoa > Arthropoda > Insecta > Odonata > Coenagrionidae > Ceriagrion > Ceriagrion tenellum. The sequence goes on along the minus strand of OY720636.1, from coordinate 25,769,000 downwards.
AGAAAGAAGAACTCTACCTCTAATAGCGACTCCCTTCAAGAGTGCTTCAAGATGGCGATGAAAGGTGTAAAAGCGACCCAATACTCTCCGTGCGCATATGTCGTTAAGATAACCTCCACAGTTCTATTTGCTGAAGGGTGAAATGCGCGCATTTTCGTTCTTAAAGCACTCTACCTTGAATGAGGCTTCACATCTGGATGGATGAATACGAAAAAAGTCACGGTTCTACAGGAATCACTAATACTAAAGCTCTAAAGCATTTTAAGGCGGATTTAATGTACGAAAGACCCCAGTACAAAGCAACGAAAAATGAGAAACACTCTAAATCATCCTTGCTTAAGGAAAACGAGATGTCTCTTAGTTTCTAAACCAAATGAATGAAATCACGAATAGAAAAACAATTGGATCCCAAGACAAAACCACGAAAAGATCTAAGAGAATCTTTCATCGTGTTATTAAAATATAATTTAATGCGATGAGCCCATTTGGATTAAAGCTCTGTCCAATGCTTGTCCCCACGCGTCATAAAATATAAACCTCCCCTTCCTCACCAAAAAGAATCGTTGGCAGAACGCATGCTAACCTTAAGAGCAAAAAAGCAGTATTTTTCACCATAGCATGCCAATTTTCACGAGCGAAATCTCTTTGGCTTCTCTAACTCAATTCCTTTGCTCTCACCTTTCACTTACCCCGGTACGGGTACTTTCCACATTTGCTGGCGAAATTCTGAATCTCGCCATTTGCGAGGATTCTCATTTCCCGCGACAAAAGGACGGGAGCCCCATAAATCGTAAATGATTTAGATTTGTCAAATGGCGGTCGATTACACAGCCTAAAATCATAAAATAGCAGTACGCTAACGCTTTAATGATGATTGCCTGCTCAAGTCACCCCTATTTCAAAGTGATGCCCTTTTGGATGGTGGCATACCTCCAATAATCGAAGTATATCCAAAGGTCTAAACTAATTACCTTAAAAATGTCAACGCGGAATGAATAGCCAGTTCAAGCAATCTTGACATTATTACAGGGGAATATAATATATTTTCAGGATTATATGAAACTGATTCCTCACTTTATGAACGCCAAAAGAGACATCCCGATAGAGAAACTTCCGAACGTGCCACTGCATTGAGTTAATGCACGAAATCAAAGCCAATTTTGGTAAGGGATGAACATAAACTTTAAAATATAAAAGAATAAATTAAAGTCAAATACGTAACCTGCTTTGTGAGGGATAAAATTAGAGTAACCTTACAACGAATAATTATAATAATGATATTTCACAGATATATCATATTTCCCTTTACACTGATCCATAGACTAATATTTTTTTTAAAAAAAAAGGACTCTTCCAAAATCCATCCAGATATGCCCAGAATGAAAACATAGCCACAGTGAGAAAAGCGCCAGCAATAATGGAAATTTTCACTCAGGATCTCCAGGCTTGAGCAGAAACGTCCAGAACATATAAATACCAGTTTCTCAGGAGACCAAGGAGGAGTTCCTGCGCGACCAAGTAAGAAATCAAGAACATGGAGAGAGAAACGTTTCTCAGACTTGAGAATCCAAGTTCTTCGAACGTGCTACACCATGGCCGACATCATTAACGCTAAGCCAACGTATATTTAAGCTTTGGAGAAACTGACCAGTAACGAAGAGCTCAAATGAATCCCGCCGTGCAACCGGGTCCAAGCGAATACACCCTCCAGGACCTAAACAGTCCCTCGAGAGAGGCGTCTGATGAAGAAACAACGATGGTAAACGCTCACATGGAACCGGACGAGCATAAAAATTTTCAAGGGCGAGAAAATTATTCCCTAGCGAGGATTAGGGCGCGATTAATGATTGTGCCACGGGAAGAGGATTCTCGGGAGAGCCAATAAACCCTCCGAGTGCCACTAAAAAGAAAACATGTAGCCGACCAGAAGGAAAAACAGCCGTCAGGGAAGAGGAGGTAGGGGAAAAACCAACGCCGCTAATCGCTTAAAAAGTGAGGGAGAGAGAGGACGAGGTTGGAGGGATAATGTGTGGGGAGGAAGGAGAGCGAGGGGTGGCGTGGAAGGGGTGGAAATACGACGAATCGTAAAAAAAGGGTAAAGGTAAATTTGTCGGAAGCCAGAAGGAGGGGATGGGGTGGGTGGGCGGGGTGGCGAGTGATGACGGGGTTTAAAATAGCATCCTCGGAGGAGGGAAAAGGAAGAGACGGTGGTGCGTAATAGGAATTCTGCTGGGGGGGAGGGGGTTGAAGGGAATGTTTAAGGGCTGGCTGGGTGCTCTTTCGTCGCCAGGGCCAATAGGGAGTGAGAGGAAACAGGGAGCGTCTGGCAAGTGAGGAAGGAGGAACAAGGTTTTAACGGCGGGGGGGCGGGTGGGGAATGGGGGTGGGAAGGGGTTGCGTTGGCGTTAATGAGAAATGAGAGTGGGGCGAAGGTAGCATTTGGGGGGGGGGGGTAGGATCCTTTCGCTTTCCTTGGCCGTAAACCACCCCCCGATCCTCCCTCCCACCCTGAGCATCCTTCCCCCAAAAACAAACTTCCAGAACCCCCTTCCCATTCCCTCGTCGTCTCCTCTCCCTTGGGGTCGCCTCCTTAAATCTGGAACACTCCCACACAAACCTTCCCCCATCCGCCCGACACCTTAAACCAACTCGTCCCTTCCTCCGCTCAAAAGTAACCCACTTCGTGCATGTATGCTCGAGCAGGTCAAAGTTTAGTCCGCGCGGACCGAAGTCCTTTCAAAGTCGAGGGCTTTGAGGGATTGCGGGACTCGAACGCCAAAACCCTTTGGTAACGTGGCCACCGACTTTTCTTTTTTGGTGGGTTGGGGAGGAGTGTGGCTTAGCGAAGAAGCCGAGGACGGTATCTTTCCTTGAGATCTCCCGAGGACTTCTAAGGAAACCGATAAAAAATCAGGAATACGATAAAAAATTTCATCCATTCCTCAATGCTTTTCCTAGATTCGACGAATGCGGCCGGACTAGAATGACAATTAGTGATATCACTCTCCGGTTTCGGAGAGATTTTTCCTCAGTTAATAGAAAGACGAAATTTTCTGCGAAATATCTCCCTTTTCCTTGTGAACGCTCAGGCTGATTTTCGCACAGTAAAAGTATTTGAAACCCGTGGAGGAAATTTCTTACAGCAATATTCTTAAAATCAAGAGAGCACTTAATCTAAGGAAATCTTGTGCCTTGAGCCATGTCTTTTTTACGTTACCTTACATATCGAGGGACCACGATTCGGAGATATTTCTGGAAACTGAAGAGACCTTTGATTCACTTGTTGCAGAATCTAGGAAATATTTAAACTTAATGACTAGCAATTAATTTTTAAAACGCAAAATTTCACCAACCACCGATAATCCACTCAAAAAATACTTACAATGATATACCTCGCACGCATTTTAAATGAGCCATTAGGGAAACTTGAGGTATAACTTATCTCCATACAAGCTCAAAAGTCCCCCGCGGGAATTACAAGAACGCATTTCGCGCAGGATTCTTTTTCCAGCTAAACCGCGAGTTTGGATTGTATTTCACACATTATATTGCACCATAAATAGCTAGAAAAATTCAGTCATCATTAAAGCTTGGACTTTCACGGAATGTGGTGGTCATTTAAAACTTACCTCACGTAGTATTCCAAGGATAGACTTATGCTGTCTTCTGGAGAGTAAATTATCCTTTCCACTCCAACTCCTCTTTCTTCGGGCGTCGTCAGGGCCACTGAAAAAGAAAATAAGCAGTCTTAATTTTCTGGAAGCGACATTTAAATTGCAGCTATCATTGCGTATTTAGTTAACGGAAAGAAGATACCATTTGCTTAATACATAAAATTTCTCCGCAGTGACTCATCCCTGGAGATAATTCAGTCGCGCTCTCTTGCGAATGCACTCGAAAAAGTGAAGACTGAAACAGTCAACTTTCATCCCCTCCTTACTTTGAACGAGAGGGGCTTTGGAGGATTCCATCAACAGACTTGTCCGTAAGACGATCATTAGGTTTTGTCGTCAGCCAAGCAATCAAGGGCTTTCTCGTTGAGATTTGCGGCTCACGGAACTCCCCAGTATCTCAAGATTTCGACTCCATTCGTCAACATTCGTGTAAGGCAGTTTTTTTTATTTGCCTCTCTCCGAAAACCTAACTTCGCAGACGGCGGCGACGCCCTGAGGGCCTTCGTGCATACATTTGCTCCGCGGAATTCATTCGCGGGCGGGGAGAAATTTGCTTGACAAAAAAGATTGCGTCATCCTGCCTGCATAGCTCTGTTGGCGGCAGTGGAGACGTTCGAATGAATTGCGAAAACGGTTATTCGAGAGAATTGGGCGAAGAGGAAGTCGAGGCAAACGCTTGGGGAGGAATCAGGAGCACCAATGTCACAGTCGATATTGATAGCGCGGGATTGAAGGGAGACAAAATGAAAGAAAGGGGAGCGAGATGCCGGAAAGTACCCCGAAAGCGACTGCTAGCAGACTGAGGTTGGACCGAAGAAGGAAGAAATTGCGGGAATTTAAGTGACAGCAAGCTAATCAAAGATTTAGACGCCTTTTGTCGGAGGTTCAGATTTCTCTACACACGCGAAATGGGCAAAATTAGAGCATTGACAGTCAGGGACTCGTTTTTAAAAGCTAGACGCAGACTTAATTGTCCTTAAAAGTTACGTCCAGTATCTTCGGATGGCAATTCATTCAATAACATTAACTCTTTTCCTACATTTTACCATGGTGGCATCTCAAAGATGTTCATTTTTCTTAAATATTTTTCACAGTTCGATATCAAATCTTAATATTAGAACTGAGAAAATTCCACTCTCCCTCTTCCCGTATAAATTACTCACTCATGCGGTTTCTCACAGTTCGCTATCATTCTTTTCCTCTCCCATTTCTGTTTTCCTTACACAAACTTTCGCACACCTTTTGTTTTTATGCCCTCTTTCACATGTCCATGCGCCGGTTTGCAGGGTAGTATGTAATAGAAGAAATGTATATTTACTATGGTGACAGCTACTCTATTTCACATTCACGATTCGCCTGTCTTTACTCGGATGAAGTTCCCTGAGTTGCACCAGTGTGCTCCAACCAATCGCCTACGATCTTCGAGCAATGGATGGCGAGAAGGCGAAAGTTTTTCGTCCCCGCGAATCGATACGCAACAACTGAAAGGGATCCCAGGTTTGTTTTTTATTCGCGTCACTATCCCTCACTCTCTTGTTCTCTTTTATTTCTTTGTTTATTATTCCCCACGCGCTACCACCGCCGCCTTTCGGCCGCCCCGCTCGACTAATCTCCAGTGTGGGTTTCCGTCGCCCGCAGCAGAGACGGCCTTTGCAGACCGGACGGTCGAAAATTGATCCGTCCGTCCGGCGGATGGAGAAAGGGCGCGCACTTTTAATTAACAACGCGGATGAGGACACCCCCGCTCAGCCGCGCACATGCTAGACGGGGAGTGTGGGGGTTGGAAAGCTTCGTGCGTCCATAAATCTTCGGGGCAGAATTAATTCACGCGGCGAAATAGATGTGCACACATTTGCTACTCATTACGTCCCTCTCTCGTTTTCACGGTCTACAACCCTCTTTATCTCTGAGAGGTAATAATGAATTTGAGCATTCATTTTAGCGATTTGATGTAAAATGAGGTCGGCTCTTATGTTTTACGATACTTTATTAACATCTTGGCAAGCCTTAATGGCGCCTTTAACGATTCAAGCTTTAAGATATCCTGCAATCTATTACACCGATCAAAATCTATGTATTTAACAGCATTGATCACAGCTCTAGGCGTGATTTTTGCTAGATGTGACAGGTTAGTTATATATGATGATTAGTAACTTTTCATCACCTGTCTGAACAAAGTTTTTGCGCCTTATGAAATACAGACCTAAGAACAAAATCGGAATAAGACCTTTGTCATACCATATTCCAATAGAAATAGCCTTTTAAATGATACGAGAACACGGTTTTTGTGTACATTGTTTGAAACAAAACGTATTTTTAGGACTCCAAAAACACTTTCTAAAACGTGAGCCAGGATGTAGTTTGCGAAGAAGAATAAATAAAAATGGAACGAAAGTATTTTATTCCTATTCAGGATTCCAGATACAAATGGGTAGATTCATGCCATATAGAGACTTTGATAGAAGGAATACGCAACTGTACAGCGACTTACTGACTGAATGCTGACCACAGAGCGACAGCCAAGCCACGAACGATATGGTGACTGCGAATTCCGGCCGGAAAGACTCCCCCTATCGAGCTTCTACTTAGGGTCGTAGCGCCTCTAATAGATTATTGGCATGAAACAAATTGTGGAGTATATACAAAGAGTATGCCCTGAAGCTCTAAATAATTTTATACATAAAACAAGAAAATGTATATGATTATTTTCCAAAATTTCAGCTGCTCGATCTTTGACTTTCCTGAATATTCTCAGGGGAACCAGGACGACGCAAAGGAGTATTACAATAAAAGGGGAAGATGGTAACAGACCCTCATTAGCTCCCATGAAATAGTAGCATCCAAGAATTGATCTTGCTTCCTTGCATAAGCACTTTATTTATAGCTGCACCCCTTATTCATTATCTGGGAATGAATCATTCTGATAAAGTGAGATGTAGCTTTAATAGTGTATCTGGGAGTAATGGCATCATCGAGGAGAAAAGCCCACAACATTTTAAGTGATTAGGACATCAACAGCGGTATTTGTTCCTGCATATCGTCATGAATAATTGGTCCAGCATTGCGTCATACATTTTGAAGGAACACAAACAACCAGTTTCTCTTAGAATACGAAAATCTTTACGGTCAATACTAGTAGTATATGCACTGATATTTAGTATTTCATCCAAACCTTACTTGGAAGGTGACTTCCCTTGAATGATTTCTGCGTCACCACAATTTCATTGCTCGCAATCATTCGAGGCGTCAGCTCCGACGATCGTTCGCGTCGCATAAACGTAGTAAAAATCCAAACATGAATTTTTAGGGACCGTTTCCACCATTTGAAGTTGGAATGACTCGCAGTATGAGAAGCACATTCCAGGCGGAGAATTTACTATTGCGAAACAGATCGCACCGTAAAGGGAATGAAGGTGACGATGGCTGCGGAGGGAGGAGGAGGCGACACCCCACTCTGGCGATTACTACTAAGGCGTCCTGATCCACTTTGCGCCGCCGCACCACCCCCCCTTCCCCGTTCTCCCTCACCCCTCCCGTCACCCCCCCCCTGTGGCGTCAAAGCATGAGGTGGAAACTATCTTCCCACTCTCTGGACGGGGTGGCGGGGGAAGCGAATGGGACGGGAGAAAAGGGATCGGCAACGATGCTTGAAAAATTAACGCTTCGAAAGAGGCTTCGCCAAATCCCTCAGACTCGATACCTTTAAACGTCTCCAACTTCTCCAATAACGCAACACCGCTCGACATGTTTAGTCCCTTGACGAAAGCGCAGTTGTATCAACACGTATAAAATACGGTAAGTCAAGTGAGGTTTCAACAAATAACATAATGGCTTTTTAATACAAGCAGCTTGAGATTGTCATGATACCATTGGAGAACAAGTTAAGGTCGGAGGAGGCAACTGGATGGTTAAAAAACACGGAGTGAAATGACAGGAAACACATCTAGACATCATAGACATATTAACTTTCCTAAGGCGTGTAAAGGAGATTAATAAAGGAGGGAAAACAAGAATCAACTGAATACAGTTTGATAATCAGTGTAAAAGGTGTTCAAAGGGACGCAAGTAGAAGAACAATTCGTGCATTGGTAGAGAGCAGTAGTAAATTTCATTCTGGGAAAATACACTAATCTCTAATCTATTAGAATGGCAAAGTTGCTTCGGAGGGAACTTTACGCGGAAAAGCTTACTGACAACAGTAATATAGAGACTTTATTGTAAGGGAATTTCTAAGGCATTTTCTCGGAATATGCCCGAGAGAGGTATCACTGCTGTTTTTAGCACATGAATGGCTTATTTGGAACAACTTAAACAAATCGCCATTTTGATGAAGGAATCAGAGAAAAAACATGCGTGGATACCTCAAGTAGCATTCAGAAATGACTTCCAAGAAGAAAAGGTTTTAGTGCTCTTTCGATTCTCCAGTAGGTTTTTTTAAATTACATTTTCTCTCCCCGCACTAATATTCCCAGACCCACGGACCTTTTTCCTTCAAGCCAGGATTCATTAAAATTAGCTGTCTCAAAAGAAAGAAATTTTGATGCTGAAATGATCAGTGGATACTTAACAATTGTTCACTAGCCTATTGTGTTTAAGAGATATCATGAAGAAAAACTAGGCGGGAGGTAAAATTAAAATGTAACCATGACCACGGAAGAGAATAAGGAGCAAGTAACAATATGCAGACTTAAACAAGTACCGTGGAAGAATGTCATTCCAGTGACAGCAATTATGGCTGCTAACTTTACAATAAGTGAAGTCTATCCGAGTAGGGTTTACGTAATGGTACAAAGGAAAACTATTTAAAAAGTGTGAAAATGAATTGGAAAAGAAAAAAAACCGCTTTGTTTTTTGTGTATTTTTGCCAATATGGTGATTGATCAAATCTTTTTTCCTTTCATAGAACCTGCTTTTTCAATAGCGTTAAAAAAACTTTCGAATCTTAAAGTAAATTATACACTGCTATTACTTTGTCATCGGCATTTGGCTCGGCTTTGTAAGATTCCTTCCGCTTCCTTATACAAACCATATTCGTTCATTTTGGTCAGTTTAGGACGGTGGGCGACAGAGAAGAGAAAGATAACCTTATCAGGTATCTAAGGATTCATGTCTCACCAGGAGGGAAACACCATCCAAAAGACCTATTATCTCCAACCTCTCGTGATTGTAGCTACCACTTGACTCCCTAGCTACGCCATGGAGATTATCTTGACCAGTTACCAAGATAGCTTTCTCAGCGCCAAAATCCTAAAGCAATGGGAAGAAACGATTTTTTTTGTTAGCTATATCACGCAGAACTTGATATCGCATGAGGCGCGTGTGCTAGAATTCTGATGCGTCCCGTCACCAGGTGGCGGCACACCCCGAGCCTTCGAGAGAAGCTCTCCCTTCATCAAGTTTCTCGCCGCATCTCGCCGGGCGCTAATCTCCGCCGGTCCATCTCTCCCCTCCTTCCTCGGATCTCAGTCCGCCGTCGCGTAAATAAAACAGTCAAACCGCGGCAGGTATGGATGGAGGCGGCCCCCACTAATGGCGTTCATTTTGTGTCGCACCTTTTGTGTCCTTGAAAGGGGAGGACGAGGAGGCTGGAGGTGTGGGGTTGGCGGAGCGGGGAGGTCACGCGAAATGTCTTATTCACAGCGGCGACGTCCTTCTCCCCTCACTTCGCCCACCGCCCCTTCCCCTTTACTCCCATCGCCCATTGCACGAATGAGAGGAACACTAGACACTCACGAAAGTAGAAAGGAAATCGTGGAAAAAGAACAAACTTTGCAAATTTCACTAGTAAGTTTTATTCACGACCCGATGATGACATAAACTGTCGAAACTCGGGTTGTGAATAAATATTACTAGTGAAATTTGCAAAGTTTGTTCTTTTTCCATCTTGGAGGAATTTCACAAAGTTACCCCTGACATTGTTCGTTTTGGTAAAAAGGAAATCATATACTATGCCTCTACTTTAACAATTGCTCGCCGCGATCATCGTTGAGACAAAGCAATTAGTCAAACACTGGCGTCTGAAGTTGCTGTAATCATGCTTCTCAGTGAAAATGGTAACTTTATTTGATCCCACACTTTATTTCTCTAACCAACCTGGATTTCGGCATATTATGCCATTGTCATGGTACATGGTGTTTTGGGTGTCCACTCTTATATATTGCTAATCAATAGGGGTGGGAAAGGAATACCGAGGAAGACGCTCACTGGCTGTGGGAGACGGATGTCGGGAGATGAAGATGGCTATGGAAAGTTTGGGCGAACAAACTAGGAGGGAAGTGAGGAAAGGTGACTCACAGTATCGTTGGAGAATGGCATAATATGCCGAAACTTGCGTCGTTTAGAGAAATAAAGTGAGGAATTAGATAAAGCTACCTCTTTAATTATTAAGCATATTAACGATCTCCACCGAGTAACCCCTGCAGATGAAATTCACTGAAGTTATTTAGTTCATTAATTACGTGAGGCGTTTGGGGGGGGGAGGAGGGGGTCGAGCCGAATCTCACACAATCTCATGGGGAGAGGGGGGCTCTCGTCAAATATCAAGTAATTTTTTTCCGCAATAAACAGTGTAAAATTGCAAGAAAAATGGGTTAAATTACGTAAAACATGTTTCTCCTCTAAAATATGGTTAAATTCTACATAATAATATTTATAACGCGGTTATGCGAACGCCACAAAGTAGCACAGTAACCCCTCGATTGTTTAGCCGCCACCAGCCAGCCATACGAATTTTAGTAGTTCCTATTTAAGTATTTTAATGTTCGATTTTCTCACTATGATTCTAGACTACCTTCTTAGTAGTCTTAAATACTTGTCTTAACTAGTCTTAAATAAAAATATTAAGCAAATTACGTTTTTTAAATAAATCCAACGCAATCAAGCAGAGATAAACGTATTTACACTAAAAATACGCATTTTGAAAAATCTCACGTAAGAGTAGGGGGAGGGGGTCGAGCCAAAACTCACGACATCTCACCGAGGGGGGAGGGGAGGTCGAAAAATCGCCAAAATCACCTCACGTAAGTAATGGAGGCCCCCTTAGGGCTACTGCTTTGGCAAATGCGCCTAAAATTTACTCCCATGTTGTGCGTAAAAAATGTAACTTTCTATTGAAATAGAGGATCGCGCACAAACGTAGATGGAGCCGTCAGAAGAAACTGACTAAATCACATTCAATCTCGGACTTCATTAAAGATTAACGAGAGGAAGCCTTTGTTAGGCGAAGGTGACCAATGCTGGACAAGGCTTATTCCGCCCCTCGATATCACAGAGAGCATACGGAATCGCTCTCGTTTCACATTAGCGATTCAGTGCCTTCTTGTCCCGCCTCGTCCTCCCCTGTAAGGCCTTGGTCGTCCTGGGTATTAAGCGAGGGAGAAAGGGCGTCGCGGTGGATTGATGTCTTAACAGCGAAAGAGCCATTGCTTGCTCGGAGGGAGTTCACGCTGAGAGTGAGAATTCGATGGGGATAGAGCACTCCGTCCAGGTAATGCTTTCTCAATCCAAAAATTGAACATCATGCAGGATAAAGTACATACTTTTCACAATACTTCCTTCACTTTTGATTGCTCCATATAACATCCGTGTCCAATCATAGCGAACTACACATCATGCAGTCCACAGATTTTTCTTCCGTCACAAAGTACTGGGATGACTCTCGGATATGGATATTGGAAGAACTAGATGCGTGGTATTCAAGGAGAATAATCGAGATCAAATGGAAAGATACAATCGTCAGTAAACACTGAGCTGAGAGGAAAATATCTTTCATGAATGATCTGCGAAGTAGAGGACACAAACTAGGAGGTAATGAGACATGGCTGCCATCGGAAAACTATAATGCAGGGGGAATTTATCGATCTCAAATGACGAATTATGGAATTTTATTACGAAATGACGAATCTGCGGACGGACGACTATTGATGTCATCAAGTTACTCCTATGATCTTTAGGATAGCCGGCGCTCCACTCCCATCCACATTGCCCGTTGATTTTTCCAAGTTGATGAGGCCATGTACGCGGGGCCGATCATTTCGCCTCCTTTCTCCATCTTAGGGAAACAGATTCACCCACATTGTTTAATTTCCTACTCCCCACCCTTTCGCCTCTCCCCATCTCCACCCTCCCCAACGTCGAGGAATAATACCTGTTCTGGACAAGGAAATTCATTTTGACGTCGATAAATGTCTCGCAGCTGCCCATAAAAATGCTTCTCCGACGGCGAGGAAAATATCGTCGGCAAAAGTCCCCTCGGAATACATTATCCGGCTTCGGGAAGTCGCCTGGAGCATTACATCCCCCTCCTCCCCACGAACAAAAGATCGATAAAGTGAAATAAGCGATGGTCGTAAAAGTGCCAATTTCATTAAATATTAATTTGTTCCTTGGACGTATGGGGCGTTCAGGGTAGCCTCTCGCGATGAAACATTCAATAAGCGACTTTAGAATCAGCGCGGGGATAAAACTGTCACGCCACATAATGGCATGGCTTTTACGAACGTATCATGTTACGCAAATAAAAAAATGGAGCATCGGATTCCAACGTTGGAGGCGTCAAGTCCTGACCTTCGGCTTTTCGCGGCGGCCTTTTCAGGATCAATTCTTCACAACCCCACACGACGCGTTCAGTTTATTCTATTTTCTCCCGTACTGCCCATTAAAGATTTATACTTATAAGGTGGACATTTATTCAACCTCATTGATATTAAAGATTAATGAAATTTTCTGGGGATAATTCATCACTTTGGGCTATGGGTTTTAATACCACAAAGAAAGGTTTCTACATGTAAAATAGCAACCTATTATTCACTGTTAACTTTTTCCAAGTCTTTTTAGAATAATACATAAGTTAAGTAGCACGTGTCATCTCAGATATTTATGTTTATTGAATCCTTAATATTATATATTTTACTCTTAGAATTACATTACTCTTTAACTTTAAAATCGCAGGGATAAATTTATCAAGTAAAATGAAGTTAAAACTTCGTTTGTGGTTTTATTTTCCGTGGTTGAAGACTTATTCCACAATTTAAAAACGAACTCTGAAAAGTGTGAGGAGATGAATCACAGGTGCGTCTTTTTATACCGGTCGATCGCAATTATTCCATGAAATTTAACTTAAATAGTTACATTATCCAGATCTTTCCATGGAATACTCATTTACACCAATGCATTCCACATTTTTTCTTATCCAGCGACTTTTCATTTCAGTACATATGCATATATCAAAAAAAAACCTACCACATAATTCGAGATTTTCCTGACCACAAGTTGTCTCTCCCCAACCACGTCTATTAAGATCATTATCGCAGATAACCCGCCCATATATCCTAGTAGTTAGAGTAGCAACGGTGCAGAGTCACGGTGCAACTTCATGCATGCCCCAAGATTTTTGGTACACTTCAATGAAAAGACAGAAAGAAATAAAAGAAAAATATCGTTTGACGTGTCTACAAGTCGCAAGTTAATTTTCCAAAATTAGTAGAGCAAAAATCAGTCGCCTTTCACACTATGAGATAGTGAGGGATCGTGCCCGTCCACCCGGTCATTCGGCTGCACGGGCACGCCGGAAGGTGGGCATACGGTTTTCAAACGGGTGCTATGCACCACGCAATACGACGCATTATTCGCGGAAGCTACATGAGCTCCATCAAAACCATTCACGTCGAAGTCTCAGTACAACCTCTGCCGCTCTCTGAGTGATCACGAGGAGCGGAGAAAGATTTATTCACGATTGTCTTAATGAAATTTACGATGCGTGACCCTCAGGAGGACACGAAATATAGGCTTTAAAAACGGCTAAGTCCCCATTTACTCCTTAAGGCAAAAATGCTGTGGATTTCATCCGAAAATTTCCTTTATCTATTGGCGGATATTAAAACTGCCCCAATTCTTCAAAGCGCCCGAAACAGGGAGGAAGGAATGAGGTAAACGATGGATTCCGAGCAGAAAGGAAATGATTGCCTCTCTTCTTTGACGGAAAAAACCATCCCTCCTCCCCATCCATTTTGGAGTGCTCACGGGGGATAATGCGGGCGGCGGGAGGGGAGCATCTTTGAGTTGCGGGTCAATCATCGACTGGCTGGAGTGGATGGCAGAGGGTGAAGGGGAAGGATGGGGAGGGGTCGGCTTAAAACAACATCCATCCCCTCTCCGCCCTCAACCCTCCTAGAGTCACTAGCGTGTATTGATGGACTCACTCCAAGTTCCCCTCCCCCCTTCTCACGATTATTATTATTTCCGCCTCGCCCCCACCACCCTCGCGCCCTCCGCCCCGGTCGACGAAGACGTCTACTCCTCAAATCCTCGCAAGGAGAGAGCGAGTCGTGTCTCATTTATTCATCTCCTCACTCTCGGATCCCGTTCTGCAGACACACACCAACAACGTCGCGCCGGTTCGCTCCTTTGCCCCCCCAACCCTCCATTCCACTACCCCTCCTCCCCCCTCGCACCCTCAGCCCTCCATTTCCCCCGTCAACGGCGGTTGAGTTAGCGGTGGCGGACGGGATTTTCCTCAGGAGAGTAAGCTCATGATTTCTCAAATGCTCTGCCGTCTTCCCCGTGGTTGAGCGGTGAGGTATGATGGCGTCATTACCCCCGTCTAGTATCATGAAGAATGCGAGAAACCTGAGCAGAAATACACGTGACACATACCTACAAGATGGCGAGTTTTCACCGGACTCATTCTCGGTTTAACTTAGCGGGACCAGTGACTGCCGTAGCCGCAAGTCCCAACCAGAAGGGCAGTTTAGGACAAGTCGAATTCCTGAATGAAGCCTAAGTACAAATAAATCTACTCAGAAACCTGCTATTCGATACAGTTGCTGCATTTCTTCTTTCTGCACAATTTACCGTGTGCGCATACGTCAAGTAGTTAGCAGTGCAGTGGTAGGACTGTGGAAAAACGTAATGATCCACAGCATAGGTTTTTCCCATGAGTTGTTAAGACAAGACGTTTGTCTCCAAATTATGCATACTATGTTGAATTATGACATGAGCAATATTTTATTTTGAGCGCCCATCATTGGGTTAAGGCTAAAACAAATCCGTCGTTCGTAGAAAGCAGAGCTGAGATACACGCTCGGCAAGCGGCCCACTCCAACAACCAACTCGCGAGGAGGGACTCTTACTTAATGACAGAGACACTTTTCTGGCGAGGACTCTCGTTTACTACACTTGCCTGGTTTTCTCTTCGCGACGTGTTACCCAGTCCAACACAACGATGGTTTTTATTAAGACAACATGGCGACTCGTTAGCGTGCGGGAACTGACAATATCTTAAATGACAACCCAAACAAAAATCACGTGTAGAGTGAGGGTGCATAAATTTATTCACAGCATCTCCATGACATTAACCCCTTAAATGAATACAAATGAAATTAAGTTAATTAAGAAATTAAGAAAATACTTCAAATGGGCATTTAACACTAGACCATAACGCTTACAAAAATCGTAAATAAATAATATTAGCGTACCCACTTAGTTGTAAGTCTGCAAAACCAATGCGTGTCCAATGCATAGCTACAAAACATTACCTCGAGAATTATGCAATACCAATAGCCTCAACTCAAGGATCGAGTTAGATGAAGAGATTTTTTTACCTAAAACGGACATACAATTTACTAGATATTTATGAAAGGTTGACGGTTCAGAATCCACTTCCGTATTGCTTTGATTATCAATGAATGTCATGTAACAGGACGCTGGAGCTATGATAGATGGAGCTCCGACGCCATGATTGTGAGTTAGATAACGGTACAACAAACCTCAACCGTGATGTGCCATAAAATTTAATTACTAACGCGAAAGTAACGTTCGACATAACATTTGCTCGGTGAGAAACTTCCCTCAAGACGTCTGTCGACAAAAGGCTCGAGTGTTTTTACCGCAGGAACCGCAGTCCCGTTGCGGAGGACTCTCCGAGCGCGAATCTCAATTCCTTCGCCGACATCACAATCGCCGAATGGAAACGCAGGGATAATTTCCTCAGCCACCGCACCGAAGGGGAAGAAAGATCCTGTAGAGTACTCGGGGGGAATGAGGGGGGGAGAGGAACCTAGGGGCGAGACCTTTCTCCTCCGTTTAATACTCAATTTTCCGCCTCCGCTTGCGCTTCTAAATAAGATCCGTGGATGGGCGGGAAAGAGGGAACGGGGAGAGGAGAGTGGAGGAGGCTGGCGCCTTGGGGCTGGGGCGGCGGATGTAATCGACTGCCTCTAACCCGCCCGCTGCCGGAGTCTCCCACTTCTCTCAATCCGATCGCGAGGCGGGATCGGAATCCTGCAGTTGGCAATCGGAAAAGGCGAACCGGAGGAGGGAACACGGCTCGCTCCCAGTCCCAACCGCCCCACTGCCTACGGTTTATCTCCGCCGTATCTCAAGTTCAACGGCGAATGGGCCACGACCGACCCATCCCATGCGGTCCCGGACCCCCTCTTCCCCTCCCCCCCCACACCACAACCCCATCCCACGCCCACGCCGACCCGCTATTAATCTCCCCGCATCTCCATCCATCCTTGTCTTCTCCTTCGCACTTCCCCTCCTCGTTCCTCGGCGGCTACTCTCTCCACCCTTCCCTCTCCCCAACCCTTAAGAGTCGTCCCATCACTTGCTACTACCACCCCCTGTCTCCTTCTCCGTATTCTTCCCCTCTCCACTCCCTCCCCCGTATCGTTCTCGGATCGCTATTCGCACGGGATCAGCAGCAAAGGAGGAATGGATAGAGATAAAAAAAAGGGTAGCCGTACGGGTCTCCTGGTACTCATGTTTATTAATTCATCGCGTCGACGACGTTAATTAAATTGGCTCCGCGGGAACACGCCACTGTTTGGAAAGCGTGAGTGTCTCTTCCTCTGAGACTGGAGAAGGGGAAGCTGCACAAGAAGGAAGAAGAAGGTAAACGTGTATTGAGGGAGGGAGGGTTTTTTTTGTATGGGAATGGGGAGGGAGATTTTAGCGCGCCTAGTGCCTGAAAATAGAACTCGGGGGGAAGAGAGAGAGGGTTAGGGGAGATGTGGAGAAGTAAGACGGGATTTAAAGGAGGGATGCAAACAAGGGAGGAAAAGGGAAGTGTGTTTGAGAGATCTCCTCCACCTTCTCCCACTTTATTTCTCTTCTGTGGGGTGGATGAATTGGCGACCACTTAAAACTCGAATGAGTCGCGCCCTTTACCGAAATGAGTGCCGGGAGAATCGGGGAACTGTGACTCAAGGGTGTGGGCGGGAAAAGGATTGAGGCGGGCGATGGGAAGGCGAGCGATGCCTGGGCGAATGAGATTTTAAAAAGTGGCCACCGCTATTGCGAAAGTCGGAATTGGAGTGAAAATAATCATTGTAAAGAGATATCAGTATCGATCAATGCGACAGCACTCAGCAATTAAGATCCAATCTTCGGAGTCAGAGAGCGAGAAAGTACATGATTTCCGTGAAATGCAGACAACGTATCTGGCTTTTACGAGAAAAATGACTCAAATGGAATCATTTAAATAATTCGGTTGAGGCGACGAAGTTTAATTTTGAAATGAAACTTAGATTGAGAGTCGCCTTCGCTGAATTCTCGTTTAAGTAACGAATCCGAATAAATGAGAGACTTTTGTGAGCATTATCATTCCAAAAAATAACGACTTTTTCTTTGTTAACACCTTCAAACAATGGGGGTTCTGTGACTAATTTGGTAGAAACTAGTAAATCACAACGAAAAGCCTTGCGTTGAATTTACTTTCCAGAATTATCATGACCGTGTAAAGGAAGAAGTTACTGGGGATACTTTTTATATTGCAAAAGTACGTTTTCCTTACTGTTTTAAGGCATTCGAACCTTCTCTCATAGAATATTAACGTTTACAGTAAACAGGTTTCCAATAAAGTTGAAGCCGAAAACCTAGTGAGCCATTATTGAAACTTATCCCAAATGATTTACATAGATATCGCTTTACATATATTCAGCTCCGAGATCCAATAGGCTTTCAAATTTAATGACGACAAGAAATAGTACCAGCAAATATCCGACGTACTGAAGAAAAAATTCTGAAAACATTTCAGGGCTGTAGGCGTTAACTTGAGAGAGAACACACTAAAATAGTTATAAATGTATCGTAAGACTTTTCTTGTGATTTTATACTCATAATCATCAGTAACGAGTGCTAACATCGGCAGCATGATTTCTAATGGGTGCATTTATTTTGTCAATCATTAGAAAAATGCGGCTCAGACATCCAGATATGCTCTGAAAATATTCAAAGGCTGCTCTTACGCACTTCCTCAACTCTCATGAATATTTGAAAGGGTTACATCTTTTCCAAAAGTGAGGGCAATTATTTTTTGTAAATAACAACGGGTGCCTAAACAAGGCATCAAATCATGGCATGACAATCGCCCGTAAGATTTCAATTCATCCGTCGCTGCAGAAATTCGTGATGAGCCGTTTCGTAGAAGCCTCCTCCACCCACAGCAAGTTTACAGGATCTCCACGCAGAATAAGGGTGGCAAGCATTAGCAGAAGGTCTGTTCATTAGTTTTCATTAGTCTCAGTGATTAATTCTCTTATTTGTTTCGGTTTGGTCGAAGAAAAAAAGGTAACGAATGAACCCGTGCCGCATTCCAGGTATTACGGGTCCAGCTAGGCGATGTTCTCATTTTTCCCTAGGTCCACTTCACCCTCGCCGCTTTTAAATTGCCTGATTTCTTAAGTGCCCGCACCTCGCCGGGGATATTTAGAGGGAAGGAAGGAACGCAAATGGGGATGAAGAGATGGTCGGGTGGAGAAGAGTGGGCGAGGTAGGAGGAGGTCGCTGGCTGGCGAATGAAATACGGAGACGCAAGAGGTGGTTAGCGGCGAGGGCGGAGGCCCAGGCCTTTAAAATCTGGGGGAGGGGCCGGAGGAGGAGTTCACCGACAATGATCATACAAAAAATTCACAGTGACTCATTGCTATAAATAGTTGTAAGAAAGCAATTCGTGGGAGAGGGATGAACTTCTCCAGCCCAAAATATTTACACTCCACCATCCGTATTTTGAATAAAAGTCGAAACAAAGCGATATTAAAAAACGGGCATGAAAAAATTGAATGCTTCGTGTACATAATGGAAGAACGAAAATTACAGATGGGGGAACTTACCATTTCAGATTCCGAAAATGGTATGGCATATGAAAACGGTATAAAACAATCGGAAAACGCAATAATCGCTTAAATATACTAATTTTCTTTCATTAAAACATACTATTAATACAATTTGAACATAGACACATTTCACACTTGTCTCCTACGTCAAAAATATCAGTAATATCTAGCGTTTCTTGACTCAAGGTTTACGGGTAGAATTGTTTTATTTAACAATAAAAAAATGTAGTATCCTAGATTGATTTCTAATAACTTAACCACAGGTTTCTGAGCCATAAAAGTGACTCAAGGGTCTTTTAAAACACACGAATATTCAACGATATTGCGCTTAAATAATCCCTTTAATTTACTTCCTCCTTACTAAGGAAGGTGAGACTGGACGTGGACAGGTTGATTCGCAGGTGACCGGTTTTCTCTGCGGAACCATGAGAAGGAATAAGGTGCGACCCGTGAGGGGGAAAAAAGAACAAAAAAACTCGTTCTCAAAGCGGGTGGTCGGGCAAGAAGAGCTCGAAAGGATCGTGGCACCTTTGTGCGAGCGTCCAAATCTTATAAGCGGAGGGGGAGAGGGAAGGACGGACGGAATAAAAAAATAATAAAAAAGAAAATTAAAAAAGAAAGGAGAAAATCCGAGCGAAACTTTTTTTTTCTAACTTTTTCTCTCTTTTTTTTTCTAAAGGTTACTCCATAATTAGGACACTCAGCGGCGGCGAGAGAGTCCGCAGAGGAGGAATAGGGGAAGCAGACTTGCCTTCCTCTTCCTCTCATTCTCCCTTTTGTTTCCGGCGAGACAGCGAAATGCTCCCTCCGCCACCCGGGAGGAGGAGGAGGGGTTTATAAAGGGGAGGGTGGGGGATGGATGCCGGAAGACGGGGGAGCAAGAAAGAACGGGACGGGCAGAGATGCAAGGGGAGGATGAGAAGTATCCGGGAAAAGCAGGGCTCGCTCGAAACTGCGAGATCCCAGGACGAAAAAACGTGAACGGGATCTCGGGGGAGGGAAGCGAAGGAGCTCGTTTTAGGTCAGCATCTTAGCGAGAGAGAGGAGCGGGAGAGATTTAAGAAGATCCTCCTCCGACGCTTATATCTCCAAAATTACCTCCCACTCGTCCACTTCCTTCCCCCCACCCCACCCCATTAACTCGAACCGCCACCGTTTAAGTGGATCCTACGGTCGCATTAAGGCAATGCCGTAAAAAATATGTAGGTATGAGAGTATACGTTTGGGCGGCTGTCATTCACGTCTGCACGTCTCAAAGCCGAATTTATTCGCCGATCAGCTCAAGTACCCACTTCCTTTCGAAAACGATCCAATGGAGAGTTGTTAATGAAGGTTTCGATTAACATGCCCTGGCTGTCAATTAAGACAGCTTGTTATAGTATGCTAACAAAATATTTCAAATTTCCAGAGAATCACCGATGACTTGTCTTCTTCTCTTGATTATTCCAAAAGAAGATGTTCAGATGTTAACTAAAGCAGTTTCAGTAAATGAAAACAATGTACAGGGAGACGCATTTCATTTTGAGACAATTTATATTTTGATTTGGATCATAATACATTTGAGAGATTATTCTCTTTAGTAATTCCCATATCTCACTTAAAGTCTACCGCTTCTGCCTCATACCCTTTTAAATAATATATTAGGCCAACATGGCTTTCTTTATGCCGTGTACTGGATGGGTGCTTTCGACATCTAATATAAGCTCATAATACGATGAAGGCACTCAAAAAAAAGGAGAATTTTAAAGTCAATCAAAACGGTGGCTTGGCTGGTATTTCAAAACCGGATTCGGTGACTTGCATATATTTTTCTGACCGCTGGAGATAATGGCTCAATTGTAATGGTTTAATTGCAATCGTTTACGAAAGAATATGTTGATTTATTTTATTCATAAAAAAATTGGCCACGTGAATCTCTCAGGCTATTATCGAAAATTAAGAATCACTGTTTAGGTTTAACAGTGCTGCGAATCGTCCCGAAAATAATACGGTGTTAGCTGCTCATCGCTCGTTTCAAAGATAAAGAGTGAAAAAATTAAAACCAATGAAGCCGTAATTGATCCTAACTCCCAACACTTTTCCAGTGCAGTAAGTCCTCTGAGTCGGTTAGCTCCTATCAGACCTTCCGAGAAGTCTTCAAGTAAAATGGCAACACAAAAGAAGGTTTCGAAGACAACTCCAAACTCCTCACGAATCTCCGAGTAAACTTGTTCCTGGCCACCTCGTCCAATTAGGCATGGGTTTCAATCAGAATTTAAAATTCCGAAGACGGAAGAATCGAGAAAAAGGGAGTAAAACAACATTTGAAGAGGGAAGATCCGTCTTGGAAGTTGGCCACGCTGGATTCGTCACGGAAATAATGCGAGCGATAAACTTCACGGGAACTAAAGACGGTTGACAAAGCCCGAGAAAAGCCGATTAATTCCACCTGATTAAAAGTAAATCTTAACGCGCATAAAAAATGTCGATAAAAGCTGAGTGGTACTTTTTCAAAACGAACAAGGCATTGTAATACTTATCTTAAATCACCCAAGTGTTAACAGAAGAGCTAACATATATTAACAGATTCATCGCATGGAAAATCCCCTCAGGCGACCAACCACTCAGTGAAGTTATCTGTTAACAGAGCATTGATAGTGTTACTCCTAACGGTGGATAGAGTCTCGTGGTAACCGTTACGTGAAAAATTTCCCTCGTAATTTTTATGCTGTGCCTTTCTCAGCCGCTGCAAGTAATTCGAGTGCAATTTCGGGTGATTCTTCTCCAAGAGCGCCAATTCTCCGTTATGCAGTGCTCAGCTCTTTGCTGCCTTTGCCTCTTCGCTGCTCCCTCCCCTCGCCACGGCTCGCCGCTTCCCACTTACAACCCTCTCCCTCGCCCGCATCTCGCCTTTTGAGGCCTCGAGCGACCCACCCAACCGACGGGTATCCGCGAATGCATCCGACGTCACCGCGCGCACGCAAAGTGATGTGTGGTGTGGAGTGCTAGCCCCACGGTGACAGAGCAAAGGTCCGAGGACCTTGTAAGGATTGTCCCCACTCCCCGTCCACACCGCGTCTCCTCCGCCCATTGGTGACGGCACCGCCTTCCGAGGAATCACCAAGGGGTAGGAGATGGAGTTGTGGCTACATTTTAGACTTCCAATCCCTATTCGAACTCCAGCAGTGGAGGCATTTATCATTGACACCCCATTCCTAAGAGGCCATTCAAGTACAGTAAGTTCTCGATTCACATGGATTCGATGTTACGACTATACTAGCAAGGGTTGTCGGAAAATTTTTCCCAGTTTAATGCCAATTTAATGGGACATATCTTCATATGTTTCAGTTTTGTTATAGTTTAGACATATGCATCCTTTCTTATTGAGCCATTTATTTCAATATCTTTTTGAATGAAGGTAAAAAATGAACTTGGGAATTAACGACTGGGTAAATTGAAGTAGTCACGCAAATCTGGTTCCGTTTTACGTCGTTTCGTTTTACGTCGTTCCGTTTTACGTCGCAATTCTCCTGCACGCATCTGCGATGTAATTCGAGGACTTAATGTATTACGTAAAACGTTTTTGAGGGTGGGGGGTTGGAATCATCTTACATTGACTTATGTAGGGGGAAGCAGGTGTCTGGAAACAATTTAAGTAAGATTTTTGTCCCCTCTTGAAACACTGCATTGCTTCCGAATGAAATTTCGCAGTAACGGGGAGCATCTGCTCGTTAGTGGCGTATTTTCCGTATTCTCACCGCTACACCAATGCTCCTATTCTGTCGATACAATTATCGAACGTCTTACGAAAGACTGAGTGGGAGGGGGGGTTGGGAAAATCTTACATTGTCTTGCATAGGTGTGAGGGTCGAAAATTGCATGCATCGTCTTACGCAATACTTGAACGGCCCTAAGTTTCCTCCAACAATCACTTCGAATACGACACTCGGTCCGTCGGATCGAGCATAGATATGAGGAATTCTGGTCAACTTTTGCTATGAGTGAGTAAGCTTATTCCGAAGAAGCTTGGTCTGGTTTCTCCCGTCTCCCTTGTAATATTGTAGATATTTTCAACCATCCTTCCAATTGTTACAAAGGCTTCCGCGATTTTCAAGTGATTTAGAATTTTTCGGGTTCTTTCCGCGCTGCAGAATATTAATGGACGACCGTTTCACCGGCATTATCAGGTCTGAAAACGCAACGCAAGTGCCTCGCCGGACTAACCAGTAAAATTCTAAATTACATCCCTCACATCCTTGATGATATATCGATGCTCCTTCACCAATCACTCCCTCTCCTTCAACCACAAGGCATCTCGGAAAATATTCTGGTAGGGATTCATTTATCTCGGTTTTTAAAATAATTCACTATGCTCGCCGTGATTCGAACAAAACGAGGAGTCGTCCTTGAATATATATTTCTCCGTGCCAAGCTGAAGCCCTAAACACAGAGAAAAGAATTAGTACGTGGAATTTTATCGACGCCTAACTTTTCGAAGTTATTTTCATTAAAAATGGGATATAGAACACCCCTCATGTCACTGAGACCTGGGGCCTTATACAGTAAGGATTCGACGCGGTCGAACCTCGGTAAATCCGTGGATGTGACGTCGAATCCCCCAAAAAATCTTAACTTTCGAATGCTCCCCTTTGAATTTTACGTGGCTCTGACGTCAAATTTCGTCACTGTCAAGACTCGGAAATCCCGAGGATATACAGAATAGACCCCCTGACATTCAGAGCCTATGTCTACAAATACCGGTGGCCAGTCCGAGATTTCGAGTGTCTTAAACTGTAGTGACAGACAAGTACGAAGATATGAGCTGTTAAGCCAAAGTTTCGGCCAGAAACCTTCTACTGGAAAAACCGGTCAATGTTTCGCGCAAGATCAAATTTATAAAATTTCAATCATTATTGATTAAACGTAAACTCTCTAAATGATAACAGCCTAGATTGGAGACAGTCGCACAAATCAGTTATCACGGGATGCAGGTACGCTTGAGTATTTCGAGATGAGCATCTTATTTATTTTCATCGTATTTTCCACCAAGCCCACATTTTGGACGGAACGAGCATTTTTCATGTGGTTAATGACCGACGTGAGATACGGATGCGAATTCTTAGTCTCAAGAATTGTCAAGGAATACAAAGTAGTAATCTTAAAACTATTTTTATGAACATCGATCACGGTTTTTCCCACAAATTCTGATTCTAACCTTCGACTTATGTCCGAATTCTTCGAGCTGGCGCGCTGCCCACCGAGCCACTCTTTTGCCACTTAATCAAGTTAACTCTTGTGGGTGAGAAACCGATGTTTCCGAGAATCCCAAATGTCCTTAGTCTTTAAGCCCCTTAATGGCTGCGCATTGGAATGATTTTTGGAGATCATCCAGGTTTACGGTTCCAAATTTAAAAAATCCGGTGGCCCACATCGACGGGGGAGAAAAATGTCCACGTGCTCCGTGTATCACCACCAATAGGTACGAGGGATAAACGATGTGAATTCAGGATAACACCGTGGTATCCCAGGGATTGGATGCATTTTTTCCTCACAACCACCACCCTTCTCGCGAGTGGTACTCCCGCAGTCCTGCAGGAGTGGATAGGGGGGGATGGTTGGTAGCGCGGAGCGTTCCTCGAGCCCTGTTCAGACGACTGCTGCAGTTTCCACTCCCTCCACGAGCGCACAGAGTGAGAGAAGAGAGGCCTCCCCTCTTGTCTCCCACCCCTTCACCTAAATCCCCTCCCCCCACCTCTCGCCCTTATCCTTTTCTCCCCCTTACCCTCCGCCTTATTAACGCCCCTCTTCTTGCTACAGAAAAGATATCGACTTTTTTACTTCGTCGCGGCAGGCTTTTCATTCGCCTTCATCTGTTGTGGCAATTTGCGGAAACGATCCCTCCTAACCGCGAATTGCCCGCACTACGAGGAGAAAATTTGATGTGAAGGATTCGAAAATACTCTTTTTCTTCAGTTAACACTATTACTCTGAAGTAAAACTGAGTGAGGACGGTGTCATTCGATGTTTATCAAATCTTGATTGGCTTGTGCCAGGTCTCAACAGAGCTCATCGAAGTGCTCATCAGCGTCATCGAAGTCTTTCGTTTGGAAAAGTTCATCTGATTCCATTCACGTCATTTCTGCGTGGATTAAAACATGAGGATTTTATATACATGCCTCCTAAAATTAATAAATTTTACTAGTAGTCTGCTATCCCTTGTGAGCATAATGAGGGTTAGTTCATCAAATTAAATTTGATAGAATTTTACATCGTTTGCTTGCATCGTTCAGTTTCCATAGTTTGAACCCATGCGTGTACGAGCTGATGTGTTTTTCAAATCTCTTCTAACGGAATTTCAATTCGCAGCCAAAAGTTAACGCAAAAAA
The DNA here is from genome assembly GCA_963169105.1 of Ceriagrion tenellum. Lineage (NCBI taxonomy): Eukaryota > Metazoa > Arthropoda > Insecta > Odonata > Coenagrionidae > Ceriagrion > Ceriagrion tenellum. The sequence goes on along the minus strand of OY720636.1, from coordinate 25,743,845 downwards.
AACATGGTTATACATCTATGGAATGCATGAAAGGTTCAAACGCAGTTTCCATCAGACACTGACCACTTTTACTCCGATCTGTTGTAGGAGAGCAAGAGTCGGGAGGTGGTCGCTGAATGACCAAAGGGACACACTTCGCTATCGAATCAGCACCTCTCGGAGAACTTCACAGAATGACTCAGCCATGGGAGAAATATATCTTTTCATAGAGCCTCGGAAAAATTTCGGCACGTTATTTTCGCGAATTGACCCATCACGGACGGCGGTATACAGTCTTTAGGGAAAACTCATTTCACAGTGCTTCACCGCTCCGTTCACTCTTTCCGGATAAACCCGAAATGCTTTTCGCCCAAACAAACTCCGAATCGCCAGTTTCCACATCCGCTCCGACTCCTAGTCTTCCACCTTCACTACCCCTCCCCCCCGGCGTTTACTTCGGCCTCCTCCAGTCCATCGCACACAGCTACGCCTTTATTTCTCAGAATGGAAACACTCCTCACACTGGCTCACCCCTCATAAGCTTCTTCGTGACATTTCACCACCACGGCCCATCCTACTCTTTCATTTCACTTCCCGTGAGTGGCTGACTCTCTTATCTCGCTCAACGAAATCTTCCCCAGCCTCCGGATCTTCAAGACTTACTTTCTCAAACATAGTAACTCGCACCTGAGAGAAATTGAATTTCACTCTTCAGTTCAACTAGAGATCGCAAGTAGATTCAGGAGTCTCTTACCACTTGCAACATACTGCTGTATGTGTTAATTCTTGCAATATACTGCTATATGTGTTGCTTCTCGGAATGCAAGTGCCTTTCGGATATGATAAATACACTTTCCAGTGTGGATCAACCAGACTCAAGAAATGTTCACAAATTTCACTCTTGAAACGCTAGCCGGCTTTAGCAAGCGTGGTGAGGGATTTAGGACATTGAAAAAAAGGACCATTTTTCAAATCCCAAGAGATATTTTTGGTTTGAAACCCCTGGATTGAGCATTATGGAGGTATAGTTAAATAATACTGACAAGCTCAACCCATACCAATTATTCTAATAAAATTTCAACAGAAAGAAGTATATCGTTGACGTAGTAGTTAGCTGAGGTATGATAAATCTTGCGTAGATAAATAAAAATTTATGGCATCAAAAAAACTCTTAGTTAGGTTTCCGAGTACATCAAAATACGCAATGAAGTACAATTAGAAACAGAACGAGATAAGATTAGTTATGCTTGTAAGCACCTACATCATAAGTTTTGATGGAGGGTGATGACAATATTTTACCTAACAACAAGCGTAGAGCAGGTAGCAGCAGTTTATGTTTCCTTCAGTCGAGGAAATTGAGCACTTAAACGTTCCCAGGCCAGCTCCCTATTTAGTTAGAGAAGTTAGCTCGATTAGAAGAGCGGCGTTGTACCGCAAATCCATGGGGACCTGGCCCGTGAGCCGTAGGGTCACCTTCCCTTGGTTTAGAACTTAATGGACCGGCAGAGGAGAATTTTCCGGTCTGTTTCCCGAACTCAAGTCGCCTCCGCCCTCTACTTTAAGGTATTAGTACACGACAAATAGGTAAATACAACTACATTTTCCGCGTTTTTCCTACTTCCATGCATCTCAGTTCACTTCTCCGCAAAAAGAGGCGTTTGGGAAGGCAGGCAGGAGGGTGGACAGGGGGAGGGGGTGGACCACCACATGACCCGAATGCGCCCATACAAGCGCCCGCCCCCCAGCTACTTCAACCCCCGCCCCCTCGCATTATAGTCGACCTACAAAAGGCACGGCCGGTCGGCCGGCCGCCTCATGCCAATACTACGCCCCCCCCTCCCAATCTATCGCCTCCGACACTCCCGACCGCCTCTCACCCACCCTCGGGGGCCACTCCAATCCCTAACGCTTCCCCCGTTCCCTCTCTCCCTTCTTCCTCCCCTCAAGTGGCCCCGGAGGACGGGGTCTCATTACCTCCGCACCACTCCCCTCTCCCTCCGCACTCATCTGATTCCACTCCTACCCAGTGCCCCCCCCCCCCCCACTACAACCTCCCTCTACCGAGAGGGACAAAATTTTGTTGCTTGGTTATCTAGAGAGGCGACCGACAACTGAGGTCATTTGCGCCGTTAACGATAGCGGGGTAGGTTGTTAATGGAGTGATTATTTTTGGAATGGAGAATGGGCGGAGAGAAACACGGCGTCGGGATTGGCCCTTTAACGGATAGCATCTGGGAGGCCAAAAATAACGTACCATTCGAAGGGCAGAGCGCTACTCTCGAAATATTTTCGGCAAATAATTCAAGTAAGTATCGGCTTCCACAGAAAAAAATCTCTCCTCAGTAGATGAAGCCAGTATCTACCACTCCAGCCCTATCCCCGGAAAATGTCTTGAGTGTAGACTATACAGTAGAGTGATTTTTAACATCGCTCTTCGATGAAAACGTGAACTCATCTGCATTTGCACGTCCCTGGCGATTTTCAGATCTATGAATAAAAGGCATCACGATTCCGCCCAGGTGGATAATGATTGGTATACATATATCCCTTTTAGCGCTAATACAGTGAAACACTGAACCTAAATGATGGTATTTTATTTCGCAATCCTGCGAAACCCAATGCACAGAGTTCATATAGTACACCGCCTAATTTATTAGGTCCATCCAGTAAATCTTTTTATGGTTGTAACGAGTCCTTCAAGGTTACACAGCTTTTACTTGAATTAAATCCCATTTTCACAGTGTCCGTAAACAATGCGGACAAGGATACGGAAAGACGTTCTCAGGTGAAAACTGAAATGGATTAGCATGCGGATAACCTATCGGCACCGGCGCAGTACAGAATTGCGCAAGTCACATCCAGGAAAGGTCAAGCAAGAAATACTGAGCACTCCTCAAAAAACGTATCGGAGTTTCACCATATTTCAACCAACGTCGACAGTTCCAGCCGTCAAAGCTCCATCTCTCGATTCATATCTAGAGAAGATCTACGTTCCGGAGAGCCACAGGCCCTCTCGCAGTCCCCGCTGAGCGGGCACCTTTCGATGGCACCCACCTTCCCTTCTCCCTCCCGTTTTTCCTTTGCTTGGTGAAGGAAAATCCACCAGTGGGATCCAATTCCCCCGCGGCATTTCCCTGCTTGCTTGTTTCATTATAGCGGGCTCACGGGGATCAACAATGAAAGCGGGAGGGATTATTATAACATGGAGATAAGGGTAAAAGACTCGAGGTCTATGCCAAGAGTCACCATGGGAAGAATTTCTCAGATTCGGGGGTGAGAGCAATAGGCCCGCCAACAAAAGCCATTAAATGTGATGCTCGATTACCCACATTTTCCTGACTTATTTCCAATCCATATTCGTCTCCCTCCATCGAAGCGAGAGTGAACGATACTAACGGTAGGATACACTGTTTGCCATCCCAACTTATTAACTGCATTGTTACCGGAGATTCCATCATTATAGGTCACAAAAGAGAATTCATTGATTTATTCACACCAAGTCAACACATGGATTGATTATACGGTAAATTGGTACTATTGTATTCATTACTTGCAAATTTAATCATTAAGTATTTTTCTTTTCCTAAACTCCAACTCTGCTCAAAATAGAAAAGAAATGTCTCCTTAATGGAAAAAGGTCACAAATGACCCCTAGATCACAATCCGAGATAAGTGCGAGAATTTTTATCACCTAGCAATCGATCACTTTAAAATAACTGAAAATCGTTTGGAAGCAATGTACCTAAAGCTTAGTTTGGACACCTGGTGTCGTCCCGGTATGGCTACAAAGAGGTAAACTCAACCGAAGTGATGGACTGAGTCCTAAGGGGAGGAGAAAAAGAATACATTGAAGAATTATGACGTTATGGATAAGGAGATAGTGTGGTAAAGTGTTTATTTTCGTCGAATATTTATAACTATTATACACGGTCATAAAACCGATGAAAACTTGAGCGAATTGATTTCATCTCTCAATTCACTTAAAACGAACTCACCATAAAACAAAACAGTCACAATACAAGTAATGAATATCGCACAAACGGCAGCTTACACACCCCCAAGTGACAGAATAATTTAAGTCACCTAGCATCTCGGAGCGATTTCCAAGGCGATCAGAGCAGGCAGCTGGTATGTCAGCCGACGGGCGATATATATATTTTATGGTGAGTGAGAACTCAAAAAAATCCATAACTCATAAACGTGCTGAAAAAGAAACGAAAGAGTCAGAGCTATAAAATTGATTAGACGTATGGCACGCTTTCAGACACGGTTGTTTTCAGGCGACTCTGGCATGGCAGAGGGATAAGGGACATAGCGAAGAGGCTGCTAGATGAAATACACGATACAGTTGTCGTAAGAAGAGTTGCCCGTGGCGAGTGGAAATAAATTGAAGCGCTTTCCTTCGCCATCCTTAGCGTCCGCCCACATCTGCTTCGGAGAGTGAGGAATGAGGTCCCCGCTGCTTGCATCCCGGGGAACAGGCGCCGTCCATCGGGGCGCCGCTGCCCGATCGCTGCGGGGCGCCGCCGGACCGAGCCGCTCCCCCCCACCCCCACACCCCACCTCCTCTTCTCCATGCGATACCTCCAGTTTATCTCCCCACGATCACCTCCGAGAGGATCCACCCTCCGAGGTTAAGGGGTGCCAAGACTACTCAATGTTTCACGAACGCAGTTTTGCTATATACATTTCGCATGCATGCGAAAGAGAGATGTTGTTTCAATCCAGCAAGGCTTAATCTCACCAAGACTGCGAGCATTTGGGGCATCATACGCTGCGAGCATCCGTAGAGTTTTAATTCGTGAATTGAATACGGAGTTGAAGAAAGCCATTTTTGCCGTTTTTAACTCTTCCGAACGATTAAAAAGTGTCTCATCCAATTGGAGGGACTGAGATTGGAGCTCAGAAAGATTCGTTCCGGTCGATCTCAGAAACTGAATGTATTTTAATATTAAGATGGCGCATCACTAAGAGGAAAAATCAACTCATATATTAGAGTCAGCATATGTACATAATCGGGAAAAAAGACAGATCTAGGTGAAGGTGGTGTTTGAAACAGCCTGATGGCCTGTCAAATGAGGAATTGTATCCATCACCACTCACTGAAAGCCTAGGGGAGAACTTTACTTTTCGAGCATCGTCGTTCAATTTTTTCCTTGTTGCATCGGTTTTAAAAACAACCTGCTAGTGTGCGTTTGATTTAGATTTACTTTCAATTTGGTGGAATGAGTACAGCCAAGTTTACACTTGTGATAAATGTCTCATGACTGAAAAAATTTTTCGAACTGTAGACGTGTCGAGATAAAGAGAGGGTAGGTTCTCACGATTGAAGATATAAATAACAACTGCGTAAATGAAACTCCTGTGTAGTTATTGAAAAGTCTACTCAAAGAAGTTCATTTCATGAAAGTTCGGATAGGGTCGGGAAGCGTTCCCCCAATATAGCAGGTAAATGAGCACGGCGCTCGATCTCTCACATAAATATGTTAGACCGAACACATTCAAGGGGGCGGCAATGCGGTCATCTTTTCGTGTGACGGCACCGTTCGCGCTTCGACTGGTCGCCGCTCGTCTTGAATGCAAGCGAGCCCTCTCCTCTTCCATCCTCCTCCGCTTGCCTTCTCATCCGCCCACACCACACTATCGACAACTCCCTTACACCAGCCAGGGCCCTGCTTATCTGCCGTCTTCACTTCCGGCGGCCCACGAGTCTCGCCCACCACGCCTTCAATCTCGCCAAGGAAACTTCCCTTCCACAATTATTCTCCCGAGACGCTCTCTCGACTTCCCCCCCTCCATTTCCCTCAGACACGCTTGCGAGACATGACTCCTCGTGTCAATCCTGAAGCAAGCCTCAAAGCTTATGTTTCTCAATGAGAGTATTCATTCTCTACCAGTCATGCTATTAGATTAAACTCGAGCTTGAGAGGTTTCACTTAGTCCTGGATTCGATCAAGTTTTGAGTTTGATACAAGATTATATTCGGTTTCTCAAAAAGTCTGAGACTTAACTATTAAACAGGTATGATGCTTCAAAGCTGGAGTGAATAAAACCAGTCAGAGAAACAATGGCAATATGACTGCTGTTTTGCCTAAGTACAGGACCATCTTTATAGGACCAGGTGAATCAGCATCATGAAAACATCCCAACCAGAGTTCAATTTGGAATTAAATCCACCTCGAGTGTCTCGACCTTTGGCGTCATCATACATTCTTTCGAGACCACTAATTCAATTTTGTTATAACAGGCAGAGCAGAAGAGCAAAATGAATTACATTAACACTATCACACAATGCAGAGCAGGTGGTTCAGCTCATTTCCACTTCAGGAATCCCCAGAAATCAGCTCATTCCGGAAGACCAGAGAATTTTATTTATGGACTTTCGGGAGAATTGGACAAAAATGTCCGAAGAGGCGTAATCTGGGCTCCACCCGAAAGCCTCCATTCGGTAGCCTAACGCTCAACACAATTTCTACACCGCCGTACTTTTCGCCTCGAATTTGATCAGTATTACACATATGTACATATGCTTCAAGGCGCCATGATTGGTCCCTTTCTTCAAGGCAATACGTATGGTATGGATTATACCCAATGTCAAAGTTACTGGCGTTTTCCATTTCGTGCGGCTCGACTTTTGCACGACGCCGTTCTTATCACTTTGACAAGTTGATAAGATTAAAGAAATTCCGTTGGCCATTCGACCTTCACACATGACTTACAAATCTCAATCCACAATTGAGTATCTTAAAATTACTTTTAAAGCCGTTAAACTGTTTTGTTTATCAGCTCAGGGCATGGATATCCAGTGATAATATGTCGCGAAAAGACAACTAACGTATCTGACCAATCAAAACAAGCAATAGCATCGTTTATCATACGACAGAAGAGTTATTCTACGATAAAAGCTAAAATAACGCTGATAAATAAGCGGTAGTAACTGCCACTGCGTCTACTTAACAACATCTTATCCAAACGCTTGCAATAAACGTGTTAAGATTCTAGAGATGGAATTTATGTTTCTACTAAACCCGCACGCAATTCCGATTGTACACGATACTGTACCAACTTCATCAGAGTCGAAAAGAGAATTTCGACAGGAAAAATCAGTACATATTATCTGGAAGAAGTGAAAATAGATTTAGGGCTATTACCCAACCCACCAAATAATTTTTTACTGAAGCGTAGCGACGGATTATTATGCAGTTTTTCGTTGTATATATTTTGCGTCGTGATACTATTCCTTCACTCTTACACCATCGCGTCGGCCCGCAGGGTAGAACGCAGATGAAGTCCCATTCGCTTTTCAAAATTCTTGGAAATGGTTTTATCACACGTACGACACCGAGGATCCCAAAAAGTAGGTCTTTTATTTCACTGCTATAGAAGTTTTGATCATGATAATGGCTACAGGTAGTATCTCTGGCGCTTGATTTAAAATTAGCCAAAATTTGAAAGCTTTTCCATTCATCCTCTCTTTAATTCTAATATTGTACCCAGAATTCATTCCTTTCTACGAAGATACTCCCTGCATGCATATGAGATAAGGTGAGTACCACTACCGAATTTTTATTGTCGGTGGTATTCGTCTTTGATGCCATAACGGTTTCCTCCACGCTCTTGGGACTCGATTACGGCTATTTTCTGAAGCCTCGAAGGGAAAACGTTGATGTTTTTTCCTTTCGCGTACACCGCTCGCGGCGGATTACGACCGGATGAGGAGATAACAACCTGTAATTTAACTCTCCCTTGTCGAATTTTTGTTTATGACGAAGATTTGAATACAGTGCTACTGCCATTGATCCGATCCTCATTTGTGTTTTTCTAAATGTGTAAACACACGAGCTTCGTGATTTAAAAAAATAACTTTATTTTCATTCTTAGGTGTGGTTACCAATCGGATGCATTATACGGTAATCGGCTTTAACACAGCTGGAAGAATCTAACTCCTTGGAAAAAAATACAAGTCATTCTACGACTACTCATCAACTACGGTGAGTCAACTGCATTTTAATTATGTCCATCATTTCACATAGGTGCCATAGTTTTAACCGAAAGACACATTAATTAGCGGGAGGCGTTTTTCGTATGACTGCTACTTCATTTTTAAGGCTTTGAGGCAAAATTGCACTTTTATCAGGCGCAAAGAATCATTATTGATCATTCGATTTGCCATTATTTAATAAAATACCTCTCAGTTTTTGTCAAAGAACAATCAAGCTAGTGAAATGCTTGAATCCGCAACCTTTCCAAATATGACAAAAGGGTCACTTAGGGGACCCTAACATGATTACACGACACCATAACAGAAAAAAAGGTTTTATGTGTTTGAAAAAAAGAAAGGGACGTAAAATCGACAAGCGTCGGGAAACATTAGATCAGCGAGTACAAGGTTTGGCAACGCTGTGACGGTCACATCAGAGAAGGACACGCCGGGGGATGGCGAAAGAGAGAGAGAGAGGAGGTGGAATGGATGGTGCATATTCAGTTTGTGCGTTTTAGTGTCGGAGCGTATTTCATAAATAAATGCACAGCGAACGGGCCAAGAGAAGGGAAGAGCTAACGGAGTATGAAATCCGGTTGGGGGAAGGGAGACTGTGGAAAATATCGGCCGTGGCGAGTGTGTGTGTGTGTATGCTTCTCCGATTCCAATTAAAAAGGTTCGTTTTGGGGGAGGGTGGGGAGAGGTGGGAAAGAGAGGGAAGGGTGATGTGGAAGCCATTGGAGAGAGGAAAAGGGATTATGGGAGAGCGGGCGTTGAAAGCCATGTTACCGTTTTCGGGATGGGCTCTCGCTCGCCCGTACCTCTTTTGACGCGAGCAGACCCATTTTATTGTCAAATGCAACCCGGTCTGCAGCGACAACCGACCCGCTGCGCATTTCATTTTTGGTGCCATTTTAATTTTTGTCCATTCTTATACTGCGTAAGTTTTCGCTGACCTCGACCCAATTCCCGACAAATCCCGAGCCAAGCCTCTTATACAGAGTAGAAGAGGGGTATATTTCCTAAAAATTGGTCAACAAGGGCAAATGGCTAGCAGCTGTGCGCCATTGTTTACTTCAACTACTCTGCAAGCACTGCGCCTACTACGCTAAATATAAGACGAACCTACCTTCGGGAGATAAATATATGTTCACTTCCACTTCTCACATTCACCTCTTTCCAGCCTCATTATTACCAATTCCATTAGACTATATTCCACCGCAAAGTTTTGTTTTGTACATCAGTCCCCCAATGGCTTTTGTGAGATCAATACATTTCCAGCCATTGGCAATCATGAAGTAATTGGTGACGAGACCGCGCAAATGAGGCGAAGAGAGATGAAAGCATTAAAGGCCTGTCCTCGTGCTAATTAATTAAAATACATAAAGCTTATTTTCAAGAACACAACTTTATTGTATCTTTATCAGAGTAATCTGATAAATTACTTCGGCTTACGATAAATACTATATTCTTTCCTACAATACTAATTTCCTACCACTACTGATGAATTCGTAGCGGATAAGGGCTATTTATAGTTAATTTTGCGCTTCTAGAAGAAATCGACTTCTTAGCTACGTTTTTTGCGCAAGGCATTGAAAAAATTTCCTCGACGACAAATTCGCTTTTAATTACGAGGTTATCATACGGTAATCCGGTCTTTAAAACTAAATGTAACATAAGTGTGCAAACACTGGATACTGATTTCTCACCCAAAAGTAGGAATTATGATGACATAATTACAATGAATAAAATCAAATATATCATTAAGACTTTCATAAAGTTTTAAAGAGAAAAAGCGTGAGCGTGCAATTAAAGTAAAAAAATGATTAATGACGTAAAAATTCGGCCAGATTTTTAAAATTGGGTCTCTTTGAGGTGAGAGTTGGCAACACTGGATGCATGAAATGACGTCGATACTCGCCGCCCCCCCTTCCCTGGCCCCCCACACCCTTCCCAATCTTGCTCCCCTCCCTACTCCCTTTGGATCCGATATAGATAATGTGCGCCCGCCGTCATCAATTATTAGCCAATTGGAGTCAATTTCAATTTCCGCCGGAATAAAAGTAAATGACCAGGGGAGACTTTCCGCCGTTGCTACGATCCGGTGAACGAGATATGCACCTGATACGTATTTTATAATTTCCTTTTATTCCGACCCGGTCCGGAATTAGAGTGCTCTGCGGGATCTTTCCAAATTGGGGCGCGGGGCTTTATCCAGGAATTGAACAAGCGAAAGCCACGCTAAGAGAATTAGAGTGAGCAAGGGGATGAAATTTAACGGACGTACTTTTAAAATAAGAACGAGGGGAAAAAAGATAAGAAAATATAAACGGAATTATATTCTAGAAATTACAGTTATGCAATTTAATAACTTTCCAATTGATTCTAAACACATCCCAAGTCGTATGCATTCGTTAAATCTGAGCCATAACAATCAGGAAGAGAGAATTAAATCCGGAGAAAATATTTCATTTTTACCACGTTTTTATTAACTCGCTTTCTTGTCTGTCTGTTTGTCTGATCGGTACAAATTTTGCAATCGATTTTAAGCTAACATATCTATGAGTTAGAGACTTGAAATTTTAAACATGGCTCATAACTGGATGACAATGCAATAATATGCAATAAAAATACATATATAATATAGTACTATATAATAATAATGTTATACATAATGATAAAAATTAGCACCGGGGGAAAAAGCCTGTGTCATCGAATGCAACAGATACTACTGGCGAATCCATTCGTATTATAGTAAAACACAGATAATAATTGTTTTAAATAAAGAACATTTTAAACAGCCACGTTTTTAAAACCAACTGAGAAATATAAAATTATTTCTCTTAGCGCAATACAGATTTATAACTCCATACATATCCCTAACCTCATACGGATTATCCTGAAAATTCGTGATTATGAATTTTAATAGCTATGAAAATACTTGTAAGATTTAAAACGAAAAAAGTGGGGCGTATTTAATAGATAATAGAGAGGAGTGTAGGGAGGAGCTTTTCTATAACAAACTCACACAACTGTTCATATCATTTGCAATACAATAAAATTGTTAGTGACTTAGGCGAACTATTCATGCATCAATCATGTATTTCACACGCCCCACGTTTTTCGTTTTACATCTTACAAGTATTCTCATAGCTATTAAGGTTCACAATCACACATTTTCAGGAAAATCCGAATGTGTTTAGGAAGCTGTGTGGGGTTATAAATCTGTATGGGGCTAAGAGAAATAATTTTATGCATTTAGTGGGTTTCAATAACGTGGTGGTTTAAATTTTATTTAAATAATTATTTTTACTTATGGTCTATATCTTTTTCCATATCAACAGATATGAGTCATTATTTACGACGAGAAATCCTGTATATTCGCTGGTCAGATATGATTGTTACTTTCAGTGAAATAATAACACAGCAATAGGAGCATGCTATGGATAGTTTCATTTGCGAGGAGAGATTGCACTGGAAATGGGCTCTCCTCTTCGTATTCCCTGGACCGTAATCGCCTTTGCACGTCGAATTGAAAGTCTGCCCTCAAAATAAAAAATAGCATTTCGGTCAGAGGCAATGCAACCTAAATAGAAAAAAGAGGGAAATGGAGCCAGCGATTACGAGTAGATGTCTTTGGAGAATATGTAGAAACGAAATTGAATTGGAGCCCATTGAAGTTATTGAGAATGGACCATCGAACGAAGCACAATTCTCGGCTGGAAAGTTTTCCTTAACTTCGATCAAAATGTGTGAGCACATTCACAATCAACTCAACGGCACGAACTGTTCAGACTAAACTGGACTAATTTTTACACTAATTTCTTGGAAGTCACGGATTCTTTCTCAAAAATTCTCTGCTCTGTCCTCCACTTTCAGCGACGACATCAAGTTGCCAAACCTTGAGTTGACTCAAAATGAGAATAAACCTAGTTATAGTTCTCAGGAAAGAAACGCTAATGTTTTTCATCAGACATTTACGAACACATTTCGCCATTAAATAAACCTTAATTTATTCAGCACCCAAGTCCCTTGCCCTCGAGTGCTTACTTACTCATTCCGCTGAAAGAAACTCCATGCACTCCGAAAGCATTCACATGGGAGCATTTACGAAGGAGCAGAAAGTTAACTAGTCCCTCTCAATACATATCCTTATTACCCCAAACTATAAAGTATATGAAATGAATCGTATGGTTAAAACTCAATGTTAACGCTTTCATTAGCTCAGAAAAGCGAGGCTGCTTCGAGAAATATACGTTGTATTTCGCGGAAAAAACATGGAATGGTCTTGAAAAATTACCGTCTCTAAGGAAATGGAAAACAATCATTCCTAGAAAAAACTAACAGAGGAATATTATTTATAGGAAAAGGAAAGAAGTGAACCAATTCCAATAAGCATTTAAGTAATCACATCGGATCTTTGATTCAAAAACTTATTTTCACAAGTTTTTTCCATGCGTTTTACCCTCTCATTCACCCAACGGAGTACCTATAAAGGCCCAAAATCCAATTCGGGAAAACTGAGTTACGACGAAAGATGCAAATAAATTGAATGAAATGTCGACAGGCTAGAGTAATCGATATTCCGAGATATCGTGTCTCGAGTACAAACGATATAAACCTATCGGTCAGGAACTTGTAAACTCCAGGCCTTGGCATGTTATCAATCAGCAATCCCACCGACGAGCAAGTTAAAAAAAGGAAAGGATCGCCCCGTGGGTCTCAAAAACGGTCAAATAGCGCCATGGAATAAAGGACATGACATCCGCACTGGCGGAAACGTAACTGGCATTCGGTTCTACGACGTGGATGGATTGGAGTCACATTGGCACGCACGAGCTCGTTTGTGTGCATGCGTCCTGATCATTTTTCATCATCGTAATTTGATTGATATTTCTTCCCTCTCGTCCCACAGCGCCCGCGTATGAGTGCATGTTTTGTCATGATCCGTTAACTTTCTTAAACCTAGACGAATGGGCATCGAAATTGGCGAACCTTAATGTTTACGTCTGCTGAATATTAGTCTTAATTCAAAGAGTTGAAAATTAAAATGGTGGTCATGATCCATAATTATTTTAACACAGGAGAGCCATTCTAAGAATAGATAATTGACTTAAAGCCATACGAGATAAACGATTACAGTTTTACTGGCAGTTGATGAGGAATCTGTTCGAAAAAAGTTAAATTTTTACATAGATGACCAGAAATTGACCACTGTAGTCCTAATATTATTCATACTTTTCTCGGCTTTATAAACCATATTTTCTCGCTCACATTTCATTGGACTGTATTTGTGGCAGAAGCCTTTTTTTACATCAAGCAGACAATTTGCGGATCACTGTCTCCGATGGTAAAATCGAGCAACTGTAACTGCAACAAATTTCGGCGACAGGAGAATTAGGGAACGCGCAGGAGTGTGGGCATGACAAATGAAATCAGAACGGCGCCGTCCCCCTCTTCTCGCAGCGACTGCCACCACTACCGTGATTGATTTTAATTGAGAATTCAATTTTAGGCCTTGCCCGGGACAATTACTTCGAAGGCACTCGCCCGATCCATTTGGAACGGCGCATCCCAACAGCCGAGACTACGGAAGTGGGTCGCAGGCGCAGGTACGGCGGAAAACAAAGCCATTTTTTCAGCCTTCATCGTTTTACTCCTCTCCGTTTTTTTCTTTTCGAAAAGGTCAGACGAGTGATGGAAATGGTGGCGCGGGGTTTGCTGGAACGGGGGAAGAAGGCAAGAAGAGAGACGGCAGGACAAGAAAGCTTTCCGAAAATTTGTAATTAAAAAGTCTCTCCGGCAAGAATGTGAAAGTAAGAGAGGCGTGACTCGCCGAGGATTCAAGTGCCCTGAGAAAGATAATTACTTCATGGATTCGTTCCCTCGCCACTCGGAGGAATTTTAAGTCACAGGAGCCGTTCCCAAACATGGCGGTGCTTTCCTTAATTCCTTCCCGGGCAATAACTCCGTGGCTGGTTGAGGGAATAAAGACTCCTCCTTTTACGTACATTACGGAAATCCATTGTTGGAAGCTGCGGAGTAATTAGGGAAATGAAATGTCCCTTACTTTCTAGATAGGTACCTACTGTGAGGAGAAATATAAGAAGAGAGTGGGAGAATTGCTTTGCATTCAAATGAATAATTCCGCACACAAAGAGAAACTTCGTTTATGCGTGCACCAGGTGGCCATCTTGAACATGGTAACATTCAGATAATGATAAAACAATAACCAAACCAATGAGTGTTTCAGTAATGGAAGAGCAGTGGGAACAATACGATATTCGTATTTTCCCGTCCTTTGAGCCTGATTGACTCAGGACGCTTCGAATAAGTATCAATTACCTTCAATTTGTAATGCAGTAAAATAAAACGAACCAGTCATATAAAACGTTGGTTGATTAACAAGATAGCAAATGTGCCCGAAGTCTATTCCACTATCGTTTACTTCAAATAAAATAGCACTAGAGGAATGAGTTCTTGCATAAGATTCCCGAGAAAAAGCAACAAACAAGTAAACTATTTCTTTTCTGAAGTGATATTTAAGGAGACAATGCAGCAGGAACGAAAATTGAAATCATTTCCAATTGTATCGATCGTATTAAATCAATATATTCAGAACCCCATATTGGGAATCGGTAAGCCTCAGGATAATTACCATAACGATGGCATATTAGTGTTTCAGTTACCTCTACGCAACCATATTGCAAAAGCGCATCATAACAATGGTTCAAATTATAAACCACGCGTACTGTGTAATATATGCTATTATGACAAATTACTCCTAATAAGTAAGAGGACATTATTTTACCATTGATATTAATAAACTCTCATTGCAATTTACATGAATATATTTTGACACAAGACATAATATCTCAAAGCAGATGTCACTAAACTGTACAGTTTTCTCGGAATTCGAATCGGTGGTATCTGTCTTCAGCTTTTCGGTATGTGCCTGCGACTTAAGGTAGGCTCAGAGATACAGTAAGTAATATATATAATGCCAATTTCTACTTTGAAATATTAAAATCCTCGAAGGCGTAAAAACCTATCGAAAGCTGGTTAGAATTCTAAAAAACAGCAGGCCAAGGGTAGCAGTCGCAAAGGTGGAATGAAAAGCTCTTACTTCAAAACCCATCCGATGATTCCCACAAATCTACGGAAAAAATAGGACTATCTCAGCCACTTCTGCATGTCTAACCTTCAGTGGTGGAATAAATCGAAGACCATAGGCGAGAGAATTGAGCACCCCAGCGATGACATTTACTCTTCAATTCCCATGATCGTCAACGTGACGATATGGGATATTACGAGGTCCTGATCCGCGTGAATGAGAGTCAGTTTCCGACGCAAGTCGTGCTTCTCCGAGCGAAATGCCAACGGGTTTGAGGAACCATTTCTCACGTGAGCGTTCGGATCGGAAAAGTGGAGTGCTCAGCTGAGGTGTATCTAAACCATAACCGGAGTAATTACATTGGTTGAGACGAACCCACACGTGGCATTCCAATTCGGCGGGGAAAAAAATTCCGCTCGACTCTCCATTGACTTAGTGGAAGGAAGGTTATGGCAATTGGGGGGGTGGGGGGGTGGAGGGAGAGGTGAGACGACAGAGCTCGGTGAAAGCGGGTGAAAGGCTGGCTGTGGAGGGTGGGTGGAGGCGGCCCTAGGCGGGGAGTGTGGGGTGAAAGATGGATGGATATTCTGCAGGATGACCCATAATCCCTCGGGTGATTGTTGGGAGAGTGAGGTGGGCGGTGGAAGGGGGGGGAGGGATGGAGGGCAGAGGGGGTGAGGGGGAAGTGGATGGGAGTTGGTAAAGGCGATCGCCGATAAGAGAGTCCCCAATGCCTGCTTTCTCCCATTCCTTCGAAAGGCCAAAGGAGCTGCTACCCCCATGCCTTCCTCCTCTTAATTACCTACCCGCCGCCTTTTATCGTCTGCCGTTGTTTGTTCCCTCAGCCGGACGACGAAACTCAAATTGGCGAAACCGGTTGAATGCATGCGCGCTCCCTATCTTTAGTGTAAACCAGTCGATCGGGTGGGAATTTCTCTGATACGATGCGTTTCGTCGCGAACGAGGAAAATTTCTCTCCCTCCCCAGCCCTCAGCTCCTCTCCGCTTGACTAACCTTTTGATTTACAGGATAATCAAACGATTACGACTTGAGCGATTCGAATCCAAATACGAGACGAAGAGGAGCTTGCGCTCCGAGAATGCACATCCTCCGAAGTTCACTTTGTAGTGCATACATCTCTATTCAATGATATTTTTAGAACCGAACGTAGGAACATTTCTCATGCTTTCATTCCAAGACAACAAAACAAAATTAACATTGAAAGTAGAGAACAGCAATTAGCAAAATTTAGGCAAAAAATGAATGATCTAGGCATCGAAAGGAGTCAAAGAAGTTTTTCAATATTACTACTTAGTTTTAGGGACATCATATTTAGCTCAATTTTTCTTATTAATCGCAAAGAATTCACAATGGTGTCTGTTTTCCACGCAGGAGCTCGTCGAGACAAGGCAATTATTTTAATGTTCAGCTTAAAATGGAAAAAAGGGGAAGATAAAGGACTATTTGTTATAATTTTGTACAAACAATTTTTACGGCAGTGCCCAAGTATGAATCTCATAGCTACCTTAAGCTAACAACTCAAGGGCTTTCGGATGAGTGCTAAATAATACACGTTTTTCATTTCTCTACGAAAAGTACGGAGTTGGGAAGATATTGAATAATTTCTTTCAGTTGAGGTGTATCGAGTCCCGTCATCTTGAGCAATGAGTCCGCAATTGCATGACTTGTCAGCGTTGATGCAACTCCGAATGGCGCATCGAGTTCTCCCATCCACTCACCCAACCTTCCGCCTCCGTCCAATGCCCATTTCTCCCTCCCTACAGCCATTGGATCACAATTCTTTCATGTGTCCCCTACTCCGCTGATTCTTGATTCCTGGCGTATAATTGATTGCTACGGAGATCTTATGTAGCCAATCATTTCTTAACCTTTCCTTTTTTTTAAAAAGTTCGAAGCAACGGAAAGCTTGCATAACACTGATGTAAATGTAAGCTTTCCACTAAAAAAGATTATCAAGCAGTCAAAGGCAGATGCTTTGATGGAAATGACATATTTTTGTTAACTGCTGTTGACATTTTCGATTACTTGATTCACTCATAGTGTAGCAACGTTTCTGCGGGAGTTCCTAGTTTGGGAGGTACTTGCATCCAAAAGGTGTCACGTAACACCTAACACGCAGTAAAACCTCATTCTTGATTCTAAGAATTAAAGAAAATTGTGAAAAATGAAAAAGTACCTCCTTAGATACAATTTTAGACTGTTATAAAAGGACTCCAATTGCCGTAGCGTCAGTCATAGTAAGTCGCTCGTATTAGGAGGGGTTAAGAGAATTGCCTGGTATTCCTGATGAGAAAGATAACAACAGATGATGTTTCGAATATTTCCACACTGTAAGTATTTTTTAAATAAATAATCTGTCTTATCTTAAAATACTAAGTCAGCTAAATGCAACGAGATAGTCTGACTTAGTTAATGATAATGACGAGCCGTCATCGCCTGATCACCTCGTCACGAGACGCCATCACCTGATGATGACGAGCTTTGTCGAAACCTGGGTCGTCCTGTCAATAAACCTATGTGGAATAACTAAGTTATACTTTTCATTTACAATGTTGAGCAAATTCCACGAAGTCACGCCCGAGACAACGGAGATAGTCTGGTTTCGTGGTCTATGAAATTGAGCCTCGTACTGTTTAGGGTAGTTATAAGATAGGTTCCATTTCGGTTTTCTATAACTTAAAAAGATTTTCCATATTGCCTAAGCTTTAAATATTATGCTGATAGGTTTGCCAATACTATACATTGAAATTAACGCTCCAACATCTGGAACTGATACGGTATCTATACTTCTTTTCCTTTAACCAACCATCCTTTCAATAATTTAGCTGGAAATTAAAAAATATTTCCTAAAACTCAGCTATACCCTTAAGTTCCTAGTCCTATTGCCATCTATCGAGGATCCGGCGGCCGAAGATGAATTAGGAATGAGACTGCAACCGTGCAGGAGAGAGAAGAAAGTAGAAGTGCCTTCATGCCGATCGACTCGAAAAGAGTAGCCGCAAAGTGGGAAGCGACATAAAACCAACGCCCCAAGTGGCACGGCATGTCCCTTTTTTTTGCTGCCCTCCTCTGCGATATAAAATAAAAACTCTCACAGCCTCCTCCTGTGCCACCCCTCGCATCCAATAAAGGCCACCCCGGAATAAGTCGCCGACGGAGAGAATCGCAGTGGCGCGGAAATCGAGCGACTTACGAGGAAGGAACAGGGAAACGGGGCGACCTTGGCGGTGTGTGGTGTCTCTCCCGCCACGCCGGCGGTGCTGTGTGGGTGCAGCAGCGTATTGCGTTAGCGTGTGTGTGTGTGAGCTCGGAATGAAAGGGACCATTCGGGGGTTAGGGGGGGAGGAAAAATGAGGCGGGGGAGGGGGTGGAATGGGCAGAGAGCATGGGGGGAGATGAGTCTGTCGATGGGGAAGGGGGGGATGAAGGATAACAGGTAGAGAGAGAAGTGGTAAGAAGAGCAAAACCTCACGAGTGCCGTGTGGTGCTCTTTGGAGTTGGCGTTTGGCCATTTGCGACGCATGACACCAGGACTGGATCCGTTACGGGGGTGGTCCCAGTAAAAGAATTACGCAGGTTTTCCATGAGAAGGTAATTTCGTGAGTTCTTAAAAACTGTGAGGAGTGAAAGCTTTTGAGTGGAATGTCTGAACGTCCAAGCATTTGGCGTCATATTGACGATGGTTAAATTACTACGCTGATTATTACTTCTTGATCCCTTCCACAAGGCGAAGGTAATTTTTCCTCTCATCTTAAGGAAGTTGTTTTGCAAATTCAGATTCTCTCATATATATGTTCAAACTTCAGCGTCATGTTACAGGATTTTCTCATTATTTTTTATTCCATTTTTATAGAGTAAAAAGATTTTTTGTGGCGGGTGCGTTGTGAGGGTTTGCTTATGGAGGAGCGGAGAGGGGAATGGCGGAATGATTTGGAGTGGGATGGGGCAGGCTGGGGATTTTTTTTAAGAAAGTAGCTTTGCAAAGTGGAGAAAAAAATGATATCGCTGCAAATTGGATCGTAAAATTCATTGAAAGTGGCCCGACTTTAGATTCTACAGAGGAGATGTAATTGGGTAGGCTATAAGAAAGCCCCGTATAACAATTTACCATCGATAGTGATCAGCTTGAGCACTGAAATAGCTCTTAATTTTTGCTGCACATTAGCCGATGGACTAGCTCCATAAGGCTCACGCCTCGGGGAGCCCAACCGTTTATACAACCAAATCTTCAAGTTGAATACCCGCGAAGTCCCCCAAACATTCACCTCACTTTAATACTCGAGCAGAATTACAGCACATAATTTTACTTTGCTGGGAATCACTACACGTGAGCCAATCACTCAAGTTTTTCCAGATGAACGGTGATAAATCTCGCAATTTTGGACTAAGATGCTCGAAATGGGTATCTCCTCAACCCATTTAGGATTACATCCATTTCTTAGAGAAATTCTATAACTTAAAAACAGCTAAAATTACAGTATCTGTTTTCTGTCCAAATGACGAGGAAAAAAGTTGACTGGCGATGGCTTGTTGTTTCGGAGGAATGAAATATCGTAAGAGGTGAATTCAAAATGGGCACACACACTATTGGCAACCCACCACAGTTATAGACTATAATAAAATATACCCGAATTTTCTGGAAAAACTACATCGTTTTAAACAGGAAAACATTAGAGATGAATAATTACGGGTGTAATCCAATGAAGCCAATTTAAAATTGTTAAAATCCAGTTATGAAAACTTAACTTATTCCACTTTTTGTTGAAAATTAAGGGCTGGCTTGGATGGCGAGGAGAGAGATATCAATCAATCGACTGACTAATGAGTGCTGACACTTTAAAATGCTCTGATTATAAGGCAATCCGAGCAGCCATATGACCACAAGTAAGTCATCTATATTAATAGGTATTATACCTCAAGGGAAACCGTAGACTGATTAGCACGAGGAACAGTACCTCACCTTGCAGGCTTGAGTTCACATAGCGCACGACTTATTGCAACGTAATCTCTCTCGCCCGTGAATCAGACCTTCGGGTCGTTGACAAAGCTCAGTGGACACATCTTCGCCCTCTTGGGAAGCGGCAAGGGAAACACATTTACGCGCATTTGACTTCCCCGGAAATGTCCTCCACAAATCTGTAACCAACGTGGCCATGGAAGCGCGCTCAATTTTGGCGATATCAAATCACACCTCTCGCTCTTGAAAGCCAATTATTCTGATGCCACAGTATGTAATTTTAGGTTGTTGGAAATCATTGCACGCGAGGCAATCACTCAAGTTTTTTAAGATGGACGGTGTCGAAAATGATGTAATTTTCGAACTAGTTGCATGTCCCTCTATCGCAGCGAAATTGTTTGTTGGCCTTTCAAGGAAATTTGGAACTCCGCAAAATTCAACTATAATTATAGCATTAGATTTTTCATAAAATAATTTCGCAAAAGCCAGCTCTGCACGCCAAAGTTATAAAATCATTCCGGATAATATGACGGATGAAAAAAATGCGTCCAAAAGTACTTGAAAAACTAAAACATATTGAGCCAAATGACAGCAAAACAATGAGAATAGGACCCATGTCTCATTTTTTTCATTTTACTCTTAAATTACTCTTCGTAAAAAGTAATGCATTGAGAACCATCAACATGATTATCTTAGCCCATTAAAAAGTCATTTAAAGTCCAGTCTATGATTTCCTAAATAGAATGTGGTGTTAAATTCGTGTCAATACGTACTCTCTAAGCGTTTGCAAATGGATTCGACTTTGGCGGAATGCATTGGAGCTACTTTGGTGGGTACTATAGAGGGTAATATTATAAATACTAATAAGAGAGAAAGGAGCGACTTAATCGAGCCATCATACTTTAAGGATCATCAATTAAGAAAAGCTGTTGGAGCATGATATCGATAAAGTATACTCGACGAGTGAAATATATGAGTTCGAAAACCAATATCGAAATCATATTGAATTACTAATTATGTGATAAAGAACATTTTACTTCTAATCGTGCGAGAGAAAGCAAAAAGTTTATTTTTAATACGATACATTGCGAGAAGAGTAGGAACGGAAATAATGGTCAGTCCAAACGATTGGAAATAAGCCGCGCCTTAGCTTCGAGGGGCGTTCGAGGCAGGAACATCATCTCCTCGGGGGAAAGTTGCATCACTTTGTCGACATCCGCATCCCCCTTCGTTCATACCCGCTTCTTCCCTCGAGCGGTGCGTGCTTTCTAAGTCTAACAATCAGCGCATTCAGTAACGCGGGCGTATGACCGATAATTATCAACGTGGGGCAATCGGAAGAGTTAGAGGCGGAGGAGAATGAAGATGAGGAAAGAAGGGCGCAGAGAGAGAGAGTGAGAGAGAGAGAGAGAGAGAGAGAGGAGAGAGAGCTGGGAAACGCACTCGCGGTGATTGATTGGAAGCCATCTCTGCATCGCGAACATACGGAGATATGCATCCCGACCTCAAGTGAGGAGAGATGGGTTGTGGGCATGCCTATGGATGAATGATTGAGCGCGTGAGTGACTGATTGAGGGTTGATTGGAGGAATGAATGGCGGAATGATGTTTAATGCAAGATATTGAATGAGGAGGAATTGAATTAATGAACGACCCAACGGGATTCATTGCCAACGGGACGAGTAAGTTGCACAGGAAATACTTTGAGTGTGGCTTTTAGTCCTTTTCGTAAGTCGCATAACTCTAGTCCTAAATGGAGCCCGTGAACTGAGTACTTCGAAAATATACGGGAAAGCAAATATTATGGGAGAGTTTTCCTCAAATGGATTCACTGAAATGTAAATTAAACTCAAACCAAAAAGTACAAACTAAAATTAAACAGAGAAACCAGAATGTTAAAAATTATGATCCAGTATCTTCGGATTGAAGAAGTGAGCAGAAGTGCTAGCGTAACTATTATCTATTCAAAGGTTTCAGGCTGCTTTTTGTCGAATTTTACCTAAAAAACTATTGTCACCTATCGAGATGACACGGACGAAAACTCGTAAAATGAAGAGGCTCAACGATTTTGTGGCATTTTTTTATGCCGAATTAATTGAGACAAAGAATACAATTTTACAGTTTCAGTTAATAATATGCCTTGATTGCATATATAAATCCTTGGTCCTTCTAAGCCACATGGCTTGTCAGAAGGCTCCATAATATTCATACATAGCGGCATGTTACAAATATTGTATTTCTGAAGAGAGTTAATATATTAAAGTTTATATATTTTTAATTAACTATGCCGTAAAATTTTCTTCCTCTATGCTGCGCCCGAGGCAAAGAACAATGTTTAATGGTCAGAATTTGCTCTTAAATGACTATGTAGTGTTTCCATTACCCACAGTATAAATTACATACACGGCCTTACGGTAAGCAGATGATAGATTTTTGAATGAATTCATATCACAATCAAGAATAGCATCAGTCAGGCTTCATGGGTAGATCTAAGAAGTACTTTTCCTTGTGAATCACCATACGAAGTTTATGAACGGCGTAGAGGTAACTCACATAGTCAACATCCGCAGGTGGGGGAAACTTAGTGGTCTTTCCAGAAGAGCTCTTCCCTCCCGCCGTCGGTCCGCAATGGCTTGGCGATGCGAGCAACGCGGCAAGCGTGGGTAGGCATGGGGTAAATTCATCCGTGCTATTGCGTGCAAATGCCAATTGCGTACGAGGGGGAGGGGATGGGGGAGTAGAGTTGAGAGTATCAGGGGGGGAAGGGGAAAGGCGAAAGGGAGGGAGAAGGAGGGAGTGGCTGAAGGAAGGAGGGAGGCGGAGGAGGAGTGAGTGATTTGCCAAGGCTCGCCTGTTATGTGGGCCAGCATCTCTCGACCGTCCGACCAGAGAGACCTTGGCGAGGCTCGGAGTCGCCGGTGCATTTACAAAAGCGACCAGGGAGGAGGGGAGGTGGGAGTGGGGGGTCGGACGGTGGAGTGGGGGGGAGAAGATGAGGGAGATGAGAAGAGGGGAGGGGAGCGAGAAAGTTCATCAGTTGCACTCCACCGACGTGGAACAATGCCCGACCGAGTGGACGTCACCCGCTCGCCCGGCCCGCCGTCGGCGACCCGCCTCTCTCCGCTTCCCCGTTCACACTCCCGTCTATTCTCCAGCCTGCCTCCCCAACCGTCCCCACCCCACCCGGAGCCAATGGAGGGATTCAATGGGTATGAGCGTTAAGGGATCATCACACCCTTTATACAATTAGTGAACCTTTAAAAAATGTCACTATTTAACACCCATCAATCAACCTTAAGATGTTAATTTTCTAAAATATGACAAGATGAAATAATTATGCCCATTCAAACGCAATGACTGAGGACAATGCCGAAGAATGAATGACGGGTTATCAAAGTATTAAATTAAAGAGGTGATGGCGGAAAGGGCTTAGATAGAGGAATAGGTTGTTGGAGAAGTCGAGGGTGAATGGGAAGAGAGAGATTGTAAGCAGGAGTATCTTTAGTTTATGGAGAAAGAGATTGAGTATGGAGAAAATGATGCTTGCAACAGGGGGAAAATAAGATAGAAAGGACAAAGCAGAGGGAAAGAAATCAGTAGATACAAGCCAACTTATCCTGTCAACCACCAATAATTTCCTGTGCCGTACCGTAATTTTCCGTGCCGAATTTAGTTCACGTCGGCCGATAGGGAAGGTGAGCAACCGAATGCTCGAATTTTTATCCATTAACTAGCCTACGATCTTGATTAACACCCCTAATTTATCGGATGATACTCTACTTAATTTATAATATGAATAAATTTCAGTTTAACTTCTTTTTTACCACCGGCATTTTCTGCTAACTGAATGTAACACAGAGCAGACCAGTTCTATTGAAAAATGATTCGGCAACCCGGAAACGAGACTGTAGTCGCCACGGGTGCCTACATTCCTTATTTTCTAAATAATTTCTTCTTTTTTTAAAATGATATTTGCTGTATCTAAAGGAATAACAAGTATTATTATTATTATTTCATTGATTTCGTTTTAATACACAGTCAGCAGTGTTGAAAGAATGGGTGAGAAAAGAATAACGATATATAAACATGAGAATGGAGTGAATGACGCGAGAGGAATGGTTGGGTCGCGAAAGTCCTAGGTGAATGTGTTGGAAGAGAATTTTATAAGAGAGGAGAAATATGAAGAGCCTTAAGACCAGGAGGGCGTGTACGATCGTGACATGTATTTCTGCGACATGCATGTGCATATTTCTCGAATTCAATTTTCTAATTACTTCCATGTATTCACCTGACAAACCTTTTTTAATTTATCACCGAGCACCCACAAGACGAATCATCTGTCCCTCCTCGCTTGAACCTCCAACTGCGTCTCGCTGGCGAGCACCCTAGGGATGCTAAGTAAGTGGTTGGCTGCGTTGCCGGTCGGTGCATTCATTCTCCCTCACCCACCTCCCCCTCCTGCTCGCATTTCCTTGCTTTGTGTGAAAACCATCGCAACCCCTTCACTGCCCCATATTTTTTCTTTTAATCCCCACCTCCAAACCTCTCCCCCCGTCCTACGATGCCATTCCACCCCTTTGCTCTACGCGGCTCCCATCCACCGCCCTGGCGCGTCTCTCTCCCGCCCCCCGCCGAGATCCAACCGTCGCATTCCCCCCTTTACTCCCCTCGCGCCGTAATTACGGCACTCCCCCGCCCCGTCTCCCACCCCTGACGGCGCCCCCCTCGATCGCATTCCTCCTCAGGCCCAACTCGTGACAGCTCGGGCGAAATGCCGATGCGAGGAAATCAGGCGCCAATGAAAAAAGTCGGTATTCGATGAAAAGGTGCATCGGAACGCGGACAGTGGAAATAAAATACCCATCGACTGTTGAATTGGTCGCTCTATGCACCGAGAAGTGCACGCGTGATAATTACACGAAAGGGTTGGCAAAATGGCCACCTACAAATGTTCATGAGGATCGTTTTGTGCCTCAAAGCTCGTGGATACGGAGCTCCTCCGGAGTACGGAATTTTCCAATTTCAAATGACATCGTTATGGTTCCAAGTGGTATTTCGATTGCGAAAATCGTAAAATGCATGTAAATACAATTCTGGAAATAAGACTAAGTAAATGGTGTGACGCGCACTTTCCAGTCATTTTTTATAAAAAGTATTTATTTGAAAACTTATATGTATCAAGCTTATAAGCTTGCCCAAGATAGATAAAATTATGGTGGCTAAAAGACAGTAAAATCAGCGTTATTTCCGAAGCAAATATTGGGAGTTAAAAAAGAAAGAGATAAATACCAATGGAGGAAGAACCACAAGTTTGCTTTTTTCGGCATGTTGACGTGAGCAAACATACCTGATGTTGGGGTGAAACTGGGAAATAAAATCCAGTGAATTTAAGTAACTATAAACTACCGAAAAATGACACCCAGGGTGAGAAAATATACAGGCCGGCATCGAAAAGAGCGAATTTCGAAGTGCAACAGTTTTTTATACCTCAAGCCCAATACTCCTCATGTTTCACATTCTTCCCTTGAATATCCTTTTATCACCACCGTCTCTATGCTATAAAATCTGCGTCATAATATTTCGAAGTTTAATTCGCCTCATTGTCACTCGGGACGTTGTGTCTCAGCTTAATCACTGTTGATGAGCGGGAAAATTGCAATCACAGACTCCAAGTCGAAGACGGTTTTGATGGCTCCACTGTAAACGGACTTGAGTGTCATATTATCATTATTCAGGCTTTATGTAAAAAACGCGTCCTGTGTTTGGTATGAAGTACTAAATCAAACGTTTTGACTTTGTTTGCCAATTGAACTTCGTACTAAATGGTGTTGAAGCCAAGACTGAGTGAAATGTAGAGTATTTTTCTATCTTTCATACGAGACATTTTAGAGAATAAGTTTTGCATGAAAGACGGATTCTGCCTAGGAAATCAAAAGTAATGAAATTAAAGCCACTGCTATTCTTATTCTTTTGAATCAGTAGTGTATTACTCTAAAATTGGGGTGAAAATGCATTAATTCAATGAAAATAGAGGTACAATAGGCGACAACGGCAGGGGGAAGTGTTGATGGAAAGAAATATAATTCATCGACCAGACCGCATATATTTTTCCTTGGCAATTTTTTAATGGCTAAGAATATCACCATAGAAAGTACCATTTGTTTTGGTAACACAAGCGTGGAATTAAGTCTTTGTTTTGACTCCCTCGGTTGCGATGAAAGAGACTCCATAAGAGTGGCGATGGCCGCTTCTCTTCACTCAGTCCGTCAGACGTTTTTCCTTCCGACACCCTTCGCGCGTTTCCCACAGTTCTCCCCTTCGCCCACGCACCCCCCCCCCAGACCCTCTTCTTCCCTTCTCCTTCTCGACCACCTCTCCTCCGCCCTATCTCCAATGCAACGGCGGCGAAATGCAGAACCCGGCCACCGCCTCCCTCGCGCACAACACGTCCGCAGTTTGCAGGCGTCGACGAGGGTGGGTGAGTGGGTGGGTGCGATGACGGGGGGAGGGTTAGGGGGAGGAAAGTGGAGAGAGAGCTCGGGCCGGCAGTGCAGACCGCCCGCCATCGCCCCAGGTCACTCTCGGCTAAATCGAGATTGATTCAAGCCTCTGCCCCTTCGTGAAATTTAGCGGAGAATTAAGAGTCTGACGTCACACCTGCGAACTCCCTAGAGACACATTCCGGGCAACAATTTTGCACGCCATGCACAAATTACGCTTGTTTGACGATGATTTTGATAACCTGAGCGTAACACGATTACCGCAAATCTACTCCTCAAATTAATTTCGCAATTTTTTTGTAATTGAAATCAAAGCTATCTTTTTAGGGTGGAACACTAATTAAACGATTACAAAGTTGTCCCTTATGGCCACATAATTAAATTTGTCACAAATAATGCCAGGGGGAGTATTTTTGGTAGCTTAGAATGATATATTCGCATATTTTAATGCTGTGGTTAAAATTTTATCCACAGCATTAACATGTAACATGTAGCACATAACAATGTAAGTAATTAAAAACTATGAACATAACAAATTGCTCCAAATTTTGTATTATACCTATACCACAGGCAGCTGGTTAAGCGACAAGTTCTATTTCAGCCTAATCTAAACTATTTTCCCATTTGAATAGTCCTTATCGCAGACTAATTTGCCAATTATTTCACGTGAGTCTCATAGACAAAGCTACATCGTCTACTCAACAAAAGACCGCATTGTAAATTTCAGCAATTATATTGTTTGTAAGGAAAGATGAAGTTAAAAATGAGAAACACATCCTTTTCTCCACGACGGAATTCGATGTAAACGATCATTGTGACTTCGTATTTGAGGCAGAATATAGTCTAATCAAAAATACTTACTGCAAAAAGCTATCCAAAATCCAACCGGAAAAAAATTATCGTTGATGTAATTTTGCAACTTAAACTTGGGTGTAACGTTTCTTCCTTGCAAGATTGTAGGAAGTATTAGCACGCTGAGATAGATACGATGGCCGTGCATGGCAGAGACACTCAACCGCTGCGCCGAAACAGGTGTTTCGCATAGTCACGGCTTGGTGCACAGCGCGCATCTCAATCAGGGAAGTCAGTCCGTCGAGGGTGGCGGGAGACACAGGGCAAGTGCCCGCGCACGTTAAGGAGACCTGAAACTGTTGTGAAACGCTTGAGCATCTGATGTTAAACCCTCGTCGCGTGCAGGTGTGTCCATGTTGCTTCTTGGGAGAAAATAATTATTCCAATTAGCCTTGTAGATTTCGCTTTGTGGGCGCCCTCGCCAGTGAGGGAGGCATGAGGCTGACGAGGATGGGTCGGAGGGCGGAGGAGGGAGGGTTGGGAGTGAGGAAACGGAAGAGGGTGGAGATGAAGGAAGTAATGCGAAAGGGAAGTGCTGTCTCCTCTCCCCATTCCACGTGTCGGAAGGAGTGTTGCGAGGGTGGGAGGGTGAGGGATGGCCAGAGGGAAGAGTATAAAGGAGCGAAGCGGAGGAATGAATGGCTTATTGTCGACTTGATGCAGCTCATTCACTCCCCCTTGTGCTTCGCTTGAGAGGCGAGGGGAGGAGGAGGCGCCCGCACAACCTTCGTCTGAAATAAGAGCGGGCGGAGGAAAATGGTTTAAGAGCGGAGGGAATAAAGTATAGGCGCCTCTCACCACTCCCAGTCTTCTCCTCTCCGCATTTTTAATTTGAGGCAAACCGCAGGAGCACCACCGAACGACCGACCCGCCCGACACCATCGCCCCGGCGAAGTAATCCCCTATTCCTTTTCTATCGGACCGGCAAGCGAAGGAAGCAGCTCCCAGGGCGTTGAACCCCTTTGCTCAGGGTGATGCGGGAGTTAATACCAGGTTGATGGGGAGGCAAGAGGGAAGGGGGGAGGGGACGAAGCGGCGGGAAGACTTGCCTTTGGCGGGATATGAGTCTCTGTCTTCCCGCGGAGTTTGAAGGGGCTGGGACTTGCTCGCCCGAGTGCAGCCGAAGTGGAAGGGTGGATTATGGGAAAGGAATAAAAGACGCAAGGTGTAGGGGCGATTGGAGAATGTAGAGGAGAGGCTGGACGAGGGCATTAGGGAGAGGAAGATTCGAAAGGCGATTAAGAGGAGACGCCGACACAGACCGGGAGTTATTCGGATCAAGGATTGCCGAGGAGCATACGCGCGGAATTAAAATGCGGAAGTGGTTGGCTACGTTCGGCGGGAGAGGGAAAGGGAGATTACCCTGGAAGAGTAAGGGGCTGGTGGTGATTGAGGGGAATGGAAACTGTTCGTTTCCAGAAATAACTCCCCATCATTGTCATTTAAATAATTTTATTCATCGCATACGAGAAGTGGCGAATTAAACCTCGCCAAAATTCATATTCACTCAAAAATATTTAACTTTCTGTTTAAATAACGCCTAGACGTACAGTAAAAATTGCATTTGTTGTATCTATAAATTTTCAAAATCGCGAAGGCACCCAAAAACTACCGGTTAACGGATTCTATACGTCTTGTGGTTCCATTCCTAATTTTTTTCCATTAGAGAATTCCATCTAAATTTTATACCGATTGGTCTCAGCGGGCTTGGAGCACCAATAATACATTACTTGAAAACATTTGGCACTAGGTAGAACATAAAAATAAAATCACACGCGTGAGACGGAGATGGGCCACCAAATCAATTCTAGATCACTTACTTTCGTCAGTATCACTTGGTGGTATTCCATCATTAAATAAGAGAGAGGACAACTTTTACTGTGAACAACCTGAAGATGATATGAATGCACATTGAAACCTGGGTCGTTTTGTAATAAAATTTGTGGTTTTAGTAAAAGTTGTCCTCTTTCTAATTTAAATCAATTCTAACTCGCGCGAACTTTGGTAACAAAAATAGTACATATAGCAGTTATTTCAGATATCCAGGCTAACATTTCTTTTGTCTGTATAGAAAAGGCCTTTCAGCCAAAATAAGAAAATTAGCTCCGAGCGATTAAGCGATGAGCCTCTTAAGCTCTTCGAGAGCTGTGTGAATTTTTGGCAGCAGCCAAATATTAAACCCGGTGTGAATCCCGAGAAAATTTCACACATAATATCCGGTAAAGTACAAAATCATTTCTTAGAGAGTTTTTCATTAATTTCTGATCTAATGTTTACGTAAATTTATTCTACGCCATCAAGGGTATGGCGATCAAGAAAAGAACACAGTCGTGCTATAAAATTTGTAACCGACGGAAAAGATTTAAACAGATAAAACCAGCCATATCTGAATCGGAACGTTGGATCCCAGAAGTTTAGACAAAATCAAATCTACAGATCTTACAAAAAATAATATTTTGGTGGAAGGCGAAAGAAATTGTTGGAGACTTAGAGGGCTTTTGTGAAATTATCAAATGGGCTCCAAGATCAGGGAAAAAATGAAGACTGGATTGTAATGGGGCTGATAAAATGTAAAAATGTTGATGTAGGTGATGGAGTTCTATCAATATTTAGTGGGAAAAATGAGATTAAATATTGAAAAAAGGCACTGACAAATTTTATCGTGCAGCATTCGTGAAGTTGAAGGTCGCGGTGAAGAATCGCCTTATGCGGCATAAAGCTAAGAGGTACTTTCGAATAAAAGACATTTCTTATAAAGGTTGCTCCCCGTAGAATTTAGGGGAAACTTCTTGTCCAGTATCCAGACTGAGGAATATTAATTAAGATAAAATAAGGCTTTTTTAGAAGTAGGAGGGGACGCACTGGAGCAGGAAGAGCAATTTAATTACTTGGGTAGTATGCTTGGAGAAAATAGGCATACTAGCAAAGACATGGGAAAGAGAATAGCGCCAAAAAAGAAGCATCAGTAATAGAAGGGAACAGAAGAAGGGGATCTTGTATTGGGATATAAAGGGACCTGAAGACTGGGATCTTGGGCAGGGATAAAAAAATGAGGTTAAAGAAGAGCTTGATATGGATTGCAGTGTTGTATGGGGCAGAATGTGGACGGTTTTAACGAATTTCTAAGTGTTTTTAATGAAATGAGACTTCCAAAATCTGTTACAGTTGGAAGGCACTGAGTCTGTAAAAGGCATTTGTCTTCCGTTCCTCTCCGATAACTAAGTCGGTAATACTCTTTCCCTCAAGATACGAACTGAGCCTATCCCTTTCCTTTGTAGGCTATACAATGGAATAGCTGTCAATTTTAAATCTCGCTCTGTATGTATAAATTCGTGAACAATGACCAGCGCTGAGTTGCATAACAGTTGCGAGCAACACGTATCTTTTTTCACCGTTAACCCAAAAAAGTATTTTACATCACGAACAAAGGAAAACTATGTTAAATTACTAACACTCGACTTTATTGGCACACCCAACCGGTTTCGATACCTTCGCGCTGTCATTATCAAGGGGTCTCGTATTTTTTCCCCGCCTTTCCTTCTTATACGATTGCAATAAACGCCCCGACGGAATGAGCTCAGGTGCCGACGCTCGAGCGATGTAATGCGTTAAAGTGGTGAAATAAAACGACCCCCGGAATCCGTGCGGGAGACAAAGTGATTTAAGACGACGCGCTTCCTCTCCAAGTGAAAAAAAAATCGCCCCCTCTTGTACGCAATAATGGGGCAGCAGTAAAAATTAAAGGAATGCAAAGAGGTCGGGATTAAAATATAAAAAAAATTTATGAAAAAATAAATTCTTTTCCTCGGATACGTCATCGCCTTAATGAAGTTACCCCCTGGGGGGAGTGTTGGGAAGTGAAACGGAAGGGGGGAGGAGGTTATTACATCGAGAGAGAGGAAGGGGATGATCTCAGTAGCGGCAGAGCTGAGAGGCCTAAGCAAACGAATCTACTTTTCGGTTCACGAGGCTCGGATAATCTCTTCCCCTCTCGCACGCGGTCGACTAAATGAAAGGCGGAACCAACGGATTACGCGTGCCCTCTCCCCCACCTTCTCTCCTCATACTCTCCCTATAACCACCCCCCCCCTCCCATCCTTCCACCCATCGACCCCCACCCCGCCTCCTCCCCACCGCTAGTCCGCGGGATAATCGCTTCGCTGTCACTCAGCACCGTTCCTCATCTCCGTTCACGGCCCTCACTTCGGGATGGATTATGCCCGCGCATTCATGCCTGCAACAGCGTTATATGGGCACGTTCACCAAAATGGGCGATCAAATTCAATGAATATGTAGCGCAAGAGTTCAGGTCGCATGTAAACCTGGACTTTTTGAATGAAAACCAATACTTGTATGGGACAAGGCAATTAATATTGAACTAATATAGAATATCGGGCATTGTGAGGGTAAAGGACAAAATATTTTAACGGGAGTATGCGTCTCTTTATGCTGATCGTTTGTTTGGGAACGCTGGAACGTTAGACGTATGTATTTAAAGATTTACTTTTCCAGAGATAAAAGCTATTTCATAGTTCGTTTAAAAGTTTAAGCCGCGCGCATCATATACTTTACCGGAAACTTATAAAGATACGCAGGGGAGGACTCGAAGAACTGGATTAAGAAGTTTTACAGGAAGAAAGTGATCGGCGGCGGATTTCGATTGTTTCATTAAAATGAAACAATTTATGAATTTTTCCAAAATTACGTGAGTTATACTTTGCCCGTCATTATAGCTTAGTAGTCGATGGTTTATTGTCTCAAATTAATCAGCAATTCACATCAACTCCGCCAGACGTGGCCAATAATGCTAGATTCTCCTTGAATCTCTGTACTGTCAGGTCACTCTTTTTTGCCGACTAGTGAGCCTTAGTGATAAAGCTATGATAAAAAGTAGTGGAGTACATGCCGTGGCAAGATACAGAAATAGCATAGCAATAGCGGAAAGCGGAATACCGCGGAAACAGAATAGGCAGGTAAAGAATTAATGCATGCACGCGACACTATTCACTGTCTCTGCCACATGGTGCAGCGAAGTGGTCCCACTTGCCGCGGTAGCGATAGGAGATTATGACAATGGGACTCGAGCGACGGAGAAGTACATATCGCCCGTTATCGCATCCTCCTTCCTCTTACCGTTCGGCTTTCAATTCGTTCCTTCCTCTTTCATCCGCGCTGTTCACTTTCTTCCCGCGGCATTTTCGCATTTCACGTTGTCTCCGAACTCGGCCGACGGTTTCCCGCTAAGAGCGTCGCTCTCCATCCTCGGTCGATTCTCCGGGCACAATTTTGAATTGAAGTCGATCTGATTAATTTCGGAGCGGAGTTCGTTTTTGCTTCCAGAGAGCCGAAAGCAGCACGCAGATGCCGGCGTGGAACACGGCTCAATATTTTCGGAATAGCCTTTCGGTAAAATTCGGATGAATAGTGGCGGCGGTACAGTTTTACATTCCGACGAAGAACAAAACTCGACGCGAGAGGTAAAATTCGTGTCTCGCCGTCGCCGAGCCGTGTAGGTGGCGCTCCCACCGAATTAGAATTGCGGATTCCACAAAATTCTCAAGGGCAGGTGCTCTGGTCTTTACTACTCTAAATGGCAATGGATTTCATTTTATATTCATATATATATTCATTACTTTGGATGTTAAGCTTTTAA
This sequence comes from Ceriagrion tenellum, assembly GCA_963169105.1. Classification (NCBI taxonomy): domain Eukaryota; kingdom Metazoa; phylum Arthropoda; class Insecta; order Odonata; family Coenagrionidae; genus Ceriagrion; species Ceriagrion tenellum. Next base: position 25,710,789 of record OY720636.1, on the reverse strand, counting down.
ACCACGGATTTATTTTGCTGACTTTGACCAAATATGAACGACTAGAGAAATTTAAAATGTGCCGAAACACCTGACTAGAAGTATACGTCGACAAACGTACAGATGGCAAGTAAGAACGTGGATTCATTGCCGTGGACATATTTTCTGGTCCTACTATGCTCATTTTCCATACATGCCACTAAAGTTCAACTGGTCCCTATCAAATGCATACCCAATATTGCAACCTTTGAGGAGGGGTTACGTCAATGTGGTAAGTGACTGAAATTTATGATAACAATCACGGGTAACCACATTGGATTCAGAGGAATGAGATTGACTATGAGTAGAGTAGGAGTCCATTTCCACGGACTTGAGTGGACCCAGGCGAAATAACAAAATTAGAAAGAAAATCAGTTAATCGTTTTTCTGGACTAAGTTTGGAAAAGGTATGGTGAAGCGTGTTTTAGTTCTTCAAGAATTCCTGTTGAGTAACTCCAGGTTTTCCTGGCGAATAGTAAGAATGAAGAGCTCTCGAGTTTCACACCGTGTCGGGTTCTCCATAGCTACCACTTTTCGATAAGCACATCGCCCATTGTCGTCAGGGATGTAGTGGAGTCGAGTTCAAAACCACTCGGAAAGAGCTCATACTAAAGAGAGTCACGCGGGACAATTACAACCGTTTCCAGATTTGAATGTATTCAAAACACTCAAGTAAAAACCTCACGCAGCCCTCCCTACCGAGGATTTCTAGCGGGAATATTGTTGATGGAGTCGAATCGCGATTAGAAACACAATAAACTATATTTGTATTAGACACATAAGCTGTTCGTAAGCATTCGTGCGAGTAAATCTCACCAAAATATCCACCCGTTCGTCCTTGTTCCACAAGACTCATTAGAGTGCTCTGCATCATTCCGGGCGGTTTCAAACACTACCCCCGACCCCAAAATCCAATGGATTTAATAAAAGAATTCCTGCATTGAGGTACGTGGAGAGGGCACTACGTCATCAAATTGTAGCCTGACAACCGAAATAACAACAATATTGCTAATCCATGTTCTCACCTTACTTTCCTATGGATAGCACGACGGAATGAACGAATTAGCGGGAGGAAAGCAAAAATATCCACCATCTGTTCGTAATTCATAGCAAGTAACTCATCAAACATATACATTGGTTACTCGGTGTTTTGGATTCTACTCGATTTTAGGTACCGCCGTTTTAAGCGGGAATGCGGTTTATACTTTATTTCAACAAATAAACAATAAAAGCAAGTAGAATGCACATTAAAGAAGTACATGCTGATTTCTAGTAAGTTATTGATGGAAAACATGGTAAAATTACAAAATTAGTGCGTTGTGGCGGAAAAAGATGGCGGACTGCTAGCATTGGACAACATAAGAAGTGTGTTCTCAACATACCTCAATAGATCCCGGGTCCCCGATAACAATGGGCGAGTCGCTTGTCGAAACGTTGGAAGATCTCGATAACCTGACCCATCGTGAAACCCGAGCATCATCACTCCTGGGCACCCGTTTTTTTCATTCCAACTCCTAATTGAATGAAACCAAATCCTAAACGCATAAATTAATTTGGACTCCTTTTTGGCATTGTTTTCGGGAGAGTGGGTCGGGGTGAGGGTGTCAGGCGTCGGCGGGGGATGGACACCTAGACCGTGGGCTGGGGGGGATAGTCTGGCGAGAGACCTTTCGAGTTCTCGCAAAAAAAACAAACGATTGTGAGCGCCCCCGCGATAAAGTGAGAGGAAGGACGGGATGGAGAGAGAGGGGCCTCTTCCCCGAACGCCCCCTCCTCCCGCCCCACCGACCCCCCGCCTCGCCGCCTCCTCCCGGGGGCAGTTGGCCTCGCGCGGCCAAAAGAGTTGACCCGCCCCCAACGTCCGTCGAAATTAGGCCACAGTCGGCCGCCGCTGCCGTTTGGAACCGCCCGACGCTGCCCCTTCACCCCCCCCCCCACCCTCCCCTTCCCCACACCCATCCCCATTTCCATCGCAGTTCCCATGGTTACGAAAAGGCGGGAATCGGTGTCACCCCCACGACGGGTGAGTTACGCACACGCGTATATGCGCTCGTGGCCACAGCGTCGGGACCACCACTCACTCAAACGGGCGGCGGTGGCGGGTGGCGGTGGACGCGTGGCGGATTTAAGAGAGAGTGATCGATTACTTGAGCTGGATATGAATATGTAAATCACGCTTTTCGGGTCCAACTCCGCCCCCTTCCCTCCCCCCCGGATCACACGCTCGTGTGCACCGCGGATCGAAAATGCGACATATGGCTGTCGTGTACGTGTCCTCCGGGATTTAAGCGTGCGTAAAATGATCGCGTGAACAAAGATTATGCCTATCATCTGCCTACACGTCTATTATCGATGCCGGGAAACCACGTTGGGAGGTGTAAATGCTGCTACTGCTGCAATTAAGCAATCGTTTGTATCAATTTGTCCTTCACACCCAATTTTTTTGAAAAGAAAAAAATAAAACTACCGTTCGACAACTATTTCGTTTCGCACTTAATTCATTTGCACGTGGCTGAATTCCACCTCGTCATCACCAAAAAGTTAAATGAGTGTGGTTTTTTTCTAAATTTTCCGCTCTTGACAATTTAGTGAAATTATTGCTAATCGAGTATACTTTACAGGCTATCAATTTTTCAACAGCTCTATTTAGGCATTTCGCGTTCAGATTATTTTGCTAAATGGGTCATCATCAATATAGATCTGTCCTAAGACAGGTTCCAGCTGAACTCCTCCAAACTTCTCTATTTTGCGCCCACATTTTTACCTCTTGGTAACTCCTGTTCTCCCTCAAATCCGGCAACATCAAATTTTCATCTTCCTTTTTTGCGTTTTCCTTTCACTTTTCCTTCCATTATCTTACTCAGGAGGCAGTCATGCCTCATGACATGCCCCAACCAGTTTTCCCTCCTTCTTCTTATTGCATTCATGATTGATCTTTTCTCGTCCATCCTTTCTAAAACTTGGTCATTTCTCACCTTGTCCGTCCACCTCACTCTCATCATCCTCCTCCATAACCACATTTCAAAACTTTCAAGATACTTCTCTTCCTTTTTCCTATAGGTCCAAGTTTCTGATCCATGGAGGACCACGCTCCATACAAAGCATTTAGCAAATCTCTTCCTTAGGGTAATAGGTATTTTATTGGCAGTTAATAGAGCTTTTGTTTTTTGTTTAAAAAAAATACAATACGTAATTTTGATAGCCGTCGGGATAGGCGTCCGCTGTCTTCGGTAAATGTGAGACCTCGAGAGAATACGAGAAACTACTAAAAAAAGGTATGTTAGAAACATGTCCGGCTACCATATATCAAAATCTCTCATGCCTACGATAAGTATCACGAAAAAGGCGATATCATAAAGTCGGGCCATCGGGTTTTGAGCACCGAAAATAGGACCTTTTTCAAAGCAAGTACCATAAAAGTGTAGATAAGGATAGAAAACATTTTTTACACAAATTAGTAAACGTTGAAAATATCATTCTATCTTATGCATTTTATTATGTTAAAATCGGTTGACCCTACTTGTAGATACAGCGTCCTAAACTCAACGGACTAGACTTTTTTAACGGACAGTAGACATCTTCACGCAACCTTCATATTTAACCAGAGAAACGAACGTGATTTTACTGCGGAAGTTCCTTACTCCACTCATTTCGATCTTTGTGCATTGTTAGCCTGAGACACGGTCAAAACTTGTGTGTTGAACCCAGTTTGAGTTATTAACTAGATTAATGGTTGTAAAATTGAGGAAATCAAATATATTCAGAAATGAAGGGTAGCCACCGCAATGATACCCCTAAAGCCCAATTTTTGAAAAGCAATGGTGCCATTAAAAAATTATTATGTCCTGTTGTCTGAAACCACTCAACGCTCTCCACTTATAGCAGGATGTTTTACGAAACAGAGTACTATTTGGAATTTGAATGACGCGTTGTAGGTCCGGAACTCATGAATAAAAAGTTTGAGTTGCTTGATTATAAAACGTTTTTGACTAAACTGGACTTTATACCGAATAGTTGTAAAAAGCTGATGTATCTGAAATAGTCCCCTTCCCCGCACCCAAAAGCTAACTTACTTAAGAGAAGAGAATTGACGGAACCATAGCATAGAGGATTGAATGGAAGCGAAAAAGAATATTGAATCCAGTAATATGCGATATCGGCCATATCGAATGGATCAGCCATACAGTTAAAGCGCTAGAAATGTAGGTATTCGAGGCGAAAATTAACAGGTAACGTTCAATTTCACCAACTATGTATCTAGATAAATACAAAATGAGACTAATTAACGAAAATTCACTGTATTATCCATCAAAGTTATGGAATAATTGCGCCCGATAGCCATGTTAAGTCGATCATTAATAGAAAAAAAACGGGTTTCAATTTTGTGCGTGAAAACGCCATCTACTCTCATATCCAATCAATGTGCTCAACCCTCCGAGGTATACCTTTCCAGCATAAACAATCAATGGCACATAGTGTTTCTTCTCCGACTCTTCCCCTCCTCTTGCCGGTGCATCGAGTCGAACTCCACTCGAGGGAATGTTGGGGGGATGGGAGTTAGAGGCGTGGGAGGAGGAGTATTTAGTTGGGAGAAGGAGAGAAAATATCTCCGATACAAGAGCAGGATGTCTCCATCGCTGTAAACGAGGAGGTCTGAAAGTTTGATGATAATGAACTGCAGATCTTCCACTTAGAGGAGCCCAGATATTATTTATGCCCTACGTCTTATTCTCAGAAACTTCGCACTCGTCGCTGACACTTTGAGAGGGCATATTTTTCATTCGCTGCCACCGCCGCTCACCCTGAGTCTTTCGAGAAAATGTTTTTTCGGCTTCCCATATATAAATCCACGCGATTGGCCACTGAGTAGGAAACTCTTATTTGCTGACCACAGTCACCATCGTTAGAATACCTGGAGAGAAGACCATCGTTGGAATACCTCGAGGAAAGACGCAGAATCTCCGAAGTTGACCAAAACTTTGGATAATTTTTATATCGACTTCAATAGCCTCAGTCAGTATTCCGGCAAAATCTGGAATAGTTTTTTCGTCTTATTTTTAAGAGCAAAATCACAAATAACTTTTTTCATTATTATTTTAGCATTGACTCGTAGATTTTTATGATAATTGAACAGATTGTGTACATTTTTGGCTTCATCACAACGTAATTACTAATTGCAGATTGAAAAAGGTGTACAAAAAAGCTAGAGGTACCACACTTCTGTAATATAAGCACGAAAGAGAATAACTATGTCCTATGGTAAATTAACGCAGATTCAGTGGTAAATTTTGTCCAGAGAAAAGGAGTAAGAGTTCTTTATTTTAGACATACTGTAACGAGAATAACTTAGTTTCTAAAAGGGATACATAATTTTATTTCACAATTCAAGGCATAAATATAAGCGCGGGAAAGAAATAAATATGCTGATCGAAGAAACAAACACAATACAGAAGAATAACAGTAAAATTTGGAGCCGTAAGACATATGTAAATGCAATCTCATTTGCTCAGGAATCGTTGAGGGCAATTTAGACCACCAGCACGAGAGTGAGGATGCCATAAATCATTCCTAGATATCCCAGAAATAGGGCACAATTTAACGAGTATGGAAATTGAATATCCGCTTTTGTGGCGCATTACGTGTGTTTCAGAGTTACGACAGGAGAGGTTGTGAAAAACATAGATCTAGGGAGACCAAAATATGGACGACGCTCCAATCCCAACATTCACTTCAGATTTTAGTACGACGACATTCAATTTACGGCACGCAGTGTGAATTCAGAAGTACCCAAAGAGGCAAACAAAAATCTCCGCCCCAGCTCACAGTAAGGTAACCATTCCAAAGATCACTGGTGTTGCGTTATTTTACTTTCGGTATTTATGACTTCTTTGTTGTGTTGTCCCGTTCTCAAAATAAATAGGCCATGAAAGGGGCTATAGTTCCAAAGCCGTTAAAATGAAGCATGAAGAGTTTTCAAGCCACTGAGCACACACAGCCTGAATATAAAAACTGTACAATTCCTGCGACCGCCAGCTAGAGGAGTAGCTCCTTGGTAAACTATTTAGCAAAGTTTAGATCTTAGCGAGGACATACTTCACTAATAAAATAAGCGACGCTTTCATGCAAACTTAACACAGCATCCTGATGCAGCCTATAGACCTCGTATTTGTATCTACAGCAGTAATTGTTGTGCTGATATGTAGGGTCCAGTAATGGTCAACCCTCATTATCTGAGATGTGCGGACACAATATATCTAACCATACTCAGCGACTGACAGCATTCCTATGAAGTTTCCCGAACAAAACTTGACGTGAGGCGCAATATTGTAAATATAACTAACAATCAGGGACAACATCATATTAATACACGAGCCATGGTGCTAGTCATAAAAAGCTTGCATATGCGTCCTATGAATGACATTATGAGATGGTATTCACGGATTGTCAGTAAATAAATCTCGCAAAAATCTATATACGCTCGACGAGTAACTCCTGCCTCGATGCAACCAGCAGTGGCAATGCCGAATTTGATACACATCATGAGGCACCGGAAAATAGGATTCATGAAGATATTGGTGTGGCAGTCTGAGTTCCTCATCTAACCGAGTGTCAAGGGCAGCAAGGGATAAACTGCTTCCCTTCCCACAAAACATTTTTTTGAGATTGTAGGATGGAAAAAAACCAGAGGGTTCTCAATTTTAATGGATGCCATTAAGAGGCTGTTTATTAGGAGTTCTGAACACTAAGATTGTTTGTTTGGCACCTTGCCTCGCACTTTACCTCGTAATATATCTCGTTTATCATTATCCATACCCAATAAGGCGAAGCATTTTATTAATACCAGTGAGAGAGCCAATAAAAAGATATATTCCTTTAAACTTAAAGCTATACGATTAACGCTTCTTGCAAACAACCAAACTACCAGCATCTCAGGGGAAATGGTATTTCAAAATGCATAAAATAATAGCATTTACAAATCGCAATGTAAACAAACATCTTAAAAAACTATCTTTCTCACTCAAAGAACTCCTAGGCAAGTGGAAAATTCAGAACACAATCGCCACATCTTACATGGAGCGAATTTCTCACGTAATAACCTCAAATATATTCCTCTCGATCAATAATATTATGATATAATATATCATTTTATTTCAACTATGCAACATTTTACTCCGGGAACAACTAAAATGATTTCAATTTATTTCACCCATGCAACATTTTACACCGGGAACAACTAAAATGATCTCAATGATAACATGGCGGACTTCGTCGGACTACTTATCGGTAAAAACTCCCCCGGGCATTAGTGATTCGAAATATGGCTACCGAATTGATCATTCTGAATTAGATGGATGTTACCAATGGATGTAGGATAAACTCATTACCAAAGTCAGTGCACTTTCAAGTCTTCTGCAGTAACTACTAAATAAGTACTGTCTAGTGAAAATGAACTCTTCGAGCTGACTAGCCATGTTAATGGATTTATTTAAGAGAAAACAGCATTCTCGTACCCTAGTTAAAAGATCCATCTAAGAAGTGACTAAATATGCAGCCGGCGATTTGCTGTTCAAGCTGTTACATCCATTGTTGCTCTACTGCCGGCGCAGACATTATGCGCACTTGATTTTGGGAACAAATAAAATTACAACGAGAAGACCTACAGAAAAACTATTCAATCATAATTTTTCTTATTCAATTCTACATTATGAAATAGTAAACTTAAATTATTAAAAACCATTTTAATATTTTTTACTACGGGTGTAACGTAAAAAGTACCGGTTTTTGACGGTGTTCGAGCAAAGCTCCGATTTCGATGATTCGTAACTCAAACAGAAGTACTTTTATGACAAACTGATGCAGAAAATGGTAGATAAATATGTTTGATATGTATATCCTTAATTTCAGCGTTGTATCTTTAACGGGAAAAATGTTGTAATTAATTTTGTAAAATGATTGCATTTCAAAACTGGGACGTCGTACGATTTCGTTCTTGGTCGCGTTGCAATCCGTACGCCTTAAACATTTGCAATATTAAATTGTTCAATATATTTATACTACTTTTTACGTTACGTCCGTAGTAAAAAATATTAAAATACATTTTAAAAATTTAAGTTTCATATTAAATAACGTAGAATAATAATAATAAGGCGTTTTTATTGGGGCGTAATTGAAACTAAGGCAGTCCCTTCTTCCATCTAACCCCTGAAAAAACCTCGAAAAAGCCTTCTAAATGAGGAAAATCATTATGTAGTTGGTTTTTTTTCAGGTGTTCTCGTTCATTTTTTTTATTTGTTCCCAAATCCGAGTGTGCACAATTTCTCCGCCGACAGTAGTACAATATTTAGGTCCGTTCTATAGAGCATTTAGCGTGCAAAATAGTACTTTTAAACATTAGGCTGTGAGCGCGGGGAACGAGATGAAGAGGGTGAGTGGAGGGGGGGGGGGGAGAGGGCTTTTCTTCCGTTGGTTTCGCCGTGCGTGCGTATGACCGCGAACTCACTCACCTTGCTCTGGGTGCTGGGCGTAAAACTCCCTCCGCCTCCGCATCTCCGCCTGGAACAGACCCGGGACGAGTTTGTACACGATGTCCTGCAGTGTTTTGTCGGGCCTGTGGGGAGAACACGAGAGAGAAGAATATACATATATATCTATGAAAACAAACGAACGGAGCAAATTGCTGGCACGATCGATGAGCGGGAGGGGAAGAAAGGGAGAAATAGAGGGAGAGTAAAAGGGAGAAAGAGGGGGAAAGGAAGGGAGACGACGAAGAAAGGAAAGGCGGCGAGTCGCCTTCCGATACAATTGGGATGAAGTGAAAAGCTTTCTTGCCACCGAGAAATAAAACCTCTCGGTCAATTATCTGGAGAGAGGCTTCTCGCTCCATTTATCTTATTTCATTATTGGACAAAGAAGGAATTCCGTTTTTTTCTCCCGAGTGAGGAGAGAGTATGTTTGCGTGCTTTCAAAAGAATACTTTTACTGAAAAATGCGACATATTTACCGAAGAGCGCTGATATTATATGATATTTTTTCTAACTTAAACCCTTAGTCATTATTAAAATACTTAAATTGTGCCCAAAAACCCCAAAGTAAAGCAATGGATGGGTTTTGCACGCAAGAAATACAGTCAAAGCATAAAAAACACATGAATGCCACAACAATAAAATAAATAAACCCAGCTGAATAGTTATAATCAGATCTCACTGCAGCAAAAACTTAGAATTATATCTATAGCGGGAAGTAACACACAACCTGTTATTTCACAATATTTGACTGTACGAAATAAGGTGTTTTCCGCCCCGCTGGTTTCTCGGTTCGAAATTTTTAGTACGAGGAAGCCACGGTAGTCAATTTACCCAACAATTCCAATATGCTGCGTCACTAGAGAGAACTATTAAAAGTAAGAATACGAGGGTAGGCGAGCCAAAGGTGGCAGAAAGCTGCTGAGTAATAGGGCGCACTTTATGTGTATTTTATGGGGGAAAGTGTAAGTCGATAGGTCGCTGGAGACTACGTGCCTACGTGAGGAACTACGGCCGGGTGGATTTTTTTTTCATTCCGCGGAGAAAGGCCGAGAAGGGAAAGGACGAGGAGGAGCAGCATCAGACGATTTAAAGGAGGAAAGGCTCACGAGTTATCGGATTTAAAGAGAAGCGATGATGGCGAACCTTTTCGTGTCGCGAAATCACTTGTTTTGACACCGGGATCCCCGTGGCATTTACGCCGTCCGAAAAAAACGCGTGCGATAAGAGCAATGAAGGAATACTCGGAGAATGACTCCGTACGTTTTCGGGCATTGACGGGCTCAAACAATAATCTGATTCCGAGGGAATGTACGGAAAGGGACCCATAAGTTAGGAATAAGCACAATCATTTTATTTTTATATATCTGGATAAATAACAGCCTTTCATAACAAAGGAAATGATCGAAGCTTGAGTTTTATATTGAAAACTCGGAAATCACTGAAGATGAGAACCAATGAAAATACAGTCTCGCCATCAACTTTCTTTATACCTGAATCTATACGTAGGACAAAAGTTTCATAGCCGAGCATAGGTCAATATGTACGCATTAAATAGACAAAGTATCAATTTTAACACAAAGATTATTATGCATGCTATTCAAATTTATAGGCCAATAAAACTTTTGCCCTCCAGTTTCTGAAGTTTACGATGGTAAGACGAGTTCACCAATCATAGCTAATTGCTCGCATTTGCAATGCACAATACATTGCAAAGACTGTCAAATATAGTTCACTAAGCATATATGTGAAGAGCAGGGACCATTTTAACACTTCTGTACTATCCCTAAACAGATAAAAATTATATTGTAATGAGCACTTACTTTATGTTGAGGAAAGGCTTGGCCTTGTGGATCTGCGCGTCACATATTGGGCAGAGGTTGTTTGTCTCCAGGTACTTAATTATGCAGCTCCGGCAAACTGTGTGCAAAAAAAGAGAAAAATTATCAGTAATGAATTTTAAGGACAGTTCAGTATCGTGTTCAGTAAAGACCAGATAATGTGACACAAATATATTCTCATAATCATTATTAAGTTATATTCCGTGACACAATCTTTATACAAAATAGACAATCTCTCTATTAGCTATTTGTAAACTTGGCATTTCTAGGGCACTTTCTCATTGTGATGAAAGAGATTTATTTACAGTCCGCATCACAACGATTGTTACTTAACGAAGGAGATTACTTACTACTCACTTCATTACCCATCATATTTCAAAGGGACGATTTATAATTTGGATTATCTTACAAAAAACTATCGTTTTACTCCATCCAATGATATCTGATATTTAATTCCAGATAAACACTAATGTCTTTCGATATTGAGGATTTCCATCATCAGCATTTACAATCATATCCATCCAAATACGAAATTCGTAGATAGTACGCACATTTTGCGATAAGAACGCACCGTTTAGAGTAAATGGCACAATGTTAACCCAGCCATAAGGTCGAAAAGAGAACAGTATCTTTAGGCTACCCCTAAGAAATGCGCTTGGGCGCAGTCTATATGCCGCTAAACCTTTCGGCTTGTTGATAGAATAAGTTATTAAACCTCCCGGAGTCTTCGCGAAGTAGGTTAAGCTTCCTTAGGATATCGTAACTCACGTAGTCAGGATTTGCACAGGAAACTCGAGGACCATGAGATGCTACTTTACAAACATTCTTAGAAGTTTCCTCCTCATAAGTTTCCGAAATTCTGATTAGTTATAAAAACTGTTAGTTTAAAAATTGCCACTCTTATTAGTTATGTTCAAAGTCAATGTAGAACTGAGGGGCGAATGTCTGAGCTGTTAAACCCGTTTCGCACGGGGCACGAAGTTGTACGACATAAAATTGCACGCTTTTCTCAATCTGCCGCGGAATATTCATTGAATGAGAGGACGGGTAATAGTGCCATCGCACATTCATCCAGTAGCGCATGATTTCTTGCAATCCACTGTTTTACCCTACGCAATTTGAAATGCGCGTCCGCACATACCTCAGATTGTGCGATGGCGTGCTTCGTGTAAAACCGTGTAAGTATGAAAAACCAGCTACAGCGTACTTTTTATTCTTACGCGGCCTATTCAGATATGTTCATTGAGCGCTGGGACAGCTCGGAAGGGAAGCCTCCACATTGCGAACGCACCACGATATGAGGCAAGTCAAACAAGAGAGTCTCAAACCCTGGAACTACTCGCTCGATGCCCGATGGCATAACCAGGTCGACATTTAACGCTGCCAGAGATTTTTTTCACGTTAAGCGTGCTCGGGATGGGGAGGGGGGAAGGGGTTAAGTAGTTTCGACTGTTTGTGACCGCATTTCGACCAAGCATTCTTTCCCCTCCTCTTTTTTAATGGCCTGACCCGCCGCGGGCAACAAACCAATTTGGGCGGAATGACCGAGGGGGTTTGGAAAAAAATCGCGGGGTTCATTTCATCGAGAGGCACATGGAAAAGTGGGCACGGCGCGGCGAGAGGTGCTGATTTTTTTCCTCTCTCCGAACCACACTGGTATATTTTCTCTATTCGTCCGCCGCCCTTTGTCCTTCCCTCACTTTCTCTCTCTCCCTCCCTTGTCCTCCTCGTGACCCTCTCAATCATTCATCCGTCGGAAGGTTTTTGCGTACGGGAGGTGAAAAAGAGCGGAAAATTGGATTTGAGGCGGGGAAAAAATGTTCCCCCTTTAATCTCTTTTTATATGTCCTCTCACGCGGGGTGGTGCGGATGGGGAGAGTGAGTAGAAACTAGCGTGTGCGTCAAACAAACGGGTTAACTCCCTCTCCGTCCCTCCGAAACATTCTGCACACGCCGATATGTTCTCCCCACAGACGCGCTATTCTCTAAATCATTAAGAACTCGTCGTTTGATCATCGATGCCGAAAGTCGCTATGTATGTTGAGGATATCTCTAACCGCCCCGTCATTCTATAATAAGGCCAAGCAATAGGCATCCATTTCCTAGATCACAGCGAAATTTCGCATCGTCAAACAGCCGCAAAACTTCCTGGCGCAGACCTGAACGTGCGATTTCCGCAACCAGCCGGCTATGGCTGTTTTCGACGATTTTGGTGGGTTTCTGTTAGAGAGGAAGTTCATTGGGAAGCAAAAAAGGCAGATTGGGGGTTGAGATTTCTCTCCATAACGATGAACACAATATATTTGGAAGCACCGCGCGTCGAGGCAAAGATTATGTACAAATCCGATAATGTCGAATATCGCATGGCAGCGGGATTGCTATACTTTTTGATTCCTAATGCTTTTCCTTCATCAAATCGACTGAAAATGGAAATTTGCCTCGATTTCGTTTTCAGCTTCATCCTATTGGCGGAAAATTGTATCCTCCTTGCGAGAAGCTTAAAACTGCTATTCGACGTCAAGACCAAACATTTGGCCACAAAAAGTGGAACCATGGACCGTTGTTGTCTGGCCTCCGGGTCACTTATACCATAAATCTAGAACTTAAGTAAAGAAGGGCATAAGTGCGTTTTGTAAAATGAATTGAAAAAATAGGGTTTTCCAGTTTTAAGTTTAACTGTAAACCATCCTTGAAAGTGGAGATTTTTTCACGGGCTCTTACGGAGATGACTCGGGTTACAGCTGAAAATCGTCAATTTGATAGAGAGAGCATGAATATGCTTTATATTAAAAGGGTTTATAAGAAGCGGAAAGTCCTGGACAAAGAAATAAAAATAAAATATAGGCATTTCTTAGAGGCAGCGAATTACTGCCGTGATTGAAGTTAAAATGCGGCAGTTCCATCAAAAATGCGCTACCGTCGGTTCCTATGGATTCTCTAGACAAACTTTGTCACTAAAAATATATTCTTCGAGTCATCAGCATATTTTGTCGATGGTTTTAGTTTTATACAGGTATCCATTTCATCAGAAATCAGTATTTTTCAATCAATGAAAGAAATGCATGTAATTTAGTGTTTGTTTTGACTTATCCAGAGACACCTTGAGCCGTCGTTCAGAACCACCTGAGTCTGCGAGAGAGGTTCGTTGCGCGCGTGAATTTTCGCCACGGATGGGCTGACGACGAGTAATCACTGCAAACGGGCCCACCTTCCTCTCTCGGCCACAACACGCCCTCCCTCTCCCACTCCCATCCACGCCACCGCCACCCCGCCCTCGTAAATGGGCGCGTTCTGTCAGGGGCGACCCCGATACCCTGTCCCCGTCACTCGTTTGCTTCTTAAGGTCGTTCCGGCGAGAGCGTTTCGCGGCGCATTATAATGCGCGCTTCGGATTCCTTCGCATGGGGAAATTCGCGGAAACGTTTACGGTAAATTGAGTTCGTAATTTACGAGCGCTGTTTTAAAGAGTGAGGTCGTAGTTAAAATAATAAAAATATGACTTTTCTTTATTTAAGGCGTGAATTCAGGAACCGTTGGACCTTAAGTGCAATTGAAGCATTTATCACTCACACGCCTGCCCGAGGCGAGACTCGAAATCGCAACCTGTTGTATGTTAGACGTACGTGTCACACACGTATCTGGCGCAGCAGTTATGTACATACATCGCAATAATATCGCAGCAGTAACGTACATACCTAGCGCAGCATAATGTACATGATCCGGTAGCCTGAGGGGATTAGAGTTTGGGTTTCGTAAAAAAACAGGTCTAATCCGAACAATGCCTCTTTGAAACAAACCATCACTCAACTTGTCTTTTTCTACATAGAATTACTAAAAAACACTGGAAAAGTAAGTTACAAAAACTCGCTAGATGTGAAGAAACTTTCTTTTCAAATTTGAATGGCTGCTGATATCCACATACTTGTAAAATGATCCTTTGTATGCGTATCAATGATTGACTGATGGATTAACCGACAAAACGCTAAGGCATACTTTACCGTTCATAGAATTAACAATGATAATGAGCAAGTTATCAGACCACCACCATAGCGAGGATGAAACAAAATCAAAATTACCAAAATATTAACAATGAGCCAGAGGTGAGACCATCACTACAGTGAGGGTGACACTCGATTAATATCTGCTGAGGGGTTTAATTTTTTGCAGGGAATTTCCACGTAGCAGACCTATTTTTCATGCCGATTTCCCCGACGTCGCTCCCCCGAGTTTCCCGTTCAAAATTCGCAAGAGCACAAACGATTGCGAGTGCCACAAGAGTGTGCAAAGAATGCTGTCACCCGCCTCCCTCCACGAAGGCCTTCGGCGGCCAAGGAAGGCTGCAGCTAAGACCCCCCTCTCCCCACCCCGCACCTCGGACACCTCGCCCACTCTCCCCCCTTTCGCCTCCCCCATCCCGACGTCCCTCGACAACTTTTATTTGCTTCCATTCGACGAGCACTCGAGAAAAACCAGAAACGGATAAGATTGCGCGCGCCCTTATCACGAGTGCGCAAACGTCAACTTATCAGCGACTGCGAAAAACAAGCCTCAAAAGAGAAGAGAAAAGGTGGAGATATGAGAAACAAGATGTAAGTGTGATTAAGGGCACCATAAACAAAACATTGTTTCCACTGCTAGATATGGGACAATGCCGGACCCGAACGACTTACTAATCTCGGTGAAACGAGTGTATTTCCACGGGAGGAATACAAGATAATCATAGCTGTCTGGGCGACTAATGCCAAGATGTATGAATTTTTGGATTTCCACCACGTTCGTTCATTACATTGACCACAGTTTCGCTCATAAGTTCACGGGCGAAAGTTCTTTCTCTCCAGATTCATCGCTCCCTTCTCCAAGTAAAGCGATAGAAAAAATAAAATGCAAACCCTTCGTATTTTTTTCTCCCAACCGCTTTTGTGAAGTTTTGTCCATACGTTGGCAATAATGCCACCCATGCGGCAGGGACGAAATCAACGAACGTGGTAGTAGCCCGAAAATGTCGATTGGCGTAAATATCACATTTGGCTGGGTGGCCGCCGCATAAAACCAATCGCTTCTCATTTACACACTTACCACAGCTCATTACACGCAAATCCTGGTAATAAATATTAATTAGCTCAGGTTGAGTTGAAGAAGCATCGCCTCCACGTTCATATCTACATCTACAAATGTATTACCCAGCGAGCCGCTGCACGGGCGTGAGGTGGGGCGGGGGGAGGTCTAGGACACTTGGCTTGTATAGGTGTAAGGGATAAGGTTTAGGGAAGTAAAACGGTGAAGTGTATTATGGAAGAGTATTATGGTTCATATCTCGACCAACCTTACATGGTGTTCGTACAAGGTTGGTCGGCAACGACAGACTGTTATCAGACTATGTAATCTTCCGAGCTTTTTCTCGGTTTCTCCCCTGAAGAAGGCTGTTGCAACGCCACATAATCAGAGAAACGTTGGATGGAAATTTTCCCCAACCTCCCTGGGATAAAAACCCACTTCGTACCGCAATATATCTCTTTACACCGAAAATAGACGGATTTTCATGCTGTTAATCTATTCCTAATCTATCTTTTCACCTTTCCAGGTTCGCCACTTTTTGACCAGACGGGGTAAAAGTTATGTTCCAATATATGTAACCAGTAGGTCGTTTTCAATTCTTCAAGAGCAGCTCATTTCGTGTTTTCCTTCCCGCACTCGCGGAAACGCAATAAAAGCCGGTATTCGCCATCCTTCCCAAGGTCGCTCCAAGCTGCCCACGGCAGTTCTTCCGCCATATACTCACTCTCCCTCTCCTACCACGCTCACCTCCCGTTTCCGCGTTCCCTACCGGCTCTGACCATCGCAAGCACCAATTCCCCACCCAATAACCCTCTTCCCCCCACCCTACATTTAAACTCCCACTTTCGAAGGAAAGGCTAGCGTGACAAGCGCCAATAATTGGTTCTTAAGGTCGCACTTCACACTTTTCAAGTGAGCGACTGCGCTTAGCTTCATACAGGGAGGAAAAGGGAGAGAGAATCACACAATCTCCCACAACCACACGATTGGAAGCCGATATTTCGGCGATGTCAGTCATTAGTATGATTCAAAGACGGGCGACCGAGATCGTTTGAACGAGGGGACACGTAATTCTTATTAAAATTTGTTATAAAGGCGACATGCCGTGAAAAAAATTAATACTGTTCACCAGGGAGAAACCAAAACAAAAGGGAGAACTACGGTAGTTGTCAAAATTTTACAATCCAACTGGGTGAGTAACAAATCACTCAAAAAAATTTCACGTCCAAGAAGGAATACACGCACATAATTAGACACACTCCACTTTTCCAAACACTCATGACCAACACACTTAATTCTTTCACTGTTTTTCTTTTTTTTGCCACTTAAGAGAGATCGTAGAACTCACATAAAATTTAATGCTTTCATGTAGGGTTATCAAATACATGTATTTATTGATTTTAATTCATAGGCAGGTACAGAATATAAAGTAAGTTAATTTAACACTCGTTAATAGTACACTATCAATAGGGACTATTATTAACTACTCTATCAATTGGGACATAAAACCTAGCGTATTACGGGGAGAGGAAAAGACTAGGTGATGAAAGTTGACTTATTCTTTTTTAGCGACCAAAATTGTCCAAATTCACATGCTGATTAAATTATTTTTAGTTTACTAGCTTTTGGCCAGTCTTTTCCTCGGGAGAGCGATAATTCAACTGTCACATAAATACAGAGAAACAAATAAAATCTCTTTCCTGCGCGAAAATGATACAATTAATATTCATTAAATGAGTGATCATGTTTCAATGCAAAGGTCATAAATAATAGCAGAACGTGTGAATAGATATGTTTTACACTAATTGAGGCTATAAAACATTATTTAGTATAAAATCTTTAGCATATTTCATAGTCACCCGCGGTGAGAAAAAATGCGCTTCATACTCCTGGGTAATCCTATTTCCTAAATTAAAAAAAAAAATATTGACCGGTGTCAGAGAAACGAGGAAAATCCAGTCCATCACTAATTTGTATGACTCACGAAATACAGGGATCTAAAGGAAATTTCTTGAAACTAGCCACTTTTAAACGCGGTGGGATCATAAGAGCAAAACCATAGAAAGAAATTGATATAGGCATCACGTAACACTAATATGGACTCAATGAAACATTGGTTTATTAGCTGGTTTTTGTCGGTGTATTTCAAGTGTCGTGAGCAGGGCACCAACAAGGACAGCACCTACATTGAGCGATAGCTCCATACCCAATATCGTCATCGATTTTTTTACTATGCATTTTTCAATCGTCACCACAAAGATGCAGAGTTTCCCCCGGAGTATGGACAGTAGGACGGTGGCAGGTGGAGTTCTACGAGAAAAGGAATAATTGAGCATGACGCCATCTTCTTGTTTTTTTCACCACCCACCGTCGTGGGTGGTGACAGTTTCCAAGCTGTTCGTCAAATGTCGCAGTGCTGGGCAGCGGGTGGTCCCCACGCTGCGCAGTGCATCTGAAAGGGGGTCGCGTGCTCCATTCGACCCCAAGCAGCCTTTCCCTTCAAACCCCCTCTCCACCCTCTGCCCCTATGACCCCACCAGCCAATCAATGCGCTGACCTCTCGACATTTTGCGCGGGGGAAGTGACGTGCCGTCCGCGAGTTTCAGACCTCCGCTTCGAGTGAACCAACTCGCGAGCTTTTTCGAGTCGAAAACACGAGATAACATTGTTTTCTCCGCTGAACCGCCGACGCTGCGCCTGATTATCAGCCTCGCCCATGGGAGAACCAAAACTTCGCCAGGCGGATTTATTCCATTCGTCGGTGGGGAGGGGGGGGGGGAAATTAAGGGGTGGGGTGAGTGGGGAATCGTCACGAGAGAACCGCGGCCGATGGGCAAACGATTGCTCCGAGCCTAGGTCTCACTCTTTATCGAGTCCCTAAGCTCGTAATGACTCCTTCCGTGAGCACAGGCGGATTTCATTCACAAACACTTTTGACTTCCCCCAACGGAATGCCCCGAACATTAAAGGAAGTACGTAACTAACTGTAGGTACTTACCTACAGACAACTGTGAATCAATAGTAAATTCTGTAAAATGACATAAAACGGTGGCAGCAGAAAATTTGGTTTTCGCATTTGAAGGCAGATACTTAAACTTATGTCAAACTCAGAATAGAAACGTAAACACAATTAGAAGAGTATACCTCCTCTGATATAGAAACAGTCAAATATGTCCTTTATTGCACCAATCCCTTCATGAAGTGAGTGCTATATTTGTTTCTACATGATGAAACACTGAAAAACTTTCTTCAAAATAAAAAAATCACAAAAAACACGCAAACAAACGATTACGAAGAGTTGTATTCAAATAATATCGATTTAACCTGTTTTGGAATTACTGGGTATTATTGCTGCTGTATACTGAATACGAAATGATCAACACCAATCTGTAAGCTGGCAGATTAACGCGACTCCTCATCTGAATGCTTGTGGCCAACAAAACAAGTCACTCGGGCGTTCCCCACGAGGATTAGCGGAGAACACCAGGCGATACATCTATCTCCCATTGTAAGCTACGGCATGGACGTAATTAGGGAAAGGATTAAGGATGGGAAATCTAGTGAAAGCCTCAACGAGTGACCGGCGAGAGGAGGACTCAAAAGATATTTGGATAAACCGTGTTTAAAATCGCTTGGTGATCTTGTGTATTTTGACGTAGGAGTAAAACTCAGGGACAAAGAGAGTGAGAGAGAGGAAAAATATCATTAATATATCTTCTTCAACATTCCCTTACGATAAATTTTTCGCATACCCCATTTTCCACACATCCGATGTCACAGCTAAAGAATTCGCTCTTTCCCAATCTCGTGCACAATATTCGAATTGGCACCTAAGATTAGTATTTTTTCGATCAAGAATGTAGTTTCATTATAAACATGAGGGAATTTTTATTCTCACGAATAGCAGGAATTAAGCCTGTGTATTGCCGGCGGCGTAATGCGATTTATTTAACATTGAGGAGCAGGTATAAAACTAAGGGGAAATTGAGATTTTTTTTGCAGTTGGATTCGTGGCGGTTGTCATTTTGCTGCAATATTATATTTGAATGGATGATTTTGAAGGGACTCTGCAAGTGTATTCGGAATATTCTGAATGAGAAATTATAGGAATATTTTTATATCGTCCATCATTTTGAATTTCGGAGAATTATCCCCACCTTACCACTTCAAATAGCGTTACTGCTACACTTCTCTTTTCGATGACAATGGAAGGCCATGTCCCAGTTTAAAAAATGAATCATATGCAATTTATATGATCTATTGAGTAAATTTTAAATAATACTTCGTCATTTGATTGATGAGTTTTTTCAGTCTCTTTCTCCACATCCCTTCCTTTGATAATTGACACTAATCGTTCCTCTTGCGTACGACATCTCGTCGCCAGCGCGGGAACACATGTGTGGTTCTCGGATGGACAGCATCTCAGTAGTCGCCCAGCCACCATACGCCTCATCGTTCCCCCATCGAGCCTAATGCCGCTCTCCTTTAAAATTCAAAACAGGGGGGAAAGTGACAGTTCCGCCCTCAACCTGCCCACTCTAGCCCTCTCCCAACCACTGAGGATGCGGGCATATATTAGCTGTGTCTCCGTTTACTCGCGAAAAATCGGCTTGTGCCTCAAATCCACGCATTTTAGTGGGCGAATAAAACGTTGAATCATTTTGAGACATACCGCTTTGTTAGGTATTAAACTTGTCTTGAAGTTGGTGGGAAGACTTCCGCGGTGCACCGATGATATAGGCTGCATTTTGGGGTTTTCACCGCATTGTTCTTTTGGTGACATCGGTTTCCCATGCGTTCCCGCAGGCGCCTTGAGGTCGAAGTGACATCAAGTCTTCGACTTGAAGACACCTACTGGAACTTAGGCGAAAATATTGTCACCAAAAACAACAACGCAGTGTAAACCCCAAAATGTAACCTTATCTTGAAGTGTAGCGATCCGGTAACACCTCATATTTGGATTATCTAGGCAGATTCATTTTTTCCTCCACCCAGCTTCTCTGTGTTGCATTCGTATCCGATATTTGCAATGCTAACTTGCTGTTTATTATTATTACTTATTATTTATTATTATTTCTATTATGTCTGTTTACTGCTAGTTCATTTTACTTAATGAGCTGATCTTTTAAATCTAATCGCTTGAGCATGGAACTCTCATCATTCTCGGATGAAACACTAAGGCTAAGCAACTAGAAAATCCGTATGTGAGCATTAGCGAGTACAATCGTGCTAATATTTTTTCGATTACTGGACGAACACGAACGTAAAGCCTGGGATGGATGCCACTCATGACGCAAGAAGGCATTGTTGGCGTGTATTTACTACCAAAATGTCAAAGAAAAATCGAATGCCGTCTTCGATAATATTATTTTGCCTCAACAAATTAGCGGAAAGCGGAGAAATGAGAAAGATTTGAACAGATACGTATTAATGGGTTCACCAATGCTTCTCACTTTTCACGATCGTAAAAAAAAAACAATTTAAAAAGAAACAGCAATGGGTGAAACCTTTCTGATGATTACAATTCACCGTAATGAGTATTACATCATAATTAAAACGGAACGAGATACTTTTGCATTCGAATAATTTTGCCCTGGTAAACCTTTCCGAATCGCAATTCCTTTCCTTCTCCTCTTTTTAATTATTTTATATTTACTTTCTACTGCAATCTCCCACCAACTACATATCACTTGACACCTAAGCTTCTAAAACTATCCTTTTTTCTTGACGTGTAATAGGTAGCACTTTTTTATATGCCATTTAGCCCGCTATATCTACTATTCTTCTATGAGCTCAGATAGAAAAACTTGCGGTATATTTTAGACATATAATACACTGTATTCCCGATCACGAATTTCAGTAAAAGGACCCTAAATTGGGCGAGCAATAGGCATGTGTTAAGGATTCATTTCACTGAGTATTAATTCTACAAAACGACGCAAAAAGTACTGATATCATCCTATGTTTACCTCCTCCGAGCTCAACCCTCGGAACTGAACCATGCGAACTTTATGCCATTGACCACCTCTATGGTTACTATTATCCATTCGAAAGAGAGAGAATTGTTTTTTTTCCGAAAAAACGCATCCATTCACTTTTCGAGGTTCGAGAACAGCATCCATAGGCGGTAAAATTTGTTTGAGTGGAAAACGACATGTTTCCGTTTTGAATCAAATCATGCACAAACGCTCATATGCACTTTTGTATACGCGAGCATTTTATTTATTTTTAATGCACGGGCACATGCCAACCTGCGCGGGCGTTCGCGTGGCACCCCGTCAGTGCGGTAAATTGTTCCCCGCTAATCCGGGAGCCCGGAGCAAATGGCGAGTTAAGGGGGTTGTGAGCGATGTCAATGAATATGGAATGAGGGTGAGGCGAGGGCAAAAGGGCGAACGACGGCGATAAGAGAGAAAGAGACGGCCCCGCGAAGCCAAGCCAGGCTCAGCAAAACCCTTCAACTTGAAAGGGCAACCTCCCTTTCGACAAAAACCTTCCCGATTGTCTCCTGTACGTGAATTTTTTTTCTCTTGCACTCGAATGACTGAGCAATTTTCCGCCCTACATGTATTTTTCAATGCGCACGTCGATGCGGGGGCATTTTTTTCCCTCGTGCACTGTCGGGCGTGCATGCGTGCGTGGGAGAGCGAGCAGCAAGCAATGCGTTTGCGGCATCACTCCCGGTGGTCTCTCCTTTTAACCTTTGAGGTGCAAGTTGAGGTTAGTCCCCGGTCGCGTGGAGTCTATTAAAAGGGCAAGCGGATTTAAATAATTCGGAGGGGAAATATGGCGTGCGAAGTCCTAGCGTTAAAAAAAAGAAAAACAAGAAAGACGGTTCTATTTATTATCAGACCTACCGAGTTGCGCGGAAGAAAAGATAAGAAGAATAGAATTCAGGGACATATGCAGTTGTGCTGCTTCAATTTCAGGCAAAGAAATAAATACCCTGGCTCATGCTTCCGAGTCCATCAAAGGGAATAAAAAATAAGTGCGAACATGGATAGATAAGAAAAAATAAGCTCAGTACAGAATGAGAGAAAAATGAAAGTCACCATGGAGTTGAACCGAGAGGATATCGAATGAAAAAAACTTGAATGAGTCAGGATAAAAGGATTACGGAGGTAGTGAAGAGGAGACATAATGTACGTTATAGCGAGAAGTTCAGGCAATAAATTTAAGAAGGTCAAAAATAAGCACTCTAGAAATTGGCTATGTTAAAGACCCGGAGAGAGAAAGGAGTAGGATAAAATTAAATTGCTCCTTTTTCCAGATATGTTGAGAGACCTACAAAGCTGAAGTCGCAACCATTTTATCGGACTGTCCAAAGCATAATTAATTCGGCTATGAATATGAAATGTGCCAGACATCCTAATCACTCTTCATCATCAACAAATACGCTTATTTAATAAAATTATTCCGAATAGTGGAGTGGAAATCTCAAATAAAGCCAACTTGACTATAATTATCACCATAACGTATTAATATTAAAACGGAATTATTTTTTCAAATACTTTTCTTTGCGTGAGCCATGACACAGGTTAATAATAAAATGGATGACAATACAGGGCCTCCGGAGACGTCATTTTATTAAATATTACCTTTAACCAGTACCTTATTTCGGTTTCACATTTCCATAGTACTTTGAAATCTTCAGTACGACGGTTCCAAATTCAGTTATGAAAAGCTAGACATTCCAAATTCAGTTATGAAAAGGCGCGAATGAAACATGACGACCAAATGATGACTTCAATTATCACACGTTACATAATGTTACATTTTCGATTAATTTTATCGGCAGTCGTCGATAACACTAAAATGAAGATTGCACTTCCTTAGTAATAGCATTCAGTCCAGCGTCCGAACGAAATGTCCTCGAAATTTATGACGAAATAAACATTAAATCGTGCAGCACATTCCACGCAAGAGAGACCGGTAATGAAAGGGGATAAAAAGGAAAGGAGACAGCAAAGCGGCCGAGCTCTCGTATGCCCTTATCACATAACCGCCGACATGAACTTGAATTAATCGGCAGTTGAGGTCAGACGAGATGATCCTCGAGATACATGAAACACTAAGGAGTCTCACTTTCTTTCAATAATTTTCCATGTTGTACTCCATCACAACAAGAACCTCTTGCGAGTCAAGACGATTGTAAAAGAGCCTGGTATAAATATTTCTAAAAAAAGCGAACAGTAGTGGAACTATTGCAATCATCGCCACCATTTTCACCAGAAGTCTTATCCTAAGGCTGAGTGTACTGTATCCGATTCTTGTTAGAGGGTAGATGAAGGGACTCTACGGTCTCAATCTCGCCTAAAAAAGGCGTTTGTCTCTCTATCTAACCGCTTTATTCAACATCCTTAATTTGAAATCATGCATTTTATTCGCCATGGATTCCAATCTATGTTTCTCTAAGTAATAATTTCCATGCTTTGCAACCTCCATTATCGTTTTCGGGAGGCCACCTCAGAGAAACGGTCCCAATAAATTGCCTCTTCCATTAAGGAAATATTTCATCAAACATCTTTAACTAGGGCAGAACTTCTTCATTGGTCATTCTCTCCGTCTATCTCCCTTCAATTACACCACATTATGACTACTGCCAATCTTTTTCTTTTCAATCGACGTCTAAGCTTCGTTACAGATTAATGCAAACATTGTAATTCATTGTAATATGGTGCTTTCTTACCACCGAGCTTACGTCATCTCCTTCAGTTGAGAGAATAAAACTTGCGGAGCTCGAGGCCCAAGAGCCGGAGTAAATATGCAGGTTTCCTGTTCCCGCACTAAGTACCGAAGAATATTCCGCACGTAAATTGTGAGCACTCCCTAAAGATATTTTCGTTCATTCCCTTCAAGAATTCCACAGTTCAGCAGCGAGATGAGTTCGAGGAAGTTGGTCCTTGCCAAACGGTTCCCGAGTGAACGGATGGTGCTGAAGAAGCTGCTGTTTTCAGCGAGGGCGCTGTTAAGATACTCTACTCCCCATGAGTACGCAACGCTCATCTCCGCGAAGACATGTGCAGTTATTGATAAAACTAAACAGAGTGATATATTATCACTTTAAACAAATTATATACATAAGGTCGATAAAATTCAATAAAATACGGAGAAAACTGTAAAACCTCAAGATCGTTTAGGTGGTTGGTCCGAAAACTAAAGTCCATGTCATTTTCTTCATATTCGCAGGAATTACAGCATAAAAGGCCCTCTATCGATTGCCTTTATTAGAAATACACCTTACCGTCTTGGTTTTTCCAATAATCACATTTTAAAATAGCTATATTTGCATTACGTAGTACAGTAGGAGCGGATCCTTCGAACATAAAATATAGATTTAGAGTGTTGAAACCCATGTAGTTTATACAAAAAACGGATATGACATAAACAAGGATTTAAGAAATTGATTAGTTCAAAAATGACTGAATGAAATGATTCTAATCGAAATTTTATCCGAGACACAGTAGTTAGCTGATTGGGGGGCTGGGGTCGATCATACATATAGCAGCGTTGGAAGTGAACTTTCACATACCGTGGGAATTCCAACAGAGAGGCAAATTTCAGAAGCTGTAAATTGTTTGTTTGAAAATATTGTACCACCTCGATCAATGACAAATATCGGTCAAAAGATGAAGGGCTTCATATAACCCAAACAGGCCCGGTAAATATTCCTAAAACATTTTGTTGTCACATAATAATGATTAACATCACTTATAAAGGACTTATAAATGCGGCACTTACAGCTTTAATGAACGCTTGTAATCATAAATATTTCTGAATCATGCAACCTAAGTTGTTTTTGAATCCTAATCTTTGCCTTAGTGATTTGAATTCATATCTGTTCATCGTCAAAGGCAGAAGTAGGCATATATACTAGAATTATTATGACCTTAGGTAACATTCCTATTCTTAATGCCATTAGCCCATCATCTATATAAATTACTTTATTTACTCTTATTTCCATATCATCTCTCACAATTTTGAGATCTAGCAGCCGAGCGGTCGATCTGATCGAAATTCTGACATTCAATTCTCTGTAGGCAACGAAACGTTCGTTCAAACGTTTTATTTTTATCTTTTTTGGGGAAAATATTTTTAAAGCGAGTTACGATGACGAAAAAAATTTTTAAAAAGATGTCAGCGAAGAAAACTATGAAAAACATAAGAAAAATATATTCCTCTTCCGAAAATCGAACCTCACACCTCGCACTTCACAATCCGCTACCTCTCCTCTCGTCCACTTCTCGCAGTACGGACAGTGTAGCAGCAATTAAATTATACAAAAGCAATGTATAAAGTACGTTATAGTACTGATCCCCACAATAGCAACATTTACTGATCAATTTACTCCTGAAAAGGACTATTATGTATCATGAGAACTTCTAAAAAGAACTTATTCATTGTGTTTAAAATAGGAAAGCACTTCAGTACACGCACATTAAACACCAGTCACTAAGGACATCAACAAAGTTCAGTACAGCGTTGCCAAAGGTTTTAGAAATTTATTAACCTTGAAATAAATGTAAATGTAGGGTTTACTTGAGAAAATATTGTAATATAACAATCACATGAATTTTTATAGATTTCTGGTGATATATGTTGTTGAGAAGGTTTCATTAATCTAATTACTTATTGAGGCATAATCGCTGCACAACTTCATTCTAGGCATTCGATCAAAAAATATTTTCGTAAACTGGTTTTCCTGATATTCATTTTTAATTCCATATTTCAGC
This sequence comes from Ceriagrion tenellum, assembly GCA_963169105.1. Classification (NCBI taxonomy): domain Eukaryota; kingdom Metazoa; phylum Arthropoda; class Insecta; order Odonata; family Coenagrionidae; genus Ceriagrion; species Ceriagrion tenellum. The sequence goes on along the minus strand of OY720636.1, from coordinate 25,684,620 downwards.
TTTCCTCTAAATTAGACATATTACAAATCAAAGCAGTATTTTTTTAATGGCTTATGTACATAACTAAAACAATCGGGATGCCACTATAATTATGACTCACTCAGTCGCGAACCAACCTCCTTAATGAAATCAAAATAGGTACGTTTTCGGCCAAACATAAAATTAAGGTGCCTCAATAATGCTATTGTTTTGTTTTCCATTGAAACCGAATAGGCAAATAGGAGTAGGAACTTTGAAAGTGGGTATTGTTCAAGACTAGCACTCAGTTTTATATCGCCTTCCAAATAACGAGAACAAATAACAACCATATGGCATATTTTTCAGAAGTGGTCGGGTAAGTGCACAAAATTTCAAATAGCTGAATGTAGAGATTGCATTATTACTCGTATCAGATGTTCCATTACAATATGAGTCAAAAACACTTCATTCATCAAGTGACTTGACTTTAAACATCATTATTCATGCTAAATCGTTCTTCCAAATAAGTATGAATGCATTCGAAAGGCAAATTAATATACAAGGGTCAAAAGCAGATGTGAAACTGAGAGAGCTGGTAAATAGCTGGTCGTGAAAATTGTTGAATAAAATAAAAGGACGGATGAAAATACCAACGAAATGAATGAAAGGCTTTAGGTGACAACTAAGATGGTATGAAGGATCAGATATTTTGTACTGCAGAAGGAAGATCCGAATGACAACGAGACCAAATTAAAGCACTGGCTGAAATTAGTGGAAAATGCATTCATTGAAGATTGTTTAGGGGGCGAGATGGGAAGGTGAGCTAATTTGGAGATATGAAGAGATTTGAAGAGATGCCTGGCTGGAAAAAATATCTGATACAGGATAACTTTCTACGTTGAACTAAACGCGGTAAAGTGTATGGAAAGGGCAGTATTATATTTTTAAATAACTGTGAAGCGCGCAGAACTTTTTAATTCCAAATATGTAAATCCATGATCAAATAGGAGCCTTCCTGGCTAGAGTATTTCATTATGCATTTGTCTGTGAAGAAATGACTAACATAGGCTTGTGAAGCGAATTGATATATATGATAAGTCGGCGAAATTTTCGGTACGGTAAAGAAAATCCGATTCGAAAGGAGGGAATTGAGTGCGAAGCCGAACAAGTCTTACGCGCTTTCTGTTCTCCTTTGGTGTGAGCGGCAGTGGGTGTGCATGTTTCGGGTGACGCGGACGCCGAGGCCCGGCCCTCCTTCCTTCCTTCCGCCCTTTTGACCACGCCACGCGGAAGTGGGCCGGAAACACCAGATGGCACCACCCCCTCACTCACCATTCCCCCCCACCATCGCTGGGCTGCGAGCCCTCCTCCGGCCTCTCCCATCGCCGTCTCCCCTCAATAAAAACAGATCCAAACGTCACCCCTGAGGCACGATCGCACGCCACTATTCCAACACCATCAACCTATCAAACACTCTTAGAAGAGGAAATGAATAACGCTAGTCAGTATTCATCGCTGCTCAATTCGGATGCTATTCCTACGATATTGTTTCGCATTCACAAGCACACAACTAAATTGAGGAGGGAATTAAGTGAACATTGATGAGCGAGTGGTGACGGCCGAGGGCGGATGCCTCGCAGACTAAATTATGAGCCACTCGAGACTCAAAGAACCGCTATTAATCGATTCATATTATTTTCTCTTTGATATTTATCTCCATTCAGCTTTAGCATTTTTGCATGGAAATCTCCCGAAAAATAATTTCCACGTCCACTATTGATAGCCACATTAGTTAACAAGTATTTACCTACATAGTTTTTGTTAATAACACGCCCAATCCCCAGGCGATAATTTTTTGCGAAAGACGCAAAGAGATCCGAATCAAATCGTTTCAATTTAAACTTCATCATCAAGTATTTTATAATTTTCTCAGTCATATTTAGCCACGCTTAATAAGTTAGAGAAGAAACCTTAAAATAAATTCAAATTCTATTCAGGGCGGCGAATATCTTTCACATATTTGGAATAAATGGAGGTTTACGAAGGGAAAGGTGTAATACGAGCAAGCTTCATTGTTTCTTCGAGGCTCATGTTACTTCGCGTTGGAGAATCTCATCGCCTCGAGGACATACATCTTACTTGGATCAAAACTTCTATATGTGGGATTGAAATGACTTATAAACATAATTTTTTTCTTTAACACGGCTACTATGCGGTAGCATTTTTTAAAGAGAAGGCATTATAGTGATGGGAAAGCACCGCAGACCGGCATCGAGAGTATCATCAAACGGCGGGTTGTAATCAATAGCGGGAAAATGCAGAAGAGGCGAAACTTGAATGCAGGAATAGATCCGCAGTGGCCCCCATAGAGCGGTGGTGGGAGAGCTTCGTGGCTATTTGCACCCGGTGCTATGGAAGTGCGACTCGGCGCGGATGGGGCCAACCCGCGGAGCGCCGATCGCCAGGCCCTGCTTGCCCCTCCGGCCTGCTGCCGCCCCTGGGATACACTCCTCTCGGTAAAATAATCGCTGCGCTCACTCACGAGTGAAATCCCGGATTTCGCAACTCGTGTCCACTTGGCCCACTCCCATACGCCGATCATCCCTCCGCCCAACAATCAGACCCTGTCCTCCCTCCCCCACTCGCGTTATATTGTGAGAATTTCGAGTAGAATCAAGTGACGCTATGCGGAGTCGGACGCCTTTTGATTGACCCGATATAGCGATCGGCTTGGAGAGAAGCATTTATATACGTACGCTAAAGTAGCGACGTCCGCTCCCTATGCGCCTATCTCCGTAATTGGGAGGCTTAGCGTGGTGGGTATAATCCTTAGTTTGCTTTGGCTTCTTCATAGGTGACCTAGCGCTTAGAAGAGAATTGTGTACCAGTGACTTTCGGCACAATGTAATCCTTAAAGGAGGCTTTACCTTGGCTAAAACCTCGTTTCAAACGTTGACATGTTTCCCAGCGGCGGTTTTACCGTGAAAGATGAAAAATTTCAGCGTTTATTATTCTCAATGAGTCCAATTGATTGTTGCTATAAATGGAATAAATTTATCGAAAAGCGATCACGTTTTAAACACTTGCAATAACGATAAGTACCATTTTTGGTACTATACCGCTGACATTGTTAGGTGGGGCGAGTATTTTCAATCCATTCAGAGCGAAGGGATTCATAATTGTCTTTCATTCGCGAAAAAAATCAACAAATATTGACGCTGTTTTCGAGCTCAGGTTATAACGATAAAAAAAGCTTAAGAAAGTCATGGCAATTTTGTACCCCTCGACAGTGACGAGTGATGGAAAACAGTTGCCAAGGTGAGCGGCATTGCACTCCTTACGCATAATACGGGGAAGGATGGTAAGCGATGATGTCGCTGCATTAACCCAGCGCCGGTCACTACACTTATAATCCTCGCCGCCTTCACGGTTTCTCGAGGGACGTCTACCAACCCCCTTGCGAGGCTTGATATGATTTGAGGTGCCTAGGAAGTAGAGATACATAAAGAGCAACCTTACTATATCGCGAGACATTCTTGGTCTCCGATTTTTCCCATCCTTATCAATCCTCTACTCCTCTTATTTTCTATTGTCTTCGCCAAGTGTATAGCTACCCAGAGAGGAATTTATTGTCCAGCAGATGGTCAAAGAACGTTCAGTGAGCACTATTAAAATGATCAAAGATCATTCAAGGAGGACTTATAATGAACATTCAAATGGCACTCACAGATAGTGCAAAGAATATTCATTGGAATACTTCATTGATTGTTCAAAGAGTGATCAATGTAGATGAATCGCGCATGAACTGTTTTTGAATGAATAACATATGAACCATAAAGGAATGTTAGACAATAGTAAATAATACAAGTTCTTTTTTAACTTTGTGGTATTCCATTTTTATATATCAGATGATTTAATGGTAACATTTACAAAAACCACAACTTAAAAAACACACACACGACCCGGGTTTCGACGCTTGAGCGTCATCTTCAGGTGACGCTCCTGAAGATGACGCTCAGGCGTCGAAACCCGGGTCGTGTGTGTGTGTTTTTTAAGTTGTGGGTTTTGTAAATGTTACCATTAAATCATCTGATATATTAGACAATAGTTCTTGTGAAATGATTTTCATTTGAACTACTTTTGAACAAATATCATTTAATCTGAATTGTTGATGGTTTTAATGTGGGATCCCTTTAAATGCATCGGACACTTACCATGTACATTTTTTCCAGACTTCTCGTGACTATATAACTACAAATGCTTGGTAGGTTGAGGATATTTCAAGCACCTACTCTATAAATCACTCATTGGGTCCAAAAAGAGAGCGATAAATATACAGCCAGGTTCATTATTTTTATTTTTTTAAAGGTTTTTCTTATTTTATTATTATTTTTTATTATTTTAGGAATAATCTCGTATGATATGTTGGAATATTCCTAGAATTTAGAATGAATATAGTCTTTGGACATTTGAAATATACATGGTTTAAAGAAGTTCTTATATGTTCAACCAGGGAGCGTTTTTGAATGATACTTTGTGCACTGGAAACGAACTCTCTATGAACAGTCTAAAATGACTATTTCACTCTTTAGCATTCAATGAACGTTCTCTGGTTGTATGCTCAGGATAATTCAGTCGTGGACTACTTTTGAATTAGTTCATAAATGTCTTCTGCATGGTCTCTCCCCACTGGCTATTCATCTTTCTCCACGTGAGGCTCAGGAGCTCACCTTTTACATGCCTATGGAGCCTGGTTCAAATTGCCAATCTTTTAGTCAATAAGATTACCGTAACTATGCAGCATTTATTCATAGGCACATTTTTTTTATTTTCACCACGATAATTATTGGTTCGTCCCTCAGCTGAAATTGTAACACTTTCATATATTAGGGTCGTTCCTTTTTTTAGCCTCCATGCCCAAAAGCGAAACTCCTGGGTGAATTGACCACCCTCCCCAACGAAATTTCTATTTATGTCTCCCAATATCTCTTTTACAACAGACATTCTCAGCCAATCATTAATCGAAGCACCTTCCGTCCACTTTTTCTAGCTGCTTTGAATTTGGAAGGTTTCCTTCGCTTCCCTCACCAGATGAATCGCATCGCTTCTCGATCGCCTCTCCATATCCACTTAACTTTCTCCATCCGCCTCCGAACTCATATCCCAAAAGCCTGTGATCTTCGTCGTTCCTCTTTCCCCAATAGAAACATGAATGTATGTACATAAATATCACATATGAATAAGTAGTATCACTTTCTATTTCGTTTTCCCCCAAGAAAAGAACGAAGAGTGATGGATGTTGTCGATTTGAGTGAAGCTTATGCGGAACGCTATGACTTCACACACTTGAGCGAATCGGAGCAGACGGAGGAAGATTTTCTATTTCTGTTTTCGTTCCCTCCGACGAAGAATAAACACACACGGACCGTGAGGCGGTAGTGCATTGGGATTCGGGCGAAGGGTGGGTGAGGCTCGGTGGAGGGGATGGGAATGGCGGGAAACGGACTGTGGAGAGGCAGTGGGAGGGGCGGAGAGAGTCGGGAGGAAGCAGGGGAGCGTGATGGACCGACGGGAAAACATTTATTTATGTATATATGTACTCTTACGCGTATATACAAACATAGATATATATAGATACATCTCTCTGCCGGTGGGTGAAAAGCAGCCCTGGCGCCATCTATTGGCCGCTCTCGTGGGTCATGCCTTGGGGAGTGTTTGTTCGTATAGACCCCCCGCCGATTCCAGGGAATTCTTAGTAGTCTGAGCATTGGACGCGAAATTCAAAGGTCCGTGGTTCGATTCCCGGTCCAGTCGAATTTTTTCTGCTTGAAATCGGCCATCATTACATCTTCACACCACCATTGTGTTCCTATCCACTTTATTTCTACCTTTCTGTTTGAACCTTTATTTGTATACATATATATGTATAAATACACGAATAGCGGAACCACAGAGCAACCGAATACTGCCCTCCCACGTCTTCTCTCTTTCCCTCTTCTTTTGTTTGAAAGGCAACCGTTTTTCCCGTTCTTCCAGAAATCGATTTGTGCGTGAAAGGCCCACACCCTGGGACCCTCTTTTCCCCCCATCTTCCTTCCCATGATCCTTTTCAGACCCCGCGGAGGCATTTGTGGCGGAAAAGAGAGAGATGGAGGCGTGGAGGGGGTGGGGCTCCTCCCTCTCCCTTCCCCACTCCAATTCTTCAACTTCTCATGTAATAGTCCCAACTCCCTCCTCCTCCTCATACTTATCCACTTATCCTCGCCCCCCCATTCCCCTCCTCCCCCTAGAATTCCTTCCATTTCTCTCCCTTTCTCTTTCCTTGCCCGCTCCACCGCACTCATCGTCGACTGGCCGAGGCGCATTCGTGAAATACCTCACGAGGACATCGCAGGAGAGGGAGAAGTGGAAAGAAATGTATCCCTTGGGCAATCTTCTACTTGTGGATGGGGGAGTTCCGGTCAAAACACGAAAGCGCAACAGTCGCAAGAGGGAAAAAGGGGGTTTCGATGCTGTCACGCGCTTGTTATACCGAGCTTCCCTCGGATTCCGGCGCTCCCATCTGGCGACGAAGACCCTCTGAATGGATATCTACTTTTTCTCAGAGAATCCTCGAACCAGGCGATTTAGATACTACTGTTTTCGGCATTCGGTCGGTACCAGAGGGAAGTGTGCCGTGAATACAAATGAGGGAAAGGGTTTTCATTGGTCCGCCATATCCTGCAGCTGGAATGGGTTAGCCGTGAGTGTGTAAGCGCAGAAGGAGAGAATGATGCTATTAGAAAAGGACCACCGCATTTCTGAGAGTTTTTATGTGATTTTTCTCCAACATTGATTCATTGACTTTGGTTTGGAGATGGGGAAGGAATAACTTTGTTTCTAAATGCAGTTTTTTAATAGAATAAATCCAAATTCTGGAGTTTTCCCGCAGTGTTTTGGACAGCGTTATTTGCCTTTCGTGCCTTTGGTGTTTTCTGGTTTTGAAAGGGGTCACATATTTTGATGGGTATAAATTAATAATTATTATCCCATTTTAGGATAAGGGGTCCACCTCTCTTGTTAGTTGGCATAGAATGCTCTTGGGCATTTCCTATTAACAGGCAAAACGAAGAGGATTTTATTAACATCTAAGTAATTAATAAACTAAAGTTTTTCTAAGATCTAGCATTCTAAAAAAAAAGAATTGGTTCTATGCATAGCTAAACCGCACTAAAAGCAGTGGAGTGAAAACTTATTTTAATGATAATCATTTTAGTTCGTTAAAAATATATAGATGTTTACAAGTAATCTGAATTTTGAAATGATTAATGATGGCAATGGAATTTTTATAAAAATATAAGCTTAAAGAAGTTTGAAGTTTAAAGAAGCGTGTTATTGGGGATGAGTGGCATTTCATTATATGGATCCAGAATAGAGAAAGTGCGAAGTAAGGAACGGAAGATGAACGAGGAAAAGTTAGATCGCTAGCGGGGATATAGGTTTAGGCCTGAAAGAGACGAGTAGATATTAAGATTTCCCATCAATAACTACCTCAAACGGTAGTTCACTTCTAATAAATATCCTTCAACATTAGTCTTGTTAAAGTCATGGATTACAGGGCAGGATTCTGCGGAATTTTCATCCATCGACTAAAGAAATCACCTCCACAAACACTTCGTGGGCAGGTATGCCTCTCCCGTTGCAAAGGTGCTAATTTGCCCGACACGAGGGGAAACTTCCTTTGTCAGGAGGAGGCGTCTAGCCTCACAGCAGGGAAGGCAAGTGAGGCCACGCCCCCGTAAGCCTCCCGAAGCCCACGCCTTACGTAATAGGGACCCGAGTCCATGGAAGAAGTGGAAGGACTGCGATTACGCCCCAGGGAAACCCATGTATCATTTTTTGGCACCCCACTCCATAAAAAAGGCCGCCCACCGAGTCCACCACCGCCCCCACGGAGTCGTCCTCCGCGCCAGCCCATTCCCGTCCCCCTCGAAATGGCCCTGGATGCACGCGGATTGCCCCCAGCATCATCCTCTGTGGGCCGCGCGGGCGGTCCCGGTCCGTCGAGTGGACCCCTAATGCTCCTCTTGTCGGCGCATTTTGTAGAAAATCACTTGGCTGTTTTTTCACGAGGGCGCATCCATCAATAATCTGGATTCTTTCTTTCGAATACTTTTTTTTCACCATTCGATGATCGATCACGATAGACAAAATACGATCTTCTCTTAAAATGCGAGAAGAACCTCAAAAGTAGGCATAAATTATAGGTAGTCCCTCACCACTTGAAATCTGGGTGAATATATAATGCTGAGCACGTAATGATCACCATTATGGGTAATCAATTCTCTTGATTGATTTGATGAAAGTGTTCACTTAGTTCTCCTCCGAATGGCGGTCCTCTTATACTGTCATCATACTACACTTACTCGTCACCTTTTATTTTCTAAATTGTCTAACTTCAGTTTCCACGCCTGAAGTTATTTTTGATAAGTCTATTCCTTCTTCTGTAACAGTTATTAAGTGCAGTTCTCGTAAGCGATTTAAATAAAATGTCCAGCGATGAACAAAGGATCATTACTACTCTCGATTAGGACTATCTGACAAATATACTTAGCAATACTTATAAAACAGCTTCTGAGAAGTTACAAAAATATAATTGAATATCTTAATCAAAACATTATGATGCATATTAGAAATATTTTGATCACCAATCAGGGACATTAAGCTTATTTACATAACGATATTTACTAATCTTGACAATATCCGTACCCTTCTAGTTACAAGTCACCCGAGGTGACGATGGGTCGCATAGTAGAGGATTAGGAGAAGTGATTTTATCTCTGACGTGAGATAAAAAGTATTTACAGTCACTAGAAAGTATCAACTTTGTTTAGACATGGTAAGCTTTAGCTCAAAAAGTCTTGGATTTCCTCGAGGGTACACTTATGTGCAGTGGAGACTAAACCCTGTTTTTTTACATTTCAAGGACAGGAAGCAGCGGTATTGACACATATTATCACCTGGTACCAATGTTTGTTCGAAATATAGCGAGGTATTCGCAGTTTAGACGACGTCATGTGGGAATATCCTCGCAAGTAAGTAACTTAGACGATAATGCAATCACTTCGACAGATATTAGAGCGTAAACTGTTAATAAAAAAAGCTTGCTGATAGGCAGGAATAATTGCATCATGGAAGTTGAAAAAAATAATCCGAGCAAGAATTTTAAAAACTTAAGAAGGATCGTGATTCCGTGAAAGTTAAAATACCGAAAAGTAACAAACTCTCCCACATATTATATTAAAAGACAGGATAAGCTGGTCGAAAACTATTTATTGAAAATGTATGATGAAATTTTATAGTAAGTAAAATAGAAGAGCATGAACAAAAAGGGAAGATAAGCTTACTCTACTAATTATAGACGAGAAACTTAGGTACACCGATTTTTCATACTTAAGCGGAGGGATAAATTTATCTTAAGAAACCGCTCAGGAAGGAAGGATTGAGTTGCGTAGCCATGAACTAAGAAAAACTTAAATTGACACCGACGGGACGAGCATTTCTCGTTTCAGTATGAAAGTACGGATAAGAGATTTCGCATTTAATAAACGTGGCGAATGAACTCTGGTTTGTGAGGAAGAGGAGCCATACCCAAGTAATGCAATCTACTGCCAAGCACCCTCTCCGCTGCTCCGAGCACCACGCCACCCGCGTCGCGCGCTACACTGCGCGCACATAGTGGCGAAAGAAAAGATGGCGCACGCAAAAGTTCATTTCCTGATTGAGAGTCTTAAACTCTTAATAACACCGTCTAACCGAGGCCTTCCTTTTTAGCCGTGACTGCGCGTGCATGCGCACGGCTTACGCGGCCATAACTTGTGACCGGGGGGTAGGAAGAAAGGGAATTCACCGACGTCATTATTGGGCAACCGCGACTGGCGACTGCAATCACCGAGATTGAGGATAAGCGGGGCGGGGAGGGGGAGGGGGGGTTGGGTGTGGAGGGGAGGAGGGATGCGGCAAAACGCTTCGTATTATACTCCGCACCCTCCGACTAAATCAGAAAAGGCTTTCTCGCTTCAAAATTACATTAGATTACTTATGATGGCGACAGAAGAGCTGCGATTTTCGATTGTGAAAGAAAGCTCCGTACAGTTTTTCTTTATATTTGATGTGTCGTCCAGAAATTAATAAAATCCCATAAAAATTTAAATTTTTCAATAAAAATTTTATCAATCTCCAGGAAACATAACTTAATGAGCGCTACATGGAGTTAATATAATGGTTAATCGACCCTGCTTTTTAGGTTTATGAGTCGCCTTTCCTGTAACATTGACCACTTAGCATCTACAGAGACAAAAATCCATTACCAAATAATAATAATATTGACCTGAGCAATTACGAGGGTCATCCAGAAAATAAGTTCCGTTTTGATCTGTAGGTCGCTAGGGTTTATTTTTGCCAAATCTGGCAACATTTTACGAAATAAGGGAACCTTCTGAATAGAATGAGAGGTGAAGGGCCGCAGTAGCCTTAAAAACGCGGTCACAGCAAGTTGTTGAAATGGAACCCTCGACGTCGCGTCCCGCCACCTCGGTGCCTGTTCCGTCTAGAGTTGTTGTGCGCGGAGTGATTCAAAAGCTCGTGAATTTTTGGGCCGCTGCAGAATTGAAGGGGACGCTTTTCTCAAGTCCCCTGGAGATGAAACCTGGGTGCCACACAATACCCCAGAGAACAAAAGGCAATCCTTGCAGTGGAAACACACCACCTCACCAAGTGCGAAAAAATTCAAAGTTGTCAAGTCCACCAGGAAGATCATGGCCTCTGTTTTCTGGGACCAAAAAGGAATTCACCAGCTTGATATTTTTTCTCAAGGAGAAACAATTAATGCCTCCCGGTATTGTGAGACCCTGAAGAAGCTTCGTCGGGCCATCCAGAACAAGAGAAGATGAATGTTGACCTCTGGTGTGTGCCTTCTCCACGACAACGCACGGCCTCACGTCGCTCGCTCCACTACGGAACTTTTGGATCAGTTCGGTTGGGATGTTCTGACCCATCCACCTTACAGTCCCAACTTGGCCCCATCAGACTTTCATCTGTTCACCAAAATGAAGGAGGGATTAGCGGAAGAACGTTTCACAAGTGATGAGGAAGTGAAAGAAGCAGTCACCAACTAGACCAAGGAGGTGGCGGGAAGCTTCTACGAGGAGGAGATTCCAAAGCTTATTTCTCGGTATACGAAGTGCATTAAGGTCGCCAGAGACTATGTGGAAAAATAATACCTATTGTCAAGAACATTTCCAGTAAGTTTTAATTTTTTTCAATAAAAACTCGATTTAAAAAGGAAAAACGGAACTTATTTTCTGGATGACCCTCGTATTAGCATTGAGCGAGTCACATTATCGGAAAGTAAATTCTATATGCGGCGTTAGTTCCGAGACATAATAAAGCTTCGTCAACAGGGATCGACAGATGAGGCATTTTAACAGTATCACGAACAACAAGAAATTTTCCTCATTTAAGTAATGCTGTTATAGGTAATGGCACTCATTTTCACGGAATACGTTTCAGAATAAGTAATTTTGTATTCGCAAATTTTCCTAATAGGCCGAATACGACTCTCGCTAAATCTGTTCCGCTATTCTGTTTACGTCCACTAAATAGAACAAAATGGTACCGCAAACGGTGGGTACAATTTCTGCATTTTGTTTCTCATTGGCACCCATGATACAAGTTTCTGATCCACGACGGATATTAGGGAGATCTTAATGCATTGCAATCGCTGCTAATCTCCCAGAGTTGTAGTCATCCTTTGGTCGCAGAAGTCATCGTCTTCGCTCGGGCTATCCTGGTTTAATGTCCGTTGAACTTCTTCCACCCCGCGTTATCTTTTTTCCTTGAAAGGCGTCGAGGACAAGAGAAGAGTCGAGAAAAAAACGAAGATCATGGGGAAGACTTAAGCTTTCGACCCGACTAGGTTCGAAGAGGCAGGGAGCGGGGAGTGAGGCCGCGACTGGCTGGCACGGGGGTGGGGGGAGGGGCTGTGAGGGCGATCGCCTAGCGCTCAAATCCCTGAGGATGGTAGTCCAGAAAGATGAATCCATAGAAGAATCAGCAAGAAACTTGATGAAGGCACTCATATACCTCGTTACCGGAAGAACAAAATATTTATAAATTCGCTTGGCAAGCAATTTCTATATGAGTGACTACTTTTCAGTTGTGCTTTTAGGTCACTTTTGAGACAACAGCCTATCGAAAACCTGCAGAAACTCGATGAAGAAACGAAAGGGAAGAATTCTTATAAAGAAAATTATAATAAATATGGCACGTAGATTAGAAGAATTATGGAGAATTAAAATGGTTATATTGCGGGGGAGTGGACAGTTGCAGGAAACCAATCTTCGAATGGATGATAGGTATGATGATGATGATGATCCAGGAGGAGAGTAATCAAAATCACATAGTATCCGTCAGTACATCCATACCGTTGCTCGGAGGAGCAGAAAGTATCTTTCAGGAATCTTGCTTCAAATGGTGGATTTGAAGATACGACCCTTTCAGCGTTTGTCCCACGTTCGTCCAAGTTACAGCAAACGGCAATTTAGCCGCCGTTGCAGTCCCCGCCTTCGGACTTGAATGAGTTGAATACGTACCTGCCGAATTTATACTCCTTTACAGCAGCGAGGAATGCTATAGAAAAAACAAATGAATTGTGACTCCAAGACTATGAGGTTCAAAAGTTCCGGAAACGCATCAGATACGTGGACAGATGGAAGCAGAATACAAATACTAGTAGCAATAGTTTGAGGAATCTAAGGATAATTTACTATTATAATATTAGTAATTTATAAGAAGGATAATAAACCTTTTGCAGAGATAAAATAATTGCAAATTCCTACTTTCGGGTTCAATAACTGTACCACTTGGATTTATTCCCACCCCACCCTCAATAATACCCTCCGTCAGGACTGAAATTAATATAACATTACCAGATACGTTCGGCAGATTTTACACAGGCGATCATGACACAAAATAACTTAAGGAATGATTACAAACAATTTCACAGGCACATTTTTCCACAAAAACTGACATTTATCTTCACTCTTTGAACACCAAAAATATTACCTCCTAAATCTTAGTAATACGTGGAGAATAGTTTTAATTTTTCAAGCTCCACCGAGTCCACAAATTGGTATTCCGAACGAACAGCTTAACCGAAAATGCGCTCCGTTTGTAAGTGCGTAAATCTGTTCGCTGAAACGAAATTTACGGCGTCACCATTCACATCTCGGGGCCTTTGGCATGAAACTAAAACAGAGTGAATCCGACTCATTGGAACATGGTAGGAATGGAATGCAACCAACTTTACAAGTTGGTTTTATGCATGTCCCTTCCCGGGCATTTGTTTACTTTCGACATGCGGTAGTTACGACTTGAGGCTACCGGCTTTCCGTTCTCCCGCAATAGTTACGTTTCGTTGGCTACGTCCGGCCGTTAGTCCTTCAGAAGTCTCCTCGTCTCTCGCCTCTTTCCCGCTGGAAAACGAAGATGGAGCAAAAAAGCGTGGAGTATTCCAGCGAGGGTCATATCTCACCCCTCATCCCTCCACTGTGCTCGCTCGCTCGCTCTAAGCTCCCACAACACTACATCCCCCTTCCCATCCCGTGCACCATTCGACTTCACCCTCCCGCCCATGGCTTCTTCCACCCGTTCGCTCGCCGCATTCCACTCCCCGGGGATAGATAAAGAGAGGGAGACGGAATAAAATAAAGAAGAAGCAAGAGAGGCGCTTTAGGCCGCAGACGCCCATCATGGCGAGCGAAATAATCGACTGCTGAAGATCGCTCTTGCAAGAAATGAAAATGCGTTGAAAGCATTGAAATAAATGCGCGCTGCGCCGCTAAGCTTCGTCGTCGTCCGCTATGTTCGCGCACTTCGCCAATCTTCCTCGTTGGGTGTTTCCCCACACCGCCCCCGAGTCAACAACAATCCGCTCTCGTCTTTAAAGAAAAATAAAATAAAATTCCCTGATGTATTTACGATGATCGCATGGTTTTATCGAGTGCGTTTATCTCTCTTTCTCATTTCATATTCTTTCGGGAGAGGAGGCTGTTGTACGCAGTCCATCGGCGGCAAAACCGTGATATTGCCCAATCCGTTTCTAATTTTACCGCACGACTGCTGCGTGTGCATAAATATTAATATTTTAAATCTTTTTAACCGGGTGGGATCCGATTTCAAAAAGATGAAATAAAAATAACGGCGTGAATATTTCACCATCGATAAATTAACATGCGTGCACTTGATGAAGTTTTTACGTCGAATCACGCGTCGTGAAAAGGTATTCATGTGCTCAATGAAAATTTTATAAAGCTGTTATTATTTTATTGGTGCCTAATATAAATTCACGACGGAATAAAGAGCTAGGAAGGCAGAAAACACATGTTCGCGATATGTGAGTGAGTTCTCTTAACTCGCAATTTTCCTCGAACGACCGGTAGGCATAACCTGTTTCTCACTCGTGCCCGCATGCATATGCTCCATCGCAATATTATCTTTTTATGAATTCTGGACATCGGATAACTCCATGTAAAGCTAGATTATGACAGCGAATACTCGCTCCGGAGGCACTAAGTACCCTCCCACCTTTTTGGAACGTTCACATGTGTTTATTTCTCTCTCGCCCCATTTTCCCTCGGCACACGGCCGATCGTCAATTAATGATGAAAGAGATGCACTTGGCAGTTTCGGAGACCATTTGCAATTATTACGAAGGATATACGTGAAACGCCCGCTCCCCAAAATGGCCGGATTAGCCGCCACGGTGGAGATAGAGTATAAAAAGGACCCCAACTCGCCGATACCACGAGGGTGGCCCTGGGTAGGTACCTACATGCTACTATGAGGGCATCAGGAGTCAGACGGCGGGCGATAGAACAAAAAAATAGAATTGAGAATCGATGGCGAAAAAAAAGGAGAAAATGGGAAGCCTTGTGTTCAGCGGGTTGGTGAGCTACGGAGCAAAAGGGATGTTGGAGATGGAGGGAATACGTTTGGGAAAATCGACCGGGGTACGGGGAGAAAGCGACAAAGTCGGCGGTGGTGGTCGGGACGATTTTAATTCCTGAAAGCGTCCGCCCCATCGATGAGAACAGAGGAGCGGGGGTGAGGGGAGGGAGGGAAGGGAGGGTGAGGTGGAGGGGCAAGGGGGAGGGGTTAAAAAGGGGAGTGGAATGTGAAAGGCGGGGGACGATCTGCGGCCGGCGTCGAGCGTCCTTTTTAATTATTCAGCAATTCAAAAGAGGGCGTTTTATTTTTCGAAAAAAATATCTATATACCCTACACATACACACACGTACACGTCCATTGGTATGAAAAGCACGACGCTTTTAATACGAGCTCCATCCAGGGGAATTATCGTGCGCAGCGAAGCAACCTCTTCTCTTTTTTTTCTTCATCATTCACCTTTTTCCGCTAGCCTGCGCACACAGAAATGCAAGCCTGTGGGGCTCGTGTAATACAAGCGCTCTACAGAACGATGACAAGTTGTCTTACAGAAATGAAGAGTATAATAAAATCGGTTAAACATTCATATTAGCAGAAATCCAGGGATTGATGAAAAATAAAATGTGCATAATCAATTCTCAAGTTGCTTCCGAAGTGTCGAGAATTTACACATTGCTTTTATGCGGAACTTCTGTAAATGATTCAAAATAATGTCATATAACTCTTAACACTATATAGATCTGACACTGTCGAGAACCTTACCAAATGACAGCAATCGATTTCAGATGTACTGCAAAATCTCAAAGCTCACACCCAAGCGGAGAATTCCACTATACTCCAATGAAAAAAAAGACCCCTAAAACCACTGATCGATGATACCTAATGCACCAATTATAGCGGAATATTACTTGGATGTCCATCGCCATATCAAGCTAAATGCTCGTGTAAAATGACCACTCTCGAGAAAATTAGCCATGAAGATCAGAGCGTCACGTTACAACCGAGGACCGGGAAACTAAAATATTACTATCCTAAGGGCGGCCGGTAAATTATACAAATGTAAAGAAACCGAGTTCCCAAACTTCAACAGCCGATTACTTCTTGTCCATCAACTAAGGGTAAGAATACCTTCATTATCACCCACATTACGTACGTCAGGGTTGATGGTAAAGATACTATCCGCTTTATCAGCGATTTAAGCATATTCATACAAGATTCTTATCGGATTTATTCCGGGCTACATCTTCTTGCATACAATCCAGGAATTCCTCCAAACAGAACGCCAGTAAAGCTCAACATACTGCATCAGTACTTTTATGTGCTGTAGCTTCTGCCGGAACAGCTGCGTTGGTCAAAGTTCATCAACGACAGTTTTTCCTCCATTACAGGAAGCGTCTTCAGGTCGAGTGCTCAGAGAGAAGCTTCAGCATGTTTGCAAGCCACTGCGGAAGCCTTCGCTCCGTGTTCTTTTATTTCTTTGCGTTTCCTTCGCACAGCAATGAACGTTTTTAGGACGACAGTGGTGCGCCCCTGAAGACGCTCTCGGTCACGAGAAGGAGACGTCGAAGAGATAACGAAGATATTATCTTCAAGAAGACTTTCATGACAACTTTTGGCAACGAATCAGCTCAAAACCCAGGAAAACCCTGAAGGATCATCAGCATTAGCACCGCACTGCGAAAGTCTACGCTCAACTGCGACCTAAGCATACGTTGTCGTCCACCGGGTGAGTGACACACCTCACGCGAAGTCGACGGAGACGTGAAGCTTTTGCTATTACGACGTGGCAGTCAACAGGCCGCTGTTATATGATTTTTTTCTTTTCAAAGAGAGAAAGAAAAATGTGGAAAAGCGTGCTGGGAGGCGGGGATGCTAGAGGGAGCGAGTACCCTCAGTCGCCTCTCACCCCTCTCCGCCGTTTACATCGGAGCGTGCTACCCACTCCTCCTCCTCCGCTAACGAGGCCACGGCCGCGCCGGGCGCCCCCCCGTGCCTCTTCCCCTCCCCCTCCAACCTCCCTCCGCACCCCCCGGGCGCGTCTTACCCCGCGTCGAGACGAAATACGCACGAGCCGGGTCGCACCCACGCACGCCGCCAGACGAAGGAGGGATGGGGAGGCTCCACGCCCCTCCCTCCCACTCTCTCCCTCACCCTCTCCACATTTACAACCCCCCGAGGCGCGAGAGAGTCTTTGAAGGGGAAGACTAAAAGGAGTGAGAGAGGAGTAAGTTGGGATGGGGAGGAGAAAAAAGGATACTATTCTTCTTTTTTCCCCAGTCCTCTTCTTCTTCTTCGAAGGCGTTTCTGTTTGCGGCGGTGGCGGTGGCTGTCTTTACAAGAGATCCCTTCGCAAAAGCTACTTCCACGCACCGCAGGGAGGTGTGTTTCGGGAAATAAAAAAAAGTTCGAAGAGAAGCGGTTCTGGGCGGTGATAAGCGTTCTTGAAACGCCAATCTCGACTCACCGGAGCGGAGTCTTGCAAGTGAGCGGCTCCGTATTCAACGGTGAGGGTGAGAGACAACTCATTGGTGTCGGCGCAATTTATTTGTCGTATCTGCTCATTAGTCACATCGTCACGATTTGTAATAAAAAAACTGATCCGAGGTGTCAACATTAATCATAATTTATGTTATTGGGGTTGTAATGAGTAGGATTAGAACAAAAAAATGGAAAAATTCGCATCGCATCTTTTTTTCTAGACAAATTTTGGGTTACCAACGACTTGGCACTGAACTTTTTCTCGCATTTATAGATAAGGACACATTTTCCAACCATTTCGTTAAATGAAATGTGTATTGAGACTAATAAATAGGTTCAGGAACTAAGCCTCACTCGTGGACCTGTAAAGTCGTCTCTTCCACGCAATATCACTAACTTGTAGCGACAGAGGAAATGTAGGGAATTAAATAATTAATTTTTAGTGACTTTTCTGACTTAAAAATCCTCAGGCAGGCGTGCTTAGCACAGATTTGTAGGGAAAATGTCGACAGACTTTGATGGCTTCAGGTATTCATTCAATTTACTAATTTAACATAAAATATGAGTCGCAAAGTCGTTGTAACCCTTCACCATCCACGAATAAACAGAGCCAATAATGAGATGCAAGGAGAAGAATCAGACCCATGTAAGGCTCCCTTACCTTCGCTTTTCCGGTCGTAGAGGACACATCCCGCCGCGAGAAGGAAAAATAATCGATGAATTGAAAGAAGTATGGAGGAATTACTTGTGTAAAGGAAACCCACAACACCAGACCGAATAATCGTTAGCCTTCTAAACGCAGGGATGCAGGAGGGGGAAGTCGATGTGAAATGCCAATCACGATTCCCAGGTCGTCGATTCACCGGTCCCGCTCGCCTACTTCAGGAGCCGCCGCCGCCGATCTTTTCAAGGATACATCCCGGTCGTTGTGTCTCGCCCGTCCGAATGAGAATCCGAAGAGGCTTGTCCAATCCATCAGTCTCGAGTGAATTGCCTGGGGGTTGAGGAGGAGGGGGGAACACCGATAGGGGAGGAATCGGAGAGGGGGGAGTGGCCGTGGGTGGGAGGGAGAATGGGATGGGGATTTGGCCGCTGTCACGTGCTCCGATCCCCTTCTTAACCGCCCAATAAAGAGTCCAAAGTGATTCCTTACCCCATTCCTTATAGTGGCGTCCCTTCGGTGAGGATGTAGGAGAGGGTGGGGAGGGAAATGAAGCAAGGGGCTGACGCGAATTCCATTCGTCGAAACGATTCGACGGAGGTGACAGCCAAGAAGACAAGTGAAACGCCAAACATTTTA
This sequence comes from Ceriagrion tenellum, assembly GCA_963169105.1. NCBI lineage: Eukaryota > Metazoa > Arthropoda > Insecta > Odonata > Coenagrionidae > Ceriagrion > Ceriagrion tenellum. The sequence continues at coordinate 25,665,899 of OY720636.1, read as the reverse complement.
TCCTCACTTCCTCTCCATTTCCCAGTCTAAAGTGTTTTATATCCTCCATAATCTTAAACTAAAGGAAATACCGTTGCAACGATTAGCTAACATTGAGTGCATAATGCGATCGCAGCCACGGCAATTAATGTTATATATCTTCACATATTAGTGTGCCGACATACAATGTTTACGAGATACTAGCAGGCAGCTAGTCTGCTCACTCTGTGAGCAGGGGTGTGTACCCGCCCCAGAGCTATCAGCTCTGGAGCTCTAGGGGTAAGTGTCCTAGTCTAAAAATAGCTCCTTGGTGAAAATGTTTTTTTCATTCACTGTTCTTCTTTATTGTTTTTAAAGCCATTGAATAAGAGAGCACAGTGGGTTTCTTTTGTTTCAACCTTTACACTCATCCATCTCCCTTTTGGCCTTTCTCCCTTGTCACTGTGTTTCCCAGGATCTGGTTGTTGCAACCACAACCCAAAAATGATCCATTTCATCTCCAAATAACTTACACCTTTGCACGGCAGGTAACCTAACACCCCCTGCCACACGCCCAATAAAAATCCAAAACTACTACCAAATCATGAAGACAGAGATTCCACATTTAACGCACCAAACCTCACTCTTCTAGCTCAAAAATTGGCTTCTTAAACCTGCATCCACAATCCAGGTAGGTGCGCCAAAAATCTTCTAACCTGATTCAAAATACACGAATCCTAAAATATTTTAAGAATTCGAAACGCATTGATACTATTTTTCAATCACCCTATCATATGACAGTAAACTTAGGGCGTGATACGCAGTTTTTGAGAGCCGGCTGACACGCCGCGACTTATTTACTTACTTATTCTTTCGTCTGCATCTTTTATCTTACGTACATTAGTGCACGCTTTGCAAGAAAAGGAGCATCCAATACGTCGGTAATTCCATGCATAATCTCTTCTGATTTTGCTTCAATTTATACAAATGACCGCGATTCGATTTGGATGCAACAACACAAATCAGAAGTTAGATTCAATTTGAGCTGTATATAAATGTACATTTATTATATCTTGGAAAAAATGTGTTCACTTATGACATATAATTAGTCCGGATATGGAATTCGATTCTAATAAATCTTCCTTCCGCTTCCCTGCATGTGTTCCTGGAGTCTTCCTTATCCCACCGCACACAGAGGCTTTTCTTGGCGCTAAAAGTATTTGCCACAATCTCTTTATCTCCTCCCGACGGCCATCATATCTTTTGCCGCCCGCACTCTGCTCCCTCCATGATTTTTCATAAATCCTGGAACACCGACGTCGGTTGAATCACAAAAAGACGGACCTTAAAATTGACAGGTGAGATTACCACCAAAAAATGTGAGAGGTAGATTGTCGAATAAATACTTTGATCGAGTCTTCTTTCCTCTTCTCCCTCAACAAGCTGGTTGGACAGAGAAGAGGATCGAAAAAGGACATCAACAGAAAAGGAAGGAGCGAACTATGGTGACGGCTCCCCGCTGGGACAAATGTTCGGGTGGGGGAAGTCCGTTTCTTCCATCCTATTTCATTTAACTTATAAAACAGGATTGGACTCAATAAAATATTACCTCTGAATTTTCAGTTAAAATAACTGTTGTATTCCATACTTAATGATGGTCTATGACCAGGGTAATTAGAGCATCAAGATTATCTAACACGTAGTGCTCTTAATTTCGCAACGGCATGCACTCATAGGTATTTCTTGAATTTAAGTAGTAGGTATTTCTATTCCTGTTGATGAGAAGAAAGATGAATACATTATAATTACTAGAAAGGAATACGAACGAAGAAGTATGTGACACGGTAGAAGGACAAAGTTGCAGGACGAGGTTGAGGCAAAGCCGATAGATGAACGAAGTGATATTAGCCGGGGATTAAGCTGACAACTGACATACATCTACGTAACATCTACGTAATACCCTGCGAGCCACCACGAGGGTGTGTGGCAGGGGGTGAAGATCACCAAACATGCACTATTGCCATGTAAGTAGGATATATAATGTAGACATGCTAGAAAATAGGGTCATAGTTTATTAGTTACTACAGTAGATTATTAGTTATTGCAAGTAATTGCAGTAGTTGTTACAATAGAATATTAGTTACTACGGTATAGTACAGGTTAAAATCTACATAATAAGGAAGGGATTATTGGTAGTTATTATATGCATCATGCACTACAGACTATTCTAACTATGTTTCACCTACCTATCCCTTTTGCTACGTTGCCTATTGTTCTCTCTTATGGTGCGCGGGAAAAATGACATTTTAAATCTATCGGTACGACAATCTATCTCTCTAATTTTGTTAATATGGTCAAACCTAGCATAATACGCAGGGGTTCTTAATATATATCTAACGTCATCTGTGAACAAATCGGTTTCGAATTTACTTAAAAGGTTTAACCTAAATTTTAACCTGCGTTCTGATAGTAATTCCCATCCTAGTTCTTCTATTAAACTCGTAACACTAATACAATTATCATAACGACATTTAACAAACCTAGCAGATCTCCTTTGCACGCGCTCTAATTCTTTTATCACACCTTCCTCGTAGGGATCCCATATACCAGCGGCATATTCTAAATGAGGCCTGACAAGTGTAAAATATCTTCTTTCTCGGACTCTCTCATCGCATTTGCCTAGAACCCTTTTTACGAATCCTAATCTACGGTTTGCTACACTAGTTATTTCCCTGATGTGTTTCCCCCATGACATGTCTTCACTGATGGTGACGCCTAAGTATTTAATAGATTCTACGTTACATATTTTGTTTTCTTTGATACTATAATTATTCCGGGGAAGGCCATTCTTTTTCCAAAAATTCATAATCGCGCATTTCTTCATATTTAATTCTAGCTGCCATCTATCACACCAATCATCAATCGCATCTAAATCCTTAGCTAAACACTGTCTGTCCTCTTCATTTCTAATTTCCTTATACACTACTGCATCATCGGCAAAAAGACGGAGCTTGCTATTTTTTACTACACTATTCAAGTCGTTTACGTACAGAAGAAATAAAATTGGGCCTATCACGCTTCCCTGGGGAACACCCGATGACATAGAAGTTATATGCAAGATGAAGAGGTGATGAAGGGGCAAGATAAGGTTTGGCACGTAAGACATAATGGACAGGGTAGAGAGTATGCCGATCGGAAGAGAAATAACGAGATAAAGGCTTTATGAGAGGTATAGCAGAGTAATAATGACCCGTTTAATCAGCCCTTACCCGCAGAGTATTTTTAAAGGGGATTTAAAGAATTATTTAAAGTGGGATATTGCAGGAAATTTCATTGTGTGCATGATTATTTACGAGCGATAGACATGTACAAGCAAGTTCTACCACGTAAAGGTTCTTTTGCGCGCTTTGTGCATCTCATTTATATCTATATACTACACTACGACCATCCACAGGGACATGGAGCTCAACTAGTCATGATAGCCGGGATATTATTATTAGGTTTATTTTCACCTTGTTCAGTTGCATTAACTATCTGCCAGTGAACTACCGACCTTTATGCAGGAAAAATGTACACTATTCTTAATCCCTATAGGAATTCTCGCCCCTACTAACTTCCTCCGTGAATTTCGTCCTACTGCCTAACAACCTTGAGGTGGCTTGCAGGGTAATAAGTGGACGTGGATGAATTCTGCCACAGGGCTAAAAGAATGTATTCTAACCATTCAATATTTTGAAACTGTTTTTAGCATACTTACCCGTGGATGAGAAGTTTCAGAGCACCAAAACCTGCAGTGAAGGAGTGAATCCATTACAGTACTGGACGTAACATGCTGTCGTATTCGTGCGTGTTTTCCCGAAGTCGTCAGCATCGATCGCGTTACTTTCCCCCTAACTCTCAAAAATGGATAGTAAGGTTCCAGAAGCGTAGATTTGAAGGCCCGTATAGATAAAAATCCTAGATGCAAAAATAAGAAGTAACCTTACTATTAATATTGGTGAGCACCATTGGTTTTAAAAATCGGTAAAAGGTTTTAGCATCATCAAGATACCACACTATCTAAGAAATGAAGCGCCGTCGGAAAATGTCTGGAGGAAATGGAGAACAGTCATATATGAAGAAGAAGCTTACATATTTCGCAGTGTTCCGAATTTCGTCTTATATGTGGTGATTCAAGTGCCGCAAAAAATGTTAAGATGACTCAAAAATTCTTTTTAATGAAGCGTAAGATAAGTATGCAATGGATCTGTAGAATAATATACACAATGCTAGGAAGAAACCTAATAGAACCAATCATTCAATTGATTAGTGTCTCGGCGAGATCTAACGAATTATCGACTAAGAGCAAGAACACAATTCTTAGTTTCTGGAAAAAAATTCACGGCTAAACACTTGATTTACGCCGGCGTGATTGGTTCCCTTTCATTACGACGAATGATTAACTATTTTATGGAACCGAGTAAAAATATTGATTTGAGAGAAAATAGATGTATACTTTTTTGAGCCCCATTCAACCTGATAGAATAATAGCTCAACAATGATTAACCACGAATAAAAATAGCAGAAATCCTGTTTTTGAACCAAATCAAATTTTCCTCTAGTAAAAATAATTCATGTTTTCCGTTTAATAACGTTCTCCATATGTTTTCGAATTACATGGCAAATTTTTTGCAGACCCTAATCATCCATGTCTTTTATTTAATTAATTATCCATTTCTCCAAGAATTCAAGGACTTCCTACTCAAACACACCGTCATTACGTACATTGTAACAGTTGATCCGCAAATTCCAGAGAAAGAGAGACGACTTGATTGCCCGGACGGTGGCGAAGGGATACGTTTCAACAACTCGGAAGATCTAAGCGTCCTCTGACATCGTCAATAATAATTCCTTTCCTCTTTTCCGCCCTCTTGGCTTCCGAAAGATAAACGTCGCTTTTCATTACTGCCTCATATTTCCTGATTGATAAAAAAATAATCTCTTTTTTTTCTCTTCCCTTTCCTCTCTCCTGATATCATTCCATTCCATCTCCTCTTCCCTCCCCTGTGTGCGTGGTCGATCCTTTGGTGCAGAAGAGAAGGGCCGAGGAGGAGGCTGAGGATTATTAAGGGGAGGCGGGATGTAGGGCGGAGTCAAGGGGGGGAGGTGGACGGGAAGGGGCTGTCTGGTCAGAGTTCGCCCATTTCCACCATTCTCTCAATGTCTCTCCCTTCGGGGCGGGAAAAGAACATCTGTAGGGAGAACAATCAATCCCTTTCGCTTATAGAGAGCGTCGAAAATGTGGTGTTACGCTATTGAAATATCGCAGCGCTTAGCGATACAAATTTGACAAAATGCGCCGCACAGCGCATAGAATCGCATCATATCGCAGTGATTCGTATATCGATTCGGTGCGCACAGCATCACATCGTATATATCGGCCCCGGTGGCGGCGGGGTCTCGCCCGTTAACCCGAGGTCGCGAGTTCGAATCCCGCCTGGTTAGAATATTCACTGCACAGGACATGGGTGTTTGCGTTCGTCAAATGAGTTAATTGTAAGAGAGGACTGTACGGACCTAAATTCGCTCATTATAAAGACAAACTATTATTATTACCACGCGGTCATCATCAAATTACTAAGCATATCGCACAACATCTTGTTACACTGCAAGTCGCACTGTGTTACATTTAAAAAAAATTATGTATCCTTTTTATCAAAAAATCCCGCCGCATCTAATTATATCGCACATAGCATTGCATCACGTCTTATCACAAACCTCACCACATTATCTTACATCAAAGTGAGACAATTGAAGTACGCTGAACGATGACTATCGTAATGCGATATACCATGAGTTTCAGGTTCCGATGTATCACAATGTCGATCATCGAGTTCTCCTTCCCTTCTCTTTCTTCCCTACCCCTCCTCGAACCCACTAACCACTTCCCAAACCATCTCCGCGCCCATCTCCGCCCCCTCCCCTGCCTCCTATCCCCTCCCCCTGTCCCTCACGGCCACCACCACACAAGGTCGGGATGAATTGCAGAGCGAATATATATTCGTTTCGGGTTCCACGGCAGCGATCAAAGAAGGAGGACCTCCGCTGAGTCTTTCTTCCCCCTCTTCTCGTTTCTTTCTTTCTTTTCGTCTCTCCTCCTCTCCCCCTGTACCCCCTCCCGCCCCAATCCGTCCACAAACCCTCGCCCACATTTTAAATTTCCTTCACGCCAACCCCTTTCCTTTGTTCCACGCCCAGGAGCTCAATCCTTACCCCCCCCTCCCCCAACCACATCCCCCGTCCTCTCCCATTCCCTCGCTGGCCCCCATACTTCCCTGACTTCCCCCAATCCATCCTCCCGGGTTGGATTCGGGACGGTTAGATTACGGCTCTGATTAAGTGGGCGAGCTGCCTAATAGGCATGAAAAGAGTACCAAGTACGTATTTCAACGAAATGGTTTATTTCACGGCTTTAAAATTGATAAGCCACCGAACTCGTCAATTAAAGCAGCTGGAGCGGTAATCGTGAGTCATTGGGTGCACATTGTAATACCTTTTCAAGTAATTCGACAAAAATCTAGGAAATAAGTACATATGTTTATACGTTTAAAATAATCACACATGTACTAACAAATGATGCAACAATTCTTTTTTATTTTGGCCTAATTAAAGCATTTTTTTGACTTGGGTTTACTGAGTAGTATTTATTCATTAAATTTAAGCAAAAATCACTTTGTGAATAAGTGTTTTTACTCAGAATGATGTCTTGATATTTTTTAACATTAATTACAATAACATGAAAGTTATTATTTCTTGTTTATGGGACGGGATCGGGTTGGTGTGGTGGCTAGAGTACTCGTCTACCACACGGGCGGCCAGGGTTCAAATCCCTGCAGAGGCGGATGTTTTTCAGAGGAAACCCGATCTCTACTTGAGTGTCTTGTGGAGGGCACTTCAAGTAGAGTACTCCGTCTGTCGGATGAGACGTTAAGCCGCGGTCCCCTTGGCGCCTTTCGTTAAGAGCAGGCTAATGCCGACGCCGGGTGTCTGTCCACCCTTCCACCATTACCTGTCCCCTATGGTGCAAATGACCTTAGCCGTCGGTCGCCTCCCCAAATATCCAATTCATACTTGTTTATGGGAATCTCTGGACTTGTAGAATCGAGTACCTTAAGGCTACGTTAAAAACGGCATTGAATTTCCATTAATCCAAATCGGTAACTTGCAGCTTATATGAATTTTACCAAAACATATTGCTAATAAGTAAACGTATCCAAACTTTCGAACAAATCTGTACATAATCGAAAATCACTCTAACAACCAAATTCAAATAATGATAAATGAGATGGTCAAATTGAAACATTTACTCCATAGTTAGAAGAAAATACCGAGGCATCGAGTCGTTTTCGCTATCATCACGCCTACCAGTATTGTTTGTTGTCCGCTAAGGATACCCGAAAAAATTCTCCACCTCTGAGACCTTACCTCCAACTTGAAGCCCTACCAAATCGCGACCCCTCACCGTAGGAACTCGCGAACTAATTTTTTACTTAGTAATGATTATTTCAGAACCGTGTTAGGATCTGAACACCGAGATCAGAATATATACCAATGAAATTAATGGCAATTGAGGATATTAAACTGGAAATTTGGCGGTGAAAGTTGTAAATGCCAACCGTATGACGAGACAACGTGGCTTGAATATCGCGTCAGATCTGCGCACGGAAGGCCATGACGTGATCTGTTCTTCTAATTGCAGTGACATCTATTAATTTGAGAATATTACTATTCTTCGAATTCCAATGTCCAAGAATATACACTTAGAGAATTCTAGCGACGCTTAACCGTTAATTTCAGTTATGTCAATAGAAAAAGGAACTGAGAGACACCTGTTTCCTCAAATGGAATATAACGGGGAAAAACATGACTAAAAGGTGAGAAAATTTAAGTTTGATATGCGATTAAAAACATACTTTTTCACTATTGAATTTTCCCCGTGAGTATACATCGGTTTGAATAATGACTTTCCGAGTGATTGCAGATGAAAGTCAAATTAATAAAAAAAAATTAATTTGAATAGTTGAATCAGTTTCCAAAAATAAATCAACTTTAGTTTCTGTCTAACATTAAACCCAGTAAACCCTTCAGATTCCGTCTCATGCAATAACTTCCAGATACAATTAGAAATATTGCCTTGATTTGGAAGCATCTCGGAATTCTTTCTTCCTATATCCCTAATTTTAGTTACGAAAGAGACATGGTAACATTTCTTTAAATTTTCCGCTGCTTTTCGCCAGTGGCAATCATTTCTAAAAACCAAGATTAGGGCATTGCCTGGAATTTCACTGTTGTAAGGTGCCCGATTTCGACCCGTTCCGTTTACGTAGTGTCCTTTTGGAGTGCCACCACCTTCTGTCCGTGTCGCACTGCTTATCGCGCCCCACTCATCAGCAGCGGACCTCTTCCCTCGGGACCTCATTTCGGGAGGGGAGATGAATGAGTGGCGGGCCCCTGTCCCGCCCCGCTCCGCCTCGCGACAGGGCGCCCCGGAGACCTTACAAGGACGTGCCGAGGAATTGGGGCGGCGAGGGAGAGGACGTGGAGGGTTAAAGGGACGGACGAGTCGAGAGAACGATCTCATTCGGTCAGTGTTTAACACAGTCCAAACACGACACTAACGAAAGATAGTTAAACAGCGTTTCACTTTTGCCTAGAAAGAAAAGTTTGTAAGCCATCGGGGACTATAAATGTTTTAGTTTTAGGTACAATTAGCTACAGGGTTTCATCAACAGCGTACTAATCCGACGGCCGACAGAATGCATATCCTAGATGCCAACGCTTATGTTAAATTTATGGCTATCACGACTTTTAATGATGAAACTCTAGTTCAGCGTTTCCTAAACTGTGCCCTACAAATGATTCGCAGGGACTCCGTTTACAGCATTAATGAAGATGACAAGAATCACAAAAAGTGAATTGTTGCCTCTATCTCGCTTTTATTACTACTGTTTTTGCTCTTAATTTATATGCCCAATTATTCATAATCTATATACACATACTATACATACATACATATACATTGTGAATGTATACATTGTAATATGCTTCAAAGAACATAGAATTAAACCCTAAATCTTCCTTGGGCTCCACGAGAAACTTTTCTTCTTCGAAAAGGGGAAAAAAGTGCTCCGCTGCTCTAGTTCATTAATAATGTGGCCGGTACATAAGGAAGACGAAGTGAACAGTGATAACAGAAGAAGTGGTATTACTAGACTGATGAGGAGTCTCATGAAACATAATTTAATGAAAATATGCGAAATTATTCCGGTAGAAAAGGAGATATTCACAATTAGATGCGATAACAGCGCATGGTCATTACACTATTTCACTCGTAATATAGCTTTAAATTTTCAGCCATTAATATATACATACAATTGTGACATAAAATAGAAAATAGGGAATTGTTAAATCTTGAACTGAGATAGGTATTATAGTATAAGAATTGAAATAACTCTATGGTGGTTGACTCCGCCTCGATATCAAAAAGTCAATATTTGAAGAATAAATAATGACATTATTTCTCTCGTGTAAATAAACTTAAATGGCATGGTGACCACACTTTCGAAGACGTTTTTGCCGAAGCACTAGCTCTTCTATTCTTGCGGCACCATCCGTGATTTTAAAGACAATATAAATATATATGGGGTGGGATTATGATCCAATTTTCAGGGGAATTGGCGATGAATCTGAAAACACCCCGAAGGGCCGTAAGGGCGCTGTAAGTGGGCCACGCCCGGAGGGAGGGAAGGGGAGACGTAAATCAATTGACTGCCTCGACTTTCCGGGCCCTCGCAGCCCTTCCTTCCTCCGTCGACCCTTCTCCTGCCGCTCGCTCTCCCCCCCCCGTCCCCCCCTCCCCCGTTGGCCCATTAAATATTTCTGGCCCGCTCGCGCCACTGGGTCGTGAGGGAGTCGGCAGGGAATAGAGATAGACACAGGTGAGTGACTGATGATCGTGGGTCACGAAGGGCTTTCGAAACAAAACGCCATTTAATTCAGGCTATTGTGTGTCTACATGACCAGTTAGCTTATCCATTGGCTGGAACATAAAACTGCTGGTTGTAATATTCGGATATTCGGAGATACATATATTTTAATGCAGAGCTCACAAAAAGTGAAATGGATGCCATAATCGACAGGAAGAAGTGGTAGCAAATTGCTTGGCGGAAAAATGTCTCCCACACACTCTGTACATTGTGAGAACACATTTCTTAATCATGCGTATGCATACCCGGAATTCAAACAGAAAATAATTGAGGAAAAAGTTTCAAAAGTATGAGCGATGAGAAAGGTTCCATTTATCCCACGTTAATGAAGCAATAGCTACATGGAGAAAAAAATCCCGGAGCAAAAAATGGAAACTCCGGTGAAAACGGATTAATATATTTATCGACTGAATTTTAGCCATCGACATGCGCTGGAAAGTTTACTCCATTAAATTGTTTGCTTTGTCAGTTCGTCATCAATATAACACTGACTTTTTGCCGATTTATTTCAGGGAGTTAAAATAGTTCTCTGTGGTCCAGTGGCATTTACACGTAGAAATGATAAGCTCGATTGACAGAACTCTCCAATGAACCCACGATTTTCCTCTTGGGAGAGATTCTACAAGGAAAAGTTAAAATTTCATCGGAAACCAAATTCAAATTAGCTGTCGGGAAGCAAAGAGATGCCCCGCTTCATCTTTTAAAAGGAATGCTTTATATCAGTTCACTTAATGGTGGATTGAGTAAAAGTAGCCACTAATTTCAGCGTGAGTGGCATCTATCTAGCGCCCATATGATGTCCATCTAACTGAGGGTACACTTACATTGATTTCCCAAAATTGCCATGTAATTTTATCAAAATGATCCACCTACCAATTAGAAATGAAGGCTTCCCGTTTTCAAGGTTGCATATCAATAGGATACGAAGCGAACAAATTCATTAATTACCAGATCCGTGAGAAAATATTTCGAAGACAGTATTATATCGTCAAAAAATATCAATTTCCGTCCTTTCCCCATTCCCATTCCTATACACTATTCCCACCCTTTTTAATGGCTGGTGTCGAAACACCCAGTATCTGCAGCGAATCGCAGGGTATGATATAGATGTAGATACATCTAAAACATCCACTGACTTGCGATCAATTAGAACCCAGACGCCAATAAGATTTATTAGTAATGATTCTGTAGTATACACGTTAAAAATGACCATAGTTCAGGCGGTTCCACTCGGAACGAACGAATTGAAATGTTATCGAACCCGGTGGCGTGTGGGTCCATAAAATATGTTTCGAGCAGGTATCAGTAAAAACAAATCAGCCTTCTGAAAATCCAAAAACATTGTTGTAAGATGGAGAGAGCTTCTTAAAACGGTTAATCTCACTTCACATGTGGAACTTGGTGTGATTTTCTTATGATTTATCGCGGATGAGTGGCGCGTTACGAAACTCCGACGGGTGGAACGAAGGGCTTAGAATGGAATTGGAAAGTTTTTCCAGCTTGAGTTTTGAAGCAGTTTGATAAAACCCGCAATAAATTTCTAAGGAATCATTTTTCTTGGTTCAAAAATAGGCCTTCCAGTTAGTCTTTCCACTTTGGTATGTATAGAATGTATCCCTGACGCATGAATGTATGGGTATTTTACAAGCCCTATCTACTTCAAATGAGAGATATAACTTCTCTCCCTCTCCTTGAATTAAACCGGAGTATATATAAAAATTGTATGTATGCATTCAAGGCTTTCATTTCCTGACCATACAGTTGGGATACAACTTTCCTTCCTCGGGGTTCATTGGCGTGAATTAAGAAAAAGTAATAGCATCAAGTTCATAATCGCCTCCGTTCGCTCTAATTATGTCTTTCCTGAGTAGCTCTCCTTTTCCTCTTGCTTCCACCAACACGAAACACTCACTCCTTTGTCTCCTCATCGTATCTGTTCCCCCATTCTCATTCTCCTTTCCCACCCCTCCCCACAAGCCCACTCCCCCACCCACCACCCTTCCGCTTCAAGGACTCCCCCATCCCACCGTTCCCCTTCCTCTCCTTTGCGAAATTTCCAGTTTGGCAATCACGTGCCCACTCCCGTCTCACCCCACCCTCGACTTTAAAAAGCGCCCCCCCACTCACTCCCCCCTCCCACCTCCTCCTCCTCTCGAAAACCACCTCGCCTCCTCTCCTTCCCTTCCATTCCGCTTCCTTCCGTATCTTCTCGACGTTATCAGCGTCGGACTTGGCGAGCACAAAACCCTACCTTCCCCCCCTCTACCCCCCCCCCCCCCTGGGGTCCTTCCCTTCCCGACGCCCTCCGCCTGCGGCCCACGCAGACGAACGCCCACTTGTCGCGCTCGCCCCAAACCTTTTTGCCTTCTCTCCAGAAAAAAGCGATCCCTAGTCAGCCTCCGCACGAAAACGGATTGATTCAAACCTCCACCATAATTTATTTTAATCGGAAAATAAAATCCTAATCCGGCTCCTCCTGATTCAGATTCGCAGGAACCATGACGATTCCCAGCACTGGCCGACCATCGAGCATCAAGCTGAAGCATTGAAATTACCCATTACATCAGTATACATTCGGTGGAGTAACCATTTTACGTTTGCAAACGGAAACTGAAAGAAATCTTCTAAAAAAAAGGAAAAAAAACAACAAAGACAAATGGAATATCGCAACAAAAAACTAAAATAATAAAAATGTAAAGAAATTGACCGCTCCATAACCTAAACTCCACCATCACCTCCATATATCTTTTATCATCAACGTCCTCCTCCATTCTTGAAATAACAATCGTGAAATACCAAGTTCATTGACGGCTAGCGCCTCTAATAAAGGTTATGGAACGACTGTTCCCGACTTGGATTCAGATTTTGAGAAGAAAGACCGTGGGAAAAGCAATGTTCATGAAGAGGGGGAACTGCGTGTATAAGTGAAGGAATAAGGAGATTTACCAAAAAACTGTAGAATGGTGCTCGCGTAGATTGGCGCAAAACGGTCTTGAAACTAAATGGTGAAGGCAAAATTGTTGGCAATCAGCCAAAATACGTTAAGCAAATTTTCATTGAGTCTTTCATTAGTTAATGGTGACGTAGCAAACTTTTTCGTTTTCCTGTGTCTCCATCTAATTTGTTAATGTCTTCTCAACGTGAACTCAATCATTTTTCTTTACTCGATAATCGTTAATCAGTACAATTACGTTTAAATATTTTTAAAATTCGTCATAAGCAATACTCAGTGAAAATTTGATAAACGGATTTTGGTTCATTGCCAACACTTTAGCCTCCGTCATTTAGTTTCAAGACTGTGTAGCGCTAATCTACGCCAGCACCATTCCATAAGTTTGCACCAATGCATTAGTTTATGGTGAAGTAGTGGATATTAACACAAATTCAGATACGCGTGTATGTAGCGTGATTTTGTGGGATACTGAAGACATTGTGAGAATGATTCTTGGGTGTAAGAAATAAAATCATTATTTTTTTGACAAGCGGAATGGAGGAAGGGAGAATGAGATTCAAGAGAGGAAAGCACTTCGGAGAAACGAGTGATAATCACAGTATACCTCAGAAAACCACAACGGAATAACGAGTTTAAAAAAATTTGAAATTACCTCAGTTAACACAAACTCTCAAAAATAATAGCTGGTCGGCAAATGTATCCCAACCAAAAGTTACTGCGATAGGAAAATGTGGAACGACACCATAAATTTCTCGTTGAACTGATTTATCTTAAATTTATACAATAATGAGTGGCTATCAAATAGTTGGCCAGACAGCGTTTGTATCTATGCCGTATGTGAGGCCTTTCAACCAAGAGCGGAATGCAGTTCGGTCGCTCATATACGGAGATGGTTCCTCCACTCACACCTGGCGAATCTTCCTCCACCATGGATCAAACAAAACGATCTCAAAAGAGTAAAAGATAACCCCTTGGAGATGGCTGTTCGATTTTCTCTGCGCAGGAGGGTGGCGGGATGGAAAAAGAATGGCTGCAGCAATGAATGCTGCGCGCGCCCACCTGCCAGCAGAGCAATCCTGCAGATCATTGAGTCGCGACGGGGACTGCGGGCAATTTGTGAACGCGGGGAGATGCGACGGAGGAGTCCGACCTCTCATTCGACAACGGAGATAATCGCATTCAAACAAGGTTCAGTCAACAACGTAACCACATCTTTTTAAGGGGTTGGCAGCATTTCCCTTTGGCCGGCAGGATAATTGATTTCACGATCATTGGTGTCCGACAAAAGGGCATTGTAAAAGCTCCGTAATGGTGAGGCCCATATCAGTGGCCAGGCGATAAGGAACGCCAACGAGGAAACCTGTTTCAGAATACTAACCCACCGTCCTTTAATGGACTCTTGATCGGTCAGTGCACACTGCTCCTATTTTTAATCTCAAGTCGATCAAAACAGGCGCAGAGCAGAATACGTCTTATCACTCATCGACTCTGGACTGGAACTTTTTCAAGTAAAGAAAATTATAATTAATAAAGAGATTCCACTTCCGTTCCACTCTCAATGCAACGAATAAGTAAAAAATGATCGAGAGCTGTAGATTAATGTTAACGCTCACGCTCTGAGTCAAAAATTAGTGAGCCACTATGAAGTTCTGGGTGAACAGAGGACAGTTGGGGCTCAACAATGCCAGGATATACCGATGACAGCTGATGAATGGGCTGAACGAAAATTTGAAAATTATAAGAAAATAATATTTTGCTCCTCCAATCCCTGATTAGACTAATCCAAGGGTCGGTGCTTCATTTCATTTAATATCTGTGAGAAAAGGAGCTCCAGTTTGAAGAAGATAGAAATCCAATATTACTGCAACATTTCCGTTTCAACGATGTACATTGAGATCGAAGTCTTAGAGAATGGCTTCGAGTGGAGGCAGTATTAAGAGGACTCATGCTGGAGAACTTATCGTGCCGACGAACCTTTTCGACGGGAATCAAGTATTTTTTATCATGATTTTAAACTTCGTCAGGTCGACAATTCCCAGGACTTACATATTTTATCTGTATCCCAACAAGCTCTGGTTATTTTCTAATCATTTCTTCCACTGATGCTCTGAATAATGGTTTTAAAAACGCTTTACAACGTTAATCCTGAAAAACGACGGCAAAGTGGGAACTGGTCTGCAAATAATAACTGGGTTTTGTTTAATATTCACATAGCTCCCTAAGTCCTGCGAGCTACACACACTAATATCCAGCGAGCCTAATATAGGTCAGTGCTAAAAATAGTGGATATCGGACAGGAAGAAGGGAGGGAGTAAAGAAAACTAATTGGGAAAATGTGCCATAAGTGTTTTGATGGATTAGGGTTTCGTTTAGAATGTAGAGCTCTTGGCTTTCAGAACCTTTGAAACGTCGACGCAACGTAACACCGTCATCAGGTTGGAAATACGAGAGCTCAACACTAAGTATTCGCCGGAAAAGCTTCTAATCTTATAGGTGTAGCAAAACTTGAAGGAACCCACATTTGAAAATCATGGCGTCAAGGAGAAGAAAGCAAGCAAGAGCGGAGGGACAAAAGGGCAGAGGGTCCCTCAAGAGGTCAACACGGGAGGCCTTCATTACCTCTGGCTGCTCATATGCTCCTAACTGCCCTTCAGTGAACTCAGACTCTACTGCTGTTTGCCACCAAGTTTTTCTTACCTCGGTATATGTGCAGTGCTCTGATTTTGTTGTACCTATCAGTGGTGCGTATGAGGGAGAATTGTTTCACATATCTGTTCCTCATGAAAAATTTCTAACTTTGCCACTAAAGTATCGGAACTTCGAATCCTGCGAGCCTAATAAAGGTCAGCACAAATATCAAACACACGATCTTCAGCTATTTGCTGCCGTCGATCAACCCTCCCAGAGAGGGTGCCGTTTGATTCGCGGCGCGCCGTCGACCAGGCGCGGATGTGGACACGTGGATTTGCGGAGTCACCAGGGAGAGTTTGAGGGTACACGCGAGAAAAAAGGCGTCCGTCCGTCCCTTTGGCGCCCGGAAGAATATTTAGGAAAAAAAGAACAAGCGACGAGCGCCCTCCGTCGTCCGTCGGAACGTGACGACCGATCGATATCCCGGCCGGCGAGAGTGACACAACAGGTGTGCGCGCGTTCGAAAGCGTCCTCCTCGCGCCTCGGCCACCAACGCACAAATCTGCTTCTCGCGCCCTTCCCAGACAACACCGCGTCGCAAGGGAAACGAGAATCGTTGGGCGTGCTCCCACCCTGAAAATGACGCCGAAATCACGGACGTCCCGCCGTGATTTCCCGAAATTTGATCACAGAGGTCACCGTCGACCCTCGGGGATTCCACTCACGTGCGGGCGCAAGAACTGATCCACACACGGTCACCGTCCTCGGTGCTGCTGTGTGCATTTTGCACTTCCGCAAGTCGGGCGTAAGGCAGAAACGACATGTGCTCTCCTAGCAGAGCGTGGGCCCTTCCCATGTGTGTCTTTCCGGCCCTGTTTGATAATGTCTGCTGGGCGTTGATTGCATGAAGACGTAGATAATACAATGAAGTATATGTCGACTGAAAGTATGGAATTTTTTCATTAAAAAAACTGGTTTGGTTACCTGGCGTGATGGCTGAAGGATATTTTAGCTTGTTTTTCATACTAAGAGAACATGTAATCCAAATTCTATGCATTTAGGTGAGTAAAATTTCGGAATCATTTTCTTACAATTTCTTCACCCGCGCCTTAAGTAGAGGGATAATCTGGAGTTTCAGAATGGTCCGGTTAAACACTGTAGTTACATTTCTCGCCAAGAACTCCGGAAGTTTGCTTTCCAACCTATGAGTTTTACGAAGAAAAATATTAATAGGGATCATGTACATTGTATTTAAATTATTCCTTAATTTTTCATACGCAGTGATGGCAAAGGTAAATTTTAGTGCAGTATCAACAAGAACGCCATTCGATGGGTTAGTGACAAGAATGCTAAGGAAAGACACTGGTGGTACTTGGGTTTCATAGTGATTTTTGCTGAAGTTCATTACGAGCGTCAGCAGCTTTTACGGTAAAAAAGGTCACTTCTGAATGGAATTTATTATAGACTTGTTAAATTTTTTCTTATTTTCAAATTATTTGTCCCATTTTCTCGTTCTATCAATATGTCACAGTCTGGACACCCCTACAACCGGTCCCTTGGCTTTTGCCGACACTGCCTATCCCCTGGTCCGGCCCTGCCTCCCAGCGATGCATTCTCTGTTACCGCGCAGATGATGTGCGGCCCCGCCACACCTGTCACTTTTGTTTATTAGAGTCATATGGGCGCACATTCGTTCTTGTGCAGGCATGAGCGCGTCGTAGCGTGAATCAATATTTCTCTTGCGGCCAATGAAGCAGTGCGGCGGACCCTGGGAACACCGGATGGGTGATCTGCGGCGCGCCGGACGAGGCAGTAACAACGGACTTGACATGGCAAGGGAAGGTCCAGTGGACAGCAACTTCCGTCGGGCCGGGCACTCACTGACGAGGACCCCCACGGACGGCTGAGAGGAATCACCCTCTCCCTTCCCTTTGTGCCCTCGCCCTGGTGTAAGCTGAACCCGACCAACCTCTCTCAAATACCTTCGCGGCAGCCTTCACGTTCATGACATCCGAAAGTGAGGATTCTCGCACTCGTGGATCCCGGAGAGAGAATTGTTTTTTAACAGCAGGTTTACACGTGCATCGTTTTTTTATTCCCGGTCACCACCGCTCTCAAGCGACACGGAGGTTCAGATTTAACGGCTCAATTTTCCTGGAAATAAAAGTTATCTCCGTCTCTCGTTGCTTTTTAAATATTTGTTTCGCATCGTTGGAAAATTTTTATTCGCTAAAATTTCTCAAAATATTTTCAGTTCAGATGCAGTTAGTTTTCTACCTCCAAGTATATATGTTTACAGATTGCTAATGATCCGTTTGGTAACTAGGTGTATTGAAGACTCGGTTACATGTGGAATTCTAAATTAAAATTCAAAGTAAAGACGTGCGACTTATTGGAAAACGATACTTTCAATTTACGATATAAAAAATTACAAACTTATTCATCGACTCCCTCACGGTATTCATCACTATCCAACACATGATCGGTGTGTTTGAGTCGAGTATTTTTCGATAAGAACAAAAAAATAAAGAAAGATAGGCGAGATGCGTTAAAGAATATAATCGAATATTTTTTGTGGCACAAGGTTTTTTACAAAAACTTGATTGAGAACCACACGCAGACTATTGAAAAAAATACAGGCTACACTATTAATGAGAATAATAAAACGATAAGCTTTAGTGATAATGCTAAAAAATAAAAATATCAATAATATTATAGTACATTAGATAATGAGGATGAGATATCAAAGATAGGTTGCCGACAGATTTATTACATTTTTCTCGTCGCGTATGATAAGGGATCAGAACAGGTGTCACAGTGTCATAAAGATTGGCGAGATGGGCCGATAGCCCTATTTAAGGTTCTGGTACGCTCGGGTTTTAGAAGTTACAACGCCTAGTGCGAATTCGCTGGTAGCATCTCTGTATAAAGCTCGTTTATTGCTCCAGCCGCTCCTGAAAGCTCACCCGACATTCTTCCTCTACTTCTCAAATATAAATAGGTATCCTAGTTTATGAAAACATGCATGTAACGTAGGTATATTATTAGCATTAGTAAATTACATAGATGAACATTGGGTTCACTATTTTCTAACTATTATGATGCAATTCACGTATTGCATAATCAGTGAAGTCACCCTCTGCCCCGCAATGAAAGTGACTCTCAGGGTTTTTCGAAGATATAGATACTGGTGACGCTCTTGTCATTAAAAATCAAAAAGTAAAGATATTAATAATTTTTTGAGAAGCCGATGGTCGTTTACTGTGGATGATGGATGACGTTAAATGAGGTATGGAGTGATTAAAATAAGGTGAACTCGAGGATTCTTCGAGCTATGGCCGCAGCCACTCGAGTGATTCAGGGAATGCGGCCTGATGTGCGTCTCTCCCGGTGACAAGTAAAAATATCGCGGGATTTGGGGAATTCCAGTGACTTTATTGCAATATACTTACATATTTAGTAAATCCGGACACTTCATGTCGGCGACAAAACATCCCTGAATTCCCTACGCTTAAATTAGAAATATTCCAGAACAAACAACTTACCTTCCGGGAGGCAACAATATCCTCGTCGGTCTACGCTCAATCATTAATAAAGATAATTAGATTGTTCTAAAGGACTCTAGTCCGGGAGCGGCGACACCATTGCTGAGGCTGAGGAGACTGAGTCAGGCGAAATCATCATCAAATATCAGCCTGATGATTGGCTTCGTACAGATCTCCATTCCAATTTCCAATAAGCTACCAAATTCATTCCTAATTAAGCTCTCGCTTTGCCATTCTTCTTCTTCATTTGCCTCACACATCTCATCCCTGATCTTTCTCCCTTACTCCTCTCCCTTTCAATTATCTAGCATCATTTTCAAAACGCCGATTCATGGAAAATGAGTACAAAAAGTCCCCAAAGACTTTTCATTAATTACGTTTTCTCATCAGTTCTTCAATGGAATTTTTCAATAGTTTTTCTACACATCCATTTCATCCACATCATTCTTCGATGTCGCTACGACCTCATTGCTTACAATCCTCGTCGGATGTTTTTGTTCAAGCCTCACTTCCAAAAAAGAACATGATCTAGATATTTTTTAAAAATGAAGTGCTTCCTAACTTTCAATCGTGTGTTGTTGACAGTTAGAGGTGTGGGATTAAGAATAGATGTCCAAGAGAAAAGGGGTGGGAATCGATATTTTTCCCCATTCGGATGTCTGAAAGGGGGCAATGGACATTTCTTTATCTTCCCATGCCTCCTTTAACTCCCCGCTCCTCATCATCCTACCTCGCGAGGGGGCAGAGAAATCGCCCGCCGCGAACCTTTCCTTCTCTTCTCCCCCTCACCTCCCCAGCCGCTGCCGCTGCTTTCACCGCCGAGACAAGAGAGACACAAGCGCGGGAGAATAACGTCGACGCGGAAGGCCGCACTGACACGTTGCTTAATTCTCCCCGCCGCCGCAACCACCTCCTTCCCATAAGCCTCCTCCCCGCCCACACCTTCCCCCCCACATCTTAACCTCCGCCAATGCTCATTGAGAGCAGCCCACAACACGTGCATCCTCTACCGGGATTGACATCTGTATCGACTTCAGGAGACTTGGTGACCATGTCCTTGTCAAATTAACTTGGGATAGGACTTAATGATCCGTAATTACTTTAAGGTCAATGTCAGAGGTAATTATCGTATAGCGTACACTTGGGTCATAACTTTACTACTGAAAAGATGATTTACGAACCGAAAAAACACTAAAACTAAAGGTACGAATCACAGATCTTACATAAGGTGTAGATTTATACCTGCCGATTTTTTTATCGTAACACATTTACAAAAACTGTTATGATCGAAACACGGCATTTATTATCAGTAATTACCCATCTCCTACCACCTAAGGCGGAAGAATTCCCAGCGTACTTTTCACTAGGGTTTATTATGATTCTCTTTGTTAGACGTAATTTCGACATTGCTGATATTGTCCTTGTAACATAGCAGATAATTACCCTAAATAATAATACCTATATAAGACAATTGGTCTTATTTCCTTACTCTTCTTTAATTTGGAAAATCTTTCCCACATTCCTGAGTATAGGCTCTTCCGGCAAAACTCCAAGGATGTTTCAAGTCTTAATTAGGTTCATAATGAGTTCTGTTTTATCCGCGTCCCGTCGATCACACGATTTTCTACTCATCGGCAAATTGGCAGAAGCTCAGAGGAGGACTATTTTTTGGTCTCTCGAAACTGACTTAATCAGCTCCTCCCAGCTTTCGACTCTACTTCAAGATCCTCCATTTCCATTTATCGAGCTTCGCTAATAGCAAACAGAGATAGGAAGTTCATACCGGATATCCTCATAATCCTAAGTGATCTCCTTGGGTGCTCCTTGATCGTGCACGCAGAAATCGGTATGACACGCGGAAGTCTCTGGTCTCGCATTCCGGCTCCGCGATTAATGAGCACGAGCCATGCACGCGCGTGACTGCCGCAGGCGGGGATCCCCGAGTCACGACCCGAGCGAGCGACGCGATTTGCCGGCGATCCATCAAATTACTCGGCGGCGAGAGTTTTAGTTCGTCCGCGCAGTCGGGAGCGGACGCGACGGCGAGGGAGGAGGCTGAGGGTGCTGTCGTTGTGCCCGTCTGCAAACCCCCGCCCACAAGCATCCACCACGCTCCCGGTTTTACGGTCGACTGCATCCGCATTTCAATTTCATTCGTCATTCCAACTAATGCCCAATCATTCTCCTGTTGTGAGCAAACTAATTAAGAAGTTTAAAACAAGATTGGCGGGAATTAGTCTAGTTTTACCACCTCATGTACACGAAGCAGGTACTGTCGTTATAAATTATATTAAAACCAAGCATAGGGTGAATGAAACTGGATTCATTTACACAGGGAGGTGTGAGGAAGAACCATGAAAAGGCGGGAAAATCTACAATACAGATATCACGCACTGAACACATTGC
The DNA here is from genome assembly GCA_963169105.1 of Ceriagrion tenellum. Taxonomy (NCBI): domain Eukaryota; kingdom Metazoa; phylum Arthropoda; class Insecta; order Odonata; family Coenagrionidae; genus Ceriagrion; species Ceriagrion tenellum. The sequence continues at coordinate 25,644,381 of OY720636.1, read as the reverse complement.
ACAATTTACAGATTCAAATTGACAAGTGACTCATACCTGTTTGAAGAAAGATCACACATGGAAAGAAAGAATATTGGACGATGGAAATTTGACTTAGTCCATCAAGGCTTTACAGGGTGTACTTACATATCATTGCATGAATAATATAACAATTAACTGATCTTAATAGTGGAACATTTAATGAGTCATTCATTACCAGTTACAAATTTTTTCTTAACGTAACTCGGCAGACTACTATTAAGACTATTATGTCAAGGATCTAACAAACTGGGAGAGGAGTCCAAAAACGGATCCTGGAAGCTGTTTTAAGGACGTGAGTAAGGTCAATTATATGCCGCCATTTACCCACAATGGCCGGTGTAAACTGTGAGCCGTTTTTTCAGGAGTAATTTAACGCTCCCGGTGTTCCGTTATCGTACCGTGAGCTTTCTTGGTGGTCTCAAGCGGTCGTGCCCTCGCTCATTGGAAGAGGAAATGGGGCGGGTGGGGATGGGATTGGGGAAGGGGTAGGTAGGACGGGCGGGTGGGGAGGGAGACGGAATGGAAAGGTAACAGCTCCCATGATCCTCCACTTTTCGTGCGCGATCCCTCATTGTGTTTGACCTGAACTTGGCCACTGATGGATGAAACAAATCTCATAGTTACCTCTAAGTTACTAGATGCGAATGGTTTACCTGCTAAGGCTACATCGCAAGGAAGAGCTAAAGAACTTGACCCTAAGATAAACATGTGACATGCCTGAGGCGGGAATGAACCCTTCGACGGAAAATATCGCGTCCTTGATCCTTACAAATCATTTTCAATAGTTATGTCATCCAATATGTCCGATCAGACGTTATTGAAAAAATTACCCCAATTGACTTTTACACGCCTTATTGAAAAATAATATTAATTTTGTAATGATAGCGGCAAAAATGCTTTAATCATGAAGTGGCATGAGTAATGTGCCACTCCCTCACTGTCTTGATATTTTTTTAAAATTTAATTTTCCTTTCATGTAGCATGACTCAATGACCAGAGGAGAGAAGCAGAGATGACCCGAATATGACGGCGCTGCAATCTCGTGACATTCAAGTATGCGGCTGACCATTCTCGTCTAGAAAATCACTGGACTCCTCTGAAGGGTTACCAAAATCAAAAGTACTAAAGTGGCTGTCGTCAAGCAGGTAAACATGAAATGGAAGAGGTATGCCAGCTCATGGGAAACAGCGAGGCAAGGTTTTGCCTTACAATGTTTTCGGAGAGTGGAGGAGAATCAAACTAAACACCGGAATCGAGGCCAGTGTAAGCCTTAGACCTGGCGGAATTGGATTCATGAGTCAGGTGGAAGGTCGACCCATCTCTTTTTTTCTCCTCAGCTTCGACGGGAGTTAATTCACTCTTTTAAAAGTCGTACCTCCGATTGGACGGCAACCCTAGCTTGGCCAGGCTTCGCAGTTTTCTTGTTGCCTCAGTTGGAGTGAATGTTAGCAAGAAGCAAGTGTGTGTGTATGGTGCGGGAACTAGCACATTGGGGGCCCACGTTCTTTCCTCACAATAGTTCTTCCTCTACAGCTGTATTATAATGATATTCCCTGCTTTTTGCTTATATTTGTGAATAACAAATTTTACCAACTCACCCTCAATTACGTCTCATAGTACTTTCTTCCCCGAATTACCCACCATAAGTATTCAGTGACGACTTCAAAGTGAATTCATCTCATTCTGGATCCCTTCGTGGATAAGGCCGTTTTAGTGCTCGCAGAGGATTCTCCCTCACGTGAAAAAGATCAATTCTACTACGATAATAGTGTGTGATCAGTTGAAAAGAAAGAAGATTTGTTTGCGTGTTGTCTGAATCACTGGCCTTCCTGGGGTATAGCTTCGAAGCCCAGCAACGGTGGAAAGGTTTCCAATCTCAAGAACCAATGCGGAGAGCACTTCATCTACAGCAGCCGGTTACCTCTCTTTAAAGACTATTTCAGAGCAACATGCGGAAGAGATCCCTCGTGGATTTGAGGGAGACTGTCTACGTTCAGCACTGGTGGCGGATCCGGAGGTGAGTAGAACTTGTACGAAAGTTAATGACCCGGATGCAGAAACACATTTTCGACTTCGGCGAGTCTACCGCGCCTCGCTGCACCAGCATGGGGTGTTGACTGAACGAAAACAATAACCCTTTAATTTGAAACTTAACTATTACCAAGCGATTTCCCAAATTACTGTTTCCTCTCAAGATTCCGCTCCAAGCGTCCCCCCACCACACATCACATTTCTGCGCTTTTAAAGGCCATTCACTCGGGCAAAAGCTATGCATCTGATTTATTCTTGGGTGCACGAACATTTGATTGGCAGAGATCATTTTACTTGCTATAATACACTGTTGACGTATTGATAGTGTACAATGTTTGAACACAGTAATGTAAATTTAACAAATCATTCTGAAAAAATGTTTGCTTTAAACCGTGTCGTTGGGATCTAACCGTATGATTGTTCATTGAATTAGAGCTTTCACTAAAAGGAGAATTTAATGAGTAAGAATTTAAGAATCTGTCCTTTAGACCCCCCTGGTGAATGTGGATTAATGATAATTTTATTGAAGTTGATTTCGTGACAATCATTTTGTAAAATTCTCGCATGCGATTGCGAATCATATATTGTCTAAGTTTCACTCCTGAAGTTATCACCCTGGTACCACATTTACGCAAACTAAATAGAAGTTGAACTCCATTTTTATTCTCTCACACTGGTCGTGATTTTAAATCCAAATCACAGTAGTTAACTTTTTCCACCTTTTCGAATGATAAACACGACGTAGCTTCACAATCTCACAGCAGTTTTCAGGGTATAAATCTGAAATAGTAAGATCATATTTCACAGTCAATTGAAGCATAGCCAGCTGGATGGTAGCCTTATCATCTTCTTGAGACTCTAAAATTTCCAGCAATAGAACCTAGGCAATTGGAACCTGACCCTTTTTCAGTCATTGTTGAGGTCATGTAGGACATGGCCCTTTGCCCGTGTATCAACTTCTCGAAGTTCTCTCCGGCTTCCAACCGGGTGGGTGAGTCCATGAAGGTGATGTTTCCTTCTCGACTCGAGCATATCCGGTCATCATGCACCCTCTTAGCCGGTGAGAACTTAGAGACCCAAGAGAAGAAGGTTATAGTGGTCGGCTTTGTATTCCTTAGCGTGCAAGAAAATATATTTAAAACATGGACTTGTTATCATCAGCATCAATTCATTCGTTAGGGAGTAAATGACTTGCTAGCGGAAAAACGACAGCTCACGCTATTCTTAAGGCAGTCATTGACAGGCTGTAAACTAACCCCCGAATTGTACATGGAAAATGCTTGCGTGATGCGATCTTTCAACTCTATTAAAGTTTTATACTGTAGCCCTCACTCGGTTGCCTTCAAAAAGGATTTCGATGATTCATGCGGAAACTAGGTGAATTAATTGATCGGATATTTCTTCATCACAGGTGTCGAAATGTCCATTCAATAATGACTAAGATAAAGATTATTAGCGAGGAAACTACTGGTGTAAAATTTATAGAATGACATCCAAGTGTATACAGCAAGTTATGGCGCAGGTGCACTCGTTCACGCTGTACAGGTATAAATTTTGTGATGATTTTTAGCTCGAAAATGCGAATAAAGCAACGAATCGAGGATATATAGCAGGTGAGGGAGGAAAATAGCAGGAAAAGACAACCTTTTCAAGACCCAAGGGACAGGGTTAATAATCACTGAGTGCTCCCATGTGGTGCCATTTTGTCTAAATGGACTCGTACGGTTAAAAAGCGGTGTTTGTGCGGGGATTGTAAGATTTTCCCCAAGATCTATGAACTAGGATAAGGGTAGATGTGTACTCACATGAGTGGAGGCACTCGACGATGGTGGTGGCGTCAACGAGGTATCCGCCGCAGAGGACGCACGCCAGGTGGGCGTTGACGTCTCGCAGCTTGACCCTGCGAGTGCCGGGGGGCGCGGCGGCCGGCGGGGGCTTTGTCTCGGAGGCGGCGGCGACCCCCGCGCCCTCCTGCGGCCCCCGCGACGAAGTCTCCTCGTGCGGCATCCTCGATTGTTCTCTCGACAAGGGGGTGCTCCCGCGAAAACACCTGCGGATTAAGGAGAGAAGAGGCAATTAGATACTGAAATCCCTTCGGAAGGGTTGGCGGACAGACAGAACGAGAATGAGTGACACTCCTTCGAGAGCCAACGTCGCTTCCCAGAAAATTTAAATAAATCATGCACAGCATGCATACACATATAGCATAAAGGTTGGAAGTGCCTGGGGAGTGGAAGGTAATGAGTTTCTGAGATTACAAAACTTTTATAGATCACAGTCCGCAGGTTAAGAGTTTAAACACGGTTGACCTCGTCCAACATATGTAAGTGAACTTAGTACTTTACTATTTAAAAGCCTATAATGACCCCACCAAAATTAGAGAATAATTATAATGAGAATTAACGTAGCATTTGCTAGTATTTTTTTTAGTTAAACGAATCACAGCGGTAAATGGATGCTAAAAAAAGTTGAGACAACTATTTGTGAGGGATCTGAAAAATCGGACGTTTTTCCGAGGAATAAGAATTACACACTTCAGTGAAGATTATAATGTTCTGTAACACATTTTGAGTCAAATGTGGTTTTACTATTACGTCTCATGCCTCTCTTAAATGTCTTCAAACAACTTCTTTCCACAACTTGTTTAACTCTTGCTTTGCCTTTCACTTCCGCCAGCCTGGAAAAATGATTCTCAATTGGACAAAACCAAACGCTAACGAAGGTATGTGTTCGTTTTTATAAATAAGGTATACGTTATTTGTCGCCTTTTGATTATATAAAGTTTCAGCGGATGACGCCAATCGGTGGAAACCGGTAGTACCGAATAATACATTTCGATAGATTAACATAAAAAACACATCTTTCCTTAATCGATGGCATCGTCAAGGAGTATTCCTTAGCATGCGTATGATAAAGAAATTATAGTACTATTCTGGCATCTTTAGCAATACAAACAGAATTTTTTTGTAAAAGAACTCTGAGATACAAAGAATAGATCAGATTCCAAAGAGATTAACGATATCAAATAAGCCATTAGTCACTCACGTTTCTCCATTCCTTCGGAAAAGGAACTGATCAGTTCTTCAAGTGCGGGAGGAGGTGTTCAGCTATCACAAGATGTTAAGGGGAGGAAGTGGGGAAGGAGATGGGGAAAGGCGGAAGAGTGAAGATTTTCGGAACAGGATCAAGGAGGGGTTGGTCGACGTTGAGATAATCCAACGCCATTCCCTTTAGATTCTACTCGTTGCAATGTGTCAATTCGAGGGCTTTTTTCTGTAGGGTACTCCACTCCTTCCTCTCCACCCTTCTTTCAGGATCTCTAAATCTCCACGAAATAGAAGCCTGCGAACATTCCTTGAAGATTTTCAACGGAATTCTGTCCCGCGAACGTATGCAATGATTACTTACATGTAAAAAAGAATTCAACCTATTTTTTTCTCACTCCATAATTAATCATCGTATTTTTCTCTACTTATAATAGTAAATGTGATAGCACGAATGTTTTCCCGTAAATAGATAATAATCGCAAATTTCCTTCCCCATTACAAGGCCAAGAGATATTCAATCTCTTCACGCAAATATGCACTGGCCTGTAGTAAGGAATTACACTTTCCTATTTTTTCCTTAAAGACGCCGTATTTTTATAGCCGAGTAAAACACAATGGCCCTAATTATTTTGTTAATGCATGGATGAGGACGCAAATTGTTGCATCCTATAGGATAGAACTACAAAACTTTGATATATCGTGCGTCGTGCGCTCTCAATATGATTTCTTTTCAATGTCTTTTATTACTGCTTATTCTTCAATGTCTTAGATGGCCAAAACATTCAATGACGAAGGATTTTTGAAAATATTCCTATCCACACCCACCACTCCAATCCAATCGCCAAATGGGTGCTGCCGATCCCATTGTACTAGTATTGATCGCCGAGCATATCGCAAAATTGACTTTCATTATGGCGAGAGAATTTCGGCTTCCAGTAAGATAAGGGTCAGACGTAGGAAATAACATTGTTTGTGCTTGATTGTGTTACTTCAATGTCCCAGAGCAGTTCAATTTGCTGCGACTGATCAACGAATGTCCCAGCAGAGTTGTAATCGGAATAAAAAAGAGGACGATCTTTTGTGACATATCGTGTAATAGGAGAGTTATTCTGACATAATTCAAAGGATGAGTTACTCAGTTTTGCGTGCTAATCACCGCACGTCGAAAACGCGTAACGCGTAAAATCAAGCAATCTTCTTCATCTAGTTCAGATTCTACGACGAGTATAGGAGAAACAAAACTTGTTGCCACTTGCTTACGAAGAGCATGGCGCCAAGGACAGGATGGTGCTCAAGGTACGTGTAAATGAAGGCCTGAGGGTCCTTCCAGAAGTCCCTGTGGATGTCCTTAGTCCTGCCCAATCATAAATTATTGATTCAACCTCACCGACCTCCCCAATCTCCGTTGGAGAATCCCATCAACTTTCGTTCTGCCGATGTAAAATGAAGAAAGGCATTGTTTCATGCGAAATGATCGGCTCGGGGAGTCGTCGAAGCCACGCCTAGAACGAACGAATCATCGAAGGCAGCGGATCAGTTCACACTCGAGGCGAATCAATGGAGAGAGAGAGAGTAGGTCCCTTCCCAAACAACTCCCCTTCCCCCCCTGTTCCACATGCACGTATACACGCGGTGCTTATCGCACGGTAACGTGCTGTTCCTAAAAAAATCCGAGAAAGGGAGAAGGGGGTGGAGGGAGGGAGGGAGTGGTGGCGAGTAAAGGTCGCATGCGCTCGTGAGTGGCATCTCCCGAATAAACGTACGCACGCGAGCGAGGCCACTCCATCGTGCGTACTACGGCCACGCATCCAATTTCCATCTCACTTTTTTTTACGGATACGCGCGCACAAACACGCTTTGTCATTGAAATCGAATGAGGTCCGCGTGGGATGGGGCAGATGCGAGCGCGCGTGTGTGGGGGCGCCATCGTGCGTGCGTCATTGATTCTAGCCCATTCGACGCCGACGCGTGGGACGCCGGGAAAACGTGCGAAAAATTGAGGGAAGTGATTATCGGGTAAGAGGGGGAAGGAAGAATGGATGGGGAGAAAATGAAGGGGGGGAGATGGTGGCGGCCAGAGTTACGGGGAGGGGATTTTTTTTGGCTGTATTGGTTTTCGCTTCGGGTGCCTTCTGCGGGAGGTGCGGGCAGCGCAGTTTTTTGGTTTTTTTTGCTGTAGTGCGGTGAGAGGCTCTCCTCCATTCAACCCTTTCAAGGTGCGATGGACGGAGGTTGGAGTTGCGGACGGTGTGCAGGGAAGAGATGCAAAAAAAATCAGGAGCGCTACTCGCATTTCTTTTGTTTCTGCTTTATTCTTTTACCTTTTTTTTTCAAAAACCATTTATTGGGTTGAGGTTGCAACAAAGTGGAATGGGTTGCCACAAGTTGAGCTGACGAGTCGGAAACGTTAATAGCCTAGGCACTAAAGGGATGTGAGCCACCTCCAGACCCTAGATTGTATATCAGTCACATTTTAGTTAATCGGCGGTCATATTTACTTTTGACAGTAATGGTTGGCAAGTGGCTATTAAGGAGAAATAAATAAAATGAATGAAATCATTATACCCACCTGGAATTATTTATATACCCCTACAGCCCCGCAATTAATTCCATTACGCTACACGCATTTCAAGTTTTTGTTTGCTCCCCTTATCGAAAACTATTCTAAGAAACACTGCTTCGTACAATAAATGGAGAAGGAAAATTACTCCCAAGCTTTTTCATTACATCTAGGTGTGACTGATGTTGTGTCGCAATAAATGGCTATATTTAAATGGTTAAGCTCACGTGGTATGCGAAAGCACATCGGTGGAGAACTTCAATTCAAAGTTGGTACACCAAATTCGGCAAAAATTTCGCCATTTTTCGCATCAAGCTCCACCGTGGTATGCGGCAACGCAAACCGATCATCCGTCGCATATTGCCATTGAGTGGTCGTAAGTGGCAGTAAAAGTAAACCGTTAACAATTCATTGTTTCATTTGGAAAAGCATATTGCCAAATCACATCATGAACAATTCAGGGGACACCTTCGATGAGCTATCACGCATTTAGGGGTAAGCTATCAATTAGTCATCGCGTGAATTGAGAATTATGACTATGTAATGATGAACAGCGGCCACCTACAACTTCCATCAATTTTCTTTCCGTTGAAAACGCTGAGCTGGGTGAACGGAGATAAAAAGGTACATATTGCGACTAATGCTGCCCCCCCCCCCTCAAAACTCCAGACCTCGCTTAAAAACTTCGATTATTTGTTGGTAACTTGGAGAAAGTGAACGACTGCTCAGGATATCTCAGCCGTGAGAGGAGTCGCTGGTTGGGTTAGCATAGGTCTCACTAAAGTTCCTGAATGAAAAAGATAAAATTTATGACTTTCACAATTTTTTTTAAACTTACGACCGGATTCGGCTGTCAAGCCATCTTCAGAACCTGAAGATCTGAAGGGCAGGACCTGAAGGTGGGTCGACAGCCGATACCGGCAGTAAGTTTTAAATGAACTGTTGAATTTAAAATTTTATCTTTTTTATTATGATGTCCTTTCTCCAAGTGAAAGCTTCTCGTTTTGATATTATAAAGTTCCTGGAGCTCTGCTGTGGACCAGTTCGGGACGGGTGCCGCGAAACTTTCAGAAAACCTAAGAAATATGGGATATAGGATATATTGAGTGGGGGGTCAGAAAACCTTTCCAATTGCCTCCGACAAATTGCGCTTCATGAATTAGAGTGATTTACTACACCATGACGTTCCGTTTCGACTCGTTTCACAATGAGACGTCAAGATGCAGAGCCTCCTATTCTATTGTCTATTAGCCCAGCGTGTATGTGCCTATTTCGCCTAGTAGCTTGGTTCCCTGCCTCAATCTCTCTTGACTCCGCCCTCTCTCCCATTTTATCATTTATCTTCACCCCCCCTCCATTTCTACCTCCCATCTATTCCGCGCACATCTGCGCCAGGAACTTCTGCGAGAGGTGTAAGGGACGGAATATTTGGGGAATGGAGGGGAGGGATACAGGTGCAAGGGTATGACGAACGGATAGAAACCTTATGTTTGATGGCCAATTTTGAACAAAAGGCAAGGTTGGAACAGCGACTTCCACCATATCTACTCGCTACTCAGCGAGCCACGACAAGCACATTAGGGCACTAGGAAAAGGGAAGGGTATAAGGAAAGTAGACAGAAAGAAAGAAAGGGTGAAAAATATTTGCAACATTAGTGAGTGTGTTAGTGTCACGCTTTTTTTGCTATAGTGTCAAATGGTTAACGGATGGAAGTGGTTTTTTTTATCAATTCAATTTGGCGGTGCATTTCACGTAATTATTCGCGTCTGTCAGTCCAGTAGATGCAGCGTGGAGTCAAAATTATATCCTCCTGGCCGCATAGAAATTCACCTGATCTGAATTTTCCAAGTAATTTTAGATCTGTCTGTCGCGTAGGGATTTTCAACAAATGGGGAATTCCTCCCTTGGTATAATTTAGGGATTTTGGGGGGGATTGATCCTGCTATTCAGCCAAATGTCATCCTTTTAAGTCACGCAGAATACGTAAAGCTTTAGTTTGTTTTAATTCATTCTGTTGCGTTTAATAAAGTTTGTCATATATATTTATAAATTCACGGATTAAAATTGATTCATAAACATGGGCATTATTTTCATTTGCGGAATTAAATCATTACTTAGGGACCAGAAACAGGGATTGAAGAGGAATGACACCCGGAACTCTGGTGAAACGAGGAATTGAGAAAAAACTTTTCAAAACACCGTGCAGGCGACTCTCAACTTAGTCCATTCATGAGCGGCGTTACACTCGCAGCAGCTTTTAACGGAACGTGCGGCTTTCTTTCGCACCACATTGCAATTTGCGACACCGCTACCCGATCACCATCGAAAAATTCGTTCTGCGAGTCTTCCACAATCTGTTTTATGGATAGAATTCCGGAGGAGGAAGAAGGGGTCAGTGGGAGAACGGAAATAGAGGGAGAGAGAGAGGGAAGTTGCAAAATATTGCAAGGGAGTGAGACCCGAGGGTCCAGGGGGTTGGGGAAGGGTTGCGAGGGAGGGAGTGGGAGGGGGGTAGCCGCATGGCCCGGCGCCTCTCGTTGTGTGTACGCTTCGGCAATCGATTGGGCGCCGTGTGTTGTGTAAGGGACGGGGAGGTAAAGGGGGGGGCAGGGGCAGGACGCTATTTTTAATTGTCCCTTTTCATTCCCACGGGATGGGGAGGGAGAGGGCGCTAGAGTGGGGACTCATCTCTCGCTACATTGGCCACCCGCTTGGCAACGAAGCCCGGATGAACCAACGCGGGCCAAGCGAAAACTGCTCCTTTTGACTGGCGAAAATTACGTTTTAAAAGGCCAACGCGGGGAAATGGATTAATCTAAGCGTATGAAAATAGTATGGGCTCCAGAAAAGTGTGAAAAATTCACATAAGTTACTGACGTACATAAAGATATACTTTATGATGATATAAGCGCTTTTTATAGATGGTTGGCAAAAGCCAACCATCTATAAAAAGCGCTTATATCATCAAATGATAGCATTTTGTTCAAATTATATACAGGCACTTTCTCCATGAGCCCCATTGTGCCACGTTATCTGCTAGCGATATTGCAGGTGATATGACGAGTCAGCCTTCCGGATCAATTCTTCTCACTAATGAAATCATAAGTTTTGTAATAATATAAACATAAGGTTGGCATGAAATTCTCTCGCAGGCTAAAATGCTGACATTGTTTTAATTCAATGTACGAGTGGAACGAAAGCGTAACCGGTCACGTGAGAGCAGAGGGTGTGGGAAATATCAACGAACAGAAATTCTCTTTCGCTCGAATAAACGGAGAGCATGCTTACTTGATCGCTGAAGTTGTATCAGTTTAAGTAAAATCTCAAAGGTTACATAACAGTCGTGAGAAGTTTAGAGTATTTTGCGTTCCGAGACGTATTCAATAGTATTTTCCTCACTTAGGATAAGTCAGTAAGGAGGAAATTATTGAAGCCGAGTTAGGTGTACAGTTAGTGTAATGTATTTTAGTGACTGTGCCTACCCCGGAAGGGAACGGCGTGATTGGTATGTATGTATGTAATGGTTATTTTGAAAGAGAATTGCATCCGAAAACAAAGCAAACGGACGGAGATTATCCAAATTCGCTCCACCATATAATCCTCCTACTTATTGAGAATAAATCATTATTAAAATCTTAAAAACGACATGCGATAGATAAAAGACATACGAGTAAATACTTCAATATAAGAGGCTGATTTCCGTAATTCCCTCATAATTGTCGCACGCTAAAATACCTAATGGTCGTATGACTTTATAGGAGTATCGCACGCTAGCAAGCACTTGATACTTTTCAATTAATGGTTATCCCACGAGGACACGTTGAGATGACTCGATAACTTTGCATTGACGAAACCGTACGACAAAATTAGTATTTTCGCATTCCACTGATACCGCGGCGTCTCGAGAATGGATCCCCATGGATCTTGATGAATACGTCAGGCGCAAGTACACTGAAATTGTCTACATAAATGTGATGGCTGGTGAATTAACTCTGTGGAATTGTGACATTATGGCTTAAGAGTAATAACTGTGATTTTCCATACCTTTATTACAATGGGACTCACCGCTTTTGACTGCATCATCATTAGAGTTCTAAAATCTTTTTAGAATTCTCATGACTATGCAAGAATATCGAAACTGGCCATTCCAATTTTAATAACGGTGTAAAAATTGAAAGTTATTATTCTTTCATCAGAAAATGTTTAAGTTTCATCGAAGTACGCATGAAATTTGGGGTGCCTACCCCGCTGCAGTCGGCAAGCAGCATTTTGCAGCGCGGAGCGTAATGAGCACAGATAATTGACATCCCGTTCCTAGGTGCCAACACATCTGGAGTGGAGTCCACAACAAGGCTTTCTGGCTTTGCGATGATTAAGGTGACGGAAACCTCTGTGGATATCTGTCGTGTGTTCGGTGGGATGGTTTTGGGAGCAATTACTGCAATCTCATCCCAAATCCGGCACTGTTGTGAGTGGATTTCCCGCGAGCAGCGGCCGCGAAATAAATAATCTCCAGGGCAACGAGGCGACGAGGAAAGAGCGGAAAATCTGTCCACCTCAGGCATCCGGAGAATTCATGGGCGCGACGCAAGACTTAGTCTCCCTCCACCCGAGCTCAGCTCTCCCTCCCGTCGCCTCCTTGGGAAACTTGGTTTTTTAGAGGGGAAAATAACAAACAGTAAAAATAAAAAGCCTGCGCATATGATCGTTCCGACATTATTTCTCTGGCCGGCGCACTCCGGGAAAATACTGGTAGGATGAAATGCTCTCTTGCATGAAAACGGAGACTAAGGATGGTTAGGGAACCGAGAGCCGAAATCATTAGATCCACTTTTGATTGGTGGTAAGTTCATTATCTACACGAAGGGTTTTAAGGAAATGAGGAACATTTATGAATTTAAAAAAATCACGTATACATTAATTTAAGACTCTTTAATATAGGAACAGCGCCTGAATTTAGTCCACGAAAAACGTTGTATTATGCGAATATTTCTTGCTTGAATGCGCACGCGTTGTTTGGCGTTCAAACGTCACAAAACGTATAGCTGTCAGCAATTCGACGCGTTTACATGTGAATTTCAGATAGCTTAAGCATTTCCTTTGCCGAAGGCAACGAAGTGGTCAAATTTTAACCTTCATGTCTATATAAACGCAGAGCAGACTCTCGATACCGTGCAGTGACGTCAGAGTATCGCTGTGCCCCTTGTGGTAAGTGACCCTAACAAAATATTTATTCATTTAGTTTTTTTGTTTTAATGACCCGGAGTTTTTCATGCGAGGCATTTTTACTTACGCCTTATGGTTTTTAAGGTTTTTATTTACGCCTGCGATTGACGGATATGCATGTGGATTTTAAGCTTAATCTACTTAAAAATGTTGTTGCACGTGAACTACGCAAATTAAGGACTGAATTGTATGCTTGATCCCCATTGAGGAAGGCTATACAGAAACATAAGGTAATTTCTGAAGGTTAAGGATTGCCAAGTGTCGAGTGATATATGAGATCCACTCTTGTCTCATTCGGCACTCCACCGACTGATGATCTAGGAGTCGATCATCGTTGTCGATAAAAACGCAGCAATATTAGACGCCCTATCACTTGATACACATTGTTCGCAAAGTTCCGTCGTGGCTTCTCCGTTGTTACCCTCTTGACGCAAGTGAGAAGGGTCTCACTTTTCCCTTTAACGTTCCACACGATTGAGTGCAGCACATTAAGTTCCCTCCATACCGCTTTGGAGTAGAGACAGGAAAATACTCCAAAAAACCTATGAGTAATTTCCCTACCACTCTAGTCACCACTCCAACCCGATACCCTTCCTACGAGTAAGGAGAAGGGTTGGAGAAATGAGACGGGAAGTTGAGTTTGGGACGTGGAGCACAGCTTCTGTCGCGTCATGGTAGAGTAATGTGGAAGTAGAGTGTAACAAGGTGTAAATAATAGTTAAAAAATTTCTACCAGTAGACTATAACTCGCAGTCTGGTGACAAATGAAAATCCGAAGTTCTAATAATCAGCTGGAAAATGTAGACTAGGATACAAATTGCCGCAAATATGTGATAAACAAATCAATTCAAGAATAACAATAGTCGTTGAGTATATAGGAAAGATACGCGTGGATTAAGTAGAGATAAAAATGTCTTTCCAAAATAGCAAAGGGAAACTAATAATACTCCATATTCTTGTGAATAGATTTAGGCCGGACTGCGTTCGACAATTTGGAAGAAAAAATAGAAGAAAGTCGATGTTTAAAACTTCATAAGCCTTTCTTTCTCTGTCGTGGAGGAATTGGAGGGGGAGGGAGCTAGTAATGATGGAACGGTTGATGGAGATGAGGGTGTTGAAGAGGTAGCGGGAACACATCTCCACTCGTAGAAAGAACCCTCTTTTTTTAATTCTGCCCCCCTTTGACACTCCCCTCCCCCTAACCCACGCCACTCCTTTTCCCTTCCCTTCAACCCCATCTCTTTTCACGCCCACTTGATGGCCAAAGTTTCCGGTTTTATTTCCTCCCACTCCCACGCGGCCACGAGGGAAAATAAAATGAAAGAGTGGAGAGAGAGAGAGAGAGGGCAAAAAAAAGGAAGGGAGGTTTTCCCTCCACAACCCCCTCGGAAAACCGAAATGAAAAGATAAACCCCACACTCCCCTTTCCACCCATTTCACATCTCCCGCATCCTTCCCGCTCTCTCGCGTTCTACAGCCGCCGCCGCCGCAGCCGTCCGCCCTCGCATGAAACGGAGAAGGGGGCTGTGCTCTGTGGGTGTCCAACTATAAGTCTGCGCGTGTATATCATTTGTTGAGGGGTGAAATCCGACGAAAAATGACATCCCAACTTTTCTCACCGGCCTAAAAATATTAGAGGTGTTTGAAATGGTATGTGTGACAATAATCAATTTCAGATTTGAGCGATGAGGGGATTTTGAGCCACTTAGAAACACAAGAAGGAAATCCGTCGATGGAGATATGCAACTTTAAGATGTGGACCAATAGGGAGGACATCTATGATACGACGAATAAAATCAAACGTGCATGGAGTTAAAACACAGCCTGTAAACAATTACAAAATACTGAAAATCATTGGAATCACAACACGTAACTACATCGAAAGAGGCAAAAGAATCGACAGACATACATATCGGAGACCAATATATTTACGCCGATGACAATAATACATAATACTGCCAGTCGTGATAGTCATGCAGAATCTGTTTGCGATAAACAAGAAAGGACGGGAAACCGAAGTATGAAGTTGCTAACGTACTGCTATAATAAACTCCGAACAGACACATACCACTTAATACTGTTCGTGCATTAACTGTACTTTCAAATACGGTTTGAGTCACGTTTATATATAGATCAGCAGTAATTACGACGACGACGAATGACGACGTAAATAAAACATTAACTAATGTTTTATGGCTTTCAACTTGGCAGTAATTGATTGGTTTCCTCAAGCACTATTTCTTTGGAATGTAAATCAATGTCGAATAAGGAAACGTTCGGAAATCTGTCATCGTTTGCTATATCCCTTGGTTTGAGTGATTTTACGTCTTCATATGTTCATGCTCATTGGAAAGGAAGATGACGAAATAAATAAAAATATTGCTCCGTATTAAATCATCACATTTCTAAACCACAGGAAGACTAAATGGCGTGTATTAGTCACAACATCCAGAGCATATAAGTAAACACCCCCAAATCTCGTCCTTCATGACGTGCATAGAAATCACAGAGCATACACCACAAATTTATCAGTTAGCGTTTAATGCTGGCGTTAATCTTTAAATTGAATTTAGCACACAAATACATCTGGGACAGAGCTACAAAAGTTGAATTCTCTCCACGAAAAGAAGACGAAACTCTGCTAAGAATGCCACAAAGGCACTAATTGTGCGAAACTCCACAGGTGTTGCGCGTCGCCTTCTGCTGGTGCAATTCACTCAACCTCGATTCTGGTTTCTTAGCTTTTGCTATCAGTTTTCATAAATTTCTTATTCCGATTAAAGTTTTAATTAATCAAGGAAGTAGAGGCGGATTTTGTGATGGGTGGTTGGGGGTTAATTGGGGAGCAGTGGGATGCGGAAAGTGGTCGCCGTTACCTCCCACTCCCGTCCGCCGGCGTCCCGCACCCAGAGATGGGAGGAGAGCAGTCGGGAAAAAAAGAGAATGGAAAGGCAGAACGCACCGAATGAAACTAAAGACGGAGTGATGGAGGAAGACGCGGGGGAGTTCGTCTGCATAATGCCGCGAGTGTCGATTCGTACACAATGGCAGCAGGTTTTGAGGACGGCATCCCTCATTAAAAATGCTGAACTTCGTTTGGAGGTCACGAATAGTGCTGAGGAAAAACGTGTATTTTTAATCCAAATTAGTTGTAGTCCCATTTATACTATTCAAGCGTCGCTCACTCTAACGGTGCACTGTGAGAATAATTCTCTTTACTCAAGAAATATATAAACAACATAATTACTTCCTCATAACTCTTTGTATCCCACGTTATCTTGGTACTGAAGAGGAGTTCCCACTTTTATTCATCCTGTAGGAAGAGAATGGAACTACATCTTGCAAAGCATGACAAGCAAAATGAAGGCGCAAGAAAACTACACGCCAGGAAATAAAACTCAAAACTAATGATTAGGAATCAACGTCGTATCATTTTCATTCAAATACGTAATGAAGCAAGTACCTTAAGACTTTACCATTTCTCGAATGAAGTAAAAGTTTGATTTTAGCACCGTTCGTCCTTATATAGAGCAAGTTAACACTTTCTTTCATCTCTTTAAGAATACAACCAAATATTGTCCTGGTTTGCGGAATTATTTACTCAGTAGGTGTTGCCAGTAAGCGTGCGACTTAGAAAGCTTCCATCGGTCTATGTCTCAATCTTTCCTCTACCATTGTAATAGAAAATGATTTAACGCTCTTTCTTGGTCAGTCAAGAACTTTTATCACGGTGCGTAGTGCTCTCTAAGGTTACCTACAATCATCTGTCGCCAATTGAAAGACTTGAATCAAATTGAACAGCGCAAATCAAATCCCAACATCAATTCTTAGCGTTATTCCTTTTTAACGAGATTCCAAGGGCACTTAAAAGTTTCTTCCTCCACCGAGAACCTTTCCACTGTCGGTAGAATTACAGGCATGTGGTTGAATTTTCGATTCGAACCGCAGGACGTGACGGTCTAGCCCCGCTCTTCCCCCGAAAACCTTTTATTTCGGGCGTAGAGGAATGGAACCGAATCTTCTTCCGAAGTTACCGCCCTTTCTATCGTCCAACTCCAACGCACGCCATCCATCGCCCCGCGCAATTTCCTCGACAACAACAATAATCCACGTTCCGATGCCCGGCTTCTCACATAATTTCTCTCTCTCACACATACCAAGGCATAGTTATTCACGCGATCGTTTCCCTTGTTTACGATTTTCTTCACCCGACATTTGCCGCGCACGACGCGTGGGTCACAGGGGAATGATGGGAAAACGCCCGGGCGGGGACCTCTAACACCTCAGCACGCGTGAGCCCAAGAGAAATAAGCTTCCCGATTATTTCCCTCCCCCTTGAACTCTTCACACGGGTTCAAACTTCGTTCCTATCCCTTCATATCAAAGCATAGTCCATGAATAACATAGACGCAACTTAATGGCATTCGTAGTCTCAAAAGTCAAATCCCTCGGAGATAAGTAAGAAAATATTACGAATTTATAAGATTTACCTTCAGTCATGTAACCCTTGTATGACTGCATTTTTTCATACACATTTTGGAGGGTTGTATTTAAATGAAGAGTTTCACATTGTATGGAATTCTTCAGGCGGAAAATTAGTCTGCGGTTTGTCGGGTTTCTTTTTCATCTTATGGATAAAATTCATTTTAAGCTTTTTCCCAATCAGAAAATCTAATTAATTATCAAATATTTTATCAAAAATGTCGTATCATTCCCATAAAACAACATAACTAATTCTAGTATGCCTAATGAGTCGTTG
The DNA here is from genome assembly GCA_963169105.1 of Ceriagrion tenellum. NCBI lineage: Eukaryota > Metazoa > Arthropoda > Insecta > Odonata > Coenagrionidae > Ceriagrion > Ceriagrion tenellum. The sequence goes on along the minus strand of OY720636.1, from coordinate 25,626,736 downwards.
AGACTAAATTAATAATGCTGAAAAACTCCAAATTCATGAAACAAGCTGTGATATTTGTAACATAGAGTTGAATTATCTCGTATGATATAATCCTTAAACGTAATCCGAACTCATAATCCATGACTAAGTGCCATGGAATCATGAATTCTTAACGCTTATATTGCCGTAACCCTTGTATGACTGCATTTTTACATACACATTCTGGTGGATTATTTAAATGATGAGTTTCACATTGTATGGAATTCTTCAGGCGGAAAATTAGTCTGCGGTTTGTCGGGTTTCTTTTTCACCAAGCTCGGTTTGTGGAATTGGGGATAATGGCTCCTTTGGGGGTGTAGGCACGCGAATCAGGGGTCACCGTTGAAGCATTGCGGGGGGAGAGTTTTGAGAGGAGGCGGGGAGGATTCATTTTGTTAGGGAGAAAAAAATATCTCCGCCCTGAGTAGTTGTTTATTCGGATTCTTTTTGCTCTCCATATCGCATTGCGTCCGGAGAATTTAATTTGCTTGTGCCTGAATACATACCGCTGTCACACGGTACGAAAACGAGGATATTTTAAAGTGCCCAAAGGAATGTTGATGTAAGTGTGATTAGCTGTCATAGGTTTCACACAAAAATGTTCTTGCCTAATGTCAATCATTCATCACTGATTCTTGACAAAAACAGAAGTACCTCCCGCACGGGTGTCATCCTGGAGGGAAATATGAGTATTCTCAAGCGTTAGATTGCATCGTAAAAGGCGCATTCTCAGATATTTTAAGCCCGTAAAAAAGTGGCGAACTAGAGGCCCAAGAAACTTTAAAAAAAGTTGAACAAGCGGGACGCGACTTTTTCTAATTTAAAATAATGTTGATGAACAGATAGCTACACTTCTGCAAGCGGTGGTTGGTCTAAGGCACTTTGACTAAGATTTGTCGCACAGAAGGTACCATCTCTGACACATATGTCACTCGGCGTCAAATAATAATATTTAAGCTGAGACCGGAGTTAATCTCTCCATTTATGAGCAATAGAGGCGATGCAAAAGTAATCTATGTTTCAGGGGTCACCACATAATTTTTATAATTTTATTAAGTAATATAATCTCGTACTAAAATGGGATTTGAGTCCATATTTTATATATTTACCCATCATCAGCTAACATCAATACGAAGATTGATTTCCCGAAGCGTTCGACTTCGCCCTGCATTCACTTCTACAATTGTCGTCATATTGATATCCTTAACAATTTGGCTGATTCATTTCATCTTTAATCTTCCAAGACAATACCTCCCAGTCATTAACCATCGTTGTTTTATACAGGCTGTTTTATCGCAGAATGTGTTTAATTGTTTCGCATCTCCTTCTTGACAGAGTTTCCATTGAACATCGATTTTCTCCAACTTATCGCAGGACATCTATATTGATGATCCTCTCCATCTCCTCTTCAGTAATTACTTTACAATTAATTAATCATTTTCTTTGCTTACAATCTTCTTTACTATGCAGTTGCCATTGCCCAGAATTTTGGAATATGCTTTCACAGTCATGGAAAAGCATATTCCCAACACATAGTTTAATAATGTGCTTCCTTACTTCAAGCTGGTGTCACCGGCTGTTATTAAACTTTCCCTCTCTCTTCCTTGCAGAGGCAATTCTGCTTGTAAAACCATTCATGAGTTTACAACCACAGATAATCTACCTCAGTATCAAAATTCATCTCCTCGCGAATTTCCCTGATACGCAAAATTGCAAAATTTTATAGGTAGTGATAGTTTGATCGTGGAAGAGGGATGTTCGGCGCCGCAGTAAGATATAGCGTGCCATTCGTAGTACGTGCACCCACTCTATTCCGTTTTCTCCTGACCCGAGTCCTAATGCTTCGAAATCGGCCGCGCGGGAGACATTCAGCTGAGTTGAGTGTCTGGTGGGGAAAAGATTCGGATCTCTATGGAGTTGTCCCATTGCGTGAGTTAGGGGACACCCGCAGGACGCAAGAGGGGCCCTTAATCGCCCTTAAAGGCCTCCTATCCCTCCCCGCTCAGCCTACCTCCCATCTATTTTTCCCTCTCCCCCCTCGATCTCCATCCCAGAAATCCTTCTGCGATGAGAGAGAGAGAGAGGAACTCTTTCCAAAACCTTCTTCTTCCTCGTCCCTCCCCTCTCTCCCCCACCAGAGTTTCAAGAGCGACGCAATTCCTACTCCCCCCCACCCTCTCATCATTTCCCCATTCCACCGAATCCACTCCCCACACCACAGTCCGCTCTCCATCCAATCCAAGCGAAGGGGGGGGGGGTGCGGAGAGGGGGATGGGAAGAAGGAGCGAAAGGACGAGAAGAACGCTCGGGCTCTCTCGGCATCCGACTCTGAGGAAAAAAATAAAAAGGGAGTCGTCGCAGCATCGCGCTCGTAAAACGTGCTCCGGCGACAGAAAAATACCGAGCGATGAGTGAGGATGTTTCATCGTAAATAAACTGGTCACAAATTCCGAGGAGGAGGGACGATCAAGGTTAAAAAAATTTCACTACGTACATGAGCCCCCTATTTGTGTTCCAAAGCGACGTGGTACTTGGATTCCGAGACTGACTCTTCACAAATTCGCATGAAGTTTTCATTCCTGTATCTCCAGCTACTCTTCAGAAGCATTTCCTTTTAACATCCCTAAAAACTACCCTCTCTTTCAGATAATGACACAGCCATATAAGATCTTCAGCATTTAAGAACCAAATAATCGGATTATACGAACTGAAATCTAGTTTGCAAGAGAAAAATGAATATCAAAGGAAACCGATTCGAGCTAAATGTAGGATAAATAGTCATCATAGTCCGAAGTTCCAGGCTTGACGAAGAATTTGGATTTGAATAAATAAAGGATATGAAATTTTCCTCGAATAAATGAGGCTTTGATTGCGATGTTTCTATACGATTACATCATCAGTACCTCAAACTGGTGATGATGCAATAACATTGAAACCGAGAATGAAATTAAAGTTTTGTTAATGCGTGGGAAATTGCGCATCCATAATCAATTCATCGTAAAAGACAAAGATTCCTTTCCCAGGAATGGGAAGAAAAGAATAAAAATTGAGAATCTGTCACGAGACGAGTATGCTGGTCTTTACAGCTGCATTACGACACATTTTTAAGAGTACGCGTACAAATACTGGCAAGGAGAACAAAGGATAAGGAAAAAACTTCAATGAATTGCTTACTGCCAAGTACGCGCGATACGCCACCACTCGAAAAAAAGTTGCCTTCATTGTTTCGAGGAGTCTTGATACTTCCCCCTCACCAAATATAGCATGATTGATTTCCGCGAAATGGAACTGCAAGCGAACAGGAACAGTAGAGAAAAAAACTGATCGGGGCTCACCAATCTTCAATGAGAGCGCAGCGTTGTCACGGAAGCACATCGGAAAGTCTGCTGTCCCCGTGGAACCGATATCAAACACCAAAATGGGCCACTTGACTACTCTAATCTCACAAACCCTGAAAATAATTTCAGGATAGATAGTTTATATATACGCTATTTTTTTCCATTTCGAATACATATGGACTTTCAAAGAATTATAAATGTCTATTGAAATTCTAAATATATTTGCTTTATTGGCATTCCATAGAGATTTCTCAAAAATTACACATCAATCTCATTTACTGTGGTAATTTAACTAGTTTTTCATCTTCCACGCTTAGGATAACTTCAGATGCAATAAAAATTATATTGTCACTCACATATTTGCTCAGACCAAATGTATCAAAAAAATATTTTTTCTATAATAAACTTCAGATTTAAGATAGTATTTTGAATGTACTACCTTTATTTTATCATTCCTCAAAGAAGGATACAAGAAATAAGAGGTTTTCAAGAGCCTAACAGGTATGGATTAGGAAAATTCATCACGAGAAAATTCAGGGTCGATCCACCACTCGCGAACAGAAAAAAAAGCCATCACGACGCGAATGCGGAAGATTCCCGCGGATAACTTCGGGAGAGACCTTTCCTCTTTCTTCGTTTGCGTCCTAATTCCTGGGTGGATGGCTGTGGTAGAGGATGAGAGAAGGGATTGATGGAAGAAGGGGGGAGAGGAGAAAGGGAAAGAGAGTGGGATGAAAGAGAGGAGGATATAGGAGATAGGGATAGACGTGTACACAAAGCGGACGGGAGGGAGTGAATAGGGGAGGGGAAATGAGCGGAGTAGATGGAGTAGGGGGAGGGCAGATGGGAGGCGAGGGCAAAAAAATGGAAAAATGCCCCCCCCCCCACCCCCCGCCACCAAAACGGGCTCTCGTGTGGCCTCCGCTCGCTCACCCCGCTGCGCGCCCCCCCTCCCCAGCAGTGAAATTGGAGGGAGTGTGGAGGGGGGTGGTAAGGGGAGGGGAGTTTTTTCGGAGGCAAGAGCGGAAGGAGGGGGAGAGATGGAAGAGCTTAAAAAGGGCGGATGTAGGGGCGAAGGGCAGGGGGTGACGGGGGAGAGAGGAGGAGAGAGGACATGAAAGGAGAAGGGGTAGGATTTTGAGGTGGAGGACGAACTTATCGGTCCTCCCATTTCGGAAGGAACCGAGGGTCGTCGTTTTATACGCAGTTGCGGGCAGAATAGATGAGATGACGGCGGATGTCGAGAGAGGAGCTGCTGCATCTCATAGTGCTAGTGGAGTTTATATCCCCCTCCTTCCGCGGATATCGGATGGAAATGGCTTAAACCTGGCTTGATGAAAGGGAAGAAATGGAGTACTTGTGAAGACCTTAAAAAAAACCTCTACGGGTGGCAATCCTTGAAAAGGGTTTCCGAATAGGGAAGATGAGTCGCGATAAAATTGCAATGGCTTCATCAAAGTTGAGTAATAACAGAAAAATATACAGAATGCACTTCGATTAAACGACAATAGGTGAAAGTCGGAGAGTTAAAGGAGGGCATGAGAGATGGCATACTAGGGAGGGCACTCACCACATGCCGAGGGTGGTGCTTCTATCCAACGCAGTCGAGAGAACATGCTTGCAATAGCGACGGCGTGCGATTGTATTTTGCGGTCAACCATTAATTGGGTCCCGGACCGATCCCTTGTGGAACTATGTTCGACCCCTTTCTCATATCACCTCACGTTTAAAGAACTGTACTACGCTCGCCGCGGGGCAACGCTTTTATCGACCATCGCGCGGAAAACGGGAATTCATTCGTTAAGTATGTGCCTCGTGAGCGCCTGGGGCAATGAAAGGCTTGACCGGCAAATCAAGTAGGTGTGCAGTGGAGGTAAAATTATAATTATCCGACACTCCCTGTATTCAGGTTTCTACATCGCCACATTTTGAGCCTCGTCGTAGCAGACGAGGGTCGGGCTACCATGGACTCTAGGTCGTTTAATCTCGGTACAGGAGCAACCCCTACGTTCGCACTTCATTTTGGTTGTTGAAACGTCCAAGTGTCCGATTCGGTTTGATCAATAGCTAATTTAAGGTTGTTCTTTTCCACATATCTATCAGCAAGTATTACACCGTAGGTATAAAAAGTTACTCCTCGAACACCGGGATATTTCAATTACGCATCACTATGCATTCTTCTATTAGTTGCTTTATCCAAAAGTAGATCGAAGTAATAATTTTCCCTTGTCTTCAAAAACACTATCTCTGCGTTGGCCCGAATCCATATCGCCACGAAAACCAAAACGTTCAGTATAACCTAGTCAGTTACACGAAAAAATTACACAAATTTTTTTCTGTTTCCCTAGGCAATTTTCACTTTCAAATCGTCGTAATCTGAATATTCCCTTCATTACTCAGTTATCACCTGGCGTTCTTTACCTCTTTTGATTCACGTGCCTCTTGATGTCTTATGTTAAAAATTATGTCTCATGTTTGCTACTTGTAAGCACATCGTTCTTTTAGCTTACTTCCACCATAATTGGACCTATTTCGCGTATCGCGAAGCAACGAACTTACCCCTCACGGAACGCAAATTATTTGGAACCGAAGATGTAAAATTCACAAGAAAAAAATTGGAAGGAGAGGTTAAAATGCTTTCCTTCTAAGTTCATAGAAAAATAATGGGTGCCACTTCTCAGTAGGGCTTGTCATCTCAATGCATTTAATTTATAAAGGCATCCTCTTTTTTCAAGGTGTATTCAGAGCGCCGTGTGTCAATATATGGAGCCCCAAACGTATACAACCTGTCGCTCTCATCGCAACGAGCTTGAATGGAAATATTTATATTGAAAGGAAATTTATTATTATATTATATAAATATTTATATTATATTATATAAAATTATTTTCACAAGCAAAAAAAGCTTAAAAGCAAAAAGAAAACGAAAATCTTCATGATAAAGAGCCAGGTGAATGCATCAAATTACATCAAAAGTGAAATGGGTAAAAAAATTGCTAATATTTACTCTGAGAGACTAAATAAACAGCAGACTTAATTATCTTTCGAGTGTTTTCACCTGTGGCGAGATGAATAACTATTTACATTTCGTACGCTTATTTGGCGAAAAAATAATTCCACGCTGCGAGACACTAATGAACACGCGAGGGCCATACGTTCTCCCTGGTACTCTTACGAAAATACCTTCGGTGACTCAGAGTGTAAGGATACAACAGATGCAGAATCCGTGTTACATTTTCCATTCTTTGCTACCAACATTATTTCGTATCAAGAGCACTTTCATTTTATCGATGTCTTTTATATAATGTAATTATATCATGTAATTATATCATGTAATTATACCATGTAATTATATCATGTAATTTCATGTGCTTCCGCTGCCAATTGTAATTTAGCATCAAGAAAGTAAAAGAAGAAAGAAAGGGGAATATGGGTGGTGATATTTTTCCTTGGCCAATCATCCCACTGCCCATATACATTAGATCTGGCGGATTTTGTCGTTGAACGAGCGAATTGAAGCCGCTCATTGGGTGTTGAATTAGTGCAGTGATGTCAGATCATAAGAATCCTGTTCCAACTGAAAAGTTTGTTTTCCCCAGTACTTCAAAAATATGACTGTAGATACATATACTCACGGTATACCCTTGTGTAGTCCCGAAATACTTTCTTCTCAATATTCCGCTGACAAGAACTACATTTGCCATAGTCTAAGGAAAGGAACTAAGGAAAAAGATCGCGTCACATTATCGATGCTCTGAGTCTAAGCCCCAACAAAGCACACAATCGTAGGGATATTTAATGAAGTGACGCCATAATTTAATGAAGTGAAGCGCCATGTCTGTGTACTTTTAAAAATGAGGCCCTTCGTGTTCACACCTGAGGTCTAGGTATTGATTCTTCCCGCTAATAAGTTGGTATCGCTCATCATTCACATTATTCCCAGACTTCTTTCCGAGTCGAACTCTTCACTTCCATCCGGGAGAGTGAAGAGATGTGGGAGTTCTCCAACTGCAGCTCCATGAGTCTTTTCTCGCCAATCCCAGGTCATTCAACGCTTTCTTTTTTTACGGATTTCCGCCCTGAAAAACGCGAAGGAGAAGAGGGATTAAAAAAAACATGACGAAGTACGTCGTACTGTCGGACGCTACGGATCAATCAGAGAAGATGGGAGGCGTTGGCAGGATGCTCGAGGTGAATGTACGAGAGAGGGACTATAACGTGAGTGTTTTCTATATGATATCAACCCTGGACATCGAAACCTATCGACATAGGGACGATAGCGATGAATGATGGTCATTCGTAATGGACAGTAATGCGAGCCAAATTTGGAGACACTAATGTCGAGAATACGTCCATATCTTTTTGCAACGGAGTATAAATAGCAATGTCTTCTCAAATGGGTGCAAATCATAAATATAACTTCATCGATATCAGTGTCGTAACTATCATTTTAGAAATATTTAAGGATCTGGTTAAAACTACTTATTTTTTTCCAAATTGACGATAATTGTCGCACTTCGCGTGATTCGAGTCTCTTCCGCCCGATTCGGCGCTACAAAACGGGAGGAAATTCGTAGGAAAGGACGATAAACCAGTTAGAAAGGAGAAGAGGGGCCCCGCATCTGCGCTAGCCTCCTCATAACGATAGACCACATGTAGATCACAATTTAACATCCCACCCTGCGGACAGAGTAGTGACACTAACGCTCTCCTCATATCATTCAAAGAGAACAATAGAAATTGGATAATTGCTGAAAACTTTCCGCTACCGTTGGGTTCCAAACCGAGGTTATTCGTGTAAAAAGTCAGTGCACTAGCCACCGAGTTAACCCTAGCCCCTATTATTTCCACAGCTCAATACATGGCTTGAATGATGGTAATCCTCCGTATCGATATGAGTCGCATTCTTAAAATTTCGCGATAAAATTGCTGGGTTCGACAATTCGAATTTTATCGCATGGCTTCGTCATATCTTGTTTTCTGAGTACTGCACTCTAACAAAAATCATGTGACAGTTTGCTATTGCCCACGTACTAAAATTATTACAGACTTTCCAGAATGGACTCCATGGCTCCAAGGAATACACTATCGAATTGGCATCAACATGATTGAGATGGGGATCGGGAGAAGAAAATAATGTAATCCTCAGAAAGACCGGCGCATGGTACCACCCACTTCGGGAGGCTGGAGAAAATTAATTTCGTTTCGCGAGGAATGAAAAAAAGGTGAACGATACTCGATAAATGAAAAGGGTCCTCGAGTCCCGTCTTTTGTTTTATGGCGGGGGAAAGAGATCTCCATCGTCACTTCCGACGCGCATTTTAAGAGTAATTACTCCAAGGGGATATTGAAACGCGCGGGAAGCCCCATCGATGCTAGTGATTCATTCGGGTGGACAACACGGGTAACGACACAACGCCCCCTTCGCCGGCTCGGCCATTATACCCCTCCGTCGCACCAATGTGGCGAACCGTTCGTCATCCTCTCCACTCAATTTTATCGACGCGGCCGTGTTGACACTTAACGCATTAAACTATCTTCTGCTAATCCTACGCTTAACTCTGGACTCGGTGTTCGCAACTCGCGCGTCTACTCAGCCTCCAGGACGCACCAGTAGGAGTAGAGCAACTTTCTAGTTTCAATATTTTATCGCCTCTACTCTTAAGTTTCAATCTCTACCGCCCGACCTTAAAGTAAGGGCCCATTAATGCACGTTGACAGAAGACGTCCACAAAGATCGAAACTTTAATCATAAAAACACGCTATTAGTAGTCATTTAGGACTAACCAATGTTAAAAAGTATTAAAAAAATGACGCATTATAGTCAAAGTCATGTCAATAAAATAAAAAATAGCATTAGGCAAGAAAATGAACAACCCACAAAAATTCTACAACTTGCCACATTCCGAGATTTTGTAAAAGAATTGTTGGTTAGTTCCTTTTAATTGTAATCTTACAACCTTATGCAATACTGAACGTGGACTAGCAGTACGATTTTTGTGATGAGTGCATTTTCTGGCGTTATTCTATTTTTTATTATACTGACACGAATTTGGATATTTCGAATATTTTCGAAAGTCACCAACGTCAATATGGGCACGTGCTCCTATGGATGAAGAAGAATGAAGGGGTCACTGACTGAGAACTGTACGAACGTTTATTAGAAAATCCATGCGTATTTGAAGAGAGACTACACTGTGTTTGGGGTTCCGGTTGTCTATGGATACATTTCAGCTTTCAATTAGATTCCTTTGAACTACTGAGAAAAAACGTAGGACTCAATGTAGGATATTGGAGGGGGCGATTGCAGGCTGACACCGTGCCGAGAGTAGTTTAGTCGAAGAATACTTTCTAACACATGACCCTACCGCTATTACTTCACGCAGTAAAATTTAAGGTCGGATACTTTTTAGACAGGCGTCATATGTACAGTTGTTATCTCCTACTGCTGTAATCCAGAGGAATCCTTGTGGTAAACGAATTCTGCTAAATCACCTTCCATTCCGTTTGTCATGATTCAGATGAAACAGTAATTGGCACAAGCCATGAAGTCGATACCACAATTGTTTACGGAACATGAATCTGTTGCAAAGAAAAGCCGCGACTGGCCGGTCGCTCAAGACCAATGCGCTCACCAACTCCATAAAGTGAGCGGCGGGCAACACGGAAACGATCTGTCCCTCCTCCCCTGCTCTGAATTCGAGATTTACACGAGGCACCAACGCTCCTTCTCGGAGCACCTATAGCATGCGAGCTCTTATCCAGCCGTCTGCTTGACGTCTACGACGGCATGATGTGTACCCTGGACTGCATATTGACGGCTCCGACGAAGGAAAAAGAAATGAAAAAAAAAACCAGCCAGCCACTGGCCTAACCCACTTTTTCCCCGAATGCAAAAACTAGACTCCTAAACTACTCGAGTCTTTGAGTTTCGTAGCATTGACTGCCATGCGCTAGAAAGGAGACGAGAGGTCACATAAATCCTCTTGTCCGCACTAGACGGAGAAAGGATATAGAGCGACGTGGGGGGGGGGGGGGTGAGACGAAGGCGAGAGGGGTATGAGGTGGAGGGAAGGGAGTAGAGAAGGGGGGGTGAGTCGAATCGAAGGGGCGGCGAAAGCTCTTCCGCGGAATTGAAAGCAAAAGCAGTCAGTGCCACCACGCCCCCCATCCCTCGCCATACCCTCACCCCCAGCGTCCGATACCCCGTCCGACCCCCCCCCCCCACCTTTGACAGCCCCCCGAGGGGAGGGTCGCGGGGTGGATAGGATAGAGGGGCTCCGGGGACGGAAGAATTGAAGGGTTGAGTCGAGGGAACAGAGTGAGATGGATTGCCGAAAGAAAAAGAATGGCGCGCGCTGGATGGAGAGAAAGTGATTTCACATTCCGAGAACTCTGGGCTGGGACTGCGGGCGACTGAGCTCTGCCTGCAATGCTATCTTGATAACTTGATACCTCCGATGAAATCTGCCGTGCCAGCCTCGACGTCCAGGAAGTTGGAGAGATATCCAAGTCGAGGGGAGAGGGAGGAAAAAGGCCTCGTTTCCCGCCGTACGAAATCTCGCGGAGACTTTTATTCGCTAAACTTCCACGCGAGTTATGATACTCGAATTTCTTCGGAGGAAAAGTTTGTGGCGTCGATTCCCCCCAAAACAAAGGAATAATTATCTTCGAGGACCCTTATTTTGAACATAAATTAGTTGAAACACTCTCCAAAAACAAATATTCTTTCATAAATAATTTAACACCGAGTAACTATGTATTTTCACAGCCAAACTGATTTCATATTACGAGAACTCTTCTTCCGAGAATCTTGGGCACCCTTTCAGCGTTCTTAGCGATTTGAAGGATTACAACTCTTTCTATTTCCATCAATCAAATTGTAAAAAGTTGTACCTCTAAGATACTTGGGTAAAAAATTCAGGTTTCTGTCACAAAGCCCTGTGGCCCAGGAAATGGATCGGAAGCTCACCAAATGACCGTAAAGAAAATGAATAACTCTAGTGAAGAATATAAACTCTTAAAAGTATTAGATAAACTGCCGTAGAATCGGATAACAACTGGAATTCGTATTATGATTCCTTTCAGTAATCATCACGAGAACGATTGTCTTGCTTCGTCTTTTTCATACTAACTCGTCTATTTTCCAGCTAAAGTAAAATGTTCATGAGATGATGTTCACAAAAGTAAAGCATTGAAATATGATGGAACGGATTTATCAAAGGAGAAAAGCACAAGATTGATATCCTTCTTGGTAATTCATTTATGCACTTCCCATAAGCAATAAATTCGAAATATTTTCTCGCTCGAATGACAAGAATACAAGATATCCATGCACCCGAAAGGTATTGATTTGGATTTCCTTCATTCACCAAAAGGTCAAACGATTCATTCTTGAGATTGCTCTTTACTTTGGGAGATGTCTCACAGTCTTTGGATAAAATGCTACCGGCGGAGAACGCTAAGGTCGTAGGTATATGACCTGAGAGCAAGAGGCGCAAGGTGAAGTGAAAATGACGGTGAACTTCACTTTCAAATGAGAACTCCTCCATCTTCTAATCACCATGTGTCGCATGATCGCATGTGTCGCTATACCTGACCTACAAAGAGGTCGGACATTGGGACGCCCGTGCCCGTGTCTTGCTCCCGGATGTCTCAGTTTCCCCAAAAACAGAAGCCGTACAAGGCCGAAGGCTTCCGGCTTCACTCGGAAGAGAATGCACAGCGGAGAATAGTAAAAGAGGCGGCGGAGTGGCTTTGAGAGTCGATACCTGCTGCCGTGAGTTTCATGTCGAGAGTGCTCAGCGTCGAAATAGCAGTATTTTGAAATTGCAACACACTGTGTTTGTGACGAATAATGTTAGCAATCGCGACACACTGAAGAAAACCGTATTCAATGCCTGGTTTTAAGTTAATGGTAAAGTTTGATGATAAAATAAAACTGAAATGTCTTTGCCAAAATGATTATTACAATTAGCTTTATCCAATGACAAAACGCCCCCTTTGCCAACGCAATATCCTAAAAATTAATGCCTAAATACGCCTACTACCTTCCCACCAACACGCCACAGAGATAATTTTCGTCTTAATTATACTCAGTCTTGATTGATTTTAGTCTAAATTAAAAGATGATTTTTATGACAAATCCTGTGTATGCTAACATTATGTAAAAGCATACACCTACTTGCGATGAAAGTAGTTTGTGGACTATAGTTTTGTTCCTAGTTCTAAAATAAAAAATTTGCCCAAGTTTCCTCCAACCAGCCGACTATAACAACTCCACTTCGCCGCATTCGACGTAACATTCAATCAAGTTTTTTCCTATCGCCAACATGATAGCTTTGAAATCGACTGATTGCTGATACACGGAAAGAAAATGAACAATCTTTTTCATTCTCTGCCATGGATAGTTCGAGCATGTATACATTTTCCTGGAGCATTCGAAAGCATTCTGTAATGTCGAGAATAAACTGCAGCGATTCGTGGTATCTGTATTCGGCGAGCAGTGAACCAGCAGTATATAGCAGCGCACATGCAGGGTAAACAGCAGTGCGGAGCAACTTAAAGCCAACGTCAAATCACCTCACTGCAGCAAGCAAAGAAGCGTTTGATCTACATGCAGGCAATTCGAGGCCCGCTCCTGCTCGCTGGAAATGAAAGGTTATTTCGTAATGGGGTGGCTTTGAGTGTGTGGCACCGTGTATGCAGCGGGCATAGAGAGCTGCATTCAAAGGCACCCAAACATCGTCCTGGGACTCCGGGCTTTGATCTATTGGCGCGATTCCGAGAGTATGCGCCGTCTTCACAGTCGCTTTTTGTTTCATTGACAGCGTTTATCCGCGACACGGCACTGCGGGGAATGTGTATGCACAGCGAAACGGCTGTATGTAATGGGAGCTCTTTCTTGTCGATAAACCTCATTGAAATTCACGACGTATTCGCAACTTAACGGATAAATGAGCAAGGAGCCCATGTGCGAGGGTTTTTCACATATTTTACGCAGTGATACGCGCGTAAATCACCGAAGAAACTGCAGAAGTCAAAGTATTTCGGTACGAACTGCTTTCTTTATATATATATATATATATATATATATATATATATATATATATATATATATATATATATATATATTATTTATATTTATATTTATATTTATTATATATATTTTTCTTCTAAATAAGATATTATTTCATCAAATATCGTCAAAATCACAGAGGGAGATGCTTTTGTTAATGGGTCCTAAATTAAATCGGTTATGAAATGAGTTCCTACGAATTGTCGGTCTTTGAAGACCGAGGCATGGCAGTATATGAAGAAGTAAAAATTTCACTTTGCCATGATTTACATAGCTCATTATGTTGAGCAAGATATACAGAAGTTAGCATACATGTTTTATGAAAGATAACTAATTCAGAGAAATTAGATAACCTAAATCAGTTTTCTTAGCAGGAACATTTTAATTTGGAGTTGGTGTGAAGCAAGGTGAGTGAGTGAGTAAGATTGGGAAAAAGAATCTGTTTTGCCAATACAAACGGACTTTTTTTCAATTTGCAGAGTCATTCGTTTAATGACTAACTCCGACGGAATTGCGGAAAAGTTTTGGTTGTGATTTTGGTACGACTAGTAACGAGCATTTAGTTTTCGGGTATATCCACTTGGAAATGTTATTGACAAATTAATTTTTAAAAAGAGTTCATTTGGAGTTTCTTTTGCTCCGTAATTCCCTCATCTATTTCAATGACCAAAACGGAAAGAGAAACCTGTGATTAAAGCTGAATGGGTCTTAACAACTGCAAGACCAACAGAATAATCACGTGTTCTGGGTGAGTCACTTCAAGGGGGTCTATTTTTTGGCGCGAGACCCATTCATTGCTGGCGTAATACAAGTCTGTAGTTTTAATTATTTAACGTTTCCACAAGGTCCGCCATGGAGGATAAACCTTTCCAAGGGTCCCTCAAGCGCGCAATAATGCTCCAATTACTTGCGCTGTGTTGATTTACGAGGAGATAAAGACGCTAAATGGTATAAAGTGTTGACGGCGTCGCCCGGGCGTAGTCGACGACCGCACTGATTGGGGAAGAAATGCCTTTGTCAGGGTCGTATTGGGGGATGGAGAGGGTGGAGGAGACTCGAGGGTCAACGACGACGTCCCTTTCCATGAACGCGCTTGAGTTGACACCACCATGCTTGTCGAACTCGTCCTCAGACGCTCTCGAGGTCCACACTGGCCGGAAGATGACTGGATCGAATATAACCGTGCAGTAGTTTCCCTAACATTCCTGTTCATCCATCTTTTCGTGTCATTCTCTCCACTTCTCCACCAAATGGAACTAATCCCAACATCCTGATTCCTAGTTCAGTTAACCCTCATTACGCATTTCTTAAACCCTTTATGGACGAGTGAGTCAATTTTTTTACGTTTCAAAATCATTAAAACATCTGCTTTCTAAGAGGCTTTTCCATTTGATTGCTGCGCTAGACAAAATTGTAACGCTTCGAATTAAGAATGTGGAAAGTTTCGTCTCTTTCGGCGGTTTGTCAAACAATTTGAATAGATGTATGTCTGACGCCATTCACTGACGATGGCGTGCCTGGTGGAGCTCTGGAATAAATAGTTTCAGCGGTCATATGAAGACAAAATTGGAAAAGTTGAAAAAAGCTACATTGTGAAGGTAATGTAGAAGTATACCTTGTGTAAATATTATTATGTAAAGTTTTATATTGAATTAAATATATGCAATACAAATACATTACATTTCAAAATAAATACTATTATCAAGTAAATTGGCTCAAATAAATATTATTATCAAGTAAATTGGCTCAAATAAATATTATTATAAAAGAAATTTAAATTGCTTAAATAGCACTTTTAAAACTAAATTAGTAGCAGTATTTTTTCATGCTGATGTTTCATAATTCCGTCCATAGAGGGTTAAATATATTGGAAGGAAAAAATATGAGAATGTGATAACTAATGATAACGTCGCTGTATGGCCAAGACATGATTCAGTCCATTCTGGAGCAAAATCTTCCATCTTGCAGTCTCCAAGTGATTATTCCTCTCCCTTTTCTTCGCTCCGTTGCCTTTCGAAGTCGCTTCTTTCACTCCAGTTCCAAATTCCCTTAAACCGTCCCCCTAATTCCAACCTTCTTCCACCACTCGGGTTATCAACTCAATGATACTCCGCGGCTGTAGAGCGCACGCGCCAGGAGCAATGTAACTACTTTTACAACTTCCCTAAACTGAATAAGCACAACAAAAAGCGCTAGTCGTACAACATTGACACCCACGATTATATCTGTCCACTCACCATCATCAGGAGTCATGAACCCAAAAATCGGCTTGTTATACCACTCAATTCTCTTTGAAACTGCCCACTTCATCCCCTCCTACATACACACATACCAATCACGCCGTTCCCTTCCGGGGTAGGCACAGTCACAAAGTTTCACTCATACATACATATTTGTACACCTAACTCTGCTTCAATAATTTCCTCCATACTGACCTATCCTCGCAAACCTCATTTGCCTCATTTACCCCCATACACTGCTTCATACACGCCCTCCTGTTTTTAAGACTCCTAATATTCCTCCTCCTAAGAATTTCCTCAATCACATTCAACCACAACTTTCTCGGCCTACCTATACCTCTCGCGCCATTCATTTCACTCTTTTATACCTATGTTTCGTTATTCAACTCTCATCCATTCTCTCAACATGGCCACACCAACGAAACGGACTCCTTTCATATATGTCCATTATTGGAGCATCTAACCCAAATTCATTTGTTACCCGCTCATTCCTGACCCTATCCTTCCTCCTTTTGCCACAAACACTCCTCGGATAACTCATACCCACGGCGTTTAATCTACTCTTGTCTATCCTAACATACCCCATGACAATTCCCTCCTATCTACATATAATTTCGTATCCGTTTAGTCTTTTACATTTTTAATCATTCACAGCTTGAGTGATTTTTGCCACCTTAGTTCCTCCTCAACCACCTTCCATAGATACTGACTTCCATAAATTTTTATGAACATAGGTTACATCTTAGAGTCCATTACATCTCTTCACACATCTCCATTCTTCTCCTGCTCTACATCTCAAAAACCCCCATTTTTCTCTTATCCTCTTTCCTTGAAGGCCAAATTTCATATCCACATCTATTCTATTTAAAGATTTGAAGCCTCCCATGACGACAGGAATTTGTCACCAAGTGAAGAAAACGCATCACTATGTGAGGCAATGTCCTTCACTGCTCCAATTCAATCAACCCTTACACCGACTATGAATCTCCAATGAATTATTCGACATCCCTTTTACTCTCAGTCAACCGATGCGAGAACATCGTTCCATAACTCACCCGCCTGTACGAATTGCCTCGAGCCGTAAGTCAGGACGACGCGAAAAAGTTCCAGCCGGAGCGAATTATGTGAGTGTGTCGCGCAGGATTGAAGTGTCGTCTCCCCAACACACACGTCCAATCTCTCTCTCTCTCGAAGTTTCCGAAAGAATCGCACGCCCGGACGACACAGTGTGCGTTCCCCCGCACGACACTCGACTGAGCCCTGGCAGGGCATTTGCCGGGCGACCGGGGAGCACACGACCGGGTAAACACGCGAGTGTTTTGGTTACATTTCCCATCTGTTTGTTTCTTTCACACGAGGACAAAGGGGGCGTAGTTTTGAGTTATTTGAAGGGGCGCCGCATTTGATCAGGGCAAGGTTGCCTCTCGTCTCCCCGCCCTCCTCCCATATTCCACGAGCCCTTCTACTCCTCCTCGCCCAACAATCCTCGTCCTCCCAATTCCCATCCACCCATCACCGCTTGCCAGCCTCCCTCTCGTCGATCCGCGCGGAATCCGCTCCCGGGAACCTCCGCGTAAAATTTCCATTCCCGTCGGCGCAAAAGCCATCGCGAGGCGAAATTTATTTCCGCCGAGATTCAGTCGAGGCCGCCACAAATCAAATATCTTTCCCTCCTTCCAACTCTCTATCTCCCTTTCCTTGTATGTACATCCCTCTTTCCCCAGACTCCCTTCGTGGCGAAGGCATCCCCTGTTGAAGCGAGAATCTGAACCGAATCTGCACTCTCTCACAAATAATGCGTCGGCACCGGAAACAAAAGGCAAGGCGTTATTGAAATGCCTGTTCGCAAGGATTCCTGCTGTCCCCACCCCTTCTCCTCCCTCTGGTCAGGAGAGCGGGAGAAGGCGAGCGAGCGGAAAGAGAAGCGTTAATTGAACGAGGATTGAACGGGAGGGGAAGGAAATTGGCCTGGAAATAGTCCGGTAAGCCGTCAGATATGTAACACTTGGGGACATAATTGATGGTTCACATCTAAGCACAAGATGTCCGAAGCACCGAAGTACGAAAAGATACCTTTCAATTCTTTCTATTTATTGTTGGAGAGTATTCGAGAGTTGAATAATTCAAATCAAGGCAGATTATCGGCTTTCCATCCTCCCACTTTTCATTTTCTTGAGGATTACTTCTAATGTTTATAGCCCACAGGATTATGGATGTTGCGAATCATAAAAACATGAACATTCATTGGCTATTTACAACATGACAAGTTTGGCATTGAATTCCTTCCTGTTAATGGGATATTATCTCTGAATCATTGTCAGAAACCGAACGATATTACGAAGGAGAGCGTAATAATTGTAATCAGCATCAAGCGCAGCTATGTTGAGTAAATTTACCTACACACTTCGTTCAATAGTGTAGTCTTTCACTAAATTTCTAAAAGACTCAAGATTTACATTATTAAAAAATAGTAGCTACTTATTAAGACAATAAGATATTGGGGCATTCCTAACAACTCATTACTCCCTCCTCAAATAGATCGTCCAAGTTGCTATGAATTCCTGAAGTATTGCATTAATAGGAAAGAAATATTTTTTGTGTTTATAGTACATTTATTTATTGCTGACTACATGGATTAACCAAACGGAAATTCGTTTCTTTTCTTTCCAAAGCACATTATTCCAATTTCTTGCGGTGTGTTGTCAGATTATTAAATCTCACCATCAGACTTAGAATTTTATCAATTTCCAAATATTAATAATCATATTTCTCGTAAATTTTAAACTCAGGTTGAGTCAGGGCTAGACCTAGGAGGAGTGAATAGCCTCATTGAAGCCTCCCACTAGTTTTCTTCCCGACAGCAAAGCAAGCGTCAAGCGGATCTGTAATCACATTGGTTCCGGTACGAGCTTTCCGCCATTTCAGCTCGACCCGAAAGATTGAACAAGGAAATAAAAATGGAGCAAGAACTGAAAACTTTTCAATTTCCGTCCGAGCGGGGCATCGGCCCTTCGTCGCTTCCTTCTCTATCTCGCTCTGCTCTCCACTCAACTCTCTCGCTCCACTAGCTTCCCTTCTGCTCCGCTCACCGCACCCCCTCATTCCTTCCCACACTCGTGGATGCGTTGCGAGAACTACTCTTGCATCCGGAATCCTAGATCCTGAGCTTCACAAATACGTCACTTCGATGGAACGCAACGCGTCGCCCATGATTGCCGTCACGAATTTAGGTAGAAGCCCGACAGGTTGTCCCATCGTGACCGACGCTCCGAGTTGCGAAGAGAATTGGGAAGGGAATCGACACTCCTTGAAAATACGTTAGACTAGACAAAATTTAATTAAATAAAACGCCATTGCTCCCAACCTCAAGAGCAAGGAATGACATTAAATGTTATATCTGTCATAGTCAGTCAGTGTCACAGGCTTAGGAGGACTCTAATTATTTTTCCCTGGTTTTACAAGATGTCCATATTTTTAACTGTTTTTTTTGTGCAAACTGTTTGCATTCGCATCATATTTCTATTAAACACTTAAATGATAACACATATACATATTGTAATGTTATGCACAGATTTTGTAAAAAAAATGAAATAAAAACATGATAATCAGTACCCTGGAGCCAAAAAAGTGAATTTTTCATTCCCATCCATCTTCGATAAATTTCACTCTTACTCGCAGACTTTCATTTTTAGCAGCCCTCGGCCATCAGTTAACGAGAAACTGTCTTCAATTATCGCATTAAGTGAGGGTTTCGCTTAAAATATAATTCATAGCAGTGCTGTGATTCAACTAATTCGAGCGATGGACAGTTATATAAATGGCGTGGGGCTCTGATGTTGCGTGACGGGAAGAACATGGTACTGAGGAAAAAGAGCGAAAAACGTGTCAAAATGTGGCCGATGTATATCAGGAACAGCTATCCGGGCATATATTCAGGCACCAGTTACTATCTGCTAACGTTTTTTGCCTGCTCGCGAAATCCATTTCCATTCACCTCTTCTCCTCGGTCGGCTTTCGCAGCGTCTCTTCTCATAAATTCATTTTTATTCCCTTTATTGAAATTCTTTAGGCAGGAGGAGGGAAATATTCCCATTGTGTTTCCATGCCTTTTATTTCCTTTTGTACAAGGATTCCGGAACTTCTGTTTGTTGAATGCTTCCGGTTCGTATTTTTTTTATGCCGGGGAAATTTTTCGCTCCTATAAGGGGCAACTTATGAATGTTCAATAAAATGCAGGAAGGAACTTTGGACCGCAAATTGAAACAACTATTCGTTTCCCGTTCTTAAAAGTGAGGGGCATTACTTTTCAGAGCACCGTAAAATTCTCCCCGCCTCAATTCTTTTATATACTCCCCGACGTTTTTCCTTTTCTTTTCAAAAGCCCCGCACAACAAGCAACGTCTCTCCCTTCTCCCACCCCCCACCCCAAGAAGAAGTTTCCCGTTCGCAGCCCTGGGAAAAGTTCTGAACAGCAGCACTGAGGCACCCGCTCTCCCCTCCCTCGCATTCGTCCCCGGATTCCCCTCATCCCCTCTCCGTGTCAGTGGTATTATTACGAGTGCTGGAATCTGTTTCCCTCGCTCTCGTCTGCCGAGACCTACAGCCTCGCGAAAAATAAATCTGCGGTGGAGCTTGTATTTAAACTTTCGCATCTGGGATGAAGTCCTTAACCACTGTACTCGGGAGACAAAAAAACTGATGCCCAGTTTCAGCCCACTAATAATTCTTCAGGGTTTTTAGTTATCATACTGTCTACGGGACAAAATAAGAAATAATGAAGTGTACATGAGTGTAGAAGAGGAAAGGATCATATGGAACACCAAACAGAAAAGAAGAACCAGAGAGATTGGACACACCCTGAGGCACAATGGGTTTGTGAAGACCATAATTGAGGGTAAAATGGAGGGAAAAGTCCCCTGAGGAAGACCCAAGGATAAGTTCGTGAACCAAATAAAGAGGAAAGTACATAGGAAGATATATCAGGAGTAAGGAAACTAGCATTAGATAGGGAAGGGTGGAGGGCTGTAGTCAGCCAATCTTAGGATTGAACGACCAATGATTGATTGATTGAATGTCTACCGTTTCGTAATACCGTACCTTCACAGTAGTTATTAAATACCTAATCCACAATACATTCCCAGGGTAAGTAATTTCTGGTATAGGGTAAAAATCCAGGATTATGAATCCATTAGTAGATTATTTACTTCAGTCTGATCTTCTTCGTTGTCAAAATTGAAATAAATGTTTCATATTTCCAAATCCCTGTGCTTGGAAATGCAAAGAAATCAGGCGAGTAAGTCGCTTAACAGGAGTGCCGCAGTAACGTTCAAGCGTTAGATCGATCTGCTTTACAAAAATGCTTGCATGGTAAATATATGCTGATAGTGAGCCAAAATCTTGTTTTACGACAAGGATGTATAAATTTATTATCAAGAAAAGAGATATGCGGCAACGATTCCGCAGTACGTTAAAATTTGTTTATACGACGACGAAACAAAAATTCAGTGCTTCGCATGCTATTATAAAAATGAAAAATGTTGTTGTAGATGATTCTCAGGATGATTCGAATGAATTTGGCCTAATATCCCGTCTTCAACCCCTCAATCGTCGACTTCTTGGAAAAACCCCCAGCCAGCTTGTGACGAATGATATCTCGTGGTAAGTGTGGGTAAGAGAAGAAGAACAGTCACTGTCCCGTTCATAATTCATGAGATTGACGGTAGGAAGGGTGGGGGGTAGGGTGCCTCGTTTTGCCACTTTTTTCTAGGAGCGAATTGTAATACCCGGTAAAAGTTGCGTACCCGGATGGGTATTACAGATATGATTTTTTTTCCAAATCGGTTAATATCTTCTGTTCGCATTTTTGCCTTAAAATTTCGAAATTTTTTACGAAAAATGTTAAAATTGTAAATAATTTAAATTTGGTTTGAGCGAGCACTCATTTTTTGCAATGGGGTATAACTTAGGACTTAAATTGATATTTTAGATCAAATACGTCAGTTATATTGCTTTTAATTATCGAGAAAATGACCTTTTATGGTGTCCCCGAAAGCACTTTTGTGGGGTAGGCAACCCGCAACACGACTCCTCATTTTACGCTATGCATGCAATAAATGACGCGAAAAAGAGATTTTTTCAGTCCAAAACGTGGAAATCATGTCTGATAATGTCAAGGGTAGTCACAAAGATGGGAGCATGCTATTTTATGCCATCGCCGACTATATTGACTTTATTTTCGGGAAAGAAGATATCACTGAGAATGGAAACCATCATTCGGGATTCAATATGCCGGCGAAGCTAGCCAAGCGACCCAGAGCCCATCGCGTGGAGGTGGCTGCACCTTGGGCTCCTCCGCCTCTTCTACCCAACCAACCAACCATAGTAATGCAGACCAGTTTATTTTATCTGAATCGTCACCGCTCGGAAATATTGTCAAAAATTGAGATTTCGATTGAAAGTTTGGCAGAACTTGCCGTGAAATCAAAGTGGATCTGATGACACCATCCCTGACGTCACTGCCGCATACACGGGAGGCTGCTTCGGTGATTAACTTCGAGATATAATTCCAGCTTTTAAAGCTGCGTGAAGCACAGTGGATGTAATGTGTGCAGCAGCCCTCTCACTTACGCTGTATCTCTGAGAAATTATGGCAGTCTCAGTTAAGTCTAATTTGACTTTGGACTTTCTTTATCTTGGTTTGGCGAATGCCACATCCTTAGCGCAACATTCATCGTGATTTTCCTCATCAACTTGAGTATCCTCAAAGTGTTGACTGTCATTCAAAAACGACAATGGGGAAACTGTTGACTCAGATGGTCCAAGTTTAAGCCTCTTTTTAATATGATTACGTTCAGCCCTTTCTCGCAATTTTTTTGACACAGGTAAGTCAATAGATCCAATTCGGCCAATTCTTGGACCTCTCTGATCCACAAGAAACTGGTGCTCTAGAATAGGAACCTTTTTTTCCTTGGGACAGACACATTTGGGAAAGTTGGCACATTTGCAGAAGGCTATATAAAATAGTTTCGTTGCCTCCTCAGTAAAAGACTTCAACAAGTCATCCTTTGATTTTTGACCTACCGTTTTCCTCTTCAGGATTTTCTTTGTCCTAATGTATTCATTGTGGCAGCGTGAGGTGAGTTTAATTACTCTGGTTTGCGTAACTGCTGGAATAGAAGCTTTTTTCCAAATGGCACTTACCATGACAGAAACTTGTTGGGCAATGGTAGAGTAGGGTGGCTCCTTGTTTCTCCGTGACTCTATTCCAATTTTCCGCCAAACTTCTTGACAACAAAGTAGAACATCCTGATTTGTCGGGAGTTTAGTATCATCAAAATTCTTGGGGTTTTCATTAAAAATAGGGCAAACGTTTGCACCACGTAGAACGAACTTCGAAAGAGACATGCTGCAGACTGAATGAAAATATGCGCAAAACCAGATCACACAGGACGGATATGCAGTAAAATATTTGGAAATAAAGAGATGAGCGAGTCAAATATCACTTGTACTTAGAATAGAAGCACACTAGAACATCCACTAAAACAGGCACACTAAAGAAGCGAAATGAGTTGCAAGCGAACTGTAGTGATAAATGTGAATGGGTAAATCAAGAACGTCAATCGTTCAGCTCGTCTCACAATGCAAGGCTGACTGAGAAAACTGGGGAAGGGCGAAACTTGCAGTGTGCAGGTGGATGATTCAAGGGTCGGTAAACTTTAAATGCAATATTGCTGTGAGCTGAAGACATTGTATGTCCCGCTACTGTTACGACCCACCAGGTGAAGGAAAAGACAAGAATGGAAAGAGCTACAAAACTATTACACTAAATTGACCATTTTTTCTGCCCTCGAGGAGACAATGTAAGGCATAATTAGGGAACCTCCTATCATTGTGACTACCCTTGACATTATCAGACATGATTTCCACGTTTTGGACTGAAAAAATCTCTTTTTCGCGTCATTTATTGCATGCATAGCGTAAAATGAGGAGTCGTATTGCGGGTTGCCTACCCCACAAAAGTGCTTTCGGGGACACCATAAAAGGTCATTTTCTCGATAATTAAAAGCAATATAACTGACGTATTTGATCTAAAATATCAATTTAAGTCCTAAGTTATACCCCATTGCAAAAAATGAGTGCTCGCTCAAACCAAATTTAAATTATTTACAATTTTAACATTTTTCGTAAAAAATTTCGAAATTTTAAGGCAAAAATGCGAACAGAAGATATTAACCGATTTGGAAAAAAAATCATATCTGTAATACCCATCCGGGTACGCAACTTTTGCCGGGTATTACAATTCGCTCCCAGAAAAAAGTGGTAAAACGAGGCACCCTAGTGGGGGGGGGGAGGTAGCGGCATCACAGTAAACTTGAGACTGAGGTTGGGTGGGAGAGAGAGAGGATCTCTTTACGGGACAGGGAAAGAGCAGGATAGAGGATATTGGGATGGAGGGATAAAATATAGCGAAATAAGAGAAGGATTCGCGATTCCTTTTTAAAACTCCGCATTCCAAGAGCTCCGAAAACGATCGCGGAAAAAATAACGTCTCGCTAATATACAAATAGCTTCATTCCATAACGGCGAAAGCAAATCAATTATTTTTTTCTCATCCCAATACATACTAACCCTCAAGCCGCTCCTAACCTATACCTCAAAAGGAATTTGACCGCTGGTGCTCTTTCTAAAAGAATCACATTCGGGAAAAAAATAATGCGCGACCTTACCCTACGTCGATATTTTTTTTCTCCACTCACAAGCTCTCTCGAAGAGATTTGATTTTTATGCCTCTTAGTCCTTTGTCGTCGGTCTTCGGAAGGATATTCGGTCTTCGCAACGGAGGGGAGCCTCACTAGAGGGGGTGAAAGGTATGTACCTAACTTCGAGAACGAGATGGAGTTGAAAGGGGACATGGATCGAGCAGAAATGAGCTTACTTCAAAAGTCAACGACTTCAAAAGTTTTCTTACTCGGGAGCGTGCTTCACAGAAACGTTACACCGGAGAAACTCACACGAGAGAGAGAAAAGCCATCCTTTTAAGTCCTCTTCGATAGTGGCTCGTGGGCGATGGGCTTGTTGGGCGATAAAAGTTTCGTGAAGAACGAGGTAACTTCATCAGTTCAGGCATCCCGGGAAAAATCCGCTCTGGAAACCAGTACATCAATAAGAAGCTTAATTGGCTTGTGAATGTATATGGCAGATGATTCAACACAGACAGTGGTTGGTCACCAGAATGTTCGAAATGCAGGCTGTTTATTTTCTTTTACATTCTAAGATTGGCTATTAGTATTATATTCTAATCATTGGATTAACTCTGTGGAAATTCGTAATACATATTCTTCATAATGGAAAGGTAACTTGGTCAGATTCCAAACTATATTTTCTTTCACCAACCCAGGTTTCGGCATATCATGCCATTTTCAAGACCTAGACTTACCTTGAAATTGGTATGATAAGCCAAAATCTGGGTCGGAGAGAGAATATCAAGTTAGGAATCAGACAAAGTTGGCAGTTAGGATTTATCTTTAGTTAAAAAATAGAAAATTAAGAAAATCGGGATTGAGACTAAACCAAATGAAATCCAAACCACCGCGAATCAATGATACGGAAGGCATCAACTTTGTTTTTTCTACCTCTTGAAAATTTTCATTAGTTTTTAGAGATCTTTTGCCCAGGTAACTAATCACATTCACAACCATTCAGCGCCTCAAAGAGCCTGGATGCTTCTCCTTCTCTGTGCTAATCCTCATCATTCACACTCGTTCTATGTTAGAATTTTCAGTTCCCTCTAAAATTAATTTTAGGAGCCATCCTAACGATGTAGAATGAAATAACCGCTCTCGCTTAGGACTGGGCATTTTATGTAAACATTTATCTTGGATGCATTCAAATTGGTATCTTCTTGGGAAATGGTACTCAAAGAATACCTTTCAAGGAAAGAGACTGAAGAAAATTTGCGAGTGTATTTTAATTTTTACTTCACATCAAGTCACGAGATAAAATTTAAAATTAATTAACGGAAGGATTATAAATTAAGGAACGGAACTTCAATTAACGGAAGTACATAATTAGATAGATAGTATGAGATAGACAAGAAGACATACCTACCATCCTAGAGTATGATTGGCACCAATGTATCATCCTTAAAATTAAGTTTTAGAATCTCTTAAACACGACAAATTAAAAATAAGCTTAAGTGAAGTATTCGCTGCTTAGCTCTCCTATCGAAATTTAAATCGGCTCTGCCTCCGAATCATCAGAAAAGCGTTGATAGAAGCCCCTCTCGTGCGGGAAATCGTGGTTCAAGTTTGGCGAGGATGGAAGAGGAGGCAGAGTCTGGAAGGCTGGAAGCGAGCGAGCAAGCAGGCGAAGCAAACGAGATTTGGCAGGCGATGACGGCGGATGTTTCCTCATCACGTATACATATAGAGGGCGGGAGCGAGCACCGGGAGAAATGCTCTGGGGCCGCAGAAGAGCTCCGGAGTCGCAGCGGAGGGATGTGTGCGAGGGAGCCGTGATCCCGGTGTCGGCACCAAAATTCACAACTTTCCCTCCTTTTCGAGGTTTTAAATTCAGCTGGTTACCGATTGTAATGATAAGTGAATAGTCCTATAAGTGTTTCCGAACCCTCCGCTTCACTCTCGCTCAATTCCCTATAACATTCATCAGTTCAGATTACCGCACAACCATATTCCTCCCATTGAATCTAAACTACGTACGTACCAATAATATTTCTTCCTCCAACTAAACATCGTCCTCTTCGTTACTTCATCAAGAGGGCACAATTGGCTCCTAAACGGGAAATATTTTTATTATGTAACTTTCAAAACCTTTCTTCTTTGTTCATGCCTAAAACTCCTTATTTACGACTTATTCCTGTATTCCTTGAATCCTAAAAGTAATCGGATTCACGTACCTCGTTATCTTTTTCCTCAAAATCTAGGCTTAGGAATCGCACAACGCACTCTTTAATAATCTCCATAATAATCATTCCTCTAAGAAGTTACTTTAGAACCTGACGCCATTCCTACACACTTGCACAAGTAAACGAAGGAAAACATAAAAATCTAGAAAGCTAACAGGCTATCGCCAATTCTTTAAGATAATAATAACATTATCAAAAATATTTCAAGAAGAATTATGTCCAATTTTAATCCTTGAAATTATTTTGATGAATTCATAATCGCAAACTTTTTTAATGTATATACAACGTTCAACGGATTGGTTAATGAAAGCAGCTCATTTTTGCGGTTGTCATAGCATGTTTTCCAGAAAAGACTTTATTGAAAATTATTATTATTATCAACCAAAATAATTACAAGTTGGCTATTTGCCAGATGGTGACAGTAAAATAAAGTAAAGCAGACATTGAAATAATCACCAAAAATAAAACATAAAATCAGACAATAGAAAAAAATAAAATTAACATCGACTCAATAGTCCAAAATAAATGTTCTGTACCTATTCTTAAAAACATATATATTGCCAGGAAACTGCTCAAGCAGTTCTGCAGAAAGACTTTCCCAATCTACAATCGTCCTGTTGAGGAATGAAAACTTTTTTATATTGGTCCTTTGTGACCGACGTTTCACATTGGTCATAGTGATTATACCTACCAATGTAGTTCGGATTTTCAACCTTCTGTCGCAGTTCCCCCCATGAGAGATTAAAGGAAGCGTCCCCACTGGACCTTGGACACTCCAATCTCAAACTCAACGCAACCCAAAGTTTAATTGCAACTCCGTAGCTGCGTTAAGGTCCTCACATTCTAGGATAATGCGCCTCAGACTCAAGAATTAGTACTCGAGCGTATGATAAAATATCTGCCTCATATTGTATCCCTCTACCATGTCACCCTATCTCTATATGCCGCTACTGCCGCGAGAAAAAGAGTTCCTGTCGTCGTCTCATCCATTCTCGCTGAATCGATTATCGATTAGGAGGGTGATCGTTGCCTCTTTATTGGGAAACGATGATTAATCCCTTCGCCCTCACTTCGATCGCTTAGTGGCGAACCGAGGCCGCGTGCCAGAAAGTCGGAGTTTGAAAATCTGTGGTGGGGAGGAGGTGTGTCAGGCGCAGGTGAGTGATGGACACCCAGCTTGATGACCGATCAAAACACAGCTTTTCAAAGAGAATCGACGGAATCCGAAAACTATTCTTCCCCGTCGTCGTATACGTCGACGTCTCTTCGGATACGTCGCGCGGTCATTTCCAGATTAGTGAATCAGCTTCTAGCTCATGGCGGGATACAAGAACATGTCACATAGCAGGCGTAAAATGTAGCATATAAATACGAAACGTGAGTCCTGATTGACAAAAATATAACATATTTTTGACTGACATATAAATATTTAATTAATTTCTAAACTGTTCGAGGCATCGCAGGATAACGGCTTCAGCGGAGTCATAAATGAATTGAAATTTAGTGTAAAAATTTCGCAGATTAAAAAAATGGATGCAGACTAACACTAATCTACGTGAAAAATCTATACTGCATTTGAAACTTTTCATTCAGTTTAAGCATTGATTTTATCATAAACGGGTTACTTCTCCATTTGCAGAATATGAATTATTTAATAGTACTATACTTCTGTCTACATTATTTCGCGAAAAAAAGAAGTGATTTCACCTTGCTCATTAGCATATTTATTCCTCTGGCGGCTTCATGCTGGACAGTATGTAAATGTAGAGTAAAATTAAAACATCAGTATCTTAGAAAAGAGAAGTATTTTCCAGCACTACAGGTTACATTACGATGTTGTCGCCGGGGCGTGAATAATCATATTCTAACGGTATCAAAGCTATCCAGTAATGAAAGAATCATTCCTTTGACAGTTGTAAACACCTCTTGATAAGTAACACATCTTATCTCCGTCCTTTCCTAATCGATGACCACCCCAGCGGCTTATTAATCATTCCAAGATCCCTTTCTACTTGACGCTTCCTCACACCCACACACGGCATTCCTCCACTGCCCACTCAGTCATCGCCTTTATGATCTTCAAACCCTTTCCAAGTGGCTTCACGACCTCACCTCCGCGTCCTCAACGGAAACGACAGCATCAACCCCCTCCCCCCCCCATAATCATCCACATTCACTTCCCACGGGTTTCTCATTCCCAAATCCATTCTTCTGATCCGTTTGCTTTAATGCGCGCTCTATTTGGCGTCGCGTCGCTCCATCGGCGTGCACCACGATCACTCACCGTTTTCGACTCGTGAAACTGCTTGTAGCATCGAGAGGATGAAGGTGGTGGAGGGGCGATGGATTCTGATTAATTTAGTTTTCTATTCGACTGCTATCACAATCCGTCAGTATTCATTAATAGATGTGGCCCTTATACATGACCCTGTGGCAGTCCCAAGTATAACGTTTCAATCGTGTCACGTCCCTCTCATTTATCACTTTTTCCTTAATATTTCAAGTGGGTACTGGACGAATCTATAGAACAAAATGTTTCAACAACATCCGATTCATATTCAAGAGTTCATTATACTTGACATAAAATTATCATAATTCTTGACGAAAAAACATGAATTTCACTTAATTTATTATTAACATCGGATCGTTTTGAAAATTTCATTTGTTTGGCCTATTTCAGGAGTTAGAATTGGGAATCATTGTAGGATAGAACACTCTAGAGATAAAATATACAAGCAGTGTGTCTTTTCTCTGTATTTGACAGAACATCTCCTAACGACAGATGCTGTACAGGTCGTTTTACTGTTCTTTTGGAACTTAAATCGACGCAAAAAATTGATGTAACAATAACACACCCTCCATACTAGCAATTACTCGAAATATTCATTTTGAGACATTTGGGTGGGTGGACACTAGAAGTTGTATGTTAAAAACAAGTTTTGTCGATGTAAGGAGTGAATGGATTGAGATTTAAATATTAACTAGATACATACTTGATTCATACCTTAAACGATTGAGATGTTTTAAAATTCAACTAAGGCGCCTCCAGAATATTATTAGAATATCGAAAAGGAGCCACATTCTAAGTTTTTAGTTAATCGTATAGTAGAAATAATCATATTTCTATGCTTGAAATTTTAGCTGAAATAAATGTGGAAAATGATTACATTTAGTTCATTCCATAGTTTTAATAATGTGCATATTGTACACTATCATCATTTCACCTCTGCAATTCAAGTTTTAATTGAAAATAATGTGGTACCGGGTCATCGTAAAATTGAGATACCAATGTATGAGAGAGACATTATTGGTTGGTTCGCTGATGAGTAGAGAGGTATTCCGCGTCACTGGTTGACCAGAACAAGTTATTTTACTCCATTAATGGCAACGAGTTATTCACATTACGAATTTCCTCAAACCCAAGCTCACCCGATGTTTACAATTTAAAACTTATCAACGCATTAATCAATCGTCAATTGACCAAAAAGAGAGTTGTCGCCATTGTAAACGACCGCCCGCGAACGATATTCACCCGAAGAGGAAGAATGATACGCTTCGTGGAATGAGAAATAGAGGTGATAAAAAGACAGGCCTCCCGTGGGCGAATCGTGTTCCTTCCCATATTAGACTGCTCAGGCTAATTAGCCTCGCTAACCGAGTTAGACAATTTCATTAATGAATGTCGCACGCATGGCCGACGGGAGAGAGACATGATACGCGTCGCGACGGGCACCCATGGAGCCCGGCCGGTTTAAAGAGAGAGTCGTACAGCGATCCCGTCAGCCCCCGCGTTCTAACCCGCTTCCGAAAATCATCAATCCCGAATTAAACGCTGAGTCAGAATTTGTGGATAAGGACGACCACCGAGACAATAAGGCGTAATAACCACACGCGGAGTGCGTTTGACCGCTCCGGTGACTCACAACCATCCACACATCACGCGCGAGCTCGCAAGTCCCGAACACTGGTTAGATACGGCTGGGTCCCTCTCTGACGTGGGCATTCGTCAGTCTTTGTGCGTCACTACTTATCTCAAGAAAGATGCCCGCACGCGAAAGAGGGAGGGAAAGAACCCAAAGCCGATAATGCCACCCACGAATCGTACCCAGTGGCTTTCTTCAAACTTCCACCAGACGATCCGCCATGAGTCTATGGAAGTGCGCAAGAGGGCTTAGCGATACGACTCAATATTAATAAGCACGCATAAAATCGAAAGTCATTTTAACAAGTGACAGCAGACCTCACCTGGCACGTCATGACTGATGAAATTCACCCGCTAAAAGAAAATTGACAGTTCCTTTCCTTATTGAGGGCATGGTATCACCATAAATACAGGTACTGGAACAACACATGCGGGCGCTGCTTGAACTACATAGGGAGGATCATCCAGATGATACGCACTGACCATCAGCCGACTCAACTACTATGCCGCCACTGATGTGTACAAACCATTAAAAATGCTGTTAAAATAATCACTAACAGCTTTCTTTCTGGTCGCGACAAGGCCATAATTACTAGATTGTTTTTATAAGATCGGCAATCCATTAGCAGAAGAGGTTTTACTCTGAACACATTCCCATAAATCACAAAAGTGGTCGAGGTAAGTACACCGAGATATTAAAATATGCACAAACGGCAATATATTAATACGACCGAAACGAAGCATTAAAGAACAAAATAAAACAAAAGTAGTTGCGACACCTGGGAGTAGAGCTGTGCGCCGATGGAAAAACTATCGGCGGCGGACGCCGGCTGGAAATAGGGAGGCGGCCGGCAACACGCGCCGACGGCGCGCCGAGCCGTTGATTTTCACCGCCGGCGGCGGCGTGACCGGCGTCGTAATTCATCAGCCATATTGTATCGTAGCACATTACCAAGTATCAAGTATCATGTATTTCTCATTTCTCACCAATAACCCTCAGCAATATTTCCCATTGTACCCAAAAACTCGTTTTATCTGGGCCGAGATCACTTTTATCCCTCTCAGGTAGTCGCAGAAACTATTTTGTAACCCTCCCATCATTCATGCTCCTAAACTCTTTCAGCAAGGTCCCTCACATGTACTTTAGCGCTTGGTTCATCCGCAAAATCCTCATGCTTTCGGATTATTATCCATCAGATAATATATCATAGCCAAACCCAAGCCGGGATATTCCAGTCAGTGAGAGGGGAGTGTGGAGGGGACGCTATAGTAAAAGATCTCGGAGAACTTTGGCTGAAAATATTAATCGGTATACCAACCCTGCTAAATTACGCAACATACTAGGTCATAATTCACCACTTGGATTCTCCTGGTTCAACCATTTAGTACATTCTTTCCAAAGGTACTTAAAAGAGCTCTTTAAATTTTTCTTTTACGATTGCATCGGGGGAGTCACTGACCCCAGAGGTCGTCATCTCACAAAATCCTCGCATAGCAACGTCAACAAAGGATACATGAACATTGAGAGGTAAGATAAAAAGAAGAGGTTCAGTAAAGTAGCGATGAAAATAGGGACTTGGAACGTCATGATAATTATGACGGCAGGGAATCTGTAAAATATTAAACAGGCTATGGAGAAATGGAACATTGGTGCCTTGGAGCAGTGCGAGGTGAGATTGAAGGAGAGCGGAGACTATAGGAATAATAGTTAGAGGGCAATCTAGAGTGGTGGAGATGAGAGTCAACGTGGTGTAGCTATAGTATTTAACGTAAAAATTGGGACGAGGGTAGTAAATATTGAACAGGCGGGCGACAGGATACCAGTGGCAGAAGTAAAATCCCACCAAACAAATTTTGCATTGGTCCAGGTGTACATACCAACAAGCAATCATGAGGAGGAAAAGGTAAATAGGGTGTATGAGCAGATAGAGAAGATAATCAGAGAAGTCTCGGGGAAGGAAACAAGTCTGATAGGAATGAGCGACTGGAACGCAGTAGTGGGCGAAATGAGAGAACAGGATGAAGTGGGAGGGTATGGATTAGGAACTAGGAATGATCGCTGTGAGAGGGCAGTTGAATTTTGTTGAAGAAATGAATTATTAGTTACAAACACTTAGTTTCACCATCGTAGGCTGGGATACAAATGGAAAATGCCGGGAAACACTGGGAGATATCAACTTGATTACGTCATGGTTAGGCAAAGATTGAGGAGCATTGTCAAGAACTAACGGAGCCATCCTGGGGTTGATGCAGATTTTGATCATAGTTTAGGTATAATTAAATGTAATGCAGATTTAAATTCTAATGGCTTAGTTAAAATAGGAGGATAAAGATGTGGAACTTGGAAGCTTTTGGAAAGGAAAATGGAGGGAATACCAAGAGATAGTGGAGAGGTACATAGGCGAAGCCAAGGAAATAGGTACAAAATCGAGGCAAAATGGGAGAATATTGAAAAAGGCATTAAAAAAGCGGCAGAAAAACAGTAGGAGCAGCGGAAAAGAAGAGGGTAAAAAGGCAGTGGGGTACGGAAGAAATGTGTAGGCTATTAAAGGAGAGAAGAAAATGGAGAAACATCAACACTGACCAAGGTAAGACGAAGAACAAATGAGTTAAATAACCAACTTCGTCTAATAACCAATCGGACGAAGGAAAAGTGGTGGAAGAGGCAATGCGAGGGAATAGAAAATCTGCAAGGGAAGGGGAAGTGGGAGCGTTATACACTAAAATAAAATTCCTATCGCACGGGAAGAGAGTGCAAAAGGTACAAAAGTTTAGGGACAGAGCAGGTGAGGTATTAATCGATCAAGATGATATTCAAAATCGGCGGAGCGGATATGTTGAGAAGCTGTATGACAGCGATAGTAAACCAACTTATTTAGATATAGGGAATGAGGGAACACTATATGAAGATTATCTCGGGCCAATGATACTTGACAGTGAAGTAGAGAAAGCATTGAAAGAGATGAAGGTAAGAAAAGCTGTAGAATGGATCAATTACCTTCGGAGCTGCTTACGTATTTAGGAAAAAAGGTAGGCAAGATTTTTTCAAACTTGGGGGCATGGGCATGAATTGGCGAGACAAAAGAAGAATCCAAAAAATATATGGCCCAAAGGATATACGTGAGGGTGGCTGACGGTGAAACGGGTGGGCAACTATTAGTCGTGGGGTAACGCAAGGGTGCCCGTTGTCACTTAAGATTTTCAACATTTATGCTGAGGACATAATAACACCGGCATTGGAAGAGCTTAATATGGGAACCATAGTAAGAAGGCAAATGATGATGTCGGTTAAGTTCGCGGTCGATCAGTCGTTGGTTAGACGATCATCGATGAAACTACAAGGTTTAATAAATTCTTAAGAAATTCCGTGCAGAAATTCGGAAGGAAGATAAATGACAAGTAGTTATGAGATTTTCTAGGACAAAGAAAACGAAGCTTGTCATAAAATTTGGAGGGTAAAAATTTGAAAAAGTAGTACAATAAAATTACTTAAGCAGTACGCTAGACGGAAATGGGCATAGTAGCAAACACATTAGTAGGAGAATAGCATTAGTTTAGGAGGAGTTTAAAAACAGAAGGGAGCTAATGATGTGGACCTTGGATGAGGAAGTAAAGAAGCGGCTAGCAAAGAGTTTGATATAGAGCGTAGTGTTGTATGGACCAGAAATGCGGATCCTCAGGAAAGAGGACGGGAATAGGCTGCAAGCATCTGAGATATTGGTTTGGAGAAGATTGGAGGAGCTGAGTTGGACGGGAAGGCAGACGACCGAGGAAGTGTTTGAGATGGTAGGCGAGGAGAGGAAACATCCGAATGAAATCCAGGATAGGCGGGGTAGGTGGCTGGAGGAATTAATAATAATAGGATGGGTTATTTAAGAGTGTGATACAGGGATAATGGTTTGGCGAGCGGGATAGGGGTAGAAGGCAAATGGGTTTGATGGACGGGATGAAGAAAGTTAGATCGTACGCTGAGGAGGAGAGGGGAACACTAGAGGTAGATAGGACCCTGAAAGTGTAGAAAACCTGGAGGAGATCCTATCTTTCAACAAAACCTACCTAATACCTGTAGAATATTTTTTTTAACTTTAAAACGTCATACACAAAGCTGAAATATACCCGCAGAGGTCACCCACCACCTGCTGGGAGGGGTCGGGCTAGAGTTGCTGAGGGCGACAAAGGGTCCAAAACTCCGAGCTCATGAACGGTCAAAATGAGTGACCTTAATGAGCACGTAGTAGATGTAGAGTTTCTGCGGCATTCACGTTCAGTACCCTCAAATCTAAACTTCGGCTGAATTAAAGAGGCGTTTAATTTTAAATCCTGGAGTAGAACGTACCAATTTTAGACTGTGTACGATTAAGATTTCCATCATTATTGGTCTTTCAATCCTAAGACAGGTTGGCAGATGTAAGCTGCACTATTTAGGAAAGTTAATGCGATAGTTTCCCCGTTGCCTTACGCATCGTGAACTTCACTCTCCTGAAGCTGTGTCTGTTGATAGCAGTGCGATCTTCTTGATCTGCGCCATCGTTGCCCCCTCGAGACTCGGAGGCTACACGCTAGGCTTAGTTTGCTTGAGAAATTTAGAACTCGTTTGTGACAGAGCGATACAGAGAATATTATCATGACGTCTAACTACATCTATAGGAATGACAGAAGAGATAAAATAAAAAAAGATACATTACCGAAGAGATAGGAACAAAAACTCATTCTTTCCGCACACAATAAGCGACCATAATAAAAACTGAGCTCCACTAAATACTCTCCCATAATATACTTCACACTTTCATCTCCCAGAACCTTATCCCTTACATCTTTACACGGATGGCATCCTAACACCCCCTGCCACACGCCCATGCGGCGGCCATCGCAGGATAGTATGTAGATGTACATGAACGCCTTCTGCCGAGACTGCTGCCTCTTATGTTAGTAGCGGGGTCAGACAGGGTAGTATGTAATTGTTGGATTCCGGAGTCAGGAAATTTTTTCCGTTGCCATTAACTATTACTACACTACCTAACTAAAACTAAACTATTCACTGCACTGATATCAGTGTAACTGTGATAAGTAATATTGGAAAAAATAATAAAATGCAATGATGAGAAGGCAGCATTGATATATGTACACAAATACATTATCCATTCACTGGAAGAGTGTTTGGTAAATGGCCACGTATGACGGCGCCGCGCCGCCGACATCAAGGACCGGCGCCGCTATCGGCGGCGGCGTCATTTAAACCATCGGCGGCAGCGGCACAGGTCTATCTAGGAGGGTTTCCGTCCCTTAACTACTAAGATTCTCCCACATTCTATCCACAGCCGAACATGTTCTTGTTAATTAGCGTTTATCTTCTTTTCACCCTTCTGATAGGTTGAGAAGAAATTTCAATTGCTGCAACAAATAAAGGAAGTTAAATGACAGTCTTAAGTGATATGTAGATTATTTTGTTCAGATTGAATGGGTTACAAAATTTTGAGTTGGGAAAAATCAAACCTTTCCGAACCATCAAGTAGTCTTTCCCAAGTCGCCAATACACACAGTGCGAAGGCTTCTGTTCGAGCATATTTGAGGGGAAATTGGAGCACTTTTGAAGCTAATGATTTGTTTCATGTTTCAAGAAAATAAGAAGTCTACGATGGAAGAGCTTGGAAGCCTGCATGAGTTGTAGAAAATAAGTGTGCAGAAAGAAATTCTAACGGAGTTCTCGGTGTAGCAATTAAAAATATTACGATAATGAACATAATACGTTTTAAAATGATACTGCAACATTTCTTGGAAGAATAAAGACAGAGGTACTTCCACAATTGACATCTTCCTAATCCGTGGTTGGAAGTTACTTCCACTGAACGCACTGAAAGATTCTCCCCGGACCGAAGGCATTCCCCTCACGTCCGCCGTCACGGCTGTGGACGGATCCAGATGTAATGCCTTCGGATAACGACGCAAACTGAGTCCAACGGAATCACAAACTCATCCCCGATGAACTCCGCTCGGTGGAGGAGGGCTGTCTGCCGGGCGCGGGGGTCGTGACTTCGTGGAGGAACTCGGCGGCCCTTCGGGGGCGTCTGGTTGCGTCTCTGTCAGGGGCGCGGCGGGGGAGCGGCGCTGGGCATTGCGCAACCGGTACTTAATGGTCGGTGAAGACTTGGGGAGAATGAGTGCGCTCGGAGGCTAGGGAGGTTGAAAGCGGTGCCGCCCTCCCGTGAAAGGATTGGATGGATGTTGTGGAGGAAGGCATAACTCTTGCTATCGCTATACTCAATCGCACAAGGGACACAATCTCTTACAGATCAGCAACTTCCCAAGTTTTCAAAATCGGGACAGGTGCATGTCGGAAAAAAACACGGAATGTGATCAAATGTCAAAATGTAATTCTCTAATAACCATTAATGATATTTTATGATAGATGAAGATAAACGGTGGTAGGTAACCAATCGGTGTAATAAATGTTAAGTAAAATATATTTGCCATATAATAATTGAATCATAGAACTGCTTAAAGTTTCTTCCTTAGTATTAGACTTGTTATGGAAATACCTAGAAAAGGAACTTTTTCTCCGCCAATATGAAACTTGAAAAGGAATTACGTAATCTTGAAGATATCAAGAGGATGAAAAATACAGATCGGCTGGAATACAGAAAATTTAGTCGTGGTAGATCTAAAATCAACAAAGGGCTTAACAAAAGCTATAGAGCCGGCTTGAGAGGAGCGAAGTGAAAAAATGGGTAACTAAATAACCAACAAAATGTGAAACAAAAATATGAGACCGAAAAAATGGGAAACAAAATTAACTGTTTAATTTGGGGGTAGCGAAAGACTTCACAAGCGCCTGCTTTGACGCGTCACTTCAAGGTGAGCCGATAATAAAAGGGTAAAGAGCGGCGGTGGGGGAGTTTCTCTCGGGCGGACAGTGATCGGGATGAAGTGACGCCGGCGACGCGACGGGGCAATAAATTAGTCGAGCGGAGAGAGAAGGAAAGAAGGGAGTGGGAAGTATCTCGAGCCTCTCTCTCCTTTTGCGGCCGCCCTCTTCACTGCCCTCTTCTCCCCCACTTCAGCCCCCCCAACCCCGCCCCGCCCGTTCGCCAATCTCTCCGCTTCCCCACCCGCCCGCTATGTAAACGGGTTTTTGTGCGGAGAGCAGAGATGCCCCGTGATTGCCCCCTCCCCCCTCCCGCTCTCTCTCATGCTCATCACGGATGCCTACCCGGGCGGCCCATCCCCCTCCCTCTGCACATGCACACCAGTGGCCGGATCACTTCGGACATAGGGACAGAACTTGGGAACCTAGACGCACGTTCGAATGTAACTCATGATGTCTCCCGCCGGAGGTACGGAATTATCAGATCTGATTAATTTATATTTAACACATAGACATGCGGTAATATAGAGGCAAAAATGGTGTGGGATAATTTAAGCGAAGGGAGACATGTCTAAATCACAATAATAACTTTGTAATTTTTCTAATTTAAACGTGGGTAACAAGTCGTCTTCATATAATTCTCCGATTCAAACGCTAGTACGTAGAAGTTCACACTGAATTAAAGTAAGACTTTTATACTTTGCCACAGATTTCTTTTGAGGAACATCGCGTGTCGTTGTTTTATGACATCATCATCTGGTAGTGCTTATCACAATACTGTGATAAGCTACTACATCATTTTTGCTTAATGGTGCTATACACATCAAAGCGCGTCATCAGCAAAGCAAAGGTCAGTACTCAGAATGAATCTGAGGAAAAGCACGAAATTCTTACTTTAATTCAGGTTGCCACAGCCCTAACGCGTCATCTTTGAAATGAAACCGGTCGACAAATGATGAATAAACTGTGGTAATTGCAAAGTTATCGCAGTGATTGAGCAATCATAATTTTACAGCGTGAAGGCTAATAACATCGAACGCTGAAGAGAGATAATTTCTTCGGTTGGTTAGAATTCACGAGGTATTCCAGTTGGAGCTTAAGTTACGTTGTGCTCCAATATTCACCGTGAATCGGCCTTCACAGACTCCCTCCGTCTCTCTCTATCTCTCTCTCTTTCTCTCACGCACACAGAGTCACCACGCACCGCAAAATGCCTCCCGTTGAAACCATCCACCTCCGTCAGCCAACCGACCTCCCCCTCCTTGCCCCGAGAGGCAGAGCAGGGAGATCGTGACGCGAATATAAAGACCGGCAGACTAGAGGGAGGTTTGAAAGAGAGGGGGCGAGACACGCGGATGGAGGAGGTGGTGGTTACTACTACCTACTACTCCTCTGGAGAAAGACACTCCTTCCCTTCTCCCTTCACCCCCCCCCCCCTTCACCGGCGGCAAAGCGAGTCTTCCGTCTATGCGATGCGGGGACGAACAGACGGACTGACCGGAGGGAGAGAAAGAGAGGGGATGAAAGGGGTGGTCGTTACGTGAAAACACGACCTCGAGTGAGTGAGCCGCCGCTCTCTCTTCCTCCTCTCTTCCAAAACCCTTGGGTTTGTCGAATGAAGGAAGCATTTCTTCCCTCCCCGTCAACCGAGGAGAGTCGGGGGAGAGCGGCAAATGCAACGGCGCGCGCGGGATTCTTGACTTCCGGACGTGAAATGCGCTCGTACTAGCGCTGGCACCGGGGGCGAGGAGCATTCCGCCGACCGCTGCGAAGGCGGGCGGCGAGATCGCCCGCAAATCGCCTCGTCTTCTGATTCGTGAGACGCGACCTTACATCTCGGCTGCGGGTGATACAACTTTGGCATCGATGCCGGGGCTATTTTCATTGTTGTTGATGTTGCTGAAAGCCAGAGAATCACCTCTCGGTTTTCTACACTTTCCGGGGCCTATCTATCGGTAGTATACCCTTTTTCGCCACAGCATACGATCTGCCCATCTTCATCCTGTCCAGGAAACCTATTCTCTTTCTTCCTCCTCCCCGCTGGCCCAACATCCTTCCCGCTATCACATTCTTAAGCAACCCATCGCCCCTTATTACATCAGCCACCTAATCTGCCGATCTCGAATATCATTCTCAAGTTTCCTTTCCTCGCCCACCACCTCAAGCACTTCCTCGTTAGTTTTCCTTTCCGTCCACCTCAACTTCTCCATCCTTCTCCACGCCCAAATCTAAAATGTCTGCAGCCTATTCTCGTCCTTATTTCTGAGGGTCCACGTTTCTGCACCATAAAACGCTACTCTCTATATCAAGCTCTTCACCAGCCTCTTCATCACATCCTTACCTAATGTTTTCACTATCAGCTTCCTTCTATTTCTAAACGCCTCCTTACCTAGCGCTATTCTCTTACGTGTCTTTGCTTATTTTCATTTTAAAGACATAGAATCATTCTCACTGAGAGTAGATACGCCAGAGTATCGGACAGGAGCCTTCATTTTGGGCAGTGAATTATAGCTGTCTTCCAAGTAAAGTACTAGCATTTACTTCGATTAGGAAAGCGTTCTCGATAAATGTAAGAGCTCGGTTGAGTTTTTCCACCAACTGCACAGATATACATATTGGCGCAGGTGGTTGAGTTCAAGTATGACCAATTGGCTCACCTAAATTTTGATGGCAACACGTAAACGTCACCCGAGATACGATTTTCGTAATGAATTCAAACTATCAGATGCCGATCCTCTGAGGTCTGCTTTACTAATCAGAGAATTTAGTTCAAAATAAAAAAAATCTACGATGAGGATAAATTAGTATAAGTCATCATATTTTTTTAAATCACCACCGCCCATATTTTCCACGCACCCTACTCCATTAGCCACCCTTCTCGCCGCACCAGCCCATTCTGGTGGTAACTGAACCAACAACCGTGCACCGCCGCATGGGTTGCACGAGAGGAAGGCGGATGGCAAATTTTCCAGACACTGCACGGCGAATAAAAATAACGATTACTTTAGGAAATTTATTATTTTCCCACCTTCCCAGCTCGTCCTTTTCGAAAGAGTCGCACGGTAGGCGTCGTCGCCTGCGCCCAACACCCCAGACACCATCGCCCGGTGACCAGAAAGAGGAGTAAAAGTGAGGCGTGAGAGAAGCGGTGGGAAGGGCATACATCCAAGTACCGGCGGGTGAAGGGCGGTCGGGTCATCAGAGAAAGCAGACCACCCACTCCTCCACCCCTCATTCAACCCGCTCCCTCCCCACCGACCCGAGGCTTTGGCAAATGATAGGTAGGCCCTTGGAGCTCATCACGCGCGGCGCCTGACGGGAAGGGCGTTGGGCGTAGCGGGAGGGGTGTTCCGCGTGGTGTAACGGTGGCGCTAATTTTGGAAGTGCTCCTTCCTCCCTTTTCTCTCCGCTCCTCGCCACTCCTCCGTGTTGCGGCGAAGTGAAGGGCGCGAGTGTGTATACCCCTATTACATATACGCACGCGGCTACGGCTGTGAAGCGAGAGAAAGAGAGTGGTGACGTTTTTCACGTGCCCGGCAAAGCGTGAGGGAGCGCCAAGGTCGTTATCGCGCGGACGTGCATAACCAAATACCAGCAGAGCGGCGGTCATGCGAACGGAAAACGAAAATTGCGTGTCGGGAGGCGAGAAGGAATATATACCAAGGAGTTGTAAATGATAAGAACAACTTAGTTTTTTCACATAGATTTATTATAACAAGACGACCTAGGTTTCGACGAAGCTCGTCATCATCAGGTACAAGAAGACATAGAATTTTTTGAACTAATGTACCTGATGATGATGAGCTTCGTCGAAACCTAGGCCGTCTTGTTATAATAAATCTATGTGAAAAAACTAAGTTGTACTTATCATTTACAATGCTAAGCAAATTCCACGAAGTCGCGCCCGAGACAACGGATTATATCAAGGAGGTTAACTCGAAATTAGGAGGCATTACCGCGAACGCTCATAAACATAGATGAAGATAGAACGGGTTCATGGGGATGATTTTATGCCGAGTAGCAGTGGCCTTCTCAGGCGTCACAATACATCAAAATGCTTTTTGATTTTAGCCTTGATGTAAAGAAAATGAAGCGCGACCATCAAAAATGATGGCCACTGAAAGGCCTAAACCATTCCGACTAGTATGAGGAAATTAGCTATGAGAATCCTGGGGAATGGCAACCGA
Organism: Ceriagrion tenellum; assembly: GCA_963169105.1. Classification (NCBI taxonomy): domain Eukaryota; kingdom Metazoa; phylum Arthropoda; class Insecta; order Odonata; family Coenagrionidae; genus Ceriagrion; species Ceriagrion tenellum. The sequence goes on along the minus strand of OY720636.1, from coordinate 25,585,167 downwards.
TTTTTCCCCACCTCCCTCCAAAACACACACTCAATCGCGACGCGGTCATCACTTCGTAGTATGAAGTTCACACCTTTGGAACCTCCTTCGGCAATTCCACAGTCAGTGGCGATGGAGTCACCCTGCAGCCTGCACTGAAGGACCCAACAATCACATGGGAATTGACGGGTGGAAAGACATTGCCATGAGTTGGGGAAATCAGCAATAAACGCTGGTGGATGCGGGAATACACGAGGAGTGAAATTTGAACAGAAATATTATCTACCACCGAAGAGATCTCGGGTTTCCCAGCAAGCGATGGTGTTCAAATGTACCCACATTGCAATAACCTACTCTGCCATCGTCTGCAGGGTAATTGTTACAGTAAATTTATCACCACGACGACGATGTTAGACTGCGTCATCGATTCGTCGGTGCAGTATAACATAATCAATAGCTGGAACACCAGAGAAATTAATCCTAAGAAATCGTCGGGAAAAACTTCTGCTTTTCAAGATCTGTTAAATCAATATCCTAGCTTATTATGAATTTCCGCAAGTTTTTTTGTTTAATATGTAATCCGCCGATACATCGTGCCACTATAAAGAGATATACAGGACAACCAGAGTCGGATGAGCAAGAGAAACTGTAGTTTGGTAGAAATTCGCCTCCCCAAGGCATCATTCAGGAAATTTGAAACATTTATATCTTAAATAATTCTCATATTTTTTCCCACATTATATCTCTACTGACCAAAATTTTCTATTGGATAACCTCTCTAGAAGCATTTTTCAAGCCCAGGCCCATTAAATATAAAACAATCCCTTCCATCAAGTCGAGTTCAAACAACATTCCCGGCGGCCTTAAACGGAGGCATGTGCTAAGATCAAAAGTTAAAGGTTAAAGCCAAACCAAACAGGTTAAAGATGCCAATCTTAAGGAAATTCACTTGATGAGAAGATGTTGGTTGAAGAGAACAGTCATTACTGGGGAAAGGCTTGGGGTTATGGAAAACATGACGAAATTCAAGAGGAGACCGAGAGGTTAAAACAAACGGTCTTAAGTTATAATCTGTCTATCGCTTGTTGGAGTAGGTTTTGGACATTTCTCAATCTCGTAAGAACGCTGCTGAGAAAAATTCCGCTCTGAGCTGAAATACGCTTAACATCAATGATCTCACAACATACCACTTAAAAAATACAATTGACTGTAGTAAATATTTAAAGAAGTCGTTCAAAAATTTTCTTTCCGAAAAACTTAAAATTTTCCGAAACTTTTCGACCCTTGAGTCCCGAAATGGAAAGCCGCCCAAGACGACGAATTAGATTCAGACTAACAATAAGAGGTGTTTATGCGTTGTATGAAGTTACCCCAAGCCTGAGCTCCATAAACCGCATTGAAACAAAGCGGGAAAATATTTACATATTGCATGTGCTGAATGTCCAAATTCGACCCAGACAGAAAAGAATCTAATATGTAACTCCAATCAAGTGGATTAAATTTAAGATAGGTGGCATCATAAGCGTTCAAAATAATTAAATTCATTCGCAAGCGTGTACAAAATCCTAAATAAAATCGTGGCCAAGGTGCAAATTCCTTTCGGTTTATTTAAGTTTGACGCGCACGATATGCACCGTCATTAATTTAGTTATCTACTCAAAGTGAAGAATATTGCATTTATTGAAAACAAGCCACGGCCCAATAAAAGGCCATCTATGTTTGAACTTCTTAAAAGCAACTCTTTGGCTTAAGTCATTATTTCTAAGGCATGATATCACTTCTCAAAAACGAGAAGAACTTCCTTTTAGGGGCTGTCCATAATCCACGTAGACACCAAACAAGGGCCCACAACAAAGAGTCAACAAAGACCCACGTTGGAGGGATGTCTACGTAGACAATGGTCGTAGTAAATGAGAGATTATTAAGAAAAGTCTACGTGGACAACAGGGGGTGGCGTGGGGGTCCGGATGTCCGGCGAGTGTCCATGATGGGGGTGGGGGGGTCAAAAAGTGGCCCATTTTTGTCCACGTGGATTATGGACAGCCCTTTTCTTGTAAATGACGACACAGTGACAAGAAGCAACAAACCGCGACCCTAAAAACAGAAATTTGCACTTAGGATTCAGGCATTTGGTTACGACATAAAAAAAGGGCGATAGCACACACACACTCCGCGGAGGCAATTGCCATGATTCAGCCGCTGAAAAGATCCGACAAGTCGACATGCCTTCGGAGTCAATTAATAAACTCGCCAAAGGAGGGAGTTGGGAAATGTAAAAGTGAAAACGCTCAAGGTACTGTACGATAGGCGGGTGTGCACAATAAGAAAGCCCCCTTCACTTTTTTAATGGCAGTCTGCATGCACCTCGCTCGCCCGACTCAATCCCTGCACGCTGTAACTCTCGTACGCAATTCCTTATCATCGGAACGAGTGTCGGTTGGGAGATGATCGGGCAGAGAGCGGTTTGGTGCGTGGGCGACGCGATTAACGATAAACGTGGCGGTGAAACATGCAGGTTCATTCCTCTATTGTGACGCGTTTAGCTCGATGTAGTAGCAATCATTCGAAACTAACTCTGTCTCTATTTCAGACGTCACGATGTGCGTTTCGCAATGTTTCAAGGTATTGCGCGTTTCCCGCAAAATTTCATTCAAATTTTGAATGAAATTTTGAATCGTCCCACTATCCCTCCTTGACGTTTTACGATGATGAAGAAATATTTTTTTCCGATTGATTTTAACGCACACACCTAATGCCTGGCGCATGGGTTTTTTATAATTAGTTAATTATGATATTTTAAAATATGATGCGACGATACAATTCATTTATGATAAATGAAAAAAATGCCATTTGTTACTTCTGGGCTATAATTACTCCTTATTTGTGAATGAATACCTTCCTTCTGGGTTTCATGCAGTGAATAATGATTTCGCCTATTTTTCAACGTTCAGCAGCCATTAAGATGGTTGTTTGAATAAGTCGTTCCAGTAGTGAATTTCATGAATTTCGAAGAAATCTGTAGATAGTCTGCCGAGTTTAACAGATTAAAAATAAAATGTCTTTCATATATTTGAAAGTCTCTCAAAGTGTATGCATGCATTGTCAATATAACGATTGATACTCTTCACGAATGAACCTGCGGAGACTCTGACCGTCCCAAATCAATTTCGAGCAAGTTTCACGCTCTTCCATTTAAGCTAACTTACGCACATAAAGAACTTCACGTAGCTAACATCACGTGTGCACTTAGGCGCGATGTTAAAGAACGAAGACGTTCCTTGCTTGCTTAGTTCTTCCTTTAAATTTTTCACTTGTAGCGAGAAGGTAGGATAGAAAAACACGAAAAAACTTTCAAAGCCTCTCGGTGGTCACGCCTCCACAGGTCCGTCCCCTCTCGGCACCCGTCCTCCAACGAGGCATTCAACCCCGAGCCATTCTGATTTTTACGACCCTCCCCCCCCGCGCCCAACTCCCCCACCGCGCCCAACCAACCCCCCCCTCCCGTTTGAAGTATTTCTCACGAGTGTAGCGGTCAGAGAGGGCGTGGCGAGCCATGAGATGACCACTCCCCTTGACCTCCCAATCCCAAACGCCACCTCCTCCCTCCCCTCCCACCCCCTCATACTTCGGCACCCTCAGCCAATCTCACATTGTACCATTCTCCTCTTAAGCACTCTACTATATGTAGCCAATCATCACTAAACATGAATACGCTAAAACTTATCCATGTTTGTCGATAATATCAACGTAGCCAAGTTTGATGTCGCTTGTCGAAATATTTTCTTGTCCCTAGTAATCCGGGTTCGAGTCCCGGTCAGGGTGGATTTTCCCTGTGGAATTTTGCTTATATGTGCATTGCGGGTGACTCCGTAAAGTTTCTCCATGGCTATTCCCGGTTTACTCAAAATTGAAATAATTTCTATCTAATCAATGTATACGTATACACATTTTAAATAAGATCTATGGTAGGATTGACGTTGAGCGCTTGTAATCAAATACGGGGAGAATGGTTTTAACTAGCCGCAGGTTACGAAGACTATATAAGTTAGATAAGCCAATAGTGGGCGCAGACCAATAGTTCTTCAAATAGTTTAAGCTCTGTCCATGACGCAATGGTGTTAAAATGATCGAAATAGGTCTATACGCTATCATCTACTATACGGATCAAGGTCTACCCTATACGGTACATCGAAGTAGAGGAGTTTTTTTTGTTTTGTTATCCGTACGTGGAGAAAACGAGGTTATATTACCTGTCTAGGCGTTACATTGGAAGGTTTTTATCTCAAGGATTTCTCTAATAGTTTTTTTGTACTATAAACTCAGTACTAGAATTTAACCCAGGCAATAGCTACTTCTCGAGTAATAACTTCTAAATAGTTGGTAGTCCTTGAAGATGGCCCGGCTTTACTATGGATGATGGGCTACGTTGTGGAGGTGAGTTTTTGGTAATTTCCGTATTGCAAAAAAATTCTGAGTACTCCTTTGGCTGGGGTGAGTAGGAGGAACGGCTTTTTACACCCAGAATTGACGCTTCAAACGTTTTTTGTTTGTGGAAACCGACAGTTAGTCAGATAAACCCACAGATACCGCTCCTGTCGAGGCTCTCGAATATTGCCAGCCCAGACTCACGAACCCCGGAAGTGAGAGAGAGGAGGGGAAGGGAGAGAGAGATGGAAAAAGTAACGGCTCGCGTGCCGCTGCGTTGTCGCACGGTTGTTCCGTACGAAACAGGGCGAGAGCGGGGGCGTTGGCGGGTGAGGAGGGGCGGTGAGGAGATGGGTGGTGAGGAAGTAGGAGAGGGGGCAGACGACACGAAACGGTGGCCTATTGAAGAAGCACCGACAGGATAAAGCACTAGGAGCGCAAGGTCCAAATGGCGCAGAAATATAAAAAGAAGATAAATACCTACCGTTATCAAGAGTAGTAGCACTAATTATAGCAGGTGACATCAGCCATGGCACCATAAAAAATTGGAGAGTATATGGGTTGGAGTAGGATTATATGGGATAGATATGAAAGTAACAAAAAGGGTCGGTGCGGCTGAGCCTACTTATAACAATGATAGCTGAGGGTTTAGCAAAAACAAAAGGTGTTAGAAGAAGCCTATTAAGAAAAAACTGTTCCAGCCGCAGAGGAAGATAAGGCGACAGGAAGAGTACCTATATAAATGAAAGGGCAGATCTAAAATAACAGGAGCCAGAGAGGAGTGAGTCAGAACAATTAAATTTAAATAACTACGATGCAGTCGACCATTTACGAGATATTCGAACAAAAAAATTAAAGAATTTGGAAAGGGAAAAAGTGGAGTTGAATATCCAATTGGTAAAATAATGAGTCGCACAATAAACAAGCGCGGTAACGAGAAGCAGGCTAGGAGAACAAACATGAGGGCGACTTAGTAATGTGAATAGTAATGGAACACATATGCTACAGCGCTGACTGGGAGTAACGTGATGGCCGGATATTGTCAATAAAATATTATACATACATACATACCCATCACGCCGTTCCCTTCCGGGGTAGGCACAGCCAAAATGTTTCACTCATTAATACATAATTGTACACCTAACTCTGCTTCAATAATTTCCTCCATGCTGACCAATCCTTGCAAACCTCTTTTGCCTCATTTACCCCCAAAACACTGTTTCATACACGCCCTCATGTTTTTAAGACTCCTAATATTCCTCCTCCTAAGAATTTCCTCAATCACATTCAACCACAACTTTCTCGGCCTACCTTTACCTCTCACACCATTAACTCTACTCTCATGAGAGTAGAATAAAATATTATCAAAGCAAATATTAAAATATACGCATCTCATATAATGATACGTTTAAAGGAGAAATAGACTTATTATTGCTGCTATTTTACAGATTGTCCAGCTTTAAAGATTAACACCACAACTCAGGATGAGGACTCAGAAATCTGGAGGTAAAAAATTTTGACGGTCACAGAAAAGGCAAAAGCGCTGTGAAAATGCATTTGATTCTCTTCAAAATCGCTCGGAATGTTTCGAAAACTGCTAAACTGTGTTGAAGAGACGTAAAAAGTCTACCTCTACACGATAAAATACAACCGTTACCTTGTCCCCGGATATATTAACTTATCAGTTCCTTTTTTTAAAGTGCAGAAAGTCAAGCCATGCGTCTCACACTTAACTTTTCTGCGTCCTTTATCGATTTGTTGGGATATCGCGCAGTTTGCTTCGTCGAATCTCTTGAGGGAAATAGAGGGAGAACTTGAGTTCTCCATCCATCGAGTACAAATCAGATCAGCTGCCTCCCCGTGCCCCCGCCCCTCGCCCCTCTTGCCCCCTTTCACCAGATTTTCCTCTCCATCCTCCTCCTGTGCCCATCTCTCTTGCAAGCCTATACCTCCAAACCCGAGTGTCTTCCAGCGTTGCCAAGCTGATAACTTTGTCGCCGGATCCATAGAATTCTGCGAACTCTCCGGCAGCAGAATATAAACTTGAGCGTCTAGTGACAAATCTAACTCCTTCGGGGAAAAATGTTTGTTTGGCGACATAATTATTGGCTTTAAGCCTTGCTTAAAATAAAACATATTGCTCAACAATATTGTTACCTTAAACACAATGCTGAATTTTGGTTCGTCCGTCGAGGCCTTTTTACCATGACTCAACTATGGTAAATTGTATTTCTGTCCGCACATGCGGCTCACGGAAGGGGAGAGGTATTCATTTTTATAAATAATTAGTAGCGCTTTTTTATTTGGACTTTTCCAAAACTTTACTGAAGTGTAAAGGATTCGCAACGATAACCGTAAAAGTGTCGATATACGTCTGAGAAAAACGAAACAAAAACATTGAAAATATAGTTCGCACAATCAATAAAATTACAATATCAAAACGAACATTTCAAAAGTTACAAAAAAATGACTACAACATAATCAATATCCAAGGGCTCCCGTCGTTAAGTTCTATTTTACATCAATCATTTATCGTATACTTAAAGTACATGTGTAGTACATTCCCATCTGGCGGTATAAGTAGTTACTTCTACAATATCTCATCAAACAACAAACTAGCGACACCTAACTTAAAGTTAGTGACTGAATCACATTACTAGTTGGCAGCACCGGTCTCTTCCCATTTTTCTCCAAACCCATCTTTCGACCTAACTCCTTCCTAGGCATTCAATCGGCTCACTCCGGCCCCTCTCCCGACCACGCGGCCCGCACCGAATAAGATAAGATGAGGACGACAACGCAGAGGCACATGTTTCAGAAGGTATGTTTCATTCATTCCATCCGTGGGAACGGAATCATCTTACAATCACACTGTACAGAATATTAGAAGCTTTTTCCAATACGCACTCGTAATTTTAAACGTCCTCAATTGGGGAAATGGGTGTACACGATATTTTAAATAGCTCTCTCTTCCTATCACGGTGCAGTTACCTGATCATCAAGTGATGAGGAGCTTCTGGAGTTTTTCAAACTGTATCTAAAAGGGAGAAGACTCATTTCTTGAACTCTGTTTCCCTTTTCTTCCGCCAGTATTTTTTTCTCGGTTTATAGGCACGGAGCTCGACATGCTCTTTTAATTAAAGGAGCGGAGTTCCGTCGCCCGGGTGAAAAAAGTACTAGCTCTTACAGTGGCGCTATCGATTCACAAGACCATTGAAGCTACGACAGAAATCTACGTAACGACCGTGGCGAAAATTGAAATGAAAAATACTGTGAGGAAAAAATCCACGTTAATTTGTTTATGAGGCGCTATAGAGTTGTAGAAACGAAGAAATTGTAGTTTAAAAATGTACACGATGAAATATACGAAATGAGATGACTGGAAAATTTTGTTTTTAAAATTACGGTAGAATAATGATTCCAGCATTAAAACTATTAATTATGGTAAATTTTAACAAAGTTATGTTATTAGGACTATTAAAAAGTCTATCATGACGCAATGTGATTTAATAACCCACGTCCTTTCCGCTTCTCTTACGAAAAAATGAAACTTGCCCCCATTCAATATTTAATCTTTGCTCGATAAAATATTCATTATAGCTAATCTTGGACTCCATCATCGGATTTTCTGTATGATAAGTTACGATTATTTATATTTCAATACCCGATTAATGATTCCACACTTTATGGGTTTTACGATAAGGATTAATGCTGATTGGACACTTATATGTTACTTCATTTACCCATTCTAATTCACGACATTCTGGTCGAGAAAATGATAATCATCGAGTTGGGTTCTTAAGACGGCATTTCTAAATTGAAACTTTTTATATAATCTCTAATTATTTTATTTTCATGATTTCGACCTTCCGAAATCCTATTCACGCTACATCGGTAACCGTTATTGGAAACCCCTGGAAACGATATAAAGTTTAATTAAACGTCTTGTAATGGAGAAAAAGTACAATGGGTGAATTTTCAGATATTAGTCTCGTATCAGGTCTGAGGTATCAGGTCTCAGGTCGAGTCATATCCCCGATTAAACGTCTGAATGACTCTTCAAAAAGACTGGAAGAAGAGAGTATCGGAAAATGGTGGATGAAAAAACTAGCTCGGATGCTACGCTCAGTGGCGACCGTGGATACATATCCATGCAATATTTCCTGAGTTTGAGGTAGCTAGTGGCTTGACATAGATCACACGTACGGTCCAAAGTAGATGACACTCATAATTCCTTTGGATTGCGCTGCGAGACTCCTGTACTACAAATGTGTCACCCCGCTGCGAATGTCATGTCTTTCCGAGGCATTGCATACTACTCAGCGAGCCATTGTGGACTTTTGCGTCAGAGTGAGTTAGGACTGTAGCCAATCAAAAAAAGGGACGAGCAATAATGGTTAGAGAGAAGAATGAGATGACTTTTGAGGGATCTCTTACGCAAATTAACGTCACACACAGAGCGTGAAATCTCCCAATACTTCGTATAGCTATCAATCATTATTATTTTCTTTATATATTTTTTCCTCCACTAAACAAATACCCAGAATTATTTAAAATCGTACTAAATCGAATGCTGTCCACTTAGAATGGCGCACTTAGAGTTTCATGCATCGCGTTGACACTTTTTACCAACGACCCATGTCGTAGCAATTCTCCGAAAGCAAATCAAAAATCCAAGCATCGTCGGCCGGGTTGACACATCAAACATGATATGATAGAGTTACATGCATTAAGTTTTATCAACTTAAAACCGTTTTTTTATCGAATACGTTAATTTTCTCTGACATAATGTAACCGATCACATCCAATAACAAATAAAATACATCGCATTGCATGATATATCTCAAATTGATAAATCGCGCCGCACAGTGGCTCAATATCACCGAGCAACACCTGATGAGTCTCGAATCTCGAAGTGCTAACTTTGCAATACCGCACAATCCTCTTCGCTGCACCTCACCGTAACTGCAGGGAAGCACATCTAACTCAACCACCATCATCGGTAGAAAAAATTCTCGCGCACTCACGCTCCTAATGGTAACGATATTCTCGTTTCATGTTTACTCCGGCCTCGCACGCGCGCGCGGCTTCGGCAACACCGGCGCGCGCTCGACGTTGCCGTTTTTACCGCCTCTCGTACCTTCTTTTTATTCGTCTAGCTCCTCATTAGCGCGGCGGAACGTCTTGGCCGCTCGTCGGAGCTGGGAGGCGGGATATGGAAAAAAAAGAAGAGGCGATTTTGACTTCGGTAATTGAGTCGGCTTCGGTCCTTTCTCCCACTCTCACATCTTCGCTAATCTCTGCAACCGTTAAGCTATCACCGAGGGGGCTAATGCCTATAATTTGGTACAATCCTTCGCTATTGGCATACGGTGAATGTTCTCCGAATTCACGGTGTCCGTCAATCGCTAGCCACTTTTACCAAACTGCTGAGAGAAAGCTATGCAAAAATAAAAAAATAATGTATTTATTATGGAGAAAATGCATTAGTAGGGGAGAATACGCTCTCTTAGTTTCTCCTTTAAAATTATGAATGCTGTGCCCATGGAAGTTGTATACAACTGAGCGGGATTCCAACTCGCGACTTAGGATTATCAGGCAAGGATAATACCCCGTCACCAAGGTATATTCGCAAATTTACAGCCCATCCTGACGGCCTTAATTTCGGCTCCGGGCAATGGCGGAGATGCTACTGAGGAAATCCTGATTCCCATTTGAGCGCTCTAAGGAAAGCACTGCAAGTGCAGTCCTCCGTTCGTCGGATGGGACGTTAAACCGTGGTACCCTAGGTGCCATTCGTTAACAGCAGGCTAATGTCGACGCCGAGTTTCTCTCCACCCTTCCCTCATTCCTCACAAAATCCAGACCTCACCAACCTGCTCATCTAAATCGCGTAAATTCGCATATCAGTTAAGTTTTCGGTCGCATCCGCAAATAACCAGTACAAATTTATACACTCATGTTACCAGTTTGACCAAAGTAAGTGACCGTATATGAACTTGAGGCATCATCTACTGGCAACGAACACGGTTTCTGGTTTTTACGACCTGGGCAGTCACGACACATGTGAAAATTTGCTGTTTCCTAATGAAGTAAATTAAATTAATTTAGAGCTTTCCCAGTGGATGTAAAAATTCACTTGTCTGCCCTCATCCCAACCTACAAAGAATTTCCTGAAGAAAATTCTTACTCCGTGTATACAAAATGTCCACATATAAATTTTTAATCTAGGTGCCGACTTAGTATTTATCGGGAAAAATAATTTACTCGTAACAATCCTTTATCCCATTGAATGTCAGAATTTTTAGTAACTCAAAAAAAAAACTTTCTCATATACCACTGATAACCTCACAAGGTACGCCGGAAACGGACAGCAGAAAAGAAATGTTGGAAACACGAAACTACGGTTTCATGCAGGTTGTCGGAGGAACGAAACTGCGAAATGAGTGCACGTAACGCGAGTGCAATCATGGGATAATGAAGGGAACACGCGATGACGAGTAACTGCAGTGAAGTTGCGAAATGATTCACCACTTTATCGGACGGTGGATATTGACTCTCTGCTCCTCGGTTCATTGCGAAAACACACAAGGCGTTTAGTAAAGGAGAGTCATTATGATGCGTGATCATTAGCGGCGCTCGGCAGCATTGTAATCGACAGCCATTTCGTTCGCTAACGGGCAATTTATAACCACGCGCGCTGTGATCATGAAGTTATTCATCCGATGGATATCACGTCTATCCTTTTTCCTCCTTAAGGGGGTTGGATTGTAAATATCTTCCATTCCTTCATCTGATGCCCGATTTTAATAGGTGGTGCAGTTTGAGGTAGAAACGTACATAGGATTAAAAAAAACTGTAAGCGGGTGAATGCCTTTTGATTCATTTCTGTGGGACAATTTTATGTTTTATCAGGAGTTAATTTACTGATTTAATATAAAATTTACGGTCCCAATTCTTTTTCGTTCAAGGGAATCTACTGTCGAGATCAGCAAGTATTTGTCAGTAATGGTGGTGTGTCCCGACAAAGCTTGGACAAAAAAATACCAACGATTTATGCAAACATTTGATAAATCTCGGTCACGCTGATAAATTACACAAATTACAAATTTGGCCTAAATATTTCTGGAGCAATCAGCAATAAATCATAGGAATTTGTTCATTAGGCTAAATAACAGTAGCAAAGTGAGTAGTGAGTTCTTCTTTAACGGTAACAACTCTTTACAGAAACAGGCTCAGTAAGGACCAGTTATGTGTATACCGATCGAATATAGTTTCATATTACATGAATTTTCACTCACACTGCATGCAAGTTATTGTTACAGACACATAAGATAATGTCTCTTCATCAGAGTAATTTTTTAGCTCTAGGACATATTGTGAGACAAAACTGTGCGGATAAATTAAGGAAAGAGTGCATAGTGAATTTAGCGTCTGATTTGATACCCTGAGAAAAATGGCCTCGTCCTAATCACTACTATCATATTTTGGTAATAATAATGTTGTCTAGCTATTGCCTATGACTATCCAGGACCGTGAGTAATTCCAAATCAGCTCCAGGTTGAAGTTTCTCATTCAATACACGTGGCTAGATGCAAGGAAGTCAACTCGTGGACTAAGTAATATATTCAAGACAGTTCCCCCTAAAATTAACCTGAACTGCGGTATTGCTCATTAAATCCTAGCAATAGAAGTCAACAAAATTTCACGCAATCTAACAACTACCATGACGTACACATAATTCAGCTTTATTTTACGACGGCAAGCAAAGTTACTGGATTCACACATGAACGCACGCTAGCGATTTACAGCATGAAAACGTTGCAAAACTGTGACGTTCGCCATTTACGTACGCGAGCGCTATCACAGGGGGGAGTGGAGGGTGGGGGGCTCTCAAAGGGAACGCAGAGTCAGTCGGGAGGAGGGAGCGTGGAGATCCGCCACGCCGACTGCAGCGGTGCAAAGGGAGAGGGGGGGGGGCAGCGCTTTTTTTCTGAAGAGTGGCAATTATCCAAACAACAGAGGTCGACTCGGGACGTATGACTGGATTGTTTAAATTCTCTCGGTCGTTCGCCACTTAGCGCGTGGAGTCTATGCGCTTTACGTGGACACTGTGAGGACGAAAAAAAACAAACGAGACCCTTCGGTGCGATACCTACGCTCCAGACGCAAAAGGTTGCGCGGTTTTTTGTCCTTTTCTAGGGGTTAGCGGGATGAAAGGGAAGTTTTATACGCGTAAAAAATTTAAAATCCCCGGACCCAAGGAAGCGAGGTCTCAAGAGGAGAAGCCGTCCACGTATGAAGCCGGCGCGGCGAAAATCTCTTCATCACGCATGTCTCGCCCTCTACTCTACAGGGGGCTCTTCCGTCCACTTCCATCCCCCCTCCCGGCCTCCCCCCCAGGCACACCACCGCTGTTCCCCATTCCACCCCTCACTCCTCTCCTCCTTCATCACATTCCCTCCTTTCGCTCAGTAAGAAGAAAAAAACTCTTCACATTCGCTCGTTAGCTGATGCTCCTCTCCTCCCCCTCCACTACTGTTTATGCGCTTAAGGAGTCGCCATTTGTTTCCAATTACAAATATTTAAGTTCGTGATTCCAAGGGAGCAAAAAGAAATTTTTTATGCGCCTGGCGAGACTGCTGTACGGGATGTCATGGGGCCGATATTAATGGCGTCGCGGAGAGAAAGGAACGTTGGATCCTCGATTCCACATCGCTTCTTTTTTTCATTAACTTTCTTCCCACCTCTTTCTCATTCCTCTTGAACTCACGTATTTTCACGACTCTCCGTTTTAATCACGACGATAGCTTTATAAATATTTACCCACAAAGGAGGTGTTCTCTCTTGCTGGAAAATGATATAAAAAAACGGCAAGGGAATAATGTATTGCTCCACTTCGGAATTAATCACATCCGAAGACAATAAGTAAAAACGTTTTATCACTCGAAATCAATTGTGGCAGACCTCATTTGTTTCCCCTAGCGAGCGACTGACTCCTCCAGCGTCACCTAGTCGATTGATACCGTGACTAAGGACGCTTCATGAGTGTAGTGTGTCGTTGATGGAGATGCTGGTACACCGACGCGGATACAAAAGCACGGCGAAAGGAAAGGAGGAAGGCATGAATACCCTCGAGGAGAGGACAAACACATTCCACTCCATCTTCCGTTAAGACACTTATGTTTTTTTTCCTTATCGCATCATCAAGTCTCATCCGGCTGTAATTTAAGGCTCAGCCGGGGGCAAGTTATTTTTTTAACGTAAATTGATTATACGAACACCGCACTAGGAAAGCCCTCGAGCAATTAAAACCATCACGCTGATAATTAACAGTGAAGCTTAGTATATCCTCGTGTGTACAATTAATCCTCTTCTAATTATTTAATTGGGAAAAAAAACGTTTTCAACATTTAGGAAACGGGGATTAGAGTTACTTTATTGGCCTACTTAATCTTCTCGCGATCTGCAAAACACCGTCTCTTTTGACGACCCTCGAGCGATAAATAGCGACATAGAAATACTGAAAAGCAAGATACAAAACTGGGCACAAAGTTGTGAACAATTAGGCACGATTTTAAGCGCGAGAGGTGGTTTATTTTTTAAAAGTTTCATGTGGAGACGACTATCTGGTCACATTCTGGGGCTCTCACCATTAACTGCTGCCTATTAATGAAAATATACTCCTTAATTATTCACCATAATCGCCCAGGGCAAACATAGCTGATGCTAGATGAGCTAATAAACGGAAAATGGAAAATTTTATAAGTAATTTGACGGACGAATCGTTCGTTTCCTTTTGTCACTGAAACTGTCATTCGAACATAAATAATTTTCTTGATGCAAAAACTCCTCCGTATCATGCGTCACATTGACAAGATTCTATCGGCGTACAATTTGGTTTCTTGACGTGAAATAGTAAAAAAAATGTTTTATGGCAAGAAATGTTAGATATAGTGACAATTTGAACTGTGATCATTGTCTCGTGTGTTTTGGAAACACCGCTGTTACATTTAAGAACAAAGTATCGCCCTTCAATCGAAGGGATTACATCATCCTTACACTGCAAAAATTACTCTCGCTACACAAACACACTGGAGCTTTCAAAACCGATGTATAGGTCTGTGTTTGTTAAAAGGACTTTTATTCGGGATTTTTAAATGACTCCATGCCTCCAGAGGAAGCCGTAGGAAACCTAGATCCGCGACGGCCCACGGATCAAAATAAAGTTATACGTGAACACAAAACGGCCCGACGCCCACAATACATATCTCTTCCAATGCGGGGGACAAAAGCAACTGGCACGCACGCACAAGGGACTCGCCTCTATTAAGAAAGGAAAAAAAAGAAAGAAATTATAACAATGACGAAGGAGAAAAGGTAAAGGGCGGTTTGTTCGGGCACACTCTTCGGAGTCCCAATCATTAATCAAAGCGAGCGCGCATACCGCTACTTTACACGCTGCAATCGCGACAAAGAGGGGGGGGGACAAAGGGGTTACCACTCCACCTCTTCTTCACCCAGAGACTCCCAATCACGGTCCAACGGAGAGGAGTAGAGGCGTCAATGGAGGGCACGGAGGAAAGATGCAAGATCATCTCGTGCCGATGGGAGAAAAGAAGAATAGAGGCTCAGTATTCTTTTCACGGCTCGCTGCCGCTTCGCCAGATAGGCGGTCGGTCGGGAAGAGACGTTTGATGGTTGTGATTTGCATACACGCATCCCGACGCGAGAGAGAGAGAGATCGCCCATTGAGTGAGCGCGTCGGCGACTCGTGGCCGCGGGGGACGTGGCCCTTGCAAGTTGGCAGGTTCTTCTCCTTGCCCAAATCTTCGCGCCTCCCCGTCTCCAGCCCCCCCCCCCCCTCAACCCCCCCCCCACCCGAATGCCGAACCCGCCACCTCCCCCGTTATTCCTCGTCGCCCGTATATGGGGTGAAATCACGAATCGAGGGGGGTGTTCGTTACTTCGTCCACGCGCACGGTAAAGGTTGTGCCCCGCCGCTTGACGGGCCAGTGTCATGTTCGAAAGTGAACGGTGCCATTAGAGCTGTGACGTTTCTAAAAGGTTCATTTTACCTACGTTGTTAACACAAGGTGTTAAAACGTCGACATCACGGAATAAGGTGAACCAGTGTATTACTTTTCAAAATATAACAAGGGTCTCTCAATGATTTAGTGCTTCCCCGGCGTATATTATTATTATAATATATTCTACCGTAAAGGTAAGTTTTGTTGGATTTCAGAGAATCTCCTCCCGGTACTTAACACATTCAGGGGCCTATCTCCCTCTAGTATATCCTTTTTCGCCTTTAGCATAATATCTACCCTTCTCCATCCCGTCCATGAAACCTATTCTCTTTCTTATGCTACCCCGTTTGCCCAGCATCCTTCCCTCTATCACACTCTTCAGCAACCCATCATCCTTTATCACAACCTTCAGCCATCTACCCTGCATATTCCGGATTTCATTCAAAAGTTTCCTCTCTTCGCCCACCATCTCAAGCACTTCCTCGTTAGACTTACTTTCCGTCCACCTAACCTTGAATAGCATGAGGGAAATTCTCTCGGGATTCACACCGGGTTAAATGTTTGACTGCTGCTAACGTTTCAACGAATAACACTTCCATCGTCATTACCCTGATTACGATTGAAATGTTATCCGTCGAAACGTTAGCAACAGCCAAACATTTAACCCTGGGTGAATCCCGAGAGAATTTCACTCAAGGGTGTTCTCGTTCTAAAAAAAGTAGGAGTAGGTGGGATTTAACATTAAAATATTTCTGAATGATACGTATTACTGGTGCAATAATATTACCGAAACCCATTCTTCATTAGAACGTAGTCTCGTCTTCCATCAGATCTTCAATGTTCCTTCCTCTATCCCGCTAACTGAATATTCGCCAAGCAATTTCAGTCATTTAGGCTTCCTTCGAATGAACGGAAAAACTTCCCTTCTCTCCCACCACTTATATCTTTTCGTCATTCATCCATTATGCCCTCTTTAAATTTTCACATCCCTTCTTTCAACTATCACCGCAAAAACCGATACTCATTCACCGGCTGCAAGATTTAAGGTAATTGTAATAAAAAAAACTAATTTCATTTCCTGATTTACCTTTAGTAATTTGTTTCTTTGAGAAGTATTAAGAATGCATAGAAATACAAATATTGAATTTGTGATTCTAAGCCAAATTCCAGCGCCAACATCAGAGTTCTTCATAAAATTACATAGCGTTCCTTGAAAATGAGTATCGCAGTCATATCAAAATTCCCAATACATGAATTATATTAAATTTATACGCTGGTCTACGCGTCACATTTTTATCTTAGGGTCATGTTCTCTCAAGTAATCAGAATTACAAAATCGCATTAGAAATTTCGCATTACATTAAACTGCATCTGCACATTTACATTACTGAAAGGAATACTACGCTTTTGCTCATCAAAAGGCATTTGGAATCTCGTGTGAAAATATATCGTGTATTTAATTTTACAAGCATGGGTGCCTACGACAGTATTTATCAAAAGGGAAAACACCAACCTCGGCTATCTAAATTTTCATCTTGATCTTTCGTTTTGTTTTCAAGTGGTAATATGTATCACCTCCAATCCAAACCTACGATATAGTTGAAAGCACAGCGCACTTGCCATTAGATAATGAAAACTGAACTACGGATAGGGGAATGCAATGCCACAAAATTATGATTTCTCCTCATTGTGTACACACGGTTAAGTAGCGTGCAAATTATTTACTAAAGTCACAACCGACCTCACGAGCGCAATTTTCTTCTAACAAGCTCCAGGGATGTTGAAATTAACTCGTGAGGCTTGGCGGAGTGATTTAATGGAGTTGGGGGTTTCAGATAGCAAGCGTTTAATTGTAACATCAGCACTAATTTTCCTCGGCAATTTTTCCTAATAGGTTACAATGAAGTTCAAGTATATGATTTAAAATTTCAACTCTTGAATCTTATCAAATATTTGAACAAATATTTCATCTAGCTTTATTAAAGAAATTACTGTAAAAACAAGTGCTCAGAAAGAGATAGCAATATTTTAGGAGTCGCCCTTTCCAGCTTAGACTATTTTTCACGTCTAACTAAATTGTAAGAAAGGCAACCACCTCACGATACTTTCATCGACCACATCAGGTTGTGCATCAACGTATTCAGATGTGTACTTACAGGTGGAGCAGAAATGAAAGCAGAAATCTTTTAGCAAATGCAAATTGTCGCCGATTATTCATGAGTAAACTTCGCTTTGAAAAAGCAACTATGGTCCCCAATTGCGAGTATCCGATCGAATATGAAAGTTTGTAATTTCACGCATACCTGTAGGGAATATAATTATGAATGTTTTCGCGAGATTACATAGATTTTACGAAGGGAAAAAACTATCCCATTCACGCCGCTACCTGAATTTGCTTCTCGAGTGGGGAGGGAGACGGCTTCTAAAAACAGCTTAGGCAGTGACTAACGAGGGTAGATTAGATTCTTATTCACCCCTTTACGATAGCATTTTTTACTGCTCCTTTTTTACTCTTTCTCTCCCCACCCCCTACTGCCTCCTGGGGAATCTCCCCCTCCCCCCACCCAAACAGCCCTCTTCTTCTCCCTCCCACACCACTCGGCTCACCCTTCCACCGACGAGCAGTGGGCAAGCGTAAAAGGGTTGCATTGTCACGGGGGGGGGGCGAAAGGTGGGGGGGGGGGAGCCGGAGAGTTCGCGGGCTACACCTGGGGGTGGGGGGTAGAGGGAGGGGGTAATGGTGAGAGGGAGGAGGGGGAGGAGAGAGGAGCAGGAGAGTGAGAGGGAGATAGAGGGAGGGAGAGGGGGTGGGGGATAGAAAGCGGCGTTGCCAAAGCCCATCGGGGTCACGCCGCCCGACGGCCCCGTTCCGGACCAGTGCCATCCTGGCGGCAACAGTGGTCGCGGAGCGGGGAAGGGCGAACCCGCGAAGAGAGAAAGAAAGAGAAACGGAGAGAGAGCGAGGCGGATATCAAAGACAGTCGAAAGAAGAGGAGGACGGGCGGAGAATTAGATGACTGACTGTTTGGGGACACCGGAGGCAGGCATTGGCGGCGACAAAGACGTATGGTGCGCGCGTGCTGCCCTGCCGTTGGCAAGCCGACGAGGGTCCGTCTCCTCTCCCCCTACATCCGTCACCCTTGGCAACGACACCGAGAGCGGAGACATCAACGGTATCGCGTTCTTTTTACCCGAAACGGCGCAGGCCCGAACCGGCAGATTTTTTTGACGGATTTCATTTCCATTGATGAAACATGACCGACGGATCGGTGTCGAAATCCTGGCGCCCGCTGAACCGAAGATCGCTTCAACGAGAATGCCTCTCGACACACGGGATGATGCCAACGTTCGTCATCGCTTGGCGCACTTGACCCAACTGGGACGTGGACCCGTTCCACTGCGAGTAGGACATGCACCTCATGTTTAAAATTCCGCTATGGGCGAACTTCGGCACCCGTCCAAAATCGCAGTTCATTTGAAAACCAAAACACGGGAGTCATTGCAGGGCAAAGTAATTACTATTTGCACGGCATAATGATGACGCGGTGGAAATCCTCTTTCGGGCAGTAATTAGAGAGGAAGATGCAGGAGACGGCTCCTTTGTAATGGATTGAATTTATGTCGCTTGGCGCTGATTTTAACGTTCCACTTCTTGTGTTCTATATATCCGCATGCATAGAAAGTAACGGAAACCAGTCAACTCCAGCATGATGTATGGCAGCAGCTGAACGGTAATATCAGATTGGAACACGGGGAAGATTGAGTCGATTGCGATATCCATCCTTCGTGCTGAATGGTTTGAATTTGGTTAATTATGAAGACGCTTTGCTTTCGAGGCAGTGGCAGTACTTACTTGCCTGGAGAGTTTCGACAGCAAAGGTTATTTCGCAGTCAATGATTGATCAAGGAATGCTATATCTCCCATGTTTTTGATATATCTCTTCCAAAAATAGTTCTATAATGACATGTTTACGCCCAAATCCGAGTAAAAATACCAGCGTGATGAATCTGCCCATGCGGAAATATGGAAGGGATGACCCGTTATAAGCGGTTGGGTAAGCCTCCTCTTTATGGAGCAATGGCCGTAAATCCGTGCTGCCAAAAACGTGATTTCGTCTGCGTTTTATCGCCTCTGATCGCCGGAGGCCCACTTCCGCCGAAAAAGGTGCACGGTGAAGGCAGGAGACCCCCTTTCGCCACGGCGGTGCGGGGGAGCGGGAGGTTTCACGAGGGATTGGGACGATAAGCCCTGCACGATTGCAGATAGATGGACTCCGAAAGACGAGCCTGATCATGTGAATCGACGGATTCATCCTCCTACCTTCTTGCCCCCTCCCCCATATCGCGTCGATCGACTTGAAATCCATTCAAAGGCACAATTGGGGGGAAATTTCGCACTCCGGAATCCCCTAAGTGAGAGAGAGGAGGCCCCGCCGAGCCCTCAATTCCTCACCCAACGTCGGACGGGAGAACTTAACGGTAGAGTGGCACGTAGGTACTTATGCACGCACTCGGGAGCAGAAACAGTGCTCCGCCCTGTCCAGGTCGTGTTCGGAATAATACGGATGCGTTTTCCATCCCATGACGCACCAGAAACTAAAAAATTCTTTCCTTATTGTCGAGTCACTATCAACAGATTGGCTGAGCACGATCCTGTGTAGAAATACATGAGAGAAAGAAGTATATCTATCCATTGCTCTATCTGCATTTGTCCTTAAATAAATTGAGATTTAAGTTAAAACTTGATTAAATGTTGGATATCCATATTCAAAGAACAAATTCAATTTTCAAAAACATAAACTGCACCGGCATGCATAGGAACGCGTTCCCCACGCTGTTGCCGAACGCGCGCCGGACCTTGGGAATCAAAGTTTGTGGAAACTACAAAATTCGTCCATCCAATTTGGATGCCCATCATTTCGACCAAGTCTGCCCAGATTCCATATGGTTTAAGTATTTGCGTGTTAATACACCTAGGCACGCCTACATAAAGAATACTATGGAACAAGACGGATTTCTTAGGTCGGATCATCCGTTTCGCAAGTTAATGGTTGCTTTGTTCATTTTCTTGGACTGTTTCCCGTCTGCCATCCGGAAGACTTCTTCGGTTGACGTTTAATCCGCTGATTTCATTTGATGAAGGGTTCATATCCCGGCAAGAATAGATTTTTCATTAGTTTTCCACACAAACGACAGCGATGTAAGTAGAGCACTTGCACCTCTGCTCCTTTTGGCAGTGGCGTTTAATAGTAGACAGGTAACAGAAGGGTTAGCAAGAAGGTGAAATGTTCACGAAGCCATTTATATCCTCTTTTATTTTCTTCTCTGATGACAAGCAACAACGACAGAGCAAAACAGTCACAAGCCCAAGCATGATTTAATAACGGATTTCTTGACGCCAAATTTTTACTGCAAAGCTACTTGGCTATCGTTGGTAGGATAGAAAATTCACTCAATATTTTTAGTATTAAATACAAGTCATAAAGTATGCATTGATATGAATACATGAAATCTGAAGAGGCCATAACGAATTGCCATTCTCTGTTCGTTTAGTTCACATTATATCGCAAAATAAGTTACAACGAATAAAGCCAAAAACACGAAATACTTATCACGAAGTCCCATTATTTCTGCTGATGTTCAAATTGAAAGCGTGGACGGTTATCCTTATTTACTGCTGGCTTCGCCGATTCAGGATTTTCCAGTTCGCTTTTCGGCCTCATAAAAAGAAGCACATCACATGTCTACTTAAGTCTTTATTCAAAGACGCTTGGCTTTTATCCGGTCCGGCGACTGGCTGCACGCTGGAATAAGATCACATTCACGACTGGAGGTCCAAATCCTCTCCCTCGACCACTGCATGTGATTTCCCAGCGAGGCCCGTCAACCCGAAAATCACTTTTTTGGATTCATTCGGAATCTCAGACCGGATTAGGAAATGAGAAACTACGACCAGAACCTTAACAATCTGCCCTCAAATTTATCAACCAGTTCGATACCAGAGATCTCATCATAGCTAAACTGTGTGAAGGAATTGCTTCGTGTCCGCTAGGTCATGTTACGACAGTGAATAAGAGACCACCAGCTTGAAGAGAGTCGAGTTAATGATGCGAAATCAGGGGGGAGGGTAGGGGCGTTGCCGTAAGGCGTAAATATATGCTACTATGTGACCTCTGAGACAACAGAAGAAACTTTGAGTCACGGAGACAAAGAAACGAGCATGAGTCATAAGAAAAGTCATACGCAGAATAAATACATTCATGGATAGAGATTAGTTGAGGGAATTAGGGAAGCGGGCAGTAATCCAAATCTACAATAACAATTGTGTCTCAGTCTACCGCAAACGGAATATATGTAAAGGGTGTGACTGTGATTGAAAAACAATTAAATAAACGTTATCTTAGCTAGAATTAATCATAATTCAATAAAAAACTCGGTTGCTTTTTATTGTATATCAGCCCAGAATTTAGGTATGAGAGTTTTTTCTTCTTTTTTTGCAGAATTTTTTAAGAAATAGGAAGAAATCGGAGAACACTGATCAAAGGATAAGAAACTTCTGTCTTAAGGGATACATCCATTTCGTGTAAGGTATTTGAACACATTATGAGTCATTTAGATAGGGAGGAATTATTAATAAATAACCAACACGGATTTCGAAAGGGTAGATCTTGCGAAACCCAATTGGCTCTCTTCGTTCATGACATCTTACTCTCGGGTGAAAATAATGTTCAAGTTGACGCGATATTCCTCGATTTCAAGAAAGCTTTCGATAAGGTACCTCGCATTAAGTTACTCTCAAAACTAGAAGTATATGGGATTAATAAAAACATTATTAGTTGGATTAATCAGTTCTTACATGGGCGGGAACAAATGGTTGTCATAGATGGTATTATGTCAAACACAGCGTCACATCGGGTGTTCCTCACGGAAGTGTCATTGGTCCACTTTTATTTCTCTTACACATAAATAATATTAACAACATCGTTAAAAGTAAGCTTAGACTCTTCGCAGACGACGCGGTTGTGTATAGGGATATTACCAATTCCGAAGATAGCGACTCGTTTATCAAGAGAATAGGCTTTTTCAAGAGGCTTTATCAAGAGAATACTCGGAAAGTGTGATGAGAGGGTGAAGGAACGTTGTTATTTTTCAATCGTTAGGCCTCATCTGGAATATGCTGCCAGTATATGGGATCCATATGAAGCGGGGTTGTTATCGGAATTAGATCGCGTGCAGCGAAGAGGAGCAAGGTTTGTAAAACAATGCTACGATAAGTTTACTAGTGTGGTTTACTAGTGTGTCTGGATTGATGATTGGTGTGATAGTTTGCAGCTAGAATTAAATTTGAAGAAATGCGCGAAAATGAACTTTTGGAAAAAGAATGGCTTTCCCCGGAATAATTATTGCATCAAAGAAAATAAAATATAACGTATAACGTAGAATCTATTAAAATCCTAGTTGCATGTCAATAGTGCATATTTGTTGATCTTCACCCCCTGCCACACACCCTCGTGGTGGCTCGCAGGGTATTACGTAGATGTATATGGGATCCATATGAAGCGGGGTTGATATCGGAATTAGATCGCGTGTAGCGAAGAGGAGCTAGGTTTGTAAAACGATGCTGCGATAAGTTTACCAGTGTGTCTGGATTGTTAGAAGAATTGGGATGGGAATCGCTATCACAGCGTAGATTAAATTATAGGCTTAATCTCTTAGCTAAATTTAAGGAAAAACATTTCTCTGACGACGTGAAAGACAAACTATTAACCCCCTTGTACTACGGCAGATTAGATCGCGCCAATAAAATTATAGAGATAGATTGTAGAACCGAAAGGTATAAATTGTCATTTTTTCCGCGTACCATTCGGGACCATAACAGCTGTGATCGTCGTCATGAATAGTGCGATTAGTGAGATTACCTAGTCTGTAGATCTTTCTTTTTATATTCTCTACGTTCTAATTTATTCAGGATATTTTGAATCCGTAGTAGTAGTCTTTATAGTAGATTTTTAATTGGCGCGTTGCATGTATGGTACGCTGGTTTCAATGTAGTTTCGGTATTCTGCCGTATAATTCATGTGTGCCTGGTGTGGAAGCACCCCCTGCCACACACCCTTTGGGTGGTTTGCAGGGTATGACGTAGATGTAGTTGTAGATACATAATTATTCTTCTCAATTGGTTATCCTCGACAAAAAGTGAACTACGAGATACGTATGTTTAAATAGTAACGTATACGAATGGGCGCAATGAGTTTGGCATTCGGTATGACCGTGAAATGGATGCACGTCGAGGATTCCTCCCTGGCCACACTTCCCTCATTCCCGCGAGAGACATGCAGCCCTTCCCCGCCTTCGCTCCTTCCCGTCCCATCTCTCTCTCTCAAAAGCGAGCGGGAGGAAAGCGGAGGAGCGGGCACAACGAGCGGGAGGAAAGCTGTGAGGGGATTGTAGATGGGGTGAGGGAATGAGCGGAATGAGAAGAGTTAAAGAGAGAGGAGAGGAGGAGGAGTTGGATTTGGTGTGTCGGGAGGCGAGTGGGCCGGGAGGGAGGAACCGGGCTGGGGGGGCGGTAGAGCCCGTAGCCTCGTTCCCAGTGTCCTTCCACTTCACTCGTGCGGCGCGGACCGAAAAACCTTCGAAAGAATTCCACGGCCCGCTCTCTACTAGTTATGAATCCCATTAAAAAAAAACATTAAACCTTTTTAAAAAAATAGAGCCAGGGGGCTTATATGAGGCCATCGGCGGGTGATTTAAGCCATGAGAGGTGTTTCAGGCGGTAGATTGTGAGGAGGGGTGGGAAGTTGTGCGAGACAGCAGCGGTCAATTCCGACTGTCCCACGTTATTCGATACGCCCGTCCCAATTCAACACTCGATCAAATCGCATCCGTGATTTTCCTGTTCACTCGAGGCGCGATTCTGGGAAGACGCAATAACACATTGGGACGACTGCAGAAGGAATTACGGCGAATGGGGAAGGGAATTAACGGGTATTGCTCCGTAGGTGATACTGCAGGCATGTGCAGGAGAATCTGAGAGATCAGCTGGTATTCACAAACACGATGATTGTCCGACTGCCTGTGCGCGCATAGATCGAAAGGATGAAAAGTTAAATGCTGGTATGCGGAAGGGAGGTTGAAAGCTGTCGTGTGGTCTCGAGATTAGAGACTACATGTGGAAAATTCTTCCTATAACATAGACAGTGTCACATGGGATGACAGTTTTTCTGCAAATATTACTGCTGTTGTACAAACTTATAAGGTTTTTTGTGATACAGATAACAACTACTCTCATTGAGCAATCTTCTAAAGAGGAAGTCGGAGCGTAATGTTCAATCGATCAAATTCGAAGTTTTCAGTGTTACGCATCTCCACCTCCGATATTCAACCATAATCGTTCATCCACGGTAGGCGGATTTATTTCCATTGCAGAAAACATTGTGCGGGAGTTATAATTTTGTAATTTGACACGAAGCACGTTAAATATATGTGTCACCGTTTTATCTGACGGAATATGAGGTAGTACCCGATGCAGAACTCATGCATTTTGTGCGCCTCAACTCAGTTCCTGAACTGTGTGTTATCTGCTTCTCCGCCACTAACTAAATAAAGAATTCGAGAACCTATAATAGTAATTATCTCCACTAGTCTGTTCAAAAGAAGCCACCTTGTCAATAGTGAACATTTAAATTTCAAACGAATCTGCAATTGAATCATTTAAATGATTCAATTGCAGTCGCTCCTATGAAGGCCTCTTAAAAGGCCTAGTTATATTCTTCACGGTTGTTATACTCTCAGCGTTTTGACATGGATATTTCATCGTTGCATAAATGGGGAATCTTATTGAGATTGTAACGAGCGTGGCATTATAGCTCTTTCCGATTCAATCATAAATCCACATTGACAGTTTTTGGTTACATGAGCCAATTCCATTAAATCAATATTAAACCAATGAAAGGATGATGTCCCACTGAATCATGGTCAAGCTGAATCCCCGTCTTTTGTGGAGTGCTAAGATATTTGAGTATGTCTAATTGTCAACCACTTCGTACAGTCTATGATGTTACATTTTCAGTAATTGAAATTCATGAAATACTTAGGCCAATGTTACACCAAGTGACCGTGCACTCGCCATGTCAAGAGGAAGCCATATATAGAGGCATGGTTGTAGAGCGTGCGTCTATTTTCTCAAGATAAATCGGGTTCTCAGAGTTATTGTCGAGCCGGTTTTCGCCTTGAAAGATAAAGGTTTGTGGTAGGTCCTCCTTGGAAGGTTTTTGACCGGATTTCAAAGCTATCGGTAGAACACGTACCGCGCAACTATTTGGAATTAGGTCAGTGCATGGATAGAACAACGAAGCACATCCTATTACTTGTGTTCAACGAATCAGAGGAATGATCCAAATCTTGCTTCAGTTTTTCCCATTGTAATAAATTATATCCACCGTTATAAGTGCCAATAAACTTTCAAGAATATATTGAAAAGGAATAACTTGGGAAGAGGACGAAAGACATTGATTAACCCAGGGTTCCGCTTAATCAATAAAAGGCAAAAATGCAAGTGAAATTAACTCGTGCAGGACGTAAGTTCTTTTCCCAGGACCACCCCTGGTTTTTCAGAAAGATTCGATACTCACAAAACAACCAGCGATTTGAGTTGGATGGTCCAGTTTCATGAGGCTTTAGTCCTCAAATTAATGATATA
This sequence comes from Ceriagrion tenellum, assembly GCA_963169105.1. Lineage (NCBI taxonomy): Eukaryota > Metazoa > Arthropoda > Insecta > Odonata > Coenagrionidae > Ceriagrion > Ceriagrion tenellum. The sequence continues at coordinate 25,559,031 of OY720636.1, read as the reverse complement.
ATTTCGCAGTCCTTTTCTAATGAAAAAGAAATTAATGTGTACCCGGTTAAAATATCGATGTTTTTTCAACTGAGTTAGACGGTTTCAAGTTTGGTCAAAAACCGTGTTTCTCACGTATTGGTAGAGCATGCCTTTGTTTCAGTAAGATACGAATTGTGGCTCACCCGGTCAGTGGTCAGACTCCCCAGTCCAATGAGATATCCTAATGGCTAACGATAAACAGGCCACGGCTTCTCTCCCAAAATTCGAATTTAACACAGACATCACTCCGAGGCACATAACTGCCATCTTATTTTCATGAAAATGGGCGTTTCGGAGATAATGTCACGCCACACATATTTCGAGGCCTCCCACGTGTTGAGGCTCGTGTTACACAGGCGTCACTACCGCCCTTCCCACAACCACCCACGGCGCGGTGAGCCCACATGGGCATTCGTCCTCTGCCGTCCGGCTTCTCGCCGATTTACCTTCGCCCCCGTTACGTGGATAACCGAATAGGGAGCCACCGCCCAGGCATTTAATCCAGTTGCGAGCGACCCAGAGCCAGGGCCTTTAAATTGAGGAGGCCCGCCTGGTCACTTCAGAGTTAGCGCATAAATTAGAACCCAATAACCTCCACATGAAGCATTCCTGTATAAGGCCACAGCGACGGCCAAACTGGGGAAACTACTAGAAATATTTCCTCCAACTAAAGCTTCTGGAGGGAAGGTAGTCTTGGGAGTTTAGACGATGCAACAGGTATACAAGACAGGTAAGGTTACACCACATCGTCGTTTTTTTTTCTTTTATCCTGAGATGAACACAGGACCTTAATTCAACACAACATCCATGGCCAAAGTGGGATCCGTACCCAAAATCTTCGCGTTGCCGGACAAGCATATTACCAAATCTGCAACTAAGGACGACGCCGCGATGCATTACAATATATTTGAGAAAGAAAATATAGATTTCATACGTGAGAAATTTATTTTAGCGGGTTTGCTACCCTAGTTAGCTGATCCCTCAATTCCCGATTCAATATATGTGATGGCGTCGGACACCATTAATTTATTATGGTCATTATTTCCGTAAATAGCATCGGCGACGATCACGGTAGCAAGGTTCATTGAAGTGCCGGGGGAGTAACTAAAAGTTCACGGTTTCAAATCCCACTGCGGGTATGAATGTCAAAATTGTTGTAGTTTACTTTGCTAGGCCGGCCGTAATCTTTGACTAAAAAGAGACGTTTCAGGCGTAATCTGGTGGAATGTCATAATTTATGAAAATTGGCAATTAATCTTTGACGTTTTAATACCTGCAACCCCTTCTTAGTTAAGTTTAATTCCCAAAATCCCATCTTTCACTTAAACGCTATGCAAGTGAATAGAAATTTCATGAAGTTAAGTTTTATCTAATTTTGCGCTCCCGTGTTCCCAATTTCTGTACATCAAAGTACCCAATGACCATGTACCAAATCAGGAAAACCTATATTTTAATCGCATCCCAATGGGACCCAATTTTTTCTAGCCATTATGGAGAGCTAGGCCCGATCGTAAACCCGAGAACTGTATTGACAATTTTTTATTATGATCCTTTACATGTTACAATCCCATTTGGCAAAATGCAATGCCACAATGAAGGGGAACCAGGTCCCAAAGGTTCGCAAAGATACAGGTACACGGGCATCAAGCGGCATCACGGCACTGCTCTCATTTTGCTTCTGTTCTCAACGTGATCTCCGAATAGAAGATAACTCCTGCAGGAGCTCTGTGTTTGTTTTTTGCCTTAACGGAAATAAAGGCTTAAGTCTTAAGGCCGCTTTACACGGTAAATTTTATTGTACAAAAGAGTGTATGAACTCTTTAATGAGGAAATTGTACCGTGTGAAGTGGTAAATTGTATGGTCGACTGAATGACTGATGGGGAAATAGAACCTGATCGAATTCCGTTCATTATATTGGTCAATCTATGATACATTCGTATATGCAATAATATGCAACGTGTAAAGCGGCCTTTACTCTCAAGTCGCCTTTCTTTAACATCGCCCGGTAACGTTACAATTTTTATCACTACTCATGCCCAGCCAACTCTACTTACTTTCAATATTTTTGCGGCGATTTCTGCAACAAATATTCATCCCATTCCCGCCGCGTGGTTCTTGTGAGGTGACCCCCATCGCCTCTGCTTCCAACGCCAACGTTCATTAATGAATGACGGCGCTCCGGCATGAGCCAAGTTACTACGCGGCCGCTCGCCGCAAGGACCTGATTAGGCGCCACCCGAGCACAATCGGTCGTAAAAAATGAAACGGCCTCCGATCAACGCCACTGAATCAATCCAATCGCCAGCCGCTGTTGCTCGAGGGTGCTTTCTTTCTCTCCTCCGTTCCCTCTCTTCCCCCCACCCTCCTCCACCACCCATCCCATCGACCCACCCATCAACCCGCCCACCCCCACCTCCTCACCCTCTTGTCCTCTTTGCCTTTCGTCAAACATCCATGACGTATTCTGGCGGCCGGCGGGCGCTATGTGCTTTCGAAAAGGAATGGGCAGCGGGCGGGGGAGGGGGGCGAGACAGGGGGAGTCGGGAGGTGGAGAAGAAGGCCACGGTCGACTCCTTTTTCCCTCTCTTCCCCCCCTTCCCTCACTTCTCCTCTCTCAGGAGTGCGTAAAGAGTTCTCACAAAAAAAGGTTGGGTGCACGGTTGTTGGTCAGATTGTGAAGAGTGAGAGCTCCCGCGGGGGATTGGGATTTAAAAGTGCTTCTGTCGTCCTAAACACCCAACAGGGGATGACTCGAGAAAAAGCAACCAAGGAACAAGGAATGAGTGTTCTCAAAAAGAGAGAGAGAGCAAATTATGCGATTAGCTACGTGAGAGCAAATGTTAAAAAACAGGGATTACAACGAGCATTAGTTAAATTTTATCGGTGCGGACGTCGATTTATTGATCTTAGGACAGACGCATCGCCTTTTAAGTTCGTTTATATTCAGGCGTTATGTGGTTGAAGTACGTCATAATGAGAACAGCAATCGCTCTCTTCCACAGGTTTTAATTATAATTAAGCTTAGTTTAACTACTTAGTTGGTAAGTGTAGCTATAATTAAAAGTCTGTTGCAAATTGCGACTGCTGTTCTTATTATCTTGCCTTTGTAACCAACCGCTGGCTGCGGTTGAGTGTTGCATAGGAAGAGTACCTCGCAATCCGGTAGTTTAACAATAAAAACGAGCGTTTTGGTGATAGAGCTGTACTGATCGCAAATATAAGCATTGAAAGGTAACGTGCCTTTTCTTTATAATGAGTTTGATCATTAAATTCTGACACTAAGGGCAAAGAATCCACGAAATAAACCGTGTTCGAGTCCCGTATCGTGCAACGGCCGCGTGAGAGCGGTCATGACAGAGCTACCTATTCAGATGCTTTACATAGGGTTGACAACGCGTATTATAATACTCAGAGGAGAGTTGGAAGGGCGACAGGATTAAGGTGATGGTTGGTAGGGAGGAGAATTCATCCTTCGGTTACAGAGCATTCCAACGACATAAGTATAAGTGAAGACTACAAACTTAGTCAAATTCTAACTACACTTTTCTTCCTACAACATCTGTTAAGTTTGAAACCATGTGGTTTCCGCGAAGGTTAAGGAGTTGCCATTTTACGCTCTTCTGCGTATTAGGACCTATTTAGTTCCTACCTACATCAACTTGAAACTCTACATAGGAACCTGATGTTAGTCATTAATAGTTTGAAAAATTGACTTTATCACTGTAAAGTATTGAGTATAATTTTTTACATTCCTTTCTTTCATCTCTACCCTTGGATAAGTTCGAACTTTCAAACGACACGGCCTCTTACCTAATATTCCACCTGGACGACCTTGCCACTTAAGCCAAGCGGGTGAAAAAAGTTACCTCATTCCAACAGACTGGAGAATTCTTGGGATCCTTTATCGGTTCAGACGACCGCCTGCGAAGTTGAGTTTTGATTGCCCTGCGCTTCAACGAGTTACTATAAAAAAAGACAACGAGATTTTAGGTTGGAGGGGCAAGAGGCAAAGAGACTATGCGAAGGTATCTACACGATGATTTTAAAGCCGAAACGATTCATGTAGAGGTGGGACAAGGTGATAGCCTTCAGGTACCGCTAATGGTAAGTCGCCTCTCAACTACTTTATTCACCCGAGTTTGTTGGCGGAGATAATTAGCGAGGAATCGAATTTAGCGCAACATAAAAAAACTCACGACTTTCATCAAGAGCCTGGCGCAGTGGTCTCATGAAAGATCGCTTACAGATGCTAAACGTAGAATTTTCGCAACGGAAAATGTGGCAGGAGAGCGAGGAGATGCATGCTGGCCAAATATGGTCAACAACTTCAGCACTCCCCGATAGTTTAAATTAGCGTAAATCACTACTTGAAAAACCAAATGATGATGGTGGCAGAGACTAAATCTTAAACGGGACACTCAATTTTTTTTCAACGTTGATTCGGTTACTTTCGCTCCAGCGCTTCCCGAGAGCCACGCACAACTCCAGTCGTTGGGTCTTGGAGTGCGTGGGTTGGTGCTCGGCGCCACTTTCGAGTCGAGAGGCGCCAGTTATTGTGTGCCCATGTGGCTGGAATGTGTTTAACGGCGTGGCGAGAGAGGATGGGGGAATTGTTGGGATGGCCGGGAGAATGTTCGTGAAACGATAGGATTTGACAGGAGGGGAGCTTGGGAGAGGGGGGGACAAGTAGGGGGGCAGGCACTTGACGGAGCGACCCTCCGTTTTGTTTGCCGAAGCATCGAAGGAGCGAGAGAGGATTTTTGGAAAGCCGCAGATAGATCTGTGGAGGATAATGGGCGATGGGCGAGGAAATTTTAAGGCTTTGGAGGAGGCCACTGTGGTTGTCGCTCGCCCAGTGGTTAGGGGAGGGGAAAGGGCGCGAAGATATTTGATATACGCGTGATTGGAGTGCACTTAGAGTATGAATTTATTTAAAGATTATAAGTCAGGGAGGGGGGGGGATAACAAGCTAGAGAGATGATTGGTATTAGCAGCGAGGTAAGGCTATTTATAACAGGGAATGCAATCTAAGGGTTACTACCTTTAACAAGGAAAGAAGGAAAGAAAACATGAAAATTCTGTTTTTCAGGATTTTTTAAATTCACGGCTGGCAACCTCAGTATATGGGTAAATAAGGCGGAAACATAAACTAAAAAGGCATTGTATAAAAATTATTTCCGATTCCTAACGTTCTACGACGGCTTAATTGTCTCAGATGCGACTTCATGGAATTCTCTATATTTGTAAATGAAGTAACTTCGTTATTCCATATAAATTTTATTTAAGACGACCCGAGTTTCAACGTGGCCTTTAAGACATAAGATCATCATCACCAGATGATGATCTTATGTCTTAAATAAAATTTATGTAGAATAAAAAAGTTACATAATTCACAATCTACGACGGATCAGCCGAGAAGGGATCGATGAGAGAAGCAAGCGAGTTTTCTCATCGTAAAGCACATAAACGGAACGAATATTCGTCAATGCGGTACCACACATTGAGAAGTAGTTGAAATAGCATATTGCTAATAATATTATATTTCCTCAAACGGAAATACCTGTTTGATGAGGTCTACTTATTTAGACACTACCTTTTCCAACTTTTCCCACATTTTTTCGTGATTCAGTTTGCAGATTTTTGGGCAAAAAATGATGCTTCCACATTATACAGCGTCATTCTATTCGTTCAGCTGTCCCACCAAAATGAGATACATTACCTCGGCGTCGGTCAGATTACTTGGTCCTCGAAAAACACTCCATGGGAGCATTTTTTTAAGTAAGCGTGGCTCGCGACGGGCCCGTCAAGATTATGCAGTTAGCCCAACTGCTACAAACATCGTTGCTCATCTGCTACCCGGTTAAAATGAAAATTCATGAGACGGCGGGATGGTGTGTGAATTTTAATATTAGCTCGAGGATCAACTAGGGGACGAAGCGGAAGGCGTGAAGGAAAAATATACTCACTGATGCCCGTTTACCTCACTTCATGAATTTTCATTTTTCGCGTTGTCCCGTGGATTCTTTTGGTGGAGTGCCTAACCGAGGAGAGTCGTTTACGGCGTTTACAAAACGTTAACGGCCATCGCGCCGCGCCCGCCTGCCCGGAATGAGTGGAAAAGCGAGGAGGAATAGGCTAAATGAATTTTAAAATCTTTCGACGCGGTGGTCGCTGGGCTCTGGTGGCGGGGGAGTTGATGTTTTTAAAAGGGACGTGGAATGGAGAAGAGAAAGACATGATAAAAGGGGTCTCGTCTCGATATTCACTCCTTGATTTATTTACACTGAGAGACGGACCAATATTTGTGCACGCCATGCCGCATCATACGGCGAACTGCAAAGCTTTCCTTTCAATGTGTTGAAGCTAGTACAGATCGGAAAACATCAACGCACTTGAGAGCACACGAACGGTGATAAATGGAACGATGTTCGATAACTTGCCAAGCGGTAGAATATAATAGGTGCACAGTAGTGCACGGCCGACTTATTTATTAAATTTTTTTTTCGCTCGGATTACATGCTTAAAAGGGGAAAACTTGAAACTCAAAGTACCTACTCATTAACTTTACATTATACATTTCTACGATGGCTTAACTGTTTAATCTACTCATGAACACTAATCGTGGTGGCGACCATCGTAATTTTTATTTCATTTCAAATACACTTCAGCGCACATCAATCTGCCTCCGACTTGCTCCCGTGAAGTGCCCTCCCTGCCTGTTGCCCATGATGTGAAACGAAAGGAAGGAAATTGCGCCGTTGTATTGCGAAGCGAGCTGCTTACTTGATAAAACTGATATCGGCATTTATAAATTTAATGCACTGACAAAGGATCCATAATAATAATATCTATCACACCAGAGAGTCTTAAAAGAAAATACTTGTAATTCCCAGTAGGGTGTTCCGACGTTGTGTCGAAAGCGTTGAAAATCAAGAGACTGGTGATCACACGAAGTTTACCCTTGATCATTTTCTGGGCGCCATAAGAAGAGACAATATGAGGATTTATATAGGGATTTAAGGGTGGATCACGTATTGCAGGGAAAGCAGAATGATGCCGGGAAATTGGGACGTAGGAATAAGTGTTGTACAAACACCTGACAATCAGCCGGTAGAATACTCAAATAGGAGTTTGATATGTGCATGCGTGATCTTTTTTCTGTGGAACAGGAATAAAGCTGGCCTTTCATAGACTTTCATAGACTTTCATTTCATTGGATTAAACTGAACTTTGGCATCCTGGACGAATTTCGAATATACCAATCTGAATTGGAAGCTAGATCATTGCATTAAACTCAAGTTTTCTTATATAAATTCGAGGGAGGAAAGCAGCGAAATTCTACGCAACTTTCAAACCCACTAACATCATCGGAAAAAAATAGATAGCGATTAGACAAGAGATTTTCACTTCGGTTTATCGCTAGCAAACGATTCGGGTAACCGCAATGACGACTGCGTTTTCTTTTTTGTTCCTCCTCTTTCCGCGCAGAATCCTTTGCGGGTTTCCGACGCGACGCAATCATGACGCGAGTGCCGGAGGGGGCGGGGGGGGGGGGGTGGAATTCTAGGCGGCGTCGTCAGCGAGTGCGAATCAATGAGCATGCCGGGCAGAGAAATGTGCCTCTCATGTAAATTTCCTCGCCGGCCAACGGACGGCGTCCGCAGTGACCCAATCTCACGTTTTTAGAGGGCCCGGGAATAACGCAGCACACGTACTACACAGAGCTTCGCGCGACTAATTCGCACGGGGAAAATCGTATAGGCGGCTCGCCGATATCGCGGAGGCAGAGTGGACGGCCTATAAATTTCAATTTCGAGCGAAATGGGACTGCTTTCCGGTCGGACAAAGAGGGTCAACCTCGTAGATTTGCACTGATCCCTTTGCAAACCGCGGAGTTAACGCTGCTCCGGGAAAGCGCCACGAGAGTGGAATCGGTGCGAGTGAAAATCGCTGTGTGAACTGGAATGGGAGTTACAGAGGTTTCGATAAGTAAGACAATTGAAACAAAAACCAATCTTGAAACATCGTGTTTCGAGAAAAAAAGGTTCAACGGTGAGCATTATTTTATATTCTTTCAGTTGCTTCTCCTAATTTGAAAGAGTTTTTGCCCTCCGCAATCGGCTGTGGTTGAGAACTTGTGGTCAAGAAATAATTTTCGGAGTCGCTGACACCTCTTCCACAACACTAATTCGTTACATTTACAATTATTTATTTATTTGAGACATTGATACCAAGAATTTTCGATCGCCCTTTTTTGGGGAAGTCCTTTTCAGAGGATAATTTGTGAAAAATAAAAACTAAAAAACCAACACTCCGAGTATTGAACTATGCCAAGAGATTGCTACGAACAAACCCAATTTCCGTGGACCCTGCCATACATCTGTAATAGAGGGTTCATGGAAGATGGGATATACTATATCGTAGAAAATAAAACCAGTAGAGGGAAGAATCCTATGAAGGACACATTGTGTTAATTACCCACATCAATTACAAATAAGACACGCGAGGCAAAGGAGATCATCAAGATTCAGGAGGACATTGCATTTATTAAGGAATAAAGTTGGCAGTTCTTGAATGGTTTCTTGTTTACTAGTAGCAGACTTGAGGACAATAGTAAAAGGCAGAGATTTTTCACGTGATTTACAAAAACCTTCTCATGCGATTCCCGCCCGTTCGAAAAGAACCACAGAACCCTCGGCCTAATCATACTCGCCCTGATACTGATGATTGGATTGTTTGACGCGTACACAGTTTAAACATTTTGCATGATTGGTGTCCTTACGAGCACAAAACTGAGGCGTAAACGTATTTACAGAGATGAAACAAACGGGCAGCAAAGCTTGATTGCAAACTTAGTGTCCACGGATAGTAGCAGAATGGTATATGTAGTGTGGGGTGCGTGACGATTCGGTTCCAGGTGGCCGAGGAAGGGCCGCAGTGAAACGCGGTCTGTCCAACCGTCACCGTCAAATGATTGTGAATGTGTTTCGTCCATTCGGCCACCACCGACTCGTTTCGCCGAACTCCTGATTTGCGATGCAATGGGCGGATTGTCTTTGGAGTGTCGGCGCGGTTTGAACCTTCTCCTCTGCCCCCAACTCCCTCGTAATAGAGTCGCAATTCGGCGGATGGACAATACGACTAAGGTGCTCAATTAATGAACGACAATATCTTGGCATTATTCATAGCAGTTAGTGTCGTAAATGTCGGAAATTTATTACCTGAAGCATACAAATACAATTACCAGTGGGATCGAGTAATTATTATTAATGATTAATTCTAATAATAATTAATTCTAGAACCGAGCTATTATTACTCCAAACAGTAGATAGTTGTAATGGAATGAAGCGTTCATGATAGGTAATAATATTAAGAGTGATTAATTAGTAAGCTATCGTTGATATTATTCCGAAAAATCAGATTAGCATGCTATGTTATTCACTAAAAATATACTTAAAAATATGCAATTGAAAGTATGAAAAAGTAAACTATTATGTTTCCTACTTTTTCTTTACCAACCTAATTAAAATTAGTATATCTGGATTGCATCAATGAGAGTCAACATTATTGTTAAGAGAACCCAATTTCATCGTTACTAATGCGCCACGCGGGTAGATATTTTCGGTGCAAGAAAAACCTAAACGTGGTCGCAGGAAAAAAAGCTGCGGCATAAGGCAATATTTCCCACACGCCTCCCAATCCACGGAGGAAAAGTTCACTCAACCTTGGACAGCGGATCCACCGTTTTTTTCCGCACTGTTCTCTTACGACAGCATTGGGTCTCTCCGCGGTTTGAGTTTTGCGAACCGAATTGGCACGCACCACGGGCCACACGTGCCCTCCCTCCCTCCCACCTCCACCTCCCCGCCCCGCCCCCCGTCCCCCCCCGTCCCCTCCCACCCTCGTGGAGGTCACGCCACCGCTCCTGCTCCCCGCATTCATTGGAACCGAAGTCGTGGGAAGAGGCGGAAAGGGTTATTTCGCGGGAGAGGGAGTCAGGCGGAGGGTGCAGAGGATGAGAGAGAGAGAGAGAGGGAGTGGAATGGGAAAATAGAGAGAGAAGATGATGAACGCGGCGAGCGAAGCGGATCGCCGCGATTGCAGACCGACGGGTGGCAGGGGGTTGAGTTACCCCTCCTTCATGTTTCATTTTTTTCTTATTTCGGCGAGCAGGAGGAAGAAGAGGAATAGCACGCGGAGGTCTCGACAAATCCACCGTCCGAATCGGTCCGCTGCGCTGCCTCCTCCTTGGATGTAGGCGCGCGAATGCTTCCTCTAAGAGGGGTCCTTTTTTTTCCTTTATTCCGAGTCGGAGAACTCCTTCGCCGAGAATGCTCCCGGCCATCGAGACGTGCGGACGGGAACGCCGATTGGAAAACGTTCACTAATACTTCAGATGTCCTTCCTCATGAAGACATGCAAAGCGCCGAATAATAGCGCTTATTAGAGATATAATTATACAGTATCAATGGATTGAAGTAGATCCTCAAACGACTCAGTTTCCGTTCATCTTATTTTAGTCCCCTTTCTACTACATACATGTAATATGAAATTAATGGAAAACAAGGGTTTTCTATGCTGACTAAACTTTACTCGCCAAAATATACGGTTTTTTATGCACAGCAATAATTATAGTAAAACATGCCTATTCGACACTATTTCAATGGCTAAATTTAAATTCTTCACATCTAAGAAGATATTCATGTATTTATATATTTGTTTCATGTGTATTTATGTATTTATATAGTCTTCCATAGCATTTTCCAACGAGTTGCCCTGAATTGCTATGCACCATCGATGAATCACAAGAAGAATGACTGCACTCCGTAGCTGTGACTAGGATACTCACACCACAGAGGTTATCTCAAGTATTAACGCGGACCTTTACGCCTTGCCACAGCTTTAATGCTTACAACGATGAAACGCTATACACTGCAGGCTAGAAGCTTCGTGTGCATCAGCTCGGTAAGTTCTACTCTCCTAACAGTTTTATTGCGTCGTAATACTGTAGTAGTTTCGGCCGCCACATTTACAGGGTAATGAACGAGGCCCTAAATAGGTTAAGTGATGACTGCAATAGTGAATCCTCCACCCACATAAGACTAAACTTCGCGAAATTGGAAACATCTGTGGTACCTATTTGGAATGCCAAAGGCATTTCGTGCGGAAGTGGAATGTTGATTGCTGGCGAGGCTTGTACTGCATCTGAGTGATAATTCGCAGTTCTCTTCGGTAATGCGGTAATTTCGGTCCACACACCTTTGAATATTATCCCATGGACTAATTTTGATGCATAATGAATTCATTAATCATGCTAGGCTCCCAAAATTATTCTACATCAGAGCGTTTGTCAATTGTTTTTAAACTTGGGATCTGCTTGCATTGCATTTTCATATTTTCTACCCCCCAAAAAAATCGATGAAGGCGTATTACCTGTGATTTTTTTAAAGGTATAACCCAGGGTCTAATCTTCCCAGTCAGTATTCGTCACTCGAAGCAAAAGTAAGATAACGCAAAAAAGGGAGAATTCGCCGGGACACGTGAATTTCCGAGGCTTATCTGGACCAGTGGAATCAAAATTCATTTCCATTCTTAGCGCAGGAAATAACTTGCTGAATCGTGAGCTAAAAATCATATTCAGCGACGAGTTTCCACGACTAAGTGAAAAAGGTCAGTGTGTGTAACAAACTTACAACATCCTTTGCGGTATTTTTTAAGGGATCAGTTGATCATCGATACGTGTACAAGAAGTCGACTCCACCCGTGCACACGGGCGTGAGTTACTCCGCACAACACAACCTCGACATCCGAATTTTGATTTTCGTCGAGGGTTCCCACTTCTTTCTCCGCCCCCATTCCACCCTTTTCCCGCCTTCGCCTTCCCACCCACCTCCCCCCTCCTTTCACACTCCTGTATGCCTCACTCCTTTTTTCCCAACCAAAGCGATTCTCGCCGCCAAACTGGAGGTCGTTACTTACCGCTACGTCGAACCGACCGACCGACCGACCGTTTTCCAACTCGATTTTGTTTCTCTTTTTCCGCCTCCCTCTCGCCTCGTAAATTGGCGCTCCCCAAAAAGCAAGCTCGAAATAATAGTAATTCTTTCAATTTTCCCCGACTTTTCTCGGCTCTGCGCGCTACAAAGAGTAAACACGAATCCACTTCACATCGTTGCACCGTTGAGAGAGTAGGTTGATGTTTTATCGCCAGTTACAGCAACTCCCGCCGCACCCCTCGAGATTACTTTATTGCACTCTCGGATCTCTCCCTTTCTCGTTCTCACTGCAACTGAGATTGAGCTCCAAACGTGACACCGAACACACGTTTGGGAAAGTTATTGCGCTGGAAAGTATCACGACCGGTTTGCCTCCTCTTTAAAATCGTCCGCCAACTCGCCGATGGTTCCATCGACCGCGATAGTAGAACAAAGTAACACTCCTGTATATTTTTTACTCTCTCTCTTAGTTGCTTAATGACTCTGGAGAAAAGATAAGAGGGGAGAATGGACTAACTTCAAATCACCAGAAAACCACTGAAAAGGTTAATTCATGTTTATACTTCGACTTCCCGCGGTACGATCACAGTATTGATCAAACCATTTGAAACCATCTTCATTGGTGCCCAATAAACTACTAATGTATAGAGCATGAATGTACTATTTTATTTTTAGGGTTTTTTCTATGACGTAATCAACCAAAGCAATTTAAGGGAAAAAGGAATCTTCAGCGACGTCACGCTAAGTCACGCAGCGATGAATAATCTAACAAAATATAAAAAATAAAGAGTAATTGCAAAATAGGTCATGAAATCAGTGCTTCAACATGTGGATGTTGTATTTATTCCTAAAGACTTCATTGTTAACATTGGAAAATAATTTATATCGAGATCAATATTTTCATATATAATTGTTTCCATGGAAATACAAGAAAAATTATTTTCGCTACAAGCATAGGTATATTTTGCTTTATATATCGTTTCAATATGTAAAAACCTTTTCAAAGCAAATTATCAAGGGACATACAGTCTTAACGGACAACCGACGAAATATTTGAGAAAGTTTCGTACGTGTGCAATATGAATTCAGAATCAACGCGTGATGCAAGAATATTTATCACAAAAAAGCCGAGCTCTGCTTATCCAATGGGCGCGTGGCAGACGGACGTGAACCATCCCCCTCCTTTTGCAGTGAATTCAGGGCAGCAGTCTCCTGCCTGCATGCATGTATGCATAACCCTCTCTGCCGCCGCGGGCGTGGAGCTGAGCCGCCCATCAATGGATAGAGTCGAGGCCTCTTGAAGAGGGGGAACGGGCCGTTGACCGCGATATGGCGAGTGGGGGACTTGAAAAGGGAAAGAGAGGAACCCTAGTAGTTCCCTGAGAAGTGCGTCGTTCCTCTCTCCGCACTTATCACTCGTGTCAAAAAGGGTCTCGCTCCAAAACCCTGACCACGCTCAAACCCGCCGGCAGCACCCGGTATTTTTTTTCCTACTATACCCGCTCTCTTCCCCTCCTCCGCTGACTGCTGTGAAAACATCCGTCTCTCTCCTTGTGTCTGACAAAGTGACCGCCCTGGTATAATAATGAATGCTCTTTGGACCGAAAGCAGTCGCCAACTGTTGACGCCCTCCCACCACGAAGTCCATCACCCAACCCTTGGAGTACCACGAAAAAAGCGAGCACTCTTTGAAATCTCTCCCGATTTTACGCTCACGAGGTAAAAACATTCATCCTGAGTTAGCTCTCGCAAAGGCTTAATGGAAAATTTTTACGACACAGTGGCTTTCTGGAAAAAATAATGAAAGGGAAAATGATCTGAGAGAACACTGAGGAAGACAAATAATGGAAAAGAAGCGAAGTGTAAATAACGTCAGAATGAAAATTATGGGGGAAAGAAACGGTAGGCTGATAGGACAGTGGAGTGTTGAGTTTCGATTTAGAAAAACCAATATTCGGATTCATACTGCTAGTGGTGATGACTTAAAGTGAAGTCGTTTCTTTCAAATGTTTTATTTGAGGTAAGCGTCCAATGGTAGGCAAATCAAAAGTAAAGAAATTAAGGCTACAGGCTTGGAATATTCGCTTCAGGAATTATTGAGAGTTTCCAAACAAATTTCACATGGGAACGTTTATAATTGGTCAGGATTTACACCAATTCAGGCAAATGATGGTGTAATCGAGGGGAGATGGTAGAAGGTGACCCACAAGTCATCAAAACTTCATTCAAGTTATTTTGTGTGACAAGCACTATTGAATAGAAATTTAATTTACCACATTTAAATACTCTTTCCCGTTCAAAAAATCATAGGGAGAATTGCAGTTACGACTGATTACCTTTACTAAAAACTTAACCTAAATCTCACTTGGCCTTGTATATAGTTCTTCCGGGATCTTTAAACGCAATAGATTTCATTTTAACGTAAGTTTGCGACTAAAAAAGCGTAATAATAAGTTAATCCTATTTCACGTAGGAATAGGAGGAGGTGAAGGCATACATTTTCAAAAGAATACGACGCTTAGTTTTACACACAGGAGAGAGAATCTCGCCACGTAAATGTTTAATAAGACGGCTGAAATTGCAATATACCCTCCAATCTAACCCAATCTATAATTTTCGATGACTGGAGACAACCATCTGTAAAATGTGGCTTGGCAAAGGTGATAGCATGTTTATTTCTAAATGCTGAAAGACTCCACACACCACAATGTCGTACATAAATGCAAGTTATTAGGAATGAAAATAATTTATTTTTAATATTTGATTATCTTCCTTGATAATTTGAATTCTGGTGCCGTAATTACGTACCACCCAACATTTATTGCCCATTGAGTTACCGATGGGTAATCGAATGATCGTTATCGAGATCTTGGATCAATGTCACGAAGCGAGATAATCGATTGTTCCATTATAGCGATTACGGTCGAGCTCGTTGAGGTGCGAATCATTATTCACCATTATGCACACAGCGAGCGGTGCTCTTCCCATTTCGCTCCAGTCGCTGTTTCTCTCGCTGTGGAAAGGAAATCACTCTAAGGCAGGCACATCGATTGCGATTAGATACGGCGCGTGAACGACGCTGATTGTATACTCCATTAATCCCTCGCCAGACGGACGTTTTCGACGGATGACTGGAGCACATTGGTAGTAAGGACCATTCTCGCGCTTCTCACGCGGAAAGAAACTGAATTCCTAGGTACTTGATCATGTTAAAACATCAAAATTTTACGCGCATAATAGGATTAATAGAAGGAATTTGCAAACGAATGATCGGAATATTCTACGGTGCGTGCTCAACAACTATGATTATTTGAAAAATATTTCAACAGCCTACGGGGTTCGCACAAGTTAAACTCTATACTCATAATCAAACCGAGCACCGGGTTGAAGGCTATAGAGGGTGATAATTAGTAAAAACAGCGTGAGAACTTTGGTAATTGGGAATATAAATTTATATTTATGTATCAAAGATGTACTTACTTCTGAAATCACAAGAAGCTAGTCATGAGAAAATAATGGCGGTCATTCACTCGGAATACATTTCAAATGCTAACTATGAGGCATTCAAAAGTTATATGAAATGAGCCCCTGCAGTGTGTATGTATTAGGTAGATAAAATATAAAAAACTAATCAAAGTCAAGTAAATCGATTAATGGCACACCAGGACAAGGGAATTAGTTATATATGTCCTAGGCTCAAGCAGAAAAAAATTATACCCTTCTTTCACCTCTGCCGATGACATATTTTGATCACTGTGATAACGACTCAAGGGCGTCGAAAGACTATACACGTGGCAGTTTCAACATGAATGTTGTCCTCTTTTTTTGACATTTTGAGCAAGAGGTCCCATCAGTAGAGCTGGTAATTGTCTGAACTCAACCGGTAATCGCCGGAGAACCACCAACTTTGCCGGTTCAAATGAGAGGAATGCTGATAAGTTAATGCAACGCCTTTTTAGGTCCACAGTTTCTTATCTGCTAATATGGCACGGGGAGGGGGCTTCATTCTGCTCGAATTCGTTAAAAAGGGCTCGTGTCCCTGAGAAAATTCCAAAGCTTGAGAACCACTATATTTTCAACAACACTAAGCCGAGGGACAAACACAATCCCTTGACGGACTCGTCGGAGATAAGATTTAGGAAGTCCACTTACGAAGGCACTGCTTTTGAATCTTTGTCGAGTGCAGGTAGTAGGGTGAGTCTCGTGCGACGCCTTTTATAAAAGAAGGGAGGAGGAGGAATGGAATGTCTCTCTTCTCGGACTTCCTTTTCATCCGCCGCTTCCTCACACCAATTCTCCCTCCTTCCCTCCCTTCACCCCATCCCCCGTACGTATACAAGCCAGGGAAAAAGGACGACGCCATCCCCCTCCCTCATCCCCCACATATACAACACACACTCTCGGAGTAGTCCTCCCTCTGGGCAAAGATGTGGAGGAGGAAGCCATCTTTCCACGCAGTCCTGGGCGTGAGGGTCCCTTCCGAGAAAGCAGAGTGACAATGTCCGACTCCCCCCCCCCCTCCACTCCACCCCTCACACAATTGCTTCCTCCTCCTCCTATCCATTCCCTTAATACGCCGGGGGACCCTTTCCCACGAGCCTCTCTTTCCTCCCCTTCCCCATCCCCGGTCCTTTCCCCGAGGGTAACTGCCACTCGCCGCCGCTCGGGGCAGCTGGCCGGTGGAAAACTCCCTCTCTCTCTTGCTTCCCAAGTCCGCTCTCCCTTCATCCACAGAACACACATTCATCCGCGGATGAACTAGATATCCGGAAACTATACTCGGATATTGGTTTTCACACAATACGACTCGTGGCCACCGACGCCCGCCCACAGTAAAAGAAGGATAAATCTATGCACCCAAAGCCGACTAAAAGTCTTTTTACCTTCTCCCCAGATTCGCTAATAATTTTCGAATGCTATGAATAGAGACTTGGCCACATCAGGGTTGAGTTATCGAACTGTTAAAATAACATCTTTAGAAGTCGGACGGAACGAAAAGTATCCTAGGAAGATGAAGTAACGTCCCCCGGGCTCGTGATGAAAAAGTAGTCATAATTCCTCTTACTATTTCGCAAACATTGACTTCAACTCAAAATATTCACATGAATAGGTACTAAGCCGAATTTTGCCTTATGACAGCCCCCATCCTTTCTCAATGAATTTTCGACAGTTGAGTTCCCACTGGGTGCGTAAATAGTCCACCAAGCATTACGCTCTTAATTAGCCCAAAAGTATTTTCGAGAATCAGGAGATTCCTGATGCCTATAATCTTTACACATGATATCAGTTCGTAACATCGAAAAAAATGACCTGAAGTTTGAAGAACATTATCACACAACATTTTAAAGCTTGGTACTACATATGTCGTTTAGTTTTGTAGCTGGCGTTATCTATGATATAAATTAAAGCTTTCGTGACAATACGACGAAAAAAGTAGAACAAGTATAAAAGCTTCATTCCGACTAAATGGATTTTGAGCTGTGACAAATACTTTTCGCAACTTCCTTTTGAATTTGGCAATGTATTTTATTTCAATTCCTCGTACTGTATCCACTCACTACAATGGACTTATTAACGGTATCATGACACAATATGAAGCTGGAAAGAATATTTCTATTGGAATTTTAAAAATAGTCACTTTCATAACAATGTAACTACGCGGAGGGGTATTGAATTCACTTTAATTGCAGAGAAACGAGAATCAATGAACCATTACAGTGTTTACGCCCATTTCAAAGTCCCAGGGAAGTCCCTGGCCACTATTCTCACAAGAAAGAGTCACAGCTACTGGAAAGAAGGAAATTACGAATGTGAAAGGATAGATAAAAAGTATCTATCCTCTGAGGGATGAGGGATAACACAAGAGGGAATTAGAGGGATTTACCGTGCAAAATGTGTCTGTTGAAAATTCAACACAGCCTTCACTCGAATAGGCAAACTTTTTCAAAACAGTGACTGCGTGTGCATTCAGATAAGCGGCTGAAACTTGAGAGTAAATCCCATTTCGGCATTCGAGCGTAAAAAGCTGCTCAGTAAGCTTCTCTCTGACCACGAACGATAGGACTCCTACAAGCTATTAATCGCGGAGTTAGAGCTGAATTCCACAATATTTTTCTTTGGTGCTTCTGCTTTCCTCTGATGGACACAATAAATGAGCACCGTGAGCCCGGAGACGATTATGAAAGGGGATTAGTAATAGCGACGCGGCAGAAAATATTATCTCTGGAAAAGCAGACGTTGATTCGTTCATTTACGTTTTCAATACTTAACAATCAATTGAAAGTAGCTTATAATTCACTCCACTGCACTTCTTCGTAGCAACGCATTGAATAAATAAAAATCATCAGTGGGTACGTGCCTCCAGGATTCTAAGGGCTGATGATTTTTTTAAATAAAGCCCCGGTTTATAAATTAGCCCTTCTCCTTCAGCGAAATATGTAATTAAATAATATAATGAATATTAATGTTCCATGTCTTAAATAATAATGGTCATAATAATAGAAAAATCGAAGAAAGTAGTAGATACTGGGGAGAAGTTTCGGGGCGAGCTAACTCCTGAAACTTTTTCGGCTTGTAAAAGATAAATGAGAGGCATTAAACGTGCAACAACTCAGAGAAAACAGATGCACAGGTAGTACCAACAATTTGAATTGCTCAATTTTTGATTCAACCTTCCAGCTATATGAATAATAGAATCTTATAGTCAATATACTCATCATCCTGATGTTGGCTGCTCGCCATGTATAATTGAACTTCTTACTTAAGAAAATAGGTGAAGTTTTATATCGTCCACTGATATTCATAAGATAATATCAGATCGACTTAAAAAAATGTGTTTCATTTCAGAGCCAAGTACTGCTACACCCCTGTTCTCTCCTAATGCCCTAAGTACAAAAAACGAAAAATAAACCTTAGAATTCCAGTCTTATGACATTATTCTGCACATACAAAGATTTTAACTCTTTTCTACAAATGCACAAAACTTTGCCACAAATTAATAACCGAGATGTATAATGCATTCTCTAAAAAAATCAATGAGGTATGTTCTCTGGATGCGCCGCTATTTTTTGTGTGAAAAGTACAAATCCACAGAATAACCGGAGCTCATCTGGTCCATACCACCATGAAAAGGTGCGAGACTGAAGGTGATTATGTAGAAATGCATCTTTGAGACTATCAGAAGTTATTTCCACTGGAGAATAAAGCCGAGACGAGCAACATTTGAAGATCTTCTCTCGCTCAATAGTATTCTCGGCAGATCAGATTTCAAAGAGGAAGTAAGGGAAGCAAGATCCAGAGGAGAAACGAGAAGTGCCGAAGGATAGGCTATCGATTGTCGAAAAAATAAACACTTCGATGAGAGCGAATGAAAAAAAGGCATCACACACAACCCTCTCTCTCTCTCTCTCTTTGTTATCGGACGAAAGCCACGTCAACGTGACGCAGTTTCCCTCTCTGTTTCGCCTTTCGTCGGATTTCCGCCGAGTGGCCGTGGATTTGAGTAAACAGCGGCGTCGACTGACTGCGCGAGTGATTCCATCATTCGCCCTTCCCACCCGGCAGAAAAAAAATCTTCGCAAATCTTTCACTCTCATATCCATCCATCTGAATCCCTAAAACAGTGATTTATTTAATCTTCTTTCACAATAAACCAGAAGCTTCAATCCTCAGTTACACCTCTGTCATAGTTCTTAGGTTGTCAGTGACGTTGTCAGAGCCAGACCTCAGGTTATCAGCGAGGACGGTAATATTGTGACATCAAAATGTACTCTGTTGCTGTTGCTGTTGACATAGTCCATGAAATCATTTCGGAAGGATTCAGATGCCTCACTCAACATCTCTGCGTCTCTAATTTCTTCAGTTCTTATCTTGCTATGAAAAAAGACTTAGGAGGGCATTTAACGCAAGAGGATATCTACAATTCAATACACTTGCCTGTCTTAGCTAACAGAAATCGACATGCACCCTGGTTCTTACGATCATGGTTTTCCCGAGCACCATCTTATCTTTTTCCCACTTCACTAGCCAAAATCACCACCACTCATTTGGAGAGCAATTAATGACTTGTCACAATTCGTCTAATTAGTCATGAGGAACAATAATTCCAGTTTTAATCATCTTATATTAAGCATTTAATGAGTTTAACATCTGCTACGAACGAGGTTCAAAATTGCAAGCTGGATCATTTCAGCCAAAGTCACCTAGTAAGTTTCAGTTAATTCTGTATTTCGGCCAGATAAAAGAAACTCAATATTCGCTTACAAAACGACTGCGAAAGGAGCTGGGGCACATGTGGCCTACCCCTTCTCGAATCGCAAGTTTCATCGGCCATTTCATTGGCTGTTGCACACCTGAAGTCTTTTTCGGAGAAGAATGACAATCATCAACCCCTCGAGATTGGTCTGTGAGTCGTTACAAAGAGAGCGCTCCGAAACTAAACTGTGGAGTGGCTGCTTGTCACCCCTCGTGAGCATCGGCCGACTCACTACCCGGCCGTCAGGGCTGTGTAATTACTGCGCCGTAAATTTACCACCGCTGCCGCGCGAACACCGCACCGATGTGGAGCAAGGGTAGGGGGAAGAGAGGAGAGGGTAGGTAGCGGGGGAAGGGGTAAAAGGAGGGGGGAGGGTGGAACTTACCCCTCGCTCCTAAAGTCCCTTCCCTCCTTCACTTGCGATTCCTTCTCCTTCGGCTTTAAGGCTCACTTCGTTGCATTCGTCCCTTTAAAAAGAGATGCGAGCCACTCGACCAAGAAATCGGAAAGAAAGAAGACCGTTCCAGGGAGTGAACGGTCATTTCCGAGGTATCCCTATTCGATGAAAGGAGAAATGGACTAAATCTAGCTAATAACTATCGTCAAGTACGTGGTGCCAAGGCTACAATAATGGACTCCTAAAATCAATGCCGAAAATAGATTAACAATCAGAGGTAAAAAGTATTTATATAATGTTTGAAACAAAGAGGAAATGGTTGCCTAAGAATAGTGAGGATTAGGTAAACATGAAAAGGGCATATGAGGATGTATGCCTGATACTACTCTTGTAACTTGTGATGTTACTCTCTAAGGAGTTACAAGTGCAACCAATGTTGTTATCATCAATGTGCAATAGCAGCTAGGAGGGCTTAAATGGAAGTGAAAGAAAATCCTCTACATTTTTACATTCTCAGACCCCTTTTTTCCTTCACTTACACTGCCACAATTTCTTTCTTAATCTCACGATACCCTGCCTCCCTTCATCCCAGCCAAAAAGACTATTCTCTTTCATCGCCGTCCCAGCTCAACAAACATCCTCGACTCTATCGCGGCCTTCATCATTTCTCCATCTCTCATTATCTGCTATAACCACCTACTCTGCCTCTTCTTCATTTCCTCTAGAAGTTCCTTCTCATCACTCACCATGATAAGTACTTCTTCATTTGTCTTCCATTCTATCCACTGCATCTTCTCCATCCTCGTCCATATCCACTACAAAAATTTAAGTAGTAGAGGAAACACAAATATATGCTGTGGCTCAGGACAAACGTAATTAAGCTTGTTTTGACATTGTCAAACCAGAATGCGATCGAGTTAACAGGGATTATTCCGGACATGGCAAAGGTTTGTCGGAGGATCTAGATAATGAGCATCAACCGTTGATCTACCGAACTCGGCGAGAGGCGATGGAGAGCGTACACGTTTGGTTCGGGGGCAATGTCGAAGAACACGCTTTTTCCTCGCTAAAGGTCTTGATGCTTCGGGGGAGAACATGTGCGGTCGGCAGTAGTAAGCGTGAGCTCAAAAGATCCCACTGGTACTGCTGGCATCCCTTTGACGGGAAGGGCGAGTAATAAGCCAGGCCACTGCTTTAAAAGGCCTTCAGGGCCGTCGCACGAGGGCGCCGCGTGAGAGAGCCCTTCAAAGTGCGGTGGTTGGAATGTTGTCACAGGACGGAGGACGAACGAGGTTAGGGTAGGGCGAGAGAGAGAGAGGGGGTATAGAAGGAATGGGATGGGGTGTCATTTAATTGAGAAACAAAGGGATACGTAGTACACCGCTCCCCCTGTCCTGCAAAAGGGGATTGAGAGAGTGTGGGGGAGGCCGCACGGGGTTGGGGAAGTAGGGGACAGCCACTTAACTCGATTTCAACCCCGCTTGTTCTTGCCTCACTTGTTCACTCCCTTCCGTTCCCCTTCATCTTTCTCTGCCAGTCCATCCGTCCCGCAAATTTCCTCTCTCGTGCCGAAGCACGGAGCGGTGGCCAAATGCGACCACAGCGCCTCTTCAATTTCACCTATCCTTTGCTCTTTTTTGCTTCCGCCATATTCCGAAATCAAAGCGGCGGGCGCTGGTTTAAATTCACTCCTCTTAAGAAGTGGGGAACGGCTTCATAATCACGTCACGTATTACAATCTCTTCCGACACCTTCCCCCTATTCAACGCGCCACCAAGTTCCCATCCCCTACCCTTAAAATTACCTTGCACCAGCCTCCCTTCATTTTAACTGTCGGGATCGCTTTTAACGAAGAGGCTGACCAAAATCATCCTCCCTATGTGAACGTGACATGGCCTTTATTTTGTATCATCCAATAGATATTCACTTCTCACAAACCGTTCCTTGGATTTTATTTCTGTTAAATGAACTCAATCACAAACTTTCTAGCAGCCTACTCTTAATAAACATCTTCCTGCCAAGAGTTTTTCATTCAAGTATTCTTGTCCACAATTAATTTCATGAGCATGGTTCATGAAAATGAGCAATCATCAAAGTAATAAAGAAAAAAAAGATATTAAAAAAATATTTCAATAAATTTACTACTCTTGCACCAAAGATACCGGTTGATTCAGGAAATTCGTTCTAAATTTTATAGTAACTCCTCTAATAAGTTGCACTTTTTTCCGGTGATGTCCACGAAGTTTATAGTTCCATGCAGGCATGTTTAATGAACCATGACTCGGGTGTGCATGTTGTGTTGTTGTCACCCCATATAAATAGAAAACCTTCCGATCCGCCACTCTGGGAGAATTGGGAGACGGAAAAAGTTTGTAAACTCCATTCAATGAACAGCCATCACCACCCCCGACTCGGAAAACCTTTCTCGAACACTCAATGGTGCTTCCGCTCCTCCCTTCACTCTTCCACGCCCAGAAACGCTCAACCCCCGCCCCACACCAACTCCCATTCTCTTCGACGTGCCATAGCTCACGGACAGTCAATAACCGGTAACCCTTATCAGTGCTGGAGATGCGGAAGTGCCACCGTTTACAGCCTACCGGAAAAAAGATACCTTTTTCCTCGGCGTTGGAAACTTTTCAGTCCGCGCTACCCGAAGGGAAGCGTGAGTGGGTTTTCGTTAGACCAAAAAAAGAAAATACTTTTAAAGGGAAGAGCGTGACCGAGTATGCGAGAGGGCGTGACGAGTTTGCTGCATCCTTCGTATGACGAGCGTCTAGCTAGTTGAGTTGCAATATCGTCTCTCTGTTGTTCCTTGAAGAGGAGGGCGCCTGGGGGCGACACACGGAGAGGGAATACAGAAGAACAAAAGGAAGGCGACGTTGAGCGATGAACCAGGGGGGAAAGGGGCGGGTTAGGGGTATGTGGGCCGAAACCCTAGGGTGTTTCGTAGGGCGTCCAGAGAGAAGGGCCAGAGAGAGGGTCGGTGGGGTCGAGTGTGACGATCCCACGAAAGGGAATGGGGCGGGGGCGGAAGTGAAGTATGGCAGGGGGTCGTCCGAGGACTGAACCATGAGGATGAGGCGCACACGATATCTATCAAACTCCGCCCCTTCGTTCCCGCCAGATTTTCTGGCGTTTGACGTATGACGGCGTAATTTCTCATGTCCCGACCTCATACAATAATGATCGTCTTCTTTCATTGGGGTCATTCATGGCACGCCACTCAACAGGGTTGTTTGCTCTCATCCTCAGAGAAGAGAATATCAACGGCAAAATTCATTCCGAACGATAGCAAGGTTAGAAAAATGTTTTTGCAAAATTCGTTCTTACGCCAAGCGGTTGAAATTCAAGAAATACTTCCATGACATCGACCATAGAATTACTTTGGCCCGGTTTCATAATGTCTGATTAAGGTTAACCAAAAGAGAAGATGGTATAACGTCGCTAACATGACGTTAACTGGCGGCTGTGGTTTTATATACGTAATTTTAATCATAATTAGATATCTTTATGATAATTATCACTCGTCACAGTATTTTTGCCTGGTCCTGTCCGCGGACTTTGCAGATCAATGACATAGTATAGGGTAAAATTCACAAAATATTGAACATCTTTTAAACATTGAGGAATCATAAGTGATTAAATGGTAGAATAAGGGGATAAGGAAAACTAATTAGAGAATTCCGTTGGTAATAAAGAGGTTATTGACTAAAATATCTCGTAGGAGGATTGTGGGGGGGATGATAAGAGAGGCGGATGAGAAGGAAGTGACCGAGGAAAGGGGAAATAAGTTTATAGAAATAATTTAATCTTAGATAGACATTTGGATTTGAGTCAAAATTATGATAAACTTTGCTGGTTCTACAATTAGTTAATAGATCATCTGCTGTCGATTATCATATTCCAGCTATTTTTACTTATGTTGAAACAATTCTGAAGCTGCTAATATTGCAGCGGAACGAAGTTCATTTACCATTACTATTTTTCACACCAAATAGTCTATCAAAGTACATGAAAAACATATGGAGTCGCAAGGGAGGTGATCTGCTTCCTAATTAGTGCTATATAAAATATGCGGGAAAGGTCTTTGTTTTTCAAATTAATTACGCTGAGGAGGAGTAGTGAAGGGAGCAGGAGTAAAAACTCGCTGGGTAGGCTTTTGAAGTGAGTAATAATTTCGGTTTGCTCAAGAGCGTCCATTTTGAGACACTTGGAACTAGAGAACCTTTAGAAAAAAATTAAGTTTGGATCTTAAATGAAGAGAAGCCAAGAAAAACAGTTTATTCAAACAACAATGCTACACATTTTATAAAATCTATTGAACGTCGTATTTTCCTACATAGTAATCCCAATTCCCCACCAGTTGAGTTCCCCTTGGCTTAAGAAAAACGGCGGGCTGCACATGAGGAGTGATCCGCCGGAGGTCTCGGACAAGAACGTCGCATTCCTTTCTTTCTCCTCCCTTTCTCCTGGACGGCCCTTATTGATTGATTATAGATTCTCTCCCCCTCACTCTCTCTCTCTCACCATCCCGAACCTCCACGTCCTTATCTCTCCTTCCCTTCCCCTCATTCTTCCCCTCTCTTCTCTTCCAACCCCCTCTCCACCCAACCTCCCCAACGCCTCTTTTTCGGATATGGAGTTTCCTTTGGCGAGCCAGACAGTGTTACTACCGCCCCCTCTCCTTCCATTAATTGATTCCTTCCTCTTCCGCCCCTCCCCAGATCCACTTCCCCTCGACGCCACCCGTCGCCTTGGTTCGGGACTCGACTGTCGACTGCGAAGATTCGTGTAGTTAAAAATAATTGCGAGTCCTCGACGCGACATCCTTTTCCGAGCCAAGGTACCCGCGATGAATTCGCTTTCCCCATTTCATCTAATGATAAAAGTCGTTCAAGCGTCACAGACATTCTGATGAATCTTGGAAAACCTTTGCTCTGCGAGAGCTTTTAAAGTTTTAGATGCATGCCTCATTTGCTGACTTTATGCTATCTTCGTTTACATCACGATTTGGCGACTTCGCGTTTCATCTATGCCTAAGAGCAAAAATAGTAGGTTTCAAGTGTTTATTTATTTGTCGCTCTTTTGCGCAACACTCTCCTCATCGTTACTGCCGATTTCCGCCCCACTTTAACAGCTACCAAACAATCCCTAGTCAATTCCATCTGAAATGGCAAAGTTAACGAAAATTAACGAGGTGTACACACAATCACGCAAGATACATGTATGTACTGCATGCTTCCATCCGCTGAAACGTCAATCTGCACCTTTTATTATCATTATATTTTAAACCAAGGTAAGGGTAATTGTTGGTAATAAATATCAAATTAAGTCACCGAATTTCGTTGCAATGGCCAATATCACAATTCTATCTGCAAAAGCATCTGTAGCATATTTCTGAATGGTGCCATATGATCAATGAGCATCGCATGACGCTCTGCAATTACACGTGTCAGCGAGGACAATAAAATCACTTGGATCACTTGACTGCAAATCGAACGAAAAAATAAGCAGTGAACTCCTCCAAGAAAAGCCATCTAGCGGGCGTGTTTCTTTCATCGCGACGATGTGGGAGTCCCCATGAAGCATTTCGCAAAATTCCTCCTGAATCACCCCCAGCCAGACGTCTCGTCGCGGGGAAACTACACAGCGTCTCGTCATTGGGGAACTTTTCTTTTGACAGCTCCGAGACTCAATATTGGCTCAATTAATGTTAGGCTCTGTAATGGAATTGCACATTAACGAGATCTCTTCGCATCCTCACTGCGAAGTGATGAGTAAGGCTTGACACTAGCGCTTAAATTGTTGTCACTGAAGAATATTCTTACTGTTCTTAGCAATGACCGGATATGATTCTCCCAAAAGAATAATGTCTGCATTAATAACCTTTTTGCATGAATAGTAGTTTTGGTAGTCATTCATCAATTGTAGGTAATATTCAAAATAACTTGGTAGATTTTCAAGACAAAGTTTAACTATTTCGTTGACTTCGAATAGTACCACATATAATACAATGGTTTGCCTATTTGTCCTAGATGATACGAACTTGAAGTAAAATAAGGAGGACGACAGAATATTCCAGGACTAACGCGCTGGCCAGGAAAAGTCGCAGGTTTGAAGCACACCTCTGGTAAGGATGCTTTGGTTTTCCTAGGATTAAGACCTAAGGTTAGACCGTGAAATACTATTTATATCTACTTCTGCATTAAAACTCAGGAGGGAACAACTAATACGGGAAAATGGGAATGATAATCTTAAGAAAAAATTGGGAATGATTCATTGTATCTCATTCGGCTTTGTCATTTTGCAGGAAACGTTCAAAATGATTTCATTGCATTAAACTAATGTTAGACTCTCATAGATTGATCGACCAGACACTTCGTGGGAAATAATTCGAGGAATCACTCAACACAAGAAGCGCCGTAAAAAGTCATTATGAGAGGATTTCGCAGGCGCAACAAGCAAAAGATTGTTCACCATATAACGTGACCTGGATTCGCCTTCCGCTCGTCCGCTCAAAAGATAGCCGGAGTAGACGCGGCGGTTGAGGGCAGCGGGCCTTCAAACCCAAGCGAGAAATGATTGCGAGCAGCCCCCACAAACTCCTATATTTCACGGCGTCATTCGGACCGAAGCTCTGAGTCAACATCTGTCGTTCACAACCTAGCCGTCCTCCAAATGAATTCAACGGGAAAAAAGCAATTTTCTATTCCTAAGCGCGTGCACAACACCCTTCGAAAGGACCAAGCCCTCGGGGGCGAATTTGGGACCCACCGCGTCGGGGCACCAGCACGCCACGGACAAACTCCATCATTCCCCCCCAATATCTTCCTACTTCCTACTAGAAGAGGAGCCGAGCGCAGCATAATATTATAGGGGAAGCGAAGTATTAGGTCGGGATCCGAGAGGTTAGTTTCGGTAAGGCTTCTCGGTCTCCATACCGTGCCCCCAACCCCCATCGCGTGGGATTTTTGCCCGAGGGCGGGAGTATGGTCTGGATTGGTATTGGTTCGGAAGCCCGTAGGTAGGAGTGGCCGAACCGAGTTGATATCGGAGAGGATTGCACCCCTCACCATTTTCAGAAAAACCTCCCCATCAACCCCTCAGCCCCCATCTCGCACAGACTTCATCCCCCGGGGAGTAGCCAGGAGGCCGTGGGGAAACGAAGGCGTTTCGCTCTCAGTCGACAAAGGAGGTTGAAGACCCCGAGGAAATGAACACTTAGGGTGGACACGTTTGGCATCCAAACATGGGTCTGGCTGACATGACAATGAGCTTTTGCAGCCAACATCAAGGTTTTGCAGACTACAGATGCCCGATAGACCTGCGTGGCGTTCCCGATTCTCTCCAACTTTGCTAAAAGAAAATTAATGTGAGGGCCGAAAAAGGACAAGAAATGGGAGTGAACTTCTTCACCCCCTTTTAAACATTGCCATACATCAGGTAAGTACTTCAAAGCAGGGCCTACTGGTGTTTATTACACGATCTTGAAATATTTTCATGATCTTCCTGATGAGCTTTATTCCCGCCGCCCCTGGCGGGCATAATGGTCATCAGGAAGGTTTAGACTGACAAGAGGACGTAGTTTCGTTCAAGGTGCATAAAAGTGTACAAATGGGCGCAGGCATTCATCACTGTTAACTATTTAACTAAACCGACGTTGAACTAAAACAACTATAATTGGAGACGTTGAGGAGGAAAGTTAACTGGAATACTATTAGACCTACGATTTGGAAATTATACTTTGACAATTTGATAATTGGCATTTTAGGTATTTATTTTTCATAATAATGCAATGAGAATTAAAGCATTCAAAATGAAATTAATTATCAGCAAAAAAAATTTCACAGCAGCAAAAAATTAACCCAAAAACATTACTCTTGACTAAATGGAAACCCAACTGGAGTACTACTAGAACTATGATGCTAGGGCAGGCTCAGAAATTTTTCTTTACTGGACATCTCTAATAACTTATTTCGTCACGCTAATGCAATGATGTTTTAAAATTTAACTTGGCCTTCATGGATAAAGACACTAAAACTCATATCAGCCGATCCCACGCAGGTCTTCGAAGGCAGAGTTCGCCTGAATTAAGACGTTACTCTCTCACTCCTCATCGGATAAGGTTGAAGACCGCTATCCCCAAGGGTTTGAAGTAAAAACAACGAAGAAGTTGGTTTTGTGACGGGACGATGAGAAGTTCCTTCCTCCCCGCGAATCACGTGATCCCCCTCCATCCCTCAATTGTTGCCGATCGAAAGAGGCACGGTGCGGAGCGAACGCGGGTTGAATGAGATGACGGGAAATTTCGGTGAGGGAGGGTTTTCTATCGGGGGTGGGACTTCTAGAGGGCGGAGGTGGGTGGTGGATTGCACGATTAAGGGGGAGTGCGGGGCCGGGGGGGGGAGAGGAGGATCCTTGCGGGGTGGTTGAGGGGTGAGGAGAGGGAAGAGATTGGCGCCGCTCGGCTTTGCCTGTCGAACGCGCGTGACCGGACACGAGTCACGAGAGGGCAAACCCCACTTCGCTCACTCTTCTTCCCCTTCCTCTAATTTTCACGTTCCTTGATTTGTTCGGTTGGACGACTGGAGTGGCTTCGTTTCCCATTATCCTCCACTGCAATATACTACGCCACGTGACCAGGAACCTAGCTCATCCCTTTAGTTTGCGACGTTTTTTGTTACCACACGAATGATCGGGAAAGATATTTATGTACCTTCACCGCCTGCCAACATTTGCTTGCATGGATCAAAATCAATATTTTCGCGTTGGGTGGCCTTTTAAGTCTACACAGTCGGATAAAAATTGTTATTAATTTTTCGTATTCGAATGCCCACGTTGTGTCTTGCCACGAGACATAAAAGAAGAATTGGAGCATATTACATATGGATCACGAAATTTAAGATCAAAGCGTAGTTAGAATAACGATCTCTAGGCGATATGATATTTTGGTCTGCAGGAATAGTAGCGGAGTAATGACAGCATTTATCAGTCACTCTTTCTGCCAATATTGTTTCCGCATGTACGCTTTTTAATTAATAAAACGGTGGGGATAATGCTCATTCATAAAAATGAAACCAATCCATTTCTTACATTTAATCGATAAAAGCGTATTCATCGACAAGGAACCAAGTATTTCTCTTGGTTCTCACTTGATAACACTAAAAACCGATAGAGATTAAATTGAAGCCGAAGTGATTACAGTTTCGATTTTGCGTGCACATGATGCAATGCATTCTTAATTTTCACCACTGATCTTAAGATTTCACTTTTGAGCTTAGCAAAGTGTATGTATAATGCATAAAGCGATGAGTTCGTGGTTTATAAGAGAGCGTATTGGCACAAACTTCGTGGATCCTATGAGTTTCCATATTTGAAAGTAAACACTTGTACAATTTCCACACTTATTTTCGTCACCGATTATAGTTTCAGCGCATTATGCCATTATCAAGGGGACCATGATGATGGCATAATGTGGTTAAGTGGTGGTGGAAACCATGGTTAGTGACGAAAATTGAAGTGTGGAAATTGTACAAGTGTTTACTTTCAAATTTGGAAGTTCGTTGCTCGACTTAAATATTACCTTTGAAGTATATCTTCAATTTATTGCGATTTTTCAAGATTCACTACACCATTATTTGAACCAATTGTTAACTTCTAATTAATTTTCATTTTCTTTCTGTGCTCGGTAAAAATATGAAACTCGAAACAGTCTTGGCGCTCCGTATTTTCGGGAAAGAGCCGGCAACCAGCGTATAGTTCTCCGCAGAATTCCTCAGCAAGCTCTCTTTGCTACCCCTCGCCCCTTCAGCCCGTGCCCGAACCATCTCCATGCACAAGAATGAGTCTTTTCTCCTCCCCCCAACCAACACCCCCACCTCTCACCTCCCTCCCTCACTCCCTCTTTTGTCGACTCGTTGTTGTCATCCGCTCCTTGAAAAGCGCGCCGCGCAAGAATCACCTCTTCTTCCTTCCTTCTTTTCTTCCATTCTTCTTTCGTCTTCTTCCCCAACCCCTCTCCTCCTTCCCTCCCCCAACGAGGTATTCTCCGCCTTATGGAGGACTTTGTACGGTCCCCCTTTGTGGCCGGCCTCTCCTCTCGTCGTTCTGGTCCGCGCGCCGGAGCGTAAATACCAATCCAGAAGAACAGAACCGAGCTAAGGTTTGGGTTACATTCGCTAATGGAGCTCCCACTAATTACAGTTGAAAAGGTGCGGGGGCTCTAAGCTGAGCGAAATTATCGTCCGGTTTCGTAAAAAATGGAACTTACAGCTCGTCTACCCCCCTCCACCAGGAACTAGAAAAATATTTCTCTGAATTGGTTTAATATTCAACGTTTTTTTTCCCTTACGACTAGATTTCCATCTTTAACAATACATACGCTCCGATTTATGCTTAGTATGAATATATTTTCAATTTCATCCGAGTACAACAGTTACTGTTAATTGAAGCCTGCAATGAGTCACATGAGGAGCATCTCATTGAAAAACTTCGAGGGAAAAGTACCATTATCTCCATAGACTCCATTTATTCCCAGATCAATGAGGACTGTTATGACAGATGAAGAAGACGTACTGATCATCGCCAGGATTATTTAATGTAAACTCAAACTCAATATTCTAATACGAGCTGTTTTTATCTTCGTTAGCCTCAACATAACCTTCCCATTTCATGTTTGATTTACAGCTGTTAACGCCGTAACTTTCACGAAAAACAACAATTCCTTTAAGAAAGTAAGCTCCGAACGGTGTATTCCTTCATTACTTCACGGAAGCGTTTTATGAGGTGCTTTGAGCGAAAGACAAGCAATATTTCCTCGTTTATGAGGGGTTCATATTCCAGTAACCTTCAATTTACGTTGAAATTTACCTCTTTATGCTATCCTTAAGATCCCACTTTGATGCAACCCAAGTTATTCACCCTATCACGAATGACTTCCGCATGCCCTTTTTAAAGGTCTCAAAACTTCATTCATTTGTTCCCGTGAAGAAAATTGCCGTCCTTCTGACAATACATTACACGACAGTACCCGGAGTGCGTAAGTCGGAAGAGGCTTCCGAGGAAGATGATGTGCCTTGGGAATCTGCGGTTTCCCACGGCCCCGGGTGCCGTTCTCATTCGCCCTACAGGGGACTCCCAGCAAATAAGACGGTAAAAAAAGCCCGCCGAGAGATTTTCCCTCGGTAATATTCTCCACGATGGAGGCGTTATGTAAACAAATTGAATAGACTTGACAATGGTAGGATTCGCATCGTACAAACTTTTCAATGCTCCTAATGTGTATCATGAAAGCGGAATTAAAATCGCAATTGACCAGTGCAATTGCGATATCACATGCACGTACAAGAGAAGTTGGAGGATTATGACACCTAAATCCAATTGGTATGAGCCTCATGAAAACAAATTATGAAAAACGAATGGCATTTGTTACAGTAGCAGATCAGTGATAGCATCTATTAAGCGAGTTATAAATTGACATCATGAAGAAATAAAGTTTTTTGCTTTCGCTATCTAAGTAATGTACACACCCCGTGCGGGGCGGAAGGTGCCAAATATTATTTTTTCTGATTGCGAAACTCCAAATATATCAAAATAATTATCCCAAGTCCTTCAAAGTCAGCCCATTTCACGGTTAACCTTGAGAAGTTACTCACTTCTTGCTATCGCTGTCGGTATCGATTTTTCCGCATGCGCCCTCAAATCATAACAATGATTGAGATATCAGGCACCTCAATTCACTCAAGAAAGATCATACTACAAATTTCAAAACACTCTGCTGTTGATTTGACTTTTACCCAGCAAATTTGCAAGGTAGTGTCTTCGGATGTCACTCTGGATTAAGTTTTTCATCTAGGTTGACATTCCGACCGGAGA
Organism: Ceriagrion tenellum; assembly: GCA_963169105.1. Classification (NCBI taxonomy): domain Eukaryota; kingdom Metazoa; phylum Arthropoda; class Insecta; order Odonata; family Coenagrionidae; genus Ceriagrion; species Ceriagrion tenellum. Next base: position 25,526,485 of record OY720636.1, on the reverse strand, counting down.
CTTTTCCATCACCCTCAGAGCCGTTGAAGACGATATTGGCCATTGGCACTTAACAGCACCGATTATGATGGAAAAGTCACCTGTCTAAATGTCGATCAGAATGAAGAACATAACCCGGCAGAAAGACAGAGAAGAGTTCACCATAACTTTTCGAATTTTGCTTTGATCCTCTCCACTGATTTTCCAAATTATGGGCAAATCTTCACACATTCCCTCAAAATCTCAGTAACAATAGCATTACAATTAACGTAACATTTGCAATTTTCACGAGTTGAGCGCGGGCTACAAAACTTGGGGTTCTGGGTTCACACCCCTGTGAGTCCTCTGAGTACGTCCTGCAAAAAACTCAGCTTAGAGACTATAGACCAGAACTTTCCAGAAAACTTCGGTCTACACAAAGAACACCCCCATACCTAGTTAGCCGAATTTCAGTCTACCTGTGGCTAAGAAGTTACTTAGTGAGCTATACGCTCACCGATCATGCCAATCTACTAAGTAAAGACCGTGGATTAGGTATGTTGCATCCTTAGGCACTGCATAAGCAGCAGTGCCTAAGTCACAATGCCAGGAAAATAAAGATATTTTGCAACGATGACTGCGGTGAGTAGAGGACGACGGGGGAGAAGGGAGTACGGAGTGTAAGGGAGGAGAGTTTGGACGTGAAAGCACAAGACCAGCATGGCAATCAGGGGTGAGTCCCCTTGGAGCCCCTTCGACCCACCTCCGCCTCTCGTTCGGCTGATCCCAGGGGGTGGAGGCCAGCAGATATTATCAGCGGCGTGGCGACCAATCCATCCCATCGCAACCCGCCTCCACAATCTCCTCCCTACGCGACCCTCTCAAACATCCACCTCCACGAAATTTCCCTCTCGCCACAGTAGCTTAAAGCGCACGGCCGAGGATGAAGATAACTATTTGCCGAAGGTAATTTCACAATTTAACATTCTTTCGAGTCCACAAAAATACGTCTTTGAAGAGCATTAAGGGACGTACTCAGGGATCTTGAGCTCTATTCTATTATGGGCCACTTTAGGCACGTCCAACTTAGCCGAAAACCGATGCCCTGAGAACTCAATTGCCATCTACATCTACATAAAACCCTGCGAGCCGCATGGGCGTGTGGCAGGGGGTGTTAGGTCACCAGCCGTGTAAATATGTAAGGCTATGGCAGGTGAAATGGTGACATGTATTATGGGGGTGTATATAGTGGAGCTGAGTTTTTGTTGTGGTTGCTCATTGTGCGCGGAAAGAACGAGTTTTTGCACCTATCTGTTCGGTAGTGTATCTCTCTTATTTCATCGCTTCTGTCAAACCTACAGATGTTGTGAGGAATCATGATAATATTCTCCGTGTCACTGTGAAACACCTGGATAACCACTTACGTAGCGAGGTGATAAGTGGTACTTAAGGCTCAAGTTTCACTCACCTTAGGGTTTTTAAATTGCTGAGCTAATCCCTCATTAGTCACACCGACTTTCGAATTGGACTGTAGATCCGTAGTCCATTAGAACCTAAAACAGGACATTATTCCCCACGCTTGCAATATCATCCTCCATTCAAGGTATTCGGAAATAAAATATCATCTAACACCTCTTTCGCCGGGTACTACGACGGAAAGCGTATTCAGCGATGAAGTGAAATGTCCAGGATTCAACTCTATTAAATGTCTTTTTGAAGCCCAAGTGCGACTAAATACACGCTAGGAGGTTTTCTGTAATTGATGATCGGAGCAAATGAAGAGACGGAATGTTTCTCGGATGTTCTACCGGGTTAGAGGATCCATATTTCCAAGGACTCGCTCTTCATCATCAGTAATTATGAAAGTGGTTACCTGTGAGTCACGATTTCGTCAGGACTGAAGGTAGCACAAGACGAGAAAAGCACCCTTCAACCCAAATGTATGAATTCCAAGCTGATTGATTTATTAAGCGATGAGGTCCACACTCTAGCCGATCAAATCTTAGTCCGAGAGAGCGAAGTGCTATCGAAATACCTCTCAACAAAACATATATTCTGGTGATATGACACTCCCCGCCGCAGGCATCTTGAGGCGTCTTGCGTCGTCTTAACTGTAGATGTTTAAGATTCCGGTGACTTCGAGACGGTGGTGATTGGTCTCTCGCCGAAAGCGAGACAGTGAAGGATTGCAGTCACTTTGACTTGCCAGAGTGGGGGGGAACGGAGAGGGGAGGAGGGGGAGAGGGGAAGAGGGGGAGAGGAGAGACGGGGGTTCAGGGAGGTTGGTTCAACGGCCTGGCGCACCAATTAACGAGGTACTTCGCACCGACACCCCACGGCGGGAGCCGGCGACACCAACCACCAACACCAGCCGACACAGGGCGACTCACGAGCCAACACACCCGACTCCCATACCCCCCTTGCAAGAAGGAGGAGGAGGTACAAGCCTCCCGGCCCCCGCCCCCGACTGCCACCCCCCCTTCCCTCTCCACTTGCCACTAACCCCCCCTCCCCAGATCATCCTCCCATCCGAGACTGTCTTCTTCTTCTGAGGAGGTCGTCTCTTCGTCGATGTCGCCTCTCTGACGGCTTAAAAACCTCTTTGACGACCGAGGGGCGCCTTGATCTTTGCCACAGGGTTTATCAAACGCTCTCAAAAAAACTTTCTGTTCATTTTGGGCCTAATAAAACATGCAAAGCCCTTTTACGTTCTAGGAAAATGGAATTTTTTTATTCTTCCGTCGGATTAGCATTGGAATTGAAATTCACAAATTTACTAATAATGAACAATGAAGTCGACGCAGAGAGTTTGAGAAAACAAATGTTGGGTTTAAGTATTGCAAAGAATGGTAGGGAGGCTTCCGCGGTGATTTGATGAGTTCCCTTTATTCGGGTTTTTCCGTTGATTCATTTTTATGGACAACAGTTTCGCTTGCGTTACAGCCAGCGTCGTCAGGTCCTGAATGCTAGCTGTAACGCAAGCGAAACGGTTGTCCATAAAAATGAATCAACGCAGGAAAAACATGAATAAACGGAACATATTGCAAAGAATGTTTTCGATCGCTTCTGTGTTGAGTGGCAACATTAAAAACTCCTCCACATTTAATAAAAACATAAAAAAAAGAGGTGTAAAAGAATGTTTTCCAATCAGAACTAGTAACAACTAGGTCTACAGAGAATCATGTAGGTACACTTTAACTTTCTGAGTGAGACTTCAATAAAAGTTGATTTAATTCTCTCAAAGTTATTCTTTAAAGAAGTACACTATGTACTTAGTAAAGAAGTGTAATTCAAAGACGAGCGAGTCTGAAATAACGTAGGAATAAAAAACTCGATGAAAAAATTCGAGCTTCTTTTCACTTAAAAATGAAGCATCTCAACCCATGCCGACCAATACCTTAGTTGCCCCAATGCCCTGTCACGGTTTCCAAATATGCCCCAGAAAAAAGCTATTCTATTGTTGCCAAATTCCCATATCTTACCACATGTTATCACTTTGACGCACTAACCGAATTTCCAGGAAAAAGAGTGCTTATTCGGAACAGAACTTCACCGCTCTCCTGCTGTGGTTTGCCGATAATGCGGGCGTTGATATGCACCTAATTTTCGTCACTTCGACCGCAATCGTACGCAAGGCCCGCAAGCGCTCTCGGTATCTTCATTCCGGGGGCCGAGAAATTGAAGACTCGGCTCCGGTGGGGTTGAAATGAAGTGGTAAGGGGATGGTTTGGAGGGAGGGGAGGAGGATGGGGAGGTTTGAGGTACATGGGGGTGGAGATAAAGCAGGGAGAGCGACGCATATCGACCCGAGTGGCGGATAAAACGGAGAGAAAGAGAGAGGAAACGAATAGAGGGGTTGGTGGGTGGCAGGAGGTGGCGGGAGGATCCGCGACTTCCCAACCGATCCGCTCTTTATGCGAGAGAGGGAAATATCTGTGGATGTTGAGGTGGATGAAACGGGGTGGGATGTGGGTAGTGGGGGGGATTCATCTCCGGCAGCACTGAACGGAACACTAGCGACGTTTCTCCTATGTAGACATCCCGTTCCCCGAAAGAGAATTCCAATTTTCAAATTTCGAAGTTTTTTATATTTAAGCCTCAACATTGAATTCCCATGATTATTCGCTCTCTAGCCTGCTGTATAAATCCTTGACAGTTTAAAGATAAAGAGTTTAGCCTTATAAAATCCCCGAGGCAAGGTAAGCTGTTTCAAACGGATGATAGACAACTACAGCAATTAGACAAAAAAATGAGAGCAAAAAATCTTTCAAAGTCGTAAACACAAATCACAATATCTTTTAATTCAATTGCGATAATATCCGAATATGAGAGTACGTAGAGCGTAAGTCTCTGATTAACGAATGGACCCATATTTCTCATTCAGGCACAGTGCAGTGAGCCCCTTAAGTTTGCTCTAAGGACGCCTGAAATAACAAAGTTGTATGTTAAAATACTATTGACTTAAGTGGCTCACTATGGCACAGCGTGAAGGCGAAGGCGATAACACGCCATGTGACGAGCCACTTATGTCACGTGTATCTTATACTACTTACAATAATACTTGTTATAGCTCGTGTGACTTAAATTCGCCGTCCTCTGCGGTAAAACAATGTAATGAGTGACTATAAAAAATATCAAAATTTACAATCAGCGCGACATAGTCACCGTTATTCACCTTTGATTTTCATGTTATTTGGAGAGATTTTTACGTACTATAGATGGGAGAATTGGCGCCATCAGTTTCTGTGTTACTTTCATCAGATGTTTATTATTTCTCTCCTTTTTTGTAGATGCTCGGGCGTAAAAACACATTTGAGTGTTTCTGGTGATCAATTGATGTCAATTACTCGTGCGTGACTTAAGTGAATTCTCGCGTGATAGTGAAATTGTCGTCAGCACAGAGTAATAATGGGCTATTAGTGACAAGGAAAAGCGTGACCTTAGAGTGAATTTAACTCAAGCTGTGCTATAAATACATTTAGTTGAGATGTCGACCTCCAAGGTTTAAAAATAAGCAACGATATTCAATTTTCTATTAGTCTCATAGATTCGTCTGAAGTCACTTGGTTATGAGAAAATAGGCCGTATTAAATGGTCAGCAAAATACATAGTAATCTAAACTACGATCCTAGTCGATTCACTTCCAGAGGGACTTCTATAAGTGAGCTCAAATCATTCTCAAATCATGGCTCGCTCGCTCAAATCGCTATCCGAATATTAATTAGTCGGCAAACAACTATACGTGACGTCCGCTCTACGCCGTTTGTGGGCAAGCCTTTGACGAATTACGAAGACTAATGATCCACGAAATTTTTCTCACAGAAGCTTAACTTTCTCACAAACCTCATCATTCATCGTACCTAAAATAACATCATATATTGGAAGTCATGCTAACAGCTGCTGAGAAACTCAACATTTCTCATATAGTCAAATTGTTCTCGTTAGCTTGTTGTCTATGGTGATATTTACATCTCTTCTTGTGAGTTTCACGACGCAAACGTACTGGAAATTTAAAATAAACAAATATTTTGCACACTTGGGACTTGAAAATTTTGATTATTTCATACGAGGTTCAAACTTCAGATGGGGAAAATACTAAATTAATTTAACTCTAATAATTATTTTCGTAGTTGATTTTTATCCTTTAAGTTTCTCACGCATTCATCCTCAATCTATTTCTCATTTATTTATTCCTCGAGTTTATTCTTACCTTCTGGCTGAATATTCTAATTTCTAGGTTGGTAAAATGAAAAATAATATTTCCATGCATATGTATACTACAAATAATGCCATAACTTGCGAAAGCAAAATTTGTAGTTAAAAGACGTTTTAGAAAGCAAAATTGATTTTAATTACACTCCACCGTAAGTGGCCAAGGGGCGCACAGGTAGGCTTACAGGGATAATTTGGAACCAGTGGTCTATTATCTTCATCGGTTTAAAGGTTTGAAAAAATACAACCACAAGGAGAGAAGAATTTTTCCCGAAGCCACCGAAAAATTTAAAGAAAAAAGGTACGAGATGGTTACATCACTCACAAACAATTTTAAAGGTGTTATCTCTTTGATCGGTAGCACCTGAGCCGTCGTTAAATTCTACTACTCGTTATCATAATCCTAATTTCAGGACATAGAATGTTGAGGAGCGCAGGAGTGGAAGTGGATCGACGGAATGCAGTCACGCGGGAAGAGGAGAGGCGAGGGAAGTTTTATCGAGAGGGAACACAAGGCGTTTAAGCCCTCTCACCCCCGACCCTCTCGTCGAAGACCGATTCTTTCAAGTCAACAGGATTATAGGGTTGGGTGCGTTTTTCTCTCTCATCCCTCACCATCTGCCCCTTTCCCCGGCCCACTCCACTCACGTACCCCGGCCTTTCCTCTGCCCCATTCCAAAGCCCTTAAAACGCTCATTCCGACGCACACGCCCCGCGCTTTCTCACGCCGCCGCGCCCGTCTGCCGCATTTCCGACGAGATCTCTCGCACTCCGGCCGCTGGGAGCGAGTATGAGGTCTTCGGGTATCCCACGGAATAGACAGACTTCCCCCCATTAGAGCCAAACTTTTTTTCTCGACCACTTTTCAAGCTGGAGATTGATGAAATATAATCGCTAGGTCTTGAATCAAGGAGAGTCAGACACACGGCGAGGACAAATATAAACGGTTGAGTGTTTTCTGTCCCTTGGTTTTTCTTTAAAAAAATTCAGGCACGGTTTCAGAGCCCGGATTCTTAATATTCGCTTCCTAGCACAGCAAATACTGTTACAAATACAATACTACATTTATTAAAATGTCACTTATTATGGAGGACGATGAATGTGCCAAAACCCAGTCCTACTCACTCTTCTGCACCGTCCAGTCCATGAGAAAAAACACTAAAGGGAAGTGCAATATCTCAATTTCTAACCAATGTAGGAGCAGAATTTCAAAATTATTTTTACTCAACGCGATGAATCTCTATTAAAATCATGATGAATATCAATAATATTAAAATTAATCTCCAATAAATGCATAATAGGAGTAATTTGGTATTATTTACCTAAGTGACGACATAATTCTGAAATATAATTGTATACGTACTGGGATGATTACGAAAATAGTAGATATGAAAGCTTCAGCGTTGATAGTTCATCGTTTATTCCTACGAAATTGATTTAAGACCTGCCCGATGGCCTGGAAAAAAATCCAAATGACACAATGCAGTTCGTCTCGGACGTACCCCAAAGCAGAACACCGAAAATAAAGGCTACAGAAAGATATCATATGTATCGATACACTGATACAAATATTGGAAAGCTATTTGCTAAGCTCAATATAAACAAATAATGATCATGTGTGAATTGCTAACTTTTTCACCTATAAAACCTCTATGATTAATTTATTACTAAAGCGCCCGCACTCGCAGAAAGTTTTTCGTCTTAGCATCAACCGTCGCAGAAAGATAAAACACATTCTGCTTTGGGGCGGACGTATATGACATCAACACTCTACAACTACCAAAAGTTAATCCTCATGTGGAGAATTTGAAATGAATTGCGATATTTGACGTTAATAGCAATTTAGTTCATCATATATCTTCCACGTGGACTACGGAGGAATTGACGTCACCGTCGATGCAGCGTCGCGCCACCCCTCATCCACCCGTTCAGCCATCCCTTAGGATACTGAGAGAGGATACCTTTTTTTTTAATTTTCTGAATGAAGGCAAGAAGGCGGGTTGATGAAGTGAGAGAGGAGGGGGAGGAGGGGCGGTGAGGTGTGCAAGAGCGAGCGAGAGGGCGCCCGTGAAAAGGAGTCGCGCAGCAAGGGAAAAGCAAGAGGGACTGGGGAGGGGGGAAGGTGAGTGGAAGCAGCAAGGGAGAGACGGGAGTGGGGGGGGGGGGGAAACCCCTCGCGAGAGCACTTTTACCACCACGAAAGCTTGTTAAGGCCGCGGGAGATCGGGACGGTAGGGGTGGGGGGAGTAGTAAGGAGGGGGAATAAGTTGTTTGCTCTTGCATTTGTATTTGCGCACTTTTTATGAAAGGGGAGAGGAAAGAGTGGGAAATGAAAACCCCCTTTTTATTTTAATTCAGGCACACGCCTCTCGGAAGGGCGACATGAAAAGAGCGTTGCCGGGGAATTCCAACCGCCCCGACGGGTGTAAATGAGTGGGTTATTCATTTCTTTCTCCAATATTCATAAACTCGCCGCTGCCGTACCCAGCCGAGAGGTATTGGGGAAAAGTCGCCCTCTGGTCACGAGTGAGAACTAATTCCCATACGACATGAAGGATTGCAAGGTGGTCTCATCGATGAACATTATCTACATTAAATCGGCGCCTCCAAGCTAAAGAAAACAGGAAAACTGAAGCCAGAGGCACTGTATAATTGAACATAGAATTGTTAAGTCTGCGGGCTAAAATGGGGATTTGCGACTTGCGTATGGCGTACTTTTACAAGTAAATGAGCAATGCTGTATACAATTTTTGAAAACAAAGAGGAATTTATAGGATTGGTGCAAGACATATGGTCATTTTCACGGATCATACGATCGACATAATATCTAGTAGTGACGACTTATTTTTTACAAAGGCAGTACCCAATTTATGCACAGATGTACATTCCTATGTCGATGGGGGTTTCAGCAAGATTGGCGAGTCGGCAAGGATTCGATTTCATTTGTCAACAAAGTCTCCCGGCTGAAAAGCGTTTTTCGCACCGCTTGCTTCTAACGGGTACAATCAATTAGACGGGTATACGTTGTTTATGCGTATTCTCTACATAGCGTTGGTTGTAGCATGAATTTCTTGAGAGCACCAGAAACTGAGCTGAGCAACTTAAATCATGCTTCGTGCGGACAACTTGAGCTTCGACAAATGATTAAATTACTTATATCATAAGAATGCATAAAGAGAAGAAACAAGACAAACGGAAATAACAAAAGATAAATCAAACCTGTTCAGTCTTTTAACCCGCTCATCGACTTCGTGTTATGCCGAGTGTGAGATAATGGTTACTTCGGTCAGCATGTGTTTTCATTGCGCAGAATTTGCCACGCAAATGTGTTACTGGACGACTAATTTCTTAGTAGCGTCAATAACATGTCCATTCGCCTTCGATGCACTTCAGGGACGTGTGCTATATTGTCTGTTGATTGAAATGCATGTATAGGAGCCGGATTTACATGACATCATACCTCATGAATACTCCCAATTATCCAGTAAGCAAATCGTTTTCTGCGCATCCTTCACGAGCTTTAGCGAGTTTCGTATGTGTTCAAAACATATTTAAGTCGTCATTTTCATTCTCTTGTATGCACTTCACAATTTCTTTCTACCCTAGAGTTGTCCAAAAGTGCTATTTTCTTCTTCCATTTTCGGCGCCAACCGTCCACGCTCTAAGAAATGATGCACGAGTCAAGGAGAATTCATCCCATTAGTTGAGCCCAGCTGGAGAAAGTTCATACGTACCGATTGGTTATTTTTACACCATTCGCAATTTTTTGGTCATCCTAGTTAGAAAACAGGAATTGAGAAGAGGTTACAGGCGATGACAGTCATTGTCCGACTCGAAGTTAACTCGCAACGTCGTCGACGGAGAAAGCTCAGAGATCAGCTAGAAAAACAAGTTTCGCTTCGAGCGTTCAAATATTCTACATCCTTGTTCCGAGTGTAAAACCAAATGGCAAGGATTTAGGCCCAATGACCTCTTAATGTTTTGGTCATCATTTTCCGGGCGTAAGCCCTTCACAGCCTTGGCGTATAAGAAATTGTTTTTGGAGGAGTCTAGGAAGAATACAAATCGGGATAGTGGGATACGGACGAAACGCATCACGAATAGGAATACATATGTATCTATTGGGCGGCATAGATTTCATGCATGAGAAAAAGGTGAACTACGAAAATGTTAAATAGGGAAGAGTGGAAGACCGCTCCCTGAGGGACACCTGAGAGAACAGGTGAGAAGACGTTTGAGTAGGCATACAAAGATTAATGAGTGGGGCACGCGTTCTTCATCAAAAGCGCTGGCAGCACTGTGAAGGGCCAAGCCATGTATTACTTTCACGAAGATCTAATAAGGCGACCCTAGAAAAATCCCCATAGCTCTCCTCTTCATCTCTGCGACCGCTTCGGTCCAACTCCATCATGAATTACGCCGTCGCCCCCTCCTTCCCAGTCCCCCCACCAAATCTCCTCTTTCTCAGGAACCCAATGGGGCAGGGATTATCGCTTACGTTGTCGTATTCATGCACATTCAAGTTGGCTACGTCGGAAGATTTCACGCAAGATACCTACCGGCGTCTTTAATTAAATGTTACCAGACTAACGGCCACGAATAAAAAATCTAGCTGTTCAAAAGTCCGGAAGTTAATTTTGACCTTAATTACTCCTTTCCTCTGCAACCAACACTGAGAATACCGGTAAAATAAAAAGATATAAATGGTACCGCGTCTCTCAACCGTATCACTGTATTGAAGTGAGGCATCGTTCATCCATGACTGCATGCCGAATTTAGCCACCTTAGTAGGTCTATTAACCAGATGAAGGAGGGCTATGTGGCATATTTTTCATACGTGCGATACATAAACTCGTAAAAAATATTATCGTTTAAAACACCTTACTGAGATGGTCAACAAGGCCGAATAAATAATCATTTCACCTCAGAGTACGAGCATACTGACTCCTTGAAGGAATAGTTCTAACACATTAGGGGTTAGGAAAGGATTAAAAATGAAAATTCATGAGCTTCCACTCGTAGGATTCACGTAAGCTATTTTATACAAATCTCTATGACGAACATAACTACCTTAAGCTTCTACAGCTTCACCTCGAGCGGTGAAAAGAAAGAAAGTAGACGCGAAGAACATTTAATAATTATATATTTTATAGAAAAGTTTCCCCTTTTGGAAAGAAATGAGGTTTCTCACGCCAATTTACTCCGAAGCTGTAATTCTCCGCTTCCAAACAGAGATCCCACTTCTGCAACTAAGAATAGATTAAATTAAATCACTAGGGGACAATTCCACCTTGCATAGAAGAGGATAAATACATTCGGTCATTTTGGAGGAATTGCTATAATGCACTATGAATCCACTGGTATGCATGAGGAGTCTAATTTACGCCGAGAATGTAGTTAATGACCAATCAGAGTCGGACGAAGATTGAGACCGATTCTGAGGCTCCGCTAAAGTTCCATTCAAACAGATAACTTCTCCAATCTACACGATAGCGGTAGCGTAGCGCGATCTTAGTCTCAAAAGGAAGGACCTCGGGATAATCAAAACCGTCTCAACCTATGATTAGTATTTCCCCCATCACCAATGTTTCGGAATACTCCATCGCGGTTAGTGAAAAGAACATTGGAATCGGAGGCGCTAAGCGATAACCGATTTAACTAGTGGCATGGCTTTCCATTAACTTTCAGTTAAGTGGAACTGGATTGGAAAATGCTACACCGTGCTTAATCTAATCTAAAGGTGACAGGGAGATTATTGGTGAAACCAGAGTTGAGCCACTTCTAACTTATATCAATATTTTAAAGAATTTATCGAAACTTCTGGTGAAACTATCTTAAATAACCAGAAATTTCTGAGTTCAATTTGGTATCGATTTACCCCATGGGTGGAGCGGATTGCCCATTGAATCGACCGATTTTACACCACGTAATATAGCAAACAATTATTGATAAGTATTGACTATGTAATAACTAAAGATACTACTATACTCAAGATACTGTATTAATGATACCATCAAAAAGTTACATAAAAAGAGATTAGACATAAGTAAAGCGAAGTTCGCTGTTTCTGGGCGGTAGACCGTACATTTATTTTTAGCAAGTGAATATAAAATTAAGCGTTAGCGTAATGGTACGTAGCCAAGTTCAAAATACGGTTATTCTAAGATATTAAATGAATTCATTTTGTAAAATTCCACAGGTATTTATTACACCGACCTAGGTTTCGACTTCTTTTAAGTCATTATGAAGGTGACTTAAAATTAGTCGAAACCTGCGTCAGTGTAATAAATACCTGTGGAATTTTACAAGGTTAATTCATTCAATATCTTAATTATGTTGTTCCACCAAGTTAAGCCTAAAAATCTATTATACATACGGCTATTCTGCATGAATCAATCAATATACAATTTCCAGAATGTTTTACAGTCTAAAAATGAATAATTTATTTATTACTCATAAATGTTAAATTTTTTGACTTTGATATTTGCAGTTCATTATAATTTAAGTTATAGGCTAAAATCTATCTTAATATAGCTCTCCTCTCTCACGCTACCTTGTTTCATATTTCTACCCCTCTAACTTCTGACTTAAACAAGTCTACATTTCATGAGATTTCAACCTTCTCCAATATTTCTACCTCAATTATCGTAGGTGTGATAGGTTTTATAGCTACCAATTATTTTCGAACAGATTCCCAAAAGTGTGTGCGCGCCGGCGAGTCTCCATGGGGTCGGTGACGATAGCAACTCTCAGAACACGGGAGTGGGGGGCGTGGCGCCCGAGGCCTTGGCCACCGAAACCGCCACCTCACGCACCGTCCCAACCTCCATCTCTTCTTGCTCGTTCCCTGCCCCGCACTTCAGCCACTTCAATCTCTTGTCCCTCCTCCGCCCCCGACACCACCCCTCCAAAACACTTCCCTCCGAGCATACGGATGAGGCGGCCATCAAAGTTGACGATATGCCAAACGCAAGCCCATTTGAATTTCAATAGATCGATTACCGGATAAGGGGCGAGGGGCGGATTGGTGGACTTGGGGTCCCCTGCACCACACCACATCGACGGGGCGTGTGGGAGGAGGGGAATCACATAGCCTCGGCGCCATGGTGTGTTGAATGATATTAAGTAGGGGGGGAAAAATAGTCTTGCTCAGCTCTTATGCTTCTGTTAGTGTGAGGGTGCATGTCCTAGTATCCTCCACTTCGAGATTCCCGAGCAATATCGGGAATGTGTAAAGGCTATAGTACTGGATTCCCCTCTCAAATTCTTGGATTAAAATCGCAGCGGCTTTGGTATTTTACAGGGTAATTGTAGTCCATGCTTAGATGTAATGGGCAGAGCAATCCCAGTTTACAACTCCGTCAGAAGGAAAACTGACCCATTGGCGTCTTTCGTGAAGAGAAGATAATACTGGGTTTCTCTTCACTCTTCCAAAGGCATTAATCGCCCTCCCAGAAATCCATAAAAACGCGAATGGCCTGAGTTGTCAGTCGTATCCCCAATTAGAACCCGCTTCACACGATACTTGATTCAGCTTAGGACCTGATATACTAGCAGGTACTACACATTGAGGGTGGAATCCAGCGTGCCTTGAGCCGTCCAAGAACTTTTCACAAGATCGCTGAACTTGTACTGGGAAGCCGTATTATCATTCATATTGTAGCGCACATATACAATAATTTCAAACTAACCAATCTTTTGTAACAGGTCACCTAAACAACTGTCGATACATTACCGTTGATTTCAGAGAGCGAAGATCACAACACGATTGTGAAAGTTAGCATGATTGGTAGACGGCTGCTGGGTCCGATTCGAAGCGAGTAGCAAGCCAGTATCGCATCAATTATTGCGTCAAATAGCTCAGTAAGTATGATGGAAATAATTTTTGTCAGCCAGAACGTTAGTTCAGTATCATTTGGTACATAAAAATTGTCACATTATTACAGAGGAAGACCAAGAATGGAGAACACAGAAAATCATAAAGTACTTCAAAGTTAACAATTACGGAGGAATGACGCGGATAGCAGAGAGAAGATTGGAGTGGACAGCTGATGCAAACCAATCTTAGCAATGATGACTGTTAATGATGATGATCAGGTATCTTCGAACTTTTGCTGGAAAAAGTATCCCCCAAAACGGGCTTAACCAACCTACGAAAGCCAACTATCGAATTTTGGAACATTGTAAGTCTGCAGTGGTGCGAAGAAGCTGTTACCCGATGGGAATGTTGGCCACTCGCTGATTTTGGATTCGGAGACACGCAGCCCCTTACGAGACTTGCCGCATCCCTTTGGGTTGGGTGAGACGGCAGCGATAGGACATGAGCCAAAAAAAGGGAAAGATTAATGGGACGCAGAACCAAATGATTTACGGAGGGAACGGAAATAAACATACGCTGAGGAAGAGACAGACATAAAGGATGAAATTTGGAAATGGTTACGTCAACCTTACACGGCACGACGTTGCGCGGGACGATTCTTCGAGCTTTGTGTCTTGATTTTCCAAACGTTTTCGAAAGTTGTGGGAGCTAAATGATTGAATTAGTAAGCAAGTTAGAAATCAGGAAATCAGGGAAAGACGCTGCCCCAAAGAAATCCTCGGGAGAGAGAAACAAAATACCAAGTAAGATGGGAAACAATTCATCGAAATCACGGCTGGCAATTACATGGTAGATTATTTACATGAACGATTTTTAAGGTAGCTAAATATCACATTAAAGGATAGGGAAGACAAACTAGGAGGTGTTCGGCATGGATGGAAAGAAGAGGATAAAGTTAGAGGATACAAGGAGAAGGCAGATTCGGTGTATGGAGCAGGTAATGAGCGGAGGGAGAGAAAGACGGTTAAGCGAAGATGGAGAAGAAATAGAATAGGCTTCAACGATAATATGAAGAGGGGTAAGACGCATACCGAGCTGACGAGTCAAATAATGCAGTTCGACAAGGGTCTCAAGTTTTGAAAGATATTCTTCTTCGATTTAAAACAACCTAAACCGATAGATCACCTCTAATGATAATGATAGGCATATCCTAGGAATATTTTCACGTCAACTGACGATGGTCATGCTTAGTCGAAGTCCCCTTCGCCACACCGCGTTTACTCTTTCCCTTCACACTTTCCCGACTCCTCCCTCGGGCGGACCTATCCTCCTCGTACGCCCTTCCTCGGCGGGGTGGGAGAGGAGACAGCCGGGACGAGAGACGCGAGAAGTTACGAGAAGGAGGAAGCGAGAGAGGCCGTCTGCTCCCCGCGCTCCCCGCTGCGCCGCGGAATGTCGATAAGAAACGGGAGACGCTTTCACTGTAAACACGGCCGAGTTAAGCCGAGTTTATTTGCCTAACCATAAAACTAGGAGTCTGTAGGGTGTCGCGGCGAAATATTTATTGCACGTGCTCGCGCCGCGCCGGTTGAAGCGAGCCGCACATACGAATGGACTCGGAAGCCGCATCCCAATCCAAGAGCGTGCTCTGCGCTGACGTCTGCGTGACGCGCCGAAAAAACATGATCGTAATACTGTATCGATCACGGCGCTGGCTACAGGATACCATTCGCATGCTGATTGCGTACTTACCGACTATTCGCTTTCTGATTTACTCATTTTATGCCATGTAAAAGTGAAAATATACGCCAAATAAGTTAGGATAAATCATTGCCACAATAATTAAATATATTTACAAATTGGTTTTCCCACATATTCAATTTGATTCCGTCTACAGGGTAGTGCTATCAGCGGAAAATTTTCGATACCTGACAACAACTTAGACACCGCAAAAGATCCAGCAACCCACGTACGAGGACGTCGTAAGTAAAGGAGGAACACTACCCAGAGCCACTACCAACTGCAAATTTCCCATGAGTTCATGACCCGTGCAGAAATGTATACCGAAACCAGATAGGGAGTAGATAGCATAAAACGGTAAATTATAAAATAAAATATACAGAAGCATTTGCGGGTTGACAGGGATTGAATACAACCTTGAATTGGATTAACTAGAGAAATTTCACACTACCTACATTTTTGTCGCTAACTCACCTCAGCGATGAAAAAATGAGATTTTGTTTACCTCTTATTCTGGAGGTATATTTTCAACATCAGCCCGTTAGCTAATTCACTTCATGAATGCATGAGGCTGCATACCAGTAGTTCCCCTGAATATTGATAACAGCATTCCTTCCAGGATAGTTTTCTTAATTTTTTTTCCTCTGTTCCACTTCAAACTATTTTCTGCCTATCGACGCCGGTGTCCACCATCACGCGACAGTATTATGCATCCATGAAGTGAATTAACTGACGGAAGGCCGACGTCGGAAGGAGAGGAGAAGCGGTTCTCGCTGCCCCCGCCGTCGGCATATCTCCCTCCATTGTTTGTGCAACGACGCCGAGGCTCGCTTCCTTAATCGCTTCGCGAAAACTGGAATCCAAGGGAGCAATCATTGCTCGTTGTCCTCTCCGGGGTTCCAGTGCCTAGACACGTCAAGAGGTGGAAATGTAAACGAACGGCGTTAACCTCCTTGACAATAATCACTAATAAGCCGATTGCGGACAGGATTTCCCATTAATAATCATCCTTATACATAATTACGACATTTGCATGCTTTCATAATTAACCCATCAATTTGTCAGAAATAAAAAAATTAAATTTCGGCGATTTAGAGTTAAATTTCACTGATATGATTTACTAAGTAACACCGTTATTCAAAAGCCCTATATATTTTCGTTATTGAATTGAAATTATGAGCTGCAGAGAAAACCAACGCATGAAATAGAATTCACAAGTTTGTATTGTATCTTATATGTATTTTTTTGTGATAAACATGGTGTTGCAGTATTCAAGACGTCATGTAGGAATTGAAAAGACACGTGAAGAATTTTCCATCACATTCTTCCCTTGGCTTTAAAATTCTTCCTTTTTGCTGAGGTAAATATGAGTGGGCATATATTTTAGAACAATATGTTTATGACAAACACATTCGTGGAGTGAAAAACGCCGAAAGAAATACTTAAGAGGAGCAATTTTCGATAGAATGGGTCAGGAGATGGAATATGCATCGTTCCGCAGCTTTCAGTAAAGCGCGATAAGAGGAGGCCCTCAACTATTGCGACATGGCAGGCTTCCAGAAGCTGTTGAAGATACGCAAGTACAAGGAGGTATTTATTCGTTTTGGGAGGTGATCCGTGATTTTCAAATTTGATGTTGGCGAAAAACACGGAGAAAAAGCGACTCTTACCCGCAAAGATCACGCCCACTTTTGCAAATTAGCAATTATAGAATCCCGTAATTTTGCAAGTGTGACAAGTTCTCAAAGGTTTCGTTTTACTCAACAGTCCAGGCATATCAAAATCCGGATAGGAAAAGAATCATAACTTGGAAATATGTATCGCACTGAGTAGATGAGCACAAGTATGAAATTTACAGTGAAGTATTCAGTCATTCACCAATGCTCTGTTCCGAATCCAAACTCCTGGAATAATCTCCATCGGCTCTGAAAATTTAAAATACTAACATATCCTGATCCTCAACGAAATTCAGTGTTCAGATAGTCTCACGAGTATCACGTATATTGAGCCACGAGGTAAGCTTAATTTTTTGCGCTACTGTCTACGAGGTGGAGCCACGTATGGAAACACGAGCGTTCATCATACGAGTGATCTGAGCACTGATATTGAAGTGGGCGTATCGCTAATAACTGCCGACTAACCATGTGAAAAGGTATGCAGTCACGTGCAAGTGTGCAAAGATAATCACAAAGGGATGAAGACGAAAACATCTACCTCACATAAATCCCCACTGCAATTCGCGTTCAACTGATATGGCTTGGTGTCTGGGTAGCAAACGTTTCCGGAAATAGCTTCTCGGATCCAATCCGAGTCAAGCTATTTTTATTAGTGGCGAATTTTATCTCATTAGGGTCTATTTAACCGAAGTCCTTCTCCGAGGCGATAAAAATCTTTCACCTGGAATAGGATTTTGTTTTATAGTCACTTTCGCCGATTGGTGTGTCGTCGTACGAATTCGTCGGCATCCGAGGAAAGGTGATGATGATGATGCCAAGATGATGAAAAGGAAACTTTTCGTCCAATCGGGAGTAGTGGCGTGGGTGCTGGGAGTAGTGTGAGCGTCTGGGCTAGAGAGAGGGCGGAGTGCGGTGGGGGGGAGGGGCTGGAGGAGAAAGGGAGAGTGAAGCGGAGGGAAGGGAGGGAGAGATTATTTCGGGCGCGGGCGCGTGGGAGGAGCGGGGACGGGGGGGGCGCGTCGCTATTGTTACCCCGGGCAGCACCCGAACCTCGCGAGGGGCGAAAACGCACCCACTGCTGGGTATTGGGGACGGAAGGTGGCGAATTTGTTGGGATGAGGAAAGCGAGCCTTTGTTCGCGGAGGGAGGCGGAAAAGCTGACTGGCATATTGAGAAGTGTGGATCTCGAAAATGAAAGTTCCACCATTTCGTCCAAACTTATGATACCTCAAGAAATAAAAAAGTCCTCGATGTACACGTATCTTTATTCAAACCCACCTCAATGTTTGTCCCTCTTCTCATTCACCCGCTCTCCTCTAACAAAAATGGTGCGATTCATCGAAATATATTAGACTTAATATGTATCTTCCCTCTGTTTCTATGTTTGTCCACCACCATTTTGGCATACATAGGTCAGTATCACTCTAGTGTTACGAAGATGTGACAATGCAAAGGAATGATTTTAACACTTTAATATTTTTCGAAAGCAATTAGTCAGTTTTGAGATCAGATATATCTCTGCCGAGGAGGTGATATGCTAATTATACGAAAATATTTGTCGTTTGGTTCGATTTAGTGGTGAAATACTGCCATGGATGCGGGAGATATGCGTTAAATGTGTTGTATTAGTCATCCAGCAGAGAATGAGAAAAACGATAGCGAATTAATATCGTCGAATGATCTGAAATCATCTAAAATTGCTCCTAATTTTCGAATGACTTGACTTACATTCATGGGAAGCAACTTTGGGCTCATAGCTTTCAAATAATGAATTTATGATTTGCTGGTTGAAAACTAAGAAATTCGTAAATTCCACATACAAGATAATGATTTTTTTTAATTATTACTAAATATTTGAAAATATCCTGTCTGGCATGCATTCTACAAATTGCAACTCCGAGGTTTGGTTGAGTCATATTTTATTTCAAACTCAACACTAGATAATTATTCTAAAATGAAAATTATCGACAAAATAATTGCACAGTCATTCCCGATGAAGTGGAGAAAAAAGATTTGGATCACAGGTGATTTCCCAACTTGCCAATCAAAATTAGAGATGATGAGAGAATGTTGGTGTTGGTTTTCACGTAAAAGTTCATATAAGTTAAGTACGTAGATAGGAAGGATTAATAGCATAACAATTAGGCATGAACACTACTTTTTTATATTAGGCAGCTATTTAGGATATCAATTCACATAGTCCAGTTGGATTTTCATCTGTCCACGCACAGCGTTTCACCTCCGCCTCATAAAGTGTGTATTATCAGATTCGCCACAAAACAAGCGGATTGGCGTTAACAAAGAAAAATGGACTGACAAGGGTCAAGTTTATTTCGAGCCTCCATTAATTGCTGAGGGAATTGAGGATCGTCGAGGGTTCAGAGAGGAGAGAAAGAGAGGAAGGACTGGGAGATGAGATAATTGGAGGGCCCACGAGGAACTAATTTTTTTGGAACGAAAAACAAGGAAGTCTTGCCTGTCGATGGGAACAATGGGGGTGCGCTTATGCCTACATTTTCTTTTTGAGCTCCAGTTCCAAAGCCATTCCCATACTACTACCGTCGAGGCAGGAACATTTTACTCCTTATCGATGAAGATAAAACCCAGTTTCATCCAACTCGCTTTCTTCTTTTTCCCATAAGCCTTCATTTATAATAGTCCCCGACGGGAAATAAGCCTATAGGTAGTGAGATGGTTGAGTGTTGCCAATTGAAAGTCGCGAGCATTCTGAAAAGCTGATCCCTTCATTATTCGAAAGGCTTTTTTCATACTTGTAATTTTCACTGTGTTTCGTAATGAAAAAAATCGGAGCTATTCAACGGCACACGCTGAATTCCCATACCTCAAATCACTTTTTACGGTTTATGCTCGCAATTAGCGGAGTGATATTAGCCGATACACACCCACATTCCGGCACAAAAATTTTTTCATTGATGGTCAATTTGTGCAAGGACTACCGCCAAGAACGGGATTTCATGCCGCTGCTTCCGATTGATATGTCTAGCTAAACTCCACGTCTAAGTATCGGTCAGTCATTGACCACCAAACCTTAACCTTCAAACAAATACCAAAGAAATATAAATATATCACTAACATTACGCAAACACTATTCTAGAATAAACTGAAATGCAAGTGGTTGGATTCAAATTCTGGTACGTGGACACAAGCACATTCAAGAACACGAGAGTCCTGCGTTAAGGAATGACTACAAAATTTTCAATAAACGCAGTTGATTAGGTTCTCGTACTGGTACCTATATCTTGGAGCCTAATTCAGGAAAAGTTCATAAGACTGTCGAGCATCGGTAATGACTAAATGATGGCAACTCAGCCACGAAATATCCCGATTAAAAATTATGAATGCAATTATACACGCCTCTGTGTCACTTCACTTATATTAAAGATGCCAGACCGTAGCTCAGCATTAGAGTCAGGTGTCCAATGAGATGGGTACGCAATATCGTGAGATATACCATACCGTTATAAAAGCAAAATAAATCGCACTGCGATGCATAGTAAGCGACGTCATATGACACTGAACGCACTAGTATATCACTAATCCATGCCCGTCTTTCTTCCCGGCTACACGATGATGATTGGATTGGATATTTGGGGAAGCGACCGACGGCTAAGGTCATTTACGCCATAGGGGATAGGTAAGGGAGGAAGAGTGGATAGAAACCCGGCGTCGGCATTAGCCTGCTCTTAACGAAAGGCGCCAAGGGGACCACAGCTTAACGTCTCATCCGACAGACAGAGTGCTCTACTTGAAGTGCCCTTCACAAGACACTCAAGTAGGGAGCGGGTTTCCTCTGAGAAACATCTGCCTCTGAAGAGATTTGAACCCTGGCCGCCCGTGTGGTAGGCAAGTACTCTAGCCACCACACCAACCCGATCCCCACGATGATGATTAGCCAATTGTGAGCGTAAGTGTTATCATCGTTATTTGAGATAAACATACCCGCAATTTGACCTAAACCCGCGACCTGGGACGCTGGGACGTGAAACAGTTGTAACAGAAACAATAAGCTAAGCATTGAGATGCAGACAGGAAGAATCGAGAGATCTACAGTTCTACGCCGCGGGGACTCCAATAGCAAGGGGCGAAGACGATTTCAGGTCCTTCCTCAATCTGGTCCCCAAAGGTTAGGGTCTTGACGCGAGAAGTCCACCGACGCTGAGTGCGTGTTTGTTGCACGAGTGTGCGTGTTCGATGAGAGCTACGGCGTGCCTCGGTTTCCCAGGGAACGAAGTGTGCGGCGGGGACGACGACCCACCCCGAGGAGGGCGGGGCCGCTGCGGTGCACAAACAAGGACACGGGAGGATGAGGGGGGGAGCGTGCAAAATGGAAAAGGGGGACTTCCCCCCCGCACCAATTTCATACTCCCGTCATTGATTTCCCCTTCCATGGAACCTACCCACACCCTTACTGCGAGGGGTCGAATAATAAAAGGTGGAAGGGCAGGGTTCGGCGGTGCGACCTCAGGTAGCGAGGGGCGAATTGAAAGGGATGGTTGGCATGGGGTGGTAGGAGAGGCAGAGGGGAGGGTTGAGTGCGAAGAGTAAGCGCGGAAATATCCCATGGGAATTAAAGTGGTGGCGAAGGCGAACGGGTGAGGGAGATTGGGTGAATTGGAAGGGGGAAAGGCAGGACTCTCATTGGCCAGGATGGCATAGGGTCGGGGGGCGGATTACAGGAAGAGGGAAGGAGGGTTGGTGACCAGGTGCCCCTCGGATCAAAAACCCGCGACCCCCTAAACTAGCTGAGAAGCCTTTCCCGAGGTTCCAGGGGGTAACAAAGAGGACTCCGATCGGAGTGTGACGGATAGTGAGTGTTCTTTTGTTCTTTAGGTGTGGTGTGACGTGCCGTCACTAAGGATGGTGCAAGTGCTGTTTTAATTGCACTTGTGCCTACCTTCGTCTGCATTGTGATGGTTAATACCTCTGGTATTATTTTTTATCCAAAAAATCGACCCTCGTTACCAGCAAAAGAAGCTACTTTTGGAAAAGAAATTCACTCTCGCCAGTCCTCTGAAAATAATGACGACATCTTCGGAAATCATTGAATAATTTCAATATATTTATATATCTCCTGCGAAACATTTAATCTTTCCAAGCGGACAACCAATCCCGTCCTTATCAGGAGTGACAAGGATGATTTCTATCATTACACCTCATTTCACTATCTTGGAATTTGCCGATATGAGACTATTCGCAGTTAATACGTGCGTGGAGTCATTCATGTCCTTTCATGAGTATTTTACATTTTTTGACGGTAATATGTCTTTTGGTCTTTATACAAATGTAATTCTGCCGTTAAGATGGATTTACCATTCAAACCTACGAATTATTTCTGCGGTTTATGCAAAAGAAGCACCCAAAACTTCTGAGAATATTTTCAAGATAATCACACAATGTCAGGTATTACACGTAACTGTAATAGTGTTGCTTTAGTCTAGTACAAGATTAACTATGATATGAACACTATCCACGTTCAGTAGTCCTCAGATAAATAAAATATGTGGCGATATGTGATTGAATCACCTCATCAGTGCAAATGGCTCGTAAGAGTTAGCTTAAAATTCATCAAACTCCAGTCAAAATAATTTGTGACTCTACAACTTCACTGAGGATACCAACAGTTGAAGGTAGTGAGAGCGAGATTTCCTGTCATAAATAATAGCATATTTGAATTTTTTTAAATTTCAGAAGCTGATAAAAGCATGACGTATATATTTCAATATTGATGGCGATAAATACAATTTTACACTACTGAATTTCTAAGAAATTAGATAAATATGCCTATGAAAATTTTTAAACTTGACTAATTCTTTTCTCATCGTACACTGAAAATGCCTTTACAACAGGTATTTTCTTCGGTTCAATAAAAAATTCGGCAGTAAGTTATTAATTAATTAATTAACATAATTCAGAATTAATAAAAAATTCACATTGCCAAATTACTGACGAGATCTGGGAGTTATAAATTCCTCACTTTTGAAATATAATACCTTTGCAGAACAAACGCGTATCCCATGTAAAACTGCTTCTCTTTTTTTTGCTATCTTCTTCTAACTTCAGGTGATGAATTTATATTGAGAGTAACACCATATCAATGTGTTCTGGGTGAAATGATATCTCGCTCAAACTGTGATTAGACACTGAGAATAAAAATACGTTGCAATAAAGCAATACTATATAAGCAGGTATAGACGATAATTATTTCCATCATTCGAACTTCACTCTGGCGAATTTGAGCCCACCAAGCTCTTCAAACCCGAATCGTCCTCCTCAAACTCGACACGTCTGTCCCACAAAATGGAAAAATGAGGCGGGCAGGGGATGTTAGGGTCGAGGGGGCGAGGGGGATGGGGGCGTGGGGGATGGGGGCGTGGGGGATGGGGGCGAGGGGGATGGGTCCGGCCGGTGAGAACAACATATTGCGGCGTCAGCAGGGGCAGAGGGCCGGGGGGGGGGAGGGAGGCATGGCGGGGGGGAGGGAGTGAAGGAGGGAGATGCGAGGTGAAGAGGGGGATTGCGGGCCATAGGAACCGTAGGAGTGAGGCGGAAGGGGTGGTGGCATGGGGAGCCGTGGCTTGCTCACTCACTCAGTGAGCCTCACTTCAGTGCTCACCCGTCGCCCAACCTCCCCCTTCCGGGAATCGGCAATAAATAGTCCTCTAACCCCACCCCACTCTTCTCCCCTCCCAACCCACCTCCCCCCCCTGATCCCTCCTCCTCCTCTCCGAAGCAGGATAAAAGGTGGTCTGTGGGGAGGGGGGGGAGGGGACCTCTTATGTAATGCCTCAGCCCCCCATACTTATCCTTGACCCCTCCCATTTACGCCCCCTCCCCCCTCTGGCCTTTTCACAAACTTCCTCGCCCCCTTCCTTTGGATCCCACCGCTTCACTCCCATTCGTCCGTTCCTAGCTTGCCGCCTCCCCTTCACCCTCCCCCCTCTCGCACCTACGGCCCTCTCTCCTCCCCGGGGTCCCTCCCCCCCCCCTGTTGTTGTGCCCCCCCAAAACCCACCCCAGAAACCCCATCCACACAAACCAACAACACCGCACTCCGCACACACCTTTCACCCGTCTCCCGACGCTTTTTTTACGCTCTGCTTGCTCACATCCACAAGCTCCACTCCTCCCAGACCCTTTTTACAACGTCTTTTTTCCCTTCCCAGCATTCTCTCCGCTTCCTCCAAACCTTCCCCTTCCATCCCACAGCCAAAGCCCCTTCCTACCCCACGAGGAATTTCTGGGGATTTGGCCTCGACCGGCTGGCACCTCGCCAAAGCGTCCCGGGTTCTAATCCCGCCCGCGAATGCGAGGGGTGGTGAGGTCCCCGCGGGGCTAGTTCCCTGGATCAAAGTGGATGGTAGATTGTCAAAGAGATGGGGATGAAGGATGGAATAGCGAAGGAATTCCGGGCATGAAGAAGGCTAACCTGAATCGGCGGCGTTCCCGAATAGCGGGCTTCCTCATCTGTGGGTAGATACATGCATCACATTGAATCGTGAAAACAGCGTATTTAAGGTAAAATAAAATTAATCGTCGACGGGCTTACTTTGTGGAATTTTTCCATGGTTGGAATAAAATAACTTAATAATTTTCCACACGGTTTGTTCTCCTCGAGCGGCTTCAATGCAATAGCGTCATTTTCAAGAGGTTACAAAAAAAATTTGTAACCTCATGAAAATGACGCTATTGCGTTGAAACCGCTCGAGGACAATAAACCGTGTGGAAAATTACTAACTTATTGTATTTAGGGTAGTTTGAGCGACATAGTAATCTAGTCATAATAGAGATTGTATTCGCATTATATGGTTGAAGATCAGCAGCTGTAAGAAAGCATGAGTTAAATATTGTTTCATAAATGGTGCAGTAATATTTTCTGATATGATCAACGGTATCCGGCGAGATATTGTCGAACATCATCGTGAATTTTAAAAGAAAAAAACTCTGAAATGTCCAATTGGTTATTATTTGTCCAAGGCGTTTCGACGCTTAAGGAGTCATAATTGCTTTTAAATTTTACTCTTATACGACCGAAATTCTAAGTAAGGAATAAAATTATCTGTAAGTCTTTAGCCTGACTCATTTATTTACGCTGGACGTTTCAAACTCCATCACAACGGAAGGTTTTCTTGCGATTCTGAAAAAAATATTGTGGTGACAGTGTAATTAATTTCATTAATAGTTGAGAAAACATACAAAATACGCACTGCTAACTTTTTGACGAGTTCTAGGTGTTAAAAATCACTCGTATACAAAATAAGGTCCCTCTGGAGTGCATAAACGTACCATTTCCCACGTAAAATGGGTGGTATATTTCGCTAAAAATCTCGGAAAGTAGTTCGGTAAAGGGACTGATATTTTGACATTTTTGGAAGGGCGAGATATTTTTCTTTAAAATGAGATAAAATTCATTGATTTCTAGGTGAAATGATATTTCGCTCAAACTACCTTAAAACGTTCTTATATCCTTAAGGACAAGTCATGGCAGTACATCACACACTGAGGAAAAAGTGAGCGGAGCAATTAGCTACGAATGAGACGATCATAATCATTTGACGTTTATCAATATTCCGATTGAATACCAAGGCCAAAGTAACCTGTGATGATACTGTTTTCTCAATAAAATATTATTTGATCACGCACAGCAACTTATAGACTTCATATGATGGAACTCACTCTTACCTAAGGATTTAAATTATCATATTTAACCGCTCGAATGTGAAATTTTGTCCCAAACTACATCTCGCGGAATTAGTAACACAGTTTTGATTAAAAATGCTTTAATGGTTATTTAAAAAAATCCCTCGAGCTACAGTTGAACAGGTTGAAATCAATTTCCTGCATAGGGCGGTGGTTAATTACATTTTGAACATCATGACTGACCGAAGAGAAATATATTATTTTTATGTTTCCTCATCCAGTCTCCATATCCTAAGTTACAATTTCTTTGAAAAAATAAGTGGAAACATTAGACCGAGTCATGCAAACAAACGAGGGCCGTCTAGAGTGTACCTGAATTTAAGTTGTGATAAATCAATCACCTCGGTCGCACCACAGATTCATTACGCGCATTCCATAATGTGATTTCTTCAAACTTATTTTTGCATAATAGCTATCTCGCCTGCCGCCCACTGGGATATCTAATTTCCCCAAATTTAATCCAGATATTCTTAAACTCGTCTGCTTATCGCGTCAGGTGCATGGGTCGTTAATGAAGCAATTGAGTCGTAATGAAGAGCCTGCATCGCCATCTTTATCCCTCCAACGGTTCGAGGAAAATGTACGCGAACACATTTTAGTGATCGAAAATGGATTGAGAAGGGCCCAAGGGCCGAGCCCAGGGGAGCCGGATCCCTCAGGCAGCTCGGGGGAACAATTGGCGGTGCCCGCGGGAGCAAACACCAGACTTCCGCCGAGCGAGGCGAGGCGAGGGTGTAGGTGGGAAGGTTAACTAAGGGGTGCTTTATTGGGGTCCCGCGTTCATTTTTTAAGGAAAAAAGAGACAGTGCAGTGGAGTGGGAGAGTTCTTTCTCTCCCTCGCCCGTCCATAAAGTCGGGAGGCGGCGAGAAGGAAGAAGGACGCCTTTAGAAGAAGGAGAAGACGAGAAGCGAGGATCCAGGCATCTCGCCTCCGCCGCATTAAAAAAAATGAAACGGGAAGGGAAGGGAAAAAAAGATGGCTTAGCGGAGTCTAGCATCGTCTCATTTTTTGTGCTCTCCGCGGTCTGGGGGAGGGGGAGAGAGGAGGCGCTGCAGGAACACTAGATGTAGGGAGAGAGGTAAGGGGGAGGGGGAGGAAATAAAGAACAGAGGAGCATCGGGGAGCGCGCGCGCTGCAGTGGGGGGACAAAATATTCGCCGCACTTACCTTTTTCGCCGTCCCTACCCCTCCGCCCCCCTCCGCCGCTGTAATCCTTCTCCCGTCTTACCTTCACTCATACCACCGTCCTTTGCCTTCACTTTGTGGCGTGCTTGCCCACCAGTGAAAGGGCGAAAAGGCAGGTAGCTGCTGCCCCGTAAATAGGCATTGACTTTTTTTCAACAAAGAAAACAGCGAACTCAAGGCTTAAACAACAACACTATATTCACCTTCGCGGCGTCAGAATGTGTTTTTTTACATTCTAATATCCAAATGACGTTCATGGTGGGTGATGAAAAACTTAAGACATCATCTTGTTATCTGCCCCTTCATGCCAACGAATTTACTGCGTAATTTACTAAGCAACACCCAATGTCTGAATCAATTTCATTTGTTAAAAGCTAGAGCCGGCGTCGATTTAGATTGATCATAAATCGCATCGTTGCGATGTATTTGTTCACACAATCGAGTCGACAAATCCGCTTGTTCTAGCTGCCACCTTCAACTCAAGATCCAGCTTTGGAAATTAGTGGACTAGGATAGGTATAGGAGTAGAGTGTATTGCAGACATATGCGTCCATTCTCGTCACATAGACTAGATCGGGTGACCCTAATCATCAGAGGGCTTCAGGCTGAGTTATTTAATTTACAAGTGACAGTAATACTTTTGGGATGATACATTTCCATGTCATTAAAGGATAGTGCATTTTGATAAGCTCGGAAGAGATATATCATTGAGATTTAACACTTTTGCTGCGAATCCCATTTATATCCGAATACTTTTTTTATCTCATGACAGCGGAGTTCGACTATACACCGAGAGGTGAAAAACTATTTTCCCTTCAATTTCGAGGAGGAGTATATCCACAGAAATTTTTTTCCATATAGGGGAAATTTTGAGGTATACATTATCGATTTCAGCGTAAAAAAATGCAAAATGTTATTACTCAGCAGAAGAAATCGTGAAATCATTTATAATGAGTGAAATTGGCAACCATTGTTTGTAGTGAATGGGTTAAAATAGAAGATTTATACTAGAGCCATAAACACATTATAAAACATTAAATAGCCTTTGGACACCTTCCAAATTTCAAGTATCAAATTGCAGGCCTGGATGAGAGGGTGGCTGAGAGGAGTTGCAGGAGCGATAGGGAAGGAGAAAGGTAGAGAAGAAAGTCCAGTCCAGTAAGTAAGGAAACACGAGGGGAAGAAAAAACGCTGTAATCGCGCGCTTTACGTATCACGCATGCGCGTGGAAATACAGAGACGCGCGCCGCGCAGCAGGAATCGGCGCGACGTGGGGCCAGTTTGAGGGCCTACGAAGAGAGCACGCTCGTGAGAGGGTGTCCGCTTTGCTCGCTATAGCTGCGTGCCGAGCACTCTCCCCCTCTCCCTCCTCCTATCACGCCCGTGTCATCATCGTCATCATCAAGTGCCACTCGTCTTTGTCCCTTTAGCGTGTAAATGCGGCCTCCTCCATCCGAGGCGAGCTCGCTTCACTCTCGTCGGGTTTATTTTTTTTATTCCTCTCTCGAAACCACTCCAACCACCTGCGCGGGGGAGTCTTCGATCAAACAGGTTATCGCGTACGTATAGAAGGGATGTGCGGTGGCAATGTTGTTACAATGGCAGAAATCAAAGCCTAAGGAAACCGTTAAATGTTGAGAGCGAAATGGAGTAGTCGGTGCAAAGACGGATCGCTTCGCTTTTCATAATATAGTTTGCATAAGATGACGATAGGATCCTGAATCAGCTTGAGAAGCACAGCGAAAGGTGTGAGAGACTTATGAACCGCTGAATTGAACTCGAAAAGGAATTGAAGCCTTTGCTGAGGTGAAAGCACTTTAAAATTATCTACTAATATAAAACAAGCGAGATAAAATGTTTATATCACCGAAGTATTCGTATGTATAAAATGAAAGGTTAAAGCTTTGAAGTATATGACTTATGGAGGAGTAGAGAATTTTTTAGTGTGCAGTTATTGAGGTGATGGTATATTCTGTGAATCTGTCGAGTAATCTGACGAGCCAATATTTGGGTTGAGTGTATTTTGATTCACAGAGGGCTTGGAGGAATGAATGACGAAAAGGTATAGTTTCGAGTTTAATAGCTTGCACTTCAATCTAATGTCCATAGTCATTTTTAAATACGTACTATCGAAAGGGATACATTGACCAATTAATCACGTTCACGTATACATGCTATTCCTTCGCGTCTATTAATTTACAGATAAATCTTTACCCTCGATTGTTTTCACTGGGCGACAACATTTTCTCTAGACAGTTTTTTTACGCTGAAAGAAAGTGATTCGGAATGAAGAATAAGACAAAAATCCTAACCAATATGTAAAGGAAATTATCAGCTTTATCAGCAATGTCAGCATGCACTACAGCAATTCATTCACGTTCAACATGATCTTTTAGCTTCCGAGGACGCTACTATGATCCAGAAACTGGATTTCCTCCCTGAATTCCAGGCAATTACGGCCGTTTCTTTGCCCTTATGTAACTAGACCCTCCTCCTTTACCTTTCTCAAAACACATCCTACTCTTATCCGTCTCCGTCATCAACTTTTCAGAATTGAAATTTGTATAAAATCCCTCGTCTTATACTACCTCTCCCGCTTCACATCATCCCGTCTTTAGTCGCCTCCATGAGTCATTGCCTTTTTGGCACATTATATAAGATTTATGTGCATTTTCTTAATCGCATTCGCCAAATTTTTTTCTTATCATTAGTCAGTTTTCTCCCTACTCATCTTACCCCTTCCATTGGATTCAAAACCCACAAATCAAAGACTTCCTAGCGCATTCATTCTATTTTCTCCGAGCGCATACATATCCGTAAAATTTCCAAAATTTCTACGAAATCAAAACCTCCAAAATTATAGTTTGAAAAAAATTATCCCAAATTTGCCTTGTACCTATGTATGTGTCTTTGACCATGTTTCTATAATTAAGGTCTCTTTAAAATGAGTGATATTTCTCTCTAAGCCCAAAAAAGCTCAATCAACAGGATTGCTACAGGGTACCCCCTCAATTTTTGCCTTCAAGATTCTCCTCCCTCCCCCCTGCCGATAAGTAACACTCGCCAACCCATTGACTGAGATGAGTACGTGGGAATGAACAGAACTAAGTTTTTCGATCCCTGCCAGGAGGTGTAGGCGTCCGTAAAAGCTCACAGTGGTGGGATCCAGGTAGGCATAGTCGGAAGAGAGGGACACCCCCACGTGACCGACAACGCACACCCCATCCGCCCACCCTCCCACACTCTCCGCCCCCACAATGCCTCGCACGCCCAAACAACCACCACAAACACCGACGGCGTCGGGTCTTTGCCGCCGGGGCGCGCCACCCTTGCCGCCCGGAGGCATCTCTCTCTCCCTATCCCCATCCACCACCCCTCCGCCCCGCGTCCTCCCACGCTACACACGCTGTGCGGCCTTCAGTTGCGCGAGATAGCCGCGGCTGGCATCCGCGCGCGGATTAGTCGCGGGCATACGGGAGCCGAAAGGAGTGAGTGTGCGCGGGTGGAGAAGACCCGTCTGCCTCTCTTACGGCTATGCCACCCTCCCCAACACCGACCGCCCACAGACTCTGCTTCCTCCCCACATCCCCTCCCTTCACTCTCCATCTCCCATGGAAAACCGCTCGGGGAACGAGAAATTGTTGGCCAACAGGCGACATGCTCCCGCCGAGGCAGAAGGAAACGTATAGCCACAGTACAGAAGTTAAATTATTTCATAATTTAGGGACTTAGTGACTAAACAACTTTACTGAGAGGACAAAAAAATAGTTCTTGCTTACCGCACAAGATTTTCCACAAATTACCCTTGAATTTAATGATGCTCAACCCTCGCAAAGATGGAGAGACTAATATATGCATTCCAAAAATCTTTTCTCTCCTCTGGAGAAGTAATAAAAAGCTAAATAATCATACATTCCTGCACAGAAAATGCATTTTTAATGCTCAAGTAATAATTACGGAGACCTAGGAGTGTGTTAGCAAAAGCGACATCTTTTTAGCGGTATGAATGAAAGTTGTGATTTCTCATTTCTTTTTACCCATACAATCACTATCCAACCACATTATAATGAGGCGCACGCATCGGAGGGACAGAGAAATCTGTCTTTATTCATGCAGGACGGGTGGGATAACGGTGAGTAGCAGGATGAAATGATGCGAGAGAAGGAATCGACGTCCATCACGTTACACTCATGCATACAGAGGTGAGAAAAAAATATGAAGCATCAACGATGGACTTCACTTCCTATTCTCACCCTCCCTTCGAAATAAAGGCTATTCGCGAACTTGATAATGTCACTGTGATTTTTCCATTTTTTTCAATCTTTAGCTCTCCTTTCAATCATTGATAGGCAGATTAGAAACATCCTGATCTATTAAAAGCTCGCATTATCTCGCATTTATTTTGTTCTCAAGCGAAATAACCTGTTCCTGGGATAGGAATTTATAACATTGTGGAATACTCAACGGAGTCTTTTTCCAGAGTAGAGCAGAGTGTAGAAATAAAATTAAATTCCTCCATTCCGTGTACAAGGAAATTTGAGGGAATTCGATATTTGAACGTGATGCATCTGAATACATAGAACAACTCATTTAATGTACAGGCTGTCACATCAAAACAGCCTCTGAAACTGCAGGTAGGCGATATCTCTAACGTAGTCGTTAACCATCTATGTTAGCATGTATCTCCTCTGGATACAAAATTAACCGGCTTTACTTGTTTTTAACTAAACCATATATTGAAATTTCTCAACATTACATGTTCAGATCATCAGTTCGGTTAGTTTCAAAACTGCCTCCAATGAAACTAATTTAGTATCGAACCTCGAAATGATCTCACGATGGTGCTCATCAAATTTAGCTACATATGACCACTCATTATCAGCAATCGTAAAAAATAGGTAATTCTACCTAGCATTACATGCACTAGCAAGGTGCTACTAGGTGAGTGCAAACATTACATTAATTCATTATTACGAATTTCATAATATAATTCTGAATAATTTTGCAGATTCATGTCGTTGAAATTAGTGGCAAAAGATTAAGATTCGAATACGGAAAAAGTTATAAAACAAAAAAGGGTACTTGAGTATAAAAAACTACAATAACTGGCAAAAAATTGCCTCGGAGATTGTCATGGCTTACGCAACTAAGCACCCGGTAGGGTGACAAAATTCCACAGGTTGCATGAATATCTTCGAGACGCCGAGTTCAGGGAAACCCAAAAACGCAAGTCTATTACATTTAACTCCAATTATTAAGACAAAAAGGTACCTACAAAAAGAGCCTGGTGTAATTCTGACGGAGATGTCAGTGACAGTAATTTCTCTGACGTTGAAACTTGAGCATACTGTGTAGTGTCTCCATTTCATATGCAGATATGCAATAATTTTAGGATAGGTTTGGCGAAATATATAAATAATGAGAACCCTGTTATTAACTATTTCTGGCTGTAATCTGAAATGCCGTGAACTTATCACAACCCTTTAATACCATCTTGTATTATTAGTATATTCATTTATGGTATTTAATGTCATTCCTTCCTCTATCTAGACCATTATTGCGATGTAAACAAGGAGTTGTCACAACGTTTAAGACCTATAATTTTCCACTCATTAGCCATAATTCGTAGACAATTCTTACTGTGAAATCTACGCCGTAGTTTTGATATATGTCACTCGAAGTCTCCGAAAAACTAAGAGTTCAATACAACTACATAACAAGTCCACCCAATTCCCACGCAATTGAACACGAATGCTATAAATTTCAGCCTGTCCACTGCCACTCCAATTATTCACCACGGTTATTATCATATTTCATATGGTTCGAGTATGAATCGAAGAGAAATTACGCCAGTCGGTGCGCTCAATTGGACTTAAACGACAGCCGCTCCTACTGAGACGCCAGGCTTTCAGCATCCCATTTGCCAAAGGTAGAGCACATGTCAACGAGGGAGTTTCTTGGCACAGCAGTCTAGCCCAAACATCCCACGCGGAGAAGCGAAATGGCGTTAGAACTGTTCGCTTAGCTTCTTTTTTTCTTCTACGTCTACGCCATGGTTCCCTCCAAGCCAGACGAGGGTGGAGGAAAGTCTTAAGTGAGTGAAGCGGTTGGCAACTTGACGGAGAGAAGAAGTTTTGGTGTTGAGGCACGCAACTCAAGAGGCCAATCAATGCGGGAGAAGTGAAAGGACTGAAGACGAGGCGACTGATGAATAAAACTCAACCCAAACTCAGATACACACACAAACAAAACAGTAAAAGAATAACGAAATAAATCCTGAGAAAATTCCGACTTTGAATCACTTTTCCTAAACGGCTTTTCCAGTGAAAATGGATGCACCCCCACAATATCTGCTGCCTTTTTAACGTTTCGTACGCTTTCTCAGCGTATCTTAACTCATCATCCGACAGCAAAGTGAGGTGTCAAGTCGTAGGTCATGGAGTCACTATCCCAAACAAAAACGAGAAAAATATCTTGCCACAACAGAAAAACCCCCATTCGATTTTTCGTTGTATTTTTTACTGCTTCCAAGGCGGAGAAATAAATTGAACAAAGCAATTCTTTAGCCTTAGGACTTCTTTTGGACTTCCTGATATGCGCATTATAAGGGGCAGAACCAGTATGCAGAGTCGCGTGTGATGTGGAGGGCGTGGCGGATGAGGTAATGACTGAGAATGAAAACCGTAGTTATCCTGCAAAGCCCAGCGTGAAAGCGAGAGGATCTGAAGCACAAGAGAGCCTGTTAGGTAAGAGGACTTTGCGGAAGATGGCTTTGCGGCAGCGTTCTTCAGGACACTGCAATACACTTCAATATGACCGTCAAAAACCTGCCTCGTATCGGTGGACCAAATGCATTCAAAATGGGAAGAGAGTCGCAAGCCTGTCCTGACCGGACTGAGAGAATAAAATGCAAAAATTCTGCCAACGGCATTACAATTTCTCACTCGATTTTGCACGGAGTCAGCTGCCAGAGCGTTGAGCGTTTGATGGACTGAGCAAGGCACGAACACCAGCGCACGAGGTGGTCGGTGGTCCACGGGAATATATATTTTTTTGGAAGAGGCGACGGAGAGGGGATGATGCGGGAGAAAGAGGAGTTGCCGACCTGGAGTGGTGGTTGTTCCCCTCTCTCACCAGAGGGGAAGACCCTCCTCTCTCTCTCTCTCACGCGAGGAGGAGAGAAAAACGCCGTAAAAACATAACGGACAAGGAGAGAGGGAGAAGGAGCGACTCCTCACCGCATATAAAAGCGAACGACCCGTTGGTCGCTGTTACATTTTGGAAATGAGAGCGGACTCCTTTTCTCCTTCTTCTTCTCCTACCCCCCACAACTTCTCCTCCCTCCCCACTCTGTCCTCTTCAGTATAACAGGACGATCGGAGGGAGGGGAAATGTGGGAGGGGGGATGTTTGAAAGAAGAGTGATGGGGTAACAGGGCGGGGGGGAGGGAGGGCGTGAGGAGTTTGGAGAGTCGACAGCGGCGGGTTTTATATGTTCCAAAAGAGAGAGAGAGGGAGAAGACTGGCGAGTTTACGTAGAGCGAGCATGCAAATTCGACAAGCGGACAACAACTGGTCCTCTCCCACCTCTTCCTTTCTGCTCTTTGCAGAAAAAAGTGCAAAAGGGAGGTGAAGATGGGAAGAGAGGGCCGGGGTGGGGCGGGGGAAGTTCAGGACGGAGGACGAAACAACCTCCCCCCCTCTTTGCCGGTTAAGGGCGTTAAAGGACAGGGGAAGGTGAGTGGATGGGGGCCAGAGTATCTCTTCCCCCTTTCACATGCACACACACGCACACACACACACAGAAAAACACATACAAATGAGCATGCAACCCATGCAAAAAGGAGTGCTTGTGCAGGTCTCTTCGTCCCGTTGGTTCGGGTGGAAGAAGTCGGCCGGCTCACACCGGGACTTACGGACATGCAGTAGGTCTGACTCCCTCTCACCCGGATGCGTCGAGACTCAACCCCCCGCGTGGATACACAAGAAGCCGGATAAACCAAAAGAGCATTAAAATATACATCATATCAGAGTCGGTAAATCGATAAAATTTAGCGAGGCAAATTTTTGGAAAGGAAGCAAATGCGTGAAATTATACGTGCATAATTATAAATGTCGTCTTATATTATTAAAAATTTTGACGTTGAGAGCATCGAAAACAAATTCTGATCTGGTGAAAGTGTTTATGAATTGACACGGTGGAATTGGTGGGTGACAGAAACTAAACCAAATATTGATCACTTTTCAACAGTTATATTCACCATTCTCTTTGAAATTTTACATAAAACTGTAACCAAAATTGGGGAATACAGCTTATGAAATATAAATAATTGTTTCCTTCATCAATCAACAATTTTTATATTTACTTTGAAACAATAACCCGACAATTTTTGCCAAATTATGCGTGAACGATCAAGCTACTTATACGTTTGATGAGCTATCTAAAGAAACTGTTGAAGGAATAAATAGCAGATTTCCACTTTAACATTATATTATTCCCAACTTGCTACAGGTACTTCCGATCATTTAAAAGGTTTAAAATATAAACATTTCAGTGAAACCAATAACGAAACTTGAAGTTTCACGAGAAAATAATTCTCTCCGAGAGAATGAGTGAAGCGACTGACGGATTGAGCCAGACCAGGTTTAGGGGAGTCCAACATAAGCACATGCATGCAGGCATTAGTATAAAAGTGCTTACCCTCGCTTGCTTCTTCCCTCCCTCGCCTCCTCCCTTTTTCTCCGCCGGCTCTACTCGAGTCCGCCCCTTGGGGTAGACGGACGTAGAGGACACCACGTTTAGCGATCACGATGCCACACCGGGGCCCATGACAGCGCTCCCGGCCCGCACGCTTCTCCGGCGAGGAAGCGGTTGGCTCCTTGCTCGGACGAGTTGATGTTACGCATCCAAGACGCCAACACGCCTCGAGCCTAGAATAAGAAGTTGAGTGAGGCTGACGGACGTTGATGTCTTGTTATCAGTCGCGAGCACAAGCGACGCAACAAGAAAACTTCGACAAGTTGCCGAGCGGGAATGAAGCAGAGTTGGGAAGATTCCGTGGGAAAGCAGAACAGATTCCAATTCTCCTTCACTTGAGGGCGAACTGGTCGAGAAAAAACACAATCTCGTCGACAAATCGAGGAGAGAAATAATACATCATCAAGCACATATATACGTATCGCTGGCAAGCAAAAACTTGCGTACACACAACATCACAAACTTAAAAAAACACAGGCACAGAAACTCTCACTAAACACCGAGAAGAGAAAAAATGTATCGCAGAAACCTCCCTTAATCCAGGGAATAGGAGGAGAACTGCGGATACGTTATTTCACCACTTATCCGAACAAAAAAAGACCGAGCGCGGAGTCGGGAATTCAAAAAGCGGCACAAGCGATACGGAACGTGAGTGCGATTAGCGGTCGCGGACGATCCACGAGGCTTCGTAAACCGAGACAAGATCGGCGAAGACGCTCGTTCACTCAAACGAAGAACTGACCCGGAACTTATGAAGTGTTCCGATCATACATTCGAAACAATATATATGTATATATATCCAAGGAGTATCGTATCAATGATTGCGGCGAACTTTTTTCCACCACAGCACTTTCGGGAAAAGGCTTCACTTCATCACATCAGTCCGATCTTCTCGTCAACAAGTATGACCGAGTGATCCGGACACGTACGTACACATCCGAAATGAGGAGGGAAAAAATATGTAAGACACTTCCACAGCTGTCGTTAACGGTCGGCTTCCACAGCGCGCGGAGAGGAAAAACTTTCTCACACCCGACTGCGGCGGTAGAGCAAACACTCCTTTGACGCACACAAACTTTGTAGTTATCTCACCACAAAACGTATCCACTCTTCGCGGTCGGCGGTTAATCACATCCAGAAAGGCACACGCGCAAAACTTTTGTTTAACTTCTCGAAATGTCCGTCTAGGAGACTTGGGACGCTCCGCGGTGTTCGTCGAAACTCCTCACAACTAACTGCGCGTCTGGCGTGTGGGGAGAACTCGACGGTTGAGACAGGAAAAACTTCATCGCAGAGTTGAGGCGGCGGCTCCGACACGCTCCGGCGTTCCCGTCCACCGCGAGGAACGGCGACAGATCAACATTGTGCTTCCAAAGTGCGCAACTTGTCCGTATCACGTGTGCGTGGACACCTCTCGTGGACGCGACGCAAAACTTTATCGCACGCGGGTACGACTTCGCGTGTGTGGAAAAAAAATCCGCTCAATGTTTGGAACAGAAGTTTCACAACGGTGTTTTCAGGCGGTACATCCGTGTCTACACGGGGCACGGTCACCTTCTCGACTGGCTCGGTTTTCCCTCACTCCTTCGCAGCCGAGCGAGCGAGCGCGCCCCGTAGGTTTTCCAACCCGCCCTTCTCCCCCCCCTCCTCCGCCACCTCCTCCTCCGCCTCCTCCCACCCTCCCCTACTCCCGCCTCTTCTCACCCCACCGCCCTCTCCTACCGCCCTTCCGAGCGAGAACACATGGAGCCACATGCTCGCATCTCTTGATGCCTGTCTCCCTCTCACTCCCCACATCCTCATCTCCCCCCCTCCCCCTCGTTCTACCTTCCCCTACCTCTCGACCTCCCACCCTCCCTCCCTATCCCTCTTCCAACCGACACAGCGGCGAAGCACACTACTACCCCTCGCTTTACCGCCCCTCCTCCCCTCCAGCCACCTCACGTCCCCCCCTCTCCGTCTCCTCCCCTCCCCCACCCCCAAGGACAGATCCGACCAATCGGGAGTCCGAGGCGGCAGCTGACGTCACCTCCCTCCCAACGAACCTCCTTGCCCACCCCGCCTTTTATTCTCTACTCTCTCCCTCTCTCCTCTTCCTCACCTCCCTCTGCTCCCGTATTACCCCCCCCCCCTACTCCCTTCCCTCGCAAAACTACCCTCTCCCCCACCCCTCACTCTCCCGCTAGGAGTTTGAAAAAAAATAACACATACACACGCACACACGGGCGTAAACGGAACCCTCCCCCTCTCTCCAATAATATCTCCCCTCACTCCACTCGCAAACTATCCTCTGGCGGAACCCCCACCCCATCAACCTCCCTCCCCCTCCTCCCGTGTCTACCCACACCACGAGCGCGGCCGGGAAGGTCTCCTCACTCCACCGAGTGGAAACCCCACACCCTTCACAAAGACCGCTTCCCTCTCTCTCTCTCTCCTCAAACGGCCTTTATCTTCTTCCAAGTCTTTTCACGGGAGGGAGGGAGAGTGGGTAGCTGGGGGGTGGATTTTTCGGGCGATGGTTTGGGGTTGTTTCCGAGGGATGAGGGAAAGTGGGGGAGGCGGGAAGGGGGAAGCGGGCAGAGAGATGTTTTGTCAGAGGGAGGGAGGAGGAGTGGTTTGGGCACGAGAAGGGTGGAAGTGGAGAAGGACAGCTGACGTGGGAGGAGGAGTAGGGAAACGCGAAGCCTCCGTCTGTCTCTCTACCTCTACCTCTCCCTACCATCTACTTCCCTCCCTTACCCCCCCCCCCTCTACTCTCTCAACCACTCCACTCCATCCAGCCCAGCTTTCCCTTCCCCTCCCCTTCAGCCAGCCAGCCGTCTGTAAAGTGTGCGGTGTTCCTGGCCCAAGTATGAGAGGTGTGCAAGGGTGTGAGGAGCCGAGCGCTCGTTTCGTCCTCCTCCGGCTCCTCTCTCCCTCGTCTTGTGATTTACCACCAGGTGGCGGGGAAAACGCACTCGCGCACGCACGCACGTTGAAGGGAAAGGGTTGAGGAGGGGTCGAGGTGTAGCGGCAGGGGGTGAAAGGGGAGCGGGGGGGGGGGGGGGTTAAACGCCCCCTTTATTTTTTTCCATTCCATCTTTCGAAGGGGTGGACACCCCCTGCCTTTCCCCTCTCTTGTGTTGCCGCCGCCAATTCCGACTCCCCGCTCCGAAATAAAAAATCGACGCTCGCTTCCACGCAAGCACGCACTGACACACGCGCTCGAAAATTAATAATGCTCGCGCATGCACGCCAAAGCCACCCCATCGGAGCCTTGGGACTTTTTTTTTCATGAATTCGCGTCGCCGCCAACCACGCCACCGCGGCCTGCCGCAAATTCCCCTTTGCTGTGTCCCTGTTGGTGGGGACAGCGGCAGACATCGGCGTCCACATTGTTCGCCGAGAGGTGGATCCTCTGTATCCACTGATGAGTGCATGCATATTTGGATCAATATGGTCAATTGAGGTTGTTTCAAGTGATAGGGAGTGGGCTGTCAGTTCATGTCGTCAGGTATCACACTGTCCATTAGTAGGAAGCAACACCATCGCAGTGAAATGCAGTAGAAGTAAAAAAAAATGTTTGCCGACATGTGAGCTCGCTCTATCCACTGATGAATGGACGAATAGTTGAATCATTTCGATGGTCAATCGAGGTATTTTCAAATCATGTGATGGATACCGTCAGTACTAGTCGTCTAATATCAGACGGTCAATTAGTAGGAAGCGACAAAATAATAGGGTTGTGCAGTTGAAGAGGTAATGGAATTCTTTTCTCCCGCCATCAGTCAATGATTGCATCAAAGACGACGAGAGTC
Organism: Ceriagrion tenellum; assembly: GCA_963169105.1. Classification (NCBI taxonomy): domain Eukaryota; kingdom Metazoa; phylum Arthropoda; class Insecta; order Odonata; family Coenagrionidae; genus Ceriagrion; species Ceriagrion tenellum. Next base: position 25,487,122 of record OY720636.1, on the reverse strand, counting down.
TAATCATCCGAAAACACATCTCACTTATCGTCCTCTCTCTCTATCTTTTCCTCTCCCCAGCCAATTCTCGTCTCCATGGATTGTTAATACCTCCTGCCCCACGCCCTTGCGGCGGCCACAGCGTAGATGTATACGAAGTATCGTGAATAAATGAGATGAAGGATGCGCGACCGAGAAAAAAATTCGCAATTTGATTGCACAACACGGAGTATTTATTACGCAAGACGTGTTGAGGGAGGACGGGGGGTGAATTTTTAAAAGTTATCTTTCGTGTGGGGTTCAGGGGATCCAAGACAATCTTACGTAAGATTAGTCACTTCTGAGATCGTATTTCCATCACATTTTTCGCAAATATCTTCAGACAAAAAACTATTATGTAGGATCAGGTACCGCCTGTGGCGGTGCAGCTGAATGTTTGCTAAAATATAGAGAAACGTATGATCGACACTATGGGTTCACGTCTTAATGAAGATCGAGTGTTTTTGAGCGCCTACTGTGATTGGCCAAGTTTTGAAAACCATTGTTGAACTTTTCCATATATTTCTCTATATGGCTTATGATTTTATAGAATATTTTGAGCCGAACGTATTGAAGCCCCTTTTTGCCGGCATGAAATTTCCCAAATTTGCGAAATCTATTTGCTTAATTCCAAAATTGTAGGTATGACCACTTACGTTTGATTGGGAATGAGGAGGAGATTCATGAGTTCTTACTTCAAATGGGGGAGGGACAAAAAGTGGCCCCAAATGCGACACTTAATATTTACATGGCCACTCTCTCCATACCTTGTGCCCTTTGGCTTGTGGCTCGCACTCATATTAGACTTACTAAGTAGTAATCGAAATGTGAGCGTTGGAGTTTCTCCATTAATACCAGTCACTGGGCTTGAGGAATTTATCTGCCACAACTTTTACTCAATTAAAAAAAGTGGCGCCCGTCAAAGACACTTTATACATACTTTTTTCGTACAGAATTCTGATTTGTAGATGTTTTCAGTGACGACTTAGTAATCATAATTTTCTTGCATTTTCAACTTAGTACTTGACTTTATCAACCGAGCAGAGGTACTGAATTCAACTACTCCATTGCTTTTTGTGAAAATAGCCTACGATAAGGGGAAAAGCTCAATCTATCTGTAAGCCCAGCTTCCAAGATATGGATCTGCCATGATGAAAATTTTAACTGATACAGAAAAATAAGTATTTAACCCGTAATCGTTCAAATTTTAATACCTACACAAACGGGCGCGTCAGTTCAATATGACAAGATATAATAAAAATTGTTAAAGAATATTTCAAAATAAATTTTATTTAGATGACTATAAATATTGAGGAAATGCTACATTGGGACAGAATATGATTTTTATTTCATGATCAAGATTATTCAGTAAAACATCTCAAATAATATCGTCAATAAATGTCTCCGATCTAACTCCATATCGAAACAATCTTCAAAGTAAGTCTTATGTTTAATATTTTTAAGGAGGAAAACACTTGACAAAAACTCAATAATTCATTCTCAAGGATTATTGATTATTTTACTATTTACAAAATATTGCACTTGATTTCATCTACCCTGAAGACAGATCCAAGGCTTTCCCGGCGTCGGATGTCGTTAAAGGTTACTCGGGCTTTCCACCGGGTCAAACTCTCCATCTTGGCCGACGTTTCGATGAACGAGTCGTCCATCGTTATCAGGACAAGATGACGATGGACGATTCATTCATCGAAACGTCGGCCAAGACGGAGAGTTTGAACCGGTGGAAAGCCCGAGTAACCTTTACATTCATCTACCCTCTTTCTTTTGGATAAATCTGGCTTATCTTTTTGGTGTGTCGCCAGAGGGTGATGTCTCAATTTCTTCAGTCAAGGTAGGTAGTATCACATCTTATGCCAAAATCACTTCATTTGTCTCTCTTGAATAATTGTTTCCATAACGTTTGGGAAACAAATTTCCGGTGAGTGGAAGGCTTTCATTGTTTTAAAACTAAAATATAATAGAAAATACTTTCGTAAGTTTCTTACACAGTGGCTTATTTAGAAAGTGAATGGAAATTATTTCCCGTGGAAATAGCAAAAAATGTTAATTTTCTTGACATATGGATTTCAGCAGAGATAATAATTTGAGAAAATTCTTATACTGTGTTCGAGGAATCAAAAGTAACTATCGTGGTATCTTCTTCCTTCAGTCAACGCATTTATATGTTAAATTCTGAACTTCTATGAAGAATCATCTACTGGTACGGCAACGCAAATCGCAAAATCGTTGCTAATATAGTATGCGAAATGGATTCGACGAGTGCTAAGCATGTATGCAATGGTTCTTTCCCGATGGTGTCTAAATTGGACTCTATTGGCAATTTTTGGTCGACACCACAGTAACATTATAACTAGATTACTATTGGAAAATCCCAAAATGACTAGTTTATACCTCATCATGATCAAACGGATATTTTGAGGCAACGTTGTGCAAAATATTTGTCTAAGGTGCAGCACAGGGTACATCGCTTAGGGTTGAAATCGCGAAAGACTTAAAACTCGTTCATGTTCGCGTCGAGTGAAAAAGCAGTTTTATTTGGTACAGTGGTGGTCGCATCGGGTCAAAACCTCTTTTCCAAAGAAACCACTTAACCTTTTGGGTTAAAACTTTCTGAACCGATAAAGTGGCACAAAGTAGGATACTAGACGGAAAAACGAACCAATACGGTAACATTTTCCATAAAAATATATTCAACGAAAAATCGTTCGGGTCTCTATGATCCCTCGCCACTGATTAATGGTTAACATCTACTGGGAGAGAGATTACAAAATGAGTAATCGTCGTTTATAAAAGGAGTTGGTCAGAGCCGGTTGCTGTGTTTAGGGAGATATTAATTCATCAGCTATAATAATTTATTAGAGGTAAAAGACTGAGGATAATGAGAAAAAGACTCCGATAGACAAGACGAGAGCTTGCAAAAGCTGTCCCCTTTACTGCTACGCCTTACGTTTACTACATAATTTCAATTTTATCAATATCCAAATACAATATAGAAATATTTATTTGAAAAGAAGTAATCGGCGCCAATCAGTTGATAATTTATTGCCTTGAAAATGAAACTGATTAATACCTCGGTGTTTCTGTAATTGTAGTCGGCACAGTTAATTAATACACGGAACTCAGAAAGATTTCTTTTTTCTTTGCGTGGAGTTCCTTATTCCTAAGATTTTCAATGAAATTGGTGATAAAACGTATGATATGAAATACTAAATAGATATAAATTATTCGCCAATGGAAAGAATGCTTCTGCATGATGAAATGACGACTAGCTCTTCAAACGCCGAAAAATTTTCAGTTATAAATGAAACAACCGATAGGGATTGAGCCACGGCGATTTTTTGCTGAAGGTTATTTAATTTGGTGACTTTCAAATACGATTGTACCACGTGTATGACCACTAATATAATGAATAGAATGGTCATTCACTCCTTCTTGGACGCCTGCCACACAAACCTCTTAAATCCTGATGAAGTATATAAATAGAGAACACTAATGATAATAAATATTCGTTCCTCACAATTTAAATTTAACCTAATTCACCTCGATATTAGCGGATTGCGATGGAGAAGTTGTTGTTAATGTTGTATCCTCCTTAAAAACAACTCCATAGAATCTCTTGTAACCCTACTTCTCGCTTTATAAAAAGGTTTTGGAATCGCATACACTCTTCTAATGGCCCACTCTATTTTTGAGACACGATTTCAATTGCATAAACATTTTCAGAGCATTTCAAATTAAATTATATGGAGTCTTTGCAATGGCATATGATTACAAAACTATTTCTTTTACATTTTGAATATAAATTGGGCTCTCAATAGCTGTGCTTAACAGATCTTGAAATAGCGGTTTTATTTTTTCAGACTCCACGACCCAGTTTGATGGCAGCATTTGATATCATTCATCCTTTCTCATGAAGCGTAATTACTCTTCTCTACCAATATATTACGTCACAACCGTTTTATTTCTATGTTTAGTATTTATTAAATGAAACAATCATTTAAAATTTAGCAAAATATATTATATTTACTGTTATTATTCATATTTATTCTGTTTCAAGGATTATTGTCAGTCAATTTGAATTCCCCAACATTCGATAACGTCCTAGCTGCTCAGTTTTGAGAGAACCCTAATGGTAATTCCATGATTTATTCACCTCCAAAATTTGATTTTCGAATTTTCGAGCAAGTTTACTATTCCACCCTAATTCCGATTGCGTTTTTTCGCCATTGAATTTTTTCATCATCATTTGATTTTAGATTCATTCCTAAGCAATGGAAATGAAAGACACATTTTACTCTGTTCTAGGTCAACATATGTATTTTTATTAGTTACACCCCTCATCCGCCCTTTTTTGTAATCCTTGATGGGGGAATTTCTTTCTCAACTCATTTTCAGTAATCATATATACTTTCATGGCCAACACGGTATGCAACTACGCACCCAGCCGAAAAATGTCCCTTAACCTTCGGTGAATAATAAATGCATGGGTAGCTAAAAATGAGCGTATACTCTCCGCAGCTAGCAGCCATTCTTCCGTTTCTGTCTTTTTCTCATCAAGCATCAAAATCTAAATTCTATTTCCCATCCCACAGGAATGTAAATAGATTCGTTTAATCAATTCTGAGGAAAATCCGTGGAGAGTTGGGAATGTATTTGGTTCGAAGTACTAAGAAGATACACTAAGACATCCCGAGGTTGAGATAAGGTACAAAAGCTCACTGGAAGGTGAATTTCCTAATATTAAAATAAAATCCTTTAAATTAGAACCTAATGAGGTAATACGAGGGAAGTTTTTTTTCAACCTCCGATAGGCGATTCATATAAGACAAGTGAATAGGAAATTAATATTTTATTGCTAAAAGTTACATACACTTATGGTTACTTTTATATTATATTCAGGATGTTATGTTTACAATCAGGGTAAACGCGAGTTAAGAGTGGATATGTGGGCTATTTCTCATATTACTGGTTTTACGAAGGAATGAGAGACTGAAAAACCTTGAATGAAATTCTGAGGTTAGCAGTGGGTAAATGTATGCCGTATTTATGTGAAAAGTTTCAGGATCTAAAACTTATGGACCTTCGCGCCTCAGTCAACAATCCCTTGGGAAAAAAATCAAATATAAAATGTCGCATATACTGCTGTATGAAATTGCATCTTTAATAATTCTTCCCGTGAATTCTCCTGTTTGGACAGGTCTTTGGACATAACTCAGCCGTTCGCAGTTTGCAGGTGCCAAGCACTAGCATTTTGCAATCCGAACGAGTAGGAGGCCGCTAGTTCCTCAAGTTATCCGTAGACGTGCCGTAAAACAATGCGGCAATCCGTCTATCCTAGGGACTCGGAAGGACAGCGAGGGGCGCGGATCGACGCTTTAATTGCCTAGGGGGCAGGAATGTCCAACCATTTTGTCCGTGCCTGCCAACAGCGAACTGCGGTGTTGTGCATTATTCCCGTGCTCGCGAGTGCCAGTGATTGGACGTCGCCCAATTAAAGCAAGTTTAAATGCCAGCGGTCATATTTCATCCACGGTAAATACAGCTGGGCTGTAATTCAATGCGGCTAGTCTTTGCTTAACTGTGGATACTTAAGATTCCTTCAACATATGTACGGCTGTTCGCTTAGGAGAGCTGAGCTTCGAAGGCTTGTCTTCCATCTGTTGCGCGAGTACCATGGGTAAGTCACTACGTTCGGAATCACTACGTCACCGCTCAATCTATTGTTCAAGGTTAGGAATGCGATAAATTATTTGAAATTGGATCGTTTCATTGAAATTTAAATGCGGTGATTATAGACAAGTTTTCACGTTCACATGAAGGAAGCTGATAGCCATCCTTTCAGAGTAAAAAAGAAGTAATGAGACTGGTAACTGGGTGGAAATTTGATTCAATTAGTTTTCTAATTAACTGGCAGACAATCAAATCTATCAGAGGTATTGATTTTTTAGGCTTGTTTAGGTCTTCATAACATGAGACCTTAACTGATAGCTGGAAATCAAGAGGGGACATTGTGAGGAAAAAGAGTGTGATTCACAATTCATGGAAAAATTATCAGCAATATTAGACAAATTTGTTGAATGAGAACTTATGTTCCGCCTAGAGCCAGTGAAGAAATTTTCCCACCTTCAAATTAAAAATAAATACTACCAATGTCATCTACCATAACTACTTATTACTGTTTTAAGTTCTGGAGAAAGTTAATTAAATCCATTCTATTTTGTTTTATATCAGCTTGCGGCTTATTAATTTGATATGTGGGAATTGTTGGGTTCTGAGAATCTATAATCGAATCGACGAGGCACTTCCATCTTCTCACGCCTTAAGACGTGGTACACCGCCAACCATGCCCTCGCTAATCTCGCCATTTCTGGATACGAGGATGGTTTTATTCAAGTCAGTGACATTTATGTGCTTTCCTCCACAATCCAGAGTAAACGGGTGAAACTGGAGTTCCTTCTTGTTGATATTGCATGAATTTCTCCAATCTCTATCAAATGAGTGAGTAAGTTATTGAATAAATTGGTTAAAGATTCACTTAGTCATAAAGGCAGTGGAGAAGTTTTACATGTACATGTCCGCATTCGACAATAACGCCTTAGATGCTATGGTGCAGACTAAGAGACCTCATTGATTGTAAGGGGCTCCTGGATAACTTCTAGGAAGGAATATAGTGAGTGGAAATGGAGAGTAAATACGTCAAATAGTAAATAAGTTATTTCTTACAAGGAAAGTTGGAAGAATGACTTTACAATGTGGGTGAATAGTGAAATTATAAAACAGGTCGATGGGATACTGAGAAATGAGAAAGTTTGTAAAAGAATAAAGGATACCTGAGTTCATAAATAGGTGTGCGAATCATGGAAGAAAATTTGTAGGTAGCACGTGTACCAGATCAAGAATTGAGTGTTTTTCTAAGGAAACGAAAAGTGCAGTGTTCCACAGTGTTCTCCTTCTCGCATTATTGCATGGCAGTGAAACTTGGGTATTCATGGAATAATATACGTTTTAGCTGAATGGAGTGCGTAAAAGTTATCTGAAAGGTGTTTGCGGTGAGAACCGAAGGATTGGAAGAGGGCGGGTAACAAAATTTGCGGAATGCATGCTCACTGCTACTTTCATTTCATTTGAGTCTTCTATCAGCTGGTTGGTAGGTTTTAGGACAGAACTTATCCTAACGACCACACTTAAGGCAGGTCGTTCTATTTTCCCTCCTATACATGATCCGCCATTAGATCCATCGTAAATTCCTCACATTGTCTTCCTCTTATTATTTCACCCAGAATACCTATCCTCTTCCTCATCCACGCTTCCTTAATGTTCCCCCTCTTTAACTCCCTTCAGTATTCCTTCTCTTTTCAAAACTCTCTCCGTCCATCTCTTCTGCCTCTTCCAAAACTCCACCACTATCTTCCTCTCCTCTACAACCACCTGGGTATAACCTCTACAGACGAGATCGACCGTATAGGGCCGGCGGTGGAGTATTCACAGCAGTTAATTAATATTTGAAATAACTGCGCACATATTATATGACAATAAAATAGAGAGCGAATGGTGTTCTATTAAACGACAAAACAAGAGAAATGTACATATTTGTTCTTTTTATAGGCCGACAGATTCCAAAATCGACGTTTTGTATCAATTAGAAACTCAAATATCACCATGTACCTCGAGAGATAACAAAAACGTGATAAGTATCGGTGGAGATTGAAACCTTTTGGCTATACATTCGATAACCACTGGTGTAGAAACAAGTTCAAGGAAGCGTGATATACGCCAGGCTTAATTCAAACTTTCTTTGCACTTTCAAACCACTCTCTAACTCAAGTAGTTAAAGATCGTACGAGAGGAAATTAAGTACTAGACCTTTTTAACTGTCAGTCACTCTGAAATGATTAATCGCGTCGATATCCTCGAAGGAATCAGTGGCCATAAAGTAATTTTACGACCTTGAAAACAAGAATAGATTCCGCTGCAAAACCTAAATGTAAAGTCTAATTATTCGAAAAATCGGATTTCATCACATGTTGAGAGACGTTAGAATCTTCAATCACGGAATTTGTAGATACAGCAAAAGACGAGAGCACCGATGCATCGTGAAGATATTTTTTGTAAATTCTGCGTGAAGGAATCGACGAGCATTCTGCACTCAAATTCAAACGTGAGAGTGAAGAACCTCGTTGATATAACCACGATTAAGTCAGGCAACAAGGCAACGGAACTTGTGGCGAGAGAAATTCATGCTGCTCAAACATAAATTTATTTCGTCCAAAACAAAGAAAATAATGCTGACTTCCTTACGAAACTTCAAGCAAAAAACCTAGGTGAATCAATAGATGAAAACCCCAAGAGGTGCTGGTCTTATGCGAGGGCGCACCAGGGCGAATCCTCGACAGTTGAGTCTTTATTGGTTGAAAACGGCAAAGCAGTCACCTATATTAACGACAAAGCCAACCCATTGAACTATTACTTTGAAAGTATATTCACAAGGTACGACACAGTACACAGTTCAGACATTCCTAAAATTGATGAACCAATGGTTGACATAATTATTCAACGCGATAGAATAACTAAGAAACTACGCTCAATTAAAAGTAACTAGTGCCCAGGTTCAGAAGGAATACCTGTACGCGTGCTTAAGGTGCCACACATAACACCATTTCTAGAAATCATATTTGACTAATCATTATCCGAAGGAAAGGCACCCCAAGAATGGAAAATAGCCAACGTCATACCAAAATTTATAAAAGGAAATGGACATACCCAGGAAATTACCGGCCTATATCGTTGACATTGCTTTTATGTAAGACTCACGAACACATTGTTGTTTGCAATATCACGGCCTTCCTGGATAATCGACACTAGTTATGTGGCATTCAGCACGGATTCCGGAAGGGTAGATCCTACGGAACACAACTTGAGCTCCTTATTCACGACATCCTAAAATCAGGTGAAACGAAAAAACAGCTTGACGCTATATACTTTGATTTCAAGAAAGCGCTTGACAAGGTTTCGCACAAAGAACTCGTATACTAATCGCAAAAATGCGGAGTAAATGAAAAGTAGTGAATTGGATACGGGAAATTCACAGAGATTTCAAACAATGAGTAGTTCTTGATGGTATTAGCTATTACCTGGTTAGAGTCACATCCGGTGTTCTACAAGGGGGCGTGATCGCTCCTCTTTTATTCATTATATAAATAAATCGCCTAAGTTCTCGAGTTAGCAGTAAATTAAGATTATCTGCAGACGATAGTCATCTACCGCGAAATTTGCGAAGAAGCAGACTAAGGTCTCTCATCGGACCATAACGAAGTGCATCGGTGGTGCCATCAGTGGGGGCAAAAACTAAATATTCGTAAATGTATTCGTCAAAGTACACATCTTGCGAAACTCATTAGGCCAACGCCATTCCTACACTGTGAGTGGAGTTAGCATTAAGTCCTCAGAAAATGTCAAATGCCTTGGAATTACCTTAACTTCTGATACATCGTGGGGAACACACATACAAAACATATACGGCATTAAAGAAACTAGGTTTTGTTAAACGTATAGTAGGAAGGTCCTCGGAAGAAAAAGTATAAGAGAGATGCTACTTCGCTCTAGCTATGCCAGACCTCGAATACGCCGCGAGCATTTGAGACCCTGGACAGAAAGGTTTTACAAAAAATAAAATACAAAGGAAAGTTGCACGCTTCATTAAAACTGCTACGAGCGAACATATGGTGTTTCTTGGCTTTTAGGATTAGGTTGGAAGACGCTAGACTCGGAGGCTGCGTGCTAGACCTATTTGACTTGAAATATTCAGACCAGGTGTGTTTCAGATATACATAGAAATATCATTTTGACGACACATTACATTTCTAGGTGCGACAGAAGCGATGAAATAAGAGTGATACATTGTCAAACAGATAGGTACAAAAATTTGTTCTTTCCTCGCACAGTAAGCGACCATAAAATATTGGAGCTTAACTTAAACACACCCATAATACCCTTCACCATTTCACCTCCCAATACCTCATCCTTTACACCTTTACACGGCTGGAGTCCAAACACCCCCTACCACACTCCCGTTCGGCGTATTTCAGCGTAGAATGTTGATGGACCATATCCAATACCTCCTCGTTAGTTCTTCTTGCCACCCAGCTCACCATTTCCATCCTTCTCCCCACCCACATCTCAAACGCCGCAAGGCTTCGTATATCCTCCCTTTGCAATGACCAAGTCTCCGATCCATACAGCGCCACGGTTCATATTATACTTTACACCAGCTTTTTCTTTATGTTTCTACTAATGAAAGACCCCCACCTTCAATTCCCTACTACTTATAAATGCTTCTTTAGCCATGGCAAGTCACATCTTATGGTCCTATCACTTAGCCCCTTCTCCAAAACTCTATCCAGCTACATTAACAGCTCGATTGCTCTTGCAACTTGCTCTATTTTCTACCCTCCCACCCTTTCATTCAGATCTATCTTCTTCCTTCCGGAGAATCTCATCACTTTCGACTTCTTATGGTTTATCTTCATCCCAAGCCTCTCGCACTGCACCTCTAATCATAATTTTCTGTAACACCTTGGCTGACTGACAAGCCAATGGTTGATCATCTGCAAATTTCACTGATTTTATCAGTTCCCATCCTACCCTCGTCAACTATCTTCATCTCTCCCTGCACCTTCCTCAAAATATCTTCTTAATTCATATTAAAAAGTGGAGGTGATAGTGAGCACCCTTGCTGTACTCCGTTCTGTCACAGCACATCCTGATTCTCTATCGGCTGCCCTGACCTAAGCCCGCTGCTTCATAAAAAGATTCAGGGTGAGATGTCTGGCTCTCCAATCGTTCCCTAACTTATTCAGCACTTCCATTAATTTCGCCCAGTCCACCCTATCAGACGCCTTTTCGAAGTCTACAATGCGAGCAAACACACCCTTCCCATATCCCAGGTTTATTTCTACTATTAACTTCTGCTTACTACTAAGGCCCTTCATCCCTCTATTTATGACTCTAAGGATCACTCATTACCTCTTGGAGACCTCTCATTACCACTCATTGCGCCTTCGCTGTCGAAAAGAGAACGATCAATAATTTTGGGAGTTATCGGCCAACTAAAATTGCTCTGGACTCTCGTCATTATTAGCGGAGTCTCGGCCCTCTTAGGAACGCCTCAAGTGTTCTTGTGTGACCTAAGAATTGGTCTAACAATACCTTTTCAGGCATGCAGGTGGATCTCTACCTCACTTTTCTTTCTTCCGCCAAGTTTAAAGCAAAATCGCAAGCAAGTTCTTTGCTTCCTGTATCAGCTACTTCGAGATGACCGCTATGTAGCAAGGGCATTACCGCAAAGACAGATCTCAAAGGAGAATGCATTCACTCACAAAGACGTAATGTTGCAAGCGACTTCGTTAAGGAGGATGTAGCAAAAGCCTTCCAGAATAAATCCAAATGACTGGCTCCGGGTGGAAGTTCAATTTTTCAAAAACTTTTGGTAGCACCTCGAAATAATTTTTAAAAATTGATATATATTTTACAAATTTCATTAAAGTGAAGAAGTTCGATCGAATTTACTGTAACGAATTCACGTCTCAGCTGCAGTAACATGCAAAACATTTATGAATATTTTTGGAGCTCCGGCAGCCAAATTAAATGTAGAATAACGCAAATAATTTAGTTATATTGATTTTGCATCATTACAGTATCGGTATTTCAATTTCAAGGCTATTTATTCATATTTAAAATATTGTAATATTAGACATTCCTCCATATTGGCAACCACATGGCGGGAATTAGTGGACACGTGGGAGTTTAACAATGAGAAGAAAATTTTAGAAGCCGGAAACACGAGAAGAGGGAGAGCGTCACTCAGAAAGTTCTAGAACAATAACCATGGGAAAGCAAAGGACTATTTAAGCGAACGCGAGCACGTAGAGCGCGCTGTTCGTCGGAGGCTCTTAGTCAGTCGCTCTTAGTCGGTGTCTCTCAAGTCGATGTATAATACCCGAGTGCTACTATACGACACCACTAGCAAAGAAGAAGTATATTTATCAATGTGTGATAACCGAGTAATAGGTGTTTCAATAATTTTGTGGTATGTGCGGGGCGACATCCGGAGGGACTAATAGCAGCCAGAAAATAGCCGGGAGCAGCAGAGAGCGGGGAAATCTATAGGAACAGGCGATGGATGCGGCTCTGTAAGGATAGGCAACGCTCACTCTTTACGACACTTGGTGTAAGGTATTTGGAGGGACCAATTGTCCCGAATTGTATTTATTTGTTATATGCGTATGTTTCGCCCACGAGTGTCAGGTTTTCAATATGCTTATTGATGGTCGTGTTCCATTTGTGTGTGCCTAGTGTACTCAAGGGTATTTAGTTATAATATCAAGAGGGTATATGTGATACGAGTGAATTGTCGTGTGTTTTTGAAAAATAGATTGATTTCATGTAACATATGCAGTCAGGGCAAGTAATTAAAAGGTCTCTTGTTTAACAAACGCGAGTGTTGTTATTGAGAGTAGAAAAGCAACCAAAGTTTCCTGTAGCTGAAGCAAGCGGAAGGAGAAAGATTGACTAAGGTTAGTTGATAGAACTAATAATTGTTTCATTTCTTCTACATCACGGAATCTTAAATATAAAATTTAGTAGTAACACCCATAGCTAATACCGCTAAATAAACTTAAACAAACCTGAGTGTTACATTATTGGCATGAATTTGGACGTGGCAACGTTTTTTTCGAAGACAAATTGCACTTTGATGTTAATTCTCATTCCGAGTCCAAATTTATTTTGTGTGAAGCTTATGTACAAATTGGAACTACTTCAGAATGCGGAGCAGACATTTACTCTAGGTAATCATTGGTCTTTCAGTGTGCACTTCTGATAAAGCCGTTCACCTTGTCTTAATATGTGCATACCGTTGGAGACTATTTCGTGGCTGCTTGGGAAACTTCTAATCAATTCATTTCTAAAAATACCCGAAATCTGGGCGGAGAGTGACATTTTAATTAGTCGTTGGTGGATCTAAATTTAGCTGACTACGAAAACGATGTAACCTCTCGAAAATGAGGTACTGGGTCGATGAAAAACCGGTTGAGCCAATCAAGGATTCATTAGTGTCTTGAGTCTAGTTTATTATCCCAATTGTTGATTTTCGATTTGCAACTATTTCATGTGAGAATCGCTGAAACTTTGAACGAACCTCGAAAAGAATATAAAGAAATATAATGATCTTTCTCACAAATTTCTCCTGAGTTAAATGAGTCTTTTTATGTAGTCTTTATGTTCGGTCGGCAAGGGAGGTAATTCTCTCGGCGTCTCCTTATTTAGTTTCTCGTAATTATTACGTCATGATTTCATTATTTTATTTTTCTTGTTCTTATAATCATGTGGTAGTCACACTTCATATCACCATTGAGCCGAAAAAGAGTACTCTGTACACGAAGCAACCATTCATGTAAAAACCCGAAGCAATCTCCGCGGTATATTTTCATATTAGATCATACTGTACTTAAAAGAAAAAAAATATCGACCTTGGGTGCTTAGTTTGCTGCCGGTGAGTTTTTCCCTCGAGGTAGATTAAATGAATGGACATTTTATTTAGCCGATCGAAAATCAATATTGAGCAGCTACGTGTACGTTTTAAAAATTCATAAAATATAATTCGTCCTCGTAAACTTGTGAATGAATAATTTATGTAATGAGTTTTCTGTGAAGTTCGTGAATCAATGATGAGAATGGGCTATGGCCTGAGGCAGTTGTTTCAAACGGATATAAATATTTGATTTCATCTTAGTGGTGTTGACCAATGCGATTTTTTACTTATTTTTGGTACACTCATGGAACTAACGGATTGGTAAAGCTAAAATCGACAATTTTCATGGGTACCTCATTCCACACGATCCTTATGATTGTACCAAGGCTATCCTTCACGGACGCCCATCGAAGCATTACAACAGATACAGGAAAATATTTCGGCATCTCGTGTGAGGTATTTTACAGTTCTCTGAACAGTTAAAAAAAATTGAAATGTATTTAATTCATAGTAACCACTAATTTCCAGCTCCGACCTTACGATTGCTATGCACGAAAGTGCGCGCGGTTTTTGGTGGCAAAGACTCATTTTAAAAAAATCCTATGAAAATATTGCCAATTAGTAGAAACGCCCAATGCCGTTTGAGGAAGATAATCACGTGACTGGATAATCCATTGTGGCGGCCTTTGTTTTAATCTTGGGATCGTGAAAAATCGGTTTCTTTTTATTTCATTTTTAACCAAATCAGTATATTTAAACTGCGCCATACTCTTAGACGGACTCTGATGAGAGAAATTTAAAAATTATCGACTCCTTATTGCTGCTTTAAATTATCTCGGATCAGTATGTATACGATCAAATATCGCGACGGTTCACAGGGCAGATTAAAATCATGGTGGTTTTCCAACGGGTTCACTTCCAATATGGCAACCAATAGAATTACTTGCTGCAACTATCCACCATTATGAAATTTTGGAAACGCGGAAAAAGTAAATAATTGTTACGTATCCAGCCTTTTTCGACGTCTATCTATCTATCTAAAGGTAGACCATTTATCTACGTAATATCCGGCTATTTGGACCCTTCGCATGAAGTAATGTGTGTATGCCATACTTCCGCCATGATCCAGCTTTTAAGCCCCACGTCTACGAGGTAGAGAACCCTGATTGAGAATCGTTGTCGTAAAGAACCTTGATGAAACTTGAAATTTTTAGAAAATTTCTGCCTATGGAGAACTGATTGCTTCAGTTAAAAAGTATGGTACTTCCGGTGATAAGTATCTTTTATCCATCATTTTTCCGCCAATGGCAGCAGATTTTTAATACAATCAAAGTACTCAAACGAGTTGTTCACATAGTCACCTTGATAAATGAGAATATTTCCCCTGTTTTATAACATAGTTCTAGAGGTAGGCTCATTGATCTGCCAAAACGGGCCTTATTTTCTCATGTATGACTTCATAGTTTCTGATATTGTAAGCTATTCGGATTTGGCAACATTGTTCAGGCATCACGCAGGTGCCGAATGATACTGATACACTTGAGCTGTAATGCTTGCATGAAATGAATTATCTTCATTGCGGTCAATAGCACATCCATCTTAGAATATCAATATCATGACGTAAATTTGAATGATCCTCAAAAGTTAACATATCCAGTGCATTATGCAGTGGAAGTTCATTTTAATAAGGAAAGACAATCGCACTTTTCTTCCCTTGTGCCGGTTTACTACCTCCCCATGATGAATGCATGGGTCGAAACTCGTTGTACTTGATGATAAAAATCTATAGAAAAGGGCAATTATTTTTTCTTATTTTGAATGATCCCGTTGAAAACTTCTTTTTAAGAAAACTTTAGTTCTTGAAACTGTTTTCCATAAGACCGAGTTTCTCCTTTTTGGTACGGAAGTTCTCGCCATTTTACTTTGAATCGATCCAAACGATGCCAGGTACAACTCAAGAGTCACTTTTACACTATCAAAGGCGCAATTACGTTCGAGATTTTATGGTTATTACGACGATCGTAACGATGCAATATCTTATTATTGCGTATTGCGTTGCCCCTTCCTAAATCACCTGGCTATTTCTACCTGTCAAACAAAAATATTTTTTTTAATTTTTAAGGAACATTTTCCTGTCCTCATCCTTGCGTACAAACTTCGTAAAAATTGGGATGTGTTGTATTTGGCTTGCCAAACCATCGAACCCTACCCGACCCATATCTAATGCTACATTTCCCGATTAATTTTTTCCATAGTCACCAATACTGAACCCTCTTTTTTCCGATTGATGATCGCTGATATGCTTCGCTTCTGGCCCAATTTTGTTTTACAAAATTTGCGCACCTTGCTTGGATTAAGACATACATAGTAAAGGATCGTGGAAAATATTAAATTTATCTCAGTGGACTTACACCACCATGAATTCGTGTCTAAAATGGATGTCCTAATTTTTGTACTGAGTGATTGCAGTGGGGTTCAGAGGCTTGAATGACACCAATAAACAGTCAATTAACAGTGCTTTCTCCGATATGCATGAGGCTAAAAATAATATTTGGTAAACCTAACCGTTGTCTATAGTGAAGGCTGTACCCAAGAATAATAGGCATGTGTTTTATGCTCGATATAAAATGATCCTTTTTCCTGCGTGATTTGTCAATTTCAACCTTTACTTTCTTTCTTCGACGGTATTTTATTACACTTTCGATACTAATAAATTATCAATTTAATTGTATCCCTAGAAATCAATGAATTTGGTCTTATTTTAAAGACAAATATATCACCCTTCCATTGTCACAAAAAATTCAACCCCTTTCCACACTACTTTCCGCGATATTTGCAAGAATATACCAGCCCTTTTATATGGGAAATGGTACGTGTATGAACCCTAGAGAGACATTATTTAACAAATGAGGCATTTCCTACACTTTGATCTCATAAAAAAATCAACAGTATGTAGTTTGAGTGTTTTCTTAACTATTTTTGAAAATTAATCATATCACCACCGCAGTAAATCCATCGGGATCACAATAAACCTTTCGTTTGGATGGAGTTTCAAACGTACCTCGCAAAAAAATGAGTCAAGTTAAAGACTTACTACTTAGAAATTTCCATTTGATTACTTACAATTTCTGTCATGAAAAACTATATTATTTCACAATTAATAATGCAATGTTTAATTCGTGTGTCTCACAGCTGGTGAAATTAAAACGTATGTATCGAATATGGTCTCTATTATGATTAGGAAACTATCTCGCTCGCACTACCTTAAAAATTTGGAACAATTTTGCGGAAAGTTCCTACGTGAAATTCTAGTATATTAATTGCAGCCATTGAAGACCGTAGAAATTCGGTGATGCGTCTCTCCAAATTCTATTCTATTCAATAATTAAATATATTAATTCAATTCAAATACTATTTCGCCATTTTGTGATGTGAATAGCTATATTTAGCAACTTTAATTTGGAATAAAAATCTGTGAATCACGATGAAGGTGGCAATATGATATCGAGAGAGTGTTCCCACACCCATTATCCGAATTTAGGATTGCTGCCTGCCGCTAAGTAGAAAATGGCGGCGTGAGGCGCCTTGAGAGTCGGGCGTTTGAGAGATAGATGCTCAAGCACTATACAGACTGATATTTTGTATCTAGTGCTTCAAACTTCTTCTGTTAAAAAGTCTGTTTCGTTTCTTTGCAACCAATACTTTCAAATAAACATAGAATGTAAGCGGTATCATGTTTTAGGACTTTCGACTTATAGGAGCATTTAGTTCCGTTTGCCGAATTTCGAAAATGCTTTCTTTTTGTGATACATTATTTAACTTTTGTCGCTCTGTAGAATATGTAAAGATGCTATCATTGATTAATTTAGAAATAAAAAATCTATGATAACAAGATTAATTTATGAAATAGCTGTAGTTCAAGGTAATTTACTCAACCGCTGCTTCAAGTATTTTTCTCAATTGAGCAGCGTGAGTTTACCTTACTGTCAATGCTGCAACTTGATGTATCATCTGTTGAATTACGCCACTTTCATTGCGGTTTATACTAATAAACACTTATCTTGGTTCATGAAAGAGAGAATTTGTTATGAAATATAAATCTCTCTCTTCTTCATTACAATGCCATTACTACATTTCTATAAACCACGGGCGGAATAGAATCATCCTCCCATTGGCTAGATATTATTCCACGAGGAATAAAATTTCGAGACTCTTTGTTTAAACCTTTCCGTTTTGCTACGTAATGGTTAAGGGATCTTTTAATAGCATTAAACACCTGAGTATACGAATCGTTAGTCGTTTGTCCTCAATCATAACTTTTGTTTTGAAACCGCTGAAACTCTTATCGCTAGGGAATCTCTGGAGTGAATTGAAGGGGGTAGCAGGAGAAACGGCGGCCTCCTCGGAATTTCTGGAAAAAAGGGAAAATAGTAATGATAAATTAAATCATACCCTAAGGTCTCGGCAAGCAGCAATCCGTCCACCCCGAAAACGACCTTAATGCGTCCCCGAGGGAGCGTTTATTACTTTTATAAAAACTCCTTATATGCGACTCCTTAAAAAATAGAGAAAATGTTTTAGAAAACCTTTTTCATGCAATCATTCCTTATTAAAAATTACATATGTTTCACGGCACTTAAAGACTATGTCGTCGAGAAGCCGGCGAAGAATTACAAGAAATGTTATCACATCAAGTATTCCGACTCATGCTCAGGTTCAGCAGAGGTGGTAGATCCTGACTGATTTGTCGAAAATGATCGTTTAATTTCCTTAATGAAAGAAATTGAATCAGTCCCTGGGATATGTTCGGCTTGTTGAGAGAGAAGAAGAAAATGATTATATAAGGTGACGTTAAGCCTTGAGATGACGCTTTGAACTCACTGACTTTCGCAAATGTTTCGGAACTCTTTACATAAAATTACCAATCTACAATGGTCGCATATCCTTATGGTAAACATTTCAGAACGTTATAAAATATGCTACCGTATGCACTACCCAAAGAGTGGGAATAAAGTTTATGTGTTTACCCTATTTGATAATGATTCTCCGTTTGAAAACAATTTTTCCGTGCGACGACCCCGAGAACCTTAAAATCCTTGTAGATCTTGATTAACGTGGTAAGCTTCATAATACTTGATTCTGTGAATTTATTCTACTTGCAACCGTAATTTCATGAAAATCTTTTGGTATTGAGTCGCGAACATTTCATAGAGATGAAGTTGAGTACATAATTAGCATAGTCATCAAAATGACGAGAAAATTTGAGTGGTTGCTCCGGACAAAAATTATCTATTGGAGATTTTCCGAAAACGTTTTGGAGTTAATGAATATGGGAATACATCAGCGGGCTTGAGCGTACGCGGACGACATTGAATGAAACAATGCGCACCTATGATAACCTGCCAATAGCCATAATTCTTCACGTACGCGAGAGTGACGAATATTTTGAAAATAGTTTACGCATTCAGTGACAATACATTATCAATAAGATTTTTTAAGAATAAGAATTTTTCCCCTGAAGCAACTAAAATTTTCAAAATTACCCTTTGTGACGCCTTTACAGAACATGAACACAAAAACAAGAATCGTTTTTGCCTTTGTCGATGGTCTTGTCTGGAGCATGCCAACTCTGCTCGCCGAATTGTTGTGAAGTGTTCTGCATAGAATTCAGGGTTTTAAATCAATAGTAGGCAAGGGCGCTGTTGTGTTGCCTAGTGTAGAGAACTTAATACTTCTAAAATTACCTCTATAAAAGTGGGTGGAGTGAATGGAAAGCTCCCTATATGACTGTTATGTGATTAGGTGCGAGGATGGATAAAATGCTGGGTGTAATGGTGCATTTACGTGAAAGATTTGAGATTATATAAATTGTGATTTGCTCTCCAGGCACTATTATCATCACGTAAAAATAGAGTCGGAATTGAATCTGAACTACGTTCAAATAAGTGTACTCCCCAAATCTCCACAGCCACTTATATAAATGAAAAGATTTGGCTGCCATATGAAAGTGCTACGGCATTTAAGCACCCCTCTACTTAACTGCTAATTTACATTTATCTCAGAAGGTATTTCCGTAACTTTTATCTATGACATAAATATGTACTCAATGGTACACAAAGTATAAACTTCGATTATGTTATCTCCCTGTTTTTCATAAGGGTTGATTGGCGTAAAACGATCGGACTAATCGGATGTGGATAAAATAAATGAAATTCACATCAAACCTGCAATTTACATAATTACCGTAATTATTGTTTGTGCTATAAAAATGGAGCTTTATCGGAAAATTAATTCTGTTTGACGTTTATTATTTGATCCTCTTACAATATTTGGCATGATTAAGGTGTGGAAAGGCGTCCGGTATTGTGACTTGGTATAATTATTTGTCGCAAATTGTACGCGCTAGTTCTTTTAAAATACCTTTTAATAATAATTAGTTTTACTTTTATATTCAAAATTATTTTTGACTGCTAGATTTTATACTAACTTCTTTTAAAGACCTTAATGTAACACTAATTATTTACATAGCCGAGTGGAAAAAGGTTAAAAGTGAACCACCGCTTGTTAAACTTCGGCATACTTTAACCAACGATCATAAATATCAATTCTGGTCATATTTCCGAGAGGGGTCAAGGTATCACCCTCTTAGCGAGACATCGTTAGCCACCTTTTCTCTTTCGCAAGCTTGACTTTTCCTCTCTATTTTATTTACATTTTAGTTGTTACATTTAAGGACTAGGAAGGACAGTGGTATTTCTAGACAACCACGATTTTGCTGCTATGACTGTTATATCATTTTCAAAGGAGAGCATGTTTATTTCCTCAACATTAACCAGAATTCAGTTCTAACCCATTTCTTTTGCTTCTATCATTTTGTCGCGCTAAATTATTTGAGTTATTTAACCACTTGCCTTGATGAATAT
Source organism: Ceriagrion tenellum (assembly GCA_963169105.1). Lineage (NCBI taxonomy): Eukaryota > Metazoa > Arthropoda > Insecta > Odonata > Coenagrionidae > Ceriagrion > Ceriagrion tenellum. The sequence goes on along the minus strand of OY720636.1, from coordinate 25,466,632 downwards.
ACTTGTCGAGTACCTTACGCCTTAGCTCTCGATGCGACCAATATTCCAGTAATAAAGAAGGTATGAACTCGTATAAGCAATGTAATAAAAACGCTAGAGCTTCATAAACCAATGTTCGCTTTAATCGCTTTTGTAAAACTTTTAGTCAAGTCTCCAAGCAAATGGCGGAACTGTTATACATGAGTCGTAACGTATCATTAATCTTTATAACCCTCCAGCATCAATGGCATTCTTTATTGATGATCTAATTTCATGAAAAATCCTTGAATCCCTTTCGTTCCACGAGAAAAAGGGTTTCATTTATTTTTACAGCAAGTTAAATCATGTGTTGATTCATTCTCTCCTCCATCGGAATTCAGCGGCAATCAGGTGATTCCGTATTTGCATAAGAATTCCCGGGGTGCTTACTAGTGGTGTTGTGTACCGTAATACAGTACGCTATCGTTTGATCCTCGGAGAGGGAGTTGTATATATGCTCTCCTTTTCGATTGCTTCATAGCGAAAAGCCTGTAGTGTAGCGTCGTGGCTACGTTCGCAAATCACCGCACTCAAATATCTTTATAACGAGTTTATTTCTTCTTTCTGCGTTCAGAGTTACAGCGAACTATACCGGTCAGGATGGCTGCCGCGTTAACAATCCCCTCGGGGTTGTGATGATAGATTTTAGTGACGGTTATCCTCCTCGACCTCTGGTGGCGAAACGGAGCAACAATTGACTTGCAGCCGCCGCCACAGTAGTGTGTACAAGTAATGAATTTGGGTATCAGGTACTTGAACTACCAAGGATATATACATGTACATCCGTCACGCCATTCCCTTTCAGGATAAGCATTATCAAACACTTTAATTCACGGATTTAGACTACCTTACGATGACCAAGAAAACGCCTTCGATTTTGATCACTTCCTCCATGCCTCCAACACCCTCCTTGCAAGCCTATTTGCTTCTGCATCAAACATGTATTGCTTCGTACCCGCTCTCTTATTCTTATTTCTCTTAATATTTTTCTTCTGTGCAGACTCCTCCGCCACAGTTATACATAACCATCTAAAGACACTCCCCCATACTCTTCTATTCACCACTTTATCATAAATCTGCTTCGTTATTCGGGTCTCTAGACGTGGCCATACCAAGGCTCTTTCTGTACCCATTCATTACCGAAGCTTTTATTCCACATTGTTTTGACACTTCTCAAGTACCCCAATCCAACACTCATCCACGGTTATATTTACTATCAACATTTCAATTCCACGTTTAATTTTATTTGAACGAGGAGATAATAGACTTGGTTGAAGAGAAGAGGAAGCTGGTGGCGGAAATTTGGAGGAGACAGAAGAGATGGATGGAGGACGTTTTGAAAAGAGACGGAATGATGAATAGGGTAATTGAGAGAAGAACACTAGAGAAGTGTGACAGAGGAAGGAAGTGGATAGGAACTCTGGACAAATAAAAAGTGGGAGACGATATGAGGACTTGTAGGGGGATCTAGTGGAGGATCACCTACGGGAGGGAAAATAGAACGATGAGCCAGAAATTAGGACGCTACGATGAGTACTCTTCAAAAACGTACCTATCAGCTGGTAGAACACTCAAATGAATGGAAGTGTATTAACTCACCAGGTATATCCAAGTTTCACTGCCGTACAATAACGTGGGGAGGAGCGCAATTTTGTACACTGCGGTTTTCGTTTTCTAAAACAAACATTAGTTCCTCTACATACTCCTCATGTTACCTACGATTATTATCACAGCATTATCGCGCCTCTTTATATCTTCATCTATCCATCCATCTATCGCAAACATTCTGCATGAACACACTACTTCATCAACCTCTTCAATCGCTTCACAATTCCCCATCATTTTACAATAAGTCTCCCATTCCGGGTCAATAACCACTACTTAAGTCTGGCAAACATTCGCTCTAAATTCCGTCCATTGTTCTTGTTGCCTCAGAGAAGATACCCTTGAGCCTCGACAGCTCCTGTGGGCTCGCAGATAGCAACACTGCATCACCTGCGTAAAATACAACTCGTAAATTAGGTCTACAACCGTCACACCGAAGTTATCCCTGGCACATCTCTCTCACACATTTACCGTAAAAAGAATTGAACAGCAAGGGTGGCATTTCACATCCTTGTTTTATGATGTTTTACTTAAAATGTATCTCTCAAGACCTCATTAACCATCACACTTGATTTTCTATTATTCTATATCGGCTTTATTATATTCAATACCTCCTCATTCACTGCATGGTCCTTTAAACCCTTCCACATGTTTCAATTTACTCTGATACATTTATAACTTCTCTAAATTCAGAAATGAAAATACATTGTGCCAATTACTTATCGCGTATGTTAGACATAGAACTTAACTCTGAGACGATTTCAACATCTGCGGGACACGAATCCACTACCTTATACTCACGCGTTACTTGCCTGGCCTCTACGACCTACTCAAAAAAGTTTTCGAGACGGCTGGATGTAGAGAGCCTTTTCCTACGTGTAGGTACAAAAGGTAGGTGCAAAAGCAGGACAACCCTTTTTATTCTTGAATAACTGGGAATTGATTCTTTGCTGTGATAACTGAGCTGTCAGGCCCAGTTAGGCGTCAACGACCTATTTCTGCTGGCCGCTCTTATAATTATGTTGGGTCCATAGTCGTGGATATCACTGCCATTCCAGTGTGGAGTCGGCATATACTGGACAGTCCTTGTTGGACGTGGCAATGAGGAAATTGATCAATTCCACAAGTAATCTAGAGGTGCAAAAGACGCAGTATTCGTCTGTGGGGGGGTGCCGTAAACTCTATAGCACCCCTCACCACCTTCTCTCCCAGAGTTTTCACTCCCGGCGCGAGTCGTTTCGCGAGAACATCACGATGCCATCGGGGTGCCGGCCTCCCTCTTTATGCCTCCCACCATCTTATGCGCCTTATCTCTCTCGTCATCGCTTCGCAGGAGTCGGAAGGAGAAGGAAGTCTAGCTACGGCTTCCCGCCCGGAGAGTCCTTCGGCCACCTCACTCACCTCCTTGCTTCCTTACTTAACCCTCCCCTCCACAGCCTCAAAGCCCTCCACCCCTCCTCTTCCGGATCTGTCCTCGCTCTCTCGGCCCGCTCGCTGCCTCCTTACCCCCCCCTCCCAGCCACCCACCCCTTCCACCTCCCCTTTCCCACCTCACCCTCTCTCTCACCCGCAGTCACGCTATGAATTATTTATTCGCTCCTGGCGCCGATGCTTTTGTTCCCCTGACCTTGTCCCAGAAGGCACCTCTCCTCTCTTTCCCTCACTCGGAAGGGGAGAGTGGGGGGTTGGGGGTTAAGGCGAGAGAGGAGTGGGGAGGCATCGAAGTCACCCCTTTACCCGAGAGGCAGCTGCTTCTCCCCTTCTCCGCCTCTCTTTCCTCCTTGTTTTATTCCTCCGTGTGCCCCCTCATCTCCCCCCACTTCGTCCCACCACTCCGCCTTCGGACACACCTTCTTCTTCTGTGCTTTCCTCCGCAGCGCGACACTCCTCGTAGAAGGAGGATCTCTCTTCTTTTTAAGATTTTTAAGACTCGCCGACGCTCTCCGCAAAGCGGCGGCGGCATCAGACCGTCTTCCCTTCCCTTTACCCTCCCTCCCTCTCCCCCCCCCAGACTCGTGTCCAACGTAAGAGGATTATCCCCACATGTCCTCCCCCGCGACCACCACCACTACCACCTCCTCTTCTCGTTTCCCTCCCTTGTCTCCGCCACCCTCCATCTGACCGCCGCCGGACTCGACTGGACGGGTAAATAATATCTCATTCTGCTCCTCACTTAGGAATCACCTTGGTGGTGTGGGCACGCCACGAGAGACCGTCCCGACTGAGCAATCCGTAGACTACCTGGAGTAATCACATATTTTGAAGCGTGAATTTTATTGAATTTCACTCCTCATCATCTGCAGTTATCATCAACCTGAAGATTCTTTCATCAGTACAATAACACTACAGCTTTCACCGTAGATTTATTTGCTGTCGACTGATTTCATCAGGAAGGCAATATCATTAGGGTTGGATTTCTGCATCTGTCCACGCTAATCTCACAATCTCTTACCGTTTCTTTCACGGATAAATCCCCTTTAATGGCCTTCATAAATTTCCCGATGAATTCCATCATTTGTCTTCCTCGGCAATTCTTCTCTCATTTCTCCATATTTCTCCTTAATGCTTTCATGGGACTATTGTGTGGAAATTTGTTTTCAAATAGTTCTCTTCATATCAGAGTTTTCATGATGCATCTAATCTCGCCAGCTGTTCGTAGGAATTCTTCATCGGTGATTCTCTCCACACATTTGATAGTTTTCTTTGGTAAGTATTGCAGCATCGAGTTAATGAAGAAAAATAACTTCACTACGGAGCACACGTATTATTTTACAGAGCCATCATCAATTTTATCTTAACCTGTAAAGGCCCAGCTAGCAAATATCAGAGCTTGATTTGTGCATTAAAAATTCCAAATTATATTCCAAATTGAGGCCCTATTTTCACTTGTATTTAAGGATAGTTGATGCCATGTGAAGCACTGGATGGATGACGTTCGATATAATCATGAATTGTTTTTTTGACTATGCAGCTATAGATATTTAGCTATCACATCAGATTCATTTTTCACTTAAGGATGAAAGTAAACCTATATCTAATTTCAATAACTGCGAAATGCACAAATAATACGACACGCAATCTCGCGCACGGGGACAAAGGAAACCTAAATGAAAGCAGCTTGAGGGTGTACCTGGCCGACACACCATACCATAAATTGAGAGAGAGAGAGACTTCGAATCCCAGTATGATTCTTTTCATGGCAAATTGCACTCACTTATGTGTTTTTTTAACTTGTGTTATTATAATCTTTTACGTCACCTGGTATTCATAGTAGTATCTAACTTGTGACGGATGTCGCGAATTTTTAGTGATCATGCTGCAACCTCGTTAGGTAAGATACGAAAACGTTGGTTTCAGAGACTGTTTTTTACATAGGAAACTTCCTGTGTAGTCAAATAAAGGCCGCCAAATAAATGTTATACCGGTTAAGTTTCACTGGTGTCACCAATTCTTCGACGGAAACAATCGCTACTTCAATACTACAACATCTGGTGGAGTGAAAAAAAAGTTTCTTTCGCCGACGTGCAAGGAAATTTCCACGCATTTGTTTACCTCTACGTTCACTACTGCGTAAGAGAGAGTGACCACAGTACTTTTCGTGACTTTTTAATCGTACAGTATAGTCGGAAAAAGAAAATCACCCCGCCAAGAATAGACATTGTGAGCGGTCCCCAGGGTGCAAACGCTGTAGACCACACCCTGCAATCTGTAAACAGAATGGAGGGACTCGTTCATTCATTATTTCCATTCTCTAATTACCTTTCACTGTATTATGTCTCGCATTTAACTTTTCGCCATAAAAACAGGTCGCATATGCCCCAAGAAAATAGAGAATGGCACTCGAATGCTGGCATGAGCAGTTCAGGGTTGGTGTTTTCGGAACTGCTCAGCAGTAATACGCTTGTTCTCCTTCCCCCCTCATTCAAAAAAGAGATGCTGACCCTTGAGGATATGTCGAAATCGTTAATTCAAGAGAGATCAATTTTTAAGCACTCGAGTTGGCCCGAAGACTTTAGTCTATGTTGTTTCTTGTAGCGGAACGTTTTGGTAATAGGCACTACTTTTCCAAATTTCGGCACGCAATGAAGCAATTTGCAGTTGTTTTCTGCCTGATATGTCACAGAGACCTTCAGCATAGTCGCCATTATCATAAACGACCTCCAATGTGTTTAGCAGTATGTAAATATTACGTCTCATTAAGAATTCTTATACCTTACCATCTTTTTACATGTAAATCAATGATTTATGTAAATTTTATATGTGCAAAATCATAAATTCATGAGTATTCATGAATTTGAATCGGCTTTGGAAATATGGATACGGATCATATGGTAGTCCAATTTTGTACATCTTTAGGGTAGATAGCAATAAACGATTGGGGCCTACAATTATGTCGGGCGGCTTCGTTGCCGTCACCGATAATCAAATCCGCACAGCGTGTTATAACTTCAACAGATATTTCCTTGCTGTTTAAATAAACGGTGATGAAGCATTTAAAAACTTATGTTTCCATTTACATGTGGGATGGACGCATATAGAATGTTTTAATACCATAAAACTTACCAATTCTGTACTGCTTCTATCGTCCTAATAATGGCAAAGAATGATTTCATAAAACACCTTAATGAATGACATAGAAATAGAGAAATTACATCGCATCATTATATGTGTGCCATTGTTAATTTCAGTGTAGTAAACGCTGATTACTACAAACATGTTAACAATAATATGGACATTAATTTTTTAACTTTTAGCCATGACAATATAAATAGAGAATTATATATTCAATTTAATTACAGCAATTTATTTATCAGATTTCTTTCCAATCATTGAAAAATTACAGCTAACCACCGTCAGCGAATTCCAAAAATGTGTTCTTAGGTTGATAAATATCAGATACATCTAATAAGTGAACATTATAGATAGACGTATCACCATACAGTAAATTAATAAATACTTCCATACGTGTTATAGGATTTTTTGGAGCCACACTTTTCACCTTGCAGTAAATATTCCATCGAGGAATTGCACCTTAAGCGACTTTTAAAACCTATTTGTCGGAAATTCTCTATGAAGTCGAATTAAACGTTTGCTCAAAACGTGATCTCTCCATTATAAAAAAATCATTTCGAATTGAACTGTACTTATCCGAGAGATGACAGCGATTTCATGTTATCATAAATGCTTTGAAAGTTTCCAAAGCCTCCAATTCACTGTATGCCTTTTAATCAGAGACCAAGCTTCGTAACCTACTTTGCTACTAAGCCTGCAACTTATTTGCACTACAACACTGCAAAGGCTATTAATTTTTCCTTTGCGAATAACTATAATCTCTTCAGTGTAAATTTAGTAACCCTTTAATAGGCTTCATAGATAATCTCGTGTTTTCTCTTACTTCTTATAAATCGATCGTTCGTTTATTCTTTTACCGTGTAACAGCAAATTATATTTCCTTTTCTGACATCATGAAGGAATTCCACGATTATTGACAAATGTATTACGGTATCTGTATCCTCATACCCTTCCAACGGCTATGATCCATGTCCTTACATTTCTATATGTTTCAACATATTCAGGCAAGATATCATTCGTCATATTATAGCAAAAAGAAAAATTGCGCTTTACCAGAAGGTATTTTAATGCGTACGACGCATTTTAGCTCGCAGAGCCATCATCTGGCATCGTCGAACGCATTAAAGTATCTTGTTGGAAAGTTCAATTGCTGTTTCTGTTATTATAGCTCAATATCTATAAAAAATTCTTGCGTTAATGAGAACGACAGTATCTGCCATAGCTCTCACATGATTTATCTAAACCTCAGACCTTTCAAACTGATTCTTTAACGAAATTTGCATTGTTTTTTTTCTTTTGGCTTTCTTTCTTTTAGCTTTGGCTTTTGGTACATTCTTTTGGCTTATTTGTCGAATAATCGAGATCGTAATGGGGAAATGTTTGCAGGCTTTAGTTTGTGGAATTTATACATTACGGACCAAATAAAATGACTTTGTTAACTATACTTGAGGTTTCGTGTCATCTTCAGGTTCCTTATGACTTGTGATGACCTGAAGATGACACGAAGTCGAAACCCGGGTTGTGCTAATAAACCTCTAGTGGAGATAACAATTCGTCTAATTTGTTTAGAAATCGAGATCACTTTTGCAACTTACAGAATTGACTTTATTTAATTTTTTTCTTTCAAATGACATAAATAAAAAAATTCAGTGGATCCTGGCTGTAGAATACGACCTCGAGCTAACGACCACTAGTTCGATTAGATTCGTAGCATTGCTCAAACGTAGCGGAGAAAAATCGCGGCTTGATTTGGGTATGATTACGGCAGTATCTAACCAGTAATACCACATAACCAATAAGAAAACTTGTCCTTTGATCAACAAAAATGTGATGGCAAATTGTTTTAGTCTTGCCTCTTAGTCGTTAACTTGCATGCTGGATGGTCTTAGTCTTACGCTGTTATCGTAGTCCTCTGAGGCTGTTATGACTGTTCCTCACTAATTTTATATTCTCAGTGAGAAAACATAGAGCAGTAGAATATGGTTGAAAAAATTGAACATTTTAAATCATGAAGTTATTAATTTTTATTTATTTGAAATATTTTGCAATAGTAGATTACTATTTCTTTTGAATAAAGTGGATATATTCTGCTCACCTAGACTTAAAAATCATTTCTTCTGTTTAAAATCAATTGAAAAATGATAAATAATATAAATTATGGGTATCATTAATATTTGGAGAAAGTTTTACAGCAATAAGAAAGCGTCTGTATTGTTGTAGTAATTTAATATGTTTTATTTACGATAAAAATGTGCTATTACCAAGGTTAGTGACTTTTTACAAGTATCATCAGGTTTCACTGAAGATTTGTATGTTATAAAATGTGCAAATTAATTTTTATCAGATAAATAACTTCATTATAAAAGTGCCGTGCTTAAATAAAAATGAAAAAAAATCAGCGGAGTTCATCATCAATTATTCATTTCCCAGGCTTGTGCTTATGAATTTCGCTCGACCCTTCCCAGCTTACACCAATTCGGCGGCTGTAATTGGAAGAGGGGCGCTATCAGATGTTAGAGTTGGGACCACCTGCGTCGAAACCAGGAGTAAGAGCCTTATTATTAAAAGATTAAGCATGGTGGAACAAAAGCCGCCGACAAAGTTAAGGCTTTTAAAATGATATATAGACTGAAGAGGCACCGCTGCGGACTTTTTCGGAGATATCATTCAAAAGGTCCGACGTTTGTCCAATTTGAGGAATGTTAGATGTTGAAGAGATATACTGGGGTTTGAGTGATGCTAAATGCTTGAAATAGGGGATTATTTCTCCTTTAAGTTAGTCCGAGCGAGATAGTTCCCTATTCAAAATAGAGACAATATTCGAAGTATACGTTTTATTTTCAACATATGTAAGACACACCAATGAAATATTGCATTAATAATGGTTCAATTAAATAGTTTTATTTGACAGAAATTGAAAGTAATTAAATGAAAATATATAAAGAAGTCTTAAACTTGGTTCATTTTTTTCGCGCGGTGCGTTTGAAACTCCTTCAAAACGGAAGGTTTTTTGTGATACCGAAGAACCCACTGTGGTGACAATATGCTTAATTTTCAAAAATAGTTGAGAAAACATACAAACTACATGCTGTTAGTTTTTTTACGACATCTATTTGTTATAAATTCCTCATTTTGTAAAAAATGTCTCTCAGGAGTGCATACACGTACCATTTCCCATGTATGAGGGCTGGTATATTTTGGAAAATATCTTCAAAAGTAATGTGGTATGGTGTTAAATTTGTTGTGTCATTAGAAGGGTAAGATATATTTCTTTAAAACGAGATCAAATTCATTGATATCTAGGTAAAATGATATTTCGCTCAAATACCATAATTGGAAGACAATGAGGTCACTCTCGGAAAACTAGTGTGTGCTGTTATACACATTTTATACAACGTATTTTAAACAAAATTGCAATGAATTGTGGATGCAGTCATTATTTTAGTAGTTTAGCGTCTGTATATTTCCTTCTTTTAATGTTGTGAAAAATAGCCCGATTCGATGAGTTTTTACGTCAGGCCTTGTAAGAAAATTCTAATTTTTTCAGCAACATCAAAACATTCCAAATTTTTATAGTATACGTAAGATTTATGTTCTCATTTCCATGCAATTAAGCTGGCTGTTCTATCATAAATTATAAACTTATGTATGTTTTCTCGGGACTAGTTTTCTCATTCCTTCGTCATAGTCATGTTCTTTCTTCTTTCTCTCTTTCTTCACACTCTTCTTCGCACCATCTCTTATCATCGTCGGGAATTGGTTGTCGTGTTGGTAAGAGAACTACCCTCCTATACCAAGGGCCCGGATTCGGGCTCCGATAGCAACTAGAGACTTTTTATTGAATCTAATCGTACTTTTGATATTTGAGGAGGAAACTTCATGATATCTTCGTCCTTGTACTTCGTACTTCGTCCGTTGGATGGGAGGTAAAAATGCGAATCCTTGGGCATCTTTATTTAAGAGTATGCAAATACCGATGATTAATTTCTCTCCACCGTTCCTCCATTCCCTACTTAATCTTTCCTCTAGTGGTCAATCCCCTAAATACCTTAATCGTTGGTCGTTGTACCAAATTATCGGCCAGCCAATCCAGGGGTGGATTCAGATAATTCCACTTCAGAGTTGAAATAGGTACCTTAAATATTTGCGAACTGCTGGTCTCGCAGTAGGCAGATAAGATATGACATTTTGGGCCAACTTCAAATAAGTTCTCGACCAGTAGTCACATAAAAACAGATTTTGGGTATTCATTCTCTCTGTCGGTTTGAAGAGGTTCTGCAATAGTAGTTGAGTATGACGAGTCATGCCCAATGTCCGTGATCGGTTTATATTGTTCGTTACGTTCACGATGTAATTTGGAAATAGTAAGTACATCATCCATGGCTTCCATTTGAGTTGATTGATGGTGATTACCTTGAAAGGCCCTATTTCTATAGGCCTTGAAAGGCCTATACTTACCTTGAAAGGCCTATAAGGTTCTGAAGTTTAAAGAAACAGACAAAATCTGGATGCTACTGTTATTAACTGAAAAGGGGGTTACTCATGCAAGTTTAATGATAAACGCCGTTATTGTGAATATCTCTAGGGCATAGAATTTAGAATGAATTAGACTCTTTTTTGCAGCATGCATCCTATGATTAACGGCCTGATATTTTTAATTCTAAATTTCACTATCACTTCAGTGACCTACGGGTCAAGAAGTGAAAGAGACTGCGGCATTTGTGTGATTTCATTGTCTTCACATATGTTACTCTGGGTATGGCGAATTGAAGTGGGATAAATTTTCCGTTGCTGGAACTTCAATGTTTCTTCAAGTTTGAGATCAAGCCTTTCAGACCTTTCCGAATTTTTGTTCCCGAACATTACGTAAATGGCTCCTCCTATTCCTTCAACCTTCGCGACAATTAATACCCGCTCCCGTCGCTCTATAGGTACATATATAAAGAGTAATACTTTGAAGGGGACTAGTGTTATTTAATTTTACCTCAATATATGTCAATTTATATGAATCGAAGTCGGATAATTTTTGAACAGACCTCGTATCCTATTCTCCTCTGCTTCTCCATTTCGTCTTCCATTTTTCTTTTCCGTTTGGCGTTCTCCCCAAAACAACATGTCTTATCGAGTGAATAAAGAGAATATGTGATCCTAAAATAAAAAAAACCACGTATGAGACTTCATTATTCTCTAAAGTGAAAACTCTTACCACTACTATGAGGAGTAAGTGAGAGAAAAATCGAGTGATGGCTTAGGAAAGGGATTCGCAAAGAGGAAATCCCGGAATCCTCCCTGGCGACTTCATGCATAGCGGGGAAGTATCTACGGAAACTTCATACCATGATGTTAATTAGAATAAAAACTCTATCCTGAAATTCCCTTGGTGTTTTCTCTCTTCCTTGTTCGTGCGGGATTGAGGGGAAATATGGAAAGGCCTGAGACGCCATTAACTTCAACCCCCAGCGCCCTCGAAGCTGTTCTTAACAGCCTCCTGAAAATTTAATTAAAACTCCCGGCAGAGAGGCGGCTGTGACGCAGCTTTACCCCAAAACGTTATGAGATTAACGCTTTAGTTTTGACCTCAAGGAAACAAGAATTACTGTTATTGGGGCTTGGAAATGTTAATGACTCCACAAATAACTGCCTACATAGGTGCTAATTCCATTCATATGCAATGGACGGCCAAAATGAAGACGAATAGGAAGGGAGTGTATAACTTTCGAGATATTAATTTGCCTCCAGGTACAGGTATATGTGCCAAGGAATATTGTTCAAAGCTAATCAAATAATTTTCTATTGACGGGAGTTTGGCGTGAACTTTTAAACCTTGAAATACAAGCTGAGGAAAGACAGAAAAACAAGAAGTTAAAGATGAGGAAAAATAGAAAAGGCCAAATGTAATTAATTAAGGCGCATATTAATGGTAGCTTTGGGCAAAAAGGGATTCCTTGAAGTTAAATAGTAGAGAAAGGAAGCATTTCATATTGGCATAATGTTTAAGTTTAAACTTGTCCCCATTTGAAGTGTTGCATGAAATAAGTGAGGCTGATTCACTCTTTTTCATCTAATTAGTTTTTTAAATGGAGAAGGCTAAAGTTCCAAAAGAGGATGAATGCTGTGGCCCAGATGGGCAGGGGCATGACAAATTCAGAGAATTTGTGTAGGAATTAGGTTCGTTGAAGAAATAGATTTTCGATATCTTGCGTTTTTTCTTCGATTGACAACTAAAGGCTCAGAGACCAAGGATCTAAATTGATTAATTTCTTTATTGGTGAAGATTATGAAAACTGCAAACTGAAGATTGAAAATTTCAAATACTAGATGTTAATGTATGCTATATAAAGGCAGTAAGACACTAAAGTATGAAACTAAGCGGGGAATGACGAGGTAAAATTTCCTTCCAGAGTTACTCAACACACAAAAAATATAATCAATGGTAGCTGGAACAAATATTGAATCGCGCTGTTATCGCGTTAGTGCGGAATGATTACCTACAAAGGTCTGGAGAAAAATCTGTACTCTATATAAATAATAATTATTGTAAAATGGGGTGACAAATTGACATAATTTTCCAAATTTTATTAGTGTAACCACGAATATTTAACGCGAGATCTGTGACCTGAAGGTTGGTTCTGTCTGAGCTGGTATGGTAGTAGATGCATGAATAAGCCGTCTATAGAAAATTTAAAAAAATATACCGATGTTTCGGATATTAATTTGATACACAATTTATGATTCATTTTTATTTTGATTCAGAATTTATTTTAAATCGTACTGACAAGTACTCTGTTTCTAACAGCAGGAGAGTTGTCGAATCATTATGTCCGTCGGAGGATGTTAATAAAAGGTAGAGGATGTAACGAGACCTTTTTTTTCATCCGTTAGAGGATGACAAAATGTCTCATTTCTCTATTCTCAGTGTGGGGAAAAGAATATAAAATATTTAATTTCAATCAAAGACGTTTAAATATTTCCATTGAATTGATTCCACTAATAAACATCTAAAGGATGTTTTACTTTGATGGAGAAGAACGTGTATAGGTTGAGTGATTTCAGGAAATAGTTTTGCGGAAGTATATTTATACCCATGAGCTGAAATAAGTAAATCAAGTTTTTGCTGACAACAAATATTCCCTGTTCGCTGCTTCGGCAGGAGGTATGGACAGTGGTATCACCACCACGTTGAATGCCGGGGAGTGCAGACAAGCTGTTCGGATGGAACGAGCCGCTAATGAAAACTTTCGAGGAGATAAGGAAGAAGCGCATGGAGTAGCTGACATTAAGATAAGGCCGTCGAACATGTTCGAAAGGAAAAAGGTTTGCCAGGGGACGTAATGGATAAGTAGATAGGAGAGAAATATGTGCTGCACACAGTGAAAGGATGGAGTATGCAAGGCGAAGTTGATCACGGTGGAGGGATAAGGCGACATGGAGTTGAAACAAAGAATACGGAAGGAGAAAATGTAACGAGGAACTTAAGGAAATCATTTCTACGGTCGCTCACTTCTGACCAAGAGTCATAATCAAAGGAATCAAATCCAATATACGCTAGTTCACAAATGTGTTCGGCATCGTTTCCAGTCTGCGATAGTTAGAAAATGTGTTTTCTTTAAATTACTAGGTCAGCGAACCACCTCTAGACTTTGGAATGTATTTCACTAAATCTAAGGACCCCTGACTCACTTGCTCATTGCTATGCCCAACCTCGATTTCAAAAGAGATTCAATATATTAGATGTACCTAGGGGACTACTTTCATGAATAAACTCCACTCTAGGCAATTTTTAAAGTGTTTTTTCATCTACCGTCGGGAAATATACACTACAGGAAACAGTATCTCTAACACTTTCTTTATGATTTATTTCCTCATGCTCAAAGAGATTCAAAAGATGCTGAATTCTTATATTTTCCAACGTTAGCCTTAATCTAATACTCATTATTTCGTGCAGTGGTGAATTAATTTTAGTTGACTGATCTTGATAAACTTGCCTTCGATACTCATTGAGGATAACCGTATACATAGTCATACGCGATATATTCCCTAATAGCGCTGTGATTATTAGTCCACGGTTCAAATTTTCGTTTTATTTTCAATTATAAGTCTGTAATTCACAGGTGTTGTTGTCATGGCGGATGGAGAAAGCTCAAGGCAAGATTTTTGCGACATGGGTGTGGCGAATAATAGGGTGTCAGAGGATAGCGAGAAAGAAAAAGGAGGTGTTTGTTGCGGATGGCAAGTAAGGGGGATGGCTATTGATGGACTACTATTGGTGGCGGGGAAGGCAATCAATGGGGATGGAGGAAGCAATGAGTGGGTTAGGTATTTCAAAGGGAGTGATTTAGGAAAGAATCCTGGGACACTGCGCTAGAGGAATGAGAATGGAAATTTTGAACACTAATAGGGGTGGCAGATAGAATGACCTCAAGTAGAACTTACTGACAAGAAAAAGTCCTGAGGGGGAACGTATAGCGGAAATCTCTACATTGAGTTTTTGACGTGGAAACTGTCCATAAAAGCTGACAGTGAACTGTGGGAATACCAGTGATGCCAAGGCGGAAGAAGAAATTTTCTCGGTGAGGGTTTACCTTTCTTAATTTGTTTATTTGCAGTTTTTTTCTGATTGATATTCAACATATAACTTTCTTGGGTGCATGATTGTTTTTTTATATCTAATATTCATTCTTTTTAAGAGTCGGCAACTATTACTATTTAGTCTGCAAAGCAGGTACCGTAACAAGTCTTTCATTCTCTTTCATCCCTTCGGTCTTTTCTTTCGAGAAAATATCGCTAAGTGAGCGTCACACTGCCACATTGCGTATTGGATTACGAGCGAATGGAACCCCAAGGCAAGCCTCGGTTCCCGTCTCACTTTTCTCAGCAATCTCTTGGCTTCGAATATCCTCTTCCACTTCAACCTCTCGAGTCTCCGACTGGTCTTTCAATTTTCGCCCCGACCGAAGGCGACCATCAGCGAAAGAGGAACACACGCGTTCATAACGACTCATTCCACGGAAGAAAAAGGAGTCACCCTGAAATTATTAAAAGAAACAACTGCCGACGTTATGATCCAATCTTGCAGCCGCTCCGAGGGACGCGCCCGAGTGGACGGATGGGGTGGGAGGGAAGGAGGAGTGTGGAGGGGAAAGGGGAGGTTTAGGAGGGAGGAGGAGGAGGAGAAGGGGGTGAAGTCGTGCGAAGGAATACTCGTCCCTCCTCCTCCTCCGAGGAGGTTGGGAGATGTCTTTCTTTTTTGCTCGCCTCCAGCTCCTTTTCCTCCTCTGCCTCCGAGGAGGCGAGGAGCGACCGTCCTCCTGGCTCTTGCTTCGCCTCCACTGCCGCTGCCCATTCCCCGGCACTCAATCACTCCGCCCCCCTCCCACTCCCCCCCGTCTTTCCACCGCAAGAGCGGCGGAGTAGGTGGGCGTCCGTCTTCCCGTCTTCTTCTTCGCAAGAAATGAGAGATCGTTGTCAAAACGCGGGTACGGGAATGACGGTGACGCTAGTTGATGGCTGTCCTCGCGAGTGGGTTCGTCTCCGACGGTCGAGATTTCTCGGTGGGCTTTATTTTTCGATTGACAACTCGCCACGGTTGGTTTTACATTCTCATCATTGGTGGGAGAGATGCTGTTGCTCATCGTTCGTCTAAATTACGTTTCACCGTCATTGTAGAGTTTGCGAGTCGGTTAGTGTCCATGGTGTCGAAGGTTTCATGGCAGTAGCCTGCATCTGCTGCCAATGACTGTGGCATCGCATTCCCTAGTCCAGTGGTCGGCAAACCGCGGGTCCCGAGCCAAGTGCAGCTCTTTGGCTCCTTTAGTGTGGCTCTTCCTATAAAGTGTGTACTTATAGTTTTACTAAGACTTTAAACTTTAAGTTAAGTTTATTATGTTGATTTTAGGGTGCGTCATGGAGTGAAAGAAAATGTAGTGTTGAGGATTGTGAAGGGTATGTTGAGACTTTTTAGCAATGGCCAGATTAGCAGTACCCTAATTAGGTTGATAACAATGCACCTACCTATATAATTTAAGTTTAAAAAACTTGGCTCTCAAAATAAATTTTATTCGTATAACTGTTGATACTTGACTCTAATGACTATGATTTTGCCGACCACCTCCCTAGTCCATGCATTTACTCCCTCCCTCTACATAAAATGAGCCCTCCTACTGGCTACATGCTGGTGATGGGTATTGACAACTATTGAAAACCGGTATAGAAAAAAAATACAAAAAAATACAAATCTTTGCATTCTCCCAGCATATTATACTGCATCATTTTGTTTGGACATCAATCGTTTCACTGCTTCTCATTTTTCTCGCTAGCCAGGGTAATGAAAGCGGCAGCCAGTCCCGGAAAAATTAATATATGAACATTTTCCAATGAAAAATGTTTAGTTCCTATTTATAAACATATTTTCAATGGGTTATCATTCTATTCCAAACATGTTTATAATGTATCCCGATTACTTTGGAGTTGAATTTTTTAGTAATGAATCAAAAATTTCAAGAGTTTGTTGTTCACCGATGACCGAGTAGCAATTGTTTTTTGTCCCATCTAATACGACATAGGTTTTGGGCAATTAGAGAATTCCAGGGCATCTGAATATTTGAAGTACACAGGAGAAATCACTGGCATAGATAGGATCTAATTTTAATAAATGGTAAGCAGTCCACTGGAAAACTTTGCATTTTTGTCGGTGATTTTTCACTAATACATTGTTAAAACAATGAATATACTTGATTTTTCCACAACTTAATTTTTTTCCACCACCTAGGTTTCGACACTCGGGTCATTATCAGGTGACTACAGAAAATTTTTATCACAGTGAGTATATATACACATACATGAGGAAGGATTTTTTGGGTTTTTTGGGGGGAAGATGGGGGGGAAGGAAGGTTGGTAGGGCGAAGGACTCCTGTGGGAGGGGGGGGGGTGGGTGGTGGGTGTCGGAAAGATTTGACGTCGTGAAGTCGTTATGATGAGCTGGTAGCCCGGGAAAAAATAAAATTGTGAAAAAATCAAGTTTATTCATTGTTTTAACATGAATCGTTTCCACGATGTAACGGCCGACAACACCAACTAATACATTGCTTTTAGGAGTCCTCACAGTAAGGACTTTTGCTGTACTTAATCAGCATTTTTTGTAAATCCCGAGTACTTGCCACATTTCACAAATATGGACTCACTAATGTGAGGTAACACTCTTTATTTGCTAAACGTTTGGAATAATAAATTTCAAATCATTTGGTGAAACCGGATGTCTTTTGTGCGTTCCCATATGTTCGAAAAATTTAGTCATATTCTTTGACAGATACTTAACTTCCTCTTAGATCGAATTTCCTTCGTATTTTATCATTTTTGTGTGTCAATAGCGTATATTTCTCCTTTTTATAACAGCCCAGAAGTGATTATATCCGAGCCCTTCGAATCTAAAATGTTTGTTCCTTTTAATTTCCGGCGTTCACCGTTTTTTTTAGCTTGGAATTTACATCGCTGGTTGATTGATAATGGCCTACCATGAGTGAGAACCTGTTTAGCGTCGGCTGGAAAATAGATAGAGGTACATGATAACATTGAATTTTTCTTTAACATTTGCTATGTAAACGTGCAAAATAACCATTTTAATTGGTTAACACTGGTTATGGCAATAAGTTATAAGAACGTTCTTAAGTGACACACTGGATTAAGTGGCGGCAGAGGAAGGTTTAAAGATAATCCCCGGTCAGACCGGTCTGTGCAGTTTGAACTGAAGGTGTCGTTCAAGTAGTGAAACAAATTCTTGGAAATTAACGTTACATACGTATCAGACTCCTATAGGAGCTCTCTGGTAATCATAAATATACTTTTCTTCTGATTTTACCAAACATTTGGGCTGACTGAACATCTGCACTCGCTTTGCACCGCACGCACTGACTGATTATGGTAAAGTTTTCTGAATGGAGAAGAGAAATGACAGAAAAAGAGAGATCGATATTAATCCAGACTTTGGTCATCCGTCGTAAGTGGTGATGCAACATGGTGTTTCCTGTATGATCCACTTACCTTGCGCCAGATTTCGGATTGGAAGTGTCCATTAAGTTGAAAAAAACGTTATACATGGAGACGAGGTGAATTAAGGCTCAGTATTATTTGATTAGAAAGGAATTATCAATTCATAATTTAATCCAACTAGTTAAAAAGTGAAAACTGACCACTACTTGACTATTTTGAATCGTTTTTTCAGGGATCTCGCTCAACCTGAATACCAGGTGCAAATGAGACTACCAACAAAACTCTGGAGAAAAATCCTCGCCGTATATCAATAATATTTATTATAAAATAGGAAGGTAAACTGATATGATTTTATAAATTGTATTAGTGTAATAATGAATATTTAGTGCGAAGTTGGTGATCTGAATGTTGGCACTGTGAGCACCGGTATGGTATTACATGCGTGCGTGATAATGGGTGGATGTTTCAGTCTTTGTTGCTTGACAATGCACCAGCGCACATAGACAGCATCGAACGCAGCTTCGTGGTAAAAGAAGTTTCGTAGTACTCTTTCACCTGTTTGTTTAGTTTTGTTTCCGTGCAATTTCTGATTGCCAAAAATGTGATCGGTGATTTATAAATTGCGTTTGGGAACGGTTTTCGACGCACAGAAGGCTTTGACTACCATTTAGGAGGCAATTCCCGATAATAAGAGTTCTTCAAACATTTTACAGCCTATTCCGACATAGACTTTTAGGGGCTCTATTTAAAGGAAAAAGAGAAGTGAAACAAATAAATAATGCCATCCATTTCATTTCAATTCTGTCACATTTCCCAATAGAAACTCGGTTGAAATTGATGAGCAATAGATTTAGCGGCTAATTCATTATTCTAAATTCCGGTGTTGCGTTGCCGATGGGGAACGATTTTTGCGTGCAATTTAACATGGAAGCCTCACCCTACGTCATAAAAATGCGAAAAATACGATAATCCTTGTGATCATGAATTTCTTCGAAGAACTTCTGCAATTGAATGGGATGTAAGGATCAGCTAAAATAATACCAGCGTAAGTAAGTACCTATGAAATAAGCTTTCCATTCACTATAGTGCGCTAATTACTACCATGCACAACGTCACACTTGCCTTCCATTAGGTACAGACCCTACGCTCTAATTAGCCCTCAATGAAACCGAGTAGTAAAGAGTTGATGTGCGCTAATCAACAAAAGATCCTTGATAATTGTATCAACAGTTGTGGTTTTTGAGTTGATTTTCCGTAAATTGGTCAAACATGGGTATTTTAGTATTTATATTTTCTTATGTAAAAAGCTTAATTTTTATCGATTCTAGTTATAAAAGAATCCGATCACTGAAATTAAAACAGCTAGTAATTATGTCTTGAAGATTAAATTTCGAAATAAGTATTTCGTCGCGACCACTTAGCGAACGTTTCGTTGGCGCGCGTTATTCCATCATCCGTCGTTACTGTGCGCTTTATTGCGCTGATGCATTACGATGTACACTGACATCAACAGCTTAGTTGAAAGCTCCCTTTTTGTCAAAAGATATAAATATTTATCTTTTGTTTATCGGAAAATATGAGTACTTTGTTTCGCCTTTTGAGTAATTTTCGATTCACATCAGTATGTATTAAGCTGAGATAAACTTAAAAGCACTATCAAATTGTTTCGGAGAATAATCGTTAAAAATCCATAATTGCTCAAAGAAAAGTACATGGTTAAATAGGAAATATTTCAACTGTGACAAGTCGTTAGGAAAGGTTTATTTATAAGTAGGAGTCATTGCCTCTTGCACGAGAATGAGAGCGAGGTAGTGATAAAGTTGCGAATGAAGCGTCCATTTTGTGACGCCATCACCTAAATGGATTACGTCGCACTATGCTCATACAACTAATCGCAATTAGCAATTAAATTTCGCGCGAAATTTATTACCGCAATTATGTACTCGTACCAATATGCTGGCAGGTTTCAAAATTAACGCTTCCGAAGCGGCGAAATACAGGCCGACAACTTAACAAAGGGAAGAAGGGCCAAATAAAATGTTGGAACTATGAGCGAGAATACTGCTTCTTCTTAGACCAAACTGATGCCGATTTTTAAAAGACATTCGAGAGAATAAAATAATTCGTAAATGCTGTGTTCGGTGGAACCACAAAATTAAAACAGCTAGTAATAAAATGAGAAATAGGATTTCATAGCGTCAAGGAGACTTAGTATCTACTCCATTGAAATTTTTAATTTTATGGAAGTGGTCTATTTATTTTTGTGACTAGTATCTAGATCCAGGAGAGAATTCAGAAAGTTCTTGGAAATCAATTGTTGTAATATCAGCTTTGTCAGCTATTTCGCAATTTTTTGGGAGAGTCACGTCAACCAACTTCAGACCGTAGTCAAAGCTAATCTCTGCCTAACCCGTATTAGATCCCTGGTATGTGCTATATCAAAATTGGAATTTAATGAGCAAAACCACAATTACTGTCCACCTCAGTGATCTAAGGACATTTGTTTCACTTTTTAACCACAGAAGTATTATATCGAGATGGAGTCGCTTAGGATAACTTATCTCTGCCTTAAATTTTTTCCTATACTTTTACATAGCTAGAATTTAAGGCGTCGGCAGAATAACGATGTCCATCAAACAAAGGAAACTCCGTGTAGCAACTCATGCCTTAAAGATTAAATTGCGGGGCACATTGAGAAGCATGAGTATGCAAACGGAACGAAGCAAGAATAAAAAGAACTGAATAAAAAAATAAATTGAAGAAACTAATGCAGGTCTGTCAGAATGGTGGGAAGAGTAGTACGATGATACTGAAATTATTTAGAGACAAGAAAAAGCGGCCTGCTTACAGTAGAAGGTGAACAATGTCCAGGAAATGAAAAAAATAATGAAGAAGCTGTAAATTCTATTTCGAGATTCATTGTGTGGAAATAAATCATGGGAAAATGGAATACGCTCTAGGGTGTTTTGATGGGTGAGTGTACATTCTCGGTTTATATATAAAGTGAAGTTTGAGATCGTCTTTGGAAACATCCTCCCAAATTTGCCAAAAACAGACAAGTGCCAGGTCTTCTGAACACATTTTTCAATATCATTGCACGAGAAGAAATATTTTTGTTATTCGCCTTAGTGCTTATTTGCTAGCTCAATATTTACCATGAGAACAACATTACTATTCATTCTTGCAAAATATTCGTTACCGTAGCGAAACTGATACAAATTTTATTGATATGGTTGACTTTGAAATTCCATCAAATTCTTTTGCACAATTAGCTAACATCTCACCTCCGAGACCAAATAGTTTGTCGCAGTTATCCCACAAAGGCAATACTGAAATTGGCACATGGTGCCTCCTTGATTCTGATATGAGTAGCCGGTGTTGTTAGGGAGACGCATGAGTTAGAGGGTGATTTCCCAATAGTGCAAGAATTACTGACTAGTGTATCATGAATATAGTTTACATTAAGCATCATTAAGTGATACTGTGGCTGTTAGCCCTTGAATATCTACAAAAAGAAATGTTTGTGTTTGAGGATTACTAAGTTTTGTTTGATAGTGCCAGAGTAGAAACAGAGATAGTATTAAATGGAAAATGTAATGTAAGTGGTGAGTTTCACAAGTTGAGAGGGAGTGCGAAGTACACGATATCATTTAATGCCATAGACTTTGGCTTTTTTGGCTATAATTTCCTCTTAATAGTCGGTATTTACCATTTCCCTCGTTTTGAATGCATTGTGCCATGTTTAATTAATTCGTCTGAATAATTTACCTAAAACGATTGGTTAAAACATGAGAAATTATACAGAATTTCACTTATCATCGCGTACTTCAGTTGGAATTCTACACTGTGTTTTCACGTTGATTGAAATAACTTGTAATATAATGATTTCAATTAAATTCCCTGATAGTACGAGCCAAGAAATAGTTTCGCCTTTAATAGATCATTTACTTATACCCTTTGATCTTCATCCAAGTTGGCATTATAATTACAGATTTGAGGCGAGTGACCAAGCATTCAATGTTGTTATGTGTTCCTTAACTAATGTGTTTTGGATGTGAAAATCCATCGCAGGAAGATATATTTTGCTTTATAGGTATAGTGGATATATTTGTCCATGATAGTAAGTTTTACTTACTTGCTAATTCGTATTAACTTTAAACAAGGCTTTAATTGTTATTACACTAGTGTAGAATTTTGAGAAGCTATTTTACTAATGCTAGCAAATATTTGTGACTCATCGTTATCCTTCGATATCCAGTAGTGCATTAAAAATATAACTTAGTTGCTGGCTTAACCCAGCGAGAACTTAAATCTGATACTCAATAGCTCAGTGCCATTGTGTGTTATTTAGCAAAATTAATTAACCTGTCCAATGATATATCTGAAAACTACTAGTTAAGCTATCATGTCGAATTCAGCGAACATTTCATATGGTGTCTGTGAAAAAAGAGTGATTTTTTCTATGATAATATTAACCATGGCCTGCGATGTAATTTTTTAAAGTATTCTACGACAGAAAAATTTGCTTTGAGTGAAGAAGGGAAATAAAGAGCATTGAGAATTAACCCTCTCTTTCCTACACCGCCCGAGGAAAATTCTCCGCCACGAATAGAATTTAAACACCAACTTGCCCCAGTGGTAGACCTATTTTTCTGCACGATGCGTGTCCTTTGAGCATCATTTTACTTAACATAAAATAACATGAAGTGCAATGGCGTTTTTTTTCTGGAATTATCGGAATTTAATATTAATTTTATGTAATAAAATTACCATACCTCAGTCTGAGTTTTATATCCTACTTCCACTGCCTTTTCTTGATAGTATTTGCAGAAATAATCCCAATTTGCAAAGAGACAAACAGCTATTGCGACTTCATTTTGTTTCTACCCTCCTCCCCACAGGGGTTCTTCTCCCGTTTGCGCTGCTGCACGCATACTCTTTTTTTCAGCCCATCGATCTTTGCTTGTGAATGTTGCTGCATAAATGAAACTGTACATTGGAATTTTCCTTTTACGTCGTGCTACTTTGCGGGAGGTGAACTTTCCTACCACCTTCTTGTTGAGAGCGGAACGAAATTTTTTCTTTGTCACTCTATACTTAAAGTCAAAAGGGAAATTTGTTTCGTTGTGTGGTGAAACGCTGCTCACTATGGCCCTGTTATCGACGAAGGCTGATATTTACTTCCACAACTCTCTCGTATTTTTCCCTAGGCCAAAGTTGCACCTGACCCGATCAGCCCTGTCAACACCACACACATATTTTGTACATAATGCAATTGACTGCGAACAGGAAACCGTTATATGCTTTTTCTCTATTCCTGCTTTTATTTGGAAATTCACGAGCGTGTTGGGATCACAATTCGTTCAATGGACAGAAATGTATCAATTATTACGCCAAACCGCAGCGGTTACGTTCCCACTCTACCTCCCCCTCTTAGGAAATTTCTTCTTCATTCTCTCAGGAGTTCTAGTTTGTTTGGATTTTTTAAATCTCACTGGGAAAGTCTAGCGTGAGGATTTAATAGTGGCGCGTGCTTAGTTGTTATTCATCGGGAATAACTTTATGACCTCTGAAGTCGAAACAAAGCTGTCAAAATACACACGATGATGTTGCCCGAGATAATTACTACTGTAAATACATTTCAACTTAGGTCCCAAGCAACAGTCAACGGTTTCTTAGGTTCCTTTCCCCTAAGTATGCATCTCCTTGGAAAACGTAAATGTAAGTACGTAAGCGTCAGGACGTGCTAGCATCCTCATGTTCTATCCTCATTGTTGAATCCCCATTTCGTTGGCTCCTGGGATGTAATGCCTTATGTAGCGCCGTCCTTAAAGGACTGGTTACACAATACATTAACCCGTACGTGTTCATGTACGAATGTATGAACCAAATACAGCAGGTTCTATTTTCCTGTTCTCGCATTCATGCATTCATACAAGCTGGTGTGGTTGCACGGGGAATTTTCACGTTCATTCACGTGCTCATGCATTCCCACATTAATTCATACGGGTTAATGAGTCGTGTAACCAGGCTTTTAAAAGCGATCATTGCTTCCCTCAATATTTACCCCCTGACCAGGTTTGTACTTTTCATGGAAAGTGTCCATAACGATTGGAACTGGTCTAATTTTCAGCAAAACGTCAATACCCTTGTTTCCCTAATATTGATTTGGAACCATAATCACATGGATGGAAATATTTCGAAATTTTTGCGTTTTGATGTAAATTCATGCATTTGTGAAGTGTAGCGTAGTCAATATCTCGGCTATGCAAGTAATCCCTATTTTCAGGAAAGAAAATTATCCCTATGCAAACCAGCATACCGATTATTGCTACCATTTCATCGTATGTAATATCCTACCAGTGTTTATTAACCTTCATGTGGTGCGTTGGTGGTGCTGTGCTAATTTGTTTAATTCTCCACAGTCAATAAAATAAAATCTTCGACTCTTAATAATAATTGTGGGAAGTAACATTTTCGTTAGCATCAACCAAATTATGTTCGGGTTCTGTTTCCTCTTTGGAGTCGCAAGGTGGTTAAAAAACAAAGCATCGCCCATATTTTCCGCAGCTGAGGGTCGACTGGGAAATCAGGAAAGTGACACTTTTGGGAATGTCGTCCGTCAAATCAACTTTACTTGAGTCATCACTATCACCACATTTTACTACGGAATTTAAAGAACAAGAACTGAGTCACTGGCAAAATCAACACCGTGTACTTCCTCTGCAATTGCATTCTCACTCATGGTGGCCATGGCCAAAACTGCGGAGCGTCGGGGAAGATATACTCCCTCTCGTTTGGGCTATCTCATCTCCTTATCACATCAGAGAGTGTCTAAGTATTGGTGATGCTGATTATTCGAGAAATAATGTCCTCATTAGATAAGCAAGCCACTTTTTTAAACCCAAAGTGGTCTGGTGTTTTTTTCTTCCTCGCATCGCATAAACTGAAGCTGTTTACTTACTCAAGCAATCATCGCCTTCATATCCGTTCGTATTAAGCTCCCAATATTAGGACTTAAAATGATTCAAGTATCTTCTCTTGTTAATTCTCTGATAACCTAAATATCCTCACGGTCTTCGAGACTTTAGGGGTATTGTGGCAGGCATGAGGTTTTGCATTATCTCTGAGGAAGTGGATGTGGGAGAGATACAAGAGCAATGTGTGCATGGTGAATGATAAAATCTTTTCAGATAAAAAAATATACCTTTGAGGCGCAAAAGATCGCCCAGAGCACAGCAAAATCATGGGAAGTTTTCGGGCGGAATAGAAAGGAAAGGTTTAAAGTTAAAAGAAGGAAAGTGAAAAAGCAAAGTTAAAGCAAAATTTAAAAGGAAAGGTTAAAGGTTGAAAAAGCTTCGCAGTAAGGGACGCCAAGCGGGGCATTTAAATCCTAGTAGGGAGAGGGTTTATGGCAGAGGATATTGTTGGAGAAGGTTATTATTTTGAAGACCTTGACTTGGAGCGTTCATTGGTTCCGAAATCTAATTCCAAAGGAAAGGAAATATGCCTAAGTTTAATAAATTTTTAAGACAGTAAATTAACTAACCAGAAGCACAAGTCATTTTCTATTTGAGTGTGAAATGTTGACTAAATGAGTGTGAAAATTCGGCTAAGGCAAAACGGGCGTGAATTAGTTATTGAAGTTCGGTGGGAGTTTGAAGACCCCCACTGTATATAAGATTTGAAAGTCATGGATCTAACGACGAGCGGTAGTCTCTCGGTCCTGTGGAGTTTCAATGGAGTCAAGCTTGTGTAGGCATCCAGTCAGGCATGGGCCGGTGAGCAGTTACGTCTCGTGAGTGCAAAAAAAAGGAATAGCAAGCGGCGCACGGAAAACGAGCTCCGAAATACAACTTGACTCTGGTCCACACCTTCTGATTCAAGCTGCTAACCATCCGAGCAAAAAATGGGCTCTCATACATCATGCGCTTGGGACTATTCATCATGCATATAACGTCAAATTGTCACGAAGTGGGGAGGCAGAAATAAATTTGCGTCGATGTTACGTTCGTGCTTGCTAATAATGCCCCTTATTAACTCGTTCCTTTCGTGGAAGTTGGTTTGTGGTAGACCTGGGGTGGCATCAAAGTTCTTTCTTGCGGGTTGCCGTTATCGTCATCTTGAAGGAAAACCTCTATAGAGGGGCTAAGTTACTGCCCTTAGAACGCACTCCATGTGATTTTAAGTACCTTTGGTAAAAAAATGGATGGTCATCATGTTTCCGCTCTCACGAGCGCAATTGTAAAATACCGTGATCACGCCCTAGATCTCCTTTTTAGTGCGCAGTAGGCTTTAATTTGTGAGGACGTAGTAATGAAATTCATATGTATTTGGGCTACGGATTAAAAACTGAAGTCAGTACGTGCGAGGCACAATACAAGGGTCCTTTTGGTGTTCTTAAGTAAAGTTCTCAGTATCTTTGCCTCTTGCTTAACTAAGTGGAATTCCTTCACAATGAGGGTAAAAAGTAAGCTTTGTAATTTTTACCATAAACTGAATGTTTAGTCAATCAATTGGAATTCTTATTCAGCTCGTCGTTTCCGAAATTCTGGTCAGAAATACGAGACATAACATTTACTAATAAACCTACATACGGAATTAAACCCCACTAATAATTGTCTGTCTTTGACAAAATGTTTTTTAAATGTAATCTAGTGAAGTGTAAAAGGTATTCTATGTTCCATGTGTTGTATACCTGCACTAAATTTAGAAGCAAACTTGCAGAGAGCTCATAGTAGAAAACTTTTCATCAGATTTTGGTCAAGCCACTCCGATCATTGAAGGAAAAGAAAATATGTTCCATTATATCTGCTCTTTCTGATACATTAACCTTCGAAGGGAATTGAGTTTTTTAAATGTCAATTTGGATGTAGGAAAAGAGGATTTTTTCGCTCTGCCATTACCCAATCCAAAAGCCCTCTGTCTTCTCCACGTTCTAAGGAGGATGATTTCTGCTCCCGAATACACATTTTTGAAAATCAAGGCGTGCTGTTCTTCCTTTTACATGGTTTCCTCTTCCTGTTATTTCTATTAGTCTGCATAAGCATAAAGATATATTTATGATTATTTTATATTTTTTAAGTATTCTACCGGTAAAGGTAAGTTTTTTTTTAATGTCAGAGAATCTACTCCTGGTTTTCTATACTTTCTGGGGCCTTTATCGCTCTAGTATATCATTTTTCGCATCAACATACATCTACCCTTCTTCATCCTGTCCTTGAAACCTATTCTCTTTCTTACTCTTCCCCGCCTGCCCAACATCCTTCCCTCTTATTCATTCTAGAGCAACCCCTTGCCCCTTATAACATCCCCCAGCCACCAACTCTGCCAATCTCGCATTTCATTAAGAAATTTCCTTTCCTCAACCCACCATCTCAAGCACTTCCTCGTTTGTCTTCCTCTCTGTCCACCTCACCTTCTCCATACTTCTCCACACCCACATCCCAAATGCCTGCAGCCTATTCTCGTCCTTTCCGAGGGTCCACGTTTCTGCCCCATGCAACGCTACGCTCCATATCAAGCTCTTCACAATTCTCTTCTTCACGCTTCTTCCTTACCCAATGTCCCCGTCACCAGCTCCCTTCTATAACTAAACGCCTCCTTAGCTAGCGCTATTCTCTTCCATATGTCTTTGCTACTACGTCCGTTTCCTTCTAGCGTACTATCCAAGTAATTTAAATGCTCTACCCGCTCGAATTTGTGTCTTCCAACTTTAAATGCCAGCATCACTTCCTTTGTCTAGAGAATCTCTTTACTTTTGTTTTCTTATGATTTATCTTCACTCCGAATATCCCTTACTGTATTTCTAAAGCATCTACCAAGGATTGTAGTCCCTTCGAAGATCCACTAACCAACGCCTGATCGTCCGCGAACCTAACCAACTTTATTAGATGCCCTCCCACTTTGATTATGACATCAAGCTCTTCCCATGCCTATCTTACCATTTTCTCAGCATAAACGTTGAAAAGCAATGGCAAAAACGGGCACCCTTACTTTACCCCGCGACCAATAGTTGCCCACCTTCATTCACCATCAGCCACCCTCACCTGCGCCTTTTGCGTCATATCTAAGTTTAGGATCGGTCTCTTGTATCGCCAATCTATTCTCATTATCCCGAGTATCTCCGCTAGTTTATTCTAATTCACCCTCCCAAAAACTTTTTCAAAGTCAATAAAGGATGCGAAAACGTCCTGGTTATGCTTGGTTATTTTTATCGAACGTAAAATTGCGTGTGAGTCTTGTTGTTTTATTTAGTCGCCGATGGAGGTTTTCACAAATGCAGCCATGAAGACAAACGGAGACGGCGCTTGATTTTGTGGCCAATGCTAGGGCGTGGCCTATTCACCATGTTTGTTACCCCCGATTTTCCTTTAGCGCTACGGGCTGACGCACTAATTTTGCAATTTGACGATGTTTTCCATCGATATATACCTAGGAATCAGCATGAACTTCCATCACTTATATGTATTCTCCTCACACACATTGCTTATTTATTTACATACATAATAATCCACATTCCCGGTGAATACTATGGAATGCCCGGTCTACACTACATGTGCACTTAAGTAGAGTTTACTTAAAAGCAGCACTCAAATGTAGACGAGCGTCTACTCGCAGATATTAAATCTACCGTAGCCTCAGCAAGTGTTCATGGAAAAAATTATGCATTACATGATGTTATTTTGGTGATTTATAAACACGTATAACAGCTCAAACTAATGAATAAGAAGAGTAATAAGTTAACAATTACTCAACTCATCATATAAATAATGTAAACATAAGTATGATGCGTATAATTATCGAAACTACTCGACCTATCGATAACGAGATCTCGACCACCTCAATGGAACACTATCGATATCACGCAAGACCACTCAAGTGGACCCATCACTTAATTGATGGGACGGCGTCTACACGATGTACTTAAGTGTAAGGTGCAATTAAATGCTCACTTAAGTGATCTGTGTAGACGCAGTAATAAAACCGATCAGAATCCATTGCTCTAGGTTGTAATGCTAGGTTACATGCTTCAAGAGTTACTTGCCATAGATTTCAAGTAGATGTTGAATATTCTTACTTTACATCCACAAATTCGTCCATTCCGTCGTGCTATCCCAAAGAAAGTAAGGAAAGGGCAGGTATATCCAACTTGGTTGTTATTTCGTTGTCCGCGTAAAGTGACGTACTGCCATTTCCATCCACCTCATTGGACGCGTTTAAAGACTTTAATGGTTCAAAAATGTGACTATAGGAACACAGAGGCATTATTTTCGAAATCGGCCTAATAAAAAAATGAGGATAACTCTAGAAAGGTACTTCTGGCTAGGGTAAGTGGCGGCGCCACGGAAATCATTCAAGAAATATGGTTCGCTATCTGCATTTCATTTGAAAACATTCGTGTGCAGCTTGGAACTCTATGGATCGGAAGCATGGACCATTGGAAAAGCTGACTAGAAAATACGAGAAGCTTTGGAAGCCTGGTGCTGGAGGAGGATGCTAAGGATAAAATGTATGGACGAAATAAGTAATGATAAAGTTTACAGAATAGTAGAAGAGAAAAGGACCTTATGGAAAACCATTGAGAAGAGAAGAACAAGATGGATTAGACACACCCTGAGACACAATGGGTTTGTGAAGAACATAAATGAAGGTAAAATAGATGTAAAAATCCCCAGAGGAAGACCCAAGAATAAGTTCATGGACCAAATAAAGAGGAAAGTACATAGGATGAGATATCAGGAGGTAAGGGAACTAGAATTAGATAGAGAAGTGTGGAGGGCTGCAGTCAACCATTCTTAGGATTGAACAACCAATTAATGAAATCTGCATTTCAATTCTTATTCTTTCTAGCCGTTATTCATTGTGTGAAGGGTAGTCCTTAGCAAATTAGCCTCTTCCATTTGCTTACATCAGGGTATTCGTTGGGTTCACACCTCACGCCTCCATGACACTTTTCACTCTATAACTCCATGTTATCCCTTCTGCCTTATATTTTCCAGGAAGATTCAACCTTCATTCAAATACATTCCTCTGAGAGCCGTTTGACGTGTCCAAATTTAGGTCGAGTACTTAGTTTGGTTTCACGTTCCAATTCAGCTTCGAAACTCCCCTCGATAAGCGATTCTATTTATATGTATTTTGTTAGTTTGTGCCTGAGAAGCTGTCATTACATGTGTACTGAGATAGTTTCCTGCACTTCCACTGGGCCCCTCTTTCCTTTGGAAACTTCTACGGCTCGCGAGCCAGAAAGCCTCGCAATGGGCGAATGTGTGTCACACGCTCCTCGTCGAATCCGCCTTGCGAGCCCCAAGTTTTCCCTTCACTCGCATTTCAAAGCATCCCGCCCGCCATCTTGCCTGCCCCCGATCTTCCCCTAAATACGCCACCTTGACCTGAGATGCTCTCGTCTCTTATCGAAGGGAGGAATTCGAGCTGGCGGCGCTCAGAAACACGCGTGAGCTCCTACTCCCCGTGCACCCATCCTTTGTATGCATCAGACCACACCTTTCGTATCAATCAAGCTCTGAAGCGACATCGTATTCATTCAGGATCTTAGGTACACCGGATATAAAAATGATGAGCATCCCGATATTTCTCGATCCCATCTCATATTGGTTCACAAATTTCCCGCCACTTCCGTTTGACAGTGATTCGATGACAACCATTCACATGGAAAAGAAGAATGCCAACAGTATCTGGCAGCACACTTAAGTTTAATTTGGGAAGGGGAAATATTCAATTAATCAGGCCAAATTTTACCATTTGCAAGCAATCCTTTGTTTATGTGGGTGCAAAAGTTGCCAGTAAGTCGCTAATTACTATAAAAAATACGAAAAGTTGTCAAGTATTTCCAAGTTTTGGATGTAGGATGAGGACGATGTTGTTCTATTTTTCTGAAATATTATATATTTTTCTTTTCATAAACTTAGAGCAACTTTGAAAAGTAAATGACACTATCACTTTTCTATTATTAATTCAATAATTTTTTATGATGTATTACATGACTATGCTGGATATAATATACCATATCATGTTTTATGTTGGCTGTGTATATGTTATTGATGAGGGTTGCCTCAGCACAAGTATTCCTTAGATGGACCTAGCTTTCATGTGGATGAAATGTTAATTCAACGCTTCAAGTTGTTGTTATTTATAGAAATAAAATTTACTTACTTTACTTTTCTTACTTTAAAATAATCCATTGAACAATTATATTAGAGTCAAAAATTAAAGAAGATTCCCGATAGTGCACTTTGAGCGTGAATGAAGTTCTCACGTTCGATGATGTTACTCTCCAACTTTTTTTGGCGCGAGTGAGGCTACGCAGTAGGTTCAAACAATCAGTAAAAAAAGCTTTAAATGCGAGATAACTTGTTTTTTTACAAATATTCTTTTATTTTTCTCAATAAATTTCAAACACCCTTAAACAGAGTGAGTAAGAAAAAAAAGATACGAGTAGGTACTTCATTTAAAGGAAAATGTCATACCTCATGTAATATGTATGACTAAAGACAAGAATAGACTGCATAATTATAAAAATATCTTTTCATCCATGAATAAACTTACCAAAATAGGCTTCCCAGAGCTAAAGTTTAATCAGTTGGCAAAAAATTGTAAAATACATATTTCCAATTAGATAGTAAAAAGAGAATCATTTATTATTGGCACCGTGCTCCTTACTTAGATAATAAATGCCTTGATGAAATATTATTAAATTTTGAGTTTTTATTTTTTCTTTACTTTATATACACAATGATTAAATATACAATGAAAATTTGGAACCCAATGGTTTTGTGAAGAGCATAATTGAAGGTAAAATAGAGGGAAAAGTCCCCACAGGAAGACCCAGGAAATAGTTCATGGAACAAATAAAGAGGAAAGTACATTGGAAGAGATACCAGAAGGTAATGGAACTAGCATTAGATAGGGAAGGGTGGAGGGCTGCAGTCAACCAATCTTAGGATTGAACGACCAATGATGATGACATTATTTAATTACTGACAAGGTTTTTATTAAGTTCAACTTCCAATATATCGAAAAGGGTTTTCATACCTCTTTTGCAAAAACCTGCGCTCTTCTCATTTTATAAATTTTCTTCATTTAAAAAAAATTTAAGCTCTCATTAGTTATATTTTCGGAATTAGGTATATTATGAAAACGATTTATTCAGCAATGATTACCATTGAATCATTGGACTAAAATTACTAGCTGCTACCTTCTTATGGGCCAATGTATTTGAAGAGTTGAGTTGGCAATATTTTTGCTTTCTTCTTTTTAAGCATAGTGCAATTTTTAGACGTATTCAAACATATTTGTCGTTGTAGTTGATTGAAGATAAATCAGCTATAATTACCAGTAGCGTAATTACATGTTACTGAAAAAAATGGTTTAAAATGAGTTTATATTTCTTCTACAACCTTGCCAAACACACATGATATATATGACTCTGCTCGAATGCCCTGAATTTCATTGATAAGACAAACTTGAATCGTGAACGATTCAAGTTTGCCTTATCAATGAAAAGTTTTTCATGGAATAAACTCGTTGGTTGGTCGTTGTAGGATATTGAAGCATTTTGAAACATAATGTTTGGCCATGAGAAACGTTCCTCCCCCATCTTTGTTTGGCATTTTTTTCTCATTACTTCCCCGTAGTGAGATTTTTCTCTGTAAGACCTTATATCTTTAAGTAAGTTATCCCGTATCCAGGGCGTGGAATATATGTTTATGAGGCCTTTTATGCATGAACTTATTGGCGTCGTAACCTCTATATGAAAAGCCGTACTTCAAAGTCAATATTTCTGTGCGTATTTTTCCAAAATCGCGAAATATATGTTCAGCGGATATTTTCCGTCTGAGTAGCGGTCGTTAGGCTGGGTGGCAATGTAAAGAAATGCGTAGAATTCATCGATCAAGGAAAATTGGGTCGCTCTATTTAGGGGTTATCCAGCTAATTCCACGGAAATCAAATCAGAAGAGGCCTGGGAGCCACTTACCCGAAGTCAACTTGCCACGAAACGTTCAGTGCGCTGTTCATATTATGGTATAAATTTTTAAGTTTGCCCACCATTAAGGTTTATTTCTACACTAAGAAACCAATGAAAGATAATTATATCGCAAATGGTCAAGAATCAGTGCGCTGGTTATCTTCTGGCCTACATTTTTAAATTTACCCACATTAGAGTTTATTTCAACGCTATGAAACCAATGAAAGATAATTTTAATGTAAATGGTCAAGAATTATTTATGGAAGTTTTGTAGGATTCCTTTAAATAAATGGCTCTCTTTCAATCATTATTCAGGCATGGCATTTCCCACCAGGTTATGCAAAAGGTTTGTTCTTTTCCCTAGCCTTAACCATTCAACTGCTTCATACATCACTATTCTTACTACCTTCATATTAAAAAATATTTCAGAATATCTGTTACTTACATTTTTACACTGGGCAACATTCTTCCACGATGGAAACACCGATTCTCAAGCAGTCATCGAAGTTCAGCATAATTATACTGGGATTAAATTAGGAAGAATGATCCTGCAATTAGTCCCAATTCTGTTGCTCCTGACTGCAAGAGACTGCCAGTGTGCACGAAATTACTTGAGCAGTGGATATACGGTAAACTAAAATACTACTGCTACTTTTTGACGTTTAGATAAGGGTGGAAGAAAATGCCTTAAATGTCTGCATGGATAAACCATAAGTGTGAGGAATTTCATCGGTACGTATAAATAGCACTAAAACTAGAATCTCCATTGTCAGCCGCCGGACACCTGCAATGTGATGAAGATCTCAAGAGGATAGATAGATGTGCTTCGAAGTTACAAATACGGGATACTTAGACAAAAACTTCACAACGATTCCTCGGCAAATGTCCAGCGCAACACCGAAATAATTTCCATAAGAAAATG
Organism: Ceriagrion tenellum; assembly: GCA_963169105.1. Lineage (NCBI taxonomy): Eukaryota > Metazoa > Arthropoda > Insecta > Odonata > Coenagrionidae > Ceriagrion > Ceriagrion tenellum. The sequence goes on along the minus strand of OY720636.1, from coordinate 25,432,541 downwards.
ATTAGAATTGTTAAAATTTCGTTCAGTTAAGGTCCTACGTAAATCAACAAGAGTTTTTTTATTAAATACATTATACAAAAGGAGAGGGTAATCTGAGACTTAATATTCTAGACTGCCCCTTCCAAACACCCTGGGGGTGGCTTGCAGGGTAATAAGCCGAAGAACTATGCCAAATGACGACAGAAAGAGCGAATTAGGGTAATGTTAGTCATGAAGAAGCTGATGGTAACCATGAAGAACATTTTCGGTAGTGATGAAAATAATCGCGCATTTTCAACCACTATTTTGAGTCACCTTGGTTAGAAGAACATGTGTTCTAATAAGGAGAACTTGTCTAGCCTACAAAGGGGAGATTCCATGATGAAGCTAAGTGATGCTTGCAGCTATAGAAATCACTGTGTTCAGCGACCGGCACCATGACACTCAAGAGGGAATTGGAGAATTTCATTGAGATGTCATCACCACTTCTGGGATTCGATTGTGTGACTTTCATTTGGAAAAATGATTTATCTATTTACTAAGGTGTGTCGATTTTAATCAATGAGCGGAATCTCTTTGACATTCGTGATGCAAATAATACTTCCCTGTGCGTTCGACGCAAAGAGAGTGTGAAGGTCCGTTTATCAATTGCCTCAACCGTGTGATGGTTTCCTCATCAGTTGAGGACTTATAGGATCGCTCATTATCGGTTCAGCCGCTCATATCTAGTTGGTTGGTAGGTACCTGAAGGTAAGAAACTGCCCAATCGAAACGTCACCTTTATGAACCGCGAGTTACCGCATATATGTATTCCAGAAGGTATTAAACAATAATCAGGCTTAAACATGCCTGTATAAATACTGGATGATGTTCACAGTTTTTAGTTAGGCAAAAAAAATGGGACGGTGAATCTCGTTCGCGTAAAACATGGAAATGCTCAAGTTGTTGGATATTTTAATTGAAAATCGTATCATACATCACGAAAGTTTATAGAATTAGTTTACCAATATAAGGCATATTTTAAATATTTGTTGCTAAATTTTCGAAAAAAATGGTTTATTCCTTCAGCGGTCAAGGAGAAAGTGCTTTGAACTTCGATGAACCTGTTGGTCCCAATTGCTTTCATAGTTTAATAGATCATTTTAGCAGCCGAGGTAAACTTTAGATTCTTTTGAAACCATGCTTTGATTGATCTCAGAAGTAAACGCTCTTTCTTACCACCACGAGTACTGACAATTTCTATCAAACCAAGCGTGAAGCAGTGATAATCATTAATCTTCTTAACTAGCATTTGCCTGTTTTATCCCCGCTGTGTACCCACTCCACAGGCGACCTACATAGTCTAATTTAATGCCCGACATTCCCTTTTGCATCACTATTACCGGTTTTAATGAGACCACGTTTCTTTCTTTACCATGAATGTACGGAGACGGCAGTTCCATCAATCTGGGTCTCACACTGTCAGTGACTATTTCTCCTACTCCTGGTTCACTACTTCCAGCTCATGCGGAGCTAGAATACGTTCATCAGACCTCTCGGGGAGCGGGGGAATAATAAAATACGGCCGCACGCCGTCTGCGGCGTCTCTCAATGCCCACCTCTCCCGCTTGAAGAAGGCGCCCGACCGTGATCGGGAGACGCGAATTCGCGAACGCATTTTCACGGCCCGCTCCCTACCGGCCGAATGCACGGAGACTCAAGGGCGTGTGGAAATGCTCGAGGGGAAACGAACATGTGTCTCACCGCTCGCATTTCTGCCGCATACCGGGAAAATTCCGTCGCTTTCTGAAATTTGTTACGTAATTCCCTCGGTCTCTCGCCAGCTCTCCTTCACTCGAAAGGTTAAAGTTCGAATGTTCACGCTCGTATCGGCTGTGATCTAGCCTTAAAACTAGGTGCACTGTTGTTATACACCGCCATATTTCACACCACGTACCTGTTGGTCGTTTTTATCGTTTGTAGGTGGAACGCCGTACTCCATAAAGTGTCCGAGTAATTCTCCGTCGAAGAATAATTTATTCTTTCTCACGAGTTACCTTGATGTTGACCAAAACTCATCGAAAATTGAGGATATTTATAATATTGAGCCCATTTAAGTGCCATTGCGCTGTTGTTTCGCCTTCCAATAAATCATTTTTATTTTTATTCTTCATTCTGTGCTGAACTAATTCATAAGAGCTTTGCCTTACAAACAAAATCTAGATGAAACGTCTGACTTGATTGCCATTCATCGCATAATGACGGCGCACAATCCAGTGCCCTGAATATTATGAGCGAATTATACCATTATTACTTATTGACGATTTTCCGCTAAAATCTTAGATAAATGCTTCATTTCAGAATATATTGCGGTTTTATGACCAGATATACAATTGAGCCTTATTTTGAATTTGATGATATTTACTTGAAACTCCGCAAAAAGATTGCACAGTAGGAGGAATCTAGGTTACGGTCTCTTTATTTCTTAAGATGCAGATAGTCACCATCTTAGAGAAAAGTTCTCTCTCAGATTATATGTTGCTTAGTGGGGAAAAAATAGCACATTAATTGATTATTTAAGAACCATTCTTACAATTTTCTTTTCACCGGCCAGCAACTGCCCGCTAAAATATTCACGGCAAATAGCACTCTAAATTTATCTAAACAAACTCTAAATGGCTCCTTCATGTGATCTATGACTAAGTTCTTGAAGCCAGCTTTATGTCCATTATATGAAAATGATAACTAATATTATTAACCATCTATAAACATGCACTGGTATTACTTTGGGTTTAATTCAGAACCCTTGGACTGTCTAAGTACTTCTATCTCTTATTCAGAGCTCGAGAAACTCTGAGACATATATCGTAAATTGGGCACAAGGTCAATGAATCCATTGAGTTACTGTTCATAAAGTAAGTTGAGCCCGTTAAGTTTAGGAAGCTGTATCTTCAATAAGGTTGTACTGATTTTAACGAAATAAAATTCATGAAATAGAATGAACATTTCTACGTTTACTGATACATATAAGAATTTTTCCTGTCCTTATCTGCGCCTTTACGATATTTTTTTTAATAGACCCTGTTTTCGGCGTGGTTATGGTTATCTACATATTTATAATACTGGCGCATTGCGGTTACAACGGTATAACTCAAACCTCTATCGCATCGTCAGTTCTGGAATTATCGAAGCTATTGACAACAGCTCGTGTAAAACTCAACATTAAAAACTTTTTTTCCTTTATTATGTTAGAACCATGTTTGACTAACTTTTATCATAATATTTCCTCTCTACGATCAATATCAAGAGAATGGCGATAACATAAAGTCGGGCCATCGGATTTTGAGCGCCGAAAACAGGGTTTAAAAAAAAACGTAAAAGTGCAGATAAGGTTAGAAAAAATTTCTAAATGCATCAGTAAACGTAAAAATTATGATTCCGCCTTATGAATGATATTTCGTTAAAATCAGTTGACCCTACTTGAAGATACTGCTTTCTAAACTCAACGTACTCCACTTTTTTAATGGGCAGTAAGCTAAACTCACAGTGTGAGGGTAGGTTTAGTCGTAAATATGGGAGGAATCGATTCTGATGTTCTGCGGTAGCCTTTTTTTTCACCCAAGGAACATGTCATAGGGATGTCACTACAGGGTTCAGCTGATTATGAGGAGTTGATTGAGATTTTTTTGGAACTCCATTGATACGGAGATAAATACTATAATCATCATTTAGAGTATACTCATTATTCCATGGTTTCACCTTAGCCGGTATAATTCAATGGACTGAATATGCTTTCAGGGAGGATGATTTACTCTCGTTTCGTGAGGTTCGGTGGAAGAAGACGAATTGTGGAAAAAAAGAAGTCTCAGCTGCATCGCCTTTGGTAAAGGGGATTATACCAAACCCGTGGTCGAATTCAAGTGCTCGCAAAAAATTCCAAATGGGGGACAAAAATCCTATAAATAAGGGCAGGTCTGCCATGAGGGTAGCTAGAGAGAATTCGGAGGCCTTTTCATTCCGGATATCCTAATCCCCTAGCCACACAGATTTCGACCGGGAAACCGGAAAATGTGATCGATGATTTTCGTGAGGTCATGGATGTGAAATGGTGAGTGCTTGGTGGTTCGGAAACAGTTTCTGGGTGAGGTCGCCAAGGAGCGAATGGAGGAAATGGGGGGAGGCTTATTTCGGACCCCTGGGGGCCCGAAGTAGGAGGCCCACGGACAGAGTCCACGGGCAAGGGGTGTGGCCTCACACCCTTGCCCCCCGGGGCAGGTGTGCACCCTTACCGGGGACGTTTCGGGTCCGCACAGACTGTCCCCTGAAAGTGGCTTTTCTCGAGCAGTATGCTGCATGCAATTCCGTGAACCACTGTCGCTGGGGGGAGGGAGGGATAAGCTGGAGTTGGTCCCACCCCTGGTTTGCAAAAGGTTGCCAGGGGATTGAAGGGGAGTAAGACTGGGACGGGAGTTTGCAAAAGTTTGCTCCGGGGTCGTCCTTCCTTAAGTCCACTTGATCATCCTAATTTCCGACTAAATACAAGCGGCGAAAAATATCCAATTTCTCAGCTCGGGAATAGCTTGCCGATTCTCTTATTGTTTGCCCAACCTCCGAGACTCCGAGATTGAAGCTCAATTTGAAAGATGGTTGATCCAGGCTCACGCGGATGAACATGTCAGAACCTGCGTTAGTTAGGTCTCACGGGGCCTAATAGGATCATGTTAGACATTGTATACTTAGGAAACATGCCTATTTCTAAAAGAAAAAGAAAAGATTATATTTATTTCTCATAGAAAACACATTTTTTTGTTATTACTTCGCTGAGGTGATAATGTAGGCGTATAATCCATTAAATGTGGCTGACATCGGACAATTCAGTCTTAGTCCGTCGTCAGCAGTCCCTCGATATAAATACTCGAATTCACATAATACCCTTGTAAAATAATCTTTCCCCAATCCATGTGGGAAAGTGATTTGAAAGACACCAAAGTTTATATCTAACTCGCCGTAATTAAAGCGTATCTATGAGAGGTATTTCTGGTAGCATGCAATTGATGCCGTGACGATATAAGTTCAAGGCAATGCCGTGACAATCATCGAGGAGAGGGATTGTCTTAAGACAGTGCTCCCGACAATGCATTTCTCACAAATCGATTCAACTGTTTTTTTCTAGATCTGACAACATGAGAATTAAAAACCGACACCAATGCGCAAAAAATACTGGAAAATGCTGGCAGGGCAAATACCTTCTTATCTTTTTCGTTATCAACCCTAAAAGGTACGGTGAGTAATATCTGTTTACTTATGATCGCATTTTCATCTTCGTTGCAAAAATGAGAATTTTACGAGGTTGTGTAAACTGAATAACGTCGGCTGTTTGTCATTCATGTTTGCAGCGTGGTCACATTTCTAAATCCTAAAAATGTGCTGAACCCGATCCCAGGGTTGTATGTCATTACCTAACGGCGCATAAATCATCCCTCCATGGTAAACAGCAATAATTCTTACAACCCCTTTTTATGCTCTTCTTAGTGAGAGAATTATCATTTAACATAATTCAGAAATAGCTATGGTTTAACTAGATAAAATATCGTTATCATCATAGTCATCAATCCGAAGCTTGATGTGTCGTCACCTCTATTTTCTTTCCACTTTGAATCTATTTATTTTATTCGTTATTTCGATACCCCTCATAATTTACTCCATGGAATCCAACAGTGGTCCATCTCGGAAATTATTCCCTTTCCTTTTTTATTGTTTTAGGCGAGCGTTTATATCTCAGAAATATTTTATTTTTTCTCATACATTGCACTTTCTATACCTTCTACTTAACGCACCTTTTTCTCTCCAGTTCCTCATGGAAATTCTTCATCAGTGATTATTTTCGTAGCCTTGATATTTAGTCTTCGAGGACGCCTCATGTTTTATCTAAAGGAATGAAAAAAGGTAAAAAGTTAATGTTCATTATAAAAATTACCCGCTTTGATGCATGTGATGTGTACTCAATCGCGTCTGCCTTTCCATTGACAAGATTTCAGAGACATTAACCCGCGGACGAAACTAATTTTACCCGTCCACAACTACTTCAGTGCCTCTCTTAAGCTAGTTCCTTCCATCCATCACTCGGCGGCCGTGTGATTAGGAACTAATTCCCCCCGAGCCGTCGGTGATTACGGTCGTCCGTTCGATGGGAAGAGAGGAGAGGGCTATAGACTACTCCCTCTCGCCGCTTCCGTTGTTTGTGCTGGAGTCACTTTGGGCACATGTGCGCCGCCCGCTGCTCTCTTGTTTCAACCACCGCGTGCTCGGCGGCGGGTGCTACCGCCCCTTTCCCCATTTTCTTTCGGTGGGGAGTTTTTTTGGGGGGGAGCGGGGAGGGATGGGGGCTAGGATTTGCCACGAGAGAGGCTCTCGAGTCCCGTGCACGGACCCCGGCGTCGTAAGAGTAGGGAGGGGGGGGGGGTCGGGTGGCGACCCCTTGCGAACACCTTCGGCCAGTTAGTCAGTCCCCCATTCCCCGCACCCGAGCCCTCAAGTCTTCCGCGACCCCAGCAGCACGCCTCCCCTGAGCTGTCTCTCCACGCACCTGCTCCGTCCCTTTCTCCCCCTCTCGCCCCTGTCCCTCCACACTCCCCCCTCGCCTCGTGAGGCTCCCTCCGTATAACCCACACTCCCCCTCCTCTTTCCCCCATCTGCCTCATCCGACTCGTGTGTGGAGGATTTCCACCGCGTATTCATCCATCCTTCCCTCGGCGCATATCTACGTACGTAATGCGAGGAAGGGGAATTGATGAGAGAGAGAGAAGAGGCCCTTGTAGGTGGCGTGGTGATGTTATCACCGGCACACGGGTGATTCTACGCTGTATTTTGTGCGATTAGTCGTTCCGAAATGCTGTTTCTATACCCGGGGAGTTAATAAGCAACAAAGGCGTGCTTCTAATGCGTGTCTGGGAAATAAATTGACAAACATGTCAGATAACCTATGGTGGTGAATCACATCGTTTTTCAGCTGAAGAAAAAAAAAACTAACTAGTTACTGCTACGTCATTGGAGCCTTATTAGCTCTGTAAAATATTCTTGAGTTTTTCAAAAAGTTACATTTAAGTGAATTGTTGCGAAGCTTTTAAATTTTGTATGCGCCGAACGTTTATAAGCAACTAAAGCATGCAACTTGTGTGTCGAAGAAATGAATAAATGTGATATATAATTTTCAATTAGCCAAAATGGTGAGTCGAATCGTTTCTCATTCATGGAGACAGAGAAAAAGCAAATTAATCTTACGTCATTTGTGTCGTTTTTGCCCGTTAACGTTTCAGAGTTTTGTAAATCTTTTACGAGATAAACTCGCTTGGATGATTTGGAACCAATGCATTTCTCGAAGGTAGTTGCCTTTTCTTATCAATGGTGCTACCAATGGGGTGGCCATTAAAAGAAAGAAAAACGATTACAATTTATTTGCACGTATTTTACAGTTCATAGCGAAAAGTGAATGATACTGAAAATTGCCTTTAAAAACTGCATTAACTTTTTCAAATAGTTTTGGAATACATTAGCTTTCGTATGAATCTCATCGGTAGAGGTGAAATAGTATATTCTTTAATGGCACCTACGAGATGTGAGAGAGATTAATATTGTGTTGATGAATAAACGGAGAATGCCAATTCTACTCGACATATAATTTACAATCAAGCGTCCTCAATACGTACATTTAATTGCACATTCAATTTTTGGTAATGCATTATTTTTGGCCTACGATACAACTACAACCATACTTTTGAATGCGTGCAAGAAATCACAATATTTTCTTCGCCAATTTTCCTTTTTAAACGAATTTCACAGTTTCCAAGCAATTGAAGCAAATCCACCACATTTTAGCTTTTCCAAAATTTGTCTGGTGGAAAAATTTTAAGCGGTGAAGATCGGTCACTGCCAATTGAAGGCTCATACTCTTGTTATTTAGTCTTCGAGGACGCCCCATGTTTTATCTAAAGGAGTGAAAAGAGGTAAAAAGTTAATGTTCATTATGAAAATTACCAGCTTTGATGCGTACGATGTGTATTCAATCGCGTTCCACGCGGAGTTCTGATAAGGTACATAGATTAAGTATGGAAAATATATGTGGAGTGAGAAACCAAGCAAAGAAGTGACAGTTTGCTCAAGAGTGGGATGTCATCTTCGAAGGTTCTTGTGATATACCGGAAAGCATAATGGCTGAAATATTGAGGAGTATTGTATTACATTCCTGTGTGAATACATGTGAAATTTTGTGAATGAAAGGCATGTGAAATGAAGAAATGTGAATTATTCTTAGGATTGAGTCGTGTCAGTTTGATGCAAATGAGGTCCAAAATTTGACCAAATGTGACAAAATTTGACCCGCCATTTTTTTTGCTGGATCCATCGGAAGATTCCTGGCTTGGATATCCTCGTTCAACTGTAAATTGCTTACAACTTACTACCACCTAATGCTTTCAAATATTATTGTTCGATTTCTTGCGTAGAGGCTCTTCTTTCCGGTTTTCTGTCCATCGTTAAAAGGCGACCGCTGGAGACTCCCCTCTGCCCATTTTCCTCACTGCAGACGCCGCCTAACCCTAATCACCTGTCAGTCCTGAGTGCCTTTAATAACCGCACACCTCCAATGACAGCTGTTCCCTAGACTTAGAGTGAATGTCAACATAGCACCTAGCAAATGGTCGAATCCGCATTTGCGTTCTCACGTATTTTATCTAGGAGGCTAGAAAAAAGAGTTTAATGGAAAAACATTAAAGCTTATTCCGGCTATTATTGTCGGTACGGCCTTTGTCCTTCGGATAATGACGTTTCCGTTGCTCTCCTTTTGTTTTATTCATACCGCCGATAAAACACTCTTAGGAAATGAGATCATCAATTCGACAGGACTTCCTAATATTTTTGCTTGTTTCGATGTAATTGAAAACGAAAAGATGTAAGGCACCCACCTAATTTCTTCCTTCCCTGGGGACATGTAGAAGAGGTCTTGTTGAAGTCATTAGCTCCATTTGATGCGTACGATGTGTATTCAATCGTGTTTCCAAAATTTTGTCTGGTGGAAATATCATCGATTTATCATCGCTGAATAAATTAGAAACTTTTAAGAAATGTGTGCAAACCTGGCTTGATTTGAAAATATTCTGTGGAATGCAGTAATCAAGCCGAATTCAAGGATGCATATTTTTTCGTCAAGCTTTAAGCTATTCCAGTATCTTTGAATTTGTTAGAGATCCTATCAGTTTAGAACTACTCCAGTTTTATTTTGGCAATATTTGATGGAAATGTTATTCTCCTAGCATAAAAATTGCGTAGCTTCTCGAATTTGCGCATAAAAATTGAATGAAGAATGCTTTTGCTACACCCAGGTTTGAGATTGAGGATAATATCCGATGAAAGTTGTCATTTGTAATACCAGATTCATAAACAATTAGGTACATTACTCTTAGCATGGGAACATTTTTGTCAAACTTAATCTAAAAATAATTTAAGTTACCAGACAGCTGGATTTCAATAAATATAGAACTTGATTTTTTAAATAGAAAATGTACCACTGTACATCAGTTTTAGCATTTCAAATCCGTTACAGCAAATGTGTAAAAGGTAGAACCCTGTTATGCATCAGCAAATAAAAAAATACTCCGCGATGTCAAGGAATATCATGTGACAAGCAACAAATATAATTTTTCAGCTAAGAACATTCTTTTTGAGTTAAATGTAGTTTTTTACACTCGTATTTTTAAGTATACTAATCGAAGCAACGTGCCCAAATGATTAAATAGGCATGCAAGTGATATCAAAGAAACTCAAATTAAAAACAATTTAATGCAGTCTACATCATATTTGTATAATGGTCCAATCATAAACAAACCTTTCAAAAAGCTATCCATTAGTGGTCTCGTACAAATTTCGCATTACTATGGTGTGTGTTTGGAATACTTAAATGGCAACAGATTAAGCCATGTTTGTGAAAATGCATCTTTAACCGTTTGAATTTATACGGCAATGCTGATAATAATATAAACACAGTGATCGCATCTGGAATAACTTAGATCTTGGTACGTGATATCCTGAACACTATCCGTTTTCTTGTTTCCAATTAGTGTGGGAATTCTAGAAATGGTGCTTTTTATATGGAAAAGTGCCCATTTGCATCCATTTGAATTCCAATGGAAACACCCCTTCCCACAAACACATCCATTACGCGATGGAAGAGTTTGCGTATTTATATAACTCCTCGAGTTGGACTCATGGATGCAATGATAATTACTCCTGGTTGGACAACCCGTGTAGGTTAAGTCAAAGTGTGAGAGCCGGATGATAGGTTGTTCACGTAGTGGTGCCGGGTAAACACGAATTAAGGTAGTGCGAGCGAGATAGTTCCCTGATCATAATAGAGACCATATTCGAATTATACGTTTTAATTTCACCAGCTGTGAGACACATGAATTAAATCTTACATTATTAACGGTGCAGTCATATAGTTTAATATGACAAAAATTGTAAGTAATTAAATGAAAATATCTAAATACGTCTTTAACTTGATTCATTTTTTTCGCGCGGTTGGTTTGAAACTCCTTCAAAACGGAAGGTTAATTGTGATCCCGAAGAATTCACTGAGGTGACAATATGAATAATTTTTAACAATAGTTGAGAAAACAGACTACACCCTGTTGGTTTTTTTGACGAGATCTAGGTGTTAGAAATTCCTCATTTGTTAAATAAGATCTCTCAGGAGTGCATACACATACCATTTCCCATATAAATGGACTGGTATTTTCTGGCCAATATCTCGGAAAGTATGTGGTAAGGGGTTTAATTTTTTTTGTGTCAATGGTAGGGTGAGATATTTTTCATTAAAGTGAGACCAAATTCAATGATTTCTAGGTAAAATGATATTTCGCTCAAACTGCCTTAAGTAGTTCTGGGCTTTAAGGAAAGGCTCCTAAGTAAGGAGACAAAGTAGATAGTTGAAACAGGTAGTGAAAGATGAAGGTATGCCGAAGGGTAGAATGGTGGTCAAGCGGGGAATGGGATGAAGAGGCTTTACGGGCGGGAATACGAAAGGTAGAACGTATGCTGAGCTGATGAACGAAATAGTGTGTAGCACCTTCGGCTGTTTACAACTAGTACAGATTTAAGGCACAACTTCCATCTAAACCTACCTTTACCGGCACATAATTCTTATTCTCTTATAATTGGTATCGCATAAAGACTATTCACAGTGATTTTTAAGGATATTTGAGAGATTAAACAATTTTCAGGCGTCTTAAAAATAGACTTCGAGTTCATTTCTTTACTATCCGAACAAATTGCAACTACAAATTCTTAAAGCATAAATTATGTTTTCTTCTCCCATAACCTCAACTTATATTACTCTTATAAAAATAATTTTAATGTTGTTGCTACTCAGGAAACACCTTAAACTGAAAAGAAATAGTACTTTCCTCTTTTTCTGTGATGCACACTTTCTCTAGATTAAAAGACACCTTTGAGTAAATGGCTAATGACGTTTTCTTCCCAGAAATGCGTTGTAATGCGGTGGAAAGAGTAACTGCATGTTGTGGATTCAATTAATATTCGGTCGCACAGAGTCAAATATAGCAAATTTGGGTTCAACTTACTCCATTTCATACCACTCAGCTGCATTAACGAAGTTTTCCGTGAAATTTCAGTATCAAATAGAATTTTTTCCGTGATGAGACAGCTCTCCAGCATAAATTTACGCATTGATAAAAGAGTTTAAAGCGTAACTTTGTGGAAATATTCAATATCCATTCTGCTAAGAATGAAAACTCGATAGTAAAAAAACCTTGATAATGACATAAAGTGTCGAAACCGTGGTCGGTGTTTATTAAAACAGTGTGGAAATTTACTATCGAGTTTTTATTCTTACCAGTATGGATAAATTTACGCATTGAAACTCTTGATTTGGAGTATGAGTCTGATTTTTCTGGCCTCCATTTTGTCCAATTCAAGAGTTTTCGCTTATATTTTTAGTTACACTATAGAGTAAATCAAGAGGATGGGGATCGGGTTGGAGGGGTGGCTAGAGTATTGACTTCCAATCTCGAGGGTCCGGGTTCAAATCTCAGCGTAGATGGAGACTTTTGTGAATCCCCGATTATTACCTGGGTGCCATGTAATGAGCATTACAAGTACAGCAATCAGGTCTTCAGATGAAGCATACAACCGTGGTTCCCTTGTTGCCTCTCTTTAAGAACTGCGGAGGCAAACGCGGACGCTGGGTTTCTTTCCGCTCTTTCTCTATTCCTCAGTGATTCTAAGTTTTTTTTCGTAGTATATCATTTCGCATAATATTGAACGAATTCGGCATCATCAAAGATATGAAAATATTCATCAATATCCCACCTTTTCAAAATATGAACCTGTTAGCCACTTACCGCGCTTTTCCAATTATTTAACAAAAAATCCTAGCCATTTTCCATAGGAAGTGGCTCGGGCAGTGTGACTCGAGAGAGACTTTATTTTAAAAAATGAGGGACTTTTGGCGCAGAAATTTTATCGTGTGTAGTTTGTATTAGTTTCAAGTATTTTTTAAGATACATAAATCACTGCAGTCATTTTTTTTTGAATAGCCAAAATTTCGGTTGTGAAGGCGTTTCAGCGTATGGGGTGAAGAAATGAGGCAACTTAAAGATTTACATAAGCGTATTTAGTTCAGCACTAAGATTTTCTTTCTAATGAAACAATATTTTTACATTCTACCTATTTACCATGTTTATATCACTCTTACAGCTACAGAGATTTATTAATAAAATTTGTATATGGTATCTATCATGAGCGAGGTTTAAATGTCGTTCAAATCGCCTAAATATCCTACCAAGAAGAGTAGGGAAAGGAGTTTTCTGTTCATCTTTCAACCCGCGCACTTAGCCATAACTATGAAAATGACCTCAGCTGTTGGTTGCTCTGCAAAGAACCCAATTCCAATCGCGTGAACATCAGCTCTATGAGACAGGGCAGCAGTTCCACAGTATCCGTTACAATTCCAACGTTTCCCTAAAATCACGTTACACTTTTCCATAATTAAAAAATTAGGCCTTCTCTTCTCGATAATACTTTCATGAATTCAGCACACGCATCCCTTAAGATTTGATTGGCCTCTTCTAAGTATGCATTTGATTACACACTATGGAAATTTTTTCAAATTTTTATCAAGTGACATTGGGAACTTAACAAATAGGGGAGCTCTATCTGAAGTCAAATGCAATCCCTTCCCTGATTTCATCGGCCGAGTGAGTCAAAAGAAGTTCAATGAGCATCTACAAGGATGGGTAAACTTTTGAAACTAATGTGAAAGTGTTGGTGGCAAAAATATAGTCTGTGATATCGTGACTTTAAAAAAAATTTATTATTTGTATTTCTAAGTTCTAGACACTTCTTTATTTGAGACCACGATACATCTTCCACCTCCTTACTCTGCAGCCTTCCTCACAACAATCCTCTTTTCTTTCTTTTATCAACAAGATCTTAACAACCTCTTCCAAAAAACAAGCATTCAACAATTAACAAAACATCATTTTTTAAAACATCAATACAATTATAATAATTTAATTAATAAAAACGAAACATCCATGAACATGATAAGAAACGACTAGAAATAACGAATATAAAACAGAATCAATGCGTTCCCTTTTTTATTAGGGTATGGCACGACGTGACAAGTCCAAGAACATCATGGTGTTATATTTTTTATAGGATTTGTAGTAATATTAAAAATATATTGATTTGCCTGAGAATTTTTCCCCATCGAAATCCGATGATGACTGAAAAGAGAAAAAAATGCTTAAAGTTCTGATCGGCCAATTTCCTTTGCTTTTGCTTTTTCGATTGATTTTTCTGTTGCTTTGAAAAGAAAATTCAAAAATTGGCATTCTGGGTCTATAAAGTAAACTCGTGCTATATTTGGAACTAAACATTCACGCCTCCAGGCATCGACCTTCATTTTAGATAGTATTTCGGTTGTTTGCTCAAGCAGAGAGAGATTGGAAACTTTTCCGATTAGTTAGAATCATTAATAGGTTTTGATAGTAAACATTAATTGTCGTTCCATTACACGTAGCAGCGTTACGACTGTTGGACAGCTTTGGCTTCTCTCTTCAGGATTATCGCCAAGGGAACTAAGTACGCCTGACTGAAGTTATCATCGTCTTCTCGAAATCCTGGGGAAAAAGTCGTCGATTTATTAGGCTCATATCGATTAAAGCTAATTTTCGTTTGTTCCAGCAGATTGGTACTTTGGAGTAAATTGCTTCTCGAGCGTATGCGAGCTCTTAAAATAAGGAATCGGCAGGTATGGAGTGTGTAATGCACTGGCTATAGGAGATTTTTTTGCGGTGTAGGCATGTTTAATTAGAGGGTAAATGGATTCGATATTGGCTCGATAAGTACCATGCCGGAAAATTATTGACTGCAGACGTCAGTCCTTTCGCTGCAGTCAGGGTGAGCTGGATGTATACTCTGGAAGGGGGAGGTAGGAAATAAGGAGTAAATTATCGCAGCGTGTTCGTGCGTGGAAATGTGCCAAGGAGCGAGAAATGTGTGGAGGAGCGGTATCAGATTTCTCCCGTTTCTCAGAGCGACTCGGGGGTAAGTGTGAGCACATAAACATAAATATATACATGGAAGCGCCTTAACTTTATATTCTCCGAATCAGAAGGTTTGTTTGTCGTCTCTCAAAAGATTGCGCGGCGGAGATATGGCTCGTGTGCCCAAACATCCCTTCTCTTTCCTTATAACCCCACTCTCCTTTAATTCCCACACCCATCCCTGTCCCCTCTTCGATTTTATCTGCCCTTTCCTTCGGCGAAATCTCTTCCGAGAGGGTAGATGTTTGTGTTGCGCCTCAAGAGGACGCCGGGAAGGAAGTTGGGTTGAATGGTGGGGGGTGGTAGCCAATGGATTTACTTCCATCCTCGACATAGTGAGAGGAGAGGGTGGTGGTAGGCAATCTGGCCGTATCCCCATGTCCCCTGAGAAATCGATCAGCTAATATTAAAGTGTTCCTCACCTCGAGTCAAGTTGCTTAGGTGTCGTGATGGTAGTAGAGAAGTTTGTTGGTTTAAGTATTGCCTTCCTGTCCAAAGATCTCGTGTTCGAATCCAAAAAGAGGCGGAGAATTTTCCGCGGTATTCTGGTCCTCGTTTATGTAGAAAAATTTGCTTCTTAGTACTGATTTCTTAAGATGCATAAAATTTGCTGTAATTAGTAAATTTAGGCTTAATGTTGCCTTGTATATTTTTTATAATTTCATGCAAGTACTCCTTAGGGTAATATCTTCTGTGAATAGGCTTTAAACAATAGCTTTTACCTCGTCACGAAAACCAGTAATAATAATAATAATAATAATAATAATAATAATGTTTTAGTACTCCCAAACGATATACATAAAATACAATCAAGAAGCTATGGTGCTTTAGGTAACCTAGAAGGAGAACCGGTGTTGAGTTGTCCATCAAATGAGTAAATAAATAAATGACCAAACTATAAATAATGACGGATATCAAACAATGTACATTAAATGCATAATACTGAAGTATATAACAAAGAACTTTGGTATGCAAGATAAACAGCGGAAGTTTCCCTTGATGACGTTGTAACTTTTTTCACTGTATGAAGGCAATATGCTCCGACAAACACCGGAAGTTTGCTATTTAAATCTAAATACTGGTGTTATATTATCGATAACACAATGTGACATAAATATATTACCTAATATATTATATTGATAATATAACACGAGTATTTAGATTTAAATATCAAACTTCCGGTGTTTGTTGGAGCATATTGCCTTCAAAAAGTGAAAAAAGTTGCAACGTCACCAAGGGAAACTTCCGCTGTTTATCTTGTATACCAAAGTTCTTTGTTATATACTTCAGTATTATGCATTTAATGTACATTGTTTGATGTCCGTAATTATTTATTGTTTGGTCATTTATTTATTTACTGATTTGATGGAAAACTCAATACAGGTTCTCCTTCTAGGTTATCTAAAGCACCATAGCTTCTTGTTTGTATTTTATGTATATCGTTTGGGAGTAATAAAACATTATTATTATTATTATCTCTTGTTACTTCTGTAACTTTCCCCTCCGAGTCCCCGGCTAACATCGGGTTTCGTTGCCGTCATAATGGTCGAGAACTCGAGAGGGGCGGTGCAGAGTTCGTAGCCACTTCCGAAACCCATCGGATCAGTGGCTACGCAATTTTGTGCGCACGAAGCAGACGAAGCGACCCCAAGAGGACGGCCTTCTGCATGCGGGCTGCAAGTGATTCCGCCTGTGCCACGCAAGCAGGAATACACTTGATGCTCTGTATCAGCGAGCCCTTGATTCCACCGAGCACACCTATGACTAGGACTACTAGTTTTACAGAGTGTCCCGGGTACATCTGCCGAAGTTCAACAGCAGGTCTTGATATTTCGTCCGTTTTTCCGCCTCTTTCGAGTCCAAGTTCGTATCGGCCGGAGCCGAAAACTCAATTACCAACATGGAACGCGATAGGTGGTCGAGGAGAACGATGTCAGGCTTGTTCGCCTCCAACTGCCTGATGGTGGGGAATGAGTAATTCCACCAGATTTTTATTTTGTCGTTCTACACGACGGACTCAATACCTCCAGGGACATAGGGCAGCACATGTACTTCGTCGATGCCGTAATGATGTCGGAGGTGGAAATACAACACCCGCAGAGCTGCGTTGTGCCGAGCTAAATACGCTGACTGCGCGTTATAACTGCATCCGGAGAGAAGGTGACTCAAAGTCTCCGGCTTGGCTCGGCACGCTCTGCATCTCGTGTCCGTCACCTCCGCCTTGAATATCATTCGGCGGTACACGAGAGTGTTGATGACACCATCCTGGCACGCGAGAACGAAACCCTCTGTTTCGGACCTGAGACCCGCGGAACCGCGTTTATTATTATTATTA
The DNA here is from genome assembly GCA_963169105.1 of Ceriagrion tenellum. Lineage (NCBI taxonomy): Eukaryota > Metazoa > Arthropoda > Insecta > Odonata > Coenagrionidae > Ceriagrion > Ceriagrion tenellum. Next base: position 25,415,627 of record OY720636.1, on the reverse strand, counting down.
TTTCAGTATTTAACATGAAAAAATACACCAACATTTTAGTACAATTCTTTACCAAATATTTCTTCAATATTTCGATAATTAAGCAGCCAATATCTTACATTTTTTAAATATGAGGTTAGGCATGATGCGTTTTTGCAGGTGAAAAGTAGTAAATTGTAGGCTTTTGGCCCAATGTATAAAAAAACTTCGCCTGAACTAGGACGATTTGGGCCTGGGCAAGGGTTGCAAAACTGTACGTAGATTCCACAAGCGTGGCCGATTTGAAACCGGTATTTTTGCACCACACCTCAAGGGGAAAAATGTAAGCACTTTATATACGTACAAATGCTTAAGTGGGAGCAATTTTTAATTTTTTAACAGCAAAAAGGAAGATTCTTAACTCTTCTTTTTAACTGTATCTCTGAGTCGCTATACTGACACCAGCCTCCATTGCTTATTCGGCAGGATTCGATATCATGATTTTTCAACCAACTGAGGGAAGAATAAAATTAACTTCAGGCTTAAAACATCAAGCAATATTCATCAAATGCGTAATATTAAAATATTTTACAAAAAATTTGGTAAACAAGAATAACAGCGGAAGTTTCCCCTGACAACGTTGCAACATTCATCACAATATGACAAGTATGTGCTCCAACGGAAACCGGAAGTATGCTCTTTAAATGTAAATATTTGTGTGCAATATCGATAGCCTAAGCTAAAATAATATATTTCATCATCATTGGTCGTTCAATCCTAAGATTGGTTGACTGCTGCTCTCCGTCCATCGCCATCCAATGCTAGTTCCCGTACCTCCTGGTATCTCTTCCTATGTAATTTCCTCTTTATTTTGTCCCTGAACTTATTCTTCGGTCTTCCTCTGGGGACTTTTCCCTCTATTTTACCATCACTTATGTTTCTCACAAACCCATTGTGTCTCAGGGTGTGGCCAATCGATCTGGTTCTTCTTTTCAGTATGGTGCTCCATATGGTTGTTTCTTCTCCTACTCTTCTGTACACTTCATCATTTCTTATTTTGTCCGTCCATTTTATCTTTAGCATTCTCCTCCAGCACCAGGTTTCAAAGGCTTCTAGTCTATTCTGGTCAGCTTTTCCAATGGTCCATGCTTCCGATCCATTGAGTGCTACGCTCCACACGAAGGTTTTCACCTACTGTTTCCTGGATTGTAATCCTATTCTCTTTGAACGCAGCAGTCGTCCTTTTCCCTTGAACGCTTTCTTAGCTAGGGCTATTCTTCGCTTGATGCCCGTAGTACTTCTTCCATCCCACATGATGGTACTTCCGAGATAGGTGAAGGAATCCACTTGCTCTAATTTCACTCCTCTCATGGCGACTTCTGCCTTCATATTCTCTCTTCCGCATACTAGGATTTTAGTCTTCGTCTTACTGATTTTCATGTTAGACGAAGACTTAAATTCTGGTATGCGAAGAGAGATGCTGAATGCAGAACACACCCTGTGAGGAGTGAAATTAGAGAGAAATAAAAAAAAGCATATTAGGTGCCTCAATAGTTACCGCATGTTACGCAAGTATTTGAACAATATTATTCTGGAGGAAATTGAGTATAACAAACCAATGACCAACCAATTTTGTACATTTAAAATAATAAAAAGAATGCTAAAGAATATTATTTTTGCGTTTTAACTGGTGCAATGATTAAAAGATCAACTTACCCTTTTCACTTTTTGGTTATGCTTTCATATAAATGGAGTTTTTTTACATGGGGTCATGACGACCATGCTCAACTTGGTTTGAAGAAATGGTTGATTTGAATGTGAAAACGTGCGTGACATTCGCTTTTTATGCAAACTATGTATTGTAGTGAGTGATTATTGCTAGCGATATCTGTGCAAAAATACCCACTCTAACTGAGCTTAGTCTTTATTATACTTTATTTCAAAATTACAACTATTCAAATCTATCGTCTCCCCGCTAAGGCGCCATACATGACGACGGAATGCACGACGACCTAAGACGACATACATATTTCAGAACTGGTGTGATTCAGAGTGACACAGAGAATATTATCATGACGCCTAACTACATCTCCAGGTCTGACGGAAGCTATAAAATAAGAGAGATACATTGCCGAACAGATAGGTACACAAACACGTTCTTTTCGCGCACAATATACGACCATAACGAAAACAGCTCAACTAAGTACAATCCCATAATACACGTCACCATTTCTCCTCCCAAAACCTTATCCCTTACATCTTTACACGGCTGATGACCCAACGCCCCCTGCCACATGCTCATGCAGGGTATTATGTAGATGTAGAAACATAATATTCGATTGGCAATATCAAGCACTCGGTCGCTTTCAAATGTTGCCATTTGCTTACCTATTCGACAGACTAATGAAGTACTAACAAGCAAATATGACGAAGGACTTGTTACAAATTTCCATATATTCTCACGTATTAGAGCATATTGACGTTTCTGAGTTTACATTAGGGCTCTAATGTTGCTTCGTTGTGACATATTTCCCTGAAAAGAGAATAAAATATTTATAACTAGACTGTTTAAATATTCATCGTGTTATTATTGACCGTATTTTGGTAAAGATGTTGTAACCGTATGTAGAGGATTTATTTAAACATTTACACTCTAAGTCAACATTAAAATAGTTTGAGTTGGTTAATCATCCGCCAAGGTCCACTTAATTATTATAGTAATACTAGCGGAAGGTACCCATTTACACTCAACGGGTGTGAAAAACGTAGAACTTATTTTATAAGAAAACCACTAAGCCTGAAGAATACTGTCAGAACGGTAATTTGAGTAGTTCTTAACCTACTTTGTACGTTGTCTTCGTTGTAGTAGATACGCTGACCGTTTTCCAGGTGCACGTAGAGATGAGTGTCTGTTGGTCCTCTTTCATGCACGGGAGACCCAAAAAATGAGCCACGCAGATGCATTACCTACTACTTAAATAACACCCAGGTTCATAGATGGTCAGCTCGTCCTTCCGGTTCTCTCGAGCCACTTTTCGCGTGAATTAACAGCTTGATCGCCTCCCTTGTGTACAAACATATATTTGCATTCAATGACCTAATTGAGTTGCGCTATTCAACGTTTATATGTGCGTTGATTATTTTAATCAGGATCGGAGAGTAGGGTACAATCCAGCGGTTGACAGCGTCAAAAGGAGCACTTGCTGCAGCAGCCATATTTATTTGACCCATAAAACCTACGTCACCAGGACGGTGCCTTCGGCGTGAAGGGTAGCCATAATCATTGGCTTCGGTTGCTAAATCAAAAATCTATGGTGATTCATTGTGCATTTGCCGATTTTCATGCACGAATGTCCTTCATTAAGCCGAATTTCCCGTTCTTCTTTCGAGTACGAAGAATTTAGTGATGTCATTATCATGTCCGCCATCATAAAACAAATTGAAGTTTTGAAACAGGTCGGTCTATATTTGAACCAGATTTATAACTAGTTACCCCTCCGTTGGTTGAGTTAGGATAGAATTTGTACGGTTCTTAGCGTAACCAGAGAAACACCACGGGGAGGTGACCGACTTAGTTGCCCATTTTTCTTGATATATTCTTTTTCATTTATGATTTTTATTTTTTTTCGTTTATTGTTTGTAAACACTGATCATCATTACATCATCTGTATCAACTCATTAGAAAATAGACTTAAACACTATATGTGCAGCTTTTCCCTCACGAGTGTTGATATAAAGGTTGTTGCCGCTCGAATCGTGGGAGCAGGCCACGTTAAGTTGCCCATGCGTGGAAGGCCAGCCCTCCCCCCCACCCTAGTGAAGGCCAGCCACACAGAAGAGTCTGCCTTTGTGGCTTATTTATTGTAAAAGAAATTAGATGTCAAGCCCGGAAACCGGAGAAATGACGCTGGGAAGCGAGTCTTGTAGCATCCTTCTCCCTTCGCGCGTGCCGCTATAACGGGGGGACCCCACCCTGACGCGTCTAAAAAACAGCAATTTTTTAAAGAATTTAAATTTCACGAATTTTTTAAAGATAAAGAACAATCAATTCATTTTCGGTTTTTTACTATATGATTACATGTAATTTCAGCTATATTTTACAATTTGTTTAAGAAAAAATTTTGATATTTAGAGCCGTGGCATTCTTCGGCGTCAGGCATGTCCAAAAAAAAGCACCTCCAGTAGTGCCAGGCGGCATCAGTCCCAGAACAAGATAGAAAATAATCTTTTATATGTCCTTTAACTATATTAGACTGGCTATCACGTAGCGTAGGATTTTTTGAAAATTCAAAATATTACAAAAATGGCGGCAGTTTGAAAAAAAATCGAATTTTCGTGAAAAAATGTTCTACAAAATTGTTTATAAAAAATCGAAAAATTATAATATAAAAAAAACATAGAGAAAACAATTTCACGGATTGTGAAAAATATTGAAGCGATTTCATTGATTTGTTCCAGAGAAAAAGTGGCACTCAGTTTGAAAAATGTGGTTTCGAGAAAAACGCGTTTACAGTTTTCGGTACTGTTTTATGTATGGTAACTTAAAAATAATTCAACTCTACCTTTAGTCAGCTATTCCTGGTCCATACACATCTTCTTCCGAATGTCGGAAATCTTCTTCCCTTGATTTCTTGGCCACCAGAAGGGGTTGTCGAGCTTCTTTGCTGCTGGCGTACGTTTTGACCTCAGCCTTTGCTATGCGCTTGTCGTCAAGTTGGGTGCACAAGTTGTGCGCGTTCGGTCCGATTTGGATATTCATCAGCTGCATCATTAATAACAAGCTGGAATAGCCGTGATCGAAGAGACTTGCCGCTGTGTAGGTGGCAAAATCAACTGCGTGCTTTCCACAAAATTGCGTATTCCGAGCGATTAAAAAAGTCATAAAAAAGAAAATCCGTTTTTTTCCGAGTCATTAAAAAATTCCGACTCATAAAAAAAGAAAATCCGGTTCATTTAGAAAATGAGCAAATGGCACGATTACCGGCCTCCACAATTTTTCTTGTATCTTTGTAATTACTTCAAATATCAATGAACCCTTTTTAAGGACAATACTAGACACTATAAGGCATAGATTTAAGCAAAAATAAAAAAAAATCGATTTTTCAAAATGGTCAGGGTAGGGTTAAGTAGTTTCATTAGATCGCTGGAATGCTGAATGGAATGGAATAGAATCGCTGGCTTAGCATCCAAGTCTAATCTTTGTCATTTTTCTTGCGAGGGCTCATTTTCTCACCAAGAAGACATTCCTCTTGCTTTAGAAGATTTTTTCGAAAAGTCACTCTTTTTTCTATTAAAATGTCGATGGATATATTTTTAAGTCCAAGTAGGGATAACACAGCGGCGAGTGAGTCTTAAATAGGCACCTCGATGATTGAGTGAATGTAAGTTAACCGTACTCAAACACTTTTAAACATATATAAAAAACTCGTATCTTTTTTGGTGTTGGAATTGGTCTAAAAAACAGTTCGTAATCGTAATGAGAGGCAGACGGTTCTACTACGTGCAATACATCTGATTATTAAACGATAATAAGCAACGCTGTGTTTTAATGTAGCAAAAGAGGCCTAACTACCAATACTATTTGCTGCACGTATGTATCTTACACATTTTATTGCGTGTGTTGTCTATTTAATTCCTTATGTGTATCGCTTACTGCGTACGTGTTCTCTCCTATACATGCAGTGCCCCTATGAGAGCTAATTTGAGAATAGACATTGAAGATTATACTCGTAAATATGCATTGACTTTATCGATTACCCCCTACCCCCCCCCCCCCCCCCCGAAGTTAACTACCATGGGGCACTTGGAACTCTGGGCCTTTCTCATACAGATTTTCTTTCTACATGCTATCATGGGCCTGCAGAAAAACGTTATATTTTAATGCAATAGGCGTGAATATCCTTTGAAAATCAAATCTGTGGTTGTCAAGGAAATATGCAATTGCTGACTTCAGATAATAATGTGGGATTATTTAGCTAAAAACATGATTTTCAGACAGATACGAAGCGTTTAAGAAAATCAGTTGAAAGTATTAGAAACTTCATTTATTCAGCCATCCGATAAAAAATCTTAGGCCTCTAACTTGAGTAAAAGTACTTTTAAAAAGCAAAAAAAATGTAACCACTGCATCGAACCCAATACTCAGCATGGACCACCTTTATGTGTATTGTTTTAAAAAGCTTTTTAAAACGATGCACTTAATGCCTTTGGGGGCCCTGAGGGCTTTTTAAAATTGAGTAGTTTACGGCCGATATAGTTTCTATCTTCATGCCAAATTTCAGCACAATCGGTTCTGCAGTGTTTGCGTAATGGAGCAACATACAGAGTGACTCAATTGCATTTTTATATATTAGTTAGGATATTAGGATATACTTTAAATTTTAGTCTACTTTACATCTTTATTTCCGTTTTTGCTCCACCCCCCCTCAATTGCGATTGAGAATAACGACATCTGTCTAATGGCGGCAAATAAATCATAAGTCTGGAAGTGTATTTTCACAAACGTTAAATAACGAGAAACGAGACTGTTTTGCAGGTTCTTCTCTTTGGCGAACATTTCCATCTCAGTGTGACATAGCGCTTTGATGCTGACAATCCTTGTCGGTGATTTTTTTTATAATTTGACGTGATATTAGCCATTTTAGCAATGACATGGTGCTGAAATGACGAAATACAATTGAAAACCAAGTTTATGAACACGTTTCTGAAAAATGTCTCAAGTAATTCGTTAAAAATATTATCGTGCATCACAGTACGTGAAAATTACTCGAGGAGTGAACAAAAATATAACGTGGTTTTATTATGATTGATTGACCCCTTGACTATAGCCATGTTCACACGATGCGTGAATCTGCGTGAGTAGTTGCATGAATACATTCACTATTGAAATTACACCGTTTAAACACTCAAAATTGCGCAAACGCATGGAAATATGGCCATAAAAATAACCTGTTCCCATTTTGAGCATTTGTCCAAGCATCTGTCCAGCCGCATACTTGAGTGGGTACATGCATCGTGTAAACATGCCTTTAGAGTAAAAATTGCTTCTATGGATGCAAGTGGAAAGAGTAAGAAAAGGCGCGTAGTCAGGATAGAGCTTCACTAAGCTTCTCGGTGTTTATTTGTGGTTCTGCCAAAGGGCGTGTTAATTCCTCGCCTATCCCTTTGGCGCTTGGCACTCGAAAATGACCTTTCAGTGGAGTTTGGCGCGTGACGCTCCGGGGATATCGCGGTCGATTTTCCGCGCTTGCTCTCGGCAAATTGACGGTTAGTGCGGCGAGTTACTGAGGCTAATAATCGACGAGGGAGACAGAGAAGAGAGAAGTGTCTCTGGGGACATAATTAGCGGTGCTTTTACACAATGCTTTAGCGACTGCGAAAGATACGCCATATTTAGTCGAAAATTGAGTTGGAATCGGAGCCGTTTTCCCGAGAACTCATTTCGTGTGCACAGAGTTTATTTTAAAAGTTTTTAATGTTTGATTTAGAGAATGGGTAACCTTAAATTATCCTCTCGTGCTGTAGTATTGAATTACTTCTGATAACTCTATGCGAGAAATTTAACGCAGAAAATAGTTTGAACGTTATTTTACAGCCCCCATTTTATATTGAAATCATACGTGTGCTTTAATTTTCCAATTTATGCAACTGCTTTCGGTTGCAAGCTTTAGAACCTCTTAAGACTTACTCTGTTTATACTCCAAAATGATTTGGTCCTTGGAGAGTGGTATGACGAGTCCTGCGATTTACAGAACATGCCATTCCTTCTGTGTATTTTTGTTGCCAGAAATGGTAATAATTCTTTCAGGAGATAGTGTCATACCTAAGGTTCCTAAAATCCTTAGATATAATTTGCTTCACACATGAAATCATTGAGATTTATATGGTATACGAGTTTGTAGAAAATTTTGACTAACCTCCGAAGAAATGCAAAATTTTGTGACCTATGATACTGGATATCTCTAATCTTCTCAAAGTCCCAGAAGGTATAAAGTAGATGCGCGTAAAAAGACGAAATTCCTTGTTCCAACTAATTAAATGAAAAAATGTACGACTTATTCTAATTGGTATTTTGGCTCAAGAGTAATATTTAATTAGGATATTTATATTGATGTACTCAAGAGTAATATTTATATTGATGAAGATCTCTCATTTCAATTCATCAAGATCACCCGTAATACTTAATTTAATTTTTATCGCGCATTTGAGAATAGCCATTGCTGGTGCCCTCTAGGCTAATCAGTTATTTGTCGAAGGAGGAAAAGGATGTAAAGTGAAAAATTATGAAATACCAAAACAACCTCCCGAGGGTAAGGAACATCATTGGTCAAGATTAAGTTTGATGTGATATCAATTTCCCCAACTCAAATCTGAGGCCCTCTCCAAAAATATGAGCACGGAAACGAATTGTAGACTAGATTTCAAATTCAGTCCAATGGTTTCATGCTATTACAATGCTGCGAGAAACATATAAACAGAGGGGCATTTTTTACACCAGAGTTATTCATATGAATAAACACACAAACATGTGGAATCAATTGCCCCGACAATGAAGACAGTTCGCTGGACAGTCCTTGTCTAACTCCTTGCTTCTCCATCGGTCCCATCTTGTAGCCATTCATGTCAAATAAATCTGTGAATACCATATATATTATGCCTTTATAAATTTTTTTTGATCATTTAACTTTCGTCTCGGCGTTTGAAACCTATATTCGTTACATCCGCTTGCCTCACGAACTCCCACCTCGAGCATGTTACAAAACCTGTTATTTCATTTCTCACTCTCCACCCGTCTTTCCTGCTCCAAAGTGATCTCGCCTCAATACAACTCCAAGTCTCCATCTCAAAATTTGTTAATCAGTTCTCATATTCATTCCGCTGAGCCAAATTTTTATGCTGATATTGCTTGGCGATAATGATTTACGAAGGTGCACTGTTCGTAATATTGCAGACCGCTTGAAATATTCGAACCCGTCCTCACTTGCGTGTGTGTTTGAAAATGAATATTTTTTTAGCTATTTCTTTCTGTGAACTACAATGGAAATTTCAAATGACCGTAGTGGATTCAGCACAGAGAGCTAGGACTGGGGAATCATTCCATGGACAATCCTTGTAGAAGTGCGATTTGTGGTAAACAATTCGAATTTTCACGACTGCTGTTCAATCATAAGAATCATGTTAAAATTAATTACTCTTTCATGCCGCAAACATATCAATCATGAAAGTTGATTATGGCATTAGCTGTTATTGCTCGAATTGTTTTGATGGAGTAATTATTTGTTATGATTATTAAATTCAGCCCAACAAATTCAGGTTCAATATTTGACCAACGATTTTTAATTCTCAAACGCGGACACGCACACGCGCGTTTTTCATTGGTCGTTAGTTCCGCATGGATAACTGTAGAACTTGAACCACATCCGCTCAAAAATTGAGGTTTTATTATATTTTATGAAAAAAAATCGAGAAGCCTTCTGAACGGAAGTAATCCGTTTCAGTGGAGCGATTCAACCGATTCGCTTAACTTGACGAAGTAGTCGGGGTTGTGACGTCAGCACGCGAAAAATTAATGTTTTTAAATGCTGCACATATAAATTTAGTTATTTTTTCAAGTAAGCAGTAGCTGAATGTACCGTCATTTATGAACTCCCTAACCAGGATATTGCCCCTTCCACCTCTACTCGGCGATTGTGTACGGCGGTACAACGTCAGCAGTCGTCTGGTGTCCCTCTACCCATTCCGTGCTGAACCTCTTATCTCAACTACGAGCAAATATCTTGTCACTTCGACCATAAATAAAAATGTTACAGTTTTACGTTGACAGGCGGCCAGTAAGTCGTCGTGTGCGTGGATCGTATTCCGTGGCTTCCATTTAAATTTAATACATTCTCTCTCGTTTAATGCATCTTAAACTGCATGAAATTTATTCGGATACTGCTCGAACAAATACGACGAACAAATTATTTAAATACTTGTTTATAATAATTATTCAAATAGTATTTAATGCAATGGGGATACAATATTTTTGAGAGACATTTGTAATGTCTTACAATAACTGCAATAAATATTTAATTATGAATAACTCCTGCTCAGGAAAAATAACTTTAATTCATGGTGAACACTTATTTATAAAACCTTTCTGCTCATATATTTGGTGAAATTGCACAGAGAAGACATGATGTTTCTTTTTGTTTAAAAAATTAAATTAAATTTTGTTTACAGAAATCAAACACGGCTGCTAAAAATTGATTATCTTCATGATATTCCATTTATCGGTATTTCATAAGTACATTCAAGTGATGTAATTGTTTCTGATCGAGTTTTCTACTTTCCTTTGCAATTTCTTGATTTTATAAAAACCTTAAATTAAATGAGTGATCGGTAACCTAGGTCCTTGATTTAGTGCCTATAGCAAACGAGGACACTAGTCAGAATGATTGTAAAAATTGCGAAATTGTTGCCAGAGTACGAGATAGTTATCCTGAATAATTTTGTCTCCTCAGATTTTGATTTCCATACATCATATAAAATTAATCCTTCAAATTCATCTTTAGGTAATAATCATCAGATATCACTTGAATGTGTCCTAGGTTTAATAAGTCCTATTAGTTTCTTCATCATTAATCGCACCTGGCTAATGGTTACCAAACTCTTTTACTTTTTTTCCTACCAATAACTTTTTTTGGAAGAATTGGAATCCAATGCGGCGAATGATCTGCCTTCGGTCATCATGTATTTGTCGTGAATACAAATGGAGAACATCAGGCGTCATATTTAATGAGGTTATACACTTTATCTATAAAATTAATTCATCGTTTCACCATGTATGAACGAACCAATAATTCAAAGTAAACTTTGCTCCTTGCAAAATTTTTTTCATTCTCCGAAAACCTGATTGCAACCGTAATAGATTATTTTCACATGAAAACTGAAATTCGCAACTGCATCAACAGTTTACCCATTGCGTTCGCAGCAAAATTGCTGGTTTTATAACAAATTTTAACCAGGAGTTTTTGGTGCATACAATATTCATGATTACTACGAACATTATGGGTAATTATGTTAACCGGTAGCCCTGTAGCCGTCCAAAATTATATTACCAATCCATACACTGAGCCCAAAAAATATTGATGCCGCTTCAATGTTATTCTATAATTTCATTTTGCAGCATAAAATCTGATAATGGTACAAATTTTTGCCACGAATTTGGCGCAGCGAAATGATGTTGCAAATACTTAACATTGTGGTGAAGGTGGGTATGTTTTAATATCCAACAATGTATTAATACCACTGAAATATAACTGTTTTTTCCTCAGGTGAAATACTGCTGTTGCGTGAAAGCGCGGTTCTGCAAGGGATTACCAATGAAAAAGGAGATGGTGAGTTGTAAAATATACTCGTAATAATTTTTTTAGGCTTCCATCTGAGGCACGTGTTTTAAATAATATTTGTTAATTTAATTGTTATTCGATTACTAATTTTTTGGGGGTTTTATTTGATTGGGGAGTTCTTCCTTATTGCTTTCGTGGATGAAGACATTTTTGGCTACACATTAACTTTTGATACTTGAAAGAAACTGAGACTAGTGCAAAATGACTCTGCAATCAGTTCCAGTGATGTAATTTTATTGAATCATACAAATATTGTCGCCCGTGTCAATTGAAGTTCAACCGAGTATTCACAGAAGTAACCTGTTATTTTTCTCGCCAATCATGCGAGAAGTGTGTGTCCAATTTTAACTGTTGCGATAAGCATCCCTCTGCGATTTTTCGTTCCTTCCTAGTGTATTATTACACATCCATCAGAATAATGGTCTTTACATTAGAATGAGCGTATTTTTGGCCGATTCTATGAATCTTTAACTACACGATACGTACATCTTGATATTCCAAAAAAATTCCAACCTTAAACGTTCCGTTAATGGAAATTCATTCAAATAAATTTGAGCTCAATCGTATCAGAAGAGTAATTCAGATAAATTTGAGATCGATTGAGAGCGATGAAAACAGTGTGAAATTCACGCTTTGACAAGTATTTCATATTCTAATCTGTTCATCAACCTCTTCATCGTTTTATCTTGTTTGAGTTCCTTAAGTTGTTTGGTCAACTAAGTTCTGCATGATGATCAACTGACCAAATACCTCAAGAAACTCAAACGAGATAAGAAGTATTTCATTTGGACTGGGTTTCCAAGCGGGTGATTCCTGCGATGCCTATATCGCAATGCTTTTAATCGAACTTTAGACGGTTTTCTTTGGTAGTGATCATTTTGTGGTCATCAAAAGTATTTCAATAATCGTATGTTAGCTCAAAATACGGCGAAATATGCATTTCCAAAAATCTCAAGAAACTCAAACGAGATAAGAAGTATTTCATTTGGACTGGGTTCCCAAGCGCGTGATTCCTGCGATGCCTATATCGCAATGCATTTAATTTAACTTTAGACGTTTTTCTTTGGTAGTGATCATTTTGTGGTCATCGGAAGTATTTCAATAATCGCATGTTTGCTCTAAATATGGCGAAATATGCATGTCCAGAATTTTTCTGAAACATTGGCTTTCATCGTTGGTTCCTATCAGTATTCAATCTATTTACGTTGACGTGAAAAATGAAAAATTTGTTATTCTTCAGTATTTTATACGAAAGCAGCACAACAATTGTACATGAAACAAATATTTCATTCTAAAAGAGAAATATATGATCTAGAATCCATGCACATATATCTAAGTCCTGTTTAACATGAACAACGAACAAACTGAGGTAACGAACACAGGTGATAAAAAGTTAAAGAAAAGATCATCGATGCTATTAAAACATTGCCTGCTCTTCTGAGAGTTGAAGGGGGATAGAGATATGGAATAGCCACATTCGCATTTCTATGTTTCCTAAATATATTTCCCACTTTGAAAAAGAGTCTTTCTCTTGAGCCAGATGTTGCCTGAGATTGGAAGGTACTTCATGGTCACTTGGTGGGGATTAGAAAATGGTGTTATTTCCTCAAGCCCCGATTACAGTTTTAACTATGGTATACACCTATATCATAAAAGGTAGATAAAAATAAAATTCTCCAATAGCCGTCAAAATGGCACCACTCGTCAAACATGTAACCACAAATACACTTACTGTGTTGGTTTGCGGGAAAGGGGATTCCACAGCAGGTGATTGTGGTAATGACCAGGCATCCTTAGTAGGGTCCCATTAGCCCTATGAAGGATATCAGGTTATAACCCAGGCATCCTTATCAGGGTCCCATTAGCCCTCGAAAAGGATCCCAACTGGGTTGAGTGTGTGTGTCTGTGGTGGTCACTGGCGAGGAAGTAACTTTCCCGTAAACCATCACAGGAGGGTATTCTGGTGGAGAGGCTGTGGTTGGTCCCTGCTGTGGAATCCCCTTTCCCGCAAACCAACACAGTAAGTGTATTTGTGGTTACATGTTTGACGAGTGGTGCCATTTTTACGGCTATTGGAGAATTTTATTTTTATCTATCTAGAGAGGCCGTAGAGCTCAATTTCCTTTGATTTAATCATAAAAGGCATAAAAAGCTTATGCACTAAGTATTACTAATGTAGAAAGAACAGATAGAGAGATATTTTAAGCCAAAGTTCGTCAAAAACTTTGAGTGCCTTCAAGAAATGAAAACGTTCGCCGATTGGTTCGCTGATCGTGACGTCACGGCTCCGTTGCGGGAGCTATATAGCAGAGCGACGGAATAGCAGGGATGCATGAATATATAGGTTATGGACTGAATAGCAGGGGTGGAATTTAGTAGTTATTTCACTCGGTTGCGATGACTGGAGTGCCAAACACCGAGATGGATAGTGGATTTGTCAAAGTATACCTACTCATGAACCATAAGCCATCTCATGAACCCAAGCGAATTTCTACCTGTTAAATTATTTTACGTGGCGGAATTGTGGAAATTATTTTTAAATCAGCTAATAACTAAGGGAAAGGAACTACTTCTTGACTATTACATTGTCGATGGCGGCGGAAGCGGCTGGCGGCAGAGTTCACGCGTAGGAGTAAGAAGATTTCGGCTTCGAATCTCGCCCGGGTGTTTTTTCACCGAGGTCATGCTCTTATGATTTTCTTTAACTCTTAGTAATTGGGAAAGGCTGTCACTAATGGAAAAATTATTATTATTATGGTGGATGTAATGGCTAGTTTTTCTAATAGCTATAATATCTAGTTTTTGGCATATATATTATTTTTAGTACATGCATTTTCCCAATTTTATGCAAATTTTCACAAAATACTAAACTGAAACAACATCTGATCAAGTGAAAAAGTTGAAGTGAATCAGGCACAATAATAATGGAGAAAATGAGCAATGCCAATTTGACGCAAAATATACTTGATAGCCTAGCCCAAGCCACCACTAAGGATCAAAAAAGTCTTCAAAAGAGCTGTCACTACACATCCTGTGTCACCTTTTCTTTTCCACCCGATATTACCCTTATGACGATTTTTCTACCTCCTTCCCCAAGGATGTTAAGATCTTTCTGCTGGACAATTACGAAAAGGCTAGTTTTCAAAGTAGGCAATCGATGAATTGAGGAACAACGTTTCCCTTCATTATCGTAGACCCCCTCGTCATTTTAAAGCGCAGGTTGTTCTCTTTATCACCAGCTGTAAAGGAAGCTGAACTGAATTTTATCTTTCAGAAAACACATCGAATCTTACAAAGATAGCCTGAATACCGTACTTTCTCGAGTAAGTTGCACACTTATTTCCATCACCGCTGAGAAAAATACATTCTCCAATTTCATGAGAAAACCGAGCATTTACATAGATTATAAGTTATTGTCAATGAGAAATATACAGTTTTTAATTATAATTTCTAGGGACACACACCATGAAATGGTTTTCAAAGAAAAAAATCTGTTTTTCGCTGATATTTCATTGACGTTCATCTCGGCGGAAAGCTTTTGTCATTGAATTCCTTTTTCTTTCGTTCTTCGGGACGCAAATGAATAATCTGGCGCATTTGTCTATGTGTTATTGCCCAGAGGAACAATATACCTTTATGATTCTTTGTTAAATGTGCCATACCGTCCACAAAAAACGTCTAGAGCACAATTTCGCCCACAGCACGTCCACAATGGTGAGTTTAAACAGCCGTGACGTCATAACGTGGCGACTACGTTTTCGCGGCAGCAATTCGGCGGGAAACTTCCAGCTTCGTTTGTGAGCTTAAAAATGAAAATAGGGTCCGGACAAATACATTAAAATGATGCATAAGTTAAGTAGATTAAATTAATATTGACAAAAAGAAATTGGAAATGAGCCCATTCTGACTTTATTCACTTCCACTACTTGACGGGTTTCGTCTTTCTAGCGCACACACTACAATCGTCTGCACCACAGCTCGGGTGTCCTTGACTGCTTTTAGCTTCCAGGTGAACAGAAGGGTGTAACATCCATGAGTTAGTCCACCGTGATTTATGATAAATTGGGATCAGGGCAGAAGACGTAGGAAATGGAAAAATTTTGAAAAGAATAATTGCGCAGATGAAGGACCTGTCAGATGAAAAAAATAAAACGGATTCTCGAGTACGAGTAAGCCAAAGGATGAAGGACTGGCAAAAGAGGAAAAAAGGAGAACTTGCGAAAGCAATGACAGCTGTAAAATCTCAGCCCATGGATAGATGAAACAAAACTATTAATTATAATGAGGGAAATTAGTAGCTTTCGTGGATCCGGATTATTTCCTTCCCCTAAGTCTGCTTGAGAGTGGCTCAAACTCTCTTGTTCTCTTGTTGCCGTTGCCGGAGTTCTGAGTTCAACCACTATCTTGTATTCGGTCCTTGAGAGAGCAATACGAGTTGCACGGCCCCCATTGTACTAAATTCTCAATTACAAACCGTACATTTCATTTGCCGTTCTTTAGTTATCTAAAATGCTAACACAGCACTCTTGCACGCCATTTTCGATGTCAGATGCCACGCGATAGGGTAGGAAATCTCGTATGGACGTCGAAACACAAAAACAAGCCTACACTAGCCACCGGTATGCCTTATCTGGCTGAACATGAATTAGTGACCAGCGGACATACGCCTAATAGCTGTTGGTATTAAAAATTGCTGGCGATATGCCTCCGTCCAGCTCGTCCTACTCGTCTTCCCCCTACTATGAACTCTCGGACTCTATTTTCAAAGAAAATCAACTCAACTGGACGATTATCATAATCGGCACATAGCTACAATCTTTCAATCATAAAAATACACCCGGCCAGTTGTTGCACCGAGTTGGCTCCTATATGTATAATTTAAAGCCAAAATTGCGTTAACTGAGATAATCGTGTCACTCCCTGATAAATAGCCTTCCTAGAAGTTTGAAATCGGCGCCTCTTTCCCTCCTAGCCATGTATATTCTTATAGAAAATAACAAGTTGTGTTTCGAGGCTCTTAAGTATGCCCTACAAAAAATTCACTCTTTACAAAACGGTCAATAATTTATTCGAAAAATTGGATTCGCAGTTGTACGTAAGTCGAAAGTTGATGACATAAGTCGAATTTCAATCGACTTTGAAAATTAATAGTCGGTTTTCACAGTAGAAATTTGACGTTCGACTAAAGTCAACTTCGATTTTCCAATCCCTATTTGGGTCTTGGCTTTCTCTAATACTCAACATTTCTAATCTTTTTCCTTCTTTTTTTTCCTTCTATCCTATTTCATTCTAATATTTTACCTTCTCCTTCCATCTTAAAACTTCATCGCCCTCAGATCTTCTTCAACATCCTACAGCTACCGTTTCTGCGGTCCTCCTCTATTCCTTACCCCTTGTCTCAGTCGTTTGGGCATTCCGTGTTCTCCCATTCTTTTTATGTGTCCGAGCCATGCCAGACGCAGTGGCTTGGGAAACCTCACTATATCTTCACTTCCTAAAACAGCGTTTATCACCCAGTTCATTCTGATTCTCCTCAACTGTCCCTCTCCAACTGCACCTTTTATTTTTCTCATTATTTTTCTTTCGAATTCCTTAAGTATTTCCTAGTGATTCCTCAAAAGACTCACGTCTCTGCTTCATACGAAACAACAGGTCTTACAAAGTTTTATAAATTTTTCGTTTTATTTTTTTTATAATTAGGGATTTAAGGAGAGGTACATAAGAAAAATATGACTTACAGCCGGTAATCACACTTCGGTCGATCTCATCGGATATTTTATTTTCATAATTATAATCAACTACAAGTTAGGTAAACTTTTTGGCAGCCTCAAACTCATGGTACCCAATTTTTATGCTGTGTAGCACACGTCTGCGATACACTGGTATTCTTTGAGAATTTCTTCAGCATAGATTTTAATTCATTTGAGAATACTGGTGAAAAGTTTATACGCAACATTCAATAATGAAATGCCTCTATAAGTCTTACAGTCAATTTTGTCACCTTCCTCAAATATTGGGCATTTCAGACCTATTTCCCATTCTTTTGGAAGCTTTTATTTGAGCTGGATGGGTTTCATTGGGTTAAGTTCCATCCCTTGAGGAGGGTTTTGTTTCAAAGGCAGACTTGTTTTTCATTTGGTTGAATATAATAGGTTTGGATTGAGGCAGATTATGGAGGAGTTTTAGAAAGAAAATCGTCTCGTATTAGATAAAAGCTAGGATTTACCAACATAAACCGATATCCTAGTTTACCTTCTTCGGACATTTTATTGGTGTCACAGTATTTTCCTTCCACTTCTATCGCTCACCATTCGAAAATTATACCGATGAACCCATTACCGCTGGGGGCTGACCTATTACTGCACCCCTACCAAACAAGAAGGTAAAGCATTGGTTTCCGGAGGACAGAGAAAGACCGAGTTCCTCCGTATATTATTTCGTGAGTGATGATAATTGCGACTCATTTTGCGTTCTTTTTCATAAGAACTAATTTACTATTTTCAACTGAGTAATTCCAAATAATTCGAAAAAATTGTGTAAGATCTACTGCCGAAATAGCGAGTGGTCTAAATGCAAGTTCACATGTATTTACTTAACTACATGGAATTAATTTAGCGTGTTTTAGAAACGTGGGAATTCGCTGAACACAAAGGACTTTCACACACTTCAACTTCTAAACTTTTAGATCAACGCCGAAAGTTAGAGGATGTTCAATTCAAAAAATCGTAACCTCAACTGATATATCACGAGCATGCATATTAATTTACAGAAAATATGTATACAATTTACATTACAAAAACAGGCGGCATCAAATAAATGATTGCTCCCGAATTGATAAGCTTTATATATTTAAAATCTCGAATATCAAATTTTCGGCACATATACTTCACAAAATTTGTTAAATGGTGTATTTTTAAGAGCATCTCCTGTTGCAAAGTGTGATTACCTTAAAAATTTAAAAACAAAGAATATTGATGAACTCTCAGTAATTATTTGAAGGAAGTAGCCAAGTAATAAAAAATCGATTTAGCTATGGGGAGAGAACCCGGTTCCTCTCTCCGCAGGCAATTTTACCGACATTTAGAATTTGTGGATTGTTTCGGCCAAAGGAAAAGAGGCTAACTTTCTAATTTTCAATTTTATAGGCTGGGACAAGTGAGATCTCCTAAAATCGGTTATGGGATTTTTGAATGACTAAACAAAAGTACTTTTGAAGCTAGACCAGGGATTTACAATTAAATTACCGATACTCGTCTATTATGATGGAAACTACTTCCGTTAATGGCATATTTTGAGAAATGCGAACACTCTTATGGTGCATGGAATGCTTTTGCAGTCTTAAGTTACTGGGAGTCGGGGTTGAGACTCAGGAAGATGCTTTCCTTTAGAAAATTACTTGATGAGGAGCCTAGATAATGGATGTCCCTGGGAGAGTCATGTATTTCCTACTATTAATTCCTGTTTCCGAGGTCTGATACTGGAAGGTGAAATTTCCCCTCCTGAATTTATTTGCATACCTTTTTTTCTAATGCACCGGTTGCTGAATCTTCGTTAATTTTATTCGAGTACAGATTATCAGTACTTATTGGTGATAACATACCTCCTGTCATTAATCCTTGGAGTGGCTCGCGGAGTATTACGTAAATTTATAACGCCTAAAACTCCCCAAAACTCGCGAATAACGACTGTATGACGAAATATCCTCGTTAGGTCTCTAGATTTCATTTCAGTCATCATTTTATCATGTTGGCGAGGTTTCATTTTCATCTCTCTTCCGTTTATCTCCCTTTCATCGGCCCGTGTGTCAACCACCATGGACTCAGGTATACGGAACTATCCAAGAATTTATACGTATTTTCCTCAAGTGCATTTATTCGTCCGTGAAATGAAACTTTGAACAGTGGATCCCTTGCCACCTTTCGCTATGGATAGCTAATCCGTATTTTGGATTTTTCTATACAATTCCTGAATTCCTCATAAATGTTCCTATTTTGTCGGCCACGGTGGCGACGGGATAAAATCCTCGCCTGCTAAACGAAGGGTCGTGGGTTCGATTCCCACTTGGGTGCCCGCAAAGAAGTAATGTATTATTTTTGACGTATTTGTCTCTCGATCACAAAATTATCACCGCTCATGGCATGGGTGTTTGTGTTCGCCTGTTTTTATTGTTATTCACCCGATGTAAAATGGCCAAATGGGCTCTATTCGGGGTAGTGAAATAGACAGTATTCTCCTCTCCCGGAACCTATGGCTCAGTCTTTGGTCGCTACTGGTAATAAACATTCAATCTTGTAGATTAAAAATCTATATAAAAGAACAATAGCGTATTTTTCTGTATTTTAACTGGTGTAGTCATTAAAAAGTGACCAAACCAATCTACTTTATGTGAATTGCTTTCATGAAATGGAGTTTTTAACATGGGGTCATGTCAACCTTGCTCAGTTTGGGTCGAAGAAAAGGGTCACTGCTCGAGGAATAACCCCTTGAATTTTAATTTTTTAGCCGTCGGCCTGGTAGTGGTTGAGCCCTCCCTAGGAAGCCAATCACTTCCCGCTCTCCCGTTTCTACTCTTCGCCGACGTCTTTCAGTCAGCTCTCCTCTCGGCCGATTGCAATCTCTTTCCCATCGGATCTCA
This sequence comes from Ceriagrion tenellum, assembly GCA_963169105.1. Lineage (NCBI taxonomy): Eukaryota > Metazoa > Arthropoda > Insecta > Odonata > Coenagrionidae > Ceriagrion > Ceriagrion tenellum. The sequence continues at coordinate 25,395,644 of OY720636.1, read as the reverse complement.
TCCCTCTTCCCGGGAGAGTTGCGAGGCGATCATCTTGTGCATCACTCACACACTCACCTCCGCGCTGTTGAGCCCCAGACCATCCCTTCCCTCCTCATTCCCTCCGTTCCTCCCCCGCCTCGCAGAGGAGGACACCCTTCACTCCCCACAACCCCCTTTTAAACTCTCCCTCCCTCCCCACCGCCAGATCCACCTCAAACCCATCCTCAGCCTCGTGCCTTTGCCCCTCGGCCATCCGCCCCGACAGTCCTTTTGTATGCAAATGCCCCAGAAGGACCGTTTCTTGACCCCGTATTTCCTCCCTCCTCCTCAAAAAAAAGGAGAGAAAAAATACTCGAGACTCATCCCCCCTCCCTCCCCTCTATTCTATTCCCCTGCCCACGACATTAACCCCCTTCTACCACTCACCCCCTCCCGCTCCCTTCGCGGGCAACCCGAGAACACATCTCTCACACGCAAACACAACACATATCCACCGACACGAATCACTCACACCCTCGTTCCATCCCCCCCTTGCCTCCCTGTTTCCTCTCCCACTCCCGTTCCTCGCCATCCCTCATTGTCTCAGTTCCCATTCGTAATTCGCTCCTCTTTTGTCTGCCATCACGATCCCACCACCTCCTCTGCCCATACGATCACAAAAAGACTTATGACATTGTCAATATGGAATACAGCTGATATTAAAGATCGCTTAGGTGCGTTTTGAATGTCAAAGTTCACATATCGAAGATGTAACAACAATTATTCCTAGATATACATCGCATTGTTGATTTATTTAATGGAAAAGTCAGCGAATTTTTTAGTTTGATTTGAGCTGAAATTATAAAGTTATCACTGGGTGAATTATGCAATAAAATGTACCTTATTATGGTACACCTTTTGGGTAATAGTATATTATGGATTGAATCCGAGATTCATCATTAAAGGTGGAAGTTATCAATGTGAACGGAGGGCACTGAGAAATTAAAAGCAATTAACTCTCAAGCCCCACGTTGGCGTCACTCATTTAGATGTCTACGTCTCACTTGCGTCCATTCCGTCCAGCAACAAAGGTCCCAGGTCGAATGATGAGACCCGCGCTGATGGAGGGACTGCTGCGGGCCGTACCCGTCCTTCCTGCGGAAAACCGCGAATAACCTCGGCCGTCCCCGCGTGTCCAGAGAGGCTCCCTCTCGAGTGCAGATATCCATTTCTTCGTCTCCAGCTGGTCGCGGTGCTCTCCGATGCTCACACGGAAACGAGCGCGTCATTACGTCTTTTTACACATTTGGAAGCGTAGTGATGAACCTTTCGACAAACAGTGTTGCTAAGTCATTCATTCGATATTAAGTACAAATCAACCGTGTGTTCATTTTCTCCGATCAATTTCGCAGAGCTATGTCGGGTTCAGAAGACGAAGATACAATAATAGATCACTCTATTTAACGATTAGTTGTCCAGTGGGAAGGAAGTCACGTAGGTTCACTCTTTTGAGCTCTCACTTATGTCATAGTACTATAATAGTACCCATTAACACCATCCCTCTCAGCCTTTAATTCCTTAGGTTACGAAGAAGCCTTTTGGAGTATTTTTTTAACTGAAAAACTAATTTACTTCTCAACGATACCTATCTATATGGAGATATTATGTTTCTCATTTAATATTTCTAAATGATTAAATAAAACATTTTTATGCATAATATTACTCTAAAGTACTTAGTTTATTGACTATTAATATGCCGTTAAAATATTTTTAAAACTACAATATCAAGGTACGTAAATGGACGTCAGCCGCATTTTTCGAGGGTTTTCGAAACACGTCAATTAGCGGGATTCGCTGCGAGAATTTGAGTCCCAAAATTTTGTACTTTGTATTTTACAAATTTTCAAAGCTATGAAGTTCTTTTCAGAGAACTAGGCTTACAAGTCTGTATGAAAATGATCGGTAATTGCGTATCGGTTTTTTCTCAATTCTTTTGCAATTAGTTAAAGTAGCACCATGGAGAAAAACCATGCTTGTGGTTGAAATCATCCTGCTCTTATGTTGTGTCCGAAATAGATTCGGTTTAGTATCACATTGTGTAATGTACGCGTGTGACATGGGCGATAACTTGTCGAAACAATCTCCCATCCATTCTCTGATATTCAATGAGATTCTTTGCGTTCAGGAAATATTTAATCCATATTTCCTAGATAACTGTTTGACTCTCTCCTTTCATATATTTCAAGCATTAAAGAAAAATCGTATTAAGTTGCCTGGAGTTTCCCTTATATCTGAGAGATTCGGTGCTCTCATATTTTGCACAAAAACGGGTGTCAGATGAATTACTCATCCCGCACCAAACGCCACGCAACACAACGTCCTCATCAAAGTAGTGTGACCTAAAGTAACTAATTATTTCGAAGCTCTACGATTTCCGTCCTCTTTTTTGTCACGTACTCCGACAGCTCCTTTGCATAGCGGGCGCCTATTTATCGTCCCTGGGTTTGGAAGGGAAAGAAAATGGCTCCTCCATTCATGAATGCGTGATATTTCTCTCGAATGGGATCTGTATGATCTTAACGAAACATCTCATCCACTTTGGCCCCCCTGAGTTGAAAGCGTTGTGTCTGATTTAAATTTTCAAATGCCTAGAGGGTTGCTTCCCACTGATACATCAAGTCCAAGTGAATCACTAAGTGTTCAAGTCAGCTGGTATACTGCTGGGTCACTGCTCTTTGGTTGACCCGTGATTGCTCATGCCTTTGACGGTCGAGCAATATTTGCTGAGAACTCCATCTTTTGGCAAAAATTTAGGTACTTACTTTTAGACTAAAGACTGGAGAGAATGAGAACGTTATTAGATAATCTCTGCGACATTTTACGATTCATACGTAAGACATAATTTCGGAACAACAAATATCCGACCGATCCGATAGACCGTTATTTCATAATTCTGACTCGAGATAAGTATATTGGAAAAAGGGAAATATTTGTGCATCGGATGCTGATCAATTATAAATAAACGTTACGAGCTTGTACAATGCAATGCAACTGATTCATCTCCTTTGTATTGCATTTTCTAAGGATATATCTTCATTTACCCGTTTATATACTTCATTTTTAAGTCTGATAGTTCAACTGATTTCCAGCATTTGTCTCAGACTAAAAGGTTGGTTTCATTTCTGGTCAGCACTCCCACGCATCCTAAATTTTTGCTCATGGAGACATATATACGAAATAATAAATTTGCACCCTCTTCATAAAATTTCTAGGGGTCAAGATGGAAATTCATCACATACTGGTGGAAGATGATGACTCCAAGCTATAAATGTTTCTAACTTACAACTCCCACAAGGGACGTACATGCCATGTTTGCACAGTCATTGAAGAAAGTACATATTTACATTTCTCTCACCAGCGATTTGTACATACCGCAGAATTATCCTTTAAGACAGTTCCGTCTTTTGGAATAACCCCGTCTGGAATTAAAATATTAACGTGGAGCGAATGAGCCCTGAGATGGTTCTCGGCTAAGGAGGAGAAACGTCGGAATTTAAAAATCCCAAAAAATGGAAAACTCTTATACAAATATAGAGGGCGAGTGTTTTAATAATTTGACATAAAATTATCTCTTGTGAACACGGAAAACTAGTTACTGCCATAAATCTTTTTTATACTATCATCAGATGAAATTCATCCAAAAAGAAAGCACTTAGAAGTGAACTTATTTGTATGGGTAGTCTTCTAGTTTAAAGTTTTATCAGTACTAAGCAAATGTTGCCCCTTACCGGAGGTTTTAGAGAAATTGGCATTGCTTGGATGCATAAGGAATTCGTTCGAAAAAATTATTCTCGACATTACCTTTTTCAGTAGGATTGTCCATATTTTTTTATTTCCCTGCATAGGATAACAAATGAAGTTTTAGCGTTGATAAGGGCTGACTCCAGTGATAGTGATTAAAATATTACGATAGATAGCTCACTAAGATAGGTGAAATACTGGATATAATAAATGTAAGTAAGTAATTGTAAGTATAGAGCCACAAAAATTTAAGAATACTTCCCAAAACATTGAGTTTTATCACAATGTATATTGTTATTCCAGGAAAATTAGAATAGAAAAACGCGTATTTTAAAACTCCTTATTAATTAATTACATCACCATTTTCAGACTAATGTTCTCCTCTCGCTCCCAAAGCTTTTCCAGCCTAAGCATTCGCGTAGTATAATCCTATGAAACGAGTTATTAGGTTTTAACTTTTCAAGAATAGCTTCCAATAATTTTGTGATGCATAGTATTTATGGAAAATATTTTCAAATCACTGTGGCGCTGAGAATATCCATTATGTTGAAGAAAGAAAGTCCCCGATAATTTTAGCTCCAATAAAATACATACTAAAGCCAACTGTGCTTAATGGAATTAGACGCGGAGACATATAGTAATGTCATTTTTATAAATCCAATAGAATATCAAGTATAGGTCCGTGTTAGTGATTCAAATAAGTATCCTTCGTCAACGTTTCGGAAATTAAAAAATTTCATCTTCAGGGCTACATACAAAGAAAAATGTGAGGGTACAACAATCCAAATCCGACACATCAACGTCAATATAATTTACAAAAGATAATTACCATAGAATTTCATGTAAGAGTGCAGAATCATTAACAATGCGTTGTGAGGTAAAACCTGCCATGGTCATAACACTTTTGATAAAAATAATTATAAAATTTAAGGAACATCTTCCTGATGTGCATTGTCTAAAGTTTAATAGGGAAACCTCTATGTGTGGATATATACAACCTTCAGATGACAGATTCAACATTAAAACGATATTCAATTTTTTGTGGAAAACAACAGAGCATCAAGTTTACAGTATATACAATAATTATCAATGAAACATAAATATACATGAATGAATATATGCAATTATTACACAAATTTCTTTAAATATCATACATCCATAACAATTATATGTATGTATATGTAAGTAAGTATATATATGTGCATGTATAATTATTTTTCAACATTGTACTATGGCTTTTTTGTGATAATTGTTATGGAAGTGTAATATAGTTTGTAATAAGTGTAATGGAAGGATATTGTAAACCATATTTTGTGACAATGGCATATATTTATTTATGTGTACATATGTTTCAACTCTGTATTATGACATTTTTGTGATAATTTAGGAAAAGAAAAAGTGAGATTTGTGGAATTTAGGACTTGTGGATTTATTGACTTTTTCTATGCCTATTTACGTGGCTCATGGGCGTAAAACTCGTTTTTACCGATGTGCTGCATCGGAAAAAGTGATTCGTATAGGCGTGGGGTGTCCCGTAAGTTACCCAGGAAAGACATCAGTGGGTACTTATCGTGTTTGAGGTCTTAATCTGAGCGTGCCTAATGTATTCGCAAACTCCCGTTTGTCGTTTGTTGGGTGGTGGAAAATTCGTGTCGTTCACCTCGGTGCACGGGACGTCGAGGGGCCTCGGAACGAGTCTCCGCGACGCATTTTGAGCTTGCTTTCATGAAAGGGCTCGGGCTTTTCTCCCGAGGGGGCTTTCGTGACGATCCGTGACGTCGCAATGAATCACATTTCCAATGTTGATGCTTTCACGGACGACACGTGACATAATAGTTGATCGCGCTGTCACGGTTGACGGAGAGCTACCGGAAGTGCTGCATGATGCAACTCGAGGAGAAGCGGATCTTAGAACCGGTGTCAGCATACTTTACCGAATTGCACGCCACGGGTGCGGCGTTGCCGTTTCCTCGGGTTATAGCCGCGTCCCTCGAGTTCGGTGCTTATATCCTTGGTCGCCTTCCTCATGCTTGCGATCCCCATTTGCAACTAGAAACTCATACATGTTCATTGTGATTTTCCTCCAGTTAATTCATTTCCATTTGTTTTTTTACCAACCAAAGAATAATTTTTAGAAAGTTCTTTTAAATATGAGTCCACGACCAACAATTTTTATTCTTCAAAGGGTCGGCATTGAGAATTAAGATTTTAACGCCTTGCACGAGACAAAATATGCTGCAAATGGAGATGATGATGTGGTGGTAATTTTTATATTACATTTTATATTTTTACACAATATTTGTTTCTTCTTCTTACTACATGCCTTAGGTCTTCTTTAGTCTTGGTCTTTCCATCTTTTCCGTGGACATCCCTGGATTATTCTGCATCTTGCTCTATATTTCCAAACTAATTTTAGTGTTCTCTCTTCATACATTCATTCAAAGTGCTCTCTTTATCTGTTTCTTTAGTCTTGTATCGTTGATAGCTATCTCGCCGAGTTCTTGCCTTATATTCTTGTTTTGTTTTCTACCTCTATGCGAATAACCAGCTGTTCACCTTAAAAATTTCTCTTCAGATGGTTGCAATCTTTGTTCATTTGCTTTTTTAAGCGTCTGTTTCTCGCTGTTGTATATCCCACGAGGAATAGCCATTTTTATAAAATTTCATTAATGTGTCTTTTGATGATTATTTTTTAAGTTCATAGTATTGTTCAAAATTTCCTTTAACTCATCATTTATTTCACTCCGTTGTCAAGCTAACCGGCGTTGTTCCGAATGGTTTCCTACATACTAATGAAATCGATAATTTTTATCCATTTCCTTCCCTTTAGCTTCATTCGGATACCCCGTAGGTAATAAGTGACGCGAAGCGGTTAATATATTGTCAATGTTTTAGCGATATCATTTTCAGTGCTTGTAGAATCATTTTATGGTATGTAAACTCAAATAAATCACAGTGCAAAGAAGTATTTCAGTTTCCAAAACTCGTCCATTCTTATTTTTTGTGGAAATTGAGGAAATGAAATGTAATTCAGAGCGAAAGTTATAATGAAGTTGTTAGATTAAGACAAAACAGATATGAGGACCCCAGAAGTCAAGGGGTCTAAGTTACAAAATCGTTGTTTTGAGAAAACTTAAGTCAAAGTTGAAAATGTTTGGTACAACCCACTAAGTAGTTAAGAGGCATTACCCTAGATAGCATCATCTGTCAAGAAAATCACTTGGATCCCTTAACCACCTAAAAGATTTATATTTTCACATCCCATTCCTGTACCTGACTTACTTTTTTTTAAATGTCACTTAGACCTCTTGACTTCTGGGGTCCACATATGTTTTCTTGCATGATCCTTGATGTTGAATATCATTTAATTACCCGTCTATCACTTCTCAATCGTGTATTTCCGTAAAAACAAAAATCGCAGTAAAGTTATTCAGGGATTTCATCTTACGACCTCTGAAGTTGTCTTTGTATAGAACAAGTAAGATCCATTGACATTTTATTAAAGTTTTAAGAATTACTGTCGCATACTTGCGTCACAGACCATTCGTTAAGTTCGCAAGTTTTCGTCCTTCATGCTCGCCGAGATTTCTGAAGCGCCTTTCCGAGATTCGCTGTTTGTGGCTCTGAGGTATTTTCCATTCTCATATTCCAGGTTAACTGTTTGACAGACTTTCAGCCTGGATTAGCTTAGCAGCAATTTCAACATATATTTTGATTATTAGCCATTTGCAATTATCTAAATTCAGATAATAAAAAGTAAAGAAAACTTTGTAATTCCACATAATAAGTCAATTCCATGAAGTCACGCCCGAGGCAACGAATTATATCTAAATTCAGTTTTTCCCCTTTTTTGAAATCCTCTAAAATACTTTTGGGATGTTTTATTCCTAACTTCCTACGTCCTTAAAAACATTCATTTTTATAGCTTTCCAGCGGGTGTATCGATAAATAAATATTCGTATCAGATCAAAATTAAAAGATTTTTATGATCACCGAAACTTTCAGATTATAATACCTTCGCACAAAATATCAGGTGAACCTGCGTTCTTACTCGAGAAATTTGAGAGTTTTTATATTTCCTTGTATACTATGTACCTAGATTTGGGAGCGCGATGTACACGAACTTGTTGAATCCAGCGAGAAGAGTAGTTTTAAGGTTTTTTGTGGTAAAAACAGTTTATCTGCAACTTTTTTGCTCAAATTTCACAATATTTTGAATTGGTATTGCGTGAAATTAGTGCAATAAAAGCAGAGTTACCTTATGTTGCTTTTTTGTGTTAAATGGCATCCGTAGCCCAAATTAAAGTATAATATTTATGTTTCATTCTCCAAACCATGTATAACACGCAAAAAACTTTTTGACGACTTTTCGGGATGAAAAATTCGTACAGATAATTACGATACTTCTTTTATGGATTATCTCATTGGTGAATGATTTATATTCTCTTTGGCCAGTAAAGTTAGTTATCTTTATGTGAATCTTTTACCGAAAGCATTTATTCGCTACATTTTAAGAATTACCTATATTTTAAGCATTATTTCCAAATATCTTTCACGATATCACTCACCCATCAAAGTTGAATATTCCAACCAGCTTTGTCTCATTAGTTGCTCAGAACAGTAACCCATCATTAAGATAAACGTGTTCATCTTATTTGTTTCCTTTCTTTGTGATGTGCGAGCAATCGATAAAATGACTGAGGGGATTATGAAATGAAGTCGTTGCTTTGGAAAAGTCATGGTAAACAGTTGTTGGAAGACATGGCGTTCAGTGCAAAGGAAGGGCTCGTGCATACATCATTGCCGTTGCGTGGCAATAACGACCTCAAGTCGTAAACATGACCACCCACGTTCCCTGCTGGGTTATCGGCTGATTCACCTTCATTGGAGGAAAATTGCTTGCTCAGAACCTCTTCGCCATAAATTTCCCTGCGAGCGTTACTGTCACTAGGCAAATTTTCATAGAATCCCACTTAAATTCAGCCTTTTTCCGCCATTTGATACTTATCTCATAAGAATTGCTCATGACGTATGATATTTTTAAAATTAATTCGCATTCAACCTCAAAGATATCGTCATTCGTCAAAAATTTAAGAGTTATTAGACGCAACCTTTCTCTCGATTCTCCCCATAATCATTTCCTCTTCTGCTCACATTACTTCATTTTAAGGTCATTAGCCCTTACTTTGGTATTTTATCTTTTCCTCATGGCGACTTACTATTTCCTCAAACAATGAAACTTTTTGATTTTGATAGTTTTTATCATACTAAAACAAGTTAAAGCTTTTAGTTTCCGATTGATTAATATTAATGCTTTTGGTAAGCCAAGGGATATGTCACGCAAATATGAGACTTGGGCATTTGGAACACCATTTTTTTGTCCTTCTTTGCCAGTAAAATGTTCTTTATGTCCGTGTAGTTACTGAGTTTTACCGCTGGTTTTGTTTCAAGTTCCGTGACAGTCGCTAAATCGTGCGATGGAAAAGAAACATTGTGATAGATAAAATCATTCGAGTCTTTATCCCTCATTTTACACGAGTGGTGGAATCCAGCTAGTTTTCTTGTCGGAAGTGAACGAGGGAAGAAAGTTTGAAAATCAATAATGACGTAAAATGATAAAAGATAGAGAACTTTGAAAAACTTCATAGACGTATATGAAGACTGCGACCGGTTTCATCAAACACTGGTTGTCATCAGATGATGTTGTCCACTGTTGGATAATACTGGTCGGAGTCTTAACAAAGTCTGTGGAATTTGGCAAAGTGTTTACTTTCCATCGCGATGAGATGCCACTAAGTTTATTCTTGCACTATCAGCTAAAACAGACGACGAGAATGACGCTTTTATTCCTTGAGAACATATCCAAGGAGAAAAGTCACAAGTAAACCCACAGGCTATAGAATTTTAGACTGTGGTATAGATATGTCGGGGGCCGTGGATTTCACATGTGTGCGTCTATGTTAGCGGATGATATCTACAGTTGCACACTACACTGCGAACTGCCAAAGGGGTGAGTGGCTGGGTTGCTTAAAGCAGCAGCTAAGATAAGGGAGTGGATGGGGAAAAGGAGGGGAAGAATAGTTAAATTGTATCTTAACGATTTGTTACTAATGTGTCTGTAGATACATTAGTAACATGTTGTTTAGTTATAATCTCAAATGGTGCATGAAAAGAAGGAATTTGTAGAGACATCAATTCGACTGTGTATCTTTCTCATTTTCTTTCTTTTATTTACTCTGGAGACAGCGTGGTGTGACAATGATGTAAAAAAATTTCAAGTAAAAAGCCTAGCTTGTAGCCTCCAAATATCCAAACCTGGTCCCTCCATAAGTTGCATGGTACCCTTTGTTCGCTCTTAGCTTTTATGGTGATATTTAGCGGCCCTCAAGCCGATTGTATGTACTTCGGTCGCGACGCGCAAGGCGTTGACTTTCCAACGTTCACGATGACGTTTTTCCTGTTCCTCCGCGAGCGGAGGAGATCAAATAGGTGGAAAATCAAATGCTCTTCCGCATTTTATGTCTTTCTTTGTATTTCCGCTGCCCTTTTTGTTGAGAAAGGATGCAATATGAACATTTTCAGAAAAATTCAGACTTTGACTTGCCTCGAGAGTCGAATATTGCATGAAGACAGAAAAACTTTGTAAATTTCAGGTAGTTTTTATTTTTCCATTGAAATTAAAATTACAAAAATATTGTGTTTAAAAACTGGAAGTTATGTTTAGTGAGAATCGACTATTTTTTGAGTAAAAAGTCTTATATTAGTTTTTATTTTCCCTTTCACATCATGGAATTGAACAGAGTGGAACGGAGAGTTTCCTTTATCTAAAGAGCCCTGAATGATATATTTCGATAATCATTCTATGTCAGGAAAAGGAACATTGGAGTCATGAGATGTACTTCACGAAAGTTTTAGGCCTCGCCAAAAATGGCCAATAGTCGTGGCGGGAACCATGTTACGGATAGCGCAAGCGAGTCGCCAACTCTAGGACATTCTTGCATTGTATTCGGGCATCCGATTGAACGAGATGACATGTCTTTATATAGAATCATTAGTCAAAGATTCACGGAATCTGAACGGATTTTTCTGCTCGCGTTACGTCACCATTTCCGTAACGCAACCCCATTGTCGGTCTTGATTTTAAGATGCATACTTTCGGAAGGTAGAATCGTAATAACCATATAGTGTTACTTAACCCAAGCTATAGAGAAGAAATTTAACTTTTAAATTATGAATATAGTAAAAAACGATGACAGCGCTAGACTGCAAAGTAATATAGATATTTATTTAGCTCAAGGTGTATTGAGTTACATAATAATAAATCACTATGATATAGTGAGTGCTGTATGATGCCTTACATAACGAGGGATATTAAAAATCACTATTTATCCTTGTATTGTAATTTTGAAATTTATTGTCAAATGTGAGAATTGATGAAAATACTTAGGCATTAAACCCATTTTTATTTAATGCATAAATATTTTTACTTAGCATTTTAAGGCTTCTTTGAGACTCAATATTCTCATACTTCTATTCTGTGGTGGATGAATTCTTATTTTTGTCTACGCTCTAGGCTATAAGCATGACTGTGGCTCACTAATCAAAGTGATATAGTTCGGTGCAAGTATAAATGATAATGCTAACATCAGAAGCCGATTTTTGGACGTTCATGGATTCGAATTAGAGATAATTCTCGTTTCGTTGGGGAAGCAGCCGAAGTAGGACTCGTTTCCATCTGTCCCTTCTCTGCCTGCAAATGAAAGAATTCTTCGGTCTCAGCGGTCATATTCACGGAATCGACTCGTGCTGCCGGAGTGGGAGACAAGTAATTCGGACTCGGATGCTCCTTGCGCTGCTTCCCAAAAGGTGAGTGCATTCGGGGAGTAAATCATTTCCTCGCGTCTATCGACAGCGCCCCTCTCCTTCCCCTCCAACGGTCTCCGACGACCCTCCCTCCCCTCAGTCCGTCTCCCCCTGAGCTTCCCCTCCTACCCAATAACATCCGCCCTCCCCTAACTCCTCGTACTCCACCCTCCTACTCATTCCCCCCTCTCGTGGTCCAGTTGGCAACATAGGATGCAAAATATACTTGCGACCTAGCTCTTCCTCGTCCCTCATTTCTCTCTCTCCATTCCTTTTGAAGAGGCGGAGGAAGAAAAGTTCTTCGCGGTGTTTGAGGGGAAGGGATGGCGGTCGGAGAGGATTTTAAGGGTTTTGGCGGTTCGAGGGGAAACGAGGAATTGGTGGGGTAGGGGAAGAAGAGGGAGAAAGAGGAGCATGCATGAATGAGGCAAAAGTCAGTCTCGAGTTGGGAGTTGGGGAAGTTGTCCTTGAGGAATGATGCGGAAATGCACGTTCTCTTTTTCACCAGACTTGCTGTTGCAGATGCCTAATGCAGAAGCATTCGTACTTAGGGCAAATTAAGAATGTTTTAGTTTGTATCCTCTATCGCTTTGCAAGGAAAACCACGTCGAAGATGGCTAAATTTCTTGAAAAATAATGAGGGCTTTTTCCTCTGTGACTGTTCAAACATTGATACTAATAATTTATTATGGAAATGATGTTTACGAATGCGTGAAATCTTGACAGTCGCTAGTGGCATGGATGGAGAGTATTTGCAAGGATTCCTTAAACTAGGTGCGAGAGAGTTCAGCGCAGTTTTATTAATAAAGCTTACAATTAATCAGCCAACACCATGATGAAATAATTGAACGACCAACTTTTTCTTTTCTAAAATTCGCAAACATTTTGGCAAAATGCTGGCAATTAAATCGACATAGTTTAAAAGCATGCACTTACATCTTCATCTATTATTTTTCTCAGTTGATATTTAATAGTAAAATATAATATACGCGTCAATGCTCAAGTGCTTGAGTCAGTCATTAATAAGTCTCTTAGCGCTTGTCGTGAGGGTATGGTAGAGGAAGGAACTTGTTTGGGGGCTTGCTTGGAGGGGAATGGGGTAAATACGCGCGGAAATGTGACGCTCGGTTCCGAGTCGCACAAGGAGGAACTTCCTCTACTCTCCTCTTCTGCGCGATACCCCACTTATCTTCGCTTATTCATATCGGCGAGGCATGAACCCTGCAATTTAATTCACGGGAGCGTAGCAAGGAGTGAATCCACACAAAGTGGGTGTTTTCTTCGCTGGAAGCTGTTTAATGAAGTCCCTGTGTTCTTGTGAAACATAATGGAATTTTCCTGAGGTAGTTTGAGCATACTTTTTCCCAAGTCATAAAAGGCACCATATTTAGATTTTATGGTTAGGAAACTGTAAGAATCATGAAATAAATAATGTAAAATTTGCGACGCAAAACTTTTTTTTAATCACTGAAGTTCTCAGTTGTTAACAAAATGTGCAAGTGCATGATGTTAACTAGACTAATTTTTTTCACACCGTGGGCAGAAAACTCCTTCACAACCGAAGATCTTCTCACAAATACGTAACAATAACGGAATTACAAATTGATTTATTTTCAAACGTAGTCGTGAACTATTATAAAATACACTTCGTTGCATCTCGTATCTTATACTATAAAACGAGCTATTTGAGTTGGTTTGCTTGGATTTGTTTTTCAGAAACGACTCTAACAATCTTGTATTCATGTTCTGACGTAGTAAATTTCGACGAGAAAATAAGGTTGAGGAGGGTCTCATAGTTGAGAATAACCATTTGATATTTTAAAAATTACTATAGAAAACAAAATTTTTTACATGACCCTTATTGGTAATCAAGGTGGCAACACATCATACAGATAAAATAAACAAAAAGCAGATTTAACAGCGCATATAGAGCAACACTGGTTGTTGATTGCAGATTAAAACGTTTCGTTGGATAATGTACCGGAATATATTTATTGATAGTTGTCAAATGGCTGTTCATATCGTTTTCTTATCGTCCTTTGAAATAACGAAATTTCAACTTTACCCCGATTTCTCAGATTCTGCCAGAAAGAGAATGTCATTTTTACGTTATTAGAAGCAGCAGGTTTAAGTCCTCTGTGTTAATATTTCAAGAGTTTTAGATTCCAGCTCGGGTGCACGGGCAGATTAGAGTCAGCTCGGGTGCACTTTGCGAATTTATCTATTTCCTGTAATAGCAGCTTTTGCTATGAGCTATTATATGGCAGAAGGCCAAACATTTGAATTGGTTGGGATTTACTTATTAACAGTAATGATTTTGCCTAATATGTTGAATGCAGCACAATCCAGAGTCAATAGGCGATGTGGCTTATTAGTTCTTTTACCGTAGCATGTCAAAAAGTACTTTAAACGTAGCATGGCAATACATATTAGATTTTTTCTACCCTAATAATAATGATAAACCAGTGAATAATGACAATGAGGAAGGCATCGTAAATATCGATTTTTACCGCTAACTCAGAGGATTACAATATCAAATTCTGGAAGAATTCGTCATATCTATTTGTATTTGGTCATTTGTAACGCATAGCTTACGTTTTTTTTCTTCATTTATAATTATAAATATGGCTGCCGAGTGAAGCTCGATCTCGTAGTGCTGAGATTAAAATGTATTCCTCATTTTTTAAAGTCTCTCCGTAGTGAATCCCTATGCTATTTCCTATGGATAATGATGAGAAGTTTTTGGCTAAAATCTCGAGAGTCATGGAAGAAGGTGGCTAATATTTTTTTCTCTTTGAATAGATGAAAATTTCTTCTTTATAATGAAGCCAAATTCATCAAATTTTTTCAGAAGTTGTATCTCACTCAAACTACTTTCAAGATATAAAAAGCGAGTATATGTTTGCTTGCATAACTAAATATATAAGGCTCATACATTTTCGCATAACTAAATTTTAAAGTCCATTAATTTTCGTTAATTGCAAGTTTGTATAACATTCATAGATAATATTCACTATTATGTCTTTCAAATATCTTGGAGACTAGGAGGCAGGTATAAAATTTGTGGAGGCGAACGCCTTTCGTGTGAGTGTAACAGACGAGTGCGAGTCCAGAACTGTTCGAAGGCCTAAGCTGCTAGGGGTGGGGAAATTACACCGAGAGGGGTGTTTGTAGCTCGATGTTGCCGAGATTACTTTCCCTTGGCCAGAAAATACACGTGGCCCCTCAATTGGAGGTGATGAGGTTTGACAACACAGCATGCAGAATCAGGAAGTTCACGCAATGTAGGTCTGAGAGCGACTGAATTTTCGTGACTCTACACCACGCCTACCGCACGCTGATCTTCTCTGGGAAAGTCACGTGTCGAGCAGCCCTCTCTTCGCTCACCTCCACAAATTTTACTCCTTCCTCCTAGCCCCAAAGACATTTGAAAAGTATAATAACAGCAAGAGTTAATTACATAAACTGGTTTACTGGCTAAGTAATTCTCCTCAGCCTGGATGGTGTCCTATTCGTGACGCCAACTATGCGCTAAGTTTTTCCTCCCGCCCCACTTATCTAAAGTTCCATCTTCCATCGCAAAATCCTAATTCCGTTCCTTCTTTATCTTGGCCCATCTTTCCCTTTTTGGCAACTTTATTTCTCATTGTATTACGCTAATGCCTTCAATAGATTTTATATCTACATCAACATACTACCCTGCGAGCCGCCGCATGAGCGTGTGGCAGGGGGTGTTAGGTCACCGGCCGTGTAAAGATGTAAGATTTTGATATCAAATTACTTTTTTTCTAAGGTCCTTCAAGGTTTTTAATACTCTCTTTTAGAGCTTTCCAATGAAGAAATCACCTTCATCGGTATATGACACAGAGAGACCCTTTGTAACACTTCTCCTCGAGTGAGATTCGGTGTTAATTACTACCTGCACCTTATGACACTTTTTTTCTACTTACCTTATGACACTTTTTTTCTGAATGTCAGACTGTTTACCATTGTGAATTGATTTTTGTAATAGAATCAGGGAAAACTTTCAATGACTCTGCGATGGCTTTCTTGTATTTGGATTTGGCTTTGAGGTGAGTTGATTTATTTTTTTGAAATTCTGAGCAATTATTACAATTAGCTTTTTCCTCTACTCTTAAAGATAGGCATTTTAACTATTGTAGTTTTGACCAGAAAACCCCAGTCATGTTTCCTTTCTGATTGTTAATGTGTTTGTAATTTACATTTCATGAACGCTAATTGTTTCATTCTTCCTTTGAGGTCCAAAATCACTTTTGTCATTTTTTCATGCTGATAATGGATAGAAATTTCGAGAAACTCTTTTCTGATTTACTATTCTCCTCAAATAAAATGGGAGGAATGAGCTCAAAATTGCGCTATAATATGAATATTATGCAACTATTCATAGATACTGGAAGTCGGCGAAATTGTCTCCGCAAATAATAAGTTGCGGAAAAGTACAAGTGTCATCTATTCCAATTTTGAAGTAGAACGTTTTTACTTACCGTTAAAGCCGCAGAGGGCACTTTATATATCTTTTTCGCGTATTTCTCTTTCCTATGTAAGCCGAAACTAAGGCCGTGGATCCTTTTTCTTACTCAACACCCCCAGCACTCATTCAGGCCCAGTTTCATAGTAGTTTCCCGTCCTTATTGGTGCCAGTTTTGTACAAATTTGTTTTAGCTGTTTTGAAGTTAGGTTACTTCAATATTAGTTAAGGTTATATCACACCGTTTAATTAACGGCCATAACTCTAAGGCAAAGCAGTACTTCCTTAGAGGGGTTCACTTCAAACCCGCGATTTGCAACCAGCCTAGCTCACATAGCCAGCTTGTGGCTTCTCGAATTGGTAACTTTTATCAGTTGAGGCCTCGGATATTGCTTTTACGGTTTTCCCTTCTGTATCTTCCTCTTACCTATATAAATTTATTCATCTAAAATAAATTGCAGATATTAAACGTCTTTTATATTGCGATAGTCATTTTATCTCACTACGAATATCTACCTAAATATAGCTAAAGCCTTCCATACAATCAGAGCTTCACTCAGGTCTGTTCTGTTGACGTTATGAGTGGGGAAATGAAAAACCATCAAGAAGGTTAGAATAATTGTATGGGATAAAACAACGAAGTTGGTTTACAAACAACACACAAAACCCTTGTTATCTTTTATTCCCGTATGTCCGATTAAATTATTAATCTCCATCAATATAAATCTATAATGTCAGTGGAAAAATGTAAATAAGTGCATTGATTCAGCCAAAGTGCAGAAAGAGTAACTTTTTTGACGGTTAATGATGAAAATTTGGTCAAATTTTTCAAAATCTGATCTGGTAGGTCGTTTTATTATTTTAAACTTCTCCTATAATTAATTCAAAATTATTTAATTTGAAATATTTATGTCATCTGTCTGAAAAACAAGGAATATTCTTTTTCATTTACTATCGGTAGTTGGTAAATGTTTTTCCATGTCTAAATGCAGTTATAGGATGAACGTGCACATAGCTATGTTCAACTAATTTATGAGAGATTATTTTTAAGTTTTGCAAATATTATACATTTTAGGCAGATTTACTGCTAAATCATAGGCTTTAATGAGAGGGGATCGCCCTCAGTAATACGATCGTGTACCAATTCTTTTTTCCCCGTTTCCCACGACACATAAATTAAGTTGATGTTTTGTTCAGTGATAATGCCGCCTATACAACTTGGTATTTTTTCGAAATTCTTGCATGTCCTCCGTCCGTTGGATGATAAGTATTGAACAACTGCTTTAAGAATATATTATACGCCGCTGCTATCCACATCCTGAAGCATCTATTGATATATCCTACTCTTCCTAATCACTCATTCCTAATAAAATTTAATCGTCAATCTGACGTTTAAGAAATATTAGCTTAAGAAATGAAACTTTTTATTGGACACATCATCAAAAGCTTTTTAAAGCCAAAAGTAAAAGTTCATACGTCGATGCGTTTCATTTGGCAATCCCGTTGTTTGATTTTAAAATATCTCCGGGAAAATTAGTGCATGATAATATTTTAGAACGGACACTTTTTACGAATCATTATAACATCTTTTTTCCATTTCCAAATGCACTCTTTCTTACCGTTTTTATGCCTTCAGGCGGCAGTAATAGGTCTTTTACCATGGTTGTGCCTCGGTTCAAACTTCTGGCAGACATCACTCTTTAAGCATTATGATATGCGTACACACAGTGTTTGCGTTTAAATATTTCTAAGAAATACCTAATCATTTCTTTAAACTCAAAGTCATTCCCTACCGAGCCCATTGTCAAGGGCATATCGTAAAAATATTAGTGCAAGAAATACGATTTTTTGCTTTGAACGATTGGATGAGTTGCTGTTTACTAAAACGAGTTATAAAAGTCTTCTGCTTGAGGAGGAAAAAGCTCCTAACATGTGCTGTGTACAATAAGGAAGGTAAAAAAAAGGAAAAAATCTTTATAGCGTTCGTAAAAGCAGTAAAAAGTCGTGATTTACGAGACACAAACTAATTGGTGGAATAGAAACTTAATGTTTTGGTTCAAAGAAGGACCATCTGAGAGCACCGCTTTTTCTGAGAGCCACCTCCTTGAATTGTTTTTTCTGAAAACCCATCCACACTTAGCTAGAATACTCTGAATGACTGAATCAGCGTATATCGATTTTTGATAAGGCAGCTAATATCACTACACAATGGCGATCTTCCAAGGAATAATGCGATTTATGGACCTAGCACGGGTACTTTGTGCTTATTTTTTCATGGAACTTAAGTAACTGTATTCCTTTTGTACCGCACGTATATTGACATTCCCTGCCAAAGTCTATTGGGTTTAAGATGAACTGTAGTCGTTTATTTTTTCACCAGTTATTATGAA
Organism: Ceriagrion tenellum; assembly: GCA_963169105.1. Lineage (NCBI taxonomy): Eukaryota > Metazoa > Arthropoda > Insecta > Odonata > Coenagrionidae > Ceriagrion > Ceriagrion tenellum. The sequence goes on along the minus strand of OY720636.1, from coordinate 25,377,140 downwards.
ATTATGCTAATGAGATCAATATGGTATGTATTTCTAAGAAATTTTTGTTACAAAAAAATGTAAAAGTTTTGAAACGAATGCTCGAGATGGGCCAAATTCTATTCACTTAATCTACACTCCCTTCTGATAGAATATTATCTTATTTAAAAGAATAAATCTTTATTCTGAGGCGACGACTGCAATTTTCGATTCGTGGCGCAATTGATTTTTCGCATATTTTCCTATTAATATGCTGTCTACAAACCTCCGTTAAATCATGCCACACAAAATTCATTAACATAAATAAGTTGATAAATAGGGTTGGGGGTGTTTATAATGGAACGACGCGGCTGTGGTGGAGCTATAGAGGAAAAAGGAGACAAAGGGAATAAAAGATAAAATGGAAACGACGGAAAATGCGAGGAAAGTAGCTCCAGCCATAGATACATTCCAATTGAGGAAATTTAGGTAAGCTTTAGGAAGTAGGTAATGGGTTTAAAGACTTAAAATAGACTCTCATCTGGAGTGTGGCATTTCATAGTCCTGAGACTTGGTCGAAGACTTGGTTTGTCAAGTGAAACTATCGTAATTAGCGTAGAAAGATCTAAATATAGAGGCGGCACCAAAAGAAAGCAACGGGCTAGTTGAAACTGTTTCGCCAACAGTACAGTTTTACAACCAAAAAGTCCCATGAGACACCATGGTGCGAGCAACAGTTACAGCCACACTGAACAATTGCCGATAATTGGAGCTGTTAAAATATTACCACCGGTTTTGAATTCTGACATCGACAATAGACATACCCGCGGTAACACCGCCACACGTTTCGTGTAACTGGAACAGAATAGAAGACGAAAAAATGGGCTGATATTCTATTTGTATAATTCAGCTGATCAGCCAGCAGCACTATGGAGGAGCTGCGGCGCGATCATATAACTAACCTATCGTTTGCTACAGTCATTAGAAACAGTTCTCGCAGCGAAACAGTTGCAGCTACCTCTGTCTTGCCTTGAAAATGTTTTATTTCATCACTATGTCAATATGGTGTAATTATACAATATGTTTAATTTTTTTATTAATATGGATGGTAAAGTCAATCTGTCTGTCTGCCCGTTAATTCCCATAAGAAATCACTCGTTGCTCTCGAGTTCATTTTATTCGCTTTCAATCTTTCGATAAATTAGAATGAATGATCCCTATACGTCTGAACGAACGCCAAAAGATGATAAAGCAAAAAAGTCTTATTCTTTGTTACAGATTTTGTTTTCCTTACGAATTCGTGAATTTTTTTAATTAAAAGATCCATGAAATTGCTCAAAATTGTGCTTATTTGGTGAGCGCCCTTCTGGACGATCGACAGTATTGTTGAAACCCAGGCTTGTATAAATATATAGGGAAAATACATACATATATACATACATACCCATCACGCCGTTCCCTTACGGGGTAGGCACAGTTAAAATGTTTCACTCATTAATTCATAATTGTACACCTAACTCTGCTTCAATAATTTCCTCCATACTGACCTATCCTTGCAAACCTCTTTTGCCTCATTTAACCCCATTCACTGTTTCATACACGCCCTCCTGTTTTTATAACTCCTAATATTCCTCCTCCTAAGAATTTCCTCAACCACATTCAACCACAACTTAATCGGCCTACCTCTACCCCTCACACCATTCATTCTACTCTCATATATCTGTTACGTTATTCGACTCTCATCCATTCTTTCAACACGGCCAAACCAACGAAGCACACTCCTTTCATACACGTCCATTACTGGAGCATTTAACCCACATTCATTCATGACCCACTCATTCCTGACCCTATCCATCATAATTTTGCCACAAATACTCCTCAGATAACTCATACCCACGGCGTTTTATCTTCTCTTATGTCCATCCTTACATACCCATGTTTCACTACCATATAGCAAAGTGGGAAGAAGTACACTTTAGTACACGGCAATTTTCGCTTCCTTAGACAAGCACTCATTCCTTGATACGCTCCACATGCTACCTACCACTTTCCTTCCAGCATTCGCACATCTCTTTATCTCCTCATCTATTCTTCCACCTTTCGAATACATCTTAGCTAAGTACACAAAATCATACACCTGTTCAATTACTTCACCAGAATGAATACAAAATTGTTGTGAAAGAGAGCAAAGAAAGAATGCGTGCGGATGAAGCTAACAAAATGCAGAGTGATTTTGAAGGTAATAAAAAGCTGTTTTGGAAGTGGGTAAAAAGGGCTAAGATTGGTGAAGGTAGGGGAATGAATGCGGTAAAGAACAAAAGTGGAGAGATCATGTGGAACGAGAGCAATATCAGGGACTGCTGGAGGGAGTATTTTGAAGAATTGTACAATAATATTGCAGGCGTTGAGGATGAGCCTTGTGAAGTGGTATGTGAGAATGTGATGATGGAAAAGGATATCAGTGAGAAGGAGGTCATAATGGCTGTGAGAATACTGAAAAATGGGAAGGCTGCAGGCATAGATGGGATATCCATTGAAATGTTGAAGTGTGGGTGTAAATTACTAATTTGTAGGCTGCGTGAACTATACAATTTATGCTTACAGGTTTCTGATGTTCCAGCGGGTTGGAATAATGCTATCATCGTTCCGTTGTACAAAGGGAAGGGAGGGAGGACCGAATGTAATAATTATCGGGCCATTAGTCTGTTGAGTATCCCGGGAAAAGTGTTCAGTAAAATATTAATGGAAAGGGTGAGGAATATTACTTCCGATAGAATATGGGTTGTGCAGTGCGGGTTTATGCCTGGGAGAGGATGTAGAGACCAGCTTTTTTCAATTCAGCAAGTGATTGAAAAATGTATGAGTGTCCGAATAAAAATGTACTGTGCGTTTGTCGATTTAGAGAAGGCATATAACAGAGTAAATAGAAAAGTTGTGGATAGTTTTGAGAGATATTGGAGTGAATGGGCAGTATTGAATGTTATGATGGCGAAGTATGACAATAGTAGGGCAAGTGTAAGAGTTAACGGGGTTCTGAGTGATTGGTTTGTAATAAATCGGGGTTTAAAGGAAGGATGCGTAATGTCTCCATGGCTGTTTAATGTATTTATGGATAAATGTGCTTGAGACGCACGTAGTGAAAACGACTGTGTTTTGATTGGGAATGTAAACGTGCGAGTTCTTCTATATGCGGATGATGCTGTTTTGATCTCAGACAGTCAACAGGGATTACAAGATAAGTTTTGTGAATCAACGGAGAGAATGGAATTGAAGGTAAATGCGTGCAAGAGTGAAGTAGCAGTTTTTGATAAGAAGAATGGGGAGAATAACTGTGTATAGGGAAAATAATGGCCCATAATGAATCATTTGGGAATGTAAAGTAACTTTCATCATCAGGGAACAATTTTTGTGAATGGCTAGAATGCTACTTAGGTAGTGACATAGAATTTTGTTGGATGAAAGATTATTATAAAAAGCAGTAAGACGGTGGTTTTTAGTACGTATAAGAGTATCTGATGTAGGATTAAAAACGAATCGGAATTGTAAATTGCAGACTTGAATTAATGAAAGACTCCATTGTAAAGTCGTGTGATCAGGTTGCCGGCATATAACGAGTCTTCGATAATTCGCTTTTTAGGAGTATGTCCGAATAGGAGATCCGAATATAATAATCACGGTTTCTGCTGTAGGTATTTTTAAATTCTTGTATTCTAAAAAACATATTTCTCCAAGATTCACAAATTACGGAAAAAACAAATTTTTCGCATAATTAAACACGCCTAATCGGTTATTATATAAATCTTTCAATTCGCGAACCAAATTTCGTCTTACTTGATGGGAGGGGGGTTATCATTGTATGCTTATAAAATACGGAGTAAGATGTGATGTGGTGTAGCCGTTCCATAATGTAGAGGCACAACTCTTGGAGTTTGTGAATATATAGCATGCTTCCGGAACGGATCCGAAGAAAACTGACTTCACTTCGATTACGCGATAAATCCAAGTACTTGATTCAGTATCCTCTGGACGTCTTCAATGTTTTGACTGTTTGAAAATCAGTGACACAGATAACTTCATAAAGTCGAATTTTGAGCGTTTTGGGCCATACCACTTGATAAATCAAGCCGCGTCGAGGCATGTCCAGCTTCCGGCGCGCGGAGCTGGCGATCGAAAAATCAACTCCGACGAGCGATCGAAAAATCAACTTTGTTTTCGGCATTGCAAACTTCTCAAATGAAAGTTCTCTTCAAATATACATTTAAAATTATTCATCAGGGTTCTCACATCCCTATGGTGTTTGGAAGCGTTAGAATTGGTTTAAAAGACAATTGACTCTCTTATTTTCTTGAATATCAAATTGTACCAACCGTGTTCCGTAAACCGAGGCTACCTTGTGACATCGGTTACAACTATATGATACATTTTCCCCACCATTCTTATTTTTCGGGCTTTTGAAAGTGAATGAAAAAGGAAATATTTCGGCAGTGTGTTTCCAAGAAGCCTCTGCCATTCACCGAGTTCACTGAAGGCTGGGACAGTCCTGTTTAGATATTTTAGGTTATGCATGCTGAGCGACTTTTCAGGAGTTTTTTTTGATACTTTGAGTTGGTGAACGAAATATAGAGGGGCTATGCATTCCAAAGGGAATTTATTTGAATAGGTACATTCCCTATTATAACAATTATTAGAAAGTAGTGTTTTCTGCGAAATTATTTGGTTGTATTTTTTTTAAACAAAATATGTGTAATTTGCAGAAAGGTATAAATCACCTCGCGATATCTTGTCAGGTTTATTTTTAATTATGGGGTTCAGAACGCCTAGGATAATTGGAAGGGAGATATTGCCATCCTATCGCAGTCATACATACTATTTAACGATATACGGGCCAAAAAGAACTCTGGAGGAAGACTTAAACATCTGATTGTTTATGTGAAAGATACGCAAAGTCGGTTGTTCTTGATGAATCAGGTAGCATCTGGCATACAACTAACTCAGAAACAGAAGCCATTATCATTTCTTTTATCACGGAGGAAAACAATTGGAGTGTGTGTCATTGTAGTTTGAGGGTAAATATTATCCAGGAATGATGACCAACATTGGTAAATAAGGTACTTCAGTGGATGTGATGCAGCGATCAGGCAAACTTAGGAGATGGCCTAATGGGAAGGACGGAACCTGGTATCAGCACGAAGAAATAGGGCGAGGAAAGACAAATAAGTGGTGCGCAGTGTATTCCTGAGCACAGTGGGAAAAGAAACCTCTCCTTAAATTATTGAATATTTATTTTCTTTAGTCCTTCAGAGTTCTAAACTAAACGCATTGTGTTCAGCTTTGAGACCCATGTCAAATATTGACCATAATAGAGGAAAATCCGACTGTAACAAAGTTACACTATAAACACGGGAAACTTCGTGCAAGTTACTCAGAGGAACATTTCTTTTCTGTCCAATAATGATTAGGTATAAGAGCTATCAGTAATTAAACGATGAGTGATGATTCTGACCTAACTAATTTTTTTTATGAATATCTCTATATTCACCTATAAAAATTACAAATATATGAAAAACTATCACAAAATAGCTTCGGTTTACGGTAAATATTTGATTTATCCTCTTGATTATGATCCTTCAAAATTTCCACTTTCCGCGTGCAACTCCAGCGCTGGCCACTGCTATACGGCAGCGCTAAGAACTACTGCTCCATGAGCAACCAACGCGTGTTCACACCGTTGTTAACACGCACGAGCCGCTATCGCTACGTTAGTGTAATGTTTGCTAGTGTCAACAGGGCATTAGCGGTGGAATGGCACCGCTCTCCGGCTTGGGAACGACCGCGGAGTGTTCGCGGCTGCACGCCCTCAAATGTCTCCGAAAGAGGATCGGCGGACTCGGGAGGAAAGCCTCGGAGGAGGAAGGAGCGAGCGAGTGAGTGCGGGGACGGGTGAGGACGGATCGCCGGGAGCGGAGTGGAGGAGTTGGCGGCGGATGGGAGGGGTGCAGACGAGGCGAGGGGCGAGCCGAAGGCTGAGGTGAGGTTGGGTGGCGGTGATGTTGAGGGGGATTTTGGTGGCGGGGTGGTGGGCGGTGGCGGCGGGTGGGTTGCTCGGGCTGGCGGGAGAGGGGGGTTGGAAGAGGACGGTGGGTGAGAGGGCCGCGTTCGATTTGGCAGATCGCCAGCGCCGAGGGAGGAGAGGGGGGGGGGTAGAGGGGATGGGAGTACGTGGGGAGGAGGAGTGGGGAGACGAACCACCCGGCTCACCGCCCCCCTCCCACATACTTCGAGATGTTAACTTTTAAAGGGGTTGGGTGAGGTGTGAGGGTTGCTTATATTCGCCCACGCCCCCTTTCAAGAAAGACAGCGCACGTTCCCACTGAATATTCCCCATTCCCACTACTTCTACAGCTACACAATACCCTCCAAGCCGCCAAGGTGTGTGGTAGGGGGTGATTTATCACCACCATGTACTTTACTGTGCCCTAGTAATAAAATTATCGAAGCTACAACGAAGCTAAGGGGGAATAGAAAAAAATCAAATACTTGCTAGGCGATGACATTTCACCAGCATGGATTTCCCTTGCCACAAATGCCAGAGAAACCATTTGTATAAATGTATTCCGCAACCGAAGAAAGATCCGAGGCACTGATGACGATGGACAACTCAGTCATCGAAACGCCGGCCAACATGGAGAGTTTGACCCAGTGGAAAGCCCGAGTAACCTTTAACGATATTCTGCAACCATTTGCTTTGACAGAAATATTATAAATAAGCACGACGAGTTAACGGTACGAGTAACTAGTTAGCCGACAGGAATAGAAGCATTAGGAGGTAAATTCATTAAATATCTCACTGCCTATCAACAAGTCTATATATACTGCTCTTTGGCTGCTGTAATGGTATCTTATCGTTCGCAGGTAAAAAAATACACATAAAATCTGTCCGTTCTGCAGTCTGGCTCCTTAATTTTAATCTCATGATATGATCTACAGTAGAATTTTGGATCTCGTTAAGTATTTTTAAAATGTTTCGAAAAAATTGTTTTGGAACTTTCACTAAGGATTAAGTTCCGACTATATTAAAAACGTTCGATCGGCTCTCTGCAGGAATCGCAACGAGAGGGTGAAATGTAAGCCGTTAGTTGATTTTAAATGAAATCGGGATCCCTGTTTCCGTTAGACATTTTGCGACGTTTGGAATGGTTTCAAAAGTGAATGGCACTCATCTCCAGAGACATTACGCAGAATGGCCTTATTCCCTACTCCATTTTGTTTTCCTAATTTTATTATGATCGCGGTTCATATTTCCAGTTTCCCCACCCGCGACCCATGGACTAACCACTGTAAGTTAGTAGGATTAGAAATTCATGTTACAGCCTTATAGACACGCATTCCTGCAGCAAATTTGTCCCGCTAGTATTTAATCGGCTGAAACTCGTTTGCTGGGGATAAAAATAAATTTATTGTTAACTTTTATGAGTGATAAACTTAAGTGTGGCTGGTTAGTAGGTAACAGTACCCACCCGTGGTGAGGGGTCGACGCCGAGGCTCGGATTCCGAGTTCGGGACCAGTTAAATGAGGGTCGACCCTTCCACGGGGCCTCGAGATCAGGTAAAATTTTCTGCGGTCCCAGCACACGGATTTAAGCCTTTGATTCCTTTATTTTATCCAAGCGGTCGAAATTCCGATAAAATGTGGAATGATAACAGTATAAACTATTGTATACAAAAACTTGGGTTCTAGATACATTTTTAGCAGTCTTCATCAAATATGTGGAAGAATGCAATAAGAATTTTTCAATAAACGACTTTTTCAAGAAATACCAACAAATGATGAGATAACTCGCGAGACAAGTAACGACGCACAAATTTGAATTTTATTCAGACATCTCAATAGAATAAAATTCTCTTTGACAGCTTTTATCGTCTCCTTTCGTTCGTGGGACAAGGCATTAAACAAAGCATTTAACATGTCCTGTCAGAAGTCTAATTCCTTAAATTTATTCTCTTAATTGGATCTACCATAGAATTCCGGATCTCGTATATAATTTTTAAAGTCATCATAAAAAAAATATGTGAGAATTGCACTAAGTATTTAGTTCCAACTCAATACCAACGTTAGAATTGGCGTGCATATGCAATTAGTGAGTGTGCCCAAGGTACTGTCCGATTCAAATAATAACCGGAACGTGAGATACCGCGCGTACTGCCGGGAATAATTAGTTGCTTTTGAAGCTTAATAGATGCCTTCATAACTGAAACTTCCGCGACCGTGCTCGGCATTACACGCGTGATTAGAGAATGGCCTGTTTATTGAGTTCCCGGCGCTTCGCACTGAGCCTACCCGTACATTATCCCAAAGGCCTAAGCTAAGAATTCCGTATATGGCCTCGGCGTTGTGTTGTTGCATGATGGATATTTATGGAGTTAAATGAACTCAAACGCTGGAGGGCATATCACAAACATGCTGCCATTACGAATCAGCACGCATAACTCGTTCTCCATGGGAAATTGCTCACCGGGTTTTTCTATGACTTCAGCTGGCGTGATTTGCTTCGTTAAGCTCTATTCCGTGTAGTTTATCTGGTTCCTCTCTATGGCATGCATGACCAGCAATTTGAGGGCGACTCTTCCTCCATCGAAAAGAGAGAGAGGTATTTTCTTTCATTCCTGGTCGTAAATTTGTCCTATGCAATGTATTGCATCTCAAAGAAGAGTTCCTGAGTGATTTGCATGCGCTTGACCTCATGAATTTATGGAAGAATGAACTTCCCGCTCTACAGATGCTTTACCGGGAGTCTTTTTTGCCCTCCGATTGATTTTCGGTGGATTCCTTCTCTACTCTTCATTTAGCAGATTACTGTGGTCATGAATATTGGAGAGGGAAGTGAAGCGGGAAATCCGTGGCTATTCACAAATTTCTTTCATTTCTTATTGATTTCCCAAATACAGTTTGAACTGGATATTTCAATAAGTAAAATAGCATGGGGGTTTAAAGATGATAAAGTCATAAATTAAGGTATGGAATGACAAAAATTTAGTCTAAATAAGTTACGGTAAGAATAAACAATTTAATATCCCCAATTGTCACCTTTTCCTTTGCTCTACTCAAATGATAAATTTAGACAGATGAGTGAGAAACAATTCCTTTGTATCAATCGTTTTCGCTTCATTAGTAGTTTTTACGATGCTATTGTTTATAATTTTCTTACCCTTTAATTTAAAGGGAGCATAACGTAAGGCATGGGGCCCCAGGTAATGTTGTTTATAAATCCGGGTGCTATTAGACACGGACGTGCGGTCAGTAAAGTATTTGTAGTTACGATAACCTGTCAAGATGCGCACTTAAAGTTCGATTTAATTTCTTCCTTGAAGCGTGTTGATTTAGCCAGTAAATACAATTCATGGAATATAAACAGAAAAAAAGGGCCTTTTCAATTCAGGGCTATTACCTTAGGTTTGTGATAATATTCGTGTGGTGCGTCGCACTCTATGCATCCGAAATCTCGTATCTACCATCGGAAAAGCTGGCAAGAACAGACTGGAAACCTTTGAAACCTCGTGCTTGAGGAGGATGTTGAAGATAAAATGGACGGACAAAATGAGAAATGATGAAATGTACAGTAGAGCAAAAGAGGAAAGGACCATATGGAACACTATTTAGAAAAGAAGAACCAGAAGGTTTGGACACACCCTGAGACACAATGTGTTTATGAGGAACATAATTGAAGGTGAAATAGAGGGAAAAGTCCCCAGAGGAAGTCCGAGGAATAAGTTTATGGACCAAATAAAGAGGAATGTACATAGGTAGAGATACCAGGAGGTAAGGGAACTGACATTAGATAGGGAAGGGTGGAGAGCTGCAGTCAACCAATCTTTGGATTGATCGACCAATGAATGAATCCTATGTTGACTATCGCTTTATTCACCAGTTTTTTTGTAGCAAAATGTTCTTGTAATTGGATACCTTTTGTAGGCTTTAGGGTCCCTCGAAGCCCTGATAGTTGGTTAAAGATGATTTTTTCATTTTAAATTTTGCGCGTTAGTATCCCTCCTCTTGTTTTCTCTTCTCGCCTCTAAATAGATCATTGCATCATTTTAGGAACTTTATAAGAATAAATTACGAAGAAGAAACAAGAGTAATTGTTCTCGTTTCGTAATAAGAATCCATTTTATCTCAGTTATTTATGATTTTATCGGAGTGCCGTTGCCTCATACTCTATTCACCATTCCGTAACTTCTGTGTTTCATCTAGCTCATGGAGAATACATTTAGTGACATTGGTATGGATGTCAGATGGAGGATGGGAATGTTTCATCAACCAGACCACGATTAAAGCTGACACTTGAGAATAGTTGGGAGGAAAAAAATCATGGCAGCATTTTGTTCCGCACGGGGCTTCCAATTACCTCTGAGCGGGCGAGTAACCTGTCAAAGAGGGAATAGGTATCGGGATCGAAATCCTTGTTGATGTTCGGAGAGTGTCTTTTTAATCGTCTCCGTGAGCTGGCGTGTAACAAGGTTGGCGGAGATTCGAGCTCTCGAATTTCGTTCTGCCTCATCCGTTGGTAATCCCACCTTCCCGCATAAATTATAGGTATCGTTTCTCATACTCTCTCGTTTCATCGGCTTTGATATGCTTACCCAAGCACGCACAAGTTTTTTATCGTATTCATCGGATATTCCAATTGATAATTTCAGCAAATGCTTGGAGAACAAATTATTTACTGCGATGCGTTTGCTAATATTGAAATAAGTTCGCCGATTGGTCAGTAAAACTAGATGGCCCCATTCAAGAGGCTTGGGGCTGAATATTGACTGGAAGAAAGCTATGTGAAGATTGGCTCACGTTTGCATGCTGTCAGCATTCTTTTCTCTGACAAAAATTTATTCGACCTTAGACGTGATTTGCGTAGTGCCCTGGCGGCCTCGTTCTCCAATATTTCCCCGTCTCTTCAATCGGTTAGAGTTGATACTACCCCTTGTTAGGGGTCGTGCATAATCTACGTTACCAACTTAGGTGGGGAGGGGGTTGCCTAAAAACCTACTGCGGGTAACGAGGGGAAGAGAGGGGAAGGGGTTCACTCAAAGTAACGTAACTGTTACAATGCGCCAGTTTACGTTTCTTACTCGTCAATACTGCGCCGGAAATACTATAGAATTTGACATGAGGAAGGGCACATCGGAAGGGGGCGAAGGAAGGGTCCTATTTCAACTTTTATTTTAGGGATGAGCCGATTCCACTGTTTTTCGATTCCGATTCTTTCAAATCGATTCCCGATTCTCTATTCCGGTTCCATCGATTCTTATTTCTAATAACAGGCGGGATATTAATATACCAGTAGCGTACGACTATTATTAAAATCAAGAATTGGCTGATATAAAATAACAAAGACAATTAAGTCGCTCAAAAAGTATGTTTATTGATAAATGGCAAATATATCTTCAGCTCTAAAAAGAGAAGTTTCAGGCTTGATGTGGTGGAAGGATTCCATCACAAATAATGAAAGTAATGCAAGTTTCGAGTAAGATAAATTATACTGGACCTAGGTTTCGCTGTACTACATCATCATCAGGCACAAATAACAGAGCAAGAGGAGTATATATACAAAAGGTGAAGGAAGTTGGGATAGGTAGGAGAAGGGGCGGGAAGAGGGGAAGGAGAGTTATTTGTGCCTGATGATGATGTAGTACAACGAAACCTAGGTCGAGTAAAATTTATCTTAGTGGAAACTTGCATTACTTTCATTATTAATCATATCCTCAGCTCATTGAGATAGATAAAAAGTACAAATTGTTAGCCTACACCCAAAATTACTGAGACAAATATGATGTGATAAATGAAATTTGATTTGAATATTTATCTATCTGAAATCGATGGAATCGGAATTGACTTTATGCGATCGATTGTCGATACCGATTCTAATCCTGAGAATCAGTAGAATCGAGAATCGACATTTGGATTTGACTCATCCTTACATTATTCGTCTTATTTTAACCAATCCTTAAAAATTAACTTACTCAATAATTGAAACATTATTTTTGAATTGAAAGTTTCATTTGTAGTGACAACGTGACATGTGCGGGGGTAGGGGTTGGGAACAATAGTATGGTTGTAAACGAAGAGGGGGAGGGGGTATATAAATCTGGGTTAATAAAGTTTATGCACGACCCCTTAGCAGTCTGCCAGAGCTCTAAAAAGCATTCTACTACTATTGATTTAATGGTTTATTCTCAATTTTCCTTAATTTCTTTCAACATTTACCGCTACTTCAACCCAACATTAATGAAATGGAGAAATTTATACATATCACCATGCCAGGCCAAGTCGTATGCCTAAGAAACTCCATAGCTTCAGACACATGGTCACCGGAACACATGCGAAACCTTTCGGAGCAGCATAAAAAAGACTAAAGTTTATCCAGCGATGGTCGAAGTAAAAGAGAGATACCAACACGTTGCTCCTAGAGTTTGGTACTAAAACAAGCTGCCTCTACTTCGGATTATATATTTTTATTTCGTTATAGCATTCAAAGAATAAAATAACAGTACACAATTAGCTTAGCATCTGTGAGCAACGTTCCGATTTTTTCCAGTATCAGTTCCTTCTAACTAAATAGGTCCCGGTTTCGTGATTTCAAGATATGATAACTCTGGAAATTACCCCCAGTCATACGTCTCCGCGGCAGATCACACCGTAGTATCTAGACTTGGTTTATGATATAATCAGATCAAGATTCCCATTGCGCATATCTACATCAGTTTTTGCTGAATGCCAACACAAAGGAGAAGGTATTATGAACTAATCTATTCCTACCGCAATATTTTATCATTATCTTGGCCTCACCACAATCTAGATAAATAGTCATGGTGTAATGGATAATGACGCATTGCCATTGGACTGTTCATTTTTGTAAACATTACTCATTGAACAATGATATACGTATTTTTGTATCATGGAGCTGTACCATTACATCACCCTTGGCAGTTTATATTTGGTCCCAAGGCTTCATTTTCTCGTAATTCCATTGCCTTAACTTCATCTTGAAGTAATTTGGTAAACCCCGCGTTACCTTTGAATTATTATCCAAGATTACATTGTCTTCAGCTTAGAGAAGATTTCACGCTTTATAACAATCATAGATGTCGCATTACAGGATCAATAATGGTGGTATGATGAAATATTTGCCTGGGTTTGAGCTTGGGTCACTAAATATCTTTGAGGTACATCTGTTTATGCATTGGGTCGCACCACACAGGCAGTAATGGATGTGATATAAGAATGATAATTTACATTTTTTCCTTAATTAAAACATATTATCACTGTCATTCAAAATTTAGACAAAATGATGTTGAAAAATGCTTTTTTATAATATTAGGCCCATTGTGACATATTGACATATGTCAGTAAAAATTATAATAATTATAAATGTATTGATACGCACCTGCAAGAATATTCTTACTTGTTTATTCAAATTAATACGAACTATATGCCATGTACCATTTGGCTGTGTGCGAAATTCCAAAGAGGAAAAGTCATCCTCCTTGACCGGGACTCGAACTCGTTTTCCTCGTTTTCCGGCCGATAGCTTTATCCAGTTAAGCTACAGAGGCATCCTCTTCCCCTGTGGACATTTGTGGAATTGATGGGACAAGATGGAATAGATTGCCGAATAGACTATGCAACTAACAGTCCAAATCGTGCGCTAAGGGCCAAAGTCCGAGAGGTAAAGCCCGTACCACTAAGAGGTGTAAGTTCGGGCTTTACCTCTCTGGACTGTGGCGCTTAGCGCACGAATTGGACTGTTAGTTGCATAGTCTATTCAGCAATCTATTCCATCTTGTCCCATAAATTCCACAAACATTCACAGGGCACAGGGGAGGGAAAGCGGACACCTCGGTAGCTTAACTAGCCGGGTTTGATTTTTCCTCTGTGGAATTTCGCACACTTGTGCATTGCAGGTGACATCGTAAAGTTATCTATGACTAGTCCTAGTAAACTCAAAATTGATTAGGCTGTGTGTTAAAATAGCATTGAATGGCCAAAAATTCCAATCGGCCGGATGCAATATTTTTTGCTTTTGTTTATATATTGAATGTATGTACCTATAATCCCAAGGCATTTTGGTGGTATGTTAGGGACACTCAAGGTAATATATCAACAGTACACACGCTTAAGAACATCAAAGGGGAAAAGCTTACCAGCAGTCTACAAAAAGCCGATTTGTTAAACTCATTCTTCCAAAGCATTTTTACTACTTGAACACCACATCTTTTCGATCCGCAGCCAGTTCGATCCTAGAAATGTATGCCTGCAATTGTTATAAATTGTCGCGGCATAGAACATCAGCTAAAAGATATCAACCCCAACAAATCCCCTGGTCCAGATAAAATTCCTGCTCGCGTATATAAACATTGGCATCAGACATAACGCCTTTCTTAGAATTAATATTCACTAAATTATTGGCAGATCACGTAGCGCCCAAGGACTGGAGAGTAGCAAATGTCACACCTATATTCAAAAGTGGTGACAGGGAAGACCCTTGTAACTATAGGCCTATTTCTCTCACATCCATTCCCTGTAAGGTATTTGAACACATAATCGTAAGCTCCATTATGAGTCATTTAGATAAAGAGGAATTATTAATAAATAACCAACACGGATTTCGAAAGGGTAGATCTTGAGAAACCCAATTGGCTCTCTTCGTTCATGACATCTTGCTCTCGGGTGAAAATAATGTTCAAGTTGACGCGATATTCCTCGATTTCAAGAAAGCTTTCGATAAAGTACCTCACATTAAGTTATTCTCAATACTAGAAGGATATGGGATAGATAAAAACGTTATTAGTTGGATTTATCAGTTCTTACATGTGCGGAACAAATGGTTGTCATAGATGGTATCATGTCAAACTTAGCGTCACATCGGGTGTTATTTTTGGAAAAAGAAGCTTTGGAAATAGATAGCTTTTGGAAAAAGAAGAATAGGCCGGGCTTAGAGAATCGATAATGCGGAAATAATTAACGCTGATTCTGTTTAGTACTTAGGGGTCACAATTACTCACAACATATCTTGGGGGAAACATATTCGGGAAATATACGGACAAGCATACAGGAAGCTAGGCTTTATCAAGAGAATACTCGAAATATGTGATGAGAGGGTGAAGGAACGTTGTTATTTTTCAATCTTTAGGCCTCATCTGGAATTTGCTGCCAGTATATGGGATCCATATGAAGCGGGGTTAATATCGGAATTAGATCGCGTGCAGCGAAGAGGAGCAAGGTTCGTAAAACAATGCTACGATAAGTTTACTAGTGTGTCTGGATTGTTAGAAGAATTTGGATGGGAATCGCTATCACAGCGTAGATTAAATTATAGGCTTAACCTCCTTACTAAATTTCAGAAAAATCATTTCTCTGACAACGTAAAAATCATACTATTTACCCCCTAGTACTACGGCAGATTAGATCGCGCCAATAAAATTAGAGAGCTATATTGTAGAACCGATAGGTATAAAATGTCATATAATCCGCGTACCATTCGGGACCATAACAGCTATGATCATCGTCATGAATAGTGCGAATAGTGAGATTAGCTAGATTGTAGATCTTTTTCTTTATATTCTCTACGTTCTTATTTATGCATGGTTTAAATATTGATGTTCTTATTTATACATGATATTTTGAATCTTTAGTCTTTGTATCCATTGCATGTCGGAACAATAGACGATGGAATGTTTCTTGGTTAATAGAATTTAATGGGCGCGTTGCATGTGTGGTACGCTGGTTTCATTGTAGTTTCGGTGTCATGCCGTATAATTAATGCATGCATGTCTGGTGTGAAGGCACCCCTTTCCACACATCCTTGGGTGGCTTGCAGGGTATGCCGTAGATGTAGATGTACCAACATTGTCTGGAATAGTACCAACGACTTTACTAAGTGCATAATAATTCCATCCAAATAAAACCAGAGCACAAACTTGTGACCAATTTAGAATATTAGGTCTAACAACACATGCATCTAAAGTTCTTACACGTATTATCCTTCGGAGAATGGAGAAAATCCTTGACAACTATCTAACAGAGGACCAGTTTGGATCCATAAGGGGCATGGGAACAAGAGAGGCTATATGAACACTAAGACAAATAATTGAAAAAAAATAGAAAAGGCAACATATCTATCATTCGTGGATTTAGAGAAGGCCTTTGATAACGTGAACTGGAATATAATGTTCAAGTTGCTAAAAAAGGTGGGAATCTCATATAGAGATAGAAGAATAATTCATAGTTTATATAAGAATGAGAGGGGAATAATGAGATTCGGCACTAACCAGGAAGAGGTTGAAATAAAGAAAGGAGTAATGCTAGGACGCTCGATATCTCCTTACTTATTAAATGTGTATTCCGAAGACGACATAAATAGGATAAGAGAAGAGGTACAAGTTGGAATAAATATACATGGGGAAAAGATTGACATGCTAAGATTCGCAGATGACATTGCTATAACAACAGAAAATGAAGACGCCCGACACAACATACTTTATGTTATGAGTAACGTCATGAAAAATGAATTTAGCATGAAGGTGAATAGGAAGAAAACAAAAATACTCGTATGCAGCCGGAATCAGGAGAATTATATAAGAGCACCCGCAATATATATCGAGAATTAAAGTACCTGGTAAATAAGTAAGTAAATTTAAGTACCTGGGAAGTCTGATAACGGACGATGGAACCAGTAAAGGAGAAATACGGAGTAGAATTATTCAGGCAAAGAACGCTGTTAACAGAAAGAAGAATCTATTTACAGCCAGAAATATAGACCTAAACAAAAGAAAAAGGCTATTAAAGGCATATGTGTGGAGTGTGGCTTTGTATGGCAGCGAAACATGGACAATAGGGACGCCAGAAAACAAGAATTTGATGGCTTTTGAGGCTTGGTGCTGGAGAGGAATGCTTAGGATCAGTTGGGTAGAGCATATAACAAATGAAGAAGTATTCAGAAGAGCAGCAGAAAGCAGAAGCTTTATGAGGAGCCTAAAAGCAAGAAGAGCATATTTGATAGGACACACTCTTAGACATAATGGCCTGCCAGCAAGAGTCATCGAAGGGATGATGGAAGGGAGAAACACTAGAGGAAGACCACCAGTTGCAGACATCACACAGATAATGACAGGCACTAATACAACTTCATATTACGAACTGAAGAGGATGGCGGAGAATAGATAAGAATGGCGATTTGTTACAAACCAGCCCCAGGGCTGCTAACTGAAGAAGAAGATTTATATATTCAACTAATGTGAACATGAATACCAAGTTTCCCGCATATCTGTGTAAAACCAAAAATCCCTCCAACCACCTCAAATGCATTGCATGGACTGGAGACGAGGGAGAAGGTGGACTGGAGACGAGGGAAGGTTGTGTGGAGTGAGGTCGGAAGGGAAGGCGGCGGGGGAGGGGAGTCGAGGGGTCCGGTGGCCGGAAGGAGCGTAGGAGTGGAGGGTGCGTGGAATGCGAGGGAAGCGGTTGAAAATAGACTGGATAGTAAGGGGTTGGGGGGATGGGAGTCGATGGGCGGGGGTCTGAGGGTAGTTTGGGAGGTGGGAAGGGGGGAAATGGCAAGTAGCGGGGGGCGGAAAGGGTTCAAGCGCCCAGCCAGCATCCATTCCGTCTCTAAGAACGTAATATCTCAATGGAGCGATCATTGCATAAGAATGCATACATGTTAATCTGCATACCACTCTTAAGGCCGCGTAAAGGGTATGTGGCTGAGGGTGAGTTTTCAATGAATATGCCCTCTCTAATTTCTAATTCATGCTTCCGGTGTCGGGTTGATGCGAATTGGGGTGATGAGTTTCGTAATTCACCCGTGGTAACAACAAGATGGTGACGTATCGCTTATTTAAAAAGGATTTAGTTTATTCAGACATCTCACTCGGTCATGTGAAGAAATAGACATGTTCCGCTTTGCAGATGATGTTGTAGTCATAGCTGGAAATCGCGATGATTTTCAGTGGTCACTAAACGTAATGGACCATGTTCTCCAGGAATAAAATATAAAAATAAATAAGACGAAGACAAAATCCACTCTATGGATCGGAAGCATGGACCATCGGAAAAGCTGACCAGAAAAGAATATAAGCCCTCGAAACCTGGTGCTGGAGGAGAATGCCCAAGATGAAATGGATGGAAATAATTAGGAATTATGAAGTGTACGGAAGAGTAGAAGAGGAAAGGACCATATGAAACATCACACAAAAAAGAAGAACCAGATAGTTAGAACTCACCATGAGACTCAATGGGTTTGTGAGGAACACAATTGAAGGTAAAGTAGAGGGAAAAGCCCCCGAGAAAGGCCAAGGAATAAGTTCATGGACCAAATAAAGAGAAAAGTATGTAAGAAGAGATACCAGGAGGTAAAGGAACTATCATTAGATAGGGAAGAATGGAGGGCTGAAGTCAACCAATCCTAAGATTGAACGACCAATGATGACACACTGCCATGCCATAAGGGGTGGACACCCCACTCAATTGAGATTCGAGCCAGCTGACTATGGCTATCGTGCGAGGACTTCAGCCTACCCCCACCTTGACGGTAATTTCACTAACATTCATTACTTTTCCTTGAATATTCTTTGAATTCCAGGTAAAATATTTGATTAATGTTTTCCATAATTTTTGCGACTTGTAATAGAACTAAGAGCGGAGAAAAAGTTTTAAATAATGCGCGAAGTATGCAAGGTAGCGAGGCTTTCAAAGGACAAAATGGCAAACTCAGTAGAAACTACACAGTCGGGGTCACAGAGAACAATTTCTACCCTAATTTTTATAATAAATTATAGCATTAAGAAAAAGGAACAAGGCAAATAGATGCAGTAACGGCTGCTGGCCCCCTTCGGCGCGATAGTTATCCAAATAAGCCAAGATTCCTGGGGCAACCGAAAAAAGACTCTATCCAGCCCTTAAACGGCATTGTGCTAGATCTGCCAATAAATATTAAAAATTAGCCATTGCCATCGACACTGGACTCTCTGAGGTGGAGCGGCAGACTTTGGTGCTTCTCGGTAAGGAGGGCGCTGAAGAACCGGCAAAGAAGAGAATTGTACAGGTGCGCGACGTGCCTGGCATGACCATAGGCAGCTTGGCCACTAAAAACACAGGACGTTTCTTCTCCATCCTCGATATCGATACTTCATTTTTCAATGTTATTGTGCAGTTTTGGCGGGAGAGAAGAAGACTACACCAGAGGCGAAGAGGAAGTGCAGCATTTGAGGGTGGTTAATGATCATGCCGAGCGAGCAGTGAAACTTATGACTGACTATAATAGAAGTGTGACCAAGAAAGAAGAGTGCTATCAACATTTATTATTGACAGTACAGAACTACCGCAAAAGCTTTCCCGATGACAAAAAGTCAACTTTGATTGTTAGGCATGAAAAGTAACAAGATTACATACTGTTGTTTCAACTTATTTACATAGACCCCTTGAAAATCCTAGTTTTCCTCTCCCTTTTCGCTTGAAGTGTACTTTTGAAAAAATAGAAATTACAAATGAATCACATTTTCCCCGGCCTGTCATTATTTCTCACTCTAGCTCCACTCTGCCAGCATGTAAGGGGAAGGAGGGAAGGGCTACGGAACTGAGGAAGGTCGCGCGCATCAAGCAATTCGCGGCGCGCCGCCCGGCACCAAACGGCGCGGGTGCCGGCAGGCGGCAGGGGCGGCGGGAGGCGTGCGGCGGGCGCCTTTGAGGCAGCGTTTCGGCATAAAGGAATCGAGATTCGACAAAAAGGTTGAAAATTTTTCCCAAGGACTCTAGAATACCATGTTTTCATTTGAAAACTTTTTATCCGGGTCGAAAACCTCAGCATTCAAAATAACTGCATTTAGGCCCTTATGCGCCTCGGGCACGGCCATCCGTCGTCGCACGAACCTGGGGCTTTTTTATAATGTTTTTCTCACCGATTCGCACATTTGAGACCACGAATTCTTAAATCGGATCATTTTGAAATATAAGCGCCGGCCTAACCCCATGCCTCTTCCCATGCGATGCAGCATTGTCGTGGGGGAATGGCTTGCGCGCTCGAGAGCTGTGGTACGTCAAGATCAACATACCCTGCGAGCCACCTCATGGGCGTGTGGCAGGGAGTGTTAGGACACCAGCCGTGTAAAGGTATAGAGGATGAGATTTTAGGAGGTGAAATGGTGAAGTTTATTATAGGTATGTTTTAGGGGAAGCATCGGTTTTATTATAGTCGCTTATTGTGCGTGGAAAGAACGAATTTTTGTATGTATCTGTTCAGCAATGCATCCTTCTCATTTTATCGCTTCGGTTGGTCCTAGAAATGTAGTGTGGCGTCGCAATGATATTCTCCATGTCGCTCTGAAACACACCTGAATTACTCAAGCAAAATAAGTCTAGTGCGCAGCCTCCTAGTCTCTAGCGGCGTCCAACTTAATCCATCTAAAAGCTGAGAAACACTATAGGTTCGCTCGTAGCAGTTTTTAACGAAGCGTGCAGCTTTCCTTTGTATTTTATTATTTTTTTGTCAAATCTTTCTGACCAGCGTCCCAAATACTCATGGTGTATTTGAGGTATGGCTAACCAGAGCTAAGACCAGAATGACTTAGGGTTTTCATCTAGTAATTCACCAAGGTTTTTTTTCTTGGAGTTTTGTAGGGTAGTGCGAATTATTTTTTTTGTCTTTGGCAGTTGGGAAGCATATATTTCTCTCGCCGCAAGTTCCATTATCGTGTTACCTGGCTTAATAGAATGTTAAATTCAGTTGTGCTATCGTATCAATCTTCTGAGCTTCCACCTTACGTCGTGGTTATACCCACGAGGTTTTTTACTCTTGAATTTGAATTTGTGTGCAATATACTCATAGAATCCTTCATGTAAAATTGAATAAATATCTCCCCGATACGTCGGTGCTCTCGTCTTTTGTTGCAGCTACAAGTTCCGTGAATGAAGCTTCCAAAGTCTCTCCATATTTCATGTAATCGCATTTTTCAAATAGTAGACTTTACATTTAGGTTTTACCGTGGATTATACGTTTTGTTTTCAAGGTCACACAAATTACTTTATGGTCGCTAATGCCTTTGAGGATATCAACTTGCTTCATCTTTGCAGGGGTAGTTAAAATGCCTAGTACTTTATTCTTCTCATAGGTTTATTTAATTAGAGTGTAAGAGAGTAGTTTAAAAGTATATTGAGGAAAGTCTGTCTTATATCACGCTTCCATAAACTTGTATTTTTACTTTAGGTTACCCAATTTATAGCTGAGAGGTTGAAATATCCACCGATAATTATCACGCTTTTGATATCTCTCGAAGTAGATTAGATTAGATTTAGTTGCGGTGGAGGTCCCCCGACCTGAGGCACCTAGACCTGTTGGTCCTTTGTGCTGACCACCTTGTTTGTATCACCCAAAGAGGCTGATAGCCTTGTTGAAGGCCAGAATGTCCTCAATGGGGATACCCTTAATTTCAGCTGGTTCCAGAAGAGGAGATCCCAGGTGCCTAATTCTAGTCCTCATCAAGGCCGGACAGTCGCAGAGAACGTGAGATGTTGTCTCGTCCTCTTCTTCGCACCATCTGCATCTGGCAGAGTCCACCAGCTTCAGAAGATGGAGGTGCCTCATTACGTGATATTGTTCAGTTAAGAATCCCATTATCGTACGTAGTTGACTTCTGTTTAGCAAAACGAGTCTTCTAGCCAGTCCCAGTTTTGGTCCTTCAATCAGGAGCTTGGCTTGTCTAAGCCCCTGTGTGTTCTGCCAGATCTCAGAATGATGGGCAAGGCCCCACTTCTTGATCTCTGTTATCCCTATTGAGGGTGAAATTGTGATGAAAGGCTCGGGTCCTGTCGGTGAGTGGTTTGAGCCTTCTTTAGCGAATTGATCCGCTATCTCATTTCCGATTATGCCCATGTGTCCTGGGACCCAGAAGAGTTCTAACTTTCCGAGACTATTCAGTGAATTGAGCGCATTGCGACATTCAAGAAGTAGTCTTGACTTGCACCATGGTGACACCAGGGCCTTTAGGGCAGCTTGGCTGTCGGAACATATATGAATTGGTCTGCCTTTGAGACCTGTTTCCTTTACGGCGTGGACGCAGGTCAGCAGAGCATAGATCTTTGCTTGAAAGACCGTTGCGTATGCTCCCAACGAGATGACGAGCCTTTTGTGTGGTCGCTGGCAATAAATGCCAGCTTCTGCTTTCCCTTCCTTTCTGGAGCCGTTGGTAAACCATAATTGGGCCCCATTATGAAGGTCTTTGTCCCCTTCCTTTGTCCACCACTACCTTTCCGGGAAGTGGATTTTGAAAAGTGGGGATGTATCAATGAGTGAAACTGTTGCTGTGTCCGAGCCCATCTCATCTCAAAGATAGGGCTTGACTCCCTGAGCTCCAGCCATATTTTCCTATGTTCGAAAGGGTTTCCCCTGTCGTTCCACTGTCCCGGTCTCTTGAGACGATATGCTGCTACCCTGGCTCGGATTTCTACTTCCACGTTCAGTGGAGCAAAACCCAGTAGGGTTTCCAGAGCCAAAGATGGGGTAGTCTTCATTGCCCAGTGATGCCCATGCAGGCCATTCTTTGCAGGTGGCTGAGTTTTTTCTTTGCAGTACATTGCCGTGTTTTCCTCCACCAGACTTTTGAGGAGTGTAGGAATTTAGGTTTCACCACAGCAGAATAAATCCAGCTGATCGCCTTTGGTTGAAGTCCCCAGGTTTTGCTTAGGGCTCTCCTGGATGTCCATGGGAGGCACATGCTTTCTTGGTTTTCCCCTCAAGGTGTGCCCCCCAGTTAAGATTGGAGTCCAGGAGGACTCCTAGGTACTTTACAGTTGTTGAAAGTTGTAGGAGCCTTCCTTGTATTGAAGGAAGTATGAATCCTTCTCTTTCCCTCTCATTGGTGAACAATACGAGTTTTGTGTTTCCTGGGTTCACAGTCAGCCCTGTCTCATTGCACCAGATCATCGTTTTACCCAGGGCTTTCTGCATAAGTGTTGAAACGGTATTGAGGTATTTTCCAGTGATGAGTATCACTACGTCATCTGCGTACCTCTGGGTGTAGCTGGGTGTAAGGCTCCAGCCTTATTCAATGTTGAAATAAGGCCATCGACCACCATGTTCCATAGCAGTGGGGACAGAACACCCCCCTGAGGGCATCCACGAGTCACAGCCACCTCCATCGTACTCTCCCTTAGAGCGGCCTTGATGGTTCTTTCTTCAAGCATTGGCCTGATCCAGTTGACAATATGTGCGTGAACGCCATGTCTTCTGGCTGCAAGGCAGATTTGATCAAATGATGTGTTGTTAAAGGCTCCTTCCACGTCGAGGAAAGTGCCCAAACCGTACATCCCATGTTCCAGTACCCCTTCTACCCTGGTAACGAGGTTATGGAGTGCTGTCTCAACTGATTTGCCTTTTTGATAGGCATGTTGGTTCAGGTGTAAGGGATTTTCTTTTAGTGATCCTTCCCTTATGTGCCTGTCTACTATTTTCTCCAGTGCTCTCAGCATGAAGGATATAAGGCTGATGCCACGGAAGGAGTCAGCCTTGGTGTAGTCCGTCTTTCCTGGTTTGGGTATGCAGACGACTTTAGTGATCCTCCATATTTTGGGGACGTACCCATATGCCAGGCAGGATCGAAAGATTCTGACAATTTCTCTTTTGGAGCGCTTGATTGTTGCTCTGTATTTCCGCTGGGATGCTCTATAGTTATCTCAGTCCCTGGTCAGAGTAGTTCTCTTCACTTTGTTGAAGAGTTTCCGGGTCTCCTTCCGGAGATAATCAAGTGCCGTGCCCCACCAGGGTAGCTTGCAGCCTTCCTTCCTTGTTTTTGAAAGGACAACTGGCATCATAGGATGTGATGATGCTTTCCTGGAGAAACTCCACGGCAGCATCTATCTCGTCTACTTTCCTGAATTTATAAGTGGGAGCTTCCGAAAGCATCCCCTCCAGTGTTTTCCTATACTTCCCCCAGTCTGTTGATCTGGGGTTCCTGTATGTTGTCAGCCTGTTGCTGGCTTCCAGAAGGGTGAAATGTATGTGCCGGTGGTAGGAGAGAGAGGCTTCACCCTACCACGCTATTCACCATTGAGTTGGTGCAAACAGTGATATCAATCACCTCTTCCCTTAGTCTATCAGAAAATGTGGATCGTGATCCTTTATTGAGTATGGTCTAATCCGTAGACATGAGATACTCAAGCATTGCCTCCCCTCTGTTATTGGTGTCTCTGCTTCCCCACACGAAATGGTGAGAGTTGGCATCGCACTCAACAAGGAGGTCCCATTTTTTGGCTAGACAAAATCTTACCAATCTCTCCAGTTCCTCCAAGGATGGTGGTCCTGTTGCATCATATGGGAGGTATGTTGACCTGATCACCAACCTCCTTTTGTTCTCACTGTCCCCAAGACTCAGCACAGCTACTGCTTGGTCCCTGGAGGTAAATTCGGGTAAATGTATAGCATTTCGTCCATTGACAAAGATACAAGCTCTTGGTCTGTCGACCGAGGTACAACAAAATACTTTCCCCTTGGTCGTCTTCAAGCCTCTGACTCTGCCCTGGAAATCCCAGGGTTCTTGAATCAGAGCAATTTTTACCTTACCTTTTGAGAGGATCCTTTGTAGGACCCCCGAGGCGGCCCTACTGTGTTGCAGGTTGGCTTGGAGGCAATGGATGCCCGCCATGTTAATCCTCCTCCTTCATGTCAACCCCTTTCACCTCTGGGGTCTTTTGGAGCTCCTCGGGTTCACCCGTCTTTCCCAGGAAGGTTATCTTGGCCCTCTACATGCCGACATTCCCCCAGAATTCTGGTAGATATGCTAGATATGAAGGTGGCAGATGGCTTATCAACACCAAGGATGAACCTCGTCCCTAGGTTTACCTCCTTCCTCTCGTATGGTCTCCAGAGAGTTGTCTGGAGCCCCGGGTTAGACTTCTTCAGTCTATCCAGGAGAGTCTTGACGTCGGGTTTGCTGAGCCCAGGAACCCACACCATCATCCTTCTCCTCTTTATGACGCTGTCAGCATCTACAGCCTTAACGTTTGTCTCGCCGAAGGGTCCCATGCGTTTTGCTGCCTCTGTCAGCCAATTGGCAGTGTACTCATTTGCGCAAGCAAATTCCACTGCCCCGTTTATGAGCCTGTTGTCTTCAATAAGTGGGACCCCCTAATCCGCTGGGACCTTGTCCCACAGCTCCTCAAGCCTTGCGACGGCCAGCTTGTGCCACTCCCAATACATCATCACCTCCGGATAGGAGATGGGCACAATCGCCATCTTCTAGAGATATCTGGCGGCCTGCGCATAAGTCGTAGTCTTTGGTTTCTTGGCATCCTGTGCCAAGTTGGTAGGGGTATGGGGCCCTCGCTCTTTTTTGAGGCACACCTTCTGAGTTCCCAGCAGAACCCGCCCCCAACCTAGGAGATCTGCCGGTGACGTTGCCATCACCGGTTTTTCCCCCAGTGGGCGGGTTCACAGGATCCCCCGAGGTTGTAGCCTTGTTGGCGCGCAGTCTATCTCTCTCTCTCTTCTTCGTCTTGTCCTGGCTGCGCCGCTTTCTTTTTGTTTGGTGGTGAGCTTTTCCATTTTATTTGAGATGCTCCCCAGCGTGATAATGGAGGTTGCTGAGGCTGACTTGGGGGACCCGGGTACTGCCTTCAAAGTGGACTCAGAGGAGTCCGACAGTATCTCCCCCTGCTCCACTGCTCCAGAGGGGTGATCTGAAAATTTGGGATCCCTCAGGGGGACTCCCTGGGTAGGGGTTATGGGAAGAGAGGAAGAGGCGCCTCCATTGGGCTCCCCGACTGGGCTCGCCAACAGTGCATCCTCCGTCCCCAGAGACATAGGACTTGCGTCCATAGGTGGAGTTCGCCTTATAGCAACCTACGGAAGGCTTTTGTTGTTTTTAGGTTTCGTAGAAGATCCCACGAGTGTTAGGGAAATAAATGGTCCGCACACACAGAGCCCCGCTTGCATGGGCAAGGCTCAATAAAACCGGAGGTCGCCCTGTATCCGGAGTTTCCCCGTTGGCGACTAATTACCCTCCGCCCCGAGGACGCGGTCACCATTGGCACGGGGAGCCACCGTGGTGAGGGGGGCTAGTTATCGACCAGCCAGGTCTAGATCCGTCATGTTCAGCGAAAACCAGGGGCACCTCGTGGAGGATGTGGCTCTTCACCACGCATGACGGTCTTGGTGGACAGTGAGCATGTTCTGCTCTGCTACCCACCCTGGGATCACACATCCCTCGCCCCCATCTCTCGAAGTAAATAATGATATTTTAATAATAAAAAAACACTTGGTTGTTATTCCACACTTTATTGGACCCGGGTTTCGGCATGTCATGCCATCTTCAGGTCACATGCCGAAACCCGGGTCCAATAAAGTGTGGAATAACAACCAAGTGTTTTTTTTATTATCAAAATGAAGGAGTTCCACAGGGTAACGCCGGAGACAGTATCTTATATAATGATATTTTAGTTTCTAATCGATTCCAAACGTCTATTTTGGAATCTGGTGGTTTACAAAATGGACAAATATGTATACTTCTTTGGTTTTATTTTTTATTAGTACAACACACGCTCTCTAATTTGTTTTTGTCTAATATGTGCTCTTTAGATTTCACTCGATTTATAGACGATCTCGCCTATAGATTTTATACCCTGGTGGAAAACTTTAGACTATCGCAAATATCCTCTGCAAGCCAGCTCTCTATTTCAATTACTATATTTGCATTTTCAAATGAGAAGGCAACCTCGGCTTGGTTGTCTTTACGCTACAGAAATTTATTATTACTAAATTTTTATAGCATTTAGCTTGATGCCGGACCGTTAGCTGTTTTCTTTTTTTCTTAGTGTTATCTTTCTTTTGAGGGCGCGTTTTCGGTTATTTATGCAATGTGAGTTACTATTATTTATTTAAGCCACACCAATGTAATTGGGAAACGCAGATCTACGCTACACTGATTAACTCAAAGGCTATAATCAAGTCTAAGGTTCTAAACATCAATCCCACTAAGTGACCTACTCGAGGTAGGCCACGGAATACTTCGTCAATGGGCTAATGAGCACATTTTCTAGAAATGCATAACAAATCATATTCTTTATTGCATCCAAGGAAACTTGTTTACCTTAAAGTCAGCGCATTTTGAAGGAAAGAATTGCAAGCTAAGTTTCGTATTTCGAAAAGGAGTGAAAACGGCAATAAAAGGTAATGATGGTTGGAAGTGACGTCACTGGTCATACAGAGCAGAAGCCTTAGGCCGCGTGCCAATCCGAAATTGTACGCACTTTGATCATTATCTGCTCTTTCCGATTGTCATTTTTCCGGACGTGACGTCACTTAGTGCGGTTCCGCGCACTAAGTGACGTCAGTTCAGTAGGGCGCACGTTAAGAAGAGTGCTCGGGTGTGGAGCAGAAAAGAGTTCCCCAATGCATCCGTATGCGCCCTGAACCACTGAGCTACTGAAGATTACGGCTGTATTGAAGATTTTTTCCAACTTTAATCGCGGAATGGAAGTTAGAAAGAATTCATTTCTTAAGTATGAATGCTGAAAATTCATTTTATGAATATTTTTGCAATTTTTATTTTTATAAGAAATTTAATGTGAACCATAACACACGTCTGAAGATTTTTGCTTTCATTATAGCATGAAAGTAAAAATGCTGGTAAATTTTGGAAAGTTGCGACAAGGTGTAGGAGGATGAAACGAGTTTGATCTTTGCACATTATTTTCTTAGTGAGGTGAGACAGAGAAACAGCCACTGATCAGTGCATTTTTGTATTTAAAGAGGTACTTACTCAGGACTTCTCTTGTTTTTGCATCAACAGGGGACTTTTAGATAGACATTAACATAGGTTTTACATTTTCACCTGTATCATAATATGTGGTTTAACAATTAAAATAAAAAGCCTATCAGTTTCTCTACACACTTTGGCCAACACTCGAACAATAGGGGACATTGGGTTACGAAGCCCAATCAATCAACTCACAGGTGACTTGTACTGGCGGGTAATATTATTGTAGGAAGAATTACAATGTGAGCGATACGCGGGTGACAGCTATGTTTCCCCATCATTTCTCTAACTATACCCTTTTGCTTCTACCCCAGCATTTGTTCTCCAACTGTTGTATTTGGGTTTGGGTAGATGGAAATGATGGTGGACTCCAATGGTGGATGCCAAATAATTGGTGTCCTTCAGCTCAACGTCCACGAGGCACATTCTGAGGTTGGCATTGCTAAGGGAAGGAAATGTAGAGTCTCCTAGACAAATATAGAAACGTAGGAGGGTAAGGGTCAAGATGTACCGGTATTTTGGGCAAATAATCTCTCGAGTTCATGGAAAACTCTAGAACTCTGAAGTTTCAATGTACCGTAAATAATGAATGCCATTAAAAGAAATAAAATAAATATGATTTATTTAAACCCTAGATGTTGTTGGCTTCACTTCGTGGAAGGTTTTCACGTTAGTATTCATAATAAAATAAAATTATTCGTACTTGTCAACAGTTTAAACTCTGGTTAATTGCTAAGAATTTGATTTTAACTATTAATACTATTATTAATCAATTTATTTTATACTAAGTCCACTATAGTCATAAATTATTCCAAACATACCGTTATTTGGGCATTTAAAATCTGTTTATCCTTGTAACCCAGCACCGCGTAAATTTCCTTGACTGGCAAATTGGTCATCAAACAGGGAGACAGGTATAGCCGCCTCTCTCCCCCGGCTGTTCATCGTACCCACATCTGACGTGGACTTTGGAAAATGCGAATTCCGTGCAGCGGATGGAGGACAAAGCCACCGCGAGTCCGCCATCGTATGCACATTGCCACGCCGTCTATCCTGCCTCGGCCGAATCTCTGGGTTCGGCGAGGCGGAAGGCCTAAAACAACCAAACCCCTCTCGCGCGTTGTTTTCATCTCCCTCTCCGTCAAAGTAAAGTGTGGGAAAACACAAACACGGGTTCGATGGCGGATTCGGGGAAATTGCCGCGGAAGGTCGAAGCGGAGGAGGAGAGGAGAGTTGAGAGTGGTTGAGAGGGTCTGTGCTGTGTGTGCATGCTACGAGGGGGGGGGGGAGGGAGGAGGGGGAGTCCGGACATTGGGTGATGGGTGGGGGAAATCGTCTCGGGCGCTGTTTGCGTCTCCGCCGACGCTATCCTGTCGGCACGGGAAAAACACGTTATTTCACCCACGGGGATAAACACGGCGAGTACGCCGCGAAATATTTACACGCGCGCGCTCGATTACTCAGCTCCCCAAAGAACTGATTTGTTGAAATAGGGTCGGGATCATTAGAAGCATGGCAGGTGTTCGCCTAGAAGATCTAATGTTTGTCCTTTTTCGGTGTATTCCTTGCATCACGATGTTCACGCATTTCTGTCTCACTCAATTAATTATATTCACATTATCAATTTTCTACCACTAGGTTTAAGATTAGACGCTCCTTTCTGCCGGCAAACATTTTTTTCCTTCCTTATTTATTTTAGCTCGACTCTTCGTTTTTTCATCCCGCCGAAAATGCTTCTCTCTCCTTTCCTTAATCCTGTACACCTGACATTTTCTCGCGTCTATCTCTTCTCTGTCGGCATCCCAGTGAATTGAGGTTTATGATTCCATCGTTCTATTCTGATTACGATTTTGTACCGCAAAAAGCTTATAATATCGTTGTCTTGACCGCCTATCAAGTTGTCTTCATCGAATTTTCTTCATCAGTATTAAATATAAAAGTCATGAGAGAAAACCTTAGAAAAACTATTTTCTCCTTGTAACAATCCGCGGTGGCGGAACACAGTTTATGCAAGGATCACCGCATTTTTGATTACGCCAAATTGCTTGGCCGATCTTACGGCTACTGGGATCGGTTGACTAAGGAGGCCATTGAGATCCGGATGGAGATAAAAAATTTAACCGTGAAATGTGCTACGAGCTAAGCGAGGCTTGGAAACCAGCGCTCCGCAAAATTAAGGCGGAAAGATTGGCGCTAGCCAATGCGGAGGTAGCCATCGAAGTATCCTAAACAGCTACCTAATCTGGTAGAAAAAAACCTGTGAAGACTTTATTGGTATTTTCTCCTTATTTCTCGAAGGCCCATTTGACCCCTTTTCATTTTTGACAATCCATTAATCAATTCAATCAATTAATCAACCGAATATTGCCAGCTCTTGCATGGCTCTTGGCTTATTTTTTGCAGGAGGAGAAAATAATTTGAAAAAACCCTTATAGAAGCGGTAGTTTTTAATGAACTTAGCCTTCTACCTAATAATGCCAAAGGGGTCATTTTGATCCCAGGATTTCTCTCTCTCTCTCTCCCTCTAGTTTTCTTCGAGTTTTTTCATTGTAGAGAGGATTTTTATTGTGTTTCATTAAAATATTATAGACATTTCGGCAGCTGGAAATTTTAACACCCAACACCCAAGGTTGAATTTCCGCACGGTGATCCAACAGACCCAGACTTCGTATGAAGAATTGCACAAGGGACAGAAGTCCTAGATCCAAGTCCTTATTCGCCGCATATTAAATATTGAAATGGCAAATAATATTACGCTGATATAAACTTTTATTCTTGCAACACAATGCACGGTAATAAATTAAATATACTATCGAAACAATGAACGTGTGAAGTAGAGAGTGTAAGAGTATAAGTTAAAATGCATGAAAACGCTGTAACTTTTGAGTACCACATACAAATCGTTATTGTCGATGGATTTTTCAAATATTTAATCCTAACGACTGGGCACCGATAGTTACTACGGTCCTCAAGAAGGGCACCTCGGACTTAAAGAGTCCAGCGGGATGATTGGAGAATATTTCAACATCGAAGCACAAAGATAGGCGAAGGAAAATGAGAAAAATCGATAGTAGGGTCTCCAACTCTATTTCTCTTGAAATGGGGATGGATAAAAAATGAGGACGAAATTCCTCTGAATACCTTACCAATACAACATATCCTACATAGTGGCATAAAACTATTCTACGCTTCTATATCTTAAACTTTTTGTACGATTTTATCAGTTCATTTCGGAATTTTTAGTACTGCTAACTCCAATGGTTCAATCTTATTTAAGAAATATTATCAATTCCAATAACAATAAGGCTTAGCTAAAGCAACATCCCTACCTAAAGCGGGTTGCGAAACCAGGGTTATTTGGACACTGCGTTAATATCTAACTACTGTAGCCGTATAATGTCCATCCACCAATCAACCTCCCGTGTTCTCACCAATTTAACCATCTAAAAAAATGGGGAGGATTTAGATATTGAGGTCCCTAATTTTGGACGCAAATGAACTTCTATTGGCCTAAGAGAATGGTTAATGAAGAAATTAGGACGAGTAAGGAAAAATGAGGGCAGTTGACGAACCTTGCCCAACAGAAACATTCAAACCGCCTGGATAACCATATAAACAGTCAAAAATAATATTTCCATTCCATGAAATATAAATATACACTTTTAGGTTCGTAACAATGCGTCTTACTCCGAATCTTTTACAATAATATCGTATATGCGAAATGTTATTTGCAGGCAAAACAAAAGCCCCCTTATTTTCCGGGAAAGTGAGACCCATGGTCTATTATTACTTCTCTCGACCTCTGCTGACATAGAAACAAGTACTTACTCATCGTGGTACCACTCGCAAGCGACTTCTGAGGCTACTGTCATAGACGTAACATCCATGTGCGGAGCCACCTTCAAGAGGAACGCGACGACGGAATGGATGAGAATGGGGAGGGGAAACGAACGGCGGGGATGAAGGGGGTTGAAGACGACGGGGGAAGGGCGAGAGGATTCAGGGAATGGATGGGGGAGGAAATGGGATGGGGCGGGGGCGAACGGGAGTTGGGGCGAGAGGGGAAGTTGTGGCGTAATGAGACAGGGAGGCGGGAGCGGGGGGAGGGATGGGGGGGTTCACCTCTGCGTCCCCTTCCCCGTTTCACGTTTTTCCTGTGAATCTCCTCTGCTCTCCGCCTTGTGCATTCCGCAGGAGGCGCAGACAAGTTAGCGGCAGCAAACATGTCTAAGCCGCGGCGGTGTCTAGCGCCACCTCCGCCGTAGTCGTGTTCTGAGTGAGGGAGGCGGGGAAGGGCAGACTGCAGAGGGTGGGAATCGTAATTTCACCCGACGGTACGGAGGGTGGCAGTCGCTTGACGTCACAAAACGTGACGACACTCTTTAAATGAGCCAATCCGAATCCAAATTGGATTGTGGAACGTGTGGCGCGATATCGACCACATAAAATGTCTTACTTTGAAAGTGGCATTGTTGTATACACATCTCTCATTCGAATAAAAGCCATAATTTAAGGATGAACTGTTTAATAGCGTTTGTATTTTAGAGAAAAAGTCTGAATGACGACATAAAATCCTCTCTGGGAGATTATATCAGGATAAAAAGAATAGTGCGAATAAAATATCTGTTACACCAAACGTGATTCAGATACAACATATCCAAAGGTAACCTACATTTTTCAGTAGCAAAGATAGCGTGGTAAGTGGGGGCTGAATCATGAATGAAGAAGTCTCTACGTATCTAATGGACGCTCTTTCGGGGGAACTGGGGTGTTTCTTCATGTTGATATTATGTCTCCACTAAGTCTTACGGCTTAGGTAAGTCGCTTAATCCCGGAAGGGAAACTGTCGAATTTGGGCTAGTTGAGATGCCGAACGCCCATTTTTATTCCCTGCCTCCAATACATGATATTAGTATTCCCCTACTGGTAGAAAACAAGATTAAAAATAATCATATAAGCCTCCACTTAATGGCATGAACGAAATGGGATTCAAAAGGTATAATTTGATTTAAAAAAACATAGGTTAGAGAGTGAACAGTGGTGAAGGCCTGTCAAGATGACAAGCAATGATAAATATGATTCACCTTGTAAATGAAAGTAACTATGTTATTCCACATAATATTTTTTTAAAGCGACCAGGGTGTCGACGTGGGACGCCATCATCAGGTGATGACGTGTTGATGACATCTGATGATGACGTGCCACGTAAAAACCCGGGTTGTCTAAACATTTTATTGAACCCGGTATGTTTATACATACTAAAAATTTATATGAAATAACATAGTTTCATTTACAATATTGAGTAAATTCCACGAAGTCACGCCCGAGACAACGGAGTTCACATGATTCACGTTCGTTTTTTCCTTCTATCCGATTATGAAGGATAAACAATGTCGTTTATTAACGCTCTACTATCCATCGCTACAGTCTGTTAATCAATACTCTCTTTCATCTTCCTCCCCACATCCAAGTTCTTATTGAATTTGATCTCTTTTCCTCTTTGCAGCTGATTCTTCATTTTTGTCGTGCACGCTTAGAGGCGTCCGTCGTCATTCAAGGCAAATAGTTAAAGGATGAAATGGCGAGTTACTTCCCTGAGTGCTCTCAGTATTTTTGTACAGTTTTTTTAATATCCTTAGCAATAATATTCTCAAACTTTGACACAAAAAATTGATTAGAAATGCATGGAGTTCCTCTTGGTTATGCTAATAGAATTACTCGCGAAAATTCCACGTATGAAATGGATCATCCGCCTTGCCCGGGTCTACAAACTGGATCCCACGATATGCGGTGTTTCGGTTGGCTCTGTAAAGATATAAATATACCGTGGCTGGTTACAGTATCCTTTAAATTTGTCACGTTTCTTTCATTGGAGGGCGAGATACGAACGTCGATGTTTGAGATGATGATACCTCAGCAGAAGTTTGATTTTGTTGGGAAGCGAAGGTGAGTAGGAAATATTCGTGAATGTGCCGTATTTTTACAAGCCCCGTGTTGTGTGGTGCGAGTGCAAAAATAAATTTCCTAATTCGGATCGTAATAATTATTTTCATGAGTAAAATCACGTGTCAAGTAATATTGAATGACATACCTTGGCGAACGATATATATGCTATGGTTTAAAGCATAAAACAATTTTTCTCTCTCGAGAGTTGAAAACTATTAATTATTTATCAATCAAAATTTCAATGATTATGAAATGTAACACCTTTGACGTATTATTACATTGCTTTCCTGTCGATGAAAAGCGTGACCTATTGGTGCTCCTTTGAGGAATGCCTTCGTAATTCCGTTTTCGTCTGAAGAGTAATAAAAATTACTATACCCATTTGGCGGTTCCAGTATTTCCTTAATTACTTAATAGTGTAACATTTACGCAGTCTATTTCTTTTCAGCATTGTTTATTGGTTCATCTCCATCCATCTTTCCTTATGGAACTCACCCTACATTTTTAAGTGCACTTCTGCATACAATTACACAGGCCTGCATTTTTCCGGTTGTATCATGTTTTACAAGTTCCGTTGAGGGATTCTTATGTATTTTTGTGCGCTGAATCCAAAAATTATCATAGTTTTTCTCGATCACGTCAGAATTTTTGCAAATCGCAATCAGTGAAAAGTGTCATATATCGAAGAAAATCAAAAATATAAGACGTACAATAATATGTGCATAAACATGTAAAAAACAACGTAATATGCGCATACGTCTACTAATTAATACCGGTAATCCTCATTACTTTAATCATTGGATATATATTAAATTATTATTATATTATTATATATATATTAAATTAAACCAGTGGAAAATATATTAAAATTATGCTAATTCAAGCTGTTTCTTCCCTCTCTTCGTGGTGAAAAAATGTCTTTGATTTCTCACTTGTGTGTCACTTTGCACCGTAGCAAATATAACACCGACGAAACGCTGCGAGAGTACAATACAACTGAGTGATACAAAAAAAACTAACGTCAGTGGTCGCACGATGAGAAAAAGTCTCTCACATTGTAACCAACGGCATCAGAAAAATCATTTTATGGCTACGGACGCTTTCCGTTTGACATTTTCTGGGAGGGTAGGTCATTGAGAAAAGATAAAAAGTCTGCTAGAAGGAAAGAAACCCATTTCAATGCACGATTACAATGTAGGCACAATTTTAATTGGCAATTTTAAATTGGAGATGATCCCATAGCGCGACCAATAGCGGATTATACGTTTTGAATATGTCAACTGTCAGTATTGGCGTAACTGTTGGTTCGTGTCATCCGCGATCAAACGTGTAGGTGTCCGCGGATAGCTGTAGGTGCTTGAAAGCTAACTTACAGTGTTCGACATGGCGTCAAGAGGCTGTAAAAAGTCTGCAATTTCCTTTCGTTACATTTGTGGGGAGTTAATGGTGTCAAGGCAAAAAAGGAATATGACATCATTCGGGCGGCAAGTGTACCTCGCGTATTTCGGTGTAAAATTAGGAGTTCAAGACGAAACTTGGGCACCTCACTATTTTTGCTATACATGTTTTGAAGGACTGAGACAGTGGTCAAAGGGTGAACAACATGCTTTCAGATTTGGCGTTCCGATGATCTGGCAGGAGCCAAAAAATCATACTGATGATTGTTACTTTTGTTCAACCGGTGTTTACGATCTCAATGTAAGGAATAAAAAGAACTTTGTCTATCTAAATCTGCCTTCGGCGTTACATCCTGTCCCTCATGGTCCACCCGTATCAGTGCCTATACAACCAGAGCATTTACCTAAAGTAGATGGTTCAGAGACTGAGTCAAGTGAAGAAATCAAGGATAACAAAGAGGAGTACGAACCAGGCAATTCTGCACCACACCCATTTACGCAAAGTGAACTGAACGATCTGATTCGCGACTTACATCTGACCAAAGAGGCTTCAGAATTGCTTTGTTCAAGGCTTAAAGAAAAGAATTTGCTCGCAGCTGGCGCTTCGTTTTCCTGGTAAGGATACAGACTTCTTTCCTGAAAATCTGAGTGCGGTTAGTGAAGAGATGGGTGAGAGATTTCATCAGGACATCAAAGAAATGGAAAAGCGTCACCAAGGCAGATGGAATACTACAATGATGGCGGACTATTATGTTGCATAGAGATGATCCCAGAAGAGCACATGCACGGAAAAGCCTGATTCAAAGCTTGGCTGGTCCAAAGAGACGTCAACACAACGACTAAAATGGAGGGTGCTCTGTTTTCTATTATATATTATTTTTTTTAATTTATATAATATTATAAATATTATATTGTATTGTTTTATATTGTTTATTATAAGCCACAAAATATTACGTTTTATGCGAAACAAACATATTTCAATCTGTCATTAGGTCTCATATTTGTGATACTTTTCGTCATATACCACATTTGGCACATTGCGAATTGCAAAAAAATCTGACGTGATGGAACTAAACTAAGGTCATTTTCGGGTTCAGCGCACCAAGATACATAGGAATCAATCATCAAAAGTCAAAAAACAGAACCATCTCAGGCTAGTGTTATTGAATCGATGAAAAAAAAATGGCGTTATATCACTTGCAATGAAAAAAGGGGAAGAAGAAATTAGGAATGACAGTTGGAATAGGTGTTGTGATATTATTTTCGCTTTGTAGGTGAAGTGATCAAGGATGCAATATAGGTGGAATATACGACGTCTTGGACCTACCTGTTAGGTTATTTATCTTATGCCGTCTATATATTTTGCTCAATCGATTGAAAGTCAGATTCGACTTGCCCCCTATGCATGCCACATGCATGCATGACATAAATTTGTCAGTTGCATGATCTTGTTTTGCAAATAATACCCTAGTTTCTTCCCACTTTCATATTACTTTTTTACCTCTTCAATATCGTAGGGATTCCATACATTTACGGCGTACTTTTATAAAAGAGCATGTCGTTTGTTATAATGAATTTGGGTCTCGCACCATATTTTTTACTAAGTAAATTAGGCGATTCCATTGCGTAGGAGGTTTTGATGTATGAATCAATTGTTGCTGCAGTACCGGTAGATGCAATCTTTGTGCACTAGAAATTGCAAAAATATAAATATATGCCTTCCATGATTTCGATTGTGTATACAAGTATTCATTCACTTACATTAACAAACGAATCACTTTCATTATTTCCCTCATCCAATATTCCTTTCCCCATTTTCTCCCCTTTTCATAGCTGGTGTCCTGACAGCGCCAACCACACGCCCCCTGCAGCAACTCTCAAGGGTTGCAGGAAAACGGTTTTTGAGATTAATGGAAAAAGTCACTTGAAGCGCTTTCTTGCCATTAATACATTCACGTACAAAGTGTGTCATTGACAAAAGCTGTCATAAAATGGAAAACTTGCTAGGGATACGGTATGTTTGAGACTATAGAGCGCTCACATTAAGTTGAATTTGGACCTGATGAATCGTATTGCCGAACTTATCACTCGATCTGCTCACTTCAGTGCCACGGGTACGATTTCCAACATGAAAAAATTACCGTCGTTATATATTTCCTAAATGTAAGTAAGTTATTTTAGGGAATAATATTTGTAAACTGGAAGAACCCTGGGTGTTTAGGCAATAAACTGAATTTTCCTGATGCCAATGGCAACAGAACCTCTGGACCTTACGGAGATTTATTAAGGGGAACGAAACTTCATAAGAATCTATACTGTCAACTCTACGTGTATCGCCCGATAGCTGCTTGCTCATCGCTTGTTCATTGTGAACACTTTACATCAACATCTAAGAAATACCGTACAAGTCACCACTAGGGTGTGTGGCAGGGGGTGATTCCACACCAGGGATGAAACCCTCATCCCAGCTGAAGTCAGAACCGGGAACGTTCCCCCGGATGCTAGTCGCAAGGCAAAAGCAGTCAGGACAACGGTACGCAGTCAGGCCACTAGGAGAGTGCCACATGGACGAACATGCTACCATGCAGTACACTACTAAGAGACTACTTCTGGTTATAATTACTGCGACAGATAAATAGTTCTACTAGGTTCTAGATCATCCAAGAGGTATATCATGGCGGAAATTGCATGCGACGTTAAAAACTAATAAAGACGTTGGGATATTAAGCACACGTGCAGAAACTTATTTAACCAAGTTAGGGTAAAAGTATCCTACATCTACATCTACGTCATACCCTGCAAGCCACCCAAAGGGTGTGTGGCAGGAGGTGCTTCCACATCAGGCATGCATGAATGATACGGTAGAACACCGAAATTACATTGAAACCCGCGTACCACACATGCAACCTAGAACTGATCTATCGCACTATTATGGTCCCTTATTGTGAGTGGAAAAATGAAATTTTAAATCTAACGGTTCGACAGTCTATTTCCTTCATCTTATGCCTGCGATCGTTTCTGGGATAATAGTTTGGCTATAACAAAATATGTTGAACGTCCGGCAAAAAATAGTCTACATCAAACTATCGTAAAAGATTTAATCTATATTTTCTCCTTCGATTGGATAGAGATTCCCACCCTAATTGACTCAACAATTTAGTAACTTTTGAGGAAGCTCAGAGTTATGAAAGATGCGATGGTAGCCCAGGGAGGAGGATGATTGCATGTCGATTGGTAACCCTGGTACGCACTACGGTGGAGCAATCTGAGTATCAGAAGTCTGCCAACCACGGAGTATAGAATAGTTCTCTTTACTCCACGCTGCCAACTCACCTCCACCTTCTCCTTTACCTCTTCCTCCCACAGCACCCTGCCACCCTCCCTTCGCCCCCCGACCCCCCATCCCCCGCAACCACTCACCCTTGCGATCCCCCTCCCTTCACCTTATTTAGTCCTGCCTTGCCGCTCGGCCATCCCTCCCACTCGCCAGCGAGCTTTTCCTCCCACCCCCCCGGACTCAAAGTCCCTTGCTGTTGCCTCCTCTTCTTCTTGCCGTGTATTTTCCTGCGTCGTCATCACTCCATCGCCCCCTTCCTCTCGCCTCCTCCCCCGTACCTTTTAAAACCTCCTCCCTCCTCTTGTCTTCCACTTGGCTTGCTGCTTACCTGAGCTCCTCCTGCTCACTTGTCCTTGAGGACAACGAGCGTGTTTTTGTGTGTGTGTGTGTGTGTGTGTGTGGTGCGTGCTAAAGGATGGGAGAGGGGGAAAGATTGGCCCTTTGGTGCTGGGACCGGAGGGGGTGGGAAAGTGGGGGAGGGCGTGTGAGGCTTTTATATTCGAGGCGAGGCGATGCCTGGTGTTAATGCTCTACAGCGTCAATGATTTTATCTACATCTGCATCAACGAAATACCGTGCAAGCCACCACTAGAGTGTGTGGTACGGGGTGATTCCACACCAGGCATGCAGCACTCATCCCAGTTCAAATCAGACCCGCGCAAGTCCCCCCGAATGCGAGGCGCAGGCCAAAAGCAGTCAGGTCAACGGTACGCAGTCAGACCACAAACCAGAAGAGTGATACGTAGAGGAACATGCTACCATGCAGCACACTACTCAAGATATAACTACTAGTTAGTATTATTGATGCGACAAATAAATAGCACTACAAGGTACTAAGGCATGCAGGAATATATCATGCCGGAGATTGCATGCGAAGTTAGTATGTACAATTCATGTTAAGGTACTGAGCACTACTGCAAAATTCTATTTAACCTAATCAGTATCCAAAAGCTGATCTATCACAACTATTATGGTCCTTTATTTTACGTGGAAAAAAATACATCTTAAATTTCTCGGTTCTGCAGTCTATTTCCTTAATCTTATTCCTGTGATCATTCCGACCATGATAGTTTGGCTCTAGCAAAATATTTTGAACTTCTGGCGAAAAATAGTCTACATCAAACTTTCGTAAAAGCCCATATTTCTCCCTCCGATCTGATAACTGTTCCTACCATAATTCCCTCAAAAATTTAGTAACACTAAGTTTATCATAACAATTTTTAACAAATCTAGCTGCCCACCGCTGTACTCGATCTACATCTGAAAGTAGTCCTACTTCATAAGGGTCCCATATACTAGCGGTGTACTCCAAGTGGGGTCTTACGAGAGAAATATAACATCGCTCCTTTCCCTTCTCGTCACACTTTCCTAGAATTCTTGTCATAAATTCTAATTTTTTTTGTCTTCTTCGGCTTTCTTTTTAATCATTGAACTTTCTACATTCAGTTGACAGAGGAGGCTTCACATGGCGATTCGTGTCCTGCGTAAATCTCCATTCTGCAACAAATGCATTTGCGAATAGTAGCTGTAGAATCGACACAGTTCTGGGCGGTATACCAACTGCACAACAATAAGTCTTCTAGTACCTAGTATTACATTACACGTGGTTGTATTTTACCCCAATTATAACTTACTGAGATTTAGTACACTGCTGGAAACGCATTCATGCCTTCATGACCTAGAAGTGAAGACGTAACTTGTGCAACAGTGCTCTTCATGAGGCCAATCCCATCAACTAAATATGGACTCCACAATGAAATTTACGGAAAAGGTGGAATTTCTGTCTAACTATGAAGACAGTGAGATGAGTAAAAATCTTAGTGGGGTTTGGAGTGTATTTTAATTTTTTCTCCAAAGAAGTTACTTTACGCCCAAAATACAAACAGCAGCAATGTCCATTCTTTTTCAAAAAAATAAGACGTCAATCGTTTCTCTAGCTATTTTCGTTTAGAATAGAATAGAAAAAAGGTTTATTTTCCAAGGAGCATTTGCTCCTATGGGGGAATGTTTTATATCGGAACATTAAATTAACATTTAGTTATCTATTTACTTAATTTGTCCACACACAGCATACTTGCCAATTTACAGTGGCCCAATATAAGAAACACAGATGATAGACACATACAAATCAAACAAAACTAAGATCAATAACAATTTATTAACATTTTTTTTAAGGACCCAGCGGAGAGAAGCGATTAAGTATTGCTAGCGAAATGAGAACATCTACATCTACGTCTACGTAATACCCTGCGAGCCACCACGAGGGTGTGTGGCGGGGGGTGAAGATAAACAAACATGCACTATTGACAGGCAACTAGGATATTTAAGGGAGACATGCT
The DNA here is from genome assembly GCA_963169105.1 of Ceriagrion tenellum. Classification (NCBI taxonomy): domain Eukaryota; kingdom Metazoa; phylum Arthropoda; class Insecta; order Odonata; family Coenagrionidae; genus Ceriagrion; species Ceriagrion tenellum. The sequence continues at coordinate 25,336,365 of OY720636.1, read as the reverse complement.
AGAGAACAGGGTCACATGCAGCTAGTTGGTTAGTATCTACATAATAAGAAAGGGATTATTGGTTTTTATTACATACATCATGCACTACATCTACATCTACGTGATAACCTGCGAGCCACCACGAGGGTGTGTGGCAGGGGGTGAAAATCACCAAACATGCACTATTGACATGCAACTAGGATATTTAACGGAGATATGCTAGATAACACTACACTAACACTACAGACTACTCTAACTATATTTCACCTACCTATCCATTTGCTACGCTGCCTATTGTTCTCTCTTTTGGTACGCGGGAAAAATGACATTTTAAATCTATCGGTACGACAATATATATCTCTAACCTTGTTAATCTGATCAAACCTATCATAATACGCAGGGGTTCAAAAAAAATATATCTAACGTCACCTGTGAACATATCGGTTTAGAATTTACTTAAAAGGTTTAACCTAAACTTTAACCTGCGTTCTGATAGTAATTCCCATCCTAGATCTTCTATTAAATTCGTCAAACTTATACAATTATCATAACAGCCTTTAACAAATCTAGCGGATCTCATTTGCACACGCTCTAATTCTTTTATCAAACCTTCCTCGTACGGATCCCATATACTAGCGGCATATTCTAAATGAGGTCTGACAAGTGTAAAATAGCTTCTTTCTCGTACTCTCTCATCGCATTTGCCTAGAACCCTTTTTACGAATCCTAATCTACGGTTTGCTACACTAGTTATTTTCCTGATGTGTTTCCCTCATGACATGTCTTCAGTGATGGTGACACCTAAGTATTTAATAGATTCTACGTTAGATATTTTCTTTTCTTTGATGCAATAATGATTCCGGGGAAAGCCATTCTTTTTCCAAAAGTTCATTATCGCGCATTTCTTCAAATTTAATTCTAGCTGCCAACTATCACACCAATCATCAATTGCATCTAAATCCTCAGCTAAAGACTGCCTGTCCTCTTCATTTCTAATTTCCTTATTCACTACTGCATCATCGGCTAAAAGATGGAGCTTGCTATTTTTTACTGCTGTATTCAAGTCATTTACGTAGAGAAGAAATAAAATTGGACCTATCACGCGTCCCTGGGGAACACCTGATGTAACTTTTACTTCGCCTGAGCTGACACCATCTAATACCACCCTTTGATCTCGTTCATGTAAGAAGTCTCCTATCCAGCCTACTATATAACTGTCTATCCCGTATGATGCTAACTTCGCGAGTAACTTACAGCGGGGAACCTTGGCAAGCGCTTTTCTAAAGTCAAGAAACGTTGCGTCTACCTGTACGTTACCTTCTCCGAAAACTAAAATATCTAGAACAAAAAGATCTAATTGAGTTTCACAAGACCGTCCCTTTCTGAACCCATGCTGGTTTGTTATCAATAAATACTGGCTGTCGAGGAATCCCATTATTGATGTAATTATTATGTTTTATAATTTTACATGATAGTGACGTTAATGATATTGGTCTATAATTACATGTGTGGTAGGGGGTTCTTCCACACCAGGCATGCATCAATAATACGGCAGAACACCGAAACTACATTGGAACGAGCGTACCACACATGCAACGTGCCCATTAAAATCTAGTAACCAAGAAACATATTATCGTCAATCGTTCCAACATGCAAGGGGCACAAGGGCTACTACTACAGATTCAAAATCTCATGCATAAATAAGAGCATCAATATTTACATCATGCATAAATAAGAACGTAAAAAATATGAAGAAAGAGATCTACAATCTACTTTATGTCACAATTTGCACTATTCATGACGACGATCATAGCTGTTATGGTCCCGAATGGTACGCGGAAAAAATGACATTTTATACCTATTGGTTCTACAATCTAGCTCTCTAATTTTATTGGCGCGATCTAATCTGCCGTAGTACGAGGGGGTTAATAGTATGTTTTTTACATCGTCAGAGAAATGATTTTTATGAAATTTAGTTAGGAGGTTAAGCCTATAATTTAATCTACGCTGTGATAGCAATTTCCATCCTAATTATTCTAACAGTCCAGACACACTAGCAAACTTATCGTAGCATCGTTTCACAAACCTACCTCCTCTTCGCTGCACGCGATTTAACTCTGATATCAACCCCGCTTCGTATGGTTCCCATACACTAACAGCATATTCCAGATGAGGCCTAACGATTGAAAAAAACAACGTTCTTTCACTTTCTCATCACATTTTCCGAGTACTCTCTTGATAAAGCCTAGCTTCCTGTATGCTTGTCCGTATATTTCCCGAATATGTTTTCCCCAAGATATGTCGTGAGTAATTGTGACCCCTAAGTACTAAACAGACTCAGCGTTAATTATTTCCGCATTATCGATCCTCTAAGCCCGGCCTGTTCTTCTTTTTCCAAAAGCTGACTGCTACGCACTTTTTTTATGTTTAGTTACATCTGCCACTTTTCGCACCAAGCATGAATAGCAAGTAGGTGGATTGCTAACGAGTCGCTATCTTCGGAATTGTTAATATCCCTATACGAAACCGCGTCGTCTGCGAAGAGTCTAAGCTTAGTTTAAACGACGTTGCTATTATCATTTATATTCAAGAGAAATAAAAGTGGACCAATGACACTTCCCTGAGGAACATCCGATGTAACGCTTTGTTTGACATGATACCGTCTATGACAACCCTTTGTTCCCGCCCATGCAAGAACTGATTAATCCAACTAATAATGTTTTTATCTATTCCATATGCTTCTAGTTTTGAGAGTAACTTCATATGAGGTACCTTATCGAAAGCTTTCTTAAAATCGAGGAATATCGCGTCAACTTGAATATTATTTTCACCCGAGAGCAAGATGTCATGAACGAAGAGGGCCAATTGGTTTTCTCAAGATCTACCCTTTCGAAATCCGTGTTGGTTATTTATTAATAATTCCTCTTTATCTAAATGACTCATAATGGAGCTTACGATTGTGTGTTCAAATACCTTACAGGGAATGGATGTGAGAGAAATAGGCCTATAGTTACAAGGGTGTTCCCTGTCGCCGCTTTTGAATATAGGTGTGACATTTGCTACTCTCCAGGCCTTAGGCACTACGTGATCTACTAAAGATTTGGTAAATATTAACTCTAAGTAAGGCGCTATGTCTGATGCGAATGTTTTATATACGCGAGCAGGTATTTGATCTGGACCCGGGGATTTGTTGGGGTTGATATTTTGGGGTGAAATATAGTTAGAGTATTCTGTATTGCATGATGCATGTAATAGAATATGGGATCCGTACGAGGAAGGTTTGATAAAAGAATTAGAGCGTGTGCAAATGAGATCCGCTAGATTTGTTAAAGGCCGTTATGATAACTGTATAAGTTTGACGAATTTAATAGAAGATCTAGGATGGGAATTACTATCAGAGCGAAGGTTAAATTTTAGGTTAAACCTTTTAAGTAAATTCGAAACCGATTTGTTCACAGATGACGTTAGGTATATATTTTTTGAACCCCTGCGTATTATGCTAGGTTTGATCATATTAACAAGATTAGAGAGATAGATTGTCGTACCGATAGATTTAAAATGTCATTTTTCCCGCGTACCATAAGAGAGAACAATAGGCAGCGTAGCAAAGGGATATATAGGTGGAATATAGTTAGAGTAGTCTGTAGTGCATGATGTATGTAATAACAACCAATAATCCCTTTCTCATTATGTAGATACTAACCATCTAGCTGCATGTGTCCCTGTTCTATAGCATGTCTCCCATAAATATCCTAGTTGCCTGTCAATAGTGCATGTTTGTTTATCTTCACCCCCTGCCACACACCCTCGTGGTGGCTCGCAGGGTATTACGTAGATGTAGATGTAGATATAGCAAAAAGAAAAATGGTCCAAGCGCAAAATATTCGAAACTTTGATCGTTTCTAGATCTGCCAAAAATGTTTTTCTAAAAACCCTTCAACACTTTTTCATTTAACGCCAGGTAGAACCCATACAAAAATTTTGGTTCGAATCGGAGACACCAAGGGTCAACTCACTGCCGACCTGACGTGGAATGACCCTAATACATTTTTGTAGCCTACAAAAACTTAGTACACTTACTTTCTGGATATGCCTCGTATATATTGGTGCATTATTGGTGTTGCATTGTGTAATACTTCCCGTAACATTGCTGCATACAGCTGCATTGTGGCGGGATAATACAATTTGTATTTCCATATAACCACACAGTAGATATACGGCGCCAAAATGCGATTGTTTTAATTTTATCTCACGCGGATCTCTCTGCGCTAGAAGGTAAAATGCCGACATAATTTAGCGTGATAGCATCTTAGATGAATGCAAATAACCATCACAAAGATCTTACTGAACCTGAGAGGAAAGTTTATGAAGAAAATTATAAAGTTTCTGCTAAGATGAACGAGTATATGATTGTCCTGATACGTATAATCCGTAGCAAGGATAGGAAAGCCGGGTGATCACTTGGGTAAATGACTTCACATCGATTTTGGAGATGTTTATTCGTTTTCAACTGAGTTCAAATCATATTTGACAAATGAATTATTGAAGGCTTATGAGGTTTACAAGGGGTGTATAACTATTACGCATCATAATCCTTAGTACGGGAAATTTTACAGAATAATATCGGGAACGACTCCCCAAAGCGTATAATTTGCATGCACAGGTTACGTTAGAGGAAAAGTTAAAACAATAGTTTGGCGAAATATTTATAATTACATGTGGATATGATCTTTTAAAATGACTGTATTCATTGGTATTCTAAAATTTTCAATGATAGAGACACGTACCGAACAAGAAATGTCCATTTTCGGACTAATTCTAATAAGTGTATCAAAGATTGCTGTTCTATTTTCACTTTAATTCAAACGACGGGATGCATGAACTTATGTTGTAGCTAATTAGCATTTTAAAATATCAAAATTATATTCAACCTGTCAGAAAAAAATGAAAATCTTTTTATGTTAACAAAAGTATGTTATGCCTGCCCAGAAATACTTCTGCTACAATTGTGACGTTGTGTAAAACTTTTAACTCAAAATACTAAGCCTTGTTCAATAACTACGATCGTATGGAGCCATTAAATGCAATCATATCCTATTTTAATATAGTTAAATAAACTTTGATAATTGATCGTGAAACTTTGAAAATGGTAGATTCAACGGAGACACACGAAATATCGTCAATGACTTACACTGTCTATTTTACCTAAAGCCGCCAAACTTCACTGTGGGGAGTGAAAAGCAAGGACAACGGAGTATCGATACTTAATACTCCTTAGCCTCCTCAGTAAATAAACCAATCGGATCGAAGCAGTCGTGTGTTCGGCATGTTGATGAGCTTAAATTTTTGCCAAAAGTGGCAAATTAGGAGTGTAACTGATATATTAGTGAAATATACCTACCAATACGCGGGTGTTTCGACGCGTAAGGCTACGAATAAAGGCTTCTTTCAGCAATACTAAAAGCGGAAACTCTGGGGGAGGTGAAATATTATAGTGATGAAGTTACGGACAATACTTAAACATCATTTATTAATTACTCACTCACTTTTAATGGCCGTAGCGATAGTGGCAGGGTAGCGTTCTCGTATTTCAGAATGGAGGTTGTTGGTTCGAATCCAGCTTGATTGCCTATTTTTCATTGATACACGCTTTTTTAATTTTAGTGAATTCGTAGTCATTGGAAGAGGTTATTTTCAACGGAAAAATTATTATTATTATGAATGTAAAATTTAGTTTTTCAAATAACTGTTATAATGTTTAAGCGGCAAATCCCGAATTATAGTTTCTGCATTTTCCCAATATTATGCTAATATCCATATAATACTTATCTGACAAAACATCTATTCAAGAAAAAAGATGAACTGATGAAGATAAAATAATTATGGAGAGAAACCAGAAAGAGAAAATAAGCATTGCCGAATGAGCGTCAAAATAGATGTTGGCTCAGCCCTACGCACCCATCTCTGGGTTCAAGTCTTTTAGAGCTTTCACTAAATATCCACGGTGACATTTTCTTTTCCTGCGAATATTACCCTTATGAAGATTTTTATTCCTTATTCCTCGAGATAATCAAGATCTTAGTGCAGGACTGAAACGAAAAGGCTGGTGTGGGAAGTTGGCATTCGAAGACTTGAAGAGCAACGTTTTCCTTCATTATCACAGGTCTCCTCGTTATTTTTAAGCGCAAGTTGTTTTCCATATCATTAACACACTGTGAAGAAAGTAGCACTGTATTTTATTCTATTTTAATAAACATCCATTCTTAAAAAGATAGTCCGAATATCATGCTTTATCGTGTAAATTATGCACTTATCTCGAACTCAGGTGAGAGATATACTCCGATTTCACGAGCTAGCTGAACTCTTACGTATGTTAGAAGTTAGCCAAAATTAGCCAAATTCAGAATTTTATTACTTTTTCCGGCGAAGCAAACCTCTAAATACTCTTCGAAGACAAAAGAAACTGATTTAAATTTTTTTCGACGTTCATTCCGGCGGAAAGCTTCTGTCGTTTCTTTCCTTTTTCTTTCGTACTTCTGGACATAAACGAAAACCTTAGCTGGTGCATTCATCTATGTGTTATTGAGAGATTGAGAGAGTTACAGAGGATCAATATGCCATTTATAATTCTTTTCTTTGTGGAAGATACCGTCCGTGGAAAACGTCTCTAAGAATGCTGATCCATACAGCACGCCCGCAACGAAAAGCTTGAAGAGAGTCGTGACATCACAACATGGCGATGTTGCGTTTTCGGAGCAACATTTAGGCGGGAAACTTATAGCTTTGTTTTTGAGCTAAAAAATGAAAATTGGATCCTAATACATGCATGTGAACCATTAGTCGAGTAAATCGAATTGAAATTGTTTTTTAAAAATTGGAAATGAGAGCGTTACAGAGGAAATTTGGCAAGTTACATTGGAAAGTTAATAGCGTAGGTATTTTCCGTGATTTTTCGTATTAATTCTCGCCTATTAACCTAATGATATAATGACCGTTTTATATATTTTAAGGTAACAGAATTGTTCTCAGAGCAATAAGGAATTTTCAATCATGAGTTTCCCTCTACATCAAACACCCAAAGCGCGGAATTTGCCCGGGAGCAGCAGCACCGCACGTAATCGCTCTGAGGGAGGCTTCATCTACATCTACGAAATACCGTGCACGCCACTACTAGGGTGAGTGGCACGGGGTGATTCCACACCAGGTATGCAGCACTCATCCCAGTTCAAATCAGAATCGCGCACGTTCCCCAGACGCAGGCCAAAAGTAGTCATGACAACGGTACACATTCAGACCAGAAACCAAGAGAATGATACGTCGAAGAACATGCTACCATGTAGTACACTACTCGAGCAGGCGCCAAAAACACCGGCGGCGGCGTCGGGGCGTGACATACTAATGTGTTCCTTATTTTTCAGAAACCAGAACTTCTTTTGGAGCATCCCCTAATTGGGTTAGAAAATAAAATTATTAAATCTTCTTCTTCTAAAGTCTTCTCTTAAAGTTAACTAAAGCATCGCCCCTAAGGTTATTAAATTTCGCCATATTTTCCTGTTTTCCGGTCATTCCTGACAATTACGGACCACTTGAGATTTTAAATTGCTTTTCTGTAATAGCAATAGTTTCATCATAAATTTGAAATGTTCCATATTGAATATGTTCAATTTCTGCGGAGTGGTTTTCGAGACACGACACCGAGATAGCGCATGCCAGTAAGGAACTGGAATCGTTCCGCAAAAGTCGCCTTTCGACTTCGACGCTCCAACTTTGAAAGCCGACTAGTCGACACAAAAAGTTAACTATCACCAACTTTTTCCAACCAGCTCAACTTCCAAATATAATGGTAAGACACTGCTATATAGCAAGAGAAACCGAAACTATGATTTTTTTTATGATTTTAATTAAAGTTGATCACTATGTGATTGAATCGTGACCAAACTAGGGAAGAATAATGTAAACAGCATATAAGTTGTGCGTGGAATGATAGTTTTATTATAAAATACAATATATAGGAAATAGATAAATATTCTGAAGAATATTTGCGGAGGTGAAGAAGTTGTTCGATGAGAAAATGATAATAAGGAGAGTATTTTCTGGGGAAGAACGAGCATTAGCAAGCCAAAGAATGAAGGACTGGAAAAAGAGGAAACTTGATAAAGTAATGATAGTTGTGTAATCTCAGCCCTGACTTAGCATGGCTGAAAGGAAACGATTAATAATTATGAGAGCTAATAGAGGCGCTTGTGGATCAGGATCATTTCCTTTCTCTTGGTCTGCATGAAAGGGTCCCTCGCTACCCAGACTAGTTCTTTTTTGCCGTTGACGATGTTCTAAGTTTCAGGCACAGTCTTGTACTCGGTCCTCGATAAAGCGATGAGAGTTGTGGTGCTCCCGTTGTACTAAATTCTCGATGACAAACCCTACGCTCCACTTTACCGTCCTTCAGTTTTTTTAAATATCCCCACGTAAAACTAATGCGCACATTTTCGATGTCAGATATCACGAAATGGGACAGAAAACCAAGTATAGACGTCGAAACACAAGCACAAGCCTACGATTGCCAACGGTATACATTCTCGCGCATGAATATTAAATAGTGAAAAGCGAAGCGAATCATGGCTGTTGTGATTGAAAAAGGCTGGCGCTATCCCTTCGTCCAGCTCGTTCTACTCATCTTCTCGAATACTCTGAACCCCTGGCTCCGAATAAAATGAAAATAAACTCTTTCGGACGATTCCCATGATCAGCACTTTAGCTACTATCTTTCATTTTAAATTCATATACACCCGGCCAACCTCTGCAGCCAGTTGGCGCCCATATGTATGATTTAAGGCCAAAATGGCTTGGCTAAGCTAAGCGCAATTGTTTTCTTTATTGAATGGGAGATAAAAGTTTATAGATCTTCAAGTAGTATGATTGAGACAGGTGAGGAGTGCTGAGGTTTTTACCACTCAACTTTTTGCTGATACACGACGACGAACTTTAAAGAAGAGACATGAGGAATGTTTTTATTTTTTCTTCGCTTTTTAATGAAGGAACCAACTCTGATGAACTACAAAGCTAATAATATAATACAGCCTTCTTTAAAATTATTCTATTCCTTAACTGGAATAATAGTTGCCTCCCTGAGAAAGATCCCTTCTAGAAGATTGAAAATGTGCCACTTTCCCTCCATCTAGACATGTTTATGCTTCCATAATTAATTAATTGTTTTTTTATCAGGCTCTTAAGTATGTTTTGCGAAAAATGGTCGATGAATTATTCGGAAAATCGAATTCACAGTCGTTCAAAATTGAAAGTCTAAAACGTAAGTCGACTTGTAGTCGACTTTGAAAATTAAAAGTAGACCTCAAAAAAGGAGATTTTCCAATTCCTAGGCTCTCGCATCAACGCTGGAATGAACTATGTCCGCGTCCACATATCCTTTTTATGTCCGCGGCCAGATCTGCCATCATAGGAAAGTTCAACGGACCGATTGTTATTTAGGAGTTATGCTGTACTTTAAACATCATATTAGCGGTACACTAAGTGCTTGCTCTGATGCGTGTTCCATTATAATTATTAAGTCTGGGCCCGGGTTCGAATCCTGGCGGCATTGGAGATTTTTCCGTGAATATCCCGATCTCAACTTTGGTGTCTAGTGGAGGGCACTTCAAATGCAGTGCTCCGTCCGTCGACTGGGACGTGATACCACGTTCCCCTTGTCAGTTTCGTTGGAATAATCTATCACCGATATTATAAATCTCTTTGACCCCACATCCCTCCAACACCTCGCCCGTTCACCCGCCTTGTCATTAATGGCGTAAATGACCTCAGCAATCGGTTACCCATTCAGCAGTCCTAGTGCGATAGTTCCTCAGACAAAAGAAATCATCCGTTATGGCCGTAACTTGAATTCGAAACCCGACGCACTCTCAGAGCATTAACAATTGAAGCTCCCAAATCGTCAGCCAGTTATCTACCGAGGCACACACCGAGATGAGGGGTCCTTGCTCGAGACCTGATTCAGGTGGATAATTTTCTTAGTGAAATCACCGCAATTATTTCCACTTGTGATGACACCATTAATGTATTATGGTGGCTCGTTCACGGCATCCTCAAAATTAACCAACTACGGGATCCAAAGCACGTACAATGCTAATTTTTGAGAAATAAGAGAGATTGTAGGCTCAGTGAGAGATCTATGCTCCGAGTCCCGCCGCAATCGCAGCGATTTTGGAACTAATATGAGGCTCACTATATGCACCTTGGTACCTAGGATGGATCGGGGTTCGACGGTTTGGAGCCGAGTGGAAGGGATAAGCCAGAGGCTCAGTGATCTGCGAGAGCGAGGAAGCTGAGTTCTTGGACCCTAGGCCGGTGCTGGATTGGCGTAGGGTACCAATAAACCGTTCGGGTGCCCATTTTACGTACGAGGCATCGCAGACGGTAACGCGTAGGATACTTGAGCATACCCGCCGAGTTTATCATAGACAGTAGATGAGAGAATAAGTCAGCTGGTGGGATAAAAAATTCTGCATTTCCAGATCGTCATATAATAAAGAGTATTCAGGGTACAAAGTCAAGGAATAGCTAAATCGATGAAAGCAAATTGGAAATGTTCTCGAAACGCAATAATGAGAGTTGTCAAGCAATAGTCGTAGTTGCAGTTAATTTTCGTAGTTTAAAAAAATAAAGACTCCAAAATTTCACGATTTAGTTAACAACACGGAGTGTAACACCATTATTGGCATAGAAAATTGGCTCATAGACAATAATTCAGGTATTTAAGTCTTCCTAAAATCAGTCACCATTTATAGGAAAGATAGAATTAACCAACCCGGCGGCGGAGTATTTGCAGCTATGAAAAAGCAGCCTATCAGCCAAGTGGAACTCGTTTCTAGAGACCAATCTTGAATCTGTATGGTGTTCAATTGAATGCCCTAAATCCAAAATAATATTTTTGTGCTCGTGCCACAGGCCACCCAACATTGATGTCACTTAAATTTTAGAACTAGAGACAGATAAGAGGCAACACATTCAGGAATCCCGAAAGAAACATGATAATAGGTGGATATTTCAATGTTACCTCTATAGATCGGACCGACTAAAGGACCGACACCTTCAAACCATGGGGGAGAGATAAAGACATTTGCGAGCACCTGCTGTACTCTTTCTCATCAAACCCACTACTTCAGATTGGCTCGGTACCTAACAGAGGAGACTATAATCTTGATTTACTGTTTAAAAATATACCAAAGTAACTGATTAATATGGACAAGGTCGAGGGAATCAGTCACCATTGGGTAGTCAGAGCTAAGTTTTCCTTAAATATCAATAATTTTTTTTCAATTTTAAACTAATAAGAAAACTACATTTTTAAAACAGCTAATTTCGAGGGGCCCATATTTATCTAAAACTTTCCTTTCCCGTGTTCCATGAATCAAAAATGAAGTTAAACGCGGATGGAGCTTGGAAAGCTTTTCTTTCGATCGCACATTCAGGAATCAAAAATTATATTTCAAGTAAGGCAAAAAAAGAGAGCGACGAACAAAGATGGTATGACGCGAAAGTGAGAAAATTGTTGAAGGAACAGAGAACATGCCACGCCAAGATAAAAAAAATCCGTGCAGATTTATCCGCTGATGATTCTGAGTCAATTATTGAATAACATAAGTCGTCTAAAGCAGCTACGAAGGAAGCGTTTAGGAATGCTTTCATGGATTTTAAGAGGAAAACACTTGTAGAACAGTTACGGGATAACTCAGAAGCATTTTGGTCATACGTAAGGGAAGTTCTAGGCAGAAAAACTATAGTTAATCTTCTGAGAAACGACAATGGCGAAGTATTTACTAACAGTTCTGACAAAGCTAATTTATTAAAATCCTATTTACAAAGTGTCTTCACCATGTCTTTACAGAATACATCCGTGACGGTTAATGATCGTTATCAGCAAACGATGCAAAACGATGACTACAGCAAACGATATTTGTGCTCAAGAAATAGAAAATTGTTATAAACGCTTAGTCTAAATAAGTCAGCCGATCCTGAAGAAATTCCTTCCCGCGTGTATAGAGAACTTACTCCAGGTATAATCCCCAACTGGCAGATAATGTTTTGGAAATCCATCGAGTAACATGTAGCACTCAAAGACTGGAAAATTGCCAATGTAATGCCCGTATTAAAAGTAGCGGCACAGCTGTAGAATTGCACACCGATATCCCGAACAGTATCTAATGCAAATTCAACCCCCTTCAAATTCAAATCCATTCAACATATATGTCTAAATTCAGTCATGAAACACCTGGATATGCTGAATTAGCTAATGAAAGCACAACGCGGATTCGGGAAAGGGAGGTCTTTTGAATCTCAGTTAGCACCATTTGCCCACCATATTTCAGTCTCCGGTGAAGATAATTTTCCAGTAGACGCGATTTTTCTTGACTTTAAAAAGCATTGGGTGAAGTGCCCCACAGAATGCTATTAATTAAACTAAAGCCTTACGGCTTAGACGACGATGTACTTTCCTTGACTAGAGAATTCCTAAGCGAACGCGTACCTACAGGTTTAATATTAGATGGCGCCATTTCCACTTAGGTTGAAGTCACTTCGAGTGTCCCACAGGGGAGTGTATAGGTCCACATTTTTTCCTTCTGTATATTAAAGATATTGGTTACGTTATAGACAGTAAACTCCGACTCTTTGCAGACGATGCTGTAGTGTGCATGGAAATCCTTAGCAATAATGATAAGGAAGCGTTGACGAAGGACCTCAAGACAACTCAAGTGTGATGCGATGCGTGGCAGCTACATTTACATCTGAAAAATAAAAATGTGTTGAAATGAACTTCTGGAGAACATAATACTCCCCGCAGTACAACTATCACGTGAAATACCAAATTAGAGACTGTGGAATATGTAAAGTACCTCGGAGTTAAACAAACTAATGATCTCTCGTGGAGCAAACATATTCGGGAAATAACAGGTCATCCTAATTGTAAATTAGGATTTGTTAAAAGAGTACTTGAAAAGTGCGACGATAAAGTTAAAGAATTCAGCTACTTCTCCCTTGTTAGGCCTCACTTAGAATACGCTTCCAGTATTTGGAATCCTCATAAGGTAGGCTTAAAAACAGGGTTAGAACGCGTGCAGAGAAGATCAGCAAGATAAGTGAAAGGCCGTTATGATAGTCTCGTTAGTGTTACTGATCCCTTGCAAAAACTTTGATGGGAATCGCTTTCAGATAATCGATTGAAAGTTAGACTCAATCTATTATGTAAATTGAAAACCAATTTATTTTCCGACGAAATTATCAATATCTTACCAACTCCAACATACTACGGTAGATCAAATAATGAGAGTGAAATAAGGGAAATAGATTGTAGAACAGGAAGGTTGAAAATTCCGCATTTCTCGCGATTGGTAAGGGACCATAATGGCTGCGTTAAGACTTGACGTCGGTTAGTCGACCGGTGGCTGGGAGTGGCTGATTAATTTTATATTCATCCTAGTGCATGTTTCTAAATCTGCCCAGTAGTGCTAATACAATTTTTTGCATGTTACTCTTGTGTTATGTTTACGTAGTTACATTATAGATTAGTTTATTGATTTCTGTGGCATTTGTGGCATACTCATTGTGTGGTGCATGTTGGTGAAAGTTAATCTCTTCACTTAAGTGTTAGTTGATGAAAAGTCATCCCCTGCCAAACACCCTTGAGGTGGATTCCAGGGTAATATGTAGGTGTATATGATTATGGAGCGCAATAAAGCACTTTCTTAATTAGCTCTTTAAGACACATCCACGCTAACAGAATTCATGTCTCTCGAGGGTCCCTACGTAAACCTTGCGTAATTATATTATTTGATATAAATATTTTTCGATAGTTATTATTTCGGAGATAAAATAGATACTCCCGGATGCAAAACTCACCATTTGTACACGTTAGCAAAACTACTGTCCTCAGTTTTTTAAACTGGGTTACCTATTGCCCCTAGAGGTATATATTTTTAATAAACGCTTTCAGTCGCTCGGACTATGCGCCATTATCTTCCCGTACTGCAGAAAATTAAGGAGACTGCTGACCGTTTACCCAGCCAATGTAGTGGAGAGCTTGACCTGGCCGCGACCGACATGCGCGCGAATTCCTCGCTTAAGTCAGCGGAGTGGAACGCGTCCACAGAGGGAGGGGGGGAGGTTGGATAAAAATGCAGCGGTGTAAACATCCACATCGTTCCAATGGCAGCTAACTATAACTGGAATACGAAAGCATAGACCCGATAACCGCCTCCGAGTAAATCCATGTAGCGTAGACCTCCATTGCCGAAATACGAAAAAAGGGGAAGCACAAATAAATAAATGTTACTCACATAGCGAAAATATTTCCAACACGTGCTCTCAAGATAACAGCGTAACTTTAAAGAAAAATTCGTTTCCCAGTGGCTTCAGAGAACATCAATAAGATAACTCACAGAATCATAGAAAGTAGTGTACCAGCGTGCATCAAGCTAAGTGCGATATAAATTTAGCAATGGGAAATTTCCGTTGCGTAAAGAACAAATGTGCCGAAGTTGAGCTTACATTTGAAAACGCAGATATTGGAACAGAGAGATAGCTTGCAGAGGATATTACCGATAGCGACAGGATTTAAAATCAATAGACGTGATCGACTAAATAGGGCTGGCGGCGGAGTTTCTTGGCAGTTAAATCATATTTGATTAGCACCACACACATATTAGACGACATTGAAATTGAGAGCGTTTGGTGTACTATGCAACAAAACAAAATAAATATGCATAGTTGTTCATTTTATAGACCACCGAACTCTAAAATAGATGGTTTACCAATTATAAACTCAATTACCATCATTTACCACGAGAGATAACAAAAGGGTGATAATGATTGGGAGAGATTTCAACCTCCCGTCTATAAATTGGAAAACCAATAGGTTAGATACAAGTTCAAGAAAGCGTGATATAAGCGAGACCTTACCCAATAATCCTTCACACCACTTTCTTACTGAAGTAGTTAACGAACCTACGAGAGGTAATAAAATATTCGTTCCTTTAATTATAAATTCTTCCCGTTCTTTCGCTCAAAATATAAATAGTATAAATAAAAATCGTTCTTGCAAAGCACAATAAGAGACTATAATGAAACCGGAGCAAGAATGTCCAGGGTAGTCTGTTTGACTATTACTGATATTTATTTTTTCTCTTATTCACATCTTTCATTACAGAAAAATATTTCTTTACATATCTATTGTTTTTACAATGCTTTTAAAAGTTTTAGACCAATAGTTAGCCGAGTGTTTACATAAAACTCGGCTGCGCCGTAGCTTCCCTGCGCCGAGGTGTCCTAGATCCTCAATTATCTGATCCGGGCTATGTGTTAGTACTTCTCGATCAAAAAATATCAATAATCTAATAGAAACAACATATTTCAATGTATTGACTGATAGAAACACTAAGGTTTATTATGAAAGGCGAATTGTTCATGCTGTACAGTTAACCGTACAAGGCCAATATCGGGTGAAATAATAAATTTTATTGACCATCGAGATTTATAAATAACAATTACTCACTTACCAGTAGTTATCCATCGAGAAACGAAAATGTAATGACAAAAATGCGTTAAAATACAATTTATGGATTCTTAGCTGAGAACACGTAATCATAAACAACTGAATAGGTTGCTCTCGTGACAAAAGAATAACGACGAAAAAATAACAACTCAGTGAGTGATATTTGATTTCCTTGAGGAGCGAAAGTGCTAAAACCTCTCTCTCTCTAAGTTCTCTCTCTGTGCTAAAACTTTTAAAAACGTTGTACACCTAATGCTGGATTAACGATTTTCTTTTCAATAATAATCATTGCCTTAATAATAGACTATTTACGCTATGGAAATAATGTCTGCCATGATGAACAGCCCCTGGACGTGATTTGGAGACTATCTCTGTGTACGTCCGGTGGATATTGATAGGTCCTCTTGGGAGAATTGGAGTGCGGCCAAAATGCTCGCGGGGTCGTGAAAATGGTCCCAATCTTGAGCAGCTGCAGTTCCTTACACGCATGCGTCTGTCTCTCACTGCACTTATTTCAAGGCTGAATCAGACGCTTCCCTTAGCTCGCTTGAATGGTTTACTTTTCGAACTGTGACGGGTAACAAACCTCACGTGACCTCTTGTAGTGCAAGAAATTCAAAGTATTCCGTTCATATTAATAATCTTACGAGATGTAAGTACAGGTAATTATGAAGTGTTGTGTAGTTGTTTTAAATTGTACATTACAATCAGTATATAATATCAGTTAAGTATAAATCAGTATCATATTATAAAATCGCAGGATATGAAAGCAGTCGGATATTTTGATAACCTGCAAGCTTTGAAAGGGTCTCACGGCACTTACGTCGCTTTTTATTGGTGTTCGCGAAAACAATAGGTCTGGCGTCTTACTTAGCGCATCTCTGCATTCCAATCTCTTGTGCAATTCTTACTTGCATTTAGCCAAGAATCTTCTGTGGCAGGGGGCGTTAGAATATAATGATAATACATTTAGAGAGTCATAAAGGGGGTGAGAATATGGGGAAGGCATTGGGAAAACGAAGGAGCTAGAACTTATGTACGCCAGTAAAAGTGGAATTCTGACTCATGTTTGCTCGGATTTTTCTCTTGATGTCTACTATTTTTTCGCTTTCCTTCTATAGACGTGAGCTCCGTCCAGAGTTAAATCGACGTCCATCGATGCCAGACCGATTCCTGAGGTGATGGAATGGAAACGGCAACATAATGTATTTTGGATGATTCATTTCGATTCTCATAACCACTTTACCAATAAAACGATTAAGATAAATGTAAATTCGTACAATTCCATATTGGCCTACGATACGAGCAAAGTGTTGTAATTGCGCCGCGTATGCTCAAGATGTGGTTAGGGACCCAAGTGAGTGTCGGCCATTTTGGGCCTGGGCTATGATTTCCACGCTGCAAATATTGCGTCTGCGACGTGCTTGTGCACTGATTTTTGACCTTTACAAAAAATATCAAGACTTTATTTTTTTCAAAATAGTACCGGATTTATAAAGTATTAATATCTGATTTAGTAAAATAAGCAATGAAATGTAGAGTAAGATTTCAGATGACGGCCCTTATCGAACATCTAGGAGGGAATATCTGCAGTAAACTCTTGTCGTAGGAAAGGATATCTAATTAGCTTACTGCCAGAACCGCATCGTTCGCGGTGGAAATGGTTTAGCGGCTTCACGAATGTTGGAAATTCACTTCATAGTGCGAAAACGACGCAGGCACCACGAGGATCGCTAAACATTACCCGCTAACACTGACATTTTCCCGTAAGACCATGGTCGTGTCCCTGAAATGCCACGCCCGACGATGTTTTGAATGCTATTTTTCTTCACGATAAGTCCGAAGTGGTGTTATCACGTGCGTGTTTACCTATGTTGTAAAATATCTTAACGCATTTGGTGCACGATTATGAAGAAAATAAGATTTATAGGTATTGAAAATAGATTTGAAGCAGTGGATTTTTTTAAGTAATCGACTAATTAATATCGAATGAAGAATAAAGCATACTCTTGGTCGTACTTTGGCGTATTTCTCATGCATTGAATAATTACTCTTTTAGTTTGCTGTCGCTTTCCCATGAAAGCCACCGAACAGGCCCGTCAATTTAAATCGCATGCGTAGTTTCATGTGATATAAGAAACAAATAACATGCAACGACATTTCATTTTCCATTCTACTCTCACCCCAACATCTAAAGCCTTCCCGAGAATATTATGTATGAGAAGTCAACGACTATGAGGCAAAACAAAACCATCTCTGCGCTAAAACTCTTAACGGGAATTTGGCCAGTGTTAAGAACTTATTCGCATGCATCTGCACCGTTTTTGTAACAAAATAATGGGTAGAGGAGAGGTGCGATACAAAATATTATTTCCAGACATTTATGCCATCTTTGATCGAAGTTAGTGTTTCTGAAGCAGGTAATTAGGAGAGCCTGAGGGTTTTTGTCAAATATTGGCGTGCGGAGATCTGGGTGGTGTGATGTTTAGAGAGTAGATGCTGGCTTTCCATCCCGAGACATTGAAGCCCGGCATTGGCGTGGACTCTCAATCACTACTTGAGTATTGTGTGGAGAGCACTTCAAATGCAATATATGCCTTATAGGATGGAATGTTTAACAGTGGACCTCTACTACTAATCCTTTTGTAAAGAGCGAGTTTCCTTGCGACACGGAGGATAATAGGTGTGCTAATCCTATACTGTTTCTCAAGAACTGATGGAAGCAACAAAATAAGAGATACTCTGCTGAACTGAGTGGTGCAAAAATACCTAATTTCAACGCACCATTATAGCAAATAACAATAAAAGTGCGACACTAGCATAGCATTATTCAAATAATATATACTCCCGTCCATTTCCCCTCCTTTTTCCTATTCCCTTCCATACCTTGACTAATGTCCCAAAGCTTCCTGCCGGGGAAGTATGAAGATGTAAATGAAGAGAAGGCTGATTCCGGCTGATTTCTCACCTCCCTACCACAGCCATATCCTAGCTATCCTTACGTTCCAAAATCCCCAATATGTTCAGAGGCGCGCATTATATTAGGTATTGGTTTCTTCCCTCGAAAAACGAATCAATCAAATGGGATTATATTCAATATCTAACATACTGAGTAGACCAAGAAAATCTAACATAGAGAATATTTTGCCTTCTCTTTATTTATTACTGATCATTCTGTTAAGATCATTTTTCTAACTTCTGGTTGAATATTTTTTGGCATGAAAACCGACTCTAATGCCTTCCTTCGTCGATAATGCTCACGTCAGTAAAGCATAATTCTGTTGTTATATATAAATCCCAAACTCGAAGTTACCAACAAGTTTACGCAAAACCTAGGCCATTGGAACGATAACTAGACCTCATAAAACCGGGTTTTTGCGTTTTATGCCAACCGAGAGTAAATGTATTTTCCATCCACGGCAATTTGCTAATTCTATTCTACAATCCTATAATCTATTTAGAGATTTTACCTTAGAGAGAAAAAGCGATTTTGCAATGTGCCTCGTTTTTTTTTAAATTCGGAATACGAGAAATAGACCATCATAAGTTTTCCTTTTGTTTGTGAATCAAGTCATAAAATCTAATTGAGATAAGTAAAAATGTGATCCTCTGTCCGCTGGTCGAATATATATCTAAAGTAGCAAAGTTGTTAGAGAATGGTTTTCAGTTCCATGTGATGACTAAAGCATTAAAATTTGAGTTTTTTTTTCTTTTGTCATTTCTAGTATTTGAAGCTTTTTTTTATAAAATGGCTCTTAAAATCCATATGAGCCTCGCGAGGGCCTACGGATAACTATCTAACGGGTGCAGTGTGATTTGTTCAGGAACAGTAAAAAAAATGGATGCCCTTGTAGCCCCCTCTTCAAGAATACGTGACTTGAAACCTCCCCCGACGATACTTATTTTTTTGTGCTGAAAATGTTCATTGGAATGTATACTTTAATTTAGCATTGATCCTATGTTCGCCAGAAACATTTGTTGGGTTCAAGGGACGATTTTCTGAAAAATGTCCCGACGCGCCCTCGGCATTTCCCGCCATTACTCCTTGACCGGTATGAGTATCGTGAAAGTTGGTCCCAAATTAGTACATTGTGGATGGTGCTGGCATCGCCTACTACAATGACCTTGACTACCCAATCCTCTAGATTGCCGATAATACACTACAGACCATATGAGGGAGTAGTGCTGAGAACGGCCATCCAGAGGCCTCTGCTAATTCCCATCATGCATTACTCAATTCGTCGTGCGTCATTCCGTGTCAACCATGTGCCAGTCGTCCAACCTGCGTTGTCATGGCAGGAAACGAAAACTTTTAAATCAGTATTCGATGGAAGGAGACAGCAAACAAGTGTCTGCGTCGGCGAAAAAACTCCGAACGTCAACAAAGGAGTATAATGTGAATGTGGACCAAACTTTCGGCTATCGGCTGATCGAGTTCATGAGTGTGTTTACTGCAATTGCTGAGCTTGTTGTCTGTAAACAGTGCGGTTCGGAGATACGATTCCTGGAAACTAGTGTTCGAGGTTTGGGATCTAAAATCTCCGTTTGTTGCGCTACGTGTGAACCTCGGTACATAAACTCCAGTCCGTTGATCGGCAATGCATACGAAATTAATCGACGTACAATCTTGGCGATGCGGATTCTCGGAATTGGACGGAATGGAATATCCAAGTTTTGTGCCTTCATGAGCCTGCCGAATCCAGTGTTCCAGTCATTTTACGACAAAGTTGTCTACACGATTTCCATTGCCACATCTGCCTTACGAGACATGTCACTGAAGAATGCAGCTGCGACGGAGAAGGAGTTGTTGGAGAAAGATGGAGGGTCGAGGGGTCTGACCATCTCTGGTGATGGCACATGGAGGAAGAGGGGATTTTCTTCTTTGTTGGGCGTTACTACCCTCATCGGCTGGCGCAAGGGAAAAGTGATTGACCTTCAGGTAAAGTCTAAGGTTTGTAAATGCTGTGAAAGCTGGAAGGGCAGGGAGGGGACTGCAGAATACGATGAATGGGTAGAAAACCATGACGATACATGCGAGCGAAATCACGAGGGATCAGCGGGGAAAATGGAGGTCGATGCTGTCGTGGAGATGTTCCAGCGCTCAGAAAGCTTGCATGGAGTGAAGTACGGCCAATACATCGGGGATGGCGACAGGAAGACGTTCAAAGGCGTTCTCGTAGCAGACCCATACAAAAACTTTGTTGTACAGAAAAAAGAGTGTATATACCATGTGCAGAAGCGCATGGGCAGACATCTTCGCACACTCGTAAAAACAAAGAAAGGACTTGGAGGCAAGGGCAAACTGACGGGCAAACTAATCGATGAGCTGACCATTTTCTATGGATTGGCAATTCGGAGGAATGCAACATCAGTTGAAAATATGAAACGCGACATATGGGCCACTTTATACCACAAAATATCAACTAGTTAACTAGCCAGTTAACAATTCTCTGACGGAGGACGGCTGCGCGACCTAATGTAGCAGCCACATGACTTCAGAGATCCGGCTAATAATATGTTTTGTAGTCTAAAGTTAATATAAAAAGTTAATTTTAAAAAAAATTACTCTCGCCTTGTGTTTCAATTTCGAAAAAACATCGCGAAAATGCCCTATTATTTGGACGTTCACAGTGGTGTACCCCCGTAAGAGAAAAGAAATATGTTGAAAAGTATTAATATAATGTGATGGGTATTGTTAATTTGACCCATACCGAATCGCCGTGTCTGATCAGCACTATATATATAACTGCAGTCATAATTCCTTAGGTGATTATGTTATAGCTCTCCACTTCTCTATCCACTCTATTTACCGCTACACATCTACATCATCATTCACTTTGGCGTCCTTCAGAGTTGCCTGATTTATTCAATGCTTGGACCTTCTTTTGCAGTTCTTCCCATTCATTTATTCTTTCGATTCTGTTTTTAATTCGCTATAGTGCTGCAAAATTTCCCCTCTTCTTCCTAACAGAATTGGTCTCTTTTTCCTATCAGAGTTCTATTGGCACTTCCGTATCTCATCATTAAAATAATAAAATACTGTAATTTGCAATAAACTGCTGTTTTTCTTATGAACGTCATGATAGTGGGGACAAAACTGAAAACAAAATAAAATAATTTCTGCTTTTTTTTGTAAGCCTCCTCTGACGGTTGGAATAGCGTCATCATGATCACTTTGCTGCCCATTTCCGCTTCGCGCATATGCACAGAATGCAATTTTATAATCGTTGGCTAAGGACTTATTTGTAGCATCTTCCATGGTTTTTTGTGTAATACCTACTTGCGAGGTATGAATGTTTTTTCTCATTTTTCCCAAATTTCTTCCGAATGCCTAGTCAACTCTGCACACTCATTTTCTCCATATCTCTTAATCAACTGTGCATAATTTTCACTTTCCACCGATAACACTTGGGACTTAAGTTACTTTTCACTAAAATGGCTTCATAATCGCTGATGCTTTGTACAGCTTTACAGCAACTTGTGATAGTTTCCGAGCAATGGATCGTTTTGGAAAATAATGCACTAGTAAAATTATGCGCTTGAATTGAAAATCAGACTGCCAGGTCTAACGGGTGATAATAGGATAAAAAAATGATCTAGTTTTATCAAGTTTATCACGAATCACGGAATCAACCACAGTAGTCTGTCAGATTAATTAACGTAGATAAAAATGGCCCGCGACTGTTATTACTGCGTGTTGATATTAAAGACTAGTGTTGTTGAGTCATTTTATAGCTCTTTCCGAACGAATACGATTAAAATAGAGATACGATACGAAATTTTAACTCAGAGAGAGTCCTAATTTTAAGCATTGAGAACGGATCGCTGCGACCACGGTTATTCCCACAAGGTGTCGTGCGCCGAGGTGGCCGCGCTGAAGGGTCCGTTTGCAACATGACAACCCGATTGGGCTGTTGAAGCATTGTTTTTGTCTCTTTTTGGATTAACATTTTCAATTGGGCCTCCTTAAATTTTAACATGCTAGTTCTAACTGCACATAGATCGGGAATTGAATAAACACTAACAATCCCTCTTAGTAACATAGGGTCAATTGTTTGTAAGATAAGGGCCATGTCATAAATTTGCCTACATTTAACCTCTAAAAAAAATATTTTTTCATGCGATCTTTCATTTTTGAGCTTCCAATAAAACAACTGAAAAATTGTGTGCGGTGTATTCGGTGTCCTTCCTGAGCTCATTATCAGTTCATACTGGAGCTTCATATGCCGTATGTTTATCTTATTTGAAAGTCTAATCCATATGATGAATCCTGGAGCCGTTAATCATGATATAAATACAGTGTTCGACTTAACGTGTTTTTCCGCGTATCTTATGCTCATCCTCTACCGAAGCCTCTATCGTGGAGTGCACACGCATTAGAGAGAAGAAAAGAAATGGCTCAGTTTTCGCCTGGAATTCGTGGCCAGCCTCCGAATCGAATATGTCGGTAATCGAATCCGAATTATTTCCGTTCCAGTCGCAAATCGTCCCCAGTGAAGAAAGCACGAATTATTCCATCAGGGGAATCCATCTGTTTTACGGTCCATTTCCTCTGAAAGAGTTGGAGATATTTACGAACGTGGGAACGAAGAATGGACGTGCTCGTCTTTTTTTATCTTCGAGGGGGAAGTTTGCGAGGGGAAGGAGAAAAGAACGAACGCCTCTGCTTCTGGCGAGTGTCGAGGCGAGAGGGTAGGGGAAGGGGGTATGGGAAGTAGGGGAGGAAGGAGAGGGGGAAGGGCGGTAATGGTTGTAAGGGGGGTCGAGGGGCGGCAGCGGAGGATGGGAGGAAATGAGGGGAGTGGAGGAGGAAAGTTCCGAAAGGGAAGAAGAGAAAAATGGCCGAGGGGTGGGGGAAGAAAATGAAGGGCAGCGACTTCCGGTCCTTAAAGGCCTCTCTCTCCCCTCCTCCTTGCTTTTTCTCCCCCTTCCGCTCCACGCCGAAGGGCTCCCCTTCCTGCGTAATGCAGTTGCCGCCAAAGGACACCTCGAGGGTACCAACTGAGGTCGCTCTATTCTTGGGGAATGAAAGGAGGAAGAACTGAAACCCCCAGGACCTCTCTTTCCACACACCCTTCTCTGTATTCATTGTAATTTGAGGGCGATTCACCTCTATTTGTGAGCCATAATTGAGAGGCTTTTCAAATCTTCATTAAAAATATAAGCAGCTGCGAAAATCTCGAAGGAAGTATATAATGGTAATGACGCTGAGGCTTTGAGTTTGTAATATATTTCCACAGAAACTTAATATACATAGACATTTGAGAATGTAACTTACTTGTTTCAAGTCCCACACCGAATAGCATCTGACCAGCGAAGTTTATTTTTTACGGTTTATTGAAAGGATAACTACGCAATTCCGTATAAAATGATCCAATGAAGAGTAGCTTAGTTGATTTGCCATTTTTGAAGAAAAGAAGGTTTACTTCAAATTTACTTTCAACAATAAAAGAGTTAAAGGAAAAAAGTAAATTTTTAAATAAGTACTGCCAATATGAGTGAATCTGTATGATTTTAATATCTCTCATTTATCATACTCAGTTCTTGAGATATAAAGGTTAGAGTAAATATCAAAATTCTCGAAAATTTGCAATTGCTATCATGGAAAAATGGCCGCCATGAGAAAACGGTTGGAATAAAATTATTAGAATTGTCACATTCAACTGCAGATACAATTAAGAATGTGCGTGGAAAAGTGTTTTCTTTTTCAAAAATGGAAAACCATCATTGAATCCTTTCACTTGGAATGACGCTAAGAGTGGTACATTTTTTGTTAACGTTTTACACACTTAATAAAACATACTAACCACACAGATTCATTCCTGACTCGATCTCTGCCTCAGAAATTCCTCCTTGCTCTAAAATTTCTCCTTGTTGCGCGGAGTGGCACCACATCCAATGGAAAAGGGCTTCTAGAATTTTAAAAATATCTCCATTAGTAATTTAAAAAAGTAGCTGCTATTTCGACACGTTTAGAAAGATTAATTTTTTCTTATGTTGAAGACAAATTAATTAAATATTATGCTTCGTGATATCTCGCTCGTACTTCCTTAAGTTATTTTCTTTGGCCCACATTTAGTTCAACTCCTCACATTTCGCATGTGTGCTAATCATGCACGTTACGTCTATTCCTTTCCAAGGTCAAATACTTTTCGGTCTGCCGGTGAGCATATGTTTTATGAACTCTAAATTATATTGTTTTGTTTTTTGTAATTTTTTGGGTTTATTACGAACATTATTCCCCCATGAATATGTGTCTTACCACCCAGGTCATGGTAGTGAGTGTTCGTAACTCGTATCGATATACGGAAATTTTAACTTCTGTCTCTGCGCATGAGAGATGCATCATTGTTTTGTCATAACTCTTTAATGGCCTGGAGGTGTTAGGTTGGCGACCATTTTTCAGCCAATCTGAACCACCAATACCTATGGCAGGGGTTTTTTTGAACGAGTAGCCGTCTGGAAACATGACTCTTACTTGGGAGAGAGTAATACAGGCATCAGAAAAGCTTCTTTGAGCTGTTTTATTTTCCCTTAATATTACTGGATAATGTTGAGAGAGTATATTTTGGCAAGATGAATTTTTCGAGATTGTATCAACGTCCCGCGATTGACAAGTTATCGTCAGAATAATCTACACTCCGATTCTAACTAGTCCATAATCTTAATCGCATGTTCCTCTGTTTATAGTAATATTATAAGATGTTACACATCCAGAGAACGTCAGCCCACCGTGGCATTTTACTTATATTTGCTGATACTTATTTACCTCCCCCCCTGCACTAATAGTCAATAATCTTTATCATTTCCTGCTGACCAATTTATGGCAAATTATCTTCGTATTGCTCTACAGAAAACCACGAAATGCTGAGATAATAACCCAGGAAAATCTATAATACTTGGGGAGTTATTTGGTAGCCTAATCGTCAAATCTTGCTATATTTATTTAGTGGTGGAGATTTTTCATGGGAACCCGAATTCCCCTAGGTGGAAGAAGGTACTACCCAGTCTCATTCTCGCCCAAATAACGTCATTTTTCTATCTATATTGGTGTTAATGGAGATCATTTCATATATGGTGAAACGTCCTTCTGTTGCCACGATAAGCTGTTATTCCATTGGCATAATCCTCTTTTATATTCTTCAAAGTGAAGCGACAAGTCTGCTAAACCTAAGCCTGCGTAACTTGAAGTAGTAAAGTGGCAGCTACTGCTAGCACACTCATGCATTCAAGGAAGTAGTTTGGGGAATATTTAAAGAAAATGACGATCACGGAGCACAGAGAACTATACTCTAGCTGTCTTTACTCCGTGACAATGAGTCTGCTTAAACTATTAATGTAATTTACTCTAAATTGTTGTAAATTATTTTTTGCGTTACTCTTTAAAATAATCACGAGCATGACTGCAAACCTGTTTACTTTAATTGTTTTAATGTGCTTTGATATTTTATGTGATGATTGAGCTTTAAGTATTCTGATGAAGTAAATACTTTCAATTTTAATTAATTTAATTAATAATACATTTGAAGTGTTTTAGTTATTTCATATACAGTTTCAAGCAGACGGTTTATACTGATTTCTCCTGAAGTGAAACATGGAAAATGCCGACGCCTATTTACTCGGTTTCCGTCCTTCCTTTTTCCATATAGAGACGAGACTATCAACACAGTATGTATTCTCGTCCAGGAAAAGTACTGTTGTAGGTAAATGTATCGAATTAAATTGGAACGATAGCGCGAGATGTAATAATGTCAAGTATTTGGGAGTGTTGTTGACTTATAATAATGGAATGAAAGTAGAAATAGAAGTTAGGATTGCATCCTACAAAGGAGCTTATCAAGTTTTGTTAAAGGTGCTCAAGTCACAAAACCTCAGTAGGAACTTAAAAACAAAAGTCAATCGAACTGTGAATAGTTCTGTGATTACGTATGGTTCAGAAACATGAACTATGGCCGCTGCAGATGAAGAGATCCTTAAAATAAAGTATAGGAAAGTGCCAAGGAAGATTTTTGGTGCAACAAAGGAAGGTAGAGAGTGGAGAATACACGGAAAATAGAGAACGAGAGGAACCCTGAATACACCCTATCATTGTGTCAGAAATGAAGAGTAATAGGTTAAGAAGGTTAGGGCATGAGGAAAGAGTGCCTGAGGATTGAATGGTCAGAAAGATTTACCTGAGGATCGGGTTGGTTTGGTGGCTAGAGCACTGGCTAACCATACGGGTGGCTAGGGTTCAAATCTCTGCAGAAGAGGATGTTTTCCATCGGAAACCCGATCCCTACTCGTGTGCCTTGTGGAGGTTACTTCAAGTACAGTACTCCCGTCTGTCGAATGAGATGTTTAACCGTGGCCCCCTTGGCGCATTTCGTTATGAGCAGGCTAATTTCGAAGCCGGGTTTCTCTCCACTCTTCCTCCCTTACCTGTTCCCTATGGTGTAAATGACCTTAGCTGTCGGTTGCCTCCCCAAAATCCAATCTATCTAAGATTTACCTATAATACACAGGTGGTAGAGGACTGAAAGGAACGCCAGGAAAAGATGGTTGATGACGTAGAGGAGTATCTTAGAACGATGAGAATAAGAAGATGGAGAATGCATGCAAGAGACCGTGATGACTGGGCTAACATTTTCAGAGAGACCAATACCCTACAAGGGCTGTAGCGCAGAGGAGTAGTAATATCAGACAAGTCTTTTGGTTTAGAAATTTCATTAGGGTGGTTCCTGATTTTTATTTTTTACACCTATACGCATACCTCTGTCATTCAGGAGACAATTAAAAAATGTTACGCTTCGGTTGTCACCTTACACTGCTTTACTTCCCCAGTAATTTATGACAATGGTGGTTGATATATAGTCGACATTTGGTTATACGACTAACAGTCGAGTTCATTAGACGGTGTTCGCGTCATTAGACGGGGAAGTTCATTGAGTAAGAAATTCTTGACATGTGGAAGACTGGAGAGGAACCCGTGATTAACATGAGCCGACCTATTCTTAACGACCAACATCGTATCTTTCACTGCTAATATTCCTTTCAAACACCTTTTGCCGTAAGATCTCGCATATGAATCCATTCTTCGCAAAAGGTACAGTATTTATTTTAGCATTCCGAAGAGTAATGACAACATCATCTGCTGGCAGTCCCAATTTCCGTATCTTGTGGACTGTGGGCTAAGGTAGCGCGACTGTGGGCCAAGTTATGCGCAGTGTTCATGGTATTTTATCCTCCATTACGGCGATCTCGACTAAAATATCATCAGTTTTTTCAATATTACAAAGCTAACTATTCGGTGACATACTGTTTTTATTTCACATTTACGTTAAGTGCATCATGGGCTTTCTCTGACTAGTTTTGAACAAAATCATAGCATCAGAAAATTTTTAATCTTTAAATAAGATGACATGGAAAGTCGTAGTTGTATTAAACCCATGTAAATTGGCCTCTTTGTTTTGACCTCTAAAACGAGTTCGGTAAGGTACTAATTTTATGGTACCATTGGAAAGATGAAACATTTTTCTTTCTAATAAGATCAAAATGATCGATATTTTTAACATAACGAAATCTCGCTCAAACTACCTTAACATGATGTAATTCCATCGAAATCTAAGAATCCTGTTAATGATCATATTTGAGAAAATGAAATTTAATTGATATGATCGGAGAAACTGCAAATCTTTATCCAGTCATAGTTATGAAGTAAAAGAATAGAAAAGCTATTTGTAGTCCATCATAAATTGATGGTTTTAGGCGCCACTTTGTGGTACGTAATTATCAATAATGAAGTAAAATAAATGAAAAACTTTGTGTAGCCAAAGTTAAGTTGTTTACTTTTAGTGGAATTTACAAAGCTTTTCTTTCTTTTTACTATAAAAAGGAAAAGTACCGCTATGTGATGCCTTAGACTATTAAGTCAATCATTGTTGTTGAAATTCTTGAAAACTTAAATGCACTCGGGGGGTTATTCAATGGCCACTATGTATTCACATATCCTGCCCCTCTTACATCCGCTCCCCTCTTTCATAAGCTCTCTTTCTCTTTAAGAATTCCCGCTTTCCAGCCCCTGCCCCCTTTAGGGATTCCGCCACCAGGAACTCAATTTGACTTGAATTCATCAAGCAAGACGGGACCGCGCATCTGTGTTGGGAGTTAATTTCGTGGTCGAGAGGGTGGAGGGCGATTGAGAGCAATGGTGGGATCACATTCACGAACCATCAATGACGCCGCCGCCGAATCAAGAATTCTCGAAAAGAAAAGAACGAGGAGGGGAGCTTCTTCGGTGTTTCTTAAGGAAAAGAGGGGGGAGGAAGCTACGTAGTTAGTGTGCGGGGAGGCGGAGGAAGTGGCGCATAAGCGTGAAAGGTTTTGAAAAAAAAATCGAAAATTTACCGTGGCGGCTCATCATGAAATTTGGCCCAGCCTTTTGAAACTGGGTATCTTTCCGAAACGGCCATCAAAGGCCCGTGATAAAAATTAATGGGGCTTAATCTTGGACTCCTTGAAAATTTGGTGACTAAAAATCTTCCTTTTAATCCTTATTTCCCCATTCGATCCAATATTCAATGAGATGGTTTGATTAAATGGTGATGGTAGATGTAGATAGCTAAGGCTCACGGAGCGTGAAATTCACGGATACAATCAAGAAGACCAGTTTCTTATCTTGGGCCACCAATGGGTATCTGGAAAGTTATTTTATTTATTTTTACATTTTTATGAGAACCTCATGGAGCTATTAATTTTTGTTTATTTTTATTAAGAAAAAATGGACGAACATGAGCAATCAGTTTTAGAACTTAATGAATCTACGAAATACCGTGAAAGCCAACAGTACGGTGTGTGGCTGGGGGTGATCCCACACTAGGCATGCAACACTCATCACAGCTGATTGTGTGATTAGAACCGCGCACGTTGGCCCAGATGCTAGGGGAAGACCAAAAGCAATCACGATGACAATACGCGGTCAGACTACTAGGATATTGCTACGTAAACGAACATGCTACCGTGCAGTATACTATTTGTAACTACTGGTATCCAGTGATTCGTATTCATCAACTGGTTAGTATAATTATTGCGACTAATGAGTAGTAATGCAAGGTTCTAAGTCATACAGAAGCTACATCTTACCGGATGTTTCATGTTGGGTTAGTAAATAATGATACTCAGACATTTAGCTCAAGGGCTATATCGGAGTGACCGTTAACATTCAGAGCATTTTAAAGAAGGGGACCGGTAGTTACTCAATAAAATAGGCTATTGTATGTTTTTTTGCATGGCTACTGCTGTGCATCGTACTCCCTGTATAATTCTGGTACTTTTTCTTTATAAGTTGGCCCGTTAGGAATAGTTCATTGCCCAAATTCCATTCTAGCGAAACAATGTACAGATTTGGATATTTGATTACGTCTCTTCACCTCCAGCCATTTTTGTGGCTGCGATATCGGCTGCGGGAAAAATGTATGCACAAACCCCTAATCTTATGCAAAAACTTTTGATTTTTTTTCATTCTGAAAAATGTATTCAGACATTTTTCCCATTATACTCTTTCTTTCTCAATCTATCAGAAATTCATCTTAGTCCGTTTCCTGTCTTCTGACTCACCTCACCTGTGTAACCTCATGTGACTACGAGTTAAATCTTACGGCAAACAGATGGCTGAAATAAAAAGCAGGCCATAAATGATATCTTCCTAAGTTTTTAATTTATATCGACGAAATCTTCTGGGTCACATATGCGTAGGCTTCCATACATGAATGAAGTGATATTGAGCAGACATATTGATCCTTGGCCTTTTTTCAAACAAAATGGCGGAAATTGTAAAAATGCAAAAATCGACTTTCTGCATCCGAACAGAGCCAAAATCTATTCTTACTTCAAGAATAGTAGCTCAATTGCAAGTGGAGTTTTTGCAAATAAGTTTCTAATAATATACAGATAGTTTATAAAATAATATACATAAAATAAGTCATTAAAAATGATATAAATGTTCAGAAATATTGACGATGTCCATCTGAATCTCGGAAAATTTCATCAGAAACCGTTGAGACGTCCATGAGGAAGAGAACTCGAGTTTACTTTGATACGCGCCAGACAATTGATTTTGAAATTTTATTTGCTGATGTTATAGCAAAATGGCGGTCATGGTAAATACCCTAAAATCAATTCGGTGCACCCTGACAGTAGCAAATGCTAAATTAATTTAAGAATTATTGTTTAATTGCATTATGGTAATATATGAAATAATGATCATAAAATACTTAATTAAAAAATGAATGCATTGAACGATTGATAGTATTCATCTAAATCAATTATATACATTTTTACATCAAAAGTGACTCCTCCACTAAGAGGAAAACCGGAACTTTTGTGATACGATTCACCCATATATATTCTTGGTATGCCATTGGCTGATATTGAGGAGTAGCCTTCGGAAAAAAATTTAAATTAGCTGACTGAAAAATTTGCGTGTGTAGCACGCCCTTTTACTTCTCGGGTACTTGTGTCTCCATTAAAGGGCTTACTTTAATTGCTAGGCCGTCCGAAGCATTACCATGTTTGCCGTAGACGCCGCATGAAGGGGGCAGGCGGCATATTATGCCATGATCACCATTTTACGTTACAGTAAACGGTTCTGGAGAAATAATTAGCTCATATGGTATCGATTATTTGTAGCCTAGAACACAAGTCTTACAAAATGTTGAAAATCATTGAATTAGTTCCTCATACATACTTAGGTTTGATGCAGAAATATATTGTAATCCTAATCAAATCTGCGCAAAACATTCTGATATTTATGTTAAAGTTTGAAATATATATTTTTTCAAATGGTTAACACTCTGGAATTTTTCGACAAAAGCCTGGGACTGAAATAAAAGCGTGGGGAAGTATTTCATCATTTTATTTTCCCTTTTCCACGCTTGGGAATGTGCAGCAAGAACACAATTATTTTTCTGGATTATTTTTAAATATCATTTTTCTCCTCTAAAATCCATGATTGTTCCCAATAGCAGCTTTGGTTCGAAGAAAAATTGCAAAATTCCGGTTAAAATTTGGCTAAATGGAATTATTCTAACATGAGAAATGGGAGGCGATCAGAATAGATTATACCAACTACCTTTAACAGACTTTCTTCTAACCTACCGTATTCTAATGTTCTAGTGATAAATGCTTCGGGCAAGGAACTGCCAAAATCTTACATTGCAATGGATTGAGGACAATCAAAAACGAATATAATGATTTCACAGTACTCATTTCGAAAGAAGTTTTGTTTATATGTGAGGCATGAATAGTTTAGGGAATAAGCTAACATTCTGAAGGTTTTTGTAGAAAATATATCATAAATGTTGCCATGAAATACCCATAGTAAAAAAAGAAAAAATACCCAAGGTAAAAAAATAGACTTCTTTTTTTGCGGAAAAAGCTGTGAAACGGGATATTAATTGATTGTCATGGACTATCTGTAATTTAAGGTTAATTTTAAGGAAAGGTAAGTAAAGGAAAAACTACTCTTGTAGCTATGATAATCTGTAATTTACTGCGAACATTGTCTACTTAGACATCCCTCCAACCCCCCACCCCCAACGTGAACCTTCGTTGACAACCCTCGTACCCCCAACCCTGTTTTGTGTCTACGTGGATTATGGACAGCCCTAAAGGATATCGTTTGATACATGATCTGGCCCTTTTTTCATAATGCCTGCCTAAATATTTTCTCGGCGTGAATGCTAATGCCGCTACTTCTCCCATCAATGGCGCTTACGTCAGCTTCCCGACTGATTCTTGTTATGTATAGCAGTGGCATTCTCAGAATTTCTTGGTAAACTTCAAAGCTGCGTTAACTGTTCAGCATCCCTGATGATGAAAAAAATGTCGGAAGATATGGGAAACACCACCCTTCGGGATACTCGAGACGATCTCACATCCACGAGTCGCCGGAAAGCATCAAGTCTTACGTTTTTTTTACTGGTGGTTGACGCCAACGTGACAAAACCACACCGCAGTGAAATATACCATTCTTTTGGACTGAGATTCGCACAGCTTATGGGATGGTTGGTTCTAATACCGATGTTGTTTATTCTTCTTATATTCTTTATGTAATGCGTTTGAAGGCCCGGTTGTGAAAAGTTTTACTATAAGGGATGCTTGGCTTATATAATATTTAGTCTAGTTTCTGGAATATTGTATGGATCGTTTTTTTAGGTTTTCTTTGGGTACTGCCCTTGTCTTACTCGAAATGTTTGGAAGGAGCCAGATTTTGACTGTAAAGATCTGAGCAAACGGTCGACTCGGAAAAATCACAAGGTGGCGGAAGTATCATGTGCTATTAGAGGAGAACTCTATATCTCTCGGGGTTTGATTGATCTGAGCTCATTTCTTTCCGGGCCGGAATTGATTCCTCCGGAATGGGGAGTAGGTGGATTCGACACGCTGAGACTGAATACAAGCAGAAGTTGGGAAGGGGAGGAATAGGGGTCAGTGCTGCCACCTGGCTAGTATTCAACCGTACAGTGTGGTAATTGAGAAACTTACCCGGTTACTACTCGTGTACCAGTCGTGTAGTTTTTAAGAATTTTTTTGACGAAACTCATGAATTTCGCACAAATTTTGCGTCTTAAATGTTGATGATTTGAAATTAAGCGGAAAATTTATCTGATGCGAGGTTTCTGCTGGTTGCTCCTTTGGGCAAGTTTTGCGAGATGGCCTAATCGAATTTTTGCCAAATGACGCTGAATGAAGGAAAAAATCGGATTGTATTATGGTCCATATGGCTACGTGTCTGCTTGATTTTATTCGGTAAAACAATATTTTAAAAATATTTTTCCTACGTATGAAATCGTTTCAGGCTTAACTTGGTGGAAATACGATATATCCATGATAAAATATAACAACAATAGTAATATCCACACTTTAATGTACTACTTTACATTAAAGTGTGGATTAAAGTAGTACATTAAAGTGTGGATATTACTATTGTTGTTATATTTTATCATGAATATTTTTCCTCTTAAAAACTTCAAAATCCTAGGTTCTTGGGTTTGATACCCATATGAATGGATCTTTAATTGTAAAGGGCATGGCTCAGTGTGTTTATCCTTAGTTTCTTCGTAAACATATGAGATATATAAGGCCGTAAAAGTTGTTTCCGGTTTTTTGAAAATAAATATGCCCTAATAGTCCAGGATAGATGAAATTATTATTTTCTTGAGATGATCACCGTTAAAGGTGGGTTTACATGAGAGTGAAAACCCTCTATATATTCACATATGCACAGCTCTAGAGTTCACTAAAATTACTTCTTTCTACATATCAAGGTCGTACCCTTTTTCATCCCGTCCATAAAACCTATTCAATTCCTTTCCCTTCCCCTCTTGCCCAACATCCTCCCATCTATCGCGGACATAAGCAACCCTTCGCCCCTCATCATCTCTTCCTACCACCCACTCTGCCTCCTCCTGATTTCCTCCTGCAGTTTCCTCGCTCTCTGAACGAAGACCATACTTTATTTTCACTTTCCATCCACCGTGCCCCCTCCATCTTCCTCAAAACGCATATTACGGTCTCTTAAAGGCCTCTTCTCATATTTGTCTCCAAAAGTCTTTGCGTAATGCAACGCTACATTCCGGATAAAACTCTTCGCCACCCTTTTTTTTCATCCATATTGAAGGACCTCGTCATCAGTTTCATGCTATAGGTGAACACTTCTTTTGCTAGGGCATTTCTCCTCCCAATTTCTATTTTATTTTAGCGTGCAACCCAACGCAATTAATTGCTCCACTTACTTCAGTTTGCCCTCCTACTTCAATAGCCTGCCCCGTTCATATTGCTCATAGAAAACCTCTTTACTTCTGATTTCGATTTATTTATATTAATGTCCTATTCCCATACTGATTTTATAATGCATCTACTAAAGCTTGCAATCCCTAGGATGATCGACTATCCATCGCCTGGTCGTCCGAGAAAAATTACCGACTTTATCAGTTGACCATCTACTTTTATCCCGAAATCTAACTTTTCCCATGCCTCTCTACACAGGGTAAAAAGATGGTAAATGCCCTTGTGGGATAAACTGAATAGGTGGCATCACTGAGACCGGACGAGAGACTGTTGTTTGGGGGAGGGGTGTTTCGGTTGAGTGTAGCGGGGAGGGATGGAATTGGCTGAAGGGACGAGGGTGGCAGAGTGAGGCAATGGGGTGATGGAAAGAGATTTGAGGGGTGCAACGTCGTGGTCGTACGTGTTGGCTGACGACTGCCCCCAAAGATTGATGGCGCCCAAATATTGGCTTTTGTAGAACGCCGCCGGTGGAGAAGAGTCGGATCGGGTATCGACGAAGAAAAGGCAAATATTAGAGTATCTGACAGCTTTTGCGTTGAATCGTCGCCACAGAAGGCCTATCTACCGATGCAAAAAGCAAAAAGGGCATTTTTGCGCAAACGAAACGCGTGAAAGAGGTAAACATTACTACATTGTCTCCCCCCTTTTAGCAGGGTTTTCATTATATATTAGTTGTCGACCCCGGTGGCGGCGCGGCGGGGTAAAGTCCTCGCCTGCTAACCTGAGGGCCGCGAGTTCGAGTACCGCCTGAGTAGAATACTCTCTGCCCAGGACATGGGTGTCTGTGTCCGTCTGAATGCTATAGCAATTACCCTGATACAAATTGGCCGTAGGTGCTGTATTTGGGGTAGTTACGATAAATAAATTAATTAATTGATTTACCTCGAACTCTTCGTAGGACTTCCTCTTTAGTGAATCTCAACGTCTATTCATCATTTTCTGAGAATCTCAACAAATCCATCTTGATTCTAATTGTTCTTCTCAGCAGCAGCTACTTGTACTGCCTTCATTCGCATATACAACCTTCAGCTTCAAAATGTATGCTTATAGAAAGTATTACCTTATTTCAACGCTTTAGTTCCCCAAGATATGAGCAAATACCATTGAAGAATCAATTCCAAGGGCACAAGAAAGAAGCACGTGGTATTACAACACAGGGATGACTAACAGTGTGCCTATTTTTTAAAAAATGCGCTGAAAATACCTAACAGAAAGGGGATACACTTATGCTATACATCAGACATTTAAGTGGTTGGGATCTTATCCTTTTTTTCTATAAACTCGGCTGCTGGCTTGAGAACTCGTCCGTGGACAGAGCAATTGCGATTTTTATGTTGCTTGGCTGCCTGCGATGAAGCCCGAGGCTCTGCGAATATTAATATCGTTTTTATCGGGATGAGCGATCTGGACGGCTGCTCACGAGCCTTTCGCTCGGGGAAACTCGGTGGGAGGGTCACGCATCCCCTCTCTCATCGACTGGTCGACTTTCTCGACGAACGAAGCGACGAGTGCAAAGGCGTTTGCAGATGTGGAGGGGAACGTGCAGCCGGTGTTACCGGACCCACCGCCGTCGTAGGCACCGGTCAGATCACATGAAATGTTTCGCTCCATTCCTATAAATGAACCTTTTCTTAGAAGTAATCCATTTTTTAGAAACCTCTATAATGATTTCTGGTGACTGGTCACAAGGTGATTAATTCGTTAATTATATCAGAGTAGGTAATTTATCTATACTTTGGGTAGGTTCACTAGCAGGAACCAAATTCTTTATCACTTTCTTTAATTCCACATATTTATGAGTCTCTTTATCCCGTCCAGCATGATTATCCTCTCTCGCCTCCGCCTTCTTGGCCGTTTTCAAACTTGGCAAATCGAGCAATCTTCCCTTGGTGTCTAGAGCTTATTGGGCGTAGATATCAAATTCACGTGACCGCTGACGCCATATTTTCTAGATTTATAGTAAAGAAACCGAATAAATAAAAAAGCAGTCTTGTTATGTTCACTCTATGTTAAGTTAGAATTTGGAGTGTGATAATATGAGTATCTGGCAGATAGAGGTGAAAAAACTTTTAAATGGATACTATTTTACCATTCGTGCGAATATTTTTGTGATATTTACTAATTTTTTGCGGAAGAATTGATGAATTCGCTATATATAAAGGATTGTAAAATGTGAATACTCTGCTGAAATGTTTCATTCCTAATTGTTTTGTGAATTATTCTATACATTGTAGCTATTCCTTACTTGTCTTCTTTATTGAACCCACAAATTCTGTTTTCCTTGCCCTGGAAGGAAAAATAATCATGGCCCAATGAAAGTTACTCTCAGGTATCCATAATTTCATCGGCAGCATTATTTTCAACTAATGAACATTAAAATTTATTTAATAACGCTGAGCATTGGAGAGATTTTACTGCATTCATCAAAGAAGGAAGGAAGGTGATGGACTGCTACTCACGTATTTCAATTAAACGGTGGAAACTTTCGCTACTCTATCAAACATGTGGGAATGAGTTTTTCTTTTGTGTACTCTAGCATGTGTACTCTAGTCATCGAGAATATGAGCTGAGATAGCATCCATTAGCTCGCAATCTATCTTTGAGATGTTGCTCGAAGTCGCGAAAATATTTGAGTCACATTAACTCCGGGAGAGAGTAAAGCGTATAGTGAGAAAGTGTGATTATCCAATTATTTCGAAGTTTTATGGAATCGCTAACTGAGAATAATCTAGAAAATCACTATGACACGCGAAGGAAGTCTTTTTCTTTCTTAATTTTCCGATGAAAAGATAAAAAATTGTCAAGGGCATAATTTCAAATAGCTGCCGTTTTTATAACTATATTCTCTGTTTTTCAATTTAAACATTTTTACGTGAAATACCTCGATTGCAACTTTAGCGGAGTCATTTGCTGAGGAAGACTCGAATGTGGGTCCATTGAAATTAAAAAATAGTTAACCATACGTTTAAAATAGGATCCTATGATGGCCTGGACGGATATATTTTAGCGATCCTTTCCTCATTATGTTTTAGTTATGAGCAAAACAGGATACCCTAAAAGAAAATATCCTAAGTTATCTCTTGCATCTTTACGAAAATTTTTTAATTTCATTGGCATCCACGGAAGTACCTAAAAATGTATCTACAAATATGGAATAGAGGAAAATGAACGTAAAATGTGACGCCATTTTGGCTTGGTTACTCAAAATATCAAGTATAATTGAAACTAGATCGCATTAGAAAGATAGCCTAGGCCCGTTCAGTTATGTTTGCACTAATGCAAAAATCAATTTATTTTACTTTGAAGGTATTATCATGACCATTGTTTTCTTTTTCCAATTTTCATTTTGTTGATATTGTCTAAGAATGGCCTATTAGAATTCTTATCTTATAATCTAATTTTAAGAAAGAATTAGGGCGAAAACAAGCAGAGAAGTTTTTGATCATTACATCACGTAAAATGTATTTTAATTTAAGATTTTACTTCAAGGATTGATTTGAAGATAGAGCTGCTATAAGCCTAGAGGAAGTCCTTATGCCTGGATGTGAATTCTGTCTATGGTGGCCGCCGGACTCGTCTCTCCTCTAAATCTTCCATTGGCATGGGCATCGTGCCGCACACTATGGCATCAGCGATGCGACGAAGGAACGGTCTTCCATTATCGCCTGGAATCATCGGAATGTGTAGGTTAAGTCGCATGCCGGCAGAAGTGAAATGAAATCGATATAAAAACCTCGGCCGGCGAGAAATTCTTTGCACGTAGGTCGGAGCGGAACTTTGCTGCCTCCCAATTATTCGTCCAATGGACCTTCGCTTCCCGTACGAGGCGCGCTCTCGCTCCATGGCATTCCCTCTTGTCTCTCAAATTGGACCCTCTGTCACCACCGCCTCATCCGTGATTTTTTCTGCTGCGAACGGGTTTTTCTTTCGCTCCCGTCTTTTGGTACCATCTCCCCTCGTCGCATGGGCTGTCGCTTCGCCCCGCGGGATGTGCCGGGAATCGGAAAAATCATAAGCGACGAATGGAGAGGACAAAAAATACTTCCCATGGTTTCGTGGGGCCGTAAATATAATTGCCGTGACGGCTATCCGATCTCTCAGGAGCAGGGATCTTTTAGTCATTCCTCCAGTGTCTTCCATGATTGATATTTGATGGCTTCTCGGAACACTTTGAGAAAAATTTTCTCCTTCTGACTCCATATTTTTAGGACTCAAAATCGTGTTGGTAGATTCAAAATTCGGCAATATCCGCGTCGGTATGTTTTAAACGTCCTTTGAGAAACTCATACATCTTCCTCGCTTAACAAGCATTTCTCCTTCCATCACAGGTGTCCACGTGTCTCCTATTTTCTGTAACTCTTTAATTTCATTTCCTTTCCCTTAATTTTCTTAAATATTTTCCTTCTTCGTCGGTCGATAATGATAAAATAAAACCACATGATCATTAATCTCCCTTTTTACATTTCTATGTTTCTATTTTATTTCTAATTGATTTCCTGAAACCCACGATTGAAATGATTTTATTATACTCTCATAAATGTTCCTCTGGGACTAACTCTCTGAACTTGGCTATTTTTGCTTCATATCTATTTGTTTATTTATCCGTTATTCATCTTTTATCATCATTTTCAATGATTTTCTAGGATAACAACCATTTAGCTAGTCCCTCTTCCAGTCAGAAGCTAGTCCTTCCATCTTTTATTCGGTCGGTTCTATCACTTCTTTCTAGATGGTCCGAAATTTTAAAGTCTCTGGGGTATCTGTCACTCGATATACATGACTACATTTTTCTTTCTCTTATAATTTTCATATTGTGAATTAGTCATGACTCAACATTGACAAAGCCTCTCAGTGTGTGTTTGCCACACTATGGCTTCGTAGTCACAGCCCCGTCGGCGTATTCATGCGTTGGGCATTGTCAGATTCGATGCAGTGTTACCAGATACTGGATAAAATATAATCACTAAACATGCTGAAATTAATGTGAGAATTCGAAGGATTAAGAATATGAAAATTCAAATGATGAAATGGGGAGGAAACAAAATTTGCTAGACGTTGTACAGTAGGGTGGTCCTTATTTTTCGATTTTTCGAATTTCTTTCGGGACACCCCCTCATTTTGTGCCAACTGGTGTAAAAACATGTTCTGTAAAATATTATCGATATTGGATAACGGGAAGACGTGCCGCATCGCACTCAAAGTTGTGAAATTTTGGCATTTTTGGCTATTTTTCGGACATTAATGGCCATAAGGAGGCGCTGCTATTTTTCAACTGATTTTATCTGGTAGCAAACGACTCATTAAACATTTGGCATACTTCACATATAATATTTTTAAATTCTGACCGCTGGTTCCCGAGATACGGCCCCAGGAGTGAGCGTGTGCCATCCCAAGTGGCGCCCCCTCGCGCCAATGCTCGAAGGCACCAAGTCCGCTGCTGCTTTCGGCGTTAGTCCTATTCCTACGACAAAATGAATTATTATGCGATATTTTATATACATATTTTAAATTTGTTAATGTCATTAAATTAAAATATGCACATTTATTGAAAATTCAATGTAACTGCTGTTTTCTGACCATATAATAATAAACTATTTATATATGGTTTACCTACACCGATAGTCTTTCCAAGCTCCCGTGAGACCTGGCGGATTAACTTTCCATTCCATTTCCAAAGAGCAAGAATACTTATTTCGCTAATTCCTATCGCTGTCAACGGTCTGGGAAGGATGTGTCGCCTATTGGACTTAACATGACTAAACACCAACTTTTCACTGTTAATTTTTCCGTGGAATTTCCGTGGTTTTTCCATTAATTTCCGTGGAATTTCAAAATAAGTAATGTACGCACAATATAAAGAATAATTATCTGAATTCATTTAATCAAGTAAATATGTCTTGTTATACTATTTTTAACCTGCAAAACAGGCTTAAATTCTGTCTGCGTGTGAATGGAGTGCGAAGAACGTTAATCCGTCAGGTCTCACGGGAGTTTGGACAATGGACAGACTATAACCTCATATTGTACCTGATGTAGAGGAAGTTGAGATATCTTTGTCTTTTATTTAGGGTGCGACACAAATGCTTTGGTCCCAACACCTAATTAAGTTGTTCCATATTTATATAAGGCAACAAAGCAGGCATAGGAAAAACGTGAAAATCTACGTAAGCGAAATGTTTCGATGAAAGATTGCTCCAGGTGCGGAGAATTAGTCGCTCCAACACTCAGACTTTAATCCTAGTCGGCAGAATTCAAGGCTTGCCTATATAAACTGGACAGTTTAGATGCACGTTTACAGCATAGGTACCAGAGATTTACTTCGATATGAAGATGGCTGCTACGGTGGAGCTTGGAGTAGAGTGGACTGCTGGGTAGGATTTGGATATGGAAACTAGTAACGCCGGTCATATATTCCTAATTGGTCATTACGAGAATCAAATTGTTGGTTCTAAGTTGCCATCTAATGACAGGTGCTACGAGTTATTTTCTATAACATTCGTAAGCTAAATTGAAATTTGCGATCTAGTGCTAGTCTGGCATTGAAAGAAGTGGAAGTTTTTTGGGAGAAAGCGCGGATACCAACGCGGAAATTTCAGCACAGCATCACTGAGGTGGAAAGTCTCTACCAAGAGTAGCGCTTATTGCAAAAATCTTCTGGGCGAAGGGCTCAGGCGCAGAATGAAAAGGAGTTAAAATTTGTGTCAGCCCTAGATGATCTGTTCGACATCGCTCATGTCGAAGCTTTAGAGATGATACCTCTCGAAGAGGGCAGAATTTTCCTCATCAGTCAACGAGAAAAGGGCAGACCGGGATGTACGCTTGGACTGGATAAGTCTTCACAACAGAGAGAAAGGGAGACTATTCTGCGGCGCCAACAAGAGGAATAGCAGCTTTAGCGGTTTAAAGGCGTCGAAAGTGTGACAGGTAATACTTAATTGTTATTAAAACCTGACCTGAACCAATCCTTCATCAACACTACTGAATGATTTCTGTAGAATTATAATTATAATATTCAAATGTAGCACTATATTGCTGTTAGTTACTTTAAATCTCATACATTTTTCAAACGTTTGCAAATTATAGTTGAACCATTCCCACTAACATCTTCAGAGGACAGCAATGACGAATGTGACGAGTCCAACTGTTTTGGGGGAAGAGCAGAGGAGGTTGCCACCAGTGGTTCCTACAGCCAGATAGTAAAGCGGGCTCGAAGAGACCTGATCACTACGAGACTTGTCGCAGCTTTCGACAGATGCAAAATGAGCGATCGGGAGGCAGTTCACATTTTGATGGCAGCTGCCGAAGCATTTCACCAAAATGTCAACGAATTTGTCATAAATCGCTCATCTATCCGTCGCTGCCGCGAGCGTTTACGGGCGGAGTATGCAGCCAACCTGCACAAAACATTTGCATTGGAGGAGCTGAATGCAGTTACCATAAACTAATACACGGAAAATTGCTTCCAGCATTGATGGACAAAGAACTGA
This sequence comes from Ceriagrion tenellum, assembly GCA_963169105.1. Lineage (NCBI taxonomy): Eukaryota > Metazoa > Arthropoda > Insecta > Odonata > Coenagrionidae > Ceriagrion > Ceriagrion tenellum. The sequence goes on along the minus strand of OY720636.1, from coordinate 25,294,512 downwards.
TGGATAGGCTCCCTGTCATAGCCACTAGTCGGGGAGTTAAGCATCTCCTTGGGGTTCCCATTTCACCATCAGGTAGTGGGAAAGATCAAGCCGTTGCCGTGTATCAGATGCTAGAGGAATGGAACCTACATGAAAATGTGCAAGCATTCTGTTGTGATACAACTGCAGCAAACACTGGGAGACTCAATGGCGCATGTTTCTTATTAGAGCAACTTCTTAAAAAGGACATCTTGCTTCTACCATGCCGACACCACATATACGAACTGGTTTTAAAAAGTGTCTTCGATGAAAAGTTCGGGAAGTCTTCGGCCCCTAATGTTTCTCTGTTTAAAAGTTTCAGAATATGTGGCCTTCAATAGATAAGAAAAATTACAAACCAGGTATGACAGACAGACGTTCGGTAGAAGTGCTGCAAGAGGAAGCTGGAAATATTCTATCGTTTGTGCTACAACAGTTACAAGAAAATCACCCCAGGGAGGACTACCGAGAACTCCTTGAGCTCACTGTTGTATACTTAGGAGGGGGGTCCCTCCGCGCGGTGTGTCATTTCGCGTTCCTGGTGCTATGCATCATGCAAGGTGGATGTCGAAAGGGCTTTACTGCCTGAAAATGTTTCTTTTTCAGAAAGAGTTCTCTTTGTCAGACGAGGAAGAGACCTCAATCCGTTATATGTGCTTGTTTATTGTGCATCTATATGTCGAGGCATGGATAACGGCACCGAATGCGGTTGAAGCCCCGAGGCGGGATTTGATGTTCTTAAAATAATTGTATGAATATAGGCAAATTGACAGTGAAGTTAATGATATAACAATGAACAAATTTCGGAACCATTTATGGTATTTATCTCCGGAAGCTGCAGCCCTAGGATTTTTCGATAATAATCTACCAGTAGATACCAAAAGACGAATCGTAGAAGCTCTGGCATCAAGCTTCACTGATGGTGGTGAAGAGACCCCAAACAGATTTTCTTTACTTCCGAAAGATGTTGACAGTTTGGTCAATAAGGGGCATGAACACTTTATATTTTCTGAATCGAAAAATCTTTTCGAACGATTTCAAATTCCTATGACATTTCTCTCCAAGAATCCAGCTGAATGGAAAAGTGATAAGGAATATGAAAAAGGACTGAAGATTGCAATGCAACTGAAAGTGATTTATGATTCCGCTGAAAGAGGGGGAAAATTGATGGTGGTATTTAATGATAAGTTGACGAAAGATGAAAATCAGAAACAATTTTTACTGAAGGTTGTGTCTAACTACAGACGTAAATTTCCAGACTGTAATAAAGCTACACTTTCCAAAGAATTTAAATTGTTATATAGAATAATCAAACATGCTAGCTTATTTAAATTTTAATTTAAAAGAGAGTTTAATTACCAGCGGTGTACGTCAGAGTATATGGGTGTGTGTTAAGTGCTGACAAAAATTTTTATTGCATTAAAATAAAAATATAGATGCAATCATTGTATTTTCAATAAATATGCATTGTTTAATTTAATGACATTAACAAATTTAAAATATGTATATAAAATATCGCATAATAATTCATTTTGTCGTAGGAATAGGACTAACGCCGAAAGCAGCAGCGGACTTGGGAGCTTCGAGCATTGGCGCAAGAGGGCGCCACTCGGGTAGCACACGCTCACTCCTGGGGCCGTATCTCGGGAACCAGCGGTCAGAATTTAAAAATATTATATGTGAAGTATGCCAAATGTTCAATGAGTCGTTTGATATCAGAGAAAATCATTTGAAAAATAGCAGCGCCGCCTTATGGCTATTAATGTCCGAAAAATAGCCAAAAATGCCAAAATTTCACAACTTTGAGTGCGATGCGGCACGTCTTCCCGTTATCCAATATCGATAATATTTTACAGAACATGTTTTTACACCAGTTGGCACAAAATGAGGGGGTGTCCCGAAAGAAATTCGAAAAATCGAAAAATAAGGACCACCCTATTGTACAGACACTGTTATTCGAAAGAACAAGAGTTCCGGTTAGGCCCTGTTGTTCACGAGGCAAGGACACACACAGCAATATGTCGACACTTAAGCAGAAATCCCTATACTGTTACTTGCTCATGATATTTGTTCTGCTGCGTCAGATAGTTCTGTGCAGCTCCAGGATCACCAAGTATACCCCTCCAGCATCAGCCCAGTCGGCGTTAGATTCAATCCTAAAGCAAACAAATGCATATGCAGCTATTTCGTGGTGGCTGACAGAACCGATCATTCAAGCTACATCAAATTAAAACAGTTAAGATGAACATTATTAGATTCAGCTTAACAGGCTTATCACTGAGAGTTAAACTATTTTGACTGTGCCATGATTTATATGTGCTGCATCAAGGTCCTCAGACCGTGGTGGAATATTCACCACTAGAACTGGAGGCGAGTAACTATTAGCCAAAAGTAGTATGATTCTGATGAAAGTGGTACTTATGGTTACTTTTTTCGCCTTTGGTTGATTAAAATCCAACGCTTCCTCTCCAATGCCCGAGGCTTCTTCGATGCTCCAAGCTTATTGAAAAATGGAATGCAGATCCTGGATTTCATTTTATTCTTGACGAGGAGAATATCCTGAAAGTATTATTTTAATCAGAGGCATTTAAAGTGAATGTATAATTCTCACCGTTAAATAACGGCTCTGCCATAAGCGTTTGATATTTATTTAGAGTTTATTTTAAGCAGTTCATTAAGGGGATGATATAATCATTATTTTTAAATTTGTGTCACATTGGTCATGTTATTTTCGCAGATTAAGGTTACACGAGTGTGAAAGCCGTAGATGGCTAAGCAGAGTGAAAATAGTATATCTATATATCTAAAACTTATTATACCTACAAGAAAGCCGATAAAATTAGCAATAGTCTATAGAAACTTTAATGGGAATAAAATAAGGTTATGGTTAGGAATTAGTGGGTCATTAATAAATGTGAGATTGATAAACATTAATAAGGTATTCTTCTAGTAATGGATGCATAATAACGGAGTGAATTTTGTTGGTTTAGCCATGTCGAGAGAATGGTTGAGAATCGAATCACGAGAGAGATGTATGAGAATGGAGTGAATGGTGTGAGAGGGACATACACAGAAAGTTATGGGTTCGTCTGATAAAGAAGATTCGTTACAGGAGGAATATTTGGAGTCTTAAGCAGAGGACGGCCTGTGCGAAGGAATGTATGAGTGTAACTGAAGAAAATTTGGTATGAAAGGATACGACAGCATGGAGGGAATTATTGAAGATGAGTCAGATTTACCGGCTTATCACCGAGAGTTTAACTATTTTGACTGTGCCAACTCAAAAAATAAACGGCGTGGTGAGGTTTAAAGAGGCTCGACTTCAAATGCAGAGGTAAAAAATTTTAAGATTCGTCGATATAGGGATATCGCTACAACAGTATTGTTGTGATTTGATACACTATATTTTTTGTTTACAGCTGTGAATCAGCCGGATAAATTCAAATGATGCATTAGTAGTCTGGTGTTCTTAAAAATACGTCTAAACCTACTCAAATGAATCTAACTTCAGAATCATTTCTGGGGTGCTGCCGTTTAGTAAACTAATTGGTTTTACAAGCGACACTCTCATTGATGTTTTACACGTACAACGTTTTCTGATAACCGGAAGTTTTCTTTCTGGTTGATGAATTTCTGGCGGTTTAGATTCAGAACTCGATGCTCTTTCACAACGTATCATCTTTCTCTCGGTATGGAAAAATTAATGCGCGGGGAAAGAGGTTTGAAATTTATGAAATAAAAAGAAATGAGAGCAACGAATTCTGAAGCAGGTAGAATTGCATTCACTCAACGTTCCAGAAAATTTCTAACCACTGGGTTGAATGTTTCAGTGATGTAAATGTGTGAAAGGAGTGTTTGTCGTTGGTTTGGCCATATTGGAAGGCTGGATGAGAGTCGAATTAACAAACATATATACGCTAGTAGGGTGAATAGCTTGAGTGGTAGGCGTAGGCCTCGAAAGTCTCAGCTGAGTACGGTAGGTGAGACTGAGAGAGGGTAGGGAAAATATTAGGAGTTTTGTAAATAGGACGAAGTGCATGAAGCAATGTATGAATGTAATAAAAAGGGAGAACATTCGTGTTGTTAAGATTACATTAGTGCGATTGGTTTGTGCTGTTTGTCCACTGGGTTGGTAAAAAAATAGATAAATAAAAATCATTTATGTAAATTCAAAACGAATTTATTTTCCGACGAAGTTATTAATATCTTACGAAATCCAACATACTACGGTAAATCAGATCATGGGAATAAAATGATATAAATGGACTGCGGAACAGAGAGGTTTAAAATGTCTATTTTCCCGCGATCGATAAGAGAACATAGAGAGGCCAATGAGACTATGAAGTAGGTTATTCGACAGGTAGTGTAGCTGATTAGTAGATTTGCTCCATAATACTGTTTTTTTTATCTGGCGTGTAGTACTAAAATCACGGTTTCGCATGATCTTTGCATGACTCTTGTATCTTGTTTTGTACGTAGTTGCATTGTGTATTAATTCAGTAGTTTAGTATCATTGGTGGGGTACATATCTACATCTACACCTACATAATACCCTGCAAGCCACCGCATGAGGGTGTGGCAGGGGGTGTTAGGTCAACATTCCTGTAAAGATGTAAGTTTTCGGGAGAAATTGTGACCTTTTTTATAGGAGTGTATTTAGTGGAGCTCAATTTTTATTGTGGTCACTTATTGTGCGCAGAAAGAACGAGATTTTGTACCTATATGTTTGGCAGTGTACCTATCTCTTATTGAATTGCATCTATCAGACCTAGAGATGTAGTGAGGAGTCATGATAATATTCTCTGTGTCGCTCAGAAAAATATCAGTTCTGAATTTCTCAAGCAACCTAAGCCTAGTGTGAAAGGAGTGTTTGTCGTTGGTTTGGCCATGTTGGAAGGCTGGATGAGAGTCGAATTAACAAACATATAGACGTCCTCCGAGTCTCTAGGGGCCCCCACCTTAATCCCTCTAAAAGTTGTGAGGAACTATATGTACACTTGTAGCAGTTTTTTATGAAACGCGCTGCTTTCCTTTGTATTTTATTTTTTTAATATATCTTTATGATCAGGATCCCAAATGCTCGCGGCCAAACTAGAGCGAAGTAGCATCTCTCTTTGACTTTTTCATCCGAGGACCTTCCTATTATACGTTTAACAAAACCTAGTTTCTTTTATACTGCGCCACATATGTTCTGTATGTGTAATCCCCACGATATATCAGAAGTTAAAGTAATTTCATCCGATGACAGAGCTTCAAAGTCCGCGTGTTTGCTTATTTCAGGATAGATAACTGTATCGTCTGCAAATAATATAAATTTACTGCTAAGTGTGTAAAGTGGAGTGTATATAAGTGTGTAGTGCATGTTGGTGAAAGTAACTTGTACATGAAAGCGTATGTTGGTGATAACTCATACCCTGCCCAACACCCTGGAGGTGACTTGCAGGGTAATATGTAGATGTAGATGTAGAAATGTGCGCGTCTTCGAGGCCGGGAATCGTAGGTTCTGGTATGCAAGGATAGGACAGTATTCTGAAAGTAATAAAACTAGAACCATTCCCATAGTCCTGACAGCCATAACTATGCCCTTCGACTTTGAATACTTCGAACGGGAGGATTGGTGTGACGGTTATGCTTTCATCTTATTATTTTAAACATTTTGAGACAAAATCATCATAGTCCCAATTATTTTTATATTTCCAGACTTATCATTTCAAAAATTTCAGCCTCGCTGAATTTATCGGGCGTTAAGATATTAGCTCTTATTACTGGAGTTCTTTTATTTTTTATAAATTATTACTATATTTTGATGTCCCAAAACCTGGACTTATCTAGTTATGAAGAAACAAACTGGTGTAAAATCGGACCGTATTAAAATATTAAGCTAATGGTGTAGAGTTGTTTTATTCCTTAATTGCTATCACAGAATACAATTATTACTCGCTGTCGCAAAGGCTTGTTATTGTACCCATAATCTGGAGTACCGAGGTCGAATATTGTTCCTTTTGGGGTGGCTGAATCCTTCTTGGACGAGTTATTAATTCTTTTGCCTCCCCCTCAGAAAAATTTAAAAAACAGCATTGCTCTTTTCAAATATCAGGGGAATTATTCCATTTAGCTCAGTTATAAAAATTCAGTGATCAGTTATTAGTCTCCGAGATTGCGTGCTGCAATCGGGAACTAATTTTTCGATTAATTCATTTTTTGCCGTTGGTCTGTCGCAGCGCATTTCTCCATATAATTAACAGCAGACCTATGAAGAGACATTATCGGATATTTTCTTTGTCATCTGCAAATGAACCAACCGCCCAATTCACCGGTATAGACCCTTCAGCCGAATTATAACGATCTAAACGCTTTTTTTATGAGCCCACTCGCGAACTCTTCGTACGGCTTCGAGGGAGTCATCCACTCTGTCGACAACACGTGAGTTTGTGCCCATACTCATATCCCGCGGCCATCTTATTCAGTGTGATTAAGTGATTATTTCCTGGTTGGCCATTCTATTTACTCCCTCAATCTTCCTTCTCCGAATGGCACGTGGTCTCCTCGAGTACCTCTTTAATTTTCAGACTTGAAATGTTTGAAACACGCAACTTCGTTACACCGCCACCTGCCATTGACAATCCACTGGACAACTCTACCAATTCACCATCCACGTTTCGAGTCAAAAACGGTGGGTATTTCGAAGTCCTCGCATGTCCCTCATACAGTGCGACATGAGACTAGGAGAGAGTGGATCGTTAATATTCATTCGGCGTCCGTTGATGTGCGCTCGCCTGGCTGTCTGCTATGGTATGCGGTCCGAACAATCGGCGATAGTAATGGAACAACGTCGGTTCGTGCGCGATCTTTATTCCCCCGTGGCCATCGCGTGGAACGCGCACATATGCACATTGATCGGAGCGCGCGCCGCAGGGGCCGGGAGGCGTGAAATCAAAACGACGCATTCCGCGCATTGATTCCCGAGTAATGTAATCGCCCACCGCGAAGATGGAATGGCAGCGCTGAGGGACGCACATTTTGCGGTCGTCGGGCATCCAGAACCCCCCTCCACTCCCCTTTTGTATCCACGTTATACCCTGCAATCCACCTCAAGGGTTTGTGGCAGGGAATGCGATATCGCAAACATGCGGTACATTATGATATATAATTAAGTTTACGAAACGAAGACTAGTAATGAATCGGCAAAAACCTTCAAATACTTGTCCGGAGGTGAAATTTCACCACATTTAATCAAACTATGGGTATATTACCAATGTCGCAGAAACTCTTTGTATTAATGTATTTTGCAACAAAATTAATCCACAGAGATACGAGAGTCATGCAGGGAGGTGCTAAGCGTGCCATTAGCACTAAGTAGCAGATTAAGAAACAAGCACTGGGGAGCAATTCAAATAATTAGCCACACTACTTTTCAATGAACTTAGTTTAAAGCCTCATCAGCCGCTATTATGATCACTTATGAAATAAAAAAATGAGAGCAACGAATTCTGAAGCAGTCAGAATTGCATACACTCAAAGTTCTAGAAAATTTCTAATCACTGGGTTTTGTTTGCGCTGACTTTACAGTGAGATCACTGAGTTTAATTTGTACGCGAGGAAAATGTCATTTCAAACCTGCTCATTTCACGGCCTATTTCTCTAATTTTTTTATCATATTCCAATCTACCTTAGTATGTCGGGTTCATAAATGTTATTTCCATCGTCAGATATTAAATTTGTTTTGAAGTTACATAAAAAATTAAGTCCAAATTTTAATCGACATTCTGGAAGCAATTCCTATCCCAGTTGTTGCAGAAGGCTAAACACAAATAGGTTATCGGTCTTTTACAAACCTTGCCGATCTACGCTGCACGCGTTGTAGCTCAGTATTTATGACTCACGCATTAGGATCCCCAATCCTGGCATCTTGGCCTGGCCAAATTGGGTCTAATAAGGGAGCAGTAGCATATTTTCATCACTAAACCGACGAACTTGCCAATTTCCTTTTTAACAAGTCTCAGTTAACAATTTGCTGGACTATTTATTTCCCGAATATGCTAATCCCATGAGGGATCATTAGTCAGTTATTCGCCGAGGTATTTAGCGTATTATTCAGTTCTAATTGGCTATGTTATAATTAATAGCTGTAGCGAGGAGAGTTATTCCTTTCACAGAAATTTATTGCAACATATTTTTTCAAATTAAACTTTTCCTATGGGAGATTCAAGGTCCCGAATAGTGAGAGCTACTAATACACCTTGGAATAAGATACCAGTATTTGGTATCCTTATGATGAAGGCATAAAAACCGAGTTAGAACGCGTGCGGTGAATACGTCAGGATACTTACAAGGCCTTTATGATAATACTGTAGGTTATCCAAGGGCTTCCTTCTGTAATAATGCAATCGAAGTTCAGGCCATCTATGGATTAGGATCGTAAAAAAACTGCGTAGTTCCTTATAAGCTACTTCTATATTTACCTACGAACGGTACATATATCTATCCAGAAACTATCCTACTATCCAGAACGGAACGGAACGGAACTATCCAGAAATATTGTATCTAAATAATCCTGGAAGAAGGTAAAGCAAATCTCTTAAACGTTGTCTTTTTTTACGAAATTTATTCACACAAGCCTTCCATATTATGGAGTTTATATTAACCAAAGTGGCACCAGTCAACATTAAATCGTCTAATCGTGTCTTTACTGTATTACCCTGCGAGCCGCCTCAGTGTAAAGAGGATTGGTAGGGCACAAGCCATGGAAAGGGAAGGGAATATAATTTTTTAGGGATATTTTGGTTTGGTGATAGGGACATTTTTTTCACAGCACTTCAGTGGCACCTCTAATTTTTTTAACGCCACTGAAATGCATAAACCAATAAATTCGAAATCTATGCCACGTAGTAACCCGAAAAAGTCAGTGCTGTACAAAGCATTTTCTCTTAGTTAACATTACCCTTACGACGATCTCTAGCTGAATCTAGATAGCTTTCAGCGCAGGCGAGTCTAGTCAATAACGGAAAAAGGGAGAAAATGCTAATTGCTCAAGAGATAATATTTGAACGACTCTCGGAGCATGCTTGGAAGGCAACGTGTTTCCCTCAAACTTTTCCTGGCACCCCTCTCCCCCTCCGCTCGTTCTCCTTTTCAAGAAGGACACCAGCTTAGTTAATTTCTGTGCTCTTGAATGGCGTGAGATTGCGATGGATTGTGGCAGTGGAATGTCCTTTCCCAAAAATGTGCTACACACCATTATCTTCCTGCCTAAATTTAGAATAACGTTTTACTTTTGAAGTTAATTTGGTATGGCCGTGATTTTGCTCATGACTTCGCTATGGTACATGAAAGTGGGGTAAAATGATATATTCTTCGTGAAAAACAAATGCTAATGTATTCTGTATTGGAAAAGAAGTGGAGGGTTCGATGAGAAATAGGAAGGAATGGGATTCAAGGGAAAACGAATGCTGGAATGATAAAGATAAAGATAAAGAAATGTTTATTGTTCTTGGACCACTTGGTCCACTAAGAACATACAAAAGATGAACATTAGTATCAGAGCTCGATTACACAGAAAAATTGGAAACATGCAACAAATGATATAATAGTGGTAACAAAAAAAATACAAGTATATTGGTTAAATTAATACAGAGGCATATTAGTAAATTAAATTTTATCCTGCAATAGCATTTTATTAAATAATATGTTTTTGAAAGCCAACAGTGAACTAGAGTTTTTGATTAATGCAGGAATACTATTCCATAACCTTGTCCCTAAAACAGAAAAGGATTTATTAAATGTAGTGGTTCGGTGTAGTGGTACAATTAAAAAACCTGGTGACAATCGAGTTGCAACATTTCGATTTTTCTCTTTAGACTGAAAAAATTGCATGATGTATTCAGGCTGTTGACAATTAAAAAGTTTATATAAAAAGGAGGCAAGCATGAATTCCCTCCTTGTTTTAACTTTAAGCCATTCTAACTTTGAAAAATGAGGAGATATATGATCATCTTTTTTAAGATCATAAATGAACCTGACACACATATTTAATTGCCGTTGAATCATAGTATTAATCTCATCAGTTAGGTCATGATAAACAAGACAGCAGTAGTCAATATGGGGGAATATTAGCGAGGATACAAGTTGCTTGCGGGTATGAGAGGGCAAAAGGTTTTTATGAGATTTTAGCTGAAACAGGATCATGTTAATCTTATTGCTGATGGCTTGAACATGGTTTTGCCAAGACAAATTTGGCATCAATATGACCCCAAGATTTTTAACGGAGTTTGCATAAGATATTTCCACATCACCAACAATAATCTTTGGCAAAACATCAAGGTCAACATGTTTTAGTAGTTTTGAGGTACCGAGTAACATTGACTTTGTTTTTCTGGGGTTAAGCACAAAGTTATTGTTTACAGCCCAAGAATTGATGGCTTGAACATCCTGATTGACTTTGAAAACAGCATCATTCAGCTCATGCAAATGGCAGTGATAATAAATCTGTAGGTCGTCAGCATATAATAGGTATTTACAATTTATAATACACTTCGGCAAATCAAGGACATAAAGGGAAAATAGGAGAGGGCCAAGAACTGAGCCTTGCGGGACTCCGCAATGGACAGTGGTCCATTGCGATGTATTCCCATATTCGTCCTTGACTGCCTGTTGACGATCTTTTAGATAGGAGTAAAACCAGTTAAGTGAGGAACAGGAAAAGTTAAGGTTTTTCATCTTGTGGAGAAGTTTGGCGTGATTAACAAGACCAAAAGCATTGGTAAAATCAAATAGGACCAGAATTGTGACCATCCGTTTATCAATTCCTCGACGTACATCATCCGTTAATTAGAGTAACGCTGTTTGTGTAGAGAAGTTTTTCCGAAATCCAGAATCATGCAAGTTGTTTTGGTTCAGATAATTTGTAACCTGCTGAAAAACAATCCTTTCTAAGCATTTAGAAAGAGAGCACAAAATAGAGCACAAGATGATCATGTAGGTTAGAGAAAAATATCATTGTGTATTATTTTACGATATTATTAAATCCGTTTTCTTTTCATGAGGTCCAACTGCATATCACTCGATTTTGCTATACTCCTCATACTATTCCGATGTACGTATTGCCAACATGCTACATTGTTCCAAGAAACAGGGTAAGCTGCAAGATATTAATTTAGCAGAAATCTAGATCGACTGTACTCTTTATGCCTCAGTTTGCTCACTATGCGCGATAAATCCGCTTTCAATTGTTATGTAACTAGGAACTTAAGTCATTACATAATGCAAACAATTAAAGTATAAAAAATAACTTACTTTGAAAAAAACTCTACTTTCACTTATTTTCTTTGATAAGTTTTTTAATGAATTACCGTCTTACATACTCAACCATGACCTAATTTGAAAAAAAGTGCCATCATTCCAAAGGGTGCACAATTTTGTGGACACCATACTGTGATGTCCCTCCACTTTCATTATGCAGTGATGTTCATTAAAGAATTTGAGCCAAAGTTAAATCTTACGAAGAATCACTATGTTCATGATTATCTTACTAGAAGCAGTCATGGTTATGCAATGAGATAGCACAACCTTACTGTTTACACCACAGGGCCTATTGCGATGAGTTTTAAGACCTATAATAAATTACCTGAATCGCTCAATGGTGAAAATATACCTGGCAAGTTTAAAACTGAAGTAAAACGGTATCTTTTCGAATACCGTTTCTATTCCATTGATGAGTACGTTAAAGATGCTTCCCGAATGCTGTAATTTTGTAGTGTAATATTTTCTGGATGTGATTTATTGTTTTCTATGTAATCTTTCTGACGGGCCTTATATATGTAGGGGATCGGGTTGGTGTGGTGGCTAGAGTACTGGCTAACCATACGGGCGGCCAGGGTTCAAATCCCTGCAGTGGACACCCGATTCTCTACATGAGTGTCTTGTGGAGGGTACTTCAAGTACAGTACTCCATCTGTCGGATGAGACGTTAAGCCGTGGTCCCCATGGCGCCCTTCGCTAAGAGCAGGCTGACGCCGGGTTTCTATCCACCCTTGCCTAACCCCTATGGCGCAAATGACCTTAGCTGTCGGTCTCCTCCCCAAAACACAATCCAATGCCTATATATGTATATACATATCCTCTGTGTCCAATAAAACATTTTTAAAAATTTCTTTATTCTGCCTAAATGCGTATTTACACGATGCGTGTACCCGCGAAGGTACGTGGCTAGGCAGCTGCGAAGTGAAATTCATTCAAAAAGAACAGAGAGGCTATTTTATGGCGACTCGTACATCCATTCGTACAATTTCGGGTGATTTCACGAAGTCATTTTAATGGCGGATGTGTTCATGCATCTACTCGCGCAGGTACATTCATCGTGTAAGCACGGCATTAGATGTGTTTTGATGTCATAGTTAATGGATTTATAAAGAGTCACTCATCCGGGAAACTCGGTAAGAAAGCCGGGACTAAAAACCGTGAATTAAATTGCACTGCTACATGAGAAACAGTGAGGTATTCCACCAAGTCCCCAGGAAAATTGATGATTACGTTAGTTTTTAAGGATATTATCTACTTTCCTAACCTACAATTTGGAATGCGTATTCATTTTGGCAATTTTTATTCTAAAGTTTGATGATAAGACATTTTGAATACCGAAATAATGAACTGATGGCAAAAAAGTGTACAATTGATTTAAGCCTTCGCTAGTATCGGGTCGAATACCCAACATAAAGTTACCTTTTTTATGTTAACCAAATCAATGAATTATAAATATGTTCGATGTGAATTATATTTTGTCAGCCTCACCTGCCGATGCGCAGGTCGTAGGTTCGAGTCCCTCCTCTCTTTCTCCATTCAGGCATGGATGTGACCCAAGAATAATTTAGATGTTTGAACGGCATATAAAGACTTAACTCCGGGAAAAACAGGGTCATGGATATATTCTGGTTTCAAAATAACCGGGAAAGAACAGAAAAGAATCAATGAAAACCTAGAAATAATTTCTGTTTCTATGAGGAGACCCTACGGTTTGCGTGTGCGGGCTTTCCTTTTAATCTCATCTGATGAAGAATCTGATGAAGAATCTGATACCCCTCTTCCTCCTCTGATGATCTTCAAAGTGTTACATCAAAATCGTATACTTTTGTTTCAAAACCGCTAATCTCTCATTGTTTAGCTTCCCAGAATCGGAGGAACTGAACGATTGGAAGATGAGGAAATGTTCTCCAGTAAATTACGACGGCGTTGGACTTGATGACTTCATTTTGTCGGTAGGAGAGCTAACTTTCTCACATGAAGACCTCTTCAGCTTTCCTCATTTTTCTCCAACTCTGTGAATTGGGAGACCCAAGATTCGACTTCGTAGCAATCGTCGGAAATGAATAAATTAGCGGTTGGTGGGAAGAGCTGTGAACAGAGCCGCGAGGCAAATGATTTGGGCATTAGTGCGGGCAGATGCGAGTAATTGGGGGAGTGGAGTCATGTTCGGCGGAGGGGCAGAGAGGAGGGAGGGTGGGGAGTATTGCTGTCAAGGGGCGCGAACGCTGAATCGGGATAGCGTGGACGGTGCTGCCACTCCTCCCACGCGGCGGCAGCAGAAGCAGTTAACGTCACCGGGTGGGCGATGCGTCGCGGTCAAATTCTGGGGCTAGCAGTGGAGTCCAATGTGATGATTTGAGGGGCGGCGAATCCTGTCCACCCCCGTGATTATTTGCGGAGTCTCACGTGAAATGTTGAGAAAATATACCGTTATCACTTTACCCTGCGTTGGTCTGTGTATTTTTTTATAACTCTTCACATTTATTCTGATGTATACTGAAGACAGGTGGACTATAAATGTGGCACGATGCACCATTTTACCTTTTTGCGTCTTTTTCATTATATTTGTCCTGTTTCCACTAGGAGTTATTATTTTATTTCGTTACGTAATTCATGATTGCTTTTTTTGTCTCTATTTTACTTGTGGTATCACAACTTTACAAAATCCATTTTATTTTCATCCTCACCTACAATTTTACAGTATCATCCTAACATCAAACCTGAGTGCTTAGCTATGGCTTACCCAGCTTTACTCTTGTTGATATTTATAGGCATTTGAATCTTACGTACAGGAACGACACGCGGGTTGGCTACAAATAACGGATTTTTCCACAGACATAGTTCCAGCATTTAGTTCCTTTAGTATGCTTGGAACCAACAAATAGGTAAAAGAGTACTAGGATGCATTACATAAAGGTTTTTCTCTTCAAGTACCAACTTGTTACATTGGTTTTGAGAAAAATACCTTTGACTCAGCATCCACTGAGAGGAGTATGAGCTTAAAGGCCACTTTACGCGGTACATTTTATTGTACAAACGAATGTATCATAGAATGTACAAGAAACTGAATGGAATTAGAGCAGGTCCTATTTCCCGCTAAGTTATTCAGCCAATCCTACACTTTGTCACTTTACACGGTACAATTTCCTTCTTGAATACATTCGTGCATTCGTTTGTACAATAAAATGTACCGTGTACAGCGGCCTGCCCGAACAAGAAGCTCTTTATCCTAAAAGCAGAGACACTGAACATACTTGGGGAAGGAGGGGGAAACCTTGCATAATTATTTATGTGTATCGGGCTTCATACATCTTATATTCACTCAAAATATGTCTATATTTTTATAATCCTAACCGAAGATTTATTTTACATAATTAATAATGGGTTTGTTAAATTACCTCCGCCCATTCTATCCGCAATCTAGTGACGCCAGCATATAGTAGAAGGAAAGCCAGTATGATGAGGAAGCAAAATTTAAGGAATCATCTGACTGCGTATACCTCTCTTTATTTTCCTCTGTCCATTACCCAAATGTGCTGACGAAAATTACCAGGAGCACCTCTCTCATATTTTGTCTCCATCCCTCTTCCATTGAGTTTGAACTGAGGGTAAATTTTTGTGGACCACATTACTTTAACAACAGTCCTCGGACAATATGCTCCGGATAATTAGGTTTTCGATAACTATAATTAGAATATAAAAATCAATACGCATCTTTTTGCAACAACAATTATGAATGCGTCTAATTGTTAGTGGAATTTGAGTAAGCGATAGTTTTTCTAACGGCAGTGAAAGATAAAAATCCTATGAACCTAAATTATTCTATAAATAAATTTTACAGAAGCTTCTACTGTGGCGATGAATAATGAAAATGATACTAATGAAGTGAAGTTTTTTCATCATCTTACTAACATATAAAAATCTAGTGGTGTCTGTCTGTCTGTCTGTTACTCAATCACTCATAAACCACTGAATCGATTGAAAGAAAATTTGGCAGGAAGATACTTGATATATCTGGTTCACGCATAGGCTATAGAACAAGGGCCTTGGGGCCCTAATAGGCCCTCAAGTGCAAATATTGGCCCTGGAAGATAATTCTCGCCTTGATTATTTTCTTTTCTCTCTTTTTGATTATTTTAATTAGTTCTACTAAAGATTGAAGGCGACAGTTTTCGCCATTAGATGGATAAAAGATTTCAGTTTCTAATTTTTTCATTCAATTTTCTTATAGGAATGAAATCGCCTTTTTAAGTCAAAATCATGAATTTTACTTCTGTCAGCAATAGGATATTTCCTTGGTAACCGTGGAATTAGCATTAGCTTTAGAAAGGAAATGGGACCTTTACAATGGCGGCTGGGTTTTATATCTATATATATATGTATTACTGTGGAAATCTAGGTCGTATACTGAAATGTTGCTGATGACGATATTTTCAGGGATATTTTTGCCTAAATTGGCAAAATTCATTTCAAGTGGACTAATTAAAGTTGGACCCATGTAAAACAGGAGAATGCCACGATGTCGAATTAATGCGGAAAGCCTGAAAGAAAATGGAATGCAAATGGCCTATAGTTTAGTTTCCATATGTTACTACAAAAGGATGTTGAAACTCGGTAAACATAATGTAATGCGGTTTTCATCTGGTGAATTAAAAAATAAAACTAAAATTATAACTGAGTAAAACGGGAGAATGCCACGATGCTATATTAATGCGACTAGCCTCTGGAATGAAAATGGCCTGAAGTTTAATTTCTGTATGTTACTGCAAAAGAATGTTGAAACTCGGTAAGCATAATATAATGTGGTTTTCATCTGCTGAATTAAAAAATAAAACTAAAATTATAGCTGAATTGCCTTTAAAAAAATACACCTCATGAGTGACTCGAACCTACAACCTATATGCCCTGTCTCTCTTTCATCCCCCGTTGAATTTCAACGGGTATAGTTCGGATATAATTTCCTAGTATAATATAAGGCGGAGCAACAGCAGGTGCGTATCCAGGAGGAGGCAAAGGGCAGCTCCCCCTATCCCCCGGAACGAAACATTTCATACAAAGTCTGCTCTCTACGTAGCCAGAAGGGATGATGTCATACCACCCACCCCCAACAGAAATCTACAGCTATGGATGGGTTTTCTGCCCCCCCCCCTTTCTAGTATAAATCCTAGCTACTCCCATGGAAGGGGTGCATCATATATATGATGAGGTTGTACTGAGGGCAATACTAAATTCATAATCTGAAACTTACCATACAGGTACTGAAATACTGTCGAATGGATCAATCGAATGCAGAGATCCCTGAATATAGTAGAATGCTACAGCTCTGAGGAGATATATGAAATCCGGCCATAATGCTACATATTATAAATCACTGTGCCCTGAAACTTGACCGTATTGCTAAGCGAAAACGTTATTCCGGTAAACTCCAACAAAAAAACCAATAGCTGGCGCCCGAGGCGTGGGGCCGAAGGACGCATCAAAGGGAAAAATACACGTAACTTATTCAAGGAACATGATTAAGCGGGTGACTCCGTTAAAGTAACTGCGCGGCTAGTTCCGTGGTTCTTTGAAAAAGAACACGATTAACATATTCTACACGCGGCAAAGAGCGGATAAGCCCACGTTTTAGCCCAAACACCCACCGTCAGCCACCAACAAACTTAATAAATGCTGTGTGTTTACCCTCTCCAACTACAAAGGAAGTGAGCTCATAACTTTGAAGGAGTCAGGAGAGGCTGTTTGAAGCATAGAAACCGAAATACGCCTGTCCGCCAGAAATCTCTTACACTTCATCGAAAGCGTGAAGTAGCTATTTTTTTAGTTTTGTTACAGATGTTTTATTTTCACTTATCAATGCTATTAACTTGTTAGTACAATGACTTTTACTATCAAATGCTATGCTTTTTATCTCTCATGAACTCATGGGGGAATTTCCTCCTTTCCCACCTTGATCTGTCTTGCTTTAACTCACAAAGTTTAGAGGAGAGTAATAAAAAAGAATTTTTTTAACAGCATAAAACTTTCATACACAATTTTCTTTCAGGTCAAGGCCAACAATATCCCATTTTCATGCAGCACATCAGCCTGCAGATTCTCTCATCTTAGTCGGATTTTTCTTCCATTGTCATACCTTCCTCCTTAGGTGTTCTTTGTACCCCCTTGTTTTTCATCTACTTTTTCCAGGGAATTGAAACTCTATGTTTTGAGTTTATGTTGAGAAATTGGAAAATGTTTCATTGCCTGTCGAAATTAAACTTTTCAACATGTGCCGCTAATACTGGGTTGAATGTCAACTGAAGGGTATTTATTTTTACTACCCGTATAAAAACGTTTTTAATTGTATCAGTTCAAATATATGATGCCTAAATATCCCCAGTTTTCAGTATTCTGTTTAGGGTGATTTATCTCCCAGGATGTAAGTTTTTCGAGTTTTGTTTTGAAAAATGGAGTTTATGTGTTTGGAGAAAAATTCGATTCGAGAAGATTGGGTTTATGCAACGCGATTCATAAATATCTCAGTTCTTCTTCGTTTGCCGCGCTTGTATTTTCCTGAAGTGCTTTGACTTTTATGGCAGAACGAGCTGGCTACATTATCACAACTGCATATTTCCAGTTCAACTTGCAAAGCGATGCTCTACAGAAACTGTGGTTTTTGTTTCCGCGAATTATCTTCGTAGATTTTAAAGATGGTACGAATTTTCGATCGACACAACCAGGACCACTCTCAAGCAAGGATTAGGTTATCTAATTATTTTAATGGGTTTTTATTCTTTGAGATTTTTACAAATCATATTTAATTTCTCACGAAGCTACCAGTAAATCCAACCCATGAATGACTCAACATTAAATAAAATATATTAGCAACTCTTTTACCCTAGTAACTTTATCATCACAATTTCTTTTGATTTATTATTATATTTTTTTAATATAAACGACTACATAAAAAATTACCAGTTGTCTATTTGAAATTTGTTTTAAATGAAATAGACACTTAAATCTCGTGTAATATCGATGCATTTTCTACATGGTTGTTCATCAACTGATTGTCATGCATGCATTTCCATGCGATTGTAGAGAAATCTAAGTTTATGACCACTCTAGAATTTAGTTTTCACCATGAACGTACTGAGAAGTTACACCATCGCAAGCGAAGTAGATTGATTGGCTTCATCGCAACGAAACAAATCAGAGCGTGCAGAGCATTTCTTGGAACTGGTTTACCAATTACCATGATCTCCATAGGTCCAGTTTGTCACTGTCGGGCAATTAATCGCCACCCGTAAGGTAGGGTGTTGCCGCTTAGTAAATCGATGTAAGCCGCTTATCCAGACGGCCTCCCGCCTCGACAACGATTTCCTTTGGAACAATTTGTCAATGGTGAAGTTTCTTGAGATCACTTCGAGAGCTTCTGTGCGTATTATGTAAGGACGTCATCGCAAATATGGGATGAGACACCAAATATTAGGGATTGTCTCTCGGCCTTATGCGGGATTCTGATGGTTTAAACTACGTCACTGTCGTTCTTTGCTTCAGATAACCTCTGCCGTCTGCATCTGTCGTTGTTTTTTGAAGTATATGAATGGTCACGAGTTTCATTTTAGGAGTTCGCTGAATATCCCGTATTCAATTAATCTCTTACAGAGAAAACATTTTTTAGCGGATACAACTTGTAGATTTTGAAATACATAAAAGATTTCACCACACTGAGAGGATTAGTTGGCTATGGTGAAACATTTCGCCCTGCTCTGCCGTGGGGGTGGAGCACAAATGCATCGAAAGTCAACGGATATTGAACATTTTTAATTATAACGACCGCTTTTGCAGTGATTGGAGTAAAAAGATATGAAAACAATTTGCTGTCGCATTGTGAATAGTTGCCTCGTGCTTTTCTATACTTCAAGATCATTACCTCAGCTAGTTCACCAATTTGTTAAATTATGCAACTTGTACAGTGGCGGAAAAAATTAACGCAAAACTCATTGGCGTCTGAATGCGGCGTACACGGAAACTAATTGAAATCGCTTTTCCTTCGACAACTTGACAACAATGAGACAGCATATGGAAACCGGGAATATTCAAACTCTCTATGAATGGATATCGATTTTACGCGTCATGTAAATAGTCATACTAATAAGGTTTACGTTCACGACATCGTCTAGGAGTTATAAACGTGATGAGCTTGCTTCGACCCGCACTCAGTCGAGGTTCCGAAGTCGTAGTTGATTATGTAGAGATGCTTACCATATTATTTTTAGAGCTTTGGACCGTTAAAAAAAATTTCTTGATTGAAACTTAAGAAATATTACGATGAAAGCATTATTCGTTGGGACATAAAATTTTTTTATTCTCCAGATCAAATTCACTTACAATAAAACGTATTTCCGCGTGCAGGGAATAGCTGTGGATGAACATCGTTTTAATAGGCCTTAAACTACTTCCGAGAAATATGATGCATTACAATTAACATTTTGGCGTAATATCCTGAGAATTTCAAGTTAAAGTATAGGAAATCTGGTTGAATAGAATGGTTTCCATGTGGAGAAAATTTTTCTCTAAAAGTATTTCCAATACCTTAAAACCCTACGTAAGTTTCCGCCCTTGTTCATATAGGTCGTCTCAAACACTTAAATTTCTAAATTCCTCCTAACGTAATATTATTTACTTTCTGAAAGCTACTTTCAAAAATCCAGAACATTTTATTTGGTCCAGTTTTTACAGGAAAAATTAGAATTCCCTTTTTTCGTTTTGTAGTAAGAACCACTGGACGCGAATTCCTCTTGATCGATGAAGTAGCCTAGAGGGAGAGCGTTCGTCTGCGGCCAAGAATGCCTGGGGTTCAAATCCTGGCGTGGCCTCTTTTAGTGCCTTTATAATTAACCTACGCGATGTGACTTTATTGCAGCCAAAACTTCGCAGGAATCCGCGGAAGGCCCAGGAATGGACATTGACCTCATCCATGAGTGTGTGAGTTTTACACATAATCAGGCTTTGCAAAAGAATCAGAGCGGTCTCCTTGGTCGTCGAATGAGATGTTTACTTCCCATTCTCGGGTACTCGGCCCCACTTGATTTCTACGTCCTGTCTGTCGTATGATGCTCATATCCACTCATTCGCCAATTCACCACTCAATGAAAAGCTATTCATGAAGGAGGGAATAGACCGGATCTCTGATTGTGTCAGTTACTCGATTTAGTGAACTTACCTGATGCTACATTCACCTATAAATTACTTTGAAATGATTTAGTAAAGAGGGCAATTATTTTTATTAGGTATTAGAGTTTGGTTCTATCTGCCAAACTTGTAAATACCGATCACTTATCTGAAAGAGAGACCAAACAAGGGTGGAATTTTCTTCAAAATATCTTTAAAACGGTATTTGAAGCTTTCCCAGTATTGTTCTCTAGGTTTGCTATGAGCAATACATTGACCGTGTAGTTCAACAGTTCAACTTATAGGATAGAGGATAATACTTAAAGGATAAGGTAAATTAATGAATCACTTAAATACCCTTTGACATATTCACAGTGAAAAATGTTTGGCTAAAATTATGCAGTTAAATTTTATGAGGAGCATTTTTATACCCATGCGTAAGTAATACTCCGACAAAAATGCATCGCGTATCTTCCCCAGTGAAAGTGATAAAATACTAAAAATCATCTTTTTCATGTAGCGACTAAGCAGTGATTAGATATTTTCCCTATGGTCATTTGTATACTCCTCATAAATCCGCAGAGTAGTCAATGGAGTGCAAATTAGGAATGTGCACCATCAAAGATTATACGATTGCTACGTTCCTAAAGAATCTATTCCTCTTTTCATGTGTTGTCATATTATTGCTTCAATGGAAGTTAAAGTTGTGAGTGCTCCCACGTGAAGATATTAACAGACTTTTTACAGGATCATAAATTTCATCTTTTAGTGGAAATGTATTTTAACGGATGTTGAAAAGGGACACTATAATGCTTTATTTAGAACGAGTGGAAAAGGTTAAAATGTATGCGTAATTCTCTCAATTTGAGTTATGTGTGCACATGATCACAGCAATGGATCATTAAGAAATATGCTGGTATTTACATAAAGAATGTGGATGTTAATTAGCCTTATAATCAATCCATCCCCCTCCATTCTCGATTTCCTGACTAAGTCTCTGTGACATGGAGTTGTCCACATTTTGGTATCATCTTACTGGGTTCATTTTCCATTCTTCCTCCACGATTTTCCTCATTGCATCTTAATTTGGGGTTGTTTCGTTTGAGGGGGTCGAAAAACGTTTGTTTCTAGCATTTTTCTCATAATGAACTCTGCGCTCCGAGCAGCCCACTCCATTTATGCTATATGATTTGTTTTGAACCATCTTCTAGATTTTTGACAATTGTGAACTCGTAAGTATTCCTAGTTGCGGGCGAAAAATGAATATTGATATACATTTGATTAAAAATAGTTCTTATTATAGCGGACATGAATTTAATGAATTTCGTTTGATAGTAGTAAGAAATAGGTATTTTTTTACTTTTAAACGCCAAATAAAAGATCAGTGGGTGAAAGTTGAAGGCGCAACACCTCTTCGGATAATTTTTCGACTAATGTTTATGCCTTTTACAAACCTACTATCCGATTCCTCCCCCTGGGAGAAAAATGAGGCATTCTTAAAGGCTAATAAGATCTTTCTTTCTTCCAAGAATTTTGGGAGAGGCCGCTAAAACTTTGAACAATATCTCGGCTTGCGCTGTCCGCTCTGCTTGTTCGTCTCAATGAAGTAGTCATCAGTAAACCTTGGCCAAGTTCCGGGTGGTGATGGTCGGGGTGGTTTGTTGTTGTGAATAACGCACAGGTTTCAAATACTTGCTGCACCAGAAAGAAAAGGCTCGTCGCGCTTCGAAAAAATCGGAAGCCCCCGTCGAATACTTTTAAGGGCGTTAGAGAAGTCAAATACCACTTCTTTCCTTTGAGTTAAACGCCTGGCGTCCGAAACATTATCTATGGCAGAAAAGGTATCGCCCGCAACACAAGGGGAAAGTAAGCTCTTATTAAAGGCATACTATTTCCCAAATCAATATAATGCGCCCTTCATACATTCCAATTTTGAATGGAATTGTATTGGTGGAGCTTTGTATCGACACGGGGAAACCTCTAGGGATCCTCAAGAGTCCTCCAAGATTGCTCGTTGCTTTAACTCAGATTTAAGGTAGCTGGCCTCCAAACCCATGCATGATGGAAACTAATGGCGTTTGATTGGAATGGTCTGAGCTGATGAGGTGAAATTCTAGAACTACTTCTTTCAGTTTGTATTCCCGAGAGAGTAGTATGCTTTTTCCTATCCTTTAGTTATTTTAAACGTTCGTAGACAATACCACCACTCATTTTGAAAGTAACTTAGTTCACAGTAACGCATACGGACGCAAAAAAAAGTCACCGAAAGGATACGAAACATCATCTTAAAGTCGCCTTGACATAAGAAAGTTCAGTAGTTGTTACTGGGTTGCAAACCTGAATCGCAATCATGTTTCTTCATAATAACTTTGTTCGAGTACGCTCATGATCTCGAAAACGTGATCGTCATCAAGAAAGATCGGGTGCTACATAGCAGTGGAGTGTGCTCCCAGGATCTTGCGCATTGCCCTACCAATTCGGTTTGCCTTTTGGATGACAACAATTACCATAAGAAGAAAAGAACCTGGTCGAGACATTTTTGAGTTTTTCATTCAATTTCTGGTCCAGTAAAATTATTTTTTTCCGCAAATTTTATCTCTTTTGTATTTAAAAAATTTCATATTATCAGCCAGTCATTGCAGCTACACATTACATTCATTCATATCGCCAATATGAGGAAGTTTATATAAAAACTCATTTGCATTCATGAAAAATCGAACACGGACCACTCTTTAGCTATCCAAATACATCTGACAACTACAACATTAACGTTACCTATTAATTTATTTCATTAATGATATTCTACTCCAAACTGAAGGCTTTTTGTTAATTTCATATGTGCGGCGAATTTATAGCTAAGCATATAAGATATTATGCAATCATCCATATGTTATCTATAACTACACCTAATTTGGGTAAACTTTTCTGAATGTTTATTCGTATATCCTGCATTTACTAGATAAAGCTTAACAGTGGACAGCTCGTCATCAAGCTTCCTTTGTTAAGATGAAAGAAATATCGGGAAAATGTGCCTAGATCATTCGGTATCGATGCGAGCACATTTATTTTTATTTCGTGAAATTATATACATTTACGTATGTTTTCATAGTTTAATCCCATTCTGACGAACTAAGGACGGATTTGTATTGGGACAAGAACGATTCATTAATAAATATTCATTTTGAATTTAATAAATATCCGTTAAAGGAACTTCGTCAGTCTACAAATGGAAAAGCGTGAAAAATTACATCACGTAGGCTATACTTATTTCACTTAAATCTTTTTTGTATCGACATTTGGTGCGGATAAATCTCGATTTATATCATTTCGGTGAAACAGATGCAGTACGCGTCATTCAAAAAGACCCACGGAAAGTCGACCGCAATAAATATCCCTTGGTGGTAGAAGATGAAGACTTTAGCATATAGTATACTGAATTGGGTGGGATAGTGAATATTTTTTATAATCAGTCTTTCTGTATAAATGATATCATTCGACGTAAGAACCATGGTGAAACAAACACAGCGATGCACCGCGACTGAATGTGCGAATAATATGAGACAAAAGCTCAAAAATAAGGCGACTGATGACTAAGTTCTAGGCTCCGACAAATGTGAGCTGCAAGGCGGATTTCAAATATTTGCGGTAGACGATATTTTCCTCAATGTTGCCAGTCTTTGGAGTGTGTACTGCTCCTAGAAGTTCCCAAAAATGCCGCATTCTGGCGCGCGAAAAATTTTGCGTTAATTTCTTCCGCCACTGTACATGAGTCGTGCTCGCCATTTTGAAGATCAACGCTGAGGAAAATACCGATCACCACCAAATAAAGTGCTTTCCACCGTGCTCTATACACACCCTTTTAACTTTTTTTGTTACATATTTTGACAGCCAGGGTCATTTGATAATTTTTGCCTTGCTTTGCTCTTGCAGAAAAAAGCAATACAACCCGTCGTGAATCACGCATTGTAACGCCATCCGAGCCCAGCTTTGCCTCACCGTTGTAATTTCAAGGGATTCCATATATCTTTTGCGGAAGTCCATGGACTTTCTTACCTTCTCTTTCTAAACAAAGTTTAGGTCTCATCTAAAAATATTGAGTATCAGATATTCTTTAGACTGTTTCCGCTATAAGTTTTCTATCTCTGTTTAATCAAAGTTAAAATTTGTTCGCATTACGTTGCAAATTCAAGGGGCGAAATATTCGGGTTGGTGTGATGATGTAATCAGGGAACGTATTATAGACATGAATATTGAAAAAGAACTTCAGTAAGCTTTGGTTTATTGAAGACTTGTGCTAGCGTTTGCTAACCCTCCGATTGCTCTTTTATTATTCCTTTTATATATCACTTTATCAAAGTCTTTTTTCCGTTAAACACTGATTTTAATTTTACACAGCATTAGGACTGTTAGGTTTATAAAGTGTGTAGGGTATTTTGAAGGGGCCTGGTCGTTTAGTTTGTGTAATCGAAGAAGAAAAACATGACCTCATCCTGATTTAGTCAGTTATATAGAGCGGTGGGTTAAATTTCAGTTTTTAAACTATGTAATAGGTGACGGGTAGTCCTTGGCATATTCATATTATATTGTTCTGAGTACAGTTGATGGTATCCGACAAGGAAAAATGACATAGAATGCGAGATTGCTGCTAATCGAAGACTATTTCAATTGTGCATTGGAAGCCATCCTCTTGTAGAATTTAAAGCACTGGGACTTGAGATTTAGTACTGCCGCCGGTGACATTCGGCACATTTGATGCATTGTGTTCACCCCCATTCCTTCAAGTGAAAGGCAAATTAAAGGTATTTATTAATCATGGATGGCGTACTATTGAAAGAGTATCATTTATAACGCTTACCAAGTAATACATTTATCTTTTCCGCTGTGTACGCCGGCATATTTTTGGAAAATTAAAGTGATCCAATGGGCATCATAAAGGAATCATCGGATCCGCACGATTGCAATTGGAAACTGTAATTTTTCTTGTCAAATACATATGTGCAATTTGTAGACACGAGGGCAATAATTTGCGGCTCGTGAACCAGGAAGCTGTGCAATAAAAGACCTGATCTGTATTCATATACAGCGCTGGAAAACACTCGATGCATAATTCAAGAGGGCGCGAGAAATATTAATCAACTAACGGAACGGTGGAGATTTGTCAATGTCGATGATAATTTTCATGTCAATGCACACACACCGCTCGTCTTAGAGATGTGCGGGTGACAGTCGAATATGGCGTGGGTGGGATCGTCGTTATTGGAAAAAAGAGGCTGCTAGTTTCAATCGGCAAATAGCACCTGACAATTTAATTAAACCGGAGTGAAATGGTGAAGTTATACCATCGATAGGGAAACAGAAATCAGATGATGATTTAGCGGAGCATAGCGACGTATGATCATAGGTTTTTGTTATGATGGTAGGTTTTAGAATATTCAGCAAACATAACTTATTAGGTTATTTAAATGAACTACGTCGACTGGCATGATTTGATCTTTTTCCTATTGGTAGGTAAGATAGTGTCGCTTACTTAAGAGCCCGTGATATATGCAGTTGCGTAAGTTGTTTGCAAATTATTTTCGTCGGTAAAAGAATAATGTGAAAAATAAAATTTTCAAAAATGATTTAAAAGCTTATTTTTTGTCAGAAATTTGCGGGCAAAAATTTAATTACTTATTAATAAATATATAGCCGTTTGTCCTAATACGTATGTAAGAAAGTGTAGATTTAAAATCTGTGAGACGTAGAGATTAGTCCAACGCAGCGGAAGGTACAGGAGTAGCAATTAGATAACCATGCAATGCCTAAGAGATGTACTACGACCTGGTGGCCATGGAAAAACCTAACAGTACAAGCTTCTAGAACTACAAAAGTTTGGTCATATGAGGCACTTCCATGTGCCAATCTTTGGACTGGGGAAGTATGGGTTACATGGCGAATGGAAGAAGAGAAATTCTGCACGGGACGGGCCCTCTCCAAATTTTAAGGAAAGCTACCAAGGGCTTCACGATCCATTCGATAGAGGAATGGAAAACCCTAACAACTGTTAGGGATCAAGATTCCACTTAAAGAAATCGTGTCCCTGCAGGCCCGCGAACTCGGACCGGTAGGATTACCGGCCAGTACCTTGCTTTTAACTACTGTTGCTCCTCAGGCTCCAAGCCAACCAGCTCCCCCTACTCAATCGAATTGGACTCTATAAATGACAAAAGGGAAGGGAAGAGAGCAGTACAACAAATCGATAATGCCTATTGAGAGGAACCTTTGTACGAAAATGGAACCTGCCTCGTTGACCAAGAGGCACGTGGCGGATAAAGGCGGCCGTGCATCGTGTTTGGCTACAGATGCGAGGAGAGGAACCACATCTCTCCCTCTGGGTGAGCTGAGGTGTGTGAGCAGAGGCTGGGGGACGTTGAGGAGAACCCTCCCCACCTCCCCCCAGTCTCTGCGCACGCCCACTCGTGGGTCTGTGGGGAATGTGGGCGGGGGGTCGGCTTTTGTCCGTGTGCTGTGCTGACACCCACGCCACCCCAGGGGAGAGGTATACGTCCCAAAGCGGTCTCGGCGGCCGCTTAAGCCCTCCAGATTTTCCCCTTGCACATACTGGCACTTGACATCCTCTTCCTCCTCTCCCGCCCGCCCACCGCCTCCACAGAGCCACCCCCACCACCCTGGAGCCCCTTGTTCATCCATCGACGGGACGGGCCATTCGCAGGATGCATTTATTAACGCCAGGCGCTTTGGAAGCGGAACGCCTCTCGACCCCCCCTCCCCACCAGAACTTCCTTCCGCTTTCCCGGTCGTTTTTCAATTTTCGTATGACTCATTCACATTTAACGGTCACTTATTGGTTTTATTTGCGTACCCCAAAGTTTTGTTCAGACGCACATAATTAATTCGAGGAATGGTGTTTGACATTTGCCTGCTTTATTGTTTTAGATTTGGTTTTTTGTACATTCTTGTAGGCTCAATGAGTACTACTGCATTCGATAATAATTTTAAAAAATTAATGATATGACGAAGAAGAAAAATGTTTTAGCAAATTCCATACTTAAAATTTTTATTACCGACCCAGGTTTCGATTGCCTTGCAATCATTTTCAATTCCACCTTTGAAAATGATTGCAAGGCAATCAAAACCTAGGTCGGTAATAAAAATTGTAGGTGTGGGATTCACTAAGAGATTTTTCTTTCTCGTCGTGTCTGCGGTAACCTTCCACGAAGTTACACCTTCAACCATTAATTTTATTCGAAAATTAACGATGTTTCAACCAGATCCCTCTCGCTTTGGATGATAAAGTATGCTATAAACGAAATTAAATTGGTGGCATTCCCGCAAAATTTCGGAGAAGAAAAGCCTTAATATTCTATTATCAGTTGTCAAGCGGTGACTTTAATCCAGATTGTAATGTTCTTTTTCGAAAACTTATAAATTTTCCCGTACTATTGTCTATACTAACGTTGTATTAAGAAGGAAAGAGCATTCTGATGTTTCCGGACTATTTTCGATAAAGATGACATATCACGACATTTTATGAAGACCAAGGGTTTTAATTACTAATTATAGTAACATTAATTGTCAGCATTACCTCTTGCCTATAAAGAAGGTGCAATTGATGCCTCCCGAAACCGAGCCTTTCAGCATTGTAAAAGTATAATAGGGGAACTCCGTGTAATTTGGACCACCCAACTTCGACTGCATATAGCTCACTCCATTATGGCATTTCATAGCCGATATATTATTTTGACAAATTATTACCATTGAAGATATCACAGTTACAAATTTATTTCACGATCACTCGTGCACACATAGCATCTATTTTTTTAAATGTCATATCAATGTAATTTGGATAGAGGTGGTGTAATTTGGTCCAGCTAAGTTTGTGATATGGGCCTGAACAAAAAATTTCGCAATCCAAAAAGAATTACAGGAAACAAATATGTTCAGTTTATTTTCACGTCTTCTTTTACTGTAAAATATATAGAAACAATTAATGTCGTTGATATTTTTTGTCAAATAATTTATTCATAGGTATATTTCTTAATGTATTTTATGTTTTTTCAGTGATGCATGTTGATCCCACACCAGATTGTACTCCTTAAACATTCCTCAAATAACTTTTGTTCCATTTCCTATACTAACCATTTGGTTTTCTTGCTACTCCAATTGTCATCCATAAATTGACATCATTAACATAGCAGCCCGGGTAATTGTGACTGCGCCAAAATACAAGCTTTAAGGTGGTCCGAATTGCACGAAGAGGAACAAAAGTACAAATGCCTGAATTTCACGGTAGGTTTTTTAGGTTCACAAATAAGAATTTCTACTCATATTACTTGACTGGCTATTATCAAACTGCAATTTCTGTTTTTTAGCCAGTGGAAGTAACTTTTTAGCCCAATGTTACCCTAGGAGAAAATTTACATAGAAGGCGGACGTTTCCGCTGATTTCACCTTTAGGAGTCTATCAATCGAGGCTGACAGTTGAAATTTAGGGAAACGTTTAAAAGGAACACCCTAGGGTTATTGTACCAAATAGATAGTTACAGTATTGAATGCTAAGTAAAGCTATTGGACCGAATTACACACTGATCCAAATCACGCCGACTTCCTCTACGTATGATTGCAACTTATAGGACACTTTACAATGAACTCTTGTGGTTACCTAAAACATTATTCAGAGTAAATTTATATTCAATGACTAAAAATTTATCCAGCTGGGCCAATTCTAGATGAATTTGTGCAAAATTAGCGTCCTCCTCCGACGAGATCTTTATATTTAACGAGATCTTTATATATCATATTTGGTTGTTCTGCTGCGGGGTAGGTTCAATCATGGTGGACCCCCATGTCTGTTTGTCCTTTGCCAGTCCCTTGTTTCGTCGTATTTTCCTCCAATGCTAACTATGTCCAAAATCGTACACCTCTTTATTTCTCGTTCCCTCTGCCCTTCTATCATTCTCTCCAACAGTCTTCAATGAGCAGTCTTTCTTCATACAACGTCCTGACCAATTCATCTTTATTTTCTTCTCTCTTCTCCAATTATTCGTGACACCTCCTCATACTTCACTCTTCCCCCATCCATCCTCCTTCAGACCCGCATTATGAAGGCATCTACTCCTTTTACTTCATCTTTCCGCAAAGTCCATGTCTCCGGCGCGCACAGCATCACACTCCAGATGTAACATTTTGCCAATCTCTTTCTCAATACATTTTTTCTCAGGTCCACAGAGTACTTCCTTCTCATCATTGAATTTTTCTTTTTGCATTGTTATTCTTGATTTAATTAGCATAGAACAGAACATATTTTCAGTGATAAAACATCCTAATTACCTAATGCTCTCTACTTGTTCAATCGCTTCACCTCCCAATCTGATCCTTTTACCATGCACTATCATACTTTTAGTCTTTGTCTCGTTCAACAATATTCCATATTTCTTACACTTGACGTTTAGACCTGCTAACATATCGATTGCTTTTTGTTTACTATCTGCCTCTACATCCATATATTTTAGAAACCTGATACATTCCACTCTTTTACCTCCGATGTTCACAGATCTGCTTCCGTCAAGGCCTTCTGTTTAGGGTTACCATACGTCCTCTTTGTCCCGGACATGTCCTCTTTTTCAGGTAAATAAAAATGTCCGGGCGGATTTTATGAAAAATTACGAAATGTCCTCTGTTTTAGCTCAGAGAAAAAATTTTCGTTTTAAACGCGAAAATATGTAGTCGATTTACTAAATCGTAAAATTGTAACTTTAGCACTTTTGACCACAAATGCAAAGACCACACTGGTGTTAATGCCGTCAAAATTATTCCATTTTTGTCTTACTAAATTTCTTTTTTTTATTTTCGCTATACGCAAGGTGATAATATTTTTGAAAAGCACGTGGTCCAGATAAATTGCCGAAGAACATCTTTTCACCTGGATAGGGTGTCCCTAGACTGTGATAACAGTGCATTCTAACGGATTTAGAATTTCAACCGGTATTAGTTACGATCGTTACGATTCATTATATTATTCGGTTATTCTCTTGGGGGATTTCCTTTCTATGTGTTGAATTAAACGCACATCGGAACACGAGCACTTAATCGCACACGAACTACGTAGAATGGAACGATGTGCGTTGGCGAAATGTTTTGTAACCTGCCGGTAGGTAGCTTTTCGTGGGTGCAGAGCAGTCATGGCCGCATGTTTTACTTAAAGTTGTCGAATTCGTTCAAAATAAGTATTTAAAAACGTTAGCTTTATGTCGCTAATTGCTTATAAACATTACAATATGCATGTTTGCCGCCTGAAAATGAATGAAAAAAAATACTGAAAATCAACAAACTTGAAAATAATCGCGGAAGCCATTATTGACGTTCTTTTGTTGTTTAGAGCACATCCACTTTGCTCCCGATATGTTTTGAAGTGTGCAGGGTCTCTAACGAATGGAAAGCAAGTTAATTTTGGTGGAATTGGAAGAGCTGCAGGGAAAAATGTCTTCAGTGACTTGAAAAAGTGTTATAAGTTCTTAATTGGTAGAAATGGGATGTCCAGCGCATGTACTTCACACTTGTGTGCAGCATGGCTTTCTTCTGGGTTAAAAACCGGCATAGATTCAATTGTGTTGAAAATATTCAATTATTTTTCTATTTACACTTTGTGCACAGAGGAGTCGAAGGAATTCGGTGATTTTGTGGAGGTTACATACCAGCAGCTGTTATACCATACAAAAACTAGGTTGTTATAACACTTTCCTTGTATTGAGAGGTTCATTCCAGCATTGAAATCTTATTTTTCTTCTCAGTGTTCAATTCTTATGATACTTAAAAATTCTTTGAGAATGATCTAAGTGAAGCAAAACTATTGTTTGTTCACTCGTTAATGTCAGTTTTCAACAATAAAATATTAAACTTGGAGAATCAAATTGTGTCACTGAAACAATTTATATTTTGGAATCCACTTTAGTAACTCTTGAGGGAAGATACTAGAATAATTTCAAGTCCTTAAAAATAAAGGAAATAATTACAAAAAAAGAGAGGAAGGTTACTCACAGGAGTGTAATAGCATTTGCAAGGAGATAAAAGCTGTTTATAGCACTACTATGGAGTATTAAAGAAATGGTTGTCTAAATATCAACAG
The DNA here is from genome assembly GCA_963169105.1 of Ceriagrion tenellum. Taxonomy (NCBI): domain Eukaryota; kingdom Metazoa; phylum Arthropoda; class Insecta; order Odonata; family Coenagrionidae; genus Ceriagrion; species Ceriagrion tenellum. The sequence goes on along the minus strand of OY720636.1, from coordinate 25,262,921 downwards.
TTTGATCCACTCAAATATATGCAGCTTTCAATAACTCTTAATTGGGAGGACATTGAAAACTGAATCTCATACCTTAATGAATAAACAAATGTAAGACTAAATGATACAAAGCGTTTCGATAAATTTTGTAATTTTACAAAATTTAAGAACTATGAAAGAAACCAAACCAACCAGCAGGTGAAGTGTGGTGTGGATATTTCAATTATTCGTCTAGTTATGTGTAACATTCTGAACTTCTAATAACTGCTGAATTCCCTTTTTTTATTCCTAGTCATAATGCTACTACTGAACGTCTGTTTTCTCTTGTCAATGCACAGTGGACCAAAGATAGGACCAGATTCAAAATAGATAACATGAAAGGTGTAGTGTGTGTTCAATAGAATTTTAAGCACTTTGACTGCTTAAGCTTTTATGAATACTCGCTGGGAAACCGAAAACGTTAACAGAGATTTATTCATCTTCCAAATATTCATAGCACACAAGTAAAAAAACAGTGATGAAATACATGAACTTAATGATGGTTATGATTAAAATGGTGGAAAAAACAACAAAATAAGAAGGGTCCTCTTTTTTATAGGAAGTGTTCTCTTTTTTATGATGGACCTATTTCTATATATATATTCTATATGGACCCTACTTCTGTTATTATCTCTTCCAAATATATAGTCGGTGACAGGTATCCTTGGTAAATGCCCCTTCTTATCCCAATTTCGTCCGCCAACTGACCGCCAGTTCTTACTCTGACTGAGTGAGATACAAGTTTTTTATGAGTCTTCTCTACCTCCAATTAATTACTTGCTATTTTAGAATAACCATTATTTTATATCGTCAAACTCTATCAAAAGCTTTCCTTAAGTCAACGTATACAATATATACATTTTTGTCCTTTTCCATGTTTCTTTGACCAATTATTCTCAACAGACCTTGCGACGAACGTCGCGGAAAAACAAATTGACACAGTGGGAAAGGAGTAAAAGAAAATGACCAATACGGAATGATTTCCAACAGTCACACTATATTTAATATACTAAATTACAATTATGATTACACGACAATGAGGCCCGCAGGCTAGCTGCCGAAACTTGACGAACGGTGCCTGCTGACGAGGTACACACTTCGGTGGCTGGCAGAGGAGAGAGCCGCTGCGATGATACGTCCGGACAGCGCAGTCAAAGTAGGGGAGGTAGCTCTGGATCAGTGGAGAAGGGGGAAGTAGGGGAACTGTTCGTCCAGACATTGGTTGAGACGGCGGCGTAGAGGAGCACTATTGCCACAAAGTTCCGAAAAGAGGACGCCAGATGCGAATTCACTATAAAAGTAGAGCACCTTGTTCTTGTCGCGTAATATCGCCGACAACGCGCAATATCGCCGACAGTGCGCACTTTGAAATCTCCCTACCGCACTTAGAACATCTCGCGTTATGTCCGGCTCGCGACGATGTCCGCGAGCGAAAATGTCCGCGGCAAAATTATGGCAAAATTTGTGCCGAAAATTCGGCACAACCTATTGCATCTTTTGTCCCAAACCCCTCATCTGAATCCATATTATTCTTCTCTCATCCCACTGATTAGTTTTCCATAATCTTCCATTGATCTTTCGTGATACAATTTTAGCTGCATAGGATTCGTCCTGTGTTTCTCACTTAATTTGGCATTTTTCATCTTTTCTATAGGACGCTTTATAGTTTTCTTGAGGTGTTAAGGCCATAGTCCCTTTTTTGTAAATCTCAATACACAACTTTGTTAATTCTCTCATTTCTTTTTTATTGAGTTATTTTAATATTTCAGCTTGAATTTCTCTTCCTGTTGCTTTCCCGTTTCTGATGTCTTTTATAGTTCCTCCTACTTCAATTTCAAGTATGTCATACCCTTTTTCATCCTCTGCTACCTTGTTTACTTTCTCTGGTTCCAATTTACCTTCCATGGATATTTTATCCCATTCAAACAACCAATCAATATATTCCTTCCACTTGTTCATTTCCTTCTCTGGTTTACTGATAATTTTCCCATCTTTGTGTCCAATCTCAAAACTAATTCATACTTTCCCATCATATGCTAGGTCTCTTTCTTCTTTATATATCACGTCATATCTTCATTCTTTAACTAATTGCTCTATCTCACTGCACTGGTCACTCATCCATTTATCTTTAAGCTTATTTGTTTATCTTCTGAGTTTGCTATCACGCCTCCTATATTCCCTCCTACATTCTTCTTTGTCAACATTTTTCCATGTTCTTTTTTCCTCCATTTTATCCAACATCTCACCTGTGATCCACCCTTTATTTATTTTATTCGTGTTTTTTCCACTAACTGTCTCTTTGCTGCTTCTTTTATGCTACATTTGATGTTCTCCCATGTCTCATTTACTCTTTGGCTTTCAACTTTTTCATAAATACTTTTTCCTTTCCTCAGTTCCTCCTGGTTCTTTTAGCTTTACAATATCTAATTTCTATTTTTTACTTCCATTCCATGTTATGTTCAGTTTTATACGTGATCTAGTTATGCTCAGGATTGATATCTGCTCCTGAACAACTTTAGCAATTCTCATACACTTTATGTACCTGTGAAGTAATATAATACAATCGGTTTGGTACCTCACTTCAATTTTTCGCGATGCCCATGCATATCTTCTCCTTTTATGGGTTTCATACAAAGTGTTAACATCTAACATACAGTTTTCTTTGCAAAAGTCAATAGGTTTTTGTCCTCAACTGAATCTTTTTCTAAACCAAATTTTAGCATCTTCTTACCCTCACCACCTTCTCTCACAACTGCATTTCAGTCTCCCACAACCACAAACCAATCTTTCCTTTTCAGTGATTAGTTCCATCCTCTTGTAACACACATTCACATCTTCAGCATAGTGCTAGCTAGCTGGTATGTATACTTATATTATCACAAGAACAAAAACGGAAAAAAGGGAAGTAATTTAGTGGATGGAAGTAATTAAAATAAGTTATGGGAACTAACTTGTACCAAATGTACCAAAGCTATAGTTTACGATGTTGTTTTCTCTATGTATAACGAGATGATGGTCGCATGTTGTTTCCTCTGTCGTTGAGAGTTTCTGACTGGTGAAATAAGTAAAGACAACTCAAATAGCAGTTACCTACAGAGTATATCACGCAAAAAGTACTTACAAAGGGCAATGACCAAAACTTTGTTCAGAAAAAATTCCTGGATTGCTCTTCGAAGGATATTTTTAACGGTGCTCGTTACGAATCCCATAAAGATAATGCCTTGTCCAAAACCGGTTAAAATTATTAAAATACGCTCCAGTTTTTTCTTCTTTAAGAGTGAATTACGACTCTCGTTAAATATTTACGGTAAAAAATTATAAAATTCTTTAATTTAATGGTTTGATTATAGCCAACTAAAAGACTACCTCTGTTGCACGTGTGCTGGTTAACCTTTTATTTTTAGGAAGATCTGTCAACAATTTAATGGCTAAGCTCTTTCATAAAAACTAAAATATTTCAGAGAATATAAAATTCAGTAGACTCAAAAATCTCTGCATTTAAGCCAGAGGGAAACAATTGGAATTCATGAATTTATTGAACCTTGAATAAAATTAAATTTCCCTTTAGAGATGATTTTTTAAGTTGCGCTAGTTTTTTTCCCTCAATCTAAGATTTATTGCCTCCTAAGAGTAACGATAATGCGTTACCTTTGTTTAACGCTAAATCTGGTGGAGGAAATGTTGGAATGTTGTCCAAATTTCCCTTGGTCTTTGTCATTCAGGCAAACTTAATCGACATTATTATGGTTGGTAAAGTTTAGATGCGCCACACTCTCTCTCCACTCAGCCATCATAGAAATCAAGCATCTAACTTTACCTAGAACTAGGGAAATATTCGTCTCTTATCATTGGAAGTGTTATTGTCGTGAAATGTAACTGTTAACAATGTGGTCTCTAGTATCTCCTATATGACGAGCCTTTATTTAAGCAACAGTCGACAATGCAGAAAGAAAGAAGGATTATATCATTGGCATTGTTTGCTCTTCTTAAGAGAGCCCACGTAGTCTGGTTCTGTATCGAACTCTGGCGTGATATCTGTCCAGCTCTAGGTGTTGAGATTTTGATGAACCAAAATTAATGTTCTTTGAATACTGACTGCTGCGTTAATGTGGATCGTCCTCTGAGTTTTTGTTCATCGCTCAAACCTGATTTTCCTGGAATTCAGACTAGCCGTTTGAGTTGTTCGAGCCTAAAAACATCGACTTACCAGGACCCACAGTACATTTTCATATTGCTCTTTTGAAAAAGTGAACAGCAACAGGTACGAAACGTCAAGAAAACCTCATTAAACCTCACGCGGCTAATTGCCGCATTATTACCGACTGCTCTTTCTCCCCTTCGCCCGAGGGCGAAAGAGGGATGAGTGGAGGGTGGGTGGTGTGGGTGGGTGAGAAGGCGGGGGCCGAGCGACCGCCGTCGGTGGCGGCAAAGCGGCGAATGCCTTGTGGGAGGGAAGGGAATCGGGGGCGTGGGAGAAGGTCTCTTTTCGAATGGGGGGGTTGGAAGGAAAGGGGCGGTTGGTGGAGAGCGGGACTCGAGTGCGGTTGCGGCGCGGGGCGACGCAAGGAGGCGATGAATAATGGAAATCACGGCGTGTTTATGGAGGGGGGTGCCAGGACGATGAAGTTTTCGGAGGGTGGGTGTTGCCATGGTGCGGTCTGTGGGAAGGGGACGGTGGGAGGTGTGCATTTGAGAAGACAGGGCGGGGGTGAGTGGTGGGAAGGGCAGAACCCTTCTTGTTTCTACCCTCATTACATTATTGAAAGAGGGTGGAGCCCTTGAAGCTTCGAGGGGTCGTCGCCGGCGGGAGAGGCTCAAGATTTGCTTCCTTCGTCGGAGGGATTTTGCGGCCTCTCCTTTTGTGTACTTTTAAAATCTAATACATCAAATGAAAGTTCTCTCTTGGAGTTAGGAGAGCTGAGATGAGGATTATGACACATTACTTAAAATTTCCCAACGAAACGGGTTATGCGTTTAGACTAAGAGCGCCACCAGTGAGCCGAAAAATGGTTGAATTTCGCGTATTTTTAACGAGGGAAAAGCAGCCGGAGTCCTTGAGGTTTTGCGCAGTTTTACTGGCAGTATTTCACTGAACTCCCGCACTTGTGTAGTCTCCTTAGACTGGTTCCCATTCGCCTCCGAATGTACCCTTGTACCCTTCCTTGGCCGTGATCACCGCTTTGTACTGAATATGAGTATTCCGGTTGTAACAGCTGGGCCCTAACTTGAGCGTCTTCCTTACCTCTGTCCCCTCCTTCCAGCGAACTCCTCAAATCAGGGCCCACGCAAACACCCTAATTTTCCAGCCCCTCAGAAAATCCTTTATCCTGTCATAAGTGTAACAGTGTGATATTCTGTAAGCCGTTGTGTCCACTGCAAAGGCCTTCCTTTTCAAACCCGGGCCCACAGTCTCCAGAAGTAGAAGTTACTGCACTATTAAAGCACTAACACTAACTAATAAATAATAAGCACTATTTAAAACGGAAGAATCCATCGACAGAAAACACTGAAAACGCATTTTCAGTATCATCTCTCCGAAGATTTCATTGCTACGGTTCTCCATTTGGTTCCCTTTCTAGCTAAAAGCTTACTATTTGAAACTCTCCCTTAGTTTGCTGACACTCCAGCCTTGGTTCTCCTAGACAATTCTCTCTATTCAATTCTCCTTGCGTTGTATTTTTTAATAAAGTAAGATATCGCAGAATGCATCCGAGGAGTATATTACCTTTCTACAGGTCAATTTCGTCATTGAATTTTGTTTCCTCACAATTTTTATTTGTAGTTATATCTTTCCACCTTTGTAGAGGAATAAAATAGTCACTACCACTTAATATGGCTCAGCCTGGCAATGTGATTCTCTCATTCGCTACTCTTGAACTTCTAGGAGACGCGACGTCGGTAAAAGAAAGAGGTGCAGATTTTCATTAAATATTTGAAAAATTATCCGTATTTGTTCGAGATCCGGGGGAGTGCTGTTGGTCATCACAGTTCCTCATCAAATGTTTGTTGGATAAATTTCCTTCGTATGAAGTTCCTTCGTTCAAGGTGGAAATAGGGGGAAAATTTAATGTCTATAGTAATGAGAATTTAGACTCTGAGGTAAATTTCCACGCCCATATAACGCTAACTGACCATGGTTTCAACACTATCATTTTCAAGGTGTTTCAATGTGACACTTAAAGGCTGCTACACAATCGTTTTGAACGTGTGACATTATGCGTTAAGGGAGACCTTGAGACGGGATCTTTTACCCAGCGGACACAAACGGCGTTTACGAGCCCCGGGGGCTCCTTTAGAAAATATTAACTGTCGTATGCGTAATTGGGGATGCGGCAGAATATTAAATCAAATATGGATGAATATTACATGCGATACAGCAATAACTGCTGTAACCTGCGGAGTAGCTATCTTAAAGACGCTTACTGGGTAGGAGAAAGATGTTGCGCTTCATTTCGGATTGTTGCTACTGACGTCAGGGTAGATAGTATATACTAAAGAAAAGAAGGGAGTGGTATAACAGAAAATGGTGAGTGAGACAATAAATAGAGAAGTAGAAGGCACAGGTGCTTATGAAAATATTTTCAAACCCATGAGCTCCATGAATGAAGGACACTTCTATAAGTATACGCGTGTGGATCGACGGCAATAATCCATGCTGAAGAAGTTGGTTGCAACATTTAATAGTCATGAGAAGCCAGCGAAAAGCCCTCTCTTTTGGACATAGATTTATATTGAACATAGAAATATCTGCAAGCTAAATTTTCAAATATGGCTAGAGTTGTGACTTAGTAGGACACCAATAGAAAGGAATCTGAGACATGGTTAGTATGTGAACTGCATTTTACTCAGCACGAGAGGTATGGAACGAGGTACGATGATCAAGGTGTCATGAACGAATTAAGTTCAGTCAAGACTACACTATTCGGCCTCTCGATAATTGATCAAGAATACTTGGTTCGACTTGAACGTCCCTTTACTCGGTCATATTAAGTTACAAGGCGGTTTCCAAAACACATTGCCTAAAATTCCTGGAAAAACAGTATAAAATTCTATTTTATTTCCGCAAAAACCATGCATTACCTCATGAATTGTTGGCCCAACGAATAGTCATTTCTTTTTGCACAGAGGTCGTTAACACTTTAGTTCGAAAAACGTGTAATAATGAAGCGAATGTTATTACAGTTGAACTTTTAGTGTCAGCAGTGGTACTGCAAATAGAGGTTCCAATATAAAACAACGGTGAATTCGGAAAAGGGGAAAGAATTTATCAGGCTGATAAATTTCAGTGCCCTCGCGAACTGCTGAAGAGGGATGCCAAACGATATGCTTAGTCGCCGAGACTAATGGTTCCTAAAAAAAAGTCTGGGACTAGAAATAGAAATTATGATTTGGTAAGTCGCATCGTATGCAGTAAGAATGAAAGTATATTACATCCAGAGTTGAAGAAAAAATATGATATCATAAATGTACCAAAAAAGTCGAGCACTCAGGTTCGGAATGGAGATCTCGCCATTAAGAGGTATCCACTCTACCCACTAGACTTTGAGCTCCTTGGGATAGTGGGGAGAAATATTGTATTGTGACCCAAATTAGGATAAGACCACGAGAAGGCCTAAGTGCTTGTCGCGGGTCCCAGTAATTTTTTATTGCAAAAACATGTGGTATATTCCTTATGAATGATTTATTTTTACGTTACAATAATTAATATTTTAATATTTCTTGTCAAGCCTCAATTTTGGAATGAAACTAGTACAGAAATCGAAAATTATTATCAATATTTAAACCGTCTCCGCTTCTATCCTGGAAATTTCTTGATTCCAATTTGTCTAGTAAGCTCTTATTGAGTCAACAATTGATGCTTCATAAGTATTAAGCACGGTAGCAATTATTCATAAAAATTCAGAGATTTTTATAGTAAGCCAAAGTGAAATGTGTCCCAACATTCGAGAAGTGAAATTGTCCCTGGTTATCTTTCGTCTCTCGAAATATTTTATCGCTAAATAAGACCAAAATATACCTCTTACAGCCTACGTTTACGTTACATTATTTAATGCAAGGTGACACTGTTATAGAGTATATATACTTGATTAAATTGTTATTAAATCATATGGATCTTCAAAAGACAGTCGTATAATCTTTGGCCGCACCCACTTATATCTGTGGCTTCCTACAGGTGGCTCCCTTCTACAAAATCCAAGGGTGGATTCGATCGTTATTCTGCGTACGGGAGACAGGAAGGGGTGAAAGTTGCCCATCTCTCACGTATGTATTGAGGAATACTTTTCTAAAAAGAAGTATCTTTAGTAAGGATATACAATTTTTTTATTTGTTTGGTAGCTTTAATTCCCAGAGAACGGTGGTTTGCGTCCTTCTGGGGCGAGCAGTTTGGGTGATTTAGGCTGACGCGACGGTGCGTTCGTGCTTTAACCTCAAGAATTGAGGTAGTTCAAGACAAGAGGGAACACGAGTTTGACTCGGAGAGACCTTAAGTACTCTATTTAAGTACATTAATTATATACGCTATTATTTCTGGATTAAAATTGTTTTTAATAGTGATTATAATCAATTTATTCGCGGATGAGGTAGATTCGTCATTATCCATAGAGTAATAGTATAATATGAAATAAGATGTACATCTACTCGTTGAATGCATCTATACGATGGTGAATCTTTCTTATTTTGTAACCAAAATAGTATCCCCCGTACCAACTTAAAAACGAACACATAAAAGTTCTTTTTTACTCAATCTAGGCGTTAAGCGTTATAGTCTCATACTTATCTCAATTTTTGTCTTTGAAGAGGAGATGTATTCGGTAGTAGAGGTTCAGAGAAAGCAAAAGGGATGTATTGAGGACGTTTTGAAAGGTAAAGGCATGTTTATAAGGGTAGTAGAAGAAAGAACGCCGGAGAAATGTGGAAGAAGAAGGAAAGGGATGGGAATTCTAGACGAAATAAGAATAGGAAGAGAGAAAGAGGATTTTAAGAGAGATTTGATGGTGAGACTACTATATTGGAAAATATGAGATGATATCTTAAATTTTGGGACGTTAAGATGGATAGGGCTCAAGGTGAGTAGAGTAGAGCGAGGTGAGTATTGTATTTTCAACATTCACCATATTTTTACCTAAGGCTCCTTTCATGTCGAGATTGGAAATTTCTTTTTTTTTCCTTCCTTAAGCTATTGTGTCCGGCACAGAAACTAACCGTTCTTGTACCAAAAAAGTACCTATCCGTTTATTTTGAAAACCTATTTTTATTTTGAAAAGGAGATCGAACGAGACCCGAGTTCGGAACACCTCGCATCTTATCGTCTTGGAATCTTCTATAAAATAAGGATTTTCGGATTATGCTCAATATGTATTTATTTTTCAGTTTCTAAAACGACGTTAATGTTTTTCGCCCAGGCGTTGATGTTTTCTCAATGCTTAAAACATCTCTAGTTGATGAAATTAAATGTATTCCAAATTTCCCGGCGCACTATTTTCTGAAGATAGAAATTCCTCACATTAGTCGTCGGCTTAAGGAAATATAATGTCGGGGCGAGTATAATTCCATGTAATAATAGAGAATAATAATAATAAGGCGTCTTTATTGGGGCGAAATTGAGACTAAGGCAGTCCCTTCTTCCATATAACCCTTCGTCGGATAAACACATGATATATGTTTGAAGAAAGATATATACATTTGTGGGAAAAATGTAAGGAAGTAAGGAAGAGACGAAAAACCTACTGCAGGAGAACACCTACACATGCAGGGGAGAGTGAAAAACCTACAGACATATTAAGCTATTGTAACACAAGCAAAAAATGCATGAAATACACATGAATGATGATAATGAAAAGGGTAATTTATGCATAACTGCAAAGTTAAAAATAACTAAATTAGTAATAATAGAATAAAAATAAATAAATAATAAGAAAGTAAAAATAAAGAAAAATATATAAATGAACAAATAGAATAAAGATTAATAAATAAATAAAACAAAGATAACTCAAGAATATAAAATAAATTAAATAAATCATATACAGAATATCAATAGTTAAAAAGTGAGTCTCCATAAACGAAATAAAATAAGAATATGTTACATTTGACAAAAAAATGTTCCATCAAAATTAAAAGTATATGTATAAAAAATAAATTAATCAAATGAATTGAGTTGATGAAAAAACATATTCTAAATAGGAAATGAAGCAAGCAAACAAACACGTCAAAAATATATTACTAAAAACAATATTAGATTCGTCCCATTGCGAAAGAAATAAGAAAGAAATGTTATGAATAAAATTAAAGAGTGATTGTGGAAGGAGAGAATGGCCATTCGAAGAGGACATAGCTGTCGGACCTTACTTCACACGTGATCAGCCTGTTTAATGAGCGGGAGAGGGGGGAGAGAGGAATCTGAGCCAATCGCAGGGTGTGTTAGAGGGGAGATGTGGGGCTGGAGTGGAGGGAAGGGTGTGGAGTTTGAAGGGATGCAAGGGACGAGGGTGGGTGAGGAGAGCGAGGAAGGGCAAGGGAGGGTAGGAAGGGGCGGGGGAAAGGAGTGGCGAGCGTCTCTGCGGAACGCGGTTTCGTGCCTTCCGGAGGTGTGGCCGACTGCTCGAAGTCGCGAAACAGACGGCGAGAGGTGCGAAAATTTTTCCCCTCAATTACGACCGACGTTACACCAGGACGCGTCGCTCTATGACGTTAGACAGAGTGACTTGGCGTTTTTGGCATCTGGAATCAAGTGTGGTATTCTGTCAATGCGGACATGGCAAGACTGTTTCATGATTATGAAGAGAGGGATAACCATTTCCCTCCTAAACCAGATTTATCTTGACATCCATCGAAACTAGTCGTCAAGTTTTCGTATCAACGCTGGTCCCTGGCGTAGGTTTTTTTCCTTATAATTATCACTAAATACAAGTTGACATCTCTGTTATGGTAGGTTTAAATAGAAATGAATAGCTTTTAGATTTTTTTACTTGCCGGGCCGTGTCTACCTCGAATGCACGCTCGTTACTTCACTATCATTGCGAGTAAAATAGCGTTAATATAAGATTTTAGGCATCCTGGCGAATTAAGTGAATATTTTTCGGGTCTCTCACAGAGTCTTATTGTTAATAACTACCTACATTTTGACGGCTGACTCAAGATTTGTCATCAGGATATTCGAAGGCTGATACTTCCACAATCCTGATGACGATGGCTGAGTATGCCGTTGAAATGTCGATAGTTATCAACAACATAACCCGATGTAAAAACCGAAAAAAAATCTTCACTCAATTGTCTTCTATATTTCTGAGGTGATCAGCTTCTTTTCCTTTCAATTGTCTGCCGGGAATGTTGTCTGTATGGACAATATGAAATCAAATTAACGGGATGGATATGTCACCATCCGAGATAGATATTCTGCTTTCAATGCAACGTTCTATTAAGCACCATTGAGTGTTCATCGTATCCTTACAGAAAATGGTTGTATATCACGTTTAGTCATTGAAATCATCTTTAAACCACCAAAGTATGTCAAAATTGAGCTAGCTCCAGGGCAGAAATGCGTATTTCGTGATGAAAAAGGATTAGACACTTCAGCCAAACTTGTTCAGTCTTCAAGCCTCTTGTGTAAAAACACTTCTCGTAGCTGCTTCTTGTGTCGACAATTTCTTGTTCAAGAATTGGCATTTGTTGATGAGTTAGGAACAGACTTCTTGCCTTCATGCAGAATGTATCTTTCATACCGGGATATGCGAACTATAGTTCACACATGCTTTTAGTTGCCCATCAGGTTTGTGATGTGAGACTTCTCCCTCTTATGAGCCGATCACTCGATGAATAATTTCTTTTGAGTGCCTACTGGCCGATATGTTGGCATCAACCTTTCAAGCGAGACGTACCGAGGGGCGACATGTCAGCTCATGCTGATAACATTAATACAGTCCTTTAAACCACTAATTCTTTGCTTTGGTTGTACCTTCGATGAAAAATGAGGTTCCCATGTAGAACAAACGAAATATCAAGCACTGAAAGGGAGACACACATTGATATTTACAAAGATTTTTGTACCCAATGTTGCTTTTTTCTAAGGGATTAAAAACTCTTTTAACGGGTACATGCAAACGTTAACCTTCGGGAATGAAGGAGGAGAGAATAAATTTCATCGTGTAAACCTCCAAAGTCACGGCGTCGAGTTCTCATCTTCTCCCGGTCTCCTGTTTGGTCGGGTCTTTCTGCAGTCTTTGACACGGAGTCGAGAAAATTAAACGGTTGGGATCCGCTGTTGATTCATCGCATTAGAGACCCTCTGGAATGCCTGTGGGGCTACTCACGCATGATCATCACGGATCTTGGGGGAACGGAACCTCGGGGTGGTTCCTGTAATTTGGAAGAACCTAAAAGGCTGAAGAAAGGTAGGAGATGACCGCTAAAGAAAAACTAGAAACGGATTGGGAAGAAGGGAGGGGCCAAATTCGAGCCGCAGCCTGTGGAGAATAGGAAAATTTATCGAAGATAATTTAGGGAAGAAATTGATGGGTAGGCTGAATTGAAGGTGGAACTGGTTGTTTCAGGAAAATAATCTAAGATTTAAAGATTTTAATATTGCTGAATCACCAACATTTTACTGAATTAAAAAAATGAATTGTGTGAAAATAAATAGGTGTTTAAAAAAATCGATGTGCTTCCGTGGTCACGTGCGGGTTTACACTGGTCTCTGTTCATGTATCACCCCAGTATCAGTTGTAGTTAATCCAGGTAGCGTATCTGATAATAATGATGCAATATTTTCTACAGTTTCACGAAAGAGTTAAGTTTAGTTGAAAGCGTTGGATTTTCGCCATAAATGGGTGGAGGGTAAAATAATTAGCCACTTCGATAGTTCCATTAAAACTGTTGTATTACTCGACTGGCGTTTCAACGAATTATTGGCCTTCTTCAAGAGTCGTTGCTTCAACTTGCTTTGAATTCATTGTTAGCAGAAGCAAAGGCAACATTAAGGATAGGCATGGAAGGATTATGAAATATATTTAAGAAAAAAGCTAAGAAATAACACCAATTTTAGAGTTCCGAGGCCCAATATTGAAGCATACAAAAATTCATGTCTCTATATTGAGCCTAAATTATTTATTTACCTTCCCTAGAGAAATAGCTTCTGTATATACAAAGTGAAGCCAGGTTTCTAAGCTGTCTAAAAAAATGGTTATTTTTGCAAATAGATATAGACAATATTCTTTAATATTAAAGTACCTACCACCATAACATCACTACTTGATAATTATTCATTATCTCCTAAATTGCTACTTGTTTTGTATTGTTCTGTTGTTAAATTCACAAAGTCTATGTATTTCAATTTATGCTATATAGAGCACACTTTTGTGTAAATTACGACGCCTATAAATATATTCATATGTTATTAAATTAACTGCTGCTGAACACAGCGTAACCAATTGATGGCAACCCCGAGACAGGTCTCCGGAGGGGTGCCTAATTTCACGAATAACATTGTTTATTGGATTATATTGTATAATTAGGTGTGTGGAGTTAATTATAATTATTATTATTTTTCGAAACCCAGAATTGAAATAACGATAGTTACCAATGTAGTTTTTACATAATATCCACAGCAAACACGTTGGGTTGTCCGCCAATGAACCTGCAGTAATTACATGAGAGAAGGAAGCATGATTTGAATCAATTCCCGGTGGTAGCTCTCGACACCGTTTGCCACTCCCGTGAGGTGCGTCAGGACCCAGCGGCGGCGGAGATGGCGTGTGATGAATCACGGCTCATGAGGAGGAGGAGGGGCCGGAGGCTGGCGGGAGGAAGAAGGGAGTATTTTTGGGGTTTCGGAGGACGGAAAAGTTTTTTTTTCCTGAGTGGGAGGAAGAGAACATGAAAAGGGCGTGGAAGAGAAGCGGCAGGGAGGGAGGGGGTGGGTGTGTTATAGGGGAGGTGGAGAGGGGGAAAGGGGGAAGCTTAAGAACAAAAGAGGGGCGCGCCCTTAAAGGTGGGGTGGGACATGGGGTAGGAATGGTTGGCGTGAAAAAAAACGGAGGGGGAGGGAGTGTAGAGGGATGGGGTGGGGGAGGGGCGTGGTTAAGCGTCGGCGGTCGTGTCACTCGCCCCGTGTCTGCGTGAACACACGACCAGATTGGTAGTAATACTGCTTTTACCACCGCTTAACCCGACAGTTGATCACTCGCTGGACATCTCTCCACCCTTTCGTGTGTTCATGTAGCTCTCCTTACGGTCGCTTGTTCATCATTTTAAGATATGACTTTCTGTTAACATATAACGCCTCTTGGATGGTCTCGAGTGTTTCAATTAAAAACGCTCGCCTTCGTTTAAATGGTCTTCCACATTCATCAGTTCATTCTTGCAGTGGTAGTATTTCAGTTAAAGACAGGTCGAATTAGTATTATGGCATAAAAGTGTTGTTACCCGAAGTCTAATGGATAGAATGCATTCAGAAATGAAATAAGTGGTATCATTGGCCTCGCAGAAAAAAACGTAGGGAAATTTTTCTTATAATAATAATTAATAAAGATATGAAAGGTGTTTTTACTGTTGATTTTTTAGAAAAACGTTTCAAACAATGGCTCAACAATAAAAAGTGGTCTAAAGGAAACTACAAAGTCAGCCCAGCAGCTTCAAAATTGTTCCCATTATTGACCGGCTATTACACGTAAAACGTGAAAACAGCTTTATTAAATTGCCAATAAACAAAGCGGAAACATTGCGCATACATATTTCTCGTAAATCATACCTATGCAACATAAGACTCTTGTACTACAAAATTATTACCCAAAATCTCGAATAAAATTATTTTTTAATTTGAATTTTCGGTTTTTATAGTTTTATATTTTAAATTTTCATTTAAGTTTCGCTGGAAAATTCACAGCGCAAAAATATATAATTGAAATCATTGACTGCTTAAATTATAACTTTTTATAAAGAAATTCCCTTCCTTCTATTTACATCCATTGAAAAGGAAAAAGCTGAATCCTTATGATTAACTCCAATACTATCTTTTCATGGGAATTTTGCTTTTGTTTACCATGACAAATAAATGCAAAAAATTCGTAGTGCCCCTTCCCTTCATTTCACCTGAAATACATTGCTAACATACATAAAATCCATGCATTTTAACGTTTTTTATTATTTGAGATCATCTATTTATCCATTTAGAGGCTCTGCGGTCAACCGAACTTCGCTTACGCAATAATATAGTCTCTTAGAGTTATCCCTGGCAATTATCTGCGTGTTTGAACATTGCGTATCCACGTGGTCGATTATGGCATCAAATATTAATTGAAGGACCTCAACCTAATGGCTTACTTCCAGGCTTTCTGAAATATTGGTTTTCATTTGAATTATCTGAACTGAGGGTGTCTTTATATTCGAAATCCTTGATAAAGTATTATCTTCGCCATTTCAATAAGTAATTCTCCACTTTCCAGCGGATGCATTGATTACTTAATGTCACAGCAATGAATACATCTTGCATTAATCTATCGATCCTAATTGAATCATAATAATCAACCTTATTTCTGGTATATTCTGCTTCTTTCTGATTCTGCTCCATCTGTAAACATTTGACTGGTGGCATTTAGTTATCGATCATCCGTTTAGCGAGGAATACGATTCCACGCGTTGCGGCGAAGGTTACCGACATCTTTACTGAAAATGTTCGGAGTTTTCATTAATTTCATGGTTTCCTTTAAATGCTCAAGATTAAAGACACTCACTTTCGACCTGAAGAGCCATACTGGAATTTCGTCTTGTCTAATTAAGTCAATGTAGGCGTCGGAAATCGGTAAAAAATAGATAAAAATGCCCTTCGCACCCACGCGAAATCAGTAAAGGCAGGGACCTCAATCTTGAGTCGTATCTAGCATTTCAGTTAAGAAGAGTGTGCCATATGTACTTATGATGGAGGAAGCCCATGGCCTGTCCGTCCCGATAGACCGGGCCTCAGATGTTACAGCCTGAGTCCATCCCCGGCCGGCCCGGTTCCCGAGAATTCCCTGATGGTCCTCCGTGAGCTGTTAGTTTTGGGAGGGCTTTTTCGGCTGGCCCAAGATTCACCGTGCTGTGTCTTCCAGCCCCTTCAATCCGCCCTGTGCCTCTCCGTAGCCTGGATCTCCTTCAAACAGGTTGAGGTCGCCCACGAATAGCCAGCGGGAGACCTCGTGCTCTTCTTCTTTCTTCTCCTTCCATTCGAAGATGTCGTCTTCCTCCCTGGCACCTCCTCCCGGGCCCTCGGAGGGTACGAGGAGGACCACCGCCGGCGGTGTCACCGGCCAGTCCTTCCACGCTCCCTCTGTCCCACTCTCTCCGTTTGTGTTCATTGAGAGCAAGGAGGGTTGATGGGGAAAGAGGTCGGGTTGGTCTTTCAAGCTAGATATTGCGGTTTCTTCCATGAGAACCTTTGCGGTTGAGCCCTTCTCCTTCGGGACAAATTGACTATCATCTTTCAACTGTGGCAGTTTTCTTATGCAAACTTTTTTTTAAACAGAGGAAGAGAAATACTGATATACTCGTTGAGAATGTGAGAAACGTAAAAGCGATACTGCCGCACATGATCTCTACTCAAAATACATCCTACTTACTGATCTTTCTGATATCTCCCGCAAAGCACTCGAAAGGATTGCCATTTAAAACATTGCTCCATAGTTTACGTAGTTTCAACAGTAACAAGTTTTTGTAACAAACGTAGTTTTGTTTAATTTATTAGGGTGAATAATAGTGTATATAAAGATGGGCCTATTCCATTAAATGATGTAGCATATGGCGATGGCGCGTGACTCACAAGTTTATTCCGATCGCGACATCGAAAACCATGTCTTGAAACCGTGAAAAAAGAGGAGAACGATCGTACATTGTGAAATCGGGTACATAACTATGACCACTAGGGTATTACTTGACGTATTCTCGTCTTGTAAACTGCTCTCTTTGAGGGTCTGTAATCAAGCTCTTTTACTTGTATAATTTCCTTCATAGTGACTTCTTAAGTCAAAAACAGAAGAAGTGCGGGAACTAGTATTATAGGGGAAAGAATGGAGGGCTGAAGCCAACCAATCTTAGGATCGAACGACAAATGATGATGACAATAAAATCGAAACATTGGTGGGAGAGTAAAATTAAAAAAATAGATCATGGACTATAGAAAGCCTCTTTTATTTCTTATTATCCATACAATTACTCCTGCAAACATTCTTTTTCATTTAATGGCGGGAGAAATTCGATCGTCAGTGATATTAGAACGCTCTCTTTTAAATTTTTTGCACGGGTGCTACACGTTCTCTGAGACATTTCATGTTTTGGTCGGCGTGAATGTCTACGTCTACAACCTCCGCTCACCGTCGGTGGAGGCAGGTGGTCATCGGAGAATTTGGGCACTCACTATATGCCCGGATATATACAGAGATCAAAGAGAGCAGTATACAATATCGATTGAGAAGGAGGGACTGCAGTGGAGCGAAGAAGATTCGTGATGCTGCAAAGAGATCGGGGAGGATTGGTCAGGATACCTTGCCGTGATCATTGTCGAGGGGAAGTTTGTGAAGAGATGCGGGTTTGGCGGCGGGAGACTCGGTGTTGGTGCGACAGGCAGCTCACCCGCGCGTTTGGCCGCTCTTTTCCTCCTATTGTTGATGTCCCGCCTTCTCCGATTATGACGGCGGCGACCCTCTCTGAGAACCACTACCGGCTGGACTTGCGATGGGGGGTCAGAGCTTGGGTTTGGTACGTTAGCCAGTGAGTTGGGAGACTCATTGCCTCTTTCTGGCGACTGGCAACTCTCTCTGAGAACCATTACCGGCTGGACTTGTGATGGGGGGTATGAGGTTGGGTTTAGTACGCATGGCAGTGAGTTGGGAGATTCGTTGCCTCTCTCTGGCGACTGGCGACTATCTCGGAGAACCACTACTGGCTGAACTTGTGATGGGGGGTCAGAGGTTGGGTTTGGTACGTTTGATAGTGAGTTGGAAGATTCATTGCCTCTCTCTGGCAACTGGCGAGTCTCTCTGAGAACCACCACTGGCTGGACTTGTGATGGGGGGTCAGAGGTTGGGTTTGGTACGTTTGGTAGTGAGTAGGGAAACTCATTAGCAAAGGATGAGGCGTCGGCTTAGTCGTGGTGCGTGGAATGTTCGAAGCCAAGAGCGGCCCATTTGGCCGCTCTTTTCCTCCTATTGTTGATATCCCGCCTTCTCCGATTGTGACGGCGGCGACTCTCTCTAAGGCCCACTGCCAGGTGGACTTTTGATGGGGGGTCAGCGGTTGCATTTGGATGGGGAGTCAGAGGTTGGCTGGATGCCGCGTCGGCTTGGTCGTGGTGCGAGGAAAGTTCGTAGCCCGCAGAGTTACTCGGATAATTTGCCAAAGGTTTCGACGAATCCTCCGCGGTGCCTTGGTTCGGAGACGGCCTCGTCTCCGTCAGAAATGTACCGCGCTCTGATAACCCAAGTCGTGCGGACGTTGGCTGTGGCCTCAGGTTGCCGGGGTTGTCGTCCATGCTGGGGTGAGTGGTCGCTCCGCTGTGAAGATGGTCTCCTATTAAATAATTAATGTAACATTTAGGTAATTTCTGTCTTTTGTGAGCGACTAAAAATGACGTAGACTCAAGAGCAAATCATTAAGTGCCTTACCTATCCGTTATTTTAGCACTTTGGCCCCTTCGGCCTAGGGATGGAGAGATATCGAATTAAAAAAATGAAATCACATCTAATTTGTCGTAATTATTCTCTGTAATCATTCGCAATAGTGCCATTGGAGCAATTTAAAAAATAATCAATTTTTACTGTGCCAAAAAACTCCACTCAACAAGTAATACCAAGCATTTCTTTGTTCGTCTTCCACCACGTTCGGAAATATCTCCTCTCTCCAATAACTTCCAACCTTCATTTTTAAAATTACCTTTTTCAAATAAATGAGAAAATAAGATAACCATCTGATAAACAAACAACGCTGATGTCAAAAAACAATAAGCGTTACAAAATAATGAGAAAAATCTAAATATTGCACTAAAATGTTATCTCTGTAGTCTCTCTAAACAGAAATACAGTAGCAACTCGATAATACAAAGTTGGTAATATAAGATAATACAAAGACCGAAAAATCGGCACTTCGTATTTTCAAGTTTCGTATTTTCGAACCTTTTTAATAAATCGCGAAAAATATTTCCCCTCTCCCCCCTGCCTTCTCTGGTCTTTGGAAACGTTTTAAAACAATTTATAGTCGTTATTCGAGAAAGCATTCGAAGTAATGCCTTTTAATCATAAGCTAAATGTCACAAACATTGGTGAAATAACTATCACTACTTAGTTCCCTATGCAAATGATTTTTAGTTTGGTAACATTTTCTTTGCAAAATTTTCCCCCGTTTAGAAGACGTATAAAAAGCAAGTTCTGTCTTTTTTATGAGACTTCAACTTTGTTAATCTGTGGCTAATCAGGACGTGCAACTAGTATGGGCGTTGTTTCTAACATCTACGCAGTTAAGACGGTAGCGGGCCCGACCGCGCTTCAAATCAACCTTTTTTTATTGCTAAATCACCGATAAAATTAGCAAAAGACTCAATCCATTTAAAAAGATCCTTCACAGGTCATTGTTTGTGCTTTCTTTCCCGTCGCCTGCAGGATATACGAACTTGAGAAGAAATATTATTTCGTTCCAATTACTAATCGCATGACGACAAATTGGGCGTGATCCGGACATTTTACATATCTAAATCATCTCGAAGTATACTAAGTTTCCGGTTCAAATGGCGACATTATTTGGACCGATGGAATATTTATGAGGAGGTCGTGGAGAATGATACCGAAGAAAATAGATCCTCACATCACTGTTCGTGGAGAAATAACGAACGCTTCAACTGCCGCCCAGGACATGCCTTCGCTTGCAATGACGGCGCTTCACCAATCCAATTCTTATCGATGTTTCTTCCATCTACGCAGTTAAGATGGTAGCTGGCCAGATCGTGCTTCCATTCGCCCTTTCATTATCGCTCAATTACAGGTAAAAAGAGCGAACAACTCAATCCATTTGAGAAATTCTTCTCAGGTCACTATTTGTGGTTTCTTCCTAGTCGCCTACTGGATATACGAAATTGGGAAGAAATATTATTTCGTCCCAAGCCAAACAGTTTCACCGCTCATTGAAGTTCGAGTAAGAAACATTGACTCATGACCAAGTTCCTTTTCACTTCGATGATTTTTGCTTATAGTTCTATTCGGCAAAACATTAATTCAGGAAAAAAAGGAAGCGATTATTTTTTATCCTTCTACGCATAATCTCTTCGCGTCGTAGGTGTTATGCTGAGCGCCATTTTATCCAATGCCTTATCCTTCTTCTTCTTCGACCTTAAATGCCAACTTCGGTAAGCTAAAACATAAAAGATAGTGAAATACCTCGTATTTAAAAAGTGATATCCGAATCACTCCTCGATTTTCGGAACTTTTCATTCACAAGCTACCCGGTGTGTCAATACACGGCATATACCTCTTAGTGGTGGGTCGCGGGCAACAGTATGCTGGCTCTCAAGGTAGTCCTTTCAGAATGGATCCTAGCTGGTGCAGAATAGAGAAATCGGGCCTAGGGTATTGCTATGCTTTGGTTTCTCTTGTGGCATACTGGCGAAAATGTGCCAAAACTTACCGGTAGAGCGCCGTAACCATTAGCAGGGAAAGCTGCACGTGGTGCGGGTACTGCGAAGGCTAGTAACCTTGCATACTCTATTATAACTTATTGCTAAACATCAAATGTTGCCTCAGACAACCAAAGCCACGATGGGCGGCGAAAGCTGAATAAGGTTGGCCCATCAAGACTGGAAGCGAACTGGACTCTCGGTACTTGGAATGTGAGAGGAGTGTATGGAAAGGAGCATGAGTTTCTGAATGAAATGAAAGTGAGACGAATGGATGTTTTGTGTGTATGTGAAACTAAGCGTAAGGGGCGGGATGCTGTTACATTAGATGGCAGTAGTCTGGCATTGTGGTCAGGAGTTGAAGCTAATGTACACGGTAGTCAAGGTGTAGGACTCATTCTTAATGAGAGAGCTAAGTTGCTAGTAAGGAAGTACGAGTTAGTATCCCCTAGATTGCTCTGGGTTCGCATGAAAGTAGGTATTAGGAGAGTTGTAATTGTGGCGTGCCATGCACCAGTGGATGGAGAGAGTGACAGTGTGAAAGATGAGTTTTGGGAAAAACTTTTAGAGGTTTTGAATGATTGTGATCCTGGTGAGAGAATAATTTTACTAGGTGACATTAATGGGTGGGTTGGTGTGAGGCGGGATGCATCTGAGAGAGTGGTTAGGCCTATTGGTAACCCCCGAGTGAATGATAATGGTGAAAACATGGTGAGTGTGTGCTTGGAAAAAGGATTGTTTGTGTCGAATACATGGTTTAAACATAAGAGAATACATATGTATACTTGGCAAAGGGGCGATTGTAAAAGCATGATTGATTTTATTGTGTATGATGAGAATGAGGGGTGCTGAACGTGGAACAGACCATTATTTGGTACTCTCCAATGAGAATCTGGGCAGAAAGTGGGTGCCAAGGAAGAATGTTGCGCATAAGCAGTTGAGAGTGAAAGTGGAAGGGTTGCTAAACAGCGAGGTAAGAATGTGGTATGGTTGCATGATTGAGGATGCTCTATCGTTGAAGCAGAGAGAATGGGATGAGCATATCAGGAACGAGAATGTGAATGATGCGTGGGAGTGTTTAAAAGGAGTGATTGTGGAATGTGCTGAAAGTGTATGTGGAAAAGAACTATACTTTATAGGACGATGTTTTGCCAAAGACGGCTTCATCGGGTTGAAGTGTCTTAGTGGTTCATCACAGGTCTTATCTAATTAAAAAAAATGTTTGTTTGTTCGACTTCTGTGTTCCAATACCATTCATCAGATTGCGATGAAACTTTGGTGAATTGTTCTGCGTGCGCCCGCAAAAGTTTCTAAATTATTAAAACCATTGTACACTAGGTAAAGCGTGAGTCGCTTCAACAAATGAGTTTTGGTACGCGAACTTCTCTAGCAAGCCGGGAACGACAAGCAAGCAACGAAGCAGATCGTTTATGAGTTGCTTGTTGGAGAATCATATCAATAGGACATAATTTGTGTTAAAAGTACGTAAATTATTTGTACGTGGAATAAGATTTGGTGCAGTGGTATCTTTTTTTTGTATTTTTATTTAATATTTGCGCTCGATTTTCGTATACGCAACGCAATTTTCTATACCAGATACCAGGGGAAAACCAGTTGTCCTATCACTGTGCATGAGTCATTAGGACTCGGTAAATTATGACAGAAGGAGTCATTTTTAAGAATGGACGTCAATGTCATTTTAGATCTGTGTGGAAACATATCGTCGCTATGCCTCTTCGTTCCAAATTTTCGGAGAAGGAGTTGAAGATGGTTTAAAGCGCTATTTGTCTCTTTCATCGAGAAGCCGAGAAATGTGTTGACAAAGTTGATGGAAAGTGGTGAAAAAATGCCTCTGGTTATACTTTGAGGAGTGCAGCAATTTTTATCGTTTACTACAGTATGTTACTACAAGCGAAGTAGTTTTCCCCCGCTGGTAAATGCTTGCAGCAGGCAATTCCTCGCGCGTCTTAAGGACAACCCTCTGACTGGGAAACAGCGCGCGCCTCTCCCTTTCTCTTCCGGGCATGCTCCTGGCAGTTCAGCGCGCTCCTTTTCCAAAATAAATGTTAATCGATATTGATTAACCAACGAATTCGTTTAAGATTTTATAAGTGGATTCAGGATGATGAACTTGATAGCTTGGAGAAGATCCAAACGGCGGTTTTCAGGGATGCGCGTAACGGAAAATAACGCAATCTTGCAATTTCATCAATAACTAAAATACTAATGCACTAAACAATATGAAACTTAGTATGATTGTTGAGAAAAATGTTTGCTACAACAGTTGTGAAGGAAATTTTGATATCTTGATCCGTGTTATTATTACGAAGCCGCAAATACGATGCATCCGTCAGGTACCCGGAAAAATGCGCCAAAATTCTGTTTTTAAGCACACACTGAAATCAATATTAAGGGTGAAAAGTTTTGTATGCATAACTAAACGCAGAAATAAACAAGATTTGATTTGATTTACTTCATTTTAAAATCGATTGAGCCGTCTTTGAGATATTAGTCTTCAAACTCGGGTGACGGAATATTGCATAGGTCTCAAATTGTTTTTGGGACCGATTTTGAACCCAGAAAAAGGCATGCCGGGCACAGCTAGTACATTACAATGTTACATTGTTGAGCCACTCTCCTGATTGGGTCCTCTGTTTCAGAATTAGAAATAAACCGTTTTAAATGCAAAATTATATCAATGGCGGGGACGGCTATACCCTCGTAAATTCTTGGTAACTTTTTTTTCTATTGTATCATGAAATATGGACAGTGGCGGGAGTAAACGCGGGTTTATTCATAGTGAAGCCATTGATTTTATGCCATAGTGAAGCCAGGTATCCCAGTCCTATTTCCCATCATTTAATTGCGCCATTTTCCGTTCAAGCGCTCAATAAATTAAAATTGCCACTAATAGTTCATGGCAGTGAGTTGGTACGCGGCGGTACACATAAGTTATAACCAAAAGAGAATTGTTTACATTATAGAAAGCCAACTAACAGTTAAAACAAAAATAAAATAAGGGAAAAATTGCCTCAAGCTACATTTTCCCCGTCACTCGCTAAATTATTCGCGACTAAACCTTAATTAATAATTGTGGGACACAGGCACTTGTGAGAGATAAACGCACTAAAATTCACGTATTATACACAATTGATAGATTATATTCGGCAATGCTGATTTGTTAGGTGTTTACGTCTGTAAATAGAGAGCTTTTCTCACACGATTTACCCTAAAAGTTCGTAAAAACGAACTCAGTTTCTCTATGGGGACTGGGTCCGAAGTTCGTATTTTCGAAAATTTCGTATTTTCGAAACTTCGTATTTTCGAATAGCGCCATGTATCTAGTATAGGCTTTTCGTCGGGACCAACAGTTTTGCTTCATAAAATCGAAACTTCGGATTTTCATGCTTCGAATTATTGAGTTGCTACTGTATATAGCCTAAAATTACTTGGGGAAGAAGATGGTTGGTACTTACCCTAGAATAGGTGCTTTGAAAGAAAACGAGGCCCTCGGAGGCCTGTCCACTCGGGTAGAGCGGTGACCGTTGGATGAGTCTCCCGAAGAGAAGAGGATGACGGTGACTAACCAAAGGTATCCCGATGGATAGGATGGTGACCAATGCGTCGGTAGCCTGTCGAGAAAGTATCTTGTCGCGACTCGAATTCGACACTCGCTTATATAGCGAGTTGACTGAGTCTGGGCCAGGAGAAAGGGTGCCTGATAAGAGAAAGAGCCGCCTAGGAGGGCAAGGAGCGATTTCAGAAATGCATCATGCGCTATTATCTGTACGACCATGGCAGGCATCGCCAAATCCAAGCCCGAGAGTAGGATGACTAGCACAGGTTTACCAAATTTGACGGTAGTAGCTCCAAAGACCCTCAGATGAGTGCCACAACACACGACAGCAATCATTGGAAGAGTCTTTCAGGACCATTATAAAAATTCCTATGGAAGCATTGCGTCATGTGCATTTATTTAAACGGCAAATGAACTCTCCATCGACCGACGCGGCTGATCGCTAACCCTGGAAAGGGGGGCCTGATAACAGGGACAGTCATTCAGGTGGGCGAAGGCGGAATCCCGGGGACGATTCATATGCTTTTATCTAAATGGTATCGGACTTCCCGATCATCGAGTCATCGGATAACACATGCGAAAATTCGTGCCGACTAACGATTGCTACAGTTGAGAAAAAAACTGCCGATGGTCACAAGAAGGTTGGAGGGGATCGGAAGCAGTGTGTGTGCCATAAATATCCTTAGCTTAGATATAATCCTTTGATGATGAACAAAAGGTGATTCGTTCAGATACGATTATTATTTTTTATCTATGTGTTAAACCGCGATTTGCTTTATCAAGGGTTAGGGCAGGATGTGTTTGGATAGAAGATTTGAAGAGGAGGAAAGTTAGAGAAAGAAACGGGGGAAGGTAGGAAATAACAAGTTGGGTTTATTTGGAAGTGAAGGAACGCCTCTGATTGGACGTCCCCGAGTTTGAGATGTTATGCCTCGGCAACCATTGCGAGATAAATACGATTTTTTTACGTTTGTGAACCGTGTAGGACATCGTAATATGTAATTTAATGAACATCCCCAACGGTCGCTACAGTCAAAGGAAAATAGTTAAGGATATTCTACGGTTGTAACACTCGCATGCGACGGCGATAACAACAGCAACACTCATATGGCTTCTGTTGACACTCGCTGCAACTCGAGAGAGACGTAGAGCCTAAGTTCCCAACGTAGCAAAACTTGAAATCCACGTCTCCGTCTACCAACGACTGCGTAAGCCTTAACTCAATGGAGTTATAATATATTTTTATAGGACCTCTATAGTCAAAAGTCGTTTTTTTTGACGCTGAAAAGATTTCTCGTTTACCCATGATGGCCGAAAAGCTAGCTTAATTTCAAACGCAACAAAGTAATCGAGTATTTATATCCAGGAACAGTGTTCTAATTCCATATTGATATTTGTAGTAAATGTAACTAAATTTGATAAAAGAATCATGTTCATTTCGTCGTCTTCAAGTTTACAGTGGTGCTGCCGCTTTTAGGTGGCAAAAGACAAAAATTCCTCTAGAATTAACCAGAAATGCCTCTAAAGCTCAATAAAAATCCATATAAAAATATCACTCAAGTTTTTGTCTCACCAAATATGGAATATAAATTGTCAGAAAATAGTTTACTTCATTGCATCCCATCCGAAGGGCTCAGATGCAAATTCCAGTGGTGGCGAGGAATTTTACGAGCTGTCAGTGAAGAATTTTCGTGCTCTCATCCTCATATTTCCATCGTCGTAGGAGACAGTTTCGATAGCATTGCAGCTACAAGTATCTTCTTCAGGTCTGAAGTGAAGATGCAGGTGTTCATGTCCGTCTTACATTGGGGCCATTTTTTCATTTGACGGGAAAAACAGCTGCTATAGAGGACGGACACGAATACCTGAATCTTAACTTCAGACCTGAAGAAGATAGCTGCAATGCTATCGAAACTGTCTCCTACGACGATAGAAATATGAGGATGAGACCACGAAAGTTCTTCACTGCCGTCTCAATGACTCCGCGGAAAACTTCTAGTTCAATTTTACGAGCTGCTCGCTGCTGATCGGATGGGGCATTTAGCAATGGATCTCGCGGCGTCTTGCGATTATGATGGACTTGCGACGACCCCAGGTTTTTCTTTGCCTGTCCTTCATTGCTCAAATATTCCGTCTCTTACCAATTGGTCCTCCTTTTCTTCGCTGGACAAATCACCTTTCTCTAATAACCAACCAACCAACCATTGACTCCAAGATGGGAGGAAGGAATCGCAAGCAGAGACAATAGGCATACTAATACAAGTAAAAAGGTAGGTAATTTACAATTATGCTCAAGGACGAATCTTTAAAATTTGGAGGTGTGTTTAACCGCACTGAAGCATATTCATATTCCCATGCATATGATTCAGTGGGTTAAAGCGCGCTTTCTGACAGACTGAATAAGCGTTTGTCGAAAAGTTTGCCCTTTTTATGTGAACGCATGTGGAGGTCTGATATATCGTAGAGACGAGGAAATTTTTGACGGATATTCTGAGGGTGCAGCAAAATGGCAGGTAGGAAGTATTACAAGAGGAGGGTATGCTTATGAAGGTGATAGGTGTGGGGACGTTGGGTAAGCGCGATGCGTATAGGGATGAGGAGGAGAATTGAAAAACTGAATTAGGGAAGAAGGCGCAAGCAGCTACGTATAGGGAAATGAGGCGTGGGCCAATTTTAGGCGCTTTCAGGACTTTTATGAGACGGCTCTATTGTTGATCCAATAAGGTTGAGCCTGATCAAAACCAGGCAATTGATCTTCATCAGCGGTCATCAATCCAAAGATTGGTTTGACGGATCTCTCCTGAACGCTAACTGCTGTATTGCTCCTTCATATTTCACTTCAGCTTCCCTCTTAGTTTTTCTTAGGCGTGTCTTCCCTTCTTCCTTAATTATTCCTCTCATTTATTTCTCCACCCACTACTATTTTCAAGAGTCTATCATGTCCCTGAATGTTTTTGGTAAGTTTCGTTTTTCCATTCTAAGGAAGTATTGGAATTTTTATGTTACATTTTCTCTCCTTCATTAAAACAAGAAAAGCAAAGCTCATCGGGCACTTACTTAGACACGACAACTTCATACAAAATATTATGGAAGGAAAAATTCTAGGCAAAAGACAGAAAGGACGACCGAGAACTTCGTACCTAAAAGTATAGGCGATGGAAATGGGATGCACCTCGTACAATGAAATGAAGAGGAAGGCTGAAAAAAGAGATTGTTGGAAGTCGTGGCTGCAAAAACAAGGATAACCTTTAGAAGAGAAGATTTTCTCTCCTAAGAGAAGCGGCCATTGAAGCCTTCATCATTGATTTTTCTCTCAATCCACTGAAGAAAAAAAATAAAAAAAAATCCATACCAATAAGTTGGTAGCAAATCAAGGAAGTGAAATGAATAAATGCCTCGTGTACTCCTTTTTTCTTTAGACATAGCTTATTCTTGCTCTTTAATTTATTACTAATATCACAATGCCACTGAAGAGCGCAGAGCAATGCCAACTCTCATGGAAGGCGGCTTCTATAAAAGAGTCATATCGAAATCAGTGTGCGCTGCACCGCAAGGTAGTTGGAGCCATCAAGAGCAGAAGAGTTTTTTCAATCATAACAGAATCCGTATCCGAACTTTGTTATAAAGTTCTGAGAGTCATGAAGTAGTATGGTACTATAAATGTCGCAAAAATTGCATTTGTGACTAAAATCCGCAGTTGATGACTGAATAACTTGATAACTGGCGGAAGCATGCTCCTGGTAAGGCCACCTATACCAGATAGGTCGAAGGTTAGAAGATAGATGAATGGTAGTCCCAGCTGCGTCTGTTCATCATTGAGGAGGATGCATAAGCGTGTGACTCCAATTTTGCGGCCTATTGCGTTATAGTGTCACGTAAGAACACTACTGAGAAGGCAACGGAATACTAGCTCATTTGAAAAAAAATAACAAGCATTTGTTGGAAATTGGAACGCGGTGGGGGGTAAGAAAGGGATTGGCGAGCAGTGGGCAATTATGGGTTAGGGTGGAGAAATGACCTCAGCGTGAAAGCTGAGGAAATTTCTTGATTGATACTGAGGAGATCTTCAGGATAAATAATCTAGTACTCACGAAGACATGGTTCAGTTATCATCCGCGATGTAGATACAACTGTAGAAAACCGGGAGTCACGGATATATTTTATTATGGTGAGACACAGAGTCAGGAATAGTGCTAAAAACTAGCATACTTATCCAAGGGCTGATGTAGGTTCGGACAATAACATATTAGTGATGAAATGTCGGGTTAAGCTCTAGAAGATAATAAAGGGCAGGAGAGTACGAAATTGGAATACAGAGGCACTGGCTGGGGCAATGAAGGAGAAGTGTCGAGAACAGGTAGATAAAATCATAGGCCCAGATCGTGGAGTGAGATCAGTTGAAGGTGAATGGGACAGTTTCAAAAGAGGCATTGTTGAGGCGGCGAATGTGTAGTACATGCAACTAAAATTAGAGAAACGTGGGCCATGGAGGGAATAATAACGAATTTGTGGGAGAAAAGGTAATGAAAGAGCGTTAACTCGGAGCTTGGATAGAGGAAACGCAGGGAATTTCAAATCAGGCTCTGAAGAGAAACAAAGAAATCAAGAGGAGCATGGTGGAGATAATAGATAGATTTCTTAGAGAAGTTTTAAAAGAGTGAAGATCAGATGCTTTGTATTGGAAAGTAAGGCAATTGACGGGAGGTGGGAAATCGCAGCAATAACAGACAAGATAGGAAAGGTGATCTTAGAGTTCCAGGAGAGGTGGAAGGAAAATGTCGAAGTGCCGTATAGTGTAGAAATAAAGCCCAGTAGGTTGGATAAAGAATGGGAGGACGAAATCGACAGAGATGGCATCAGAGCGGGTATCCTTAATAGTGAAATAGAAAGATCATTACGAGACATGCAAAGGTATAAGGCGGTGAGAATATATAACACATCTGCAGAGTTTCCCAAGAGTATGGCCCAGAACGGAAGAGGAATACTTTCTATGCACATTCGTTGGTTTAATGAGAGTGGAGTGTGGCCGGACGACTTTACGAAGAAAACACTTATTCTGGTACCAAAGAAGAGCAAGGAAAAAGCTTGCTAGGGCTAGGGGACAAATTGCTTGATATCCCACGGGGCTAAAGTAATCCTTAGGATTATATATAGAAGGCTGAAGAGCAAGGCTAACGAATACTTTGGTGACGACCAATAGGAGAAGGATGGGAACGCGGGACGCTAGAGGAGGGATTAAGACGTTACATCTACATCTACGTCATACCCTGCAAGCCACCCAAAGGGTTTAGTAGAAACGTTAGTTACGTTAGTAGAAAGAATAGTGGTATGTTGGCAGGATGTGTTTGCTAGCTTCATAAACTTAGAGGTGTTTGATAGGGTGCACTGGGCGAAATTAATGGAAGTGCTGAAGGAATTAGGGGTTGATTGGAAGTACAGACGCCTCTTCCGGTAACCTTTATATGAACAAGAGGGCGAAGGTCAGGGTAGCCGATGGAGAATCGGGTTGAGCCGGGATAGGACGTGGCGTGTGGCAGGGGTGCTCACTATCGCCTTTGTTTTTGAACATGTATAGGTATAAAGGATAGGAAGAGTATCTGATAAAGTCAGTGAAATTTGGAGGTGATCAAGCATTGGTTTATCAGTCAGCCAAGGGGTTGCAGTCAGTGATGAATGCATCAGAAATACGGTTCGAGAGCCATAGAGATAAACCATTAGAAGACGGTAGTGATGAGATTCTCTAGAAGCAGGAAGTGGCGGGTCTGAAAATATGGGTGGTAGGAAAATATGGGACAAAATAGAACAAGTCAAGCATTTCACGTGTTTAGTCAGTGTTTGGAATGGTTTGTTGAATGCGTTTAGTGGCAGGGACTCAAGTTGCAGAATTGCCATGGCTTAAGAAGCATGTTCAACAGGGAAAGAATCAATGAGGGGGTCTGGGAAGAGAGGTGAAGAAAATGCTGGTGGAAGCACTAATAAGGAGCGTGGCGCTGTATGAGTCGGAGACTTGGTCATTGCTAAGGGAGGATGTACCCGTGAACTTGAGGCGTTTGAGATTTGGGCGTGGAGGAAATTGGAGAAGGTGACCTGGGTGGCGAGAAGGACGAGCGAGGAGGTAACGGACATGGTTGGAGAGGAGAGGAAGCTGGTGGCGGAATCTCGGAGGAAATTTTGAAAATAAAGGGAAGTTGGGAGAAGGCTGCAGGAGCGTGGTGAGGAAGGAAGACGACAATTCTGGACGAGAAAAGAAGAGAGAGACGAAATGAGGATTTTAAGAAGAAAATAATGGCGGATTTTGATGGAAGGGAAAATGGAACGGTGTGCCAGAAATTAGGACGCTAATATGTGTACTTCTCAAAAATCTACCAATCAGCTGGTAGAATACTCGAGTGAAATATGTGCGCAAAACAGTGCCAACTCTCCTGGTTAGCGGCTTCGGCAAATTCCTATTTCGGGGTGTTATTTTGGTAACTCAAATATGATATTTGTCATTGAGTCAGAGTATGTGCGGTCATATTTGTCGAGCTCAAACTACCCTAATTCCGGGGAGTGGAGGGCGCAATCCAGGGAGCATGATGCACGGTGACAGAGGAAGTCGATAGTGAGTATGAGACGGTTGAAAGGTTGAGGTGAGCTGTGGTGGCTGTTGAAGGGGGATTGGGAGGGATATGGGGTGGGAGAGGGTGAATGGAGGAGGGGAACAATTCACGGATGGGGTGGATTAGTTGGATCGACCGCCACTGTCACGACTGCATGGTCGTGTCGCCCTCACGCCGACGGTCTCACCCCCCCCTCCCTTCCGCCTCTCCCAGCCACCCCTACCACGCTTCCTGGCTACACGCTCCCTCGCATCTGCCTGCCGCCCCTGACCCCCTCACCCTCCTTCCCACATCCCCCCCCTCCCAACGCCCTCCCCGTCTCCGTCCTGTTCCGCCCTTCACCCCACCCCCCCACCTCACATCCTCCCTCCCCTCCGCACACGCGAAACAAACAACCCTCGGGGGGCGAGGAAAGAGGGAGTCAGGGGAAGGGGTCTGTTGGGGCTTTGAGGGTTGGGGGCCTGTCTCCCTTGCTTTTTGCCTCATACCCCTCCGCTCCTCGGCCCTTTCTCGGAATCGCAATGAGGGGTGATGACGCGGTGGGATGGGTAGCAAGGACGGAGGGGTGGGAAGGAATGCATACCTATGGACGCGGTCGCTAAGCTACCCGGCCGTGGCTATCTTCCCCCCCTTTTATACTGTCCGCATCAGCCGACCGGCCGCGGCCACATTTCTTTCCTCCCCCTCGCCGAGGGGCTGAAGTGAAAGAGGTGCAGATAACGGGAGAGAACACATGGGGATGGAATGAGACGAATGCTGCGGATGTGTTGCGAGGCTGAGAGAATGGGAAGGGTAATTGGGAAGCCTGGTTGTAGGGTTTGCAATCGGTCGGTCATAATAGTCCTTGGATTCGGAGGAATAAAGTCTGTAAATGTTTTACCATTATATATTTGATACATTTTTGGACATGTCTCTACAAATCCTCGATATTTTGTTATCGATCCTAATTGCGCTTCTCACAGATGATAGTGAAAGGTCTATGAATTGTTGTGTCTCTCTAACGTGTTATCTCGTTATTCGTGATGATGGAACGCATAACTTGAAGCGGCTTTTCCTTGATATATTTTTCCCTACTGTCAGCATTTCTCTAGCCAGTCCATGTTTAAAATGCTCCTTGTCCTGTTACCGAGCATATTTTAGCCCGTTGTGTTTTTATTCAAAACTGCACATGCCGTAATGTATCTCTCTCCTGAGTCCCAGATGCCTTCCATTACATTCATTGTAACATTTTTCCCCACCAGAAAATCTCCGATTTTCTCCATCTTTATCATCATATTTGCCCAACATCCACACTAAACATTGGGATATGAGACATTAATTTGTCCTTTTACAGTTTTATGAGCCGACTTCGAGATCCACCCCTCTATTCCTTTCTTACATCGCCATTCTCAACACCTCAATTTTCTTTTGCTATTCTTTAACTGTATGTTTTGGTTTTCTCTGACTTCCATTTAATCTAAATGAAAAAGAACCTTTTACCCGCCCCTTTATTCTGATGATCATGTAGCTCAAAGATTCAAAACAGAGGAGAAAACCAGTCGTGAAATTACCATCAAGACTCCCTCAAATAGTAATATATAAGGAGTTTATCAAAGTGAATAAAGAGATTAAATGTAACTGTTTAGTAAATGACTCGAGGATTCATTGGAATAAAGAGAGTAAAAGTATTTCTTATTTAAAATTTGATGAGGACGTTTCGGAAAATATTGGTCCAAAATCCTGTAATGCGGGCGATGTTCATACAAAAGTCGACACACTGAAGCTGAAGAGCAAAACCAATTTCAAATATTTGCAAGTAAAAATTTAAAAGTTAATAGAAAGTTGTAAATATGTGTTGTTTTTTGTATGGAAATGTTAGCGGTAATTATTAACGTCTTTATTTAAGATAGAAGAAATTGCAATTAACAGACTATAATATTAAAAAATATTTCAAAATAAAACTATCATTTTTATTTTTATCATCAAATTGACTTTAGAACCATATCTACGAAACTGGCGAGGCTAGCGAGCGGTGGTCTGTCCACCCCTAATTCAACTTGAACTTCCTTCTTCACAAATATGCCCCCTCATGGAAGAGACACTGAATTTTCCTTGCAATGGTCACTTTTGATGGAGTCACCTGGATTGTTTAGGCATCCTGAAGCATACCTCTTAAACTGGAGGGTTTCGGGTCCATTGAGGCTTAGGGAAAGGAAAAGATACGTCTGATTGAAGAATAAATCCTTCCGACGAATAAGGAAAAGATGTCGACGGAAGGAGGAAATTAAGCATGGACGGGGAAGTCCTGGTGAGTCGCCCCGGGTGGCGCAGCCGAATTGGTGGAAAGCATTGAGGAGAAGGCAGAGAGGAGTTGGGATGATATATGGGAATGATTAGAGGAGACGGAGATGGCGTTCTTCTGTGAGTAATCGAAGATCTTTTCCTGTGATTGTATTTTAGCCCTTTTGTGATTTTTTGTGTATGGAACTCCCCATTAAAAAGCCTTGAAACTTGATCCAAGATTGAAATTCGTGTCTCCCAATTTCCAGTGAAGCGCGTAAGCCAGTTATCAGGCTAAGGGTTGCTAGTGTAACTGTCTAACACATTTGATGGTCAAGACAGTTATTTTAATAGATAGTTTCATTCCCCTCGGTGAGTTTTGGAATAATCACTATAAATTCCAAACGCGCAACTCCCCTTGGAGTACACATTAAGAGGGCTGAACACCTTGGCTATTATTTAATTTTTTGAAAGTATTATCCAGCACGTGTTCGCTACTTACCTCTATCGTAACTGTCCCTAAATGCTACAATTATCCCGTATTCGTAAAATAAGCTGTATTTTCCTTTACTTTTGTCAGAATTCGACCTAATTATTATGCAAGGGTCGCAATCATACATGTATTCATTCACTTTAATACATTTACATTTCCTTGATAAGTACTACGACCAGAGTGGTTATTACATACGATTAAATTCAACAGAAACTTCAACACCGAGAGTGCATCGGCGAAGAGCTCGGTCCTGATTGCTGTCAAATGGTCATCCACTTCGTTTCAAGGGCACTGAGTCGCTAGGGTCTTCTCTGGAGTACCATCATACAATGATTAGGGGTCTAAAATTACTATGATGAAACATGTTAGTCTTAGTACTACCATCAAGCTTGAATGATCGGGATATGAAATTTTCCTAGAGTGGAAAACGGTAAGCAATTAGGTCACTTTCCTTAATTTTGCAAAAGTAGTTAACATAGTTAAGATAAATTTTGTTAATTTTTCCATCAATTATTAGGGCTATATGTAAGGAACTTGTTATTTTTCTCTCCTAAGTTCATACTATGGATCTTGAATGAATCAACTTATTCAATCAGCTTGATTCATTCACGCTAAGACGGACACAGGGAAAAATCGGGTAGCTTACAATAATATGTAAAAATTATATTTAATAAGACTATAAAATTCATAAATTGTTGATAATAATCAAATTATGAATTAACTAAAAATATTAATAATGTTGATTAATTTTTAATCGTAAAGGGTAGGTAAATTTTAGTGAATATAACTTTGTTTATATATATAATATGTAAAAATTATATTTAATAAGACTATAAAATTCATAAATTGTTGATAATAATCAAATTATGAATTAACTAAAAATATTAATAATGTTGATTAATTTTTAATCGTAAACTGACATAATCACTTGACATTTATTAACTTGACCCGGGTTTCGACTCTTTTTGTCATTTTCAGGACAACAGGACATTTTTGTCATTTTACATTGCCAGTATAGCATATATGTATATGCAAGTTCATGGTAGGGGAAGTGGAGGGCAAGTGGTTTAATGTGCTTAATTTCACTCCCTAATCGATTCACTCGCATCTATCGCTAAGCAAGACCCTCTGACTGAGGATATTCTTCCCCTCCCGCGGCCATGAACTTGTATATCTATGCTGTAACTGACGTTGAATTTTCACCTGACGATGACACAGTGTCGAAACCCGAGTCGTGTAACTAAATCTCAAGTAGACTTAACAAAGTTATTTTTTTCCGTGGATGAATTCCACAAAGTAAATTCTACAACCGTTTCCTTTGTGTAAAATTTAATTGATGAGATATGCCATGATTTCAGACTTTAAATTCACCCTTAATACAATGATAGGAGAAATGCCTCGTTTGTAATTGTAGAATGGAAAAGGTTTTATGTCTTTTTTTTGTCCTCCTGAATTTTTTTTTTCAAATTACTGTTTGAAATTAGCTTACCGGCCGTTGAAATATTTTTGCCTCAGAATTTATTTGAAAATATATAACATTTATGGAGATTTAATTATGATATCTGGAAAGCTGAAATTTTATCACTGGGAGTTATCCTTTAGAGTGTGTTCTCAAATGTAACCCACCATTAGGTCAGTGTCAAATCGCAAGCGCATACTGAAGTTTGATCGGAGTGGAATGCATTATAGTCTCTGTCATTAGGCACGCAATAGCTTTTAGTCTTTTCGCAAAAACTATACTAATGGCAGAATAGTAATTGCGTTGGATGTAATAAGTACCCGTGAATACTTTTTTCGGTTTGTTGTTTATTTACTCCACGCAATCGCGAATGTCATCTCATCACTATTTTGTGCGGGAGAGACGGTAAAAAATGAAATCAACGGAGAGGAATATAAAAATGATTTGCCTGGATTGTAACGCTGAAACATTTTTTTAAAAATCTCTGGTGAATTTCCTTAATAATTCATAATTAGCTGAGAAAGGTGTTTGTGCAGAACTGATCTTTATCCTCCATTGAAATAATATCTGCTTCCCCATCCATCATCTTCCATTGAAATACTATCTGCTTAGCTAAGCTTTGCTTTAATATTTCTTTCCCCTGTTTACATTGTTGCGTCCTACAGATATTTTATCTTCTTCCTCCCTCCTTTTGTAGTCTCAAACTCATTTCCATCAGCTCGTCTATGTCACTCAGCATCAATGTCATCCTCCCATCTTTTATTGGTTGCCCCTCGCTTCTCACACCATTTGGAATTGTGCCTCTTACAATTCCGACGGTTCTTTCATCATTCAATCTATTAATATGCTCATATTTAAGGTTTTTTTTAGTTCATAGCTGTATATTTTCTAAATTGTATCATCCTCCTACAGTTGAACTTTTTTCTCTGTCAAATAGAGTTAACCTGAGGTATTTCGTAGGGATTTCATTTCTGTTGTGTCCAAGAGCCTTTAGGTTTGAGCTCTTGTCTCCCCCATGTATGTCTAGATTAATTTTCTTGCCGCTTTAAGGATTTTAACTTTTGTCTCGTTTCTTACGTGACTGTTTCATCAGATTGCATTATTGAGACAGCCCATTTCTCTATTTGCTCTGCTCAACTGCTATTTTACCTTTTTAGTAACCCAGCACCAAGAGAGGTCGTCTTCTAGGTAATAAAAGGGAATTTCTCACAAAACTACTTTACACTCTACTTCAAGTTCACAGCCAACGGCCGGCTTTAAAGTTAACATTAGTTTTCTCTGGAAATATTATCAAAATGATAACCATTGCTGCTGTCTCAAGTCTTTGCAGAATATCTCTGCGAAGGCATTTTAAATGCAATGAAGAAAGAAGGGTAAAAATATATTGATATGTATAAAGCATTCGAGGTGCGAATGATGAAAGGTCAATGAGTGGCACACTATTTGTCATCAAAACCTATCCAAACCGGTGGAATAGAGTAAGAAAATTAAGGGCTTATTTTAGCAGCAACTTTCAGGAACAAACGTAGAAACACCTATATAATGCAACTGAAGGCAATTTATGTAGTTTAATGGCATATAGTTATTATGATTTCCCAATAGCTCATGAAGCTCAAGAGCTCTCTCAAGCTCTCTCCTCTCCTTAAGTTCGGAAATTCGGTGTAAAATATTCCTTGAACTCTTTCTCGGGATCATATGCGATTTTAGTCGGAATCTCTGCTCTCTATAGAGCCAAAATTCAGCGAATTTTCTATCTATCTACTTGTTTACCTGCTTTCAGGAATTTCGAAAATCCAGAATGTCTGGGTTCGTGAGCATTAATCCGCAATTCTGTAACTATCTCTCGCAAACTTTAAACAGTTCAAGCAATAGTTAATAACGGACACCCTTTACAATCTTATTTTGCTTTAATTTAACACATTAAAAAATTACCCAATGCTTTCGTTATGGTGCAAATTTTTTTTAAATTTCATAAGCGGTGATAAAAAAAATTCACAAATTGACGCCTGGGTAAAATTTACTGGCCTAAACATTTCGTTGTACTGTACTTATGCCGGCATGGTGACAAAATGCATGGCGTGGATAGGTCACCAGATTCAAAATAGTTGTGAGATTTGAATCAAGGAAGAAAAGGAATGGAAAGCGAAAATTTGTTCTACTTCGCTGATGTTTATGACTTTTGTTTCATGAAAGGGACAGGAGCCTTTAAAACTTTTCCTAAAGCTCTCTTTCATATGCTCAGATTAGCATGAGAGTCCTTCAAGAAGTAAGTTATGAATATTTGGTGGTAACGGAGCCACTCTTGCAGAAGTGAAGGAAATATGGCGCAGCTCAATATTCTCCAGTCGCCAGCTCAACGACGTGTCCACTCGGCTACCACACTGCACGATTGGGTGAAAGGGGTGGGAAATTGAGGGGGAAACGGTTGCCGTCTGTCTTATTCCATAGCCCTCGTGCCACGTTTGGATTGTCTCGAGTGCCATCCCTTATCCACCCTGCTCGACACTCCTCTCCCCTTCTTCCTTTTATTTCTCCGTCATTTTCCACGGAACCTTTCCCTTCGGGTCGCATCTTTTCTCCCGTAATTACCGATATGTGGTTGATGACACAGTGATTGAGTGTCGGGGGACGACCCCTGAATGGCAAAGAGCCCCGGTCGACGGCATTCCGACGCCCACGGTGAATACAAATGGGGGCGGCGGCAGCAGCGGTCTCCGGGGCGGGAGGGGCGGGGGGCGGGGAGGAGAGAAAGGGGTTGATAGCAATCGCGGTGGGGAGGAAGAGCTCTCTCTCGTGGAGCGCGAGGGAACATATATATATATGTACGGCTGTAGAGTAGATGGTGGTGGTGGTGGGGTGGGGGTAAGAGGGTGAAGTCAATGGGGAAGTGGTGGGGGGCGGTAGGGAGGGAATCGAAGGGACGGAGGGGAAGGGAGAAAGAGAGAGAGTATTGGAGCTGTGGGAAAAGTGGGCTGCTGAGGGGAGGGAAATATCGCTTAGCGGGAGATGCGAGCGAATCGATTAGGGGGCGAAATTCAGCACATTAAACCATTCGCCTACCCCTCCCTCGCCACGGCCTTTGGCCGCATACAGATGCTGCCCTTTCGAGGCATCCCAGAAGACCTCGGCGATGACCGTTTAGGAAGATTTATCGGTTATTATCCTTATCTGGTGCGGTGATGTTGAAGCCTGTTGTCGCCGAAAGGAAGAAAGAAGCATGCCATGTGCACACAAATTTTAGCAGCATATTGAAAAAAAATCGATGGTAGATTTTAAAAAATAATTACATATTTTTTAGCTTACTCTGATTTCCGTCGGACCATTGTAGACTAGGGCTTTCGTGCGTTATAATGAAGAGGATATGTGACCCATATAAAGTGGGTAACCAAAAAAGCATGCCTTATTGAGCCCTATACTTTTTTTACTTTTCCTCTATTTCTCCTTAAGTTGTAAATAAAGTTTTAATCGCTTAGCGATCCTAAATTTAAACAATACAGAAAAATTACTTACTTACACCAGGGGCCACTCAAATCCAAGCTGATTTTTGGCCTCGACTACAAGTTGCTTCTAGACTTTTTTGTTTTTCGCAATCTCAATGTCACCACCCAGTTTTCTCACTTAATTGGCTACTTGGTCATGCCATCTTATTCTTGGCCTTCCTGGAGGGCGTCTTCCTTCTGGGCGTCCCCCCCATACTCTTCGTATGGCTGTATCCTCTTCTCTTCCTCTGACTTGACCAAGCCATGTTATCCTTCTGCTTCTAACTACAGCCACAATATCAGGTCTTCTGTAAAAATCTTTGAGTTCTCTGTTTTTCTTTATTCCCCATGTACCTGCTTCAAGAGTTGGTCCATATATTCTACTTTATGTCTTGTTTTCAAAAGTTAACAATTTTTTCTGTGTGTACTTTGTCAGTGTCCACACTTCTGACCCATACAAGACAACTGGTTGGATAATCGCTAGGTGTATCCTAATTTGTGTATTTCTTGACAGAAGCCTGCTCTTCAACAGTTTTGACAAACTCCAGTAACACCTATTGGCTGCATTTAATTTTGCTTGTATTTCCTGGTCCATCTTATTTTGACCGGTGATAGTAACTCCCAGATACTTGAATTCTTCAGTTACTGCAAATTTGTGACCCCTGACTTCCTGCGTTGAGTTGATTGGCTCTGCCTCTCTTGCTATTTTAGTATATTTAGTTTTTCCTTCGTTTACCTGTAAACCAACTTTGCCTGCTTCTCTTAAGAGGACTTCAGATAGTGCTTTTAGATCTGTTTTTTATCAGCTACTAGGGCTACGTCGTCTGCAAATGCTAGTACATACATTGATTCGTCTTTCAATGTTTGCACCTCTTGGTAGGGCTTTTGTTGTCTTCAAAGCTTTTTCAAGGGCGAAGTTGAACAAAAGTGGAGACAATCCATCTCCTTGTCTTACCCATGTGCTGATGTCAACGGTATTTGCATATTCCCGTTCAATTCTCACGTTACCTCTCGATCCTTCCACACACATTATAGTTAGTCTTACAATATTTTCCTTTTACAAACCTTTGTTTCTCTAAGTATCAGCCAAAGTATTGATCTTATAACTCTATCATATGCCTTCTTAAAATCAACAAATAGCACAAAGAGATCTTTGTTATATTCCCAATATTTTGAGGCCAGCTCTTTCAAAACAAATATTTGGTCCGTGGTTGATTTCTCTTTCATAAACCCTGCTTGATGCTCCCCAATTATTTCATTTCCGTTCACTTTTAGTCTATTTAGTTTAATTTAGGAAAGTATTTTATATGTAAAGTTAAGAAGAGATATCCCTCTGTAATTTGAGCAGTCTAATTTATCCCCTTTTTTGTAGAGCGGTACAATCACTGCCTCCTTCCACCCCTTTGGCATTTCTTCTATTTTCCAGATTCTCACTATCATCTTGTAGAGAAACTGTATCAGTGGTCTACCTCCATTTTTTATAAATTCAATAGATATTCCGTCCTATCCAGGGGCCATTCCATTCTTTATTGCCTTTATCACATTCTCAATTTCTTCCAGAGTTAGTTCTAGATTTGCATCTTGATTCTCACTATGTTATACCTCGTCTTGTTCGTTTACTACACTGGTGTTATTCTAGCTAAGAAGATCTTTGAAGTAGCATTTTCATGTCTGTATGATTGTCGCTACATCCCCCACTACATTTCCGTCCTTGTCCTTCACCCCCATTGCTTTTGGAGAGTATCCTTTCTGGAAAGTTCTCACAGTCCTATGGAAATCCTTGGTGTTACTTAGCGCTAAATCCTGTTCTGTTTCATTGTTTATGTACTTTCATTTCTCAGTTCTTAAAGTTTCATTTACTTCCGAGTTAATTTCTTTGTATGGTTCTCTTGCTTCTTCATTTTGGTATTGAAGAACCTTAAATTTAGCATCTTTCCTTTTAGAAACTAGTTCCTGACAAGCCTCGTTGAACCAAGGTTTCTTAGAAATCTTTTTCTTCGTGAAAAATTCTCCGGATGTTTCTTTTATTGACAGTTTTAAAGTTTTCCAAAGTTTCACTACCTGAGTTTCTTCATTTTCCTCTTCCAATTTTTCTGCTTCTAACGCTGCAAACCTATTGGCAGTTTTCATTTGAAATGCCGCTCTTTTGCTCTCATCAAAATACATTTTCCCAGTTACCTTATATATACCTCTTTTTTCAATCTTTATTCTTTGTCTTATCACTACCAGGACCAAAAAATGGTCAGTGCAACATTCTGCTCCCCGCTGACTTTTTACATCTACTAGTGTTTTAACGTGCCTCTTATCAATTGATACATGGTCTATTTGGTTCCTGGTATTACTGTTTGGAGATGTCCACGTTTCTTGATGTATGGATTTGTGCAAGAACTTAGTACTTGCAATAAAACGATTCAAGGAGGTAGCAAAACTTAGCAATCTAACTCCATTGTCATTTGAAACATTGTATAAACTGTTTCTGCCTGCAACACTTTTCCAAAGAGTTTCTTTACCTATCTTTGCGTTAGCATCTCCGAGGAGAACTTTAGTATCATAGCTTGGTAACTTCCACGAAGCATTAACCGACCACTCTTTGGTACCCTGTCATTTATGATTATCATCATTTTCAAATACAGAAAAATGTTTACAGAAAATAGACAGCAAGTGATGTTCAATAGATTAATTTAAAATCACATTTTATCTTTGTCTCAAAGAACCTAAGCATATATTTTGGTATTAAATCCATGTGAAATTTTAGTCACAAATGGTAAATGGAGTGGATATAAACCTGAAACCCAAGGGTGGAATTAATGGGACTTGTCGACGTAACTGATAACTTATTTATTTTTCTCCTTTGAGATATATTTGAGGGTATTAGGTTGTATACATCCACGCATAAACCCTGCTATCACCAGGATATTATACACTTTAAGTCTATAATTATTTCGAGCAGTGCCTTCGTGTTCATTTAAGTGAAAAGTACTTGTAGGTATATTGTTGTGAAAAACCATCTAAGTGCAGCGTTGCAATTTTGCGCCAAACAGAGGATTCGCCAAGTCCTTTGGAACGACCACTGATCAATTTTTGTCCCGACGGGTACGTGAGAGTTCCTTTTCAATCTTAAGGCATCTATACTACCTGTATTGATATTATCTGAATGCTACACGTATTGATCATCTGTTTCACAGGTTATATAAAATATGCATGTATGACACCTTAGTAGGTGTGCTTCACGATGCGTTAACCGACCACTCTTTGATACGCTGTCATTTTTTATTATCAACTTAATTTTAATCAGATAAATTCATAATTTGGACAGGGTACCTTATTCATACTTTTTCCCTTCGAATATTGATTAAATAATGTATCAGGTGTAAATTTTACCATACTAAGGTAACTGAGATAGTAAAAAGTAGTGCTCCTGTAAGTCCAGTTGGATTTTAAAGTAAAACTGTTGAAGTATCGTGGATATTTGCTTATGCAAAGGTTTATAATTTAAATTATTTCGTAAAAACCAAAGGTGCTTCTTAAAAAAATTGGTATTAAAATTTTTCC
This sequence comes from Ceriagrion tenellum, assembly GCA_963169105.1. Classification (NCBI taxonomy): domain Eukaryota; kingdom Metazoa; phylum Arthropoda; class Insecta; order Odonata; family Coenagrionidae; genus Ceriagrion; species Ceriagrion tenellum. Next base: position 25,220,859 of record OY720636.1, on the reverse strand, counting down.
ATAAAGTTTCGAAACCTTTTTAATTTCCTCCAAATGGCCAGTAAACCGAGACCTGAAGGTTGTGCTAGAGGGAGAAGCTTGGCAGCTCTGAGTAATAGCTAATAAACCATGAAATCTCTTTTCACGTTTTTTAAAATGATTAATTATGCATCAAATGTAAAAGTGTATCTCATAAACTGATGGCTCAATCAATACATTCTCTGGTGATGACAGTCGTTAGGAAAGCTCGCGCTAACAGCCTATTTATATGTTCTCTTCCTCTTTCCCTGTTTACAGGTTTGCGCTGGTTTCTTTCATCATTTCGTAATCCATTGAATACCTCACAGAAAAATTTGGAAAATGAAGAGGAAGAAGTTTATCATAATTACTGATGCAACATATGTCGTTTTGAGGCATTTTGTTTTGTTCTGCCATCAAAATGAAGCGTTGCAGTTTGGGCCAAACAGAGGAAGCCCTTTGGAACGACCACGGACCATTTTTTATCCCAACGGGTACGTGAGAGTTCCTTTTCTATCATACCGTACCAAAATTACGAAATTATTCCTGTTAGCATATTTCCGCCCATTTCTTGAAAAATTATGGTCTCTTATAATTTTCTGTGGGTACATCAATTAATTTTCATTGAAAAAAAGGGAAATTTCATTTGATATGTATAAGTAAAGGTAAAGTATTCATTTATGAAATAATTTTGAGAGGCAGTTGCCTTTTGTACCTTACTTTGTACCTTAAAATAATCATCTAATTGTTCTTTAGAATTGACAGAAATTTAATATGTTAGCTTCTTCGTATTTTGACGCCGATCTTTAAATAGACTCATTTAACGATTAAAAGCGTTAAGCGATTGTTACAGATTTCAAGTTCGTGTGCTACATTTGAAGAAACGGCTTTCAGGTTAATGACTACATGGACACTGGCCAACTAGTTATGGTAAAAGAGAATCATTCGGAGCATCAGGAATCTATAGTATTTTTAAACATCATTGTAAACCATAAAGAGGAACGAAATGAAAATTTCCACGAACATGATCAAAAAAGCTCCGTCGCCTAAGATGACAATGAAAACTAGTGACACATACGAGAGCGACATTCATTTTAATTTGAAATATTTCGTTTGGTCACCCCTTACTGTCTTCGGGTAAAAGAAATGGAAGAAACTCATGGTTTTATAGAGCAAGCAAATAATACGTGGAAAGATGCTTCCTCTATGCCTGCTCTTAAGGAAATGCGACGCTGATGTCCTCGGCAGGAGACGCGCCCCAAATGCAATTTGCACCAGTCATGACATTCGACAGCTTTCCTCCCAAAGTGCTACAGTAGTATTTATTCTAGAATTTTTCCTTGAAAACGGAGACTTTTAATGGACGATGTGGCGTAATAAATAATGAAAAACAGTAAGGAATATTGATGTCAAATACATAAAGAAAGGTGTCAAAATTATATTTGTAAGCAGTTGCTTGATTTTGTTGGCAAATTCACTCTTTAACGCGGTAAATTAATTTTGATTTTATTTACTCGTTAGGTATGCGAATATCAATGAGTGCGGTACAGTTTCTAAAAAATAATAAGGGCGTGAAAATACCGGATCATGAGGAACATACAGTGAAGTTAATCGTTTGTTTTCTGGCACCGAACGTAGCAGAAAGATTTCGTGGTGCGAAATTCTGGAGCTCTGAGTAATTACATGTATCAACCTTCCTCACGGTAATTTACGAGAATCCTGCACATTATCTTAAGCGCGAAGGAAATGAAGTTTTATAGCTGGCAAAAGCTTCGATAGAGGCGGTATCGTGTAGTTAATTGAGTTTATCTTAGAACAGGGTTCCCTCCAAATTGAGTCACAAAACACGTAATCGACCTGCTTCAATTTGTTTGCGAGAGGTTCGATGTTTATCAAGAGTAATACGAAGTGGAAGGCGTTAAATTATGAAGGAACTTGGGAGAAGTAAAGAGGCTGTTAGATTGCGTGGGTAGAGTGTGCGAGTCGGGAGGATGGAGTGATTGAGGAAATGCGGTCGATAAATGAAGGATAGGACAGACCTCTCTCACCCCTTTCCATGATAGGAAGGCCAACTTTTCAGTTAAAGGGAGAAAGCAAGTATCGAGGGCGTATTAGATAGCTTACCAGCATGCAACACGGCATAGTAGCATTTGTATTCTTAGAACAAAAATGTATTCTGCCACTAAATGAATTTTACAGGAGGATTTTACTTTTGACCACTGTCCCTATTAAACGGAATGAGAACACATATACGCGCTGCTGGAACATTGAGAAACCCACCAAGTAGAGAGCGTGTAATGAATTGATCAGTGCAAAGTCAGTGTCAGTTTTAGTAAACAAATGTCATAAAAATGAAAAATTGATACAAAAACTGATTTAGGTAGGGGGAGTCTTAAAAATTCTTGAGATATCCCCTATCGATTCCTTAAACCAATGCGTTATGTACCAAAGGAATTTTCTCAACATTTTGCATCGTATAAAAACAAAATATTAATTCAGAAGGAGCTTCACTCATTATAGAAGATACTTGCTTTTATTCCACACTATTTAATACAACTCGACTATGGTTTCGACACTGCGTGTCATCCTAAGGTAAATCTTTTGGGTCGCGTTCCCCTTATATATTACGAACTCACACAAAGTATGGAGGGGGAAGGAGGGTGGAGGGAGAGAGGGGAGCGGATTTTTAACGGGCACAACATATTTAGAGGAGGGGGGGTTTGCATTTGGAGTGTAAAGGTGCAAGGTAAGAGGGCTTATCTGTGAAGCAATCGGGATGGTAGGTGGATTCGGAGGAGGAGTGAGGGAGAGAGGAACATTTGGTCGTTACATAAGGTATCAGGGCTATTTATGATTTTACAACGTTCCATAAAATCAAGCTTCCGCCCTTTGTTAAGTCAATGTAAAATTCTTGGGTTGAAATTAAACCAGTGTTATTCTTTGCTTAAATATCTCACCATTCCAGTGGTTTCGTCCCTATTAATAAAATCTCTTCTATGCTCCTTCATTCTGGTTTTAAATTTTCTTCCAATCTGTCGGATGTATTTACTATCACGGTCCTCACACTCCAATGTCCTCCCAATGTCCTCACACTTCAATTTCCACCACCTGAAGCCGGAAGCTATGTCTTACAGAAGGAGCTTGTTCATTCTGCACAACTAAGCCCTGACGATGATTTGAAAATACATCTTCAAAAAAGCTAATATATATAATAATTTTTAATTGCTACTATTCTCTCAGAGATTTAGATTCAAAATCCAATCCTCATTATGCTTTTCACCAAGATTTTTGACGATGGAGAGCACTCTCAGCTATGCAATAGCACATAAATGATTACGGTTGATGCCATTCTTTTGGGGTTGATACATAACTGTGTAAAATGAAATCAGTTTCTCAATCATGATTATCTGGAGATTTATAGGTAGAGATGTCATGATTAACATATTCATCACTTTGTAGTCAGAGCTGCTTTTCTGTACTTAGCACCTCTCATGTGTAAATGGGATGATTAAGGCAGTGAAGCTCATTGCTTTGCTCGAGTGATGAATTATTCAAAGCACGGTATTCATCACTTGAAATTCAACTTTCTCGAGAGATTTTAAGAGTGATCCTTGCGTGCCGGGCTACCTTGTAATTATCTTGTTAGAGGTGGGGGGCATTAAGAGAAGTCGCTCATCGAATGCATACCTTCTTTAACTCCCGCAACAGGACAGGGTAAGCTCAAACTTGAGAAACATACTTCACAACGATGTTTCTGATTTTATGCTAGTAACATATATAACAGGTGTGAACTGGGAAATATGGCCCTAAAAGTTTAACCGTTGGCAGCAATTTAGTCGACTTGAATTAATATCTAGAAATATGGTAATGGATCGTGGTAGTACCACCAAGTAATGCCTACACTCAATATTGGCAACAGGATAAGTAGTGCTCTCTTCTAAGGACTCGGGCGTCAAAGGTTTCAATCGCGTCAGCACATATGGAATGTTATAATGATACACAATGACCAGTGTTTGTATTTTCAAATTTCTTTTTCATATTATTGGAGCATTATGAAAGATAATTTTATGGTGAAACGCCACTTCCTCTCATAATTTGTCATTTTTCTGCACAATTGAAAATCACCCCACAAGGTAGCTCGTGGGATTGATTTCGCTCATTCAAAATGCCAGCTTACATGCCTCAAAAGATGCATTTTTGAAATTATTGAATTCCAACTGCATTTTTAATGGCATTGAAAATCATCTGACGCAAAAAAATGGCACGGAGCTGGCTAGAACTTAAAGATAAAGTGGTTAAATTAACCAGCCATAAACTGTTTAGTGGCCATATGAATTGGACTCAAAATATTATCATTATGGACATAAAATAAATACTCGGTTGATACATTTGAAAATCCAGGCGCGGCCGAAGAATATGCTGCTACGTTTCGGTAAGAGTAGAGGATATTTTGTCAGGCATATGTCTTAACCCCTTGAGTGCGGCATGACGTGATATCACGTCATGGTTGTCTTTACGCTGGTGCTGATGACGTTATATCACGTCAAGGGTACCGTGAGTGTTCCAGTTTTCTCAGGGGAACTTTTCACTAAGCCCCCTAATGAAAGCAGGAACACTCACGGTGCCCATGACGTAATATAACGTCTTCAGCATCAGCGTAAAGACAACCATGACGTGATATCACGTCACGCCGTACTCAAAGGGTTAAACTTCATGGCTCATGGTGATAAATGAAAATAAGCAAATTCGTACCGTCGTGTAATGCTCTGTGAGATTTTTTCAACATTTTTCGACCGTAGACACTAATTAGTTCACGAAGGTTATGCCCACTGCTGATTATAAATACATATGTATACTAATTTCACGCAGGAGCATGGGCAGATAAGAGGGGGAAAGGAGAGAGAATGAATGCTCTAAGCGGAAGTTTTATCAGTTTTTTTGTCACTCGAGGGCCTTGTGTTAATGCTACAGCCTCGATTGCAGTGTAAGTGCTATTTTGAAAAGACGTTTACGAAATGTGAGGAGGTATAATCTCCCTCCACGTGCGAGCGTATTATGCATTAGTGAGCACGTTCGGCAGGTTGTTACTTCGTGACAAACTACTAGAGATATAACCATTGCCGTTGTCTTGAAGGAGATTATACTGACCTAGCTACAAGGTTGCGCTAGTGATCAGGTACTCCCGACGACTGGTTATTCCTCTTACTGAAGGCATATTTAGCGCGAATGAGATTCAAATTTATAAAGGAAACCGGAAAAAATCTTATTTCTGGAACAAGTTTCCTTTCATTTCATCGGGCTTCAGCGACATATGTTTAATTTTGAAAACAAACATACTCATGTTCCATCGATGCTTACAAAGAGTACAAAAGAATCTTTTACAAGAGAACTTACCTCTAATATCTAATATGTCGGGTGCGTCACTGTCATCGAGAAATTATTCGCACGAATGAGGACCGATGAAGTAAGTGGAATGTGACTAAGTTACCATAAAACGCTTCTTTAACTTCATTAATGCTTGCTTCCTGCGTGGGGAGAAAGTAATTTTCAACAAAATTATCTGAGCATCCCAATTCAGAAAACCCGAGAATGCGCATAGTAAATGGAGAGGACAATGCCGCTACGGGCTTAAATACGCACCGACCTTGACCCAATACGCACCTGATTTGGAAGTATTCCTATCTATCAGGAAAAAAATGTCATTGCGTCAAAAAATGATTTTTTTCCATGCCGTTGGGCAGATGTAGAGCGCAGTATTCAATGGAATTCACCGGCGTGTGAAACACTAAGCTATCTACGTTGCGATTTTAATCGTCCGACGCGTGTATCTTTTATTTGTATAGACTATCATGACCCCTGCATTAAGAAAATGTTGAAAGTATTTTGGTAAAATAATAATTGTCATACATATCAACTTTGTTAAATAGTTATAATACTGTATGTTCATGCCCTAAGACCTCGTCGTTGCGCATATAATGCACGCAATGTGACAAGAATATTTGATACGGTTCAGAGCAGATTTATCTACAATCCCACACGAAAGCTATTTTGTTTTAGCAAGTAAAGGTACCATTGATAGCATGCATTTCATTGCGTGCTGCATGATTTGATTTTGTACTTTCAACTAGCCACGAAATAACTACGGATATCCCTCCTCTATTGTATTGTTCACCTCCAACATCTCAGGTTCCGCTGCTTTTTGTCGAAAGAAAACTTTTGCATGAATAATTTAAAGGACCATTCTGGACATAAAGAGGATATTATTGTAGTTATATTTTAAATCAAATTTTCTAGTGTGAGAGAATATAGCTTACATGCTACAATAGGACTCAAGCATATAAATTTATTCTTGAAAAAAAATGACGTTTTCTATCGTTAAATTTTGTAAACATTCTTTTAATTCCATATACAATAGATATTTCAAAAACTATCAATTGCACTAAAAAGTCTGTATTAAGTTAAAGTAGTGAAGATCGAACAGTAGGATCGCACTTTTCCACAAATTTTCCCACGGGCCTGACGATGCCTCCATGATTTGAGACACATAGTGCATGGTGCATTAAAATTTGTGAAAATGGTCGATTCTCTTGTTTTCATGATATTTGAATTTTATTATGAAAAAGGCAGAGATTAATGGCAAAAATTTAGAATTGGCAACATATTGTTATCATTTGATGAAATTTTATAAAATCAATGTGAATTAAAACAATTAATTAAAAAGTAATGTTTGTTTTTCCTTGCTGTTTTCTTAAAATTCCGTTGAAACTACTTGAGGACATTGAGTTAAGAAGTAAAGCAAAGGAGTAATTTGCATTTATCATCTCGTACAAATGTATAATCACCATCTCTATCGTATTCTAATCATTAAACAACTACTTGCGGTTAATGAGTTGCACAAGACGGAGCAAAGCATCCACCGCTTCAAAACTCAATCTGGGAAAGTAGGTTATGTTATTTGTGATGCTCATACTTGCAATGATATCAAAGCATTTGCTACTGAACCTAGTGGCTAACCTAACAGAGATTGAGTCGGACGATTTTTTGCACTTCTTTCTTGGTCTGTTCGGCCCCGGCTCCGTGGACGAGGTAATATGTAAAGTTTTTCCCTCCGTCAGCTCGGAGGTTTGTCAGCAAATACTGAGGTGACATAGAAGAGCAGGCGAGGCGAAGGGTGCTTTGAGGTTGTCTTTGGGAAACTGAAGCTTTGATGGAAAGGATTGAGGCAGGTCGACGGGGGGATCGGAGAAAGGTCTGAGGAGACGTTCGCCCTCGTAAGCGGAAGGGCCATTGACAAGGGGAGTGATGTTCTCGACTGCTCGGAAAAGGGTCGATCGGCGAGGGCTCAATTGTGGGGTTATATATGGCCGGAGAGCTGGGTTTTGGTCGGGCGGAATCTCGTGGAGGAAGAAAAGAAGAAGTGTTCGATGGATACCCTCGCGTCAATTCCCGTCCAATTCGATGCCATTCTTCCTGTTACATGGCTCGTAGGCGTCACTTGTCAGTTGGGTCTGGCCTTTCAAGTTTAACTGCTCTATTTTTTTGACTCGCAGGATATGTTCAGCGTTGAAGTGCTCAAATCACGACCAGCATGATAAATCATGAAACCATGGTTAGTGTATTCCTTATCTTTATATTTTTTAATGAAAAGGATATTTTTAAAGAACGAATCATAGTGTGAAGAGTTTAGTGCATGCTGTAAAAATATTTGAAATATCTCATCACGGGGTAATTTTTTTCAATGAACTTGTTCAAACGCGCCTTGATTATTTTCCGGAATCGATGGAAAACAACGAGACACGCAAATCAATTCTTAGTACAAGCTTGAGTTTGATAGTTATCACTGATGAAGGTTAACGATTCTGTTTTGACTATAATAATATAAATGTTTTCTTGCTAGTTCTTAAGGTTGAGAAAGAAATGTGATTGCTTCCAAAATAATACCACAACCGTTGACTAGGGATTTGTTCAATTGCAGATAAAGCACCTGTGATATAAAAACCTTCGTTTCACTGACTCAATTAAATGACATTTAAATCATCATCATCATCGGTAGTTATCAATCAGGAGATTGAATTGCTGCAGTTCTCCATTCCAATCTACAATAAGCATGGTCCCTCACTTTTGAACTAACTCGAAAGATTAAAGCACAGAGCCGGCCCAAAAGTTGAGGTAGGATACAATGACCTTATGAAGCCATTACAACGTATAATTCTCCTTTGGGCATAAACGCCCATAAACCTCATGACCTTTAGATGCAATTTTTACATAATGGTGTAAGATGGTGCACGCAGTACCTTTGAATGGTGTTCGTTTGAGAATTATGTTCGGTGTGTATTGAAAAATATTGTTTTGATATTGTGATAGGTCATGATGTACAGTATATATGAAAGACGAAAATATGTCATTGTAGTAGTATAATTCTTTCTTTATTCATTCATCATGTCGCCCTCCAAATATTCCACGCTCGAGTTCCGCATTCTTCCGATAATGGCTCTCGTATGCAAACCATTTTTTTCCGTGGACCGAAATCCAAGATGTAATTGAGCAATCACAAACTCTCCTATCCATTTCCACCTCGGGTCTTCCCATGAGTCACCCCAATAACTCAAGTCCCGAATCGAGCATTTATTGGCTGGCATCGTGCCATCGATTGTCACCCGGGGAGAAAAAGCCGCCGGCTCCTCGACCCTAGAAATGCGACCCAGGGTTCGAACGGCATTGAGACCCGGAAATTTATTGGGCTCGATAAAGAAGCGAATACGGCGGTCAGGACCCTCTGGGGGACTCGCCCCTGTGAGCGGAGGGTACAATGGAGGGAGACTTCGTGAACCCTAATGCGAAGGGGATTCGTAATATGGCCGGAGAGGAGGGATGTGGTGGTAAGAAAAAAATGATGCAGAAGTCCAAAAAGGGATCGAGGCAAAAGGTCGAAAAAGAGTATGGTCCTTTTTGAGGGTAGGCTGGGATGGATGAATTCTGGGCCCCGGGGTCACAAAGGAAATAATGAATATAGGATCACAGCCTCTGCGTCCCCTGCCAGGGTGTCCTCGGCAAATTGTGTCGCCGTAGGGGTCGACGAGGAAAAGATGTGGGTCTCATTACCTTACCGTCGTTTTGACCCCTACGATTTTTCTTCCTCGTCGTCGAATGGCCCACTACTTCCTGGCATGACCCAAGACGGATTCATCTACATCTATGAAGCACTGTGCGGGCCACCACTATGGTTTGTGGCGCGGGGTGCTTAAACACCATACATTCATTACTAGTCCCACTTAAATGTCGAATCTTACGCGCTCGCCTGACTGATAGGCGAGGACCAAAACGCTGTCAGATAAACTATACTTGGCTACTCCAGAAAGTAGGAGAGTAATAAGTTGGCGGAAATGTGAACCAGTACCCAGGTTTATATTATACTACTGATTAGTATTGTTTATATTATTGATCTATAGATACTACGAGATACTATTCATGCGGGACACTTCAACATGAGTGAGGTATTATTAGGAAATAATAATTAGTTTTTTAATACTAGTGCGAAGTCTATTCTACCTAGCGAGGGCGGAAACTAAAATGGTTTCATATTGTCATAGGAAAAAATGACGTTTTACATTCACCGTTCTGCGATATATTTCTTTTTATTTTATTCTGGCGATCGTCTATAGCGTAATTAATTGGCTATATAAAAATTAACTGAAAGCCTTCGAGAAAATAATCTACTTCGAAATTATGCACAAAATTCAAACTATACCTCTGCGATCTACTACAGATTCCTAGACTATTCCTTCCACGATTCGGTCACGCTGCTAAGATTTCTTGACAACTTTTTTCAAATGTCACAGTACCTACCGGATGTGGCCTATTTCTGAGTATAATCCTACTTTACAGTTTGTTTGCTTCACATAAAACGAAGTTTTCACTAACGCAGTTCGTTTTTCCAGTACTATAGCATAGAAGGAGAAACTCATCGAATTGTGCATGCCATTTTTTGGCACTCCAAAGCTAGATAATCCTCAGAAATTTTTCTTTTTAATTTTGTTAATCACTAAAAGCAATGTTCATTCGTCTAAATATGCATATCTCGGGAATAAAAGTGTCACCAAGCTTCATTCGTCGTAGGCCTTGTCGTCAAATATACAACACCGCAATTCTCCAGTTCATTTATTTATGCCTTGTGACTAAAATGTTCCACCGTAGCACAGCGGCTAATATCGCTAAATATTTAAATTTACAATTTAACCTCGAAATGCATCCATATAAAATAGTTAGCGAGGAAGATATGGTACAAGTCGTGTCAGCCTTTCAATCTTAAAATCTGTTCTGGGATGAAATCTCCATTTTCCGTTAGGCTTGAACTAATGTTTAATTGTTCCATTAATTTGTCGGAAACGAGAAAACAGAACCTTACTCAATTTTAATCTTTCTTCATTATGTTTTTTTTTTCTAACAGTGATGTTGAAAATAGAAAGCCTGAAAGAATGTAACCTTTCAAATTAATAATAACCCATCAAAACATTATATAAATGTTTTATCTATTTCTTTTTATGTACTATCCATTCCAGGTATCACCTTGTATTCTTCTTTGACGAGTGTGAGCATGACTGATTTTTGTTCCTTGAATATAATTTTCCATATAAATTTCTCTTAAAACATCCCTGAGATAACGAAAAATACCAATTTTATACCAGATATTCCATCCCTTTGTCTACGCCAACTCTCTCATTATGGTATCGCCAAATTTGCACGATTCCACCAGCTAAGATATGGAGCAGGATAATTATTTCTTTGAATGATTTCAAAGCGCTTAGCAATGAAACTGTTTCAGGGAAATGAAACCTGTAGCCTAAAAGAGTGTCTGAATCTTAGCTAAACATAACTTCACTTCACGGAGGGTCAAGTGAATAAGAAGTAAAGGGGAGGGCAACACTTAAATTTAGGCAATAACTAAGTCCAATTATTTCTCAAATTATATTTTCCTGGAATATTTCATCTCTTGCATTTATTATCAAGCGAATTATAATGATAATGACTAGTACTAAGTGATTAACTACATGGTTATATGATATAAAGAATGTATTTTGTATTTTCAAATCAATTAACTTCGTGGTCAAATGCTGGTAAATTTAAGGAAGCATTCGGACGAAATAAAAGATCATGTCGAGGAGAGAGAAACTTCTCGTATTGTACTCATTCCATGTGCTTTATTGAAACAGAATACATGATAAGGTGCTCAAAACAATTAATATGCAACTGGCAGGGCATTAATTGCCTCAACAGCTCGGAATTCAGAAGTGTGGTTTTTATCTGGGTTTTTATAGACTAGTAATTACGCTCAACAGGGAATAAATCCCTACTGCTTACACACGGCCTTATCTCATATACAAAACTTTAACGAGAAAATCCAATCAAAAACTTCGCAATTTAATAAAATACATGTTTTTATTATTATTACGACTAATTTTGCTACACCGTTTCATCTATTGTGAACTACACGAAAATAATATATCCGGCTGTAATAAATTGTAAATAAAAAAGGTGAAGGAGAAGGGTGAGGATAGCGCGGGGGAGAGGGTTTTATAATATGAGGATGGGAGGGAGGAGCGAGGGGGAAAAGGATGAGTGAGTGTGGGGAATAATATATGTGCTGAGGGTTGGTCACCATAGAGGGGAGAGGGGAATGGTCCGAGGGAGGTTTTCCGTCGGTGGGTCAATCCATTTCAAATCACCCAGGCAATGTTGCTCAACATTTTTTATTTTCCTAATTTTTTATCATGAGTTCCCCATTGGTAGACAGTCACAAAACACTGTTTGAAAAAATTTTATAAGCCATAGTTTTTTCTGGCTGCCATTTTTAAAATGGCGGTTGGGTAAATTTTAATGGCAGCCAGAAAAATACTATGGCTTATAAAATTTTTTCAAACAGTGTTTTGTGACTGTCTACCTATAGGGAACTCATGATAAAAAAATCAGGAAAATAAAAATGTTAAGCAACAAATTTTATTTATATTGGGTGATTTGAAATGGATTGACCACGGTCTGTTTACTACAAATAGATGAAAGTTAATCAATCTCCATCGGTTTTAGAACTTTAGTTAACCAAAAAAAATCGACCTGTATCAACCTCGAGCACATGGAAATTAAAGAAACCGATAGATTTATACGAGGTTTCGTTGTCGTCGTGAATTTGTAGGCTCGATTTATTTGTGATTTGGTACCACAAAGACATTTTATCCGATCAATGTATACAATTAGAATCGAAATATTGCATGTTTTGAATGCCACGATGAGATAAAGTATACTAGTAAAAACTCTCTCTGAATACTTTGCTTGTTTTCTAAGGTTTTTTTATAATTCTCTCGTGTAGTATTAATGTATCTGTCGCTGAGGCAGGCAGGAAATTAACGTATATTTATGTCGAAACGTTTTATCAATGCTCTAGATAATACACATTTTATTGTTTTTATTAATGTGCTTGAGAGCTCTTAGCTGAAAACTGTCAGCTCGATAAAATTGCAGTTTGTGTATGAATATATTGGGGACTGTGAACTAAAGAGCTCGTATCTTGAAAGACGTACAATATTAGCATCAATGCATTTATATGCAAATGTGCCTGCCAACCTTTTGACGGGTTAATGACTTCAAACCGTTAGAAAAAAAAGAAGTAACATCAGGTGTCACTTTGTGAAAATTTGTTATGTTCATTATGGACAATAAATCTTTTACTATTTTCACACTTATTCATTATTCACCGATCAGGTTTCAGCTCAGTGTTATCATTAAGGTTATAGTGACACACTGTGCGGAAGGTGAAAATAGTGAACTATTATTGTTCATCATGAATGTTGGCAAAAAGTTAAGGTTTGGTTATCCTCGTCAATTTTTATTCTTATAAGTAGAATTTTCTATGTTGTACCGTAATATCTTAATGCAAATGCGAGGAAATATGTTTCGGAGGCACAATCATAACTTAATACATCTCCGCGGAGAGAAAAAATTTAGGACTTCCTTAATAATGTCCTTTCTGACTTGCATTATGTCACTCACTAATTTTAGGGCAGGGAAGAATTGGTGTTCACCAGCGATTAGGGTCATCTCGACTATCCTCGGAAGTGAATTAAGGAATTTGATTTCTTCTTATCGTCCGCTACGCGAGCGTTTTGAGTGGTCGATTTTGGAGCGTAGCCATACTTTTTCTTTCCTGGGATTTTTTAAAGATATATATATTGGTTGGAGATACATTAGCTGTGAGATATATGTTGTAATTATGCATGTAGTAGATAATCACTGAAATATATGTAATTTTGTGTGTTGTAAATCATAACTGAAAATAGGTATGTAATCATTGGCCAACGTTGCTGCACTTATCCCCATGACATCATATTTTCCACTAATCTACCACTTCTATTGAAGTCATTTGGTATGGAGAGCTTGAGCTCATTATTATGGATATTTTAAGATAGCACAATAACCAAGGAAGATACATATTAAGGAATGGGGCTACGACAAATGAAGGGATAACATTAAAATCCTTCACAAGTTAACTATATTATTTGAAATTTCCATTAAAATATTCCTCGGCAATAGCCGATCGAACATTCTCCGCTTCGCAGATGATATCGCAGTCGTAACGTGAAATCGCGATGACTTTCAAAGAGCACTAATCGTAATGGATCTAGTTCTCCAAGAATGTGATATGAAAATAAATAAGACAAAGACTAAAATCCTAGTATATGGAAGAGAGAAGCTGAATGTAGAAGGCACCTTGAGAAGAGAGAAATTTGAGAAAGTGGATTCCTTCACCTCTCTCGAAAGTACCATTACGTGCAGCGGAAGAAGTACAATGGACATCAAGCGGATAATTGCCCAAGATAAGAAGGTATTCATGGGAAAATGACAACTACTCTGCTCAATGAATATAGGAATACAAACGAGGAAATAGTATGTGAAAACACTTGTGTGGAGCATGCCACTCTATGGATCGGAAGCATTGACCGTTCTATAAGCTGAAAGAAAAGACTACTGTCGGTGCAAAAATTATGTAGACTCGAGTTTGGACGCTGATTAATAATGAACCGTGGTACCTATATGAATGCAAGTTACACCAAACTTTAGCTTGTTTTATTTTGCATTTAACTTTTGTTGTCAATTATTTTTACAATGCACTCTCGATTTTTATTGTGGTGAGAATAAAATAAGTACCGGTTTTTTGGCGTTTTCGAACGGAACGCTCTCTTAGATATTCAATAGTGAAGAAACTTGAAGTTTAATCGTAATGAACCTGTACTATTGTGTAGGAAAAACATATTTAAATGTATCTTTAAACGTTCAGTTCTTTCTATTTTGCCATAAAAAGTTATAATCAAGTTTATGAAACAACTTTTCCTTGGTTAAGAAAAGTAGCAGAAGAAATATTTTGATCTTGTTTTGAAGCTCTTTACATCAATATTTAATAACAATTATTATCGTAAACCCACATGTGATATCGATTTAAAATTTTTACATAAAAATTACTTTTAGTAGAAGCATTTGAAACCTGGTGCTGGAGGAAGATACTGGAGATAAAATGGACGGACAAAATAAGAAATGATGAAGTGTAGAGAAGAGGAAAGGACCATATGGAACTCCACACAGAAAAAAAGAACCTGATGTATTGGATACACCCCGAGACACAATGGGTTTGTGAATAACATAACTGAAGGCAAAATAGAGGGAAAAATCCCCTGATCAAGACCCAGGAATAAGTTCATGGACCAAATAAAGAGGGAAGTACTTAGGAAGAGATATCACGAGGTAAGGGAATTAGCAAGAGATAGGGAAGGGTGGAGGACAGCGGTTAACCAATCTTCGGATGGAACAACTAATGATGACCCGATCGAGATTCTCATAAACTAAAACATATCTCCCCTCTCGATCTTCCCCTTAACCAATTCCTTTTCAATCTAATCTAAAAGGGTGGTATCGTAGTACTCTCTGCCAAACGTACTTCGGGCGGCTTATAGGATATGATACAGATACTCTATAACTTCAGATGACGTTGTGACAGGACTGAGGTGAATTGTACGGCAGTTCCCTATTTCCTCCTCTTTCATGGCTGGTGTCCGAATAACACTTGTCACACGCCTATCCGGTGACCGTAGGGTACGATAGAGTTGTAGGAGAGAGAAGTAGAGGGATTGAAATGGTGGTCGGGAAAGTGGGAGTGCCGATGGCCCTAATGCTAAACCATTCACGAATAAAAAGCCAAGGAATACACTAAACGTATTTTCGTTCCAGTCATTTTTTTAAATTGTATTTTAACCCCAAAGCATATTTTATTCCGTTCATTTCGCGCCGTTCACTCAGAAAAGCACGAGTGAAGTTTCCATCGGAATGAGAGCGGCAGTATATGCATATTTACGTGTGCTCAAGACGTGGATGTAAGTGCTCTTTCCACCCTCGCTTCTCCCATTCCCACGCATTTAATCCCACCACCGAGTGACTCTCACAACTTCCCCACACCCCTCCCCCCCTACCACCTTCCTCCTTTTCCAGCTCCAGTTCCAGGCGATTTTATGGCTCTAGTCTCGTTTATTCGTCCGCTCGCGCGACCCGCTTCTTTTCAGATTCCGAATGCGCGCAAAACGTTCCCCGGGGAATTTTCAAGAGGGGCTCCGACTAAGGCTCTTGTTCTCCTCTTCCCGGCCGCTGTATTCCCGTCAACGCTGCGGCGGAGGCGCGTCGGTCGGTCGGTCGTGGGATAGAGGGAAGGAGAGGAGACAGCTTTTGCTTTGAGAGTTGATTCGAGAGGCGGCGGAAGGCGGAGGGAGAGAGAGAAGTGTCTGATTATGCGCGGGAATGCGGTGTGACTCTCAATTCCCCGGCCATGGGAATTGTAATGCAAAGGAAGCGACCGAGGCATCGAGGGAAGGGATGGGGGGGAGGGGAAGGAGGGGGTTGGCTCGGAGGGGTATAGGCGTAAAGGGATTGGGGGAATAGAAGATGGTTGTTGGGGAAGGAAGTAGGGATGAAAGTGAGGAAAGAGAACTACCCCTTTCTTCAGTCCGCTTGAGAAGGCTGTACACCTCAGCCTAAATCTTTCCTTTAGGTCAGGATTCCGCCGCGAGAGATCTGCGCCTTCCCCTCCATAACCCACTCCGGACAACAGCGCCACTGCTGACACTGGAATATGCGCAGCAAATGTTCTGGAGAATGATCACTGTGGCGTTATAATACACAATTTTCAACAATATGACGACCCTCCATAGAGATGAAGTATTCTCATTTACAATCAGTGCAATTATTTTGAAAAATATGCGTTGTACGCGACAGCGGTCACCTGATTTTCGACCAATTCACTTTTCTTCCGGGGTCGAAATAGTAATGTAAAAATCAAAAAGCGAAAAGTTACCACACTTATTTTGAGATATTCTTTTTCTAGAGACCTGTGTAAACATATTCGATTGAAACATTAAAGCAGAGTCGTAAAAAAAGAGCATAGGCGTCTTCGGAAGCGTTTCGGCCATAGTATACTGCTCCATAAGGAGGCAGTATACCTCAACCCAAAATGTCCCTTTAGTTCAGGCTTCCGCCGTAGCCAAGGAGAGATATTCGTCTTCCCCTCCATTTCACGCTCCGGACCGCAACGCAACTGATGTGGCAGTGAAAAATGCATTGTATGAGTTCACAAGGATGTTCAACGTGACGCTATTACACGCAGTGTTCAACATAATGAAGTTTCTACATGGAGATGATGGATTTCCATTTATAATGGGTACAAATATTTCACAGAAGTGACGTACGCACCTGATTTTCACAATCACTAATCAATGAGCTGATTTTCGATGGATTCTCGTTTCTTCTGCGTTATAAATAGTTATGTAGAAAGCAAAAAGCGAAAAGTTGCCACTCTTATTGTAAATATTAATTCTTACTCCAGAGATTTGCGCTGTAAAAATTCGTTTAAGTGAAAAAGTATAGTCGTAAAATAAAGGCGCATGGAAGGTCGTTTTTGGCCGTGGTATACAGCCGCTTTAAGACCTCATTCCACCTTTAGATCTAGTTCTTTTACTTTATTATGAGGAAGCCGCTGGTAGCTCTTTTTTAGACTTTTCCTCAGTTATTTTTATTCTGCGTCCGGTTTCAACTTATTAAGGGAACGAATGATATACCCTATGTGGTGAAGCTAATCGCAGAATTAAATACATCGTACAAAGGCACAAAGTTCGTCATTAAAATTTTAATCCATCAGTTATACGAATTAACGCCTGAAGTCATCAAAAGAGTTTTTAAAGGGAGGTTGTTCGGCGGTTCGGGAATAATGAATCTCGGAGGAAATCGATGAGTAGGCAAAAGAACATATTTCATTGTTTTCGGGAGAGAGTGAAGTATTGATGACTGATTTGAGCATTACAGAATGAGATATTCTATTCAAACTGCCAGAAGGTTTACGAGGAAAAAATCAGCTTCAAAATAATTACGAGTGATTATTATAATTCGCGATAACATTATATGACTCAAACGTTTAAGAGCCTTATCTGTACATATGATTCTATTCATATTTCTGTGAATGGTGTGTATCGTTGACAGAGTGTTGAAATAGGAAAGACATTTTAGTTCGATTCGCCGTTCATTTGATATGCCAAGACTCAACAACGCACTTTAACAATTTACTTCATGACGTAAATGATGCATATTTTAGTGCTGAAAAGCGTCAGTAATTCAGTATGTTCCGCATACAGTGAAAAATAATGCCTGTTTTTTTCGGGTTTTCCAACCGTGTACGTTGACATTGGTCGACAACGGTTTCGGTAGCCATCCTGCTACCGTCTTCAGGTTGAAGGTGGTGAGAAGCTGTTTGTGGCCGCCTTATATGCCACTAGCCGTCATGACGACTGACTTTGCCGCGCTGCGCTGTGATTGGTCAGCGCGGATAACTCTCTTCCATGAGTTGCCTATTGGATAGCCGGTGTCTCTGTTGAAGTTATTTGGATACTTGCAAATCTCTATTGCTTCTTTGATTAGCCTAGGATAATAACGGCTCTCCATTAAAAGTAATTTTGTGTCTTCGAGTTTACTTGTATGTCCCTTCTCACTGCAGGCATGTTCCGCTACGGCAGACAAGTTGAATTGTTTGTTTTTCGTCGCCCTTGCATGCTCCTTTAGTCTTGTGCCCATGGACCTGCATGTTTCGCCAATGTATGATCTTCTGCATGAGCATGGCACCTAGTAGACACCTTCGCATGACTCTTGTGGGATGCGGTCCTTGGGTCCAGGCATAATGTTCTTTATCTTAGTCACACAATTGAATCTTGTGACCACGTTGTGCTTTCTTAATATCCTTGCGATTTTTTCCGATGTTCCCGCGACAAACGGGATAGTCATGCGTCCTCTTGGTTGGGTCGAATTTTCCTCTTCACGGCTACTTTGTTCCCCAGAAGGCCGGTTCAATTTCTTCTCCACCTTCGAGGCTCTTTTCAGGACCAAAGAGTTCGTGTAGCCGCTCCTTAGTAGAGCTGTGGTCAGGTGCTTCTCACAATCAAATGATTCTGCGTCCGCGATGCTATATACTCGGTGGAGTAGCGTGATCACAAGAATTGTGGTGTGGTGAAAGAAGAAGTGTGGTTCGCGAGAATGTTACGGTGAAAAAATAGAATCCGGTCATCAGTACTTAAAGCATAAGTTAAAAATATTTTCATGGGAAAGCAGGATTATATCGATAGAATAGCGATGAAGAAGTCGGAATCTACTCTAAAAAAAGAAGTTGGGTGAAGCATCCAATTTTATTTTGATAAGAAAAAGTTGGATTGAATATCAACTGCTATCGATACGATAGTCAAGATGATTGGACATACCAACCAACTTATCGTAATTGGATAGTCGCTACTTGGTCGGCATACCACCGTATTGGTTCATACACCTCACTCGAGAAGCCTCTTTACCAATACAGTAGACCCCCGCTTTACGATGGATTCGACTTACGATCTGAGCTGATTTTGCGCGCGCTTTTTAAAATTTCAAATTTCTCCGATTTTGTTTTAAATATCGATAGTGTTTTAACACTAGAAGGACGGCAGGGGTCATTTGACCCATTTTCAGAATTCAATTTAATTTTTCTCTATGTAAAATATTTTCAAATTTTTTGAAACCTCTTTACTTTCTCTATTTTAAAATTTTTAAAATTTCAAATTTCTCCGATTTTGTTTTAAATATCGATAGTGTTTTAACACTAGAAGGACGGCAGGGGTCATTTGACCCATTTTCAGAATTCAATTTAATTTTTCTCTATGCAAAATATTTTCAAATTTTTTGAAACCTCTTTACTTTCTCTATTTTTGCCTGAAATTAGATTAACTGGAAAAAATTTAACTCTTATTCTATTTTGTTGTATTTTAGAAGAGGTTATACCTAGAAGGACGGCTGGGGGTCATTGACCCACAACTTGTTTTCGCGCTGTATCTTCATTTTCCTCTTACCCTTAGGCTCTTCATTCATTATGAAGATCACTATATTCTGTGGCGTTGTAGTGCAGTAGGTATAGTTCTTGGTTGTGAACCAGAGAGTACCTGGTTTGATGCCGGGTGATGCCTCTAGACACCCATATCAGAAGTGTAACCTCAGTGATAATTTTTGTATCCGATTTTTCGGAGTATCACAAGCGGCACAGGGAAAGTAACTGGCTGGTAACTGGTAGAAGTATTACTCTGTGTGAATTTCACTCGCTAATAATTTTTTATGGGTATTTTTCTTATTTTGCTAATCTTATTTTTTTCATTCTCGCCTAGAAAATCATGTGTACTCCTATTGATATGTGTGTCTTCATCCAGCCATGCCATGTATAGCCATGGTTTAGCGGCCTTTGAGAAACGGTGCGAAATATCACTGTCCATCGACCCCACATCCATTCTTTGTGATGTTTTTGTCACTGCCCGGATTGCATTGCCACCCGACTTCTTCTTCCATGGTGACACCCTGTTAGACAACATTGTAAAATATACTGTGGAGCATGGAAAGCTTCAACACACTGATTGGTGCTTGTCGAGAGAAGAATTTCTTATATTTATCGCGTTGATATATGCAAGAGGCATCTTGGAACAGCGGCATATGTCTATAAAAAGCTGCTGGGATAAAACCTGGGGCTCAAAAATTTTCTCGAGTGCAATGCCAAGGGATCGATTCTTGAATATAATGAAACATAAACGCGTCGATTCAAAGGCGACTCGTAGTCTAGCAGTAAGGGCAGATAAGTTTAGTTTGGCTTCTGATCCTTGGAACCATTTTGTCACCAATTCCCGAGCCTGCTATAATCCAAGTGAAAGCGTAACGGCCGATGAACAGCTCTATCCAATGAAATGCAGGTGTCCTTTCATACAGTATATACAGAAGAAAGCGGATAAATTCTAAATCAAGAACTGGGTTTTGACTGACGTGAAATCTAAATAGTCTGAATGCATTTCCGTATTGTGGGAAAGATGAAGAGAGGCCATCAGATCAAGCATTGGGTGAATCTGTTGTAATAAGATTGATTGAGCCTTTTAAGAATTCAGGCATAAACGTTACCTGTAACAATTATTTTTCAACAATTCAATCGGCAGAAAACTTGAAAATAGGAAAATTTCTCTTACCGGAACTATAAGAAAAAACAGGCGAGACTTTCTTCCTTCTGTCCGCATGAATAATAAAATTTACACAACTAGAGTATAAAAAACACTTTCACAAATTACCAAACAAAAAAGAAGAAAAATGTTCTTTTAATAAGTACCATGCACTCAGATGTGACGATGCTCGATACTAATGAAAGAAAGCCAGACACCATCCTCTTTTACAATAAAAACAAACTGGGATTGTATGGACAGTATTTGCCGGAAATATTGAACCTGGTCAGCTAAAAGGAGTTGGCCTGTTTATATATTTTTCAATATACTTGATCTGGCATCGATAAGTAGCTGGGTTGGAGGATGGTTCTCCATAGGGAAACTACGAATAGTAAACTGAGTCGCAAGAAATTTATTCAAAAATCAGTCGAAGAAGTGTTGGGAATCTCATTTCCGACGGAACCCTCACCTTCATGCTCGATTCAAACACAAAAATTCATCAAATACCATAGCCACATCCCTAAGAGCACAGAGAGAAAAAGGTGCCAAATATCTCCAAATTGTCAAAACAAATCTTCAAGTGTATGTTTTCAGTGTAAAAGCATATTTTGTGGAAAGTGCACCGAAAAAATAACCATGTGTCTGAAATGTTCAACAAAGTAATATTTTTTAATTTTTTTATAACAAAGTATGAAAAAACCGTTATCCTTATTGTGAAATTTTGGAGTATATCTTTTGTATCAAGTAATAATAATGCAATTTCGTGATTAGAGTGACTATAAATTTGAATCTTGGCCATTGAATGTTTTTTAAATCATTGTTTTTAGTATTGATAATTATGTATTTTTAACAATTGGAATACCATAATTAATGCTTATATGTGTTGTTAAAGAATTAATAGGAATAATACTACAATAAAACCGTCTGTGAGAAGATAAAACGCCTTTTAAAATGATAAAACGAAGTTGGGGTCAAATGACCCCTAGCCGTCCTTCTAGGTAGGGCGAAACTCCCGTCCTCCTAGTGTTAAATATTGGATTAATAACATTTTAAATAATTTTAATCCAGGATATTTCGTATGCATTGGCTCTGACACGTACACAGAATGGATTGGCACGGATGCCCTTTAAACAGATTCCTCGTCCGTAAATAATGCCGATTCAACATACGATGGAATTCGCTTTACGATCGGTCCTCCGGAACGGATTAATATCGTAAGGCGAGGGTCTACTGTAGTTGGATCGGACAACCAATGCGATTGTCAGCCGGACTAAGCTTCTACTTCAGAGCGCTCTATTGATAAATTCTCAAACTCGTTCGTTCCTGGCTACCTGGGCTACTTCGCCATTTTCACTTCCGGCATATCCCGAGTTCGTGCGAGTTGCTGTTATTGTGGTGCGTGTGTGTGTGTGGAATATTGTATCGGCCTTCATCGAATACAGAAGAGGTTTTTTTAAATATTGAATCTTTGTTGGAGGGCTACATGGATGACCAGACAAGAGAATTACTCAGCATATTGGGCCTGAACTGTCTCATTGATAAATTTAAACGTAAGCATGGCAATCAAGAGCAGATATATTTTTGTAACATTCATGTTTCTGTCTTTCTGGTTTAATTTTTTGTTGGGTCTATTGGATTGTTTCATCCGTCTGTTTTCTTGGAGCGATTATCGGTCAGTTTTGAATTATTGAATAAGAACTCGTTGATATCTGACTAATATTACCGGTAGCATTGGATCCCACCCACACAGCAGAGGATATTCTAGGAATTTCCTATTTTGATTCCTAAAATGCCTCTTTGTTTCTAGGGACGTTGGGATCATTATAGAATATTCGTAGAATGTTCTCAAATGATTCGCATTTGAATATCCTGCGAACATTCCTGGGATATTCCTGGAATATTCTACTATGTCTTTCGTCATTATATACCCTTGAAAACCATAGTGGGATATCCCTGGAATATTCTTTTAAGTCGGGGTAGGAGTTTTGTGAAACAAACGAATGTACGACCCAGTACGCCAGCTCGTGCCATCTCATTTCCCGTTTTGGACTACTCTTTTGGTTTACGGTAGTTACTCCGACTAACTTACCATTGGTTTACCATTTTATTCAATAGGTTCCTCAATGCCCGAACAACTATGACCAATAATAACAGTTCAAATATTACTGGAGTTTGTTAAGAATGTTTTTAATGATATTGTAGATATGCTAAAACAATATATCGCAGTTTATTTTGATTGCTTGGTTCGGCAAATAAAAGAGCCGTTACCCTTGCAAATAACGAAACTTGATTAAACGCGTTCCATGAGTCTTTATATTTCATATAACCTGTGAATCGTACCCATAAGACTGCGAGGAAAAGTTAAGACTATATCAAAACCCTTCTTCGAACCCAGAAGACTTAAAGGAGCGTTAGCAAGGTGTGTTAGGCCGGTTAACCGGGAAAAATTTCTTGTGAATTAATTCATAATGAACTGATGAAAACTCTCATAATCGGACTTCGCAGGAGCGTGCCAATTTTCTGTTTTTTTTTTGTGAAATAGGTATCTCTGCTTTCGACGATACGAGGCAAATAATTTTTTTGATTTTTCTGCCTGCATGCGACTCGACCTTGCCCTTGCTGAACACTACACCGACCTCTTAAGAGAGAAATGCCAAGTAAATACGCCATCTTTAAAGAGTTGAAATAAGGTAAATGGGTTACCATTATACTCATTCCACATTGAGGCTCATTGTTGACACTATTTTATTAAATGTCAGAAGCAGAATCATTTTGAAGAAACATATACTGTTTTATCACCTGATATGAGGTGATCAATAAATTATGCGTTTTCATTATGAAACGGCTAGGCTGGTATTTACAAGTGTTTTTCCCGAGACAGTGTTTGTTCATGCAATTTATTCCGCTGATACTTCCAAGCCTTACTTATTTCATTATAACCCCTATGCTTTGGTTCATATACTCTGTGGAAAACTCTTCGTGATACCTTCTTTTCGAAGTAATTACGCACTTTTGATTTCCTCACAAAGAATTATCGTTCAGGTCGTCAGCTGATCACTGACAAATTCATGAATTATCCTTACCGTATGGCATCGAGGCTTTCATGTTAATGAAATTTATTTCGTAAACATAGATTTCATTAATAAATTTACGGAAAAAATTTCTTATGACAAGGCCACAAGAATTATTATCGCGTAAATGGGGAGGAATGCAGGTCTGCAGCGCATCTTTCTTCAGAATGAAACACTAAGTATAAAATGGATTTACATACATTTAAAATACTTTTAGATATTTGCCTCGTATTTCGTCTCGTACCCAGATTCAAAGTCGTTGGACAAGTAAAACGTGAAAGCACATAACCCTCTCCCTGATAGAGACAGTCTTACTTACACAACTCATTGTGCCAGCCCTGCTAAAAAATTCTGTACAGTTTTCTTATAAATACTTTACAGATTTTCATCAAAAGTTCTGTAGATATTTCTTTAAGTATTGAAGTGCCATTTTACGGAATTCCCTACGTCGTTCTGCAGAATACCCTAGGACGTTCTGCAGAATTCCTTATAGCGTTCTGTGGAATTCCCTACCACTTTCCATACAGGTCCTTAGAAAAGGAACTGGGTCAACGGAAACCTCACATATTTCCGTAGAGTTGCTGAAGTTCTACAGAACAGCTGGTAAGGAGGTATTTTGCTCTGCAGAAAATAACTCTACATAACAAATGTTCTATAGAGTCAGGCTCTCATGTTCCGTGCAGATCCTTAGAAAAGGAACTAGTTCTGAAGAAAAAAGTCAATTTCTGTAGAATTTCTTTCTACTACGTTTCTACTACAACTACGTTTCACAGAACAGCTTCTAAGGAATTTTTTGCCATAGAGGAAATATTGCATCCAATCGACACCCTGATGAGTCCGTCTGGGACTGATTGTTCGTCGAAGTTGAGACGTGGCATCCACTGGCTGATAGCTGAGAGTTCTCGTTAGTTATAAGAGTAAATTCTGCTCAATTTTTAGGTTTATTTTTTATGGATCCCAGCCAGTTCCTTTCATCATCTAGAAAACACTTTCTGATCGCTCAAAGCATTTTTTAACGTAGCGCACGGGTTTTCTATGTATTTTATTAACTTCAAGGGTTTTGGAGCTGGATGTCTCAAATTCTCACGGTGTATTCGAGATGTGGTCTAATCAGAGCAAATTCACCATTCCAACTATTTACTTGATTAACCCTATTTTCTCTAGTACAGCACTAAAAATGTTTCGTATGTTTCCCCATGTTAAGGCGAAAGTGACGTTGATTACCACATATTAGACTCCATTTGATTCGTTTTTATTTACCCCTATCACTTTATAGAAATAGCTTTTGTAGATACTATATCCTTCTACTGCGAGGCCACTACAACCATTCTTATTTACCTTGGGGCACTTATAGAAAGTTCGTCTTTGAGATTAGTGATATTCTACGTGACAATAATGCTAACCTACTTCTATGGATCCATTCAGGTTACGCGGTTGTGGTGACGAAGAAACACTTCTTATAACGGTAGGTAATGCACGCGATATTGAATAATTCGCATTATTTCTGAGCTCCGTATGGGGAGCAAGATGATTGCCATGCCTCCACTGCCCCACAAGAGTACATTTCCAACTCCTCCTCTGCTCTCCTCAATCGTCATTACCTTTGCATTTCATTTTTAACCTGCTTACGGTGCTGATCAACGGCGAATTTACATCCAGACTGCACCAGTTAAGATCCTTTCTTCGAGTATTTTATGGGAAACGCTCTCTTGCTTAGCTCCACTCAACAAGGGCATTGCTTTCTTTCCATCTTGAGCCTCGGGAACAAGTGGGGCAATTTGTGCCCAGCGTCCCTCTCTCGCTCACACACACAGTCCTCCATCTTATTACGCTTCCATTCTTGGAGAGTCCCTGAGCTCACTTCAATCTCCATATTTCACTCACTCTTGAAATCTGGAACACTGTATATCAACCATACGCATTTCAACTTTGTAGATGCGACCTCCTTTTCGACGAATGAGCATGTCATCAAATGAATTGTACGAAATAAAAGAGGATGCATGTAAATGTAACTGAGATACTTAAAATCAACTTATATCATCAACAGTGGCTATCGTAAATAATATAAGAACTTTTGGGCAATTTTCGTCAGAGGAAATCCATTTTTTAAGCAAGGCAGAGTGCTTACCTTGTCGACAGGGTGTATGACGATGAAATTGCCTGCCACGATTCAATATTTCGTAATCCAAAGCTACTGGTGAATTAATGCAGTTTGGGCAAGTAGTAATCGGAATGTTAGCAAAAGGACATGTGGTCATTCTTGCAGTGGCGGAGAAGCATAAAAAGTTTAAGTTGGATTGGGATAAATAGGACGGGGAGTGCGCCTCGTCATTACAAAAGCACTGATAAATTAAATAGCTGATGAAGGTTACGTTTGGGGTGGGGATAACCGTCGTAGGAAACCTAAGCTGTGAAAGAATAGTGGAGAGGAAGAAGTGTGTCCGCGCCAGATTTAGGAATGGGATTGAAAGGCTAACTAAGTTTCGTTAAAAATTTTATGACTGCAGTGAAATACCTAGTACTAAATGCTAGAATCCAACATCTACAAACCACTCAATCTACGTGTTCGCTTGTGAGTGTTGAGGATGTCAACCTGGAAGTCCCTTCGGTGGCTGCTTTAAATAGGATGATCACCAATGAGGGGGGGTATATCCTTGTTTTTTAATGCTCGTTTTGCACTTTTTGACTCTTTGAATTAACGTTCTAGTAGGCTTATGAATCCAGCAAATCAAGGAGTGCACTTACGTTTTCTTTTCTTGAGAGGATTTAGTGAGATCAGTTTCAGCTTCAGGCTTAAGCCTGCTGTTTCATCCATTTTAAAGCAGAAGTAGAGAGACATTTGAGACAAAAAGGCCTCAAATTATGCCCTCTGTAGGGTGCTGAATGCTGGTAAACTAGGATTTTGCATCCTGGGTGAGGTAGTTCCATTTAATCTTCTAAGGAATATGTGGTTGCAAATCGTCAATTATAAAGGTGGGACTTGGTTCATATTAACCTAACTTGAATTAAGGATTTCCCACCATTAAATATATACATGAGCTGTCGATTTAGCCCTTCAGTGATCTGAGATTGCTGATCAAGCCCTGAAGAAAAAGTAACATGTCGTAATACAGGCTAACTAATAAAAGGTGCAAATAAGGCGAAACTTTTCCAGCGAAGCCGGGAAAGTTATTTTGTGCTATTATATTTTACTTCGTCACTCTCCAACAATAGCTTCGTAAGTAGATAATCGTCTGCTCTTGTCTCTGGAATTTCTCTCCATTGAGAAGATTAAATCATCTCAGGGGCTGTTTTATGTGATTCAATCTAATTTTTAAAAATTATTATTCTGAGTAGCCATTATCAAAAACCATCATTTTAATTTTACAGAGTTTATTACTAACATTTCTTGTTAAAATTGAGATTGCAGACCGGTAGATCATTGAACAAAAAGCTGTAACCTGTTTTCCATCTGCTTTTTACCGAGCGATCCTCACCGTGTCGTGAGGCAAGAGGAGTCAGGACACCTACCATGGAGGGAGAGATTATTGGGAAAAGGAGGCAGAAGAGGAGAGATGCGAACTGTATTTTAACGAGTTGTACTATGATGGTGTCATGCTGTTTTTATTATATCACTAATAAGGCGAAAAATAAATGAATTTTTGCGCATGATAGTTCGGCAGAGAAGCTCTTATTTTGTCAATCTCAACAGTTATAGAGATGCATCCTGGGGATAAAATAATATTCTACATATCTCACTGAAATGCGCCTGATGGGAGATGAAAGTAATCTCAGCCTACCCTGTTGGATGCGAGTCTCATATGATTCCCAATATTGTACTCCTATCACATTTGAAACACTTTCTAATCACTCATAGCACTTTTAAACGGATCGTGCGGCTTTACTTTTTACAGATGTTTTTCTTCTCAAATTGAAACTTTCTGTACAGAGTCCAATTGTTCGCGGTGTGTTCGAGATGCAGCCAAACAAGAGCCAAGCAGCATCACTTGTTCACTAGAAAAACTTCCTACTCTTTGCTTACTAGACCCTCATTTCTCTTATGCATTGCCGCAAATTATTTGTGATTCCTCTGCGCTAAGTCTGAAGTTACGGCGATTCCTGGGTATTTTACTTCACCTGACTCCTTTATATTTATACCTTCCACGCTATAGATGTAGCGTTACTGGGTTTCTTTCGTAAGAAGTGTACTACTGCAGTACATTTAATAAGGTTAAGCTTGAGGCCCCGCAGAGGAAGCCATGAGTTACTGCAGTTGAGGTCCGATGAGAGAAATTCTGAGTCAGCATGTGGCAAATTCTCGGTAGATGACAACATTGTATGCAAACGCGCTAATTTTACTGCTCACTGTGGAAGTAATGTAGTTAAAATATGAGAGAGGAATGTCACGGGGACAAACAAGCTTCATTCAAGACACCGGATGTCACTCATGTTCATTTGTCACACCAACGTCTTCGATGACTATTTTTCCCTTACAGTCATTTGGAAAAACCACGTTTCCAATTTACTATATTTTTGCAAAATTATAGTTTTTAAATTAAGTTAAATATAATATAAACGATGGCGGGTCATCTATAGAAGCTAAATCGGAACAATGCGTCAGTAGGATAAAGACTGCCCGAAAAATCTAACAATCAGCTGGTAAAATACTCAAAAGAAGTGTACATTTGGCATATAGATGACCTGGTGCAACCTATCTCGAAATTCAGATATGGCTATGTGAAAAACTTAAGGAAGATAATCTTTCGTTCTATTCATTAATTTGAGCATGAAATCATGGGCGTGTAATTGAAACAGATATATTTAAGGCTGTTTTCTGAGCCTCTCCAAATATAAAAACAGTGTCAAAATAACTGAGCTGAAGACACTATCTTCGAGGTAGTATGAACTGCGGAGAAAATTTTTTTAACTGGCCTGCATTAATTTGTCTAACAAGAGCTGGGATATGCGTCAATCCATGACTAAAACATTCGGATCTTTACAGTTGGAATGTACAATAAAGTGAAAAATAATTTTGATGAGCTCAGATCTTAAGCACTGGACACAGTTCAGTGATAATGGATACTGAGACGGAATTTTTAAAAGTTGATGTACTTTGCAATTTTTATGAGGGCTTTAAAGATGTGAAAATTTTTCGAAGAGATTAACTCGTTATGGGAAGCAACGCTGCAAATGTTGGGGTTATCTTCCGTGATTAAGCCCACTTGACCCGCTCCGTGATAATGTCAACGAGTTTCCTACAATTTTGTGAATCCTAATCGCATGCAAGCGGTTGAGTGGAGACTCATTTGAGATTACCGGTATGATTCCTATGTCAAATTCATGAATAAACAATGAGTATAAAATAACTAAAAGGAAAGCCATTAATAGCCACTTGAACCTGAGGAAGCTTGCAGTTTAGCTGGCGAAATATCGTCCTCGAGATAAGACAACGCGGCGGAAACCCCGAAAAACGGAAGAATCAACCATTAATCATTAATAATGTCTACTCTGACGAGTTAATTTATATATTTTATAAGATGGAGCAAACATAAATATTCACCTTTACCTACTATTCAAAACTCCCAATGAATAATAGACCCGATTCCCATTTGGAGTCGGTTTACCAAAAAGACCTGGGTTTTTCTCAGCAAGTAGACTTTTTTAAAGCAGAATATTAAAATATAAACGTTTTTTGAAATGATTAAATGTCCAATTCTCTGAGTAAGTGATGTAACGCAACGAATTAAGCACGCTGTTATTGAACAGCGTGCTTAATTCGTTGCGTTACATCACTTACTCAGATCTAACATACCTGGTAAACGCTCAAATCATCACTCAGAGTTTCAAATTATCATTCCCTTCCCTCCATGAAAGCGGTTTTCAACCTCGGGCACGCGTAGCCTAGGTGGCTTAAGGGTACAGGAAAAATTTTGAACAATGACGAATGTGTTTCCAATGTAATTCCATACTGCGAGAAATCAACTCATTAAGGTACTTTAATGGAAAAAAAGCCCACCAAGGCGTATGAAAGACAGCTACTGTAGGGTGTTAGATGAACTGAGAAATTAAGATCGTTCAGTTTTTTCCCTCGGAATCTGTGGCGCGATCCCAGCTCTCCATATGCTTGCGCTCGCTTTGATGTTGTTTTTAAACTGCGCTCAAGAAATCAAAAACGAGGTCGTCATTTTTTAGAATATCGAAAGATGCTTAGAATTACTCGTTTGAAATGACGGAGTGGATACTTAGGTCAGCAACTCTGAGCATTACCCTTCTAAAGAGGTCTGCGTTTAGGATAACGATAACGGCAACGCGAAAGTAATAACCGTTATAATATTTTTTCTATGTCTTTTCTTCCACTATGTCAGTCATTATTGTAATTAGTTCCGTCTCCTTAAATTTATGCCCTTCTGATTAAAAGATAGCTGACATAGATGTCTTCAAGGGAATCAGATTATAGTTTAGTGGACAGGAAAAAGGACAGGGAAAACACGGAAACAATTTTAGAGGTCGTAGTTAATTTTCATGCAATAGTAGACAGTGAAACTTACTTATTCAGAAAGCGAGAGATGCCCAAGGAAGCGAGCATGAAAATACCTTCCCATTAAAAGCTTGTGTATGATCATTGACCTCCGACCCCAAGGGTAAGAACCCACGTTAAATATTAAAGTTAGCAACCCTCCCTCCAATGGAAGAGGATGGACACGACAATAGGTAGGTATATACACCCAAAATATCCTCAGTCCCCTATGGCTTGCTACATGACGTGCACATGCATTTAGTGATGATGACCTAGCTTTACAATTACCATAGTAAACTCAAATATCAAAATGAATCGATTGTAGTAGCAACGCCATTGTGCGATCGGCTCGCACCATGAGCGCGTCTTGGCTTTGAATCGAATCACTGGTTGGCTGATTTCCAAACCCCCGCCTGCTCTAATAAGTAGGGTATATACGTATAGGATGGTGAATTTTTATGTTCCTTAATCAACTGCCCTTCAACTTTTATTGCTACTTGCTACCGTTTCCCCCTATTAACCTCGTCCCTCTTTCCGCTTCCATGGTGTCAGTGTTAAAATAGCACAACCGACCATGTGTAACCTAATCCTATAGCTTATTACTACCCGTCCTGATGCAGCCTGATTGATATATAGGTGGTGAGAAAAACCATTTTCCTTCTTACTTATTTTTTGCTAGTAACTCATTTTGTTTATAGATGTTTTACTCTTTTATACGTTCCCTTAATCCACGAAGCAAACTTAATTACCCGTGACTACTTTTATTGTGTGTTTCTGTGCATGCTCTCATTACCATTATAGATTCAACCAAATCACCATACTCCTTTCCGCATCTTAAAATTGGTCGGTGAAAATTTTTAGCAAATATCATCGTCATTATGTGCTGTAAATTATGTTTTCATAACTAGATAATGAAAAAAAGTTAGTAGTCCGGTTAGTTTTTTCTACACTGTAGCATGACTACCGTTGGCTCTCAATGGATATTTGCGACTTGCCAGCTAATTATGTGGAGAGTTTAAGATACTGTGATTTGTAACACGCTTGTATCTTTGATTTTATGGGCTATATTTTATGTGCAAGCAAAAGCCATGCAGCTCCATCATTTTCTCCTCCATTATGGAGAGTAATAGTGTATTGCCTCTGATCACCTCATCTATATACTCCTTACAATCCTTCTCATAAACCCCTTTCTCCTTCCGCCATGAACAGAACGCTTTCATTTTTGTTTTCTCCTCCGCTCGTCACTCAACATTTCTCTTGGTTCTGATTTCATTAGCCAACTTTCTGTTTCCTCTTTTGACCTCAGGATTCAGATGCATGAACCGTTACGCAAGTTTTTCCATGTAACATTCTTCATCTACGAATCATATAATCTTTGCTCGATCTTTCGGTTGATATCTGTTACATTATGGCCAAACCCTTTTTTGACAACGTCATGCAAATCCTCCAAATACGTCTGTGTAGTACTTTTTATTCTTTCATTTGAGATTCCACGCCAGAAAAGAAGTACTGGTCATGATTAGTGGTAGTTTCAAAAGTCAAATTTGATACTAAACCTTGTCGGAGGCCATTCTTTGACGCTGCGCTGTGAAAGGCATGTGGTCATATTGGCTACGGTTTCGACGACAAAAATATTAAACTTTTCGATTCTGAAATGAGAAGTCGCATATACTGTGTTTGTTACTAATTTATCGCAAGTTAGCTTTCACTCTTCTTATTTCTAAGCATTCAAAAGTTTTTCATATATTTTGGAAATCGGATCTATGAAATTAATTTTGCAATTGCTATTCCCTTTTGCCTACTAAAGTAGATTTTTCCAAAACATCAAGTAAAAGTGGATTGGAATCATTTGTTTTCGTCGCTTGAGTAAATATCCCTGGAGCGCCGTTGTTGAAAATAATAGCAAATAATTGACGCCATGTTGCTGCGTCACTAAGTACGACCATTTATTTTAGAAGTGGAATATTTGGAAATCTCCTTTTTCTGGCGGGAAAAATGTTTCACGTATTGAAAATAATATTAACTTCGTATTAAGACGTAAAATTTCAATTAATATCCATTATATGCAACTCCCAATATTCCATAGAAAACTGTAGAGAGTGTCAGCGTTTTTCCTTATAAACCCTAAGTTTGTTTGTCAAGACTTGGTTTTCCAGGCCTGGGGCCCACGATCGTCGCAATGAACGTTCACTAACGTGTGTAGGCAATATCGGAAGTAGGTATATTATGCACTTAAAGCCAACGTTGCAGCAGACATTTTGTTGGAAAATAGATGCTGCAGAACTAGCTGAGTTAGGTTACTTGGTAAATGAATATGTAATAAAAAAAGTGAGCGAGAATAATCCATTAATATCACATTCAACAATGTCGATGCAAGATAACGTGGTAATGAATCCCAGGTCCTGTTAGAGATCACCGGACCACCAGACTGTAAGTTTTGGGGAACGCCAATTTACAGATCGCAGAAAAATTATAGTACAGCATCTATTTTCAGTACAAATCACCTAATAAATATGCTAAACCTAAGTTAGGTTGACTCAAACACCTACCCCATTCTATCAATGCGAATCATTATTGTTCAAGACAAATCTTATTCTTTTGGATGGTCAGCATGTAACAATTATTGCACACCTTAGCCATTAGTGTTGCCACGAGACGAGACGAGACTTAAGCCAGTCTCGTTTTACTTAAGCCAGTCTCGTCTCGGTCTCGTTTTCTGAACTCAGGTATCGTCTCGAGTCTCGTCTCGTGAACCTCAGTCTCGTCTCGTCTCGTCTCGTTTCCCCCAAAATAAAGTATCATAAAAAGTCCAGTTTACTTTGCGTACATAATCGCTGAATCGGTACATTCGAAATAGTAATGACGTTTGTATGAATTTTAAATATATATTAAATTGGACAGAATATATCAAACTGCATGTAAAACCAATAATTTTATTGGTACTCAATGAATAAACTAATATTATGAAACAAAATTTGTGAAAAATTACTATATAGTCACGACGTTAGTTGAGGGAAATCCAAAGGTTAAAAAATATAACTGTAAAATTAATGTAATTGGTGAAAAAAAGAATGAACATTTTTGCTTCAAAAGTAGTTTAAATAATTTTCAGGTTTAGAAAAATTAAGTCAAAATGTGTTTTTTAAATATGACATGCCAAATTGCACGTCACCTAGGAGTTCACGCAGAGTAAATTTCTAGCAGATTCGAGGCCCAAGCGGAATCTATGCTTTCTTATTGTCAATGCTGTCCGTGAGAACAATCTTTCCGCTGGTATAGATGTAGCGGGATGCTAAGGAAGTCACTCACCATATTTGCCAACACTGGAAAAGTTGGCTCATATATAATTAACATAGTGATCTCGGCTGTTGAAGATAGTCTTCAAGTTCTTTCCTCCATTCTTCATACTGGGATGACTGACTAGGGATAGATTCAGTGAAAAAATTTACTGGTAAAGAGAAAAGTTTAGTCGAAAGAACATAACTCTCAGTACTGGGCCGTGCTTGCTTATACTGAGAATACACATCTAGCAGGTCGTCCTCATCACTTTATACCAAAGCAGACCTATCAAGATTCTCTTGATCTATTGACTGAGCGGACTGTATTCGAGTGGAATACTAATCGTGATAGATTTAGAACACTTCTTCGAATTTTAATAGGGACTTATCCTCCATCTCTTTTCCCCATGGTGGCATGGAGAAAGTTTCACATTTATGACGAGGGTCTAATATTAATACCGCGCAATAGATCCAGTTCGTCAGGCGGTAGTGCATTAACATCTTGTCCGGAGCAGCTTGATAGGCAAGCAACAGTTATTCATCACCTTCATTTTTTCCAGGCTTGTTTTCCAGTATTCCCTCCATTTTTTCTAGCTTATCAAACAAAAAGTTTAATGGAACGGTAACGAGTGGAAGGGTAACGAAATTTTCTCCTAATTTATTCATCAGAACTTTAAAATGTAGACAAATTATTTTTGAAATCAGGTACTGCAATGTTAAATATATGGGCCATGCACATAAAATGCTGAATGGTGCTATCAAAACTTGGTAGCATCTTGCCGAGTCTCTCCATGAATTTAGTACTTGCGGTGGCGTT
Source organism: Ceriagrion tenellum (assembly GCA_963169105.1). Lineage (NCBI taxonomy): Eukaryota > Metazoa > Arthropoda > Insecta > Odonata > Coenagrionidae > Ceriagrion > Ceriagrion tenellum. The sequence goes on along the minus strand of OY720636.1, from coordinate 25,186,633 downwards.
ATCTACGTTAAATCCTTGCAGTTTGTGCTCAAGTTCATAGGATTATAGGGTACCATTTCAAGGAACGAAGTCAATAACAAGAAATTGGTACTCCCACTTCTCGTCTATGAAATGAGTCGTGATTCCGTAAAACGATTTTCCAGCTATGGATGTCCAGCCAGCGATGATGAAAGACAGGTTGGATTTAATTTGTTTCAGCAGCTGCAACACCGCCTTCTGCATCCTATTATAACGGTCAAGTACCATTTGCCGCAACTTTGTCCAATTAGGGAATGTACGGTGGAACTCAACATCTTGAAAGAGTTTTCAGTATCATCATTAAAAAATCGGAAAGTGAGGTATTTTTGCGCAATCCAGTCAACTATTGCATTTCAGAAGTTATTATTTCTATCATCATTCTGAAATTAAAATTAAAATTCTCTCTAATTTCACTTAATTCGATAATTAGATATTTTTTCACTCTAATTGTACTTTTTAGTGACATTTCGTAAAGAGACTTGAGAGAAGTGGAATTGATTGAAATCTACAGAATGGTTGAAAAAGGTTGATTTATACTTACTGAACGCGTTATTCGCTTCAATTAGGTAGAATACTCATATAAAAGAGATAACTTGCGACATGGCTGCATCAGCTGCACAGTGAATCGTGAAACCGTAGTATTTTATCTGCCACCAATTCATCGTAGCAGTGTAAAAGTCGACAGTCTGCCGACAGATTGTTCGCGAGGTACCCTGACCCTTTAGGAATGGACTGAGTGCAGCTAAAATGGAGTACCTCCTAGGTTTTTGTTGCTAAAGTAGGATGAATGGAGGTAGGTTGATGGACGTGGTTGATGAATAAATGCTGATTAAATACTTAAGTAGTGGACTTCTTGATTGAATGGAATTTCCGTTATAGCTAAATAAAAGTAAATGAAAACAATTATAGACAAAAGATATCCAATTATAGTCATTATTTTTTCTCATACCATCCTCGACACAATTTAACGACATCATACTAAACAGCATCACATAACCTAGTAAGGTATATCATGCAAGAAGAAGTACATCGTGATTTCAATATTCATCCATCGTTTCGCCGAGGTGAAGTGCGATGCGCGATTCAAAATTGCAGCATCCTTTTTTCTTACTAGGCAAGCTGTAAGCAGGATTTTTAGTGCCGCTGGGTGATACTTTACACCATATACGATTATTATCCATGACATTTTTTCGTAGATATGAGGACTGAAAATTATTGCTTTTGAAAATAGTAAATTTGTTTTATAGTATGTAATGAGGAAAAGTAGTAAGACAATAACGTTCACTTATTTGGCTCCAAAAGTCACGCTCATGCCATCAGAAGTAGTAGTATTGGCAAATAATAGTTTTAATAGCGAGCTATTTTATCGCAAAGTTATTATTGAATTATATTGCAATTTTAATACTTTAGGAAAACGTGACATCTAATTCGTATCAGCAGTAGGACGTATATTTAGGCATGATGTAACACTAAATACCAATTAATCACATATATCTGTATTTTGAGACTTTCGAGAGTCTCGTGGAAGTGGTATCGTCTCGTTTTGTCAAAATGCGGTCTCGTCTCGAATTCTCCACTAAGATCTAGTCTCGAGTCTCGCGGCAGCACTATTAGCAATATTCATCGAAAATATTATAACGTACTTTACTGAACTCTGGACGGTCCTGATTGAAGGCATTGACCATTCAGTCTTAACTTTTATAGCGAAGGCATCATGATAAATACATAAAAGCTTTACTATCCCGATACAGCAAATAAACTACTAATTTCAGTTGAGGAATACCAATAAGGTATCAATTACATGTACATGCACATATTACCCTGCAAGCCGCTTCATGGGCGTGTGGCAGGGGGTGTTAGGACACCAGTCGTGTAAAGATATAAGGTTTAGGGAGGTGAGATGGTGATGTGTATTGTGGGAGTGTATTAGTGTAGCAGAGTTTTTATTGTGGTCGCCTATTTTGCGCAGTAAGAACGAGTTTTTGTACCAATCTGTTCGGCAGTGTATCTCTCTTATTTTATCGCTTATAACTGTGTAACTAAAATATAGTGAGGCGTCATGATAATATTCTCTGTGTCCCTCTGAAACACACCAGTTCTGAATTTATCAAGCGAGCTAAGCCTAGTGTGTAGCCTCCGAGTCTCTAGAGGCTCCCACCTCAATCCATGTAAAAGTTGTGAAGCACTATATGCTCGCTCGGAGCAGTTTTTAACGAAGTGCGCAGCTTTTCTTTGTATAATTTCTTTATTGCTTTTTTTTGGTTAAATCTTTATGACCAGGGTCCCAAATGCTTGCGGCGCATTCGAGCCGTGGCCTAACCAAAGCGAAGTAGCATCTCTCATTTAATTATTCATCCGAGGACCTTCCTATAATACGCATAATAAAACCTACTTTCTTAAATGATGTGCCGCATATGTTTTGTATGAGTGTTCCCCACGATGAGTCAAAAGTTAAGGTAATTCCAAGATATTTTTCTATATCTGAAGATTTTGTTTACTCCACCCACAGTATGGGTATGGAATTTGTGTGATGACTTTTGCAGAAAGTGAACCGTGGTACATTTATGAAGATTAAATTCTAGTCCTCAATCCTGGCACCAAGAATGAACATCATACCTCGGTCGAGATATTTTTTTACAGGTTGAATTTACAGATAGAATGGCACAGCTTGCAAAAATCATTTGTTTACACTGTAGACCAGGCTCTGCATCGATCCGGATGAGTGTTTTTTATTATAAATCCCGTGCAATTTCCCACCTTGATCATTTCAGTCGGTGTGGTTGATCTCTAATGAGAGAGTGAGTAAGAGGAAAAGACCGCGCGGGTAATTAGTTTCAAAGCGCCGAGTTCAGCGTTCAAATGACTCGTGAGCGCTGAAACAAGTGTAAGGGAGTGCTGCTTTGCGAGGATGGGATCACGCTGGGGAATCACGTGCGGAATTGATAATTGAGCGCATAATCCCTTTACGAGGGCGCGTGTGGTCGAATCACGCTATGGCGTCCTCGCGAGAAAGGGAAAATAACTCTCAGTTTGGACCACACACGTGGTGGGAAGGCGAAGAAAACTCTGGTGTCTATTCCGCAATTAAAACCTGTGGAAAAATGCCGATCGCGTACTCTTCTTTCTCCCGCCCTGTACTTTTTCCGATCCTTAAGGGAAGAATTGCCCATCTTTCCTTGAACCTCAGCAAAAAAACCTCAAGATGTAGAAGAGAAATATTCCTCTTGAAAATTTTTCTCCAATACCCTGTCGTTCTATGGCGGAGGGATGATTTTTTCGATTGGTATATTCTCTATCTACGACATCGTCAGCATTACGCGACCCTTTGCAGGCCACCTCTAGAGCATGTGGCAGAGGGTGATTCTATACTGGACTTGCACTTAACTGTCAAACACTCTGTCATACTATAATTAGCACTTTTTATTAGTATTCCCTTATGTTAAATTAAGTATCGCATATGGAAGGGAATTCAAATGCGATGCGGCCTCCAGCCTCTATTATACTCATGCGGGGTAGACTCTGCACTCATTCTTCGTTAAAATATCATTTATGGGATGTAGGCTTTAATCGTGTTTGTTGACAATTACCAGTGGGTTCATTGCAAAGGCCAGGTGTATGACATAATGGTATGGGAGACCGAAACTACTCCTCCTTTGAAAGGTTTAACTTTATTACGTCGCTTGTAAATGGGATTCAAATTACATAATGGAAAGGTAGGTTGATGAGCAAATTAGAACGCCTATTTATGCAAAGAAAGCTGTATTTAGAGCTGAGGTAAGTCAAAACTTACAAAAGACTCATTAAAAAAGCTCCAAACCGTCCAACAGAATTCGGCGACCCAGCTTTACGGAGCGCTCTTCTATTGTGCTGGAAACAAAAGAATAAATGCCCACGATTAAGGCTGTAATATTAGAATGATAGATCATCCTTCGCCGGCGGACTCAGCTTCTATGCCGCGCTTATATTGCTCATGGCATATCCCTCCTCGCTCAAATTTCTCGTCGTGTTGTATCGTTCCATGGGCAGCATTCTTCTCACCTCCATTTGTTGTCCTCATCACCAGAAATGGGTCAGTAGCGCCTGGAACTTCCTCTCAAATATTTCAAAGTTTACGCGGAGGTGCAATCTAATGGACGTTTGGTCAACGAAATCGCGTGACCGCTGAAGCCATGGTGGCCGCCTTTGTTAAAATTACACGATCGTGGAAATTCTTTACTTTTCATTTATTTCTAAGTGTAATCTGTATATTGAACTGCGCTGCTACCTAGGATGGAATCTAATGGACAATTGTGCTGATATAAGACACTTAGTAATTGTAAACTCCGGATGTGCATGGATTAAGGTCCTGTAAAATGTGAATTTGGACAAATTCCAAAGGGCGATGTGCGAGTGTACTTGCGGGGTTCTGCAAAGGCATTAATATGAATAGTTGTGGTTACTCAAAATTTGTGAATTTGTAGATTGTGGAGGCATATTATAGTAAGTTTAATGGAGACTCTAGTCTCCTTTCCCATCAGCCTTTGCCGCATATCGCTACATCTTTCAGGATTGGAGTGTTATTACGCTCGGAATATATTTTTAGTAGTAATAAGAAAATTAAAGAAATAAATTGAGAACGATTCCCCGTTTAGGGATACATTCACTTCAGACCTAAATGCGCTAGCAGGATGGCCTGAGGAACTGTTGTCACTAAAAGACAGTACGCTGAGGATCACCCGAGAGCTGACCATTAAAAAGTTGAATCTAAGTCTTTCCCAGTGAATGCTTAGGATGAAGAACTCTCGAGTTTCCAGCCGGGTCATGGTGCAGGACTGCACCGACGTTTCGTTGAGTTGGTCTGCCATCGTCTTCAGGGTGAAAGATTATCGCCAGAATTTCCACATATTTCTAGACTCACATTTTTGGTCAGATTTGCTCTGATTGGTCAGTTTTTTCCCGCAATTTTTTATCATTCTAAGATCAGGTTTCCAAGCCCTGCTGAGTTGGGAACCTTTGTCTCGGTTCAATTTATTGCTTTCCAGCCTGATCTACACAGCTCTCCTTCACAATGCGATCCCAGTATTTCTTGTTTTACAAAGCACTCTGATGTTGGCTAAGTCGATCCTACGGCCATTTTTCAGGCTGTGCTCCGCCACCGCAGACTTTTCCGGATGGATGAGCCTGATGCACCTTTCGTGTTCCTGCAGGCGTGCCTCTATGGTGCGTCCAGTCTTACCACCTTTCCGCATTCACAAGGGATGCTCTATACTCTTCGTGTCTTCAACGGCAGGTTGCCTTTGGTGGTCTCTGGCAGAGTGAGACAGTGACTAAACCAAGAAGCAGAGCCTGTCTCCCATTCATCCCAAAAGTATCCAACCAGATCCTAGGATACTAGCCAAGCACGAGATTGAGACGACCCGCAGACCAACGGCAAAACATCCTGGGAACCGCAATCGTTAGTCAATTCAACACCATAACCAGGCTGGAAACCCGAGAACTCTTCATCATCAAAAAATACAATGCCAAAGCCAAGTTAAATTTTTGACTCCAGAAATGTCGATAACTACGAAAGCACTTTGAAATTGCCACTGAAAAAACCGCCTGGACCTGGAATGGAACTTCGGATCAATGCACAGACCAAAACGCCATGAGCATTTCTGTGTTTCTACGATGGAAGTCGAAACTCCATCACTCGGAGCAGGACCCGCTGCAGGGAAGTGAGGAGGTTGAGCCCCCCACTTTGAACGGAGTAATGGGGCGTAATTCGTATAATTGAGATTCCCGGCCGCCATTCAGCCCTCTCCCGGCCCTTCCGAATTAATGATACCGCACCATTTTCTTTCATCCCCGTCTCGCTCTCTCCCTCCCGCGCGCAGACATCCCACGCGCCACGGAGTGAGGGGGGTGGGGTTGTGAAGGAGGAGGATGAACGGGGCAGGAGCCGAGTGGGTTGATTTTGTAGGAGTCAAAGGGGAGAACCAAAATTAGTCCCCTCTGATTTCTCAAGGCGCCGTGTCGCAACCTGTTGATCTTAAACTCTCCCCCACCGATGGAGTTAGGGAGTGCTTGGGGGGGGGGGGGGAGGGAGGGAGCAGGGAGAGAGTGGGGAGGAGAGAGCGTGGAGGGGATGGGGGTCATGTATTTCACCTCCCCTCCCTCTGCCAGAGACAGATTTTGACTCGCCCTCCCTAACTCCCTAACCACCTCCGCATCTCGCCTTAGAGGAAATCGATTCTACCCTCAGGATTACGCCCCTGTGCTTCCAGCAGGCTGCCGCTTTTTTGCCTTGGTCGGAAAAATTAAGAGGGTCAATTACCGGAATCGATTCATAAGGATCAATTCCTAGAGGGAAGGTAAACGAACTAGTACGCAGCATGGTCGGCGAGGAGAGGTAACTGCCGGAGGAGACTGAGGAGTTAGAGAAGATGGTTGGAGAGGATATTGCGGGCATTTACAGGAGTAGAATTTATGGATGGAATGGAGTGGGAATGGGACGCCTGACGAAATGAAGAATGAATTTGTGTTAGGGTATTCAGTCCTACGTGTGTAAAAGTTTTAGATTTTACTCTCTTCCATTCAAACCAGCTCAATTCGGATAATGATTATTACTACGGGGCATAATTTATTTTAGTAGATAATAAAAATAAATTATCGTGCCCTGAAAGTGATTTAATGACTGCATTATAGCAATTTTTTGTACATGCCCTCCACATCTGAGTAAATTAATGTTCTACTTACTTTGCCGACTGGTTTCACTATACAAACATTAATATAAGGAGATTACTCAAGATAATTGGAATTTATGGGACAATGTGGGTGACAGACGAACAGAGTGGAATATTGAGGAGAGGGATGGAAGGGAAGAAATGGCAAGTGCATGAGACGACGTAAGATAATACTTTGGACGATATGGAGGGTTTCAGGTACTCGAGATAGACATATGGCGGATAAATAAATATTACTTGTGGTTACATGTTAGTTACCTGTAAGTGAAGCACATTATGTGTTAAATTAGTTATACGTTGTGAAAAATAGAGATGAAATTTTCATGAGGTATTAATCTTCGTGAAACGTTACGATCATCCTATCAATTGGTAAAATACCGCGTGACCATGAGGATGCTGATGTCCTAGCAAGAGTTTGGTCCATCCCTAAATTTCGAGAAAGAAAACGATCTGGATGAATTAAAAACGCCATGAAGTTAACATATCTAGTAAATTTATGCGATTATAGCAAAGGTTCTATTTTGTTATAGCGTCATTACAGAATCGTCATGCTTTACTGCAATAGTCACGCTTGGAAGTAGAAATTCTGGTAGGGAACTAAAAGGTCGCTTTTTCATTTGATCCTGGATGTGTGCGAAACAAAGATGCGTTTTGATAACGTTATCATTCATGCAGTGTTATTATTCCTTGAGAAATGGGGTCATAAATGAAGTAGGTGTGATGAACGGAGATTTGAAAGTTGAAATTTTTTCTGCCGCAGCAGTACGGCCATTACTGGATGAAAGCGCATGACAATCACGTGATATATTTTTTGAGACATCTGAGACAATGGAGCTTAAGAAATACTTCCTAAGTCATATGACACGAAAATGAGAGGTGAAATTCTGTTAGGCATAGAGAAACGTGTTATCTAAGTATGTACAATTAAGAGTGCGCAGCGTGGTGGAGTTTAAGTGCGCGTGCGGTACTGTTCGAAGGCCTATGCTGCCGGGAAGCGGGACTCTGCCATCAGAAGGGGGGGATCTAGCTCGATGTTGCTGATATTATTATCACTTAGCCGGGATGACCACGTGACACACAATGAGAGAGGCCATTGGTGATGAGGTTTGGCAACACACCAATCAGATTATCGAAGTTCACGTAACGGAGGTCTGAGAGCGACTGAATTTTCGAGGCTGTATGTCACGCCTACTGTACCCCGATGGGCTCTGGGAAAACCACGTGACGAGCAACTTCCTCTTGGATCACCCCCCACAAGCTTTAGTTCTGTCCAATATTTGAGGGTAAAATTTCGTGTAAGAGTTGTAGAGATTGAATTATTGAAGGTGACAAAATATTATCAAGATTGTAAGAGTTGTAGAGATTGAATATTCCTGTTTTTCCGGGCTTAATTTGTGTCGTCGATTTCTTTCAGTTCTTCTTTAGAACTAACGGTAGGTATTCGTTGAAATACAACGGATGCGATAAACATGGAACTTATTTTATAAGAAACCCACAAAGCCTGAATAATACTGTCGGAGAGGTAATTTGAGGAGTTCGTAACCTATCTTGTCCGTTGTGCGTACGTAACCTATGTTGTACACATCCTTTGGGTGGCTTGCAGGGTATGACGTAGATGTAGATGTTGTGTTCGTTGTAGTAAACGCGCTGACCGTTTTCCAGGTTCACGGAGAGATGAGTGACTGTTGGTCCTCTTTCATGCACGGGAAACCCAAAAATGGGCCACGCAGACTCATTGCTACTTAAATAGCACCCAGGTTCATAGATGGACACCTCGTCCCTCCGGTTCTCTAGAGCCGTCTTCTGCGTGATTAACAGCTTGATCGCTTCCCTTGTGTACAAAAATATATTTGTATTCAATGACCTAATTGAGTTGCGCTATTCAACGTTGATATGTGCGTTGAGTATCTTAATCAGTATCGCAAAGTAGGGTACAATCCAGCGGTTGACAACGTCAAAAGGAGTTTTAGCAGCAGCAGCCATGTTTATTTGACCTATGAATCCTCCGTCACCCGGACTGCACCTTAGGCATAAAGGGTAGTCATAATCATTGGCTTTGGTTACTAAATCAAAAATAAATGGTGATTCTTAGTGCACTTTCCAAATTTCATGTACGAATGTCGTTCAATGAGCAGAATTTCCCGTTCTTATTTTGGGTAAGAAGCATGTAGGGACGTCAATATAATTTCCACCATCTTAAAGCAAAGTCTCGAAACAGATGGGTCTATCTTTGAACCAGATTTATAGCTGTTTACTCGTCCGTAGGTTGGGTTAGAAAGAAATTTGTACAAATCTTAGCGTAACTCGAGGAACACCACGGGGAAGTGACCGATTTAGTTTGGTTTAGATTTAGTTATTGGTACATCGTGTTTTTTGTAGTTTTGTATTTTATTTTTTAATTTTATTTTCGTTTAATATTTATAAACACTGGTCATCATTAAAGAATCTCTATCAACTCATTTGATAATAGACTTCTACATTACATGTACATTTTATCCCTCAGGAGTGGTGATAGTATACTTGTTGTAAATATGCATTGAATTTGTCGATTACTCCCCGAAGCAATCTATCATGAGGCCCTTGTGGCTCTTGGTCCTTCTTGTACAGATTTTTTTCTACTAGCTATCATGAACCTGCAAGACAACGTGATATTTAAATGCTCAAGACGTGAATAATCTTTGAAAATCATATCTCTGGTTGTCAAATATGCTATTGATGATTTAAGAGAAAAATGTGAGATTTTTCAGCTAAAAACCTGATTTTCAGACAAATACAGAGCGTAAAGGAAAAATCAATTGAAAGAGTTAAATACTTCATTTATTCAACCATCCGATTAAAAAATCCCAGCCCTCTATCTTGAGTAAAAGTACTTATAAAAAGCAAGAAATGAAACCAGTGCACTGAACCCAATGTTTAGCAAGGACCTTTTTTTCTCCTAGGGTAATAGCGTACTACAAAGTTACTTTCACTGGTTGCAATACAGGAATTGCGGTTGGATCTTTGAGATTTATTGATGACAGTGTATGGAAATTATTATACGTATACCTAAGAATTTTTTCTGTAAAGTATAGCTCTTTTAGCTTTCGTTCCTCATAGTGTCATTCGGACCGGCCACGAGCATGCATTTTGGCTCGGTGGTCCAAATCACCCGGGTGTAGGTTTGTGGTGTCAATATGCAAATGAAAATGCAGTAAGCAAGAAAATCATGGGGTAAAAATGGAAAATAGAACTTCTTAGAGTAATTTGAAGGACGCTTTTGAAGCCATACAGACTGGCGTGAGCTTTTTATGTTTAATCAAGAGAAATCGCTGAAACTGCACATAATGTGTTTTGAAATGTATAAAAAATTTGATTGGCCAAAGTATTTTATAGTAAATAATTTTCAGTCAATAAATAGATACATGGCTGCACAACAGGCCCAAATATGCAACTGACTATTGCGAAATTTTGGGTCGGGTCCTCATTACACAACTAGCTGGACCTAACCACAATACCTCAGTCCAAATTGGACGGAACTCAAGTTTTTCTAAGAATATTTTTATGCCTATCAGCAATAGTGAAATGCCAGGGTACCCGTTCCATCATCAGTGGATATAATTTGTCAGGAAAATGCATTGCATTTGTAGTGTATTAATGGAGCTGGCTAAATATGATGGAAGTTAGAGGTCCAAATAAGACGGACTTCCCCTATCAACTTGATCATACCTGGGCCTAACTATCAAGTGGAAAATCCATGGATGCGTAGATAACATACCATATCAAGCGCTTAGTTCGTCAGAATGTGTGCCACACTGAAAAACACGGACGTTGGGATACACAAAAGTAATTTATTACCCATCATTAAGTTCATAGAGATTCCCATCACATTCCTTCATTGTACTTCATGCCTATTAAATCAAATTACGTTTGTATGAAGCTTAATCTTTGTTGATCTACAAGAAGTTTGAATCAAACATTATCACGGCTACAGCAAGAATTTATACAAAATGAGGGAAAGAGGCCAAAGGAGATATTGATTCGTCGCCAAAATAGGAGAACGTTGTGAAAGGGAGATTTTTTCGAAGAAGTGGTAAAGGGGAGAAAAAGAACATGATTTGGAATGAGATGGAAATAAGTGACGAAAAGAGACGAGAGATACGTGTTCTTGAATACGTGTTCTTGAATACGGAAAACCAAGCAGTAAAAAGCCCATATTTCTCGCAAGTATGAGATGATGATGTTAACTTATCGGAGGTGGTCGAAAAGAGAAGTTTTTATCTGAAGCGTGTCGGGTAGACACCCCATTAAGAGGTTTTCAGTGGTCATATATGTAGCCGGCGAATGAATGATGAAAGGAGGCCTGAGGCATGAGATTGTGTCCTGTGACTGTCTCTCGCGTGAATTATGCGTTCTCGCATGGCAATAGGGATGAAAGGCGTCTTACATTTGCCAAATCGGTTTATTCCTTTCCGCCTCGACGTGCGGGCCAAAGCTTGGCCGCTCAAGATATGAAGGAGACGGGGGCGATGGGTGCGGGTGGGGTGCGAATAGGAAGATGGCGAGAAGGAGATAATGGCAGCTGCGGTCGAATGGGTCGGCGGTCGAATTGCCCCCTCGAGGGATCAGACGGGGGCGTGATTCACGCACTTATTCCAACTCCGCAGGGACACGCATTGGTTCGCTCTGGTGATCTCCGAACCCTGATTTCCGTCTCTCCCCCCTGCTACGAAATCCTTTTGCGTGGTACTTGGGGATTTGGACGCCCGAAACTGCGGTCACGTCCTTCTCATTTCTTCAGCGATTATACTCCTCAGGGAGGATTGACGGAATATTCCCAGCACTCCCTCGTTTCCTTTCCCGTCGAGATTTTTCGAGACCGATGCATACACAAATGTCAATCGGAGCAGGATTCCCTCGGGTGACGTTGGATATCGTCGTAGGGTTGACCAGTCACTGTTATCGTTCAGTCTACTACCTCCCAAAAACATGCCTCATTTTCTGTGTGTTTTCCCCTTCATTTTCAAATTGCAATATTGGAAAATTCGCGATAGTAAATTGATGAGGAAGATAATGGAATTTTTTGGGACTTGTATGGTTGACTTACCTACGGTACGGATAATATTTTAAATGATTTAAAATGCATAATTTATTGGTACAGTTCAGTTCTATGAGATTTGTCTTGTGTTCATATTCCAGTCGACGTGAAAAAATTTTATTTTGGCGATTGATTTTTGCAATGGTCAAGTTTTGTTAGAAATTAAAGTGCCTCTCAATGGACTTCGGACATTGAAAAAATGATTATCATAAGTATAAACAATCATTTCCTTTCGCTCACTCGTCGATTACAACAGGATACCCACATGTATGAGCGTACATTTTTTGGATTTGACAAAGGCATGCCCTTTTTATCACAAAAATTGACTATGATAATTTATTTAACTGCAGTCATATAAAATATCTTGTCGATAAATTATATGAAAACAATTATTTTATTTGATTTGGAGAATCTACAAAAAATTAAATTCACTAGTTCAAGAGAAATGTTTCATGCATATAATTTTTTATTGAAGATTTCAAAGTTTTCCGGTTAAAGCACTATTTATTATTAACCACTCCGTCCTTGACACTTGGTGGAATTTTGCTTGGCATCTTGGGTAAAAATTTCTCGGGTTTTTCACTCCGATGGCACCCCAGGAAATCACAAAATCAAACAAGCCAGGAGCACGTGACCAATTCTTCTCACACCTGTGAAATTAAGAATAATTGATCACTATACTTTCAAGTCTCATGACAATTTTTACTCCCATCTGTTGATATGAGAGTTCTCAGACCATTTTGGCCTTTTTTGTCGAATGCAGAGGTATTATTTTTGGTCATTTTTGTCTTTAAGATCTGTGGAGAAAGAATGAAGGATGCTGTATGAGAATACAGGCAACGTGTAGGACTAATTTGTAATAGCATCCATGTTGAAAAAAACAAAAACGAAGCTTATAATTAAAAATAATTTAAAATGTAAGAAAATAAATTCTGGTTTCAGCTGTAGTAAAACAAATCACTCGAGTATCATAATAATTTCCATAAATCTTGACAAACATGTCGCATCAGACAGCCCTGATTTATTAAGGCCTCTGAACTCGTGTCTATCGTGCACTCGATGGAGGGTTGTATTGAAGATGTGTTGAAGACACCCTAAACTTATCTCGGTTGCTCAAATACAAATTTCAAAGACATGAATACCTTTTTACAAACAGGTTTATTCCACAAAACACACGCATAAAATGTCCTCGCCCTTTTGAAAGTGGGCATTAAACAATTGTCCAATTAATAAATACCTTAAAGATTTGTCATAAGTGAGATAAATTACCCTGAATTATGTCCATCGGCAAATAGCAATTCTTGATTTAACGCGCTAGAATCATTTCCTTCCCGTAAATCCCATGGTGTAAATTCTTTATGTATTAGTCCTCATATTCCACTCAGCATCGTTAAATAAACACAGTCCTCAATAAGATAATAATATGAGGGCTTGAAGAGAGTATGAATAGTTATAACAGGCATAATAGCTTTAATGGTGGAAATTTTCGCTACGGCAATGGCGCAATTGGTGTCGCAACGGCAATGATTCATAATGACGGCGATTGGTTCTAAATTCTTCTGTCATTTGCCCTGTTGGTATTCAGATACCTGCACGAGGCAAGGATGGTGCCACTCTAGTATGTACTTGAACTCCGTAGTACTTCCACCTCAAAAATATTTATTAGCCCTCCTCCGCCCTGTATAAAGATCTAAATTAAGTGATGGCACAATATTTGAATCCCTAAACGGGAGATAAAGTACCCTAGCAAGTCAATTAAAAAAGAGCTGTCATTCCATTACTTGTAAAAGTACCTCGGACGTGAATTCATAGTCAAAGGAGAAATTGGTGACCTATGTCTTCATGTAGAAAGTGTTTGGTGTTTCATCAAGTGCTCGTAGAAAAGAATTTTTAGATGCGCATTTTACATGCCACCCAATTCAAGTTTAAACACAGTTTTGCAGTTAGAAAAACAGGTGAAGCATTTCAATAATAAAAAAATAAGTCAGAATTAGGATATCTCTCGCTAAGAATACACATGCAATATCTTTTACAATAATTATAACCTTTTCATATCATCAATGACATCCCCTTGACAATTTGTTACATTGAAATATCATTGTCCCGATTACACACATGCATCATGCCACTTCCCTTATGTCAATGTGGTGAGCACAGTTCTCCCGACGATTGGTCCCGAGTTGCATCCACTCTGCCTAATGTTGACGTATAGGAGCCGCTCTCCTGATGAAGGATCCCGGTTCCTGTCTGCTCAGCCTCTCTCCGCAATATCCCTTCGGTAGTTAATGGTAGGTGGAATTCCTACCCTTAATCTGCCTCTCCGCTGTTAATCGTTGCACTCAAGAATTAATTCATACTGGCAACTGTTTCCTCATTGATTTCATTGAAGCTATTAAATTGAATCTCAATCTCCGAATCTTGATCTTTTCGTATCAGCCCCATGCCCCTCTTGATAGGGAGCCAAGGCAGAAATGTGCAACGACTACGAATAGCCTTTCAAATTGATGGTATTAGAGAATATACCCTCATTTGGCTGTTACGGCGAATAAAAAACGTTCGATCTACCCAACTGCCATGAGCCGACCGTGGAATATGTTTTCTTGGCGACGCAAATTTTGAACGACATCGCAAGTATTGGGTTAGATAGGGCTGAGAGAAAGGCTACATTCTCCGAGCTTAACAATTTAATACCGTGATATATAGAGCATCGCATGGAGAGGTTGCTATTATTTTGTCTCTAGTTTTATGCTAAGAGGGGAGAAATATAATTTGAAATGTTCAACCGGTTGAGAATTTTAATTTTGTCGTGATTCTTCTTATTTGATTTGTTTTAAACATTCTTTCAGTGAAACCTTCTTAACTGTTATGATTACCTCAGAATTCGTATTAGTGTAAATCAATGTAAAACTTGACATATTATAGCTTTCCAAATAGTTCACCTATTAATTACTCAGTAATTTTTTGCCTTCGTGCCATATATTTCACTTCATGTCTCCTTCAATGTCTCATCAATTCCCTTTTTATTCCGAAATGCCTTGATTCCCCCACGGCAACTCAAACTTTTTTGTAATAAGTGTATTGATCCCTCTTACCGGAATATCCCATCGCTTATGTCCTTAGCAAAACCGAATTAAGCGTAAACAACACAATCCCTCTATTTAAGCAAGCCAAGCCGCATTTACGTTTATCAACTTGGTTCTGGTCATGATATCGTGCATAGAAAAGATTTAAATCTTGAATCGGCCAGCTCAGTGTTTATTTTGCCTAGATTATATTACAGAGCATGTTTTTGCCAGCAGGATCAATTCTCAGAAGCGTGCTTTCCTCCTACAATAACTCGGAGCGCACCACGATTCACAATTCAAATCCCTCGGTGGCCGCCCGCATCAGCGGTTCCCCGTAATCGCAAATTCCTTATCCACAATGTTCCCGATTCCGTTCGTTCGCCCCACTCCCGCTGAACACGGCGAGACGCCTGCACGCGTGCGCCATTATCTCGCGCAGTCACTCAGCGGGGGGCGGGGGAGGGGGAGCGAGGGGGACGCGTGCGTCACGCACGACTAACCCCTCCTCCTCTGCCCCCTCTAGTTACAATGGTCACACCAAATAAATTCAGTACGTTGGGGACTTTTTTTGGTAGTTATCGTTGGATAACTACCAAACTTGCGTTGGTATGAACTTTGCGAAAAACTGTTTCTCCGCTTCTTATTCCCAGTAAATTTTAGATTGTTGGAGTGAATATTGCTCGTCACTAGTAAATGATGAGTTTGAATACACGGTCAAGCCAGTACGGCATTCAAACGTATGAATTGTGAATGATTTTGGGGGAGAATTAATACTTATTCAAACTGTGTAATATTATAGAGGTACCCATCGTGCAGCAATTCTGACTGGATGAAGCACTAATGATCAATTGCATAATATCTACAATTTTTATCTACATCAACATCTACACACTACCCTGAGAGCCGCCGCCCGGGCGTGTGGCAAGGGGTGCTGGGACGCCAGCCGTGTAAAGATGTAAGTTTTTGGGAGATAAAATGGTGACATGTATTATAGGAGTGTAATTAGAGGAGCTCAGTCTTTATTGTGGTCGCTTATTGTGCGCGGAAAGAATGAGTTTTTATACCTATCTGTTCGGTAGTGTATCTCTCTTTTTTATCGTTTCTGTCAGATCTAGAGATGTAGTGAGGCGTCATTTTAATATTCTCTGTGTCGTTCTCAAACATACTAGTTCTGAATTTAACAAGCGAGCTAAGCCTAGCGTGTAGCCTCCGAGTCTCTAGGGGCTCCCACCTTTATCCTTCTAATGGTTGTGACACACGATATGTCCGCTCGTAGCAGTTTTTAACGAAGCGTTCTGCTTTCTTTTGCATTTTATTAATTTTGTTGGCTAAATCTATATGACTATGGAGGTAAAATCTTTAAAACTTTATGATATGTTCCTGAATGATAAAAATGTAATGCTATAACCCCGGTATGAACAATTTTTTCACTAATGGGGTAAGTTTTCGAGTACCTTCCCTAAGACCTAATAACTAAATTCATATTCAGGCATCTTTTAGAAAAATATATCCTTTGTTTGATATGATCAACAAATTTATGCCTTTCCTCAATAAATCTGCAAATAGGACGCAAAATTTTAAATTCACTACAAACGAAAATGTGAAATTCAGCATCTTTGTTGTATTCCGTGGCCGCAGTGGAGTCTCCGCATGAGAACTGGTTAACCTCTTCGATCCTTGAGTCCTCATGTGGTCATTTTGGAAATAGATATTTTCTTTAAATTGCTAAAAACAATTTGGAGTCAAATTTTTTCCTGGTGTACTCATCTTTGGACATATCTTTTTCTTAATTTCCCGCGAAGACAATACCACTCTCGGTGGAACCAAGCTTAATAAATTCTCTTTTTTTTTGCAAAAATCAACATAGTGGCGAAAAAACGATAGAAGTCGAGCTTATGATTATTTTGGGTAATTGTCCCTTAATTAAGGTGAAGTTTTTTTCTGTGAATTGCGGAAAATGTCTATATTATTAACCATTTACTATATTTTGCCTGTGATATGTAACTTAATTTTTATTTGATAATGAACCATTGCACCCTTATAGGGATATCAGGTTTATCTTACAAGTGAAACTTCTTAGAGCAGTCTGGTGATGAAATTTTAGACCTGCTAGAGGAAAGTGAAGTGGATATTCCGGGCGAAATATCGAGTGGCGAAAAATGCAATGCAGGTTTCGGTGAATATTCAAGTGAGGATGGCGTAGCTGTAGCTGAAACTACTTCCAACTAATTCAAAAAATATCCTTTCGCAGAATATAATATGAATCCTGACTTTGTGGTCCAGATTTTCGGAATCAAAAACAGATTTATACAAGAACTTTAAAATGCACTTCGAAAATAAAATGATTAATTAGGTATATTCCGAAGGAATAAATAAAGCAATTTATTTCTTTTAAATTTAGGTGAAATATAATCATGTTCTTGACTACGAACACTTTTGCTATAGTTTGAAATAGATATTTTCTTTAAATTGCTAAAAACAGAAGTATTCCTCACTAATAGTGTACCAAAGTATCCATCCTGACCAGTCTCTATAGTCCTGATGTCCACATGCGTGGACAAAAAATATTTCAACAGTAAGATTAAATAATCTAATGCAATCTCTCTGTATAACTTCATTAGGCCCATGTATTTGTAAAACAATGGAAGAAAGAAATTTATTTAGTGTCAATCTTCAGCACCGAAGAGTCCGAGTCCTCCGAGTCTTTGTCTACCGGTCTTACACTTTGAGATACGTAAATCTAGGCCAAATTACGTTAATTGAGACACGTAATAATTGGCCAAAATCGACAGTTCTAACCTAAAGAATTTCGCATAAGAGAAATGTGTGAAAATATTTTCGACTGAAATTCCAGTTATTCTCGAGCATAGCTTCATGTATCTTGCTTATTTACACCGCATGCTGTCTGCGCTGCCGTTTGAGAAAAATGTCTGAACTGCAGTTTACTTTTGGGAAATGATGGCGTTTGAGATCACAAAAGAGAAGTCTGTTGTCTTCTCTGACAATATATCAACCCAAAAGTGTATTTTGAGAAATTTGTCGAAGAAATAAGCAGAATAGTTTGTTTATTGTATTTTTTACATATTATTTGTTTTGATGATTTATCTCATTGCCACTACAAATATTCGCCTATTGGGTAGGGATGTACGTAGTTTATCCTATCATAGGATAAGGTTGTGTAATTAAAATTGTGTATTTTAATGATACCTCATGTTCATGCCTGGGTTCAGAAACTGCACAAGTTTGGGCTCAGAGTGAGTAGGACCAAGACGGAGTGTATGGCATGGGAGTTTGATGGCATCAAGCAAGCCGGCTCAGTGAACATCTCGGGAACATCTGCGGCTAAGAAGGATTCTTTCAGATACCTGGGTGCTGTAATAGAAGAGAATGGAGGCCTTGACCAAGAAATTAAGGACAGGGCATCTGCAGCCTGGTACAAATGGAGGTCAGTGACAGGTGTGACCTGTGACAGAAGGATGCCACCTAGGTTGAAGGGCTAGATTTACAAGACCATCATTAGACCGGTGTTACTCAATGGAGCTGAGTGTTGGGCTACTAAGAGTACACATGAGAGAGTATTACATGCAAGTGAAATGCGCATGCTGAGATGGATGAGTGGGATTACCAGAGCTGACAGGATTAAAAATGACCACATTAGAGGGAGTTTGCGAATTGCAGCTATAACAGAAAAGGTGAAAGAGTGCAGGTTGAGGTGGTATGGCCATGTTGTTAGACGAGACGGTGAATATCTGGGGAAAAGAGTAATGAACCTGAAGGTGGAGGGAAGGAAGAGCAGAGGAAGGCCAAGGAAAGAGCACGCTGGAAGCTGAAAGTCCAAAAAGCTGACCCCAAATAATTGGGATTAAAGCTAAGAAGAAGAAGAAGAAGAATGATACCTCATGTCGGGAAGAAATATGTACCTACTGATGATAACCAGCGATGATACTTAAAACGTTACATCACGAAAAGAATTTTGTTACTCATATAGATACTAGCGGACCCGACAGACGTTGTCCTCCCCAAACGTTGGCTTGACAGCTATTAGCGGGTTCAGCAAACGTTTTTTCGATATTCGAATTTTCGATAAACTACGAACTAAGTGACATTTGACATTGAGTTTGACATTTCAATCTTTTCGTCACGTCAAAACAACGCCAATCTACGACGCAAGTGCGACGACTTGCGCATGTATTGATGTGTACGTCAAGTAACACAGAATTCGACATCAGAGCCACCTATGGTACACAAACATAACTATAAATTATTCTCAGATGGTCAGTTATTCATGAACTTCTCAGAAGGTTTTAACGGTCAATTATTCAAAAAATTATGATTGTTTTCCTTTTAAAAATATTGGAAGAGAAATATCTACCACCTCGAGAGGGCGACGGGCTTCTCGATTTTGACCACCGTCGATCGCGCGACCGGGAACGATGACCTTGTGAAACCGACAGCTCCGCGACTTGTCTTTATCCGGAGGTTATCCGGAAGAGCGGTCGTTCCGGCGAGGGAGCGAAGATGCCGCAAGAATTGGGAAGGCTTGCGATCGCCGAGGTACTCGTCCGACAGTAACTGGCGAACGCGCTGCTCCTCAGAGGCTGACAGACGTTCTATAAGCTTCGATCGTGGAGTCGAATAAGTATTCTGAGACGGAGGATTCGTGATTATGTCCTCAACCTCACAGGCCACGCGAGAATCTAAATGTGAGGAAACGTAATGGAACTTCGTTACCTCGCTTGTGATCTCCGTCAGAACAAACTGAGATTCCGCCTGTGAAAACCAAAGACTCGGTTTCTCAGGCCAAAATGGTGGGAGTTTCACGGCGACGCGACGAACCGCAGGCGGATTCTGCTCGGTGTCTGTGTGGCTGCGTCTTGAATCAGAATCATTTAGTCGCTGATGGAGCTGGGCGTTTTCTTCACGTAAGCGTTGAAGCTCGTCGTCGCGCGGCAAAACCATTTTCACCAAATGTTGACTCTTTATTCTCCTTGTCGGGGTCACAAATGTGGAGATGAGTCAGTTAGGAGATCTCCACGTGTATAAAATCAATTTATTAGAGCCTTTATCAATGTCCACTACAATCTCAGTCCTCTGACTTAGTTACATAAACATCAACAAATCAGCAAGGCCTCCTTGGCAACAATGTAGAAGATAATGGCACCATTAAAGGTCTCCACAAAAATGTCGTCAAAAAATTTCCTAGAACCCTATCGCAGCGCCACCTACCGGGTCCATTTGTAAATCTAGACCATCCAGGGAGCCACTCAAATACATATTAAAAAAATTCATCGAAATCGGTCCAGTCGTTTAGGAGGAGTTCAGTGACATACACACGTACAGAAGAATGATATATATAAATATGAAACACTTCGAAAAATGTACCTTTGAATGCTGCGCTACGAGGGGTTGGTTTTTACTTCGGTGCCTTGCATTACTCATAATGTCGTTTTATATTTTTCATCGTTTAAAATGGGAGAGAACACTCCCGCGATACTACCGAGTGACCTTTCGTCTATTTTAATTGGCGTGAAATGTTCGGTAAATTCTGGTATTTTTCTGTCCCACGAAATATTTATAGCTTTTATAAAATGAAGCCTTATTAAATAACTGAACGCTAAATTTCATTAGGCATAATCGTACAGTGTAAAACGAAAGCAGTATGGTTGCGAATAGCGCACGCGGGTGGCGTTGAGTGAAATGGCGGACCGACTGCGTCCAGCCGCACAAGTCACGCCATACGCAAGTGTACTGCTCTCGTCACACGTACTATTTAGTATCTTAAGTGCGTGGAAATTATAAATATACATTAATTCATACACATATGCAAATATTGTTCATTTAATAGGATGAGATAAGACGTAAAACACCCGGGGGAAGTTTTCCATTGATAGCTATAGCTTAGGCTACCGAGAAAAAATTACTATTGGTGAAATCTGAGAGAAATTCGTAATTTTGTCATTGAAAACGTAAT
The DNA here is from genome assembly GCA_963169105.1 of Ceriagrion tenellum. NCBI lineage: Eukaryota > Metazoa > Arthropoda > Insecta > Odonata > Coenagrionidae > Ceriagrion > Ceriagrion tenellum. The sequence goes on along the minus strand of OY720636.1, from coordinate 25,165,801 downwards.
TTATAAAGAAAACAAAGTGAATAACAAAATTGTTTGCAAAAATTTAATACTTCGTTTCGTCTGCCATCCGATAGTAAAAATTTGAACCATACACAATGATTGCAAGTAATTTTAACAAAGGAAAAAGAAACCTCTGTACTGATTCTAATGCCTTCATTATGAAAGAAAAAGTAACGCACGCAGTGCAAAATTGATCATTTTGTCTGCGGAAAACCCCCACGATACATGGAATTTGTCCAATATGAATTATTATAAACTAATTAGCGGATACTAATTCAAAGCATTATTACATGTCTATGAACATGGCGCGAAGTTGGAAAACCATTATGCACACTCATCTGATTATCACGCTGACATCTTCTGTCGTTCGTCCTAGTTGTGGGTTCAGTACTTCAGATCAGTCTCGATGAAAGGAGTGAGGGATTCGGTGCCTCTCTTAGGCGAACGTCAGTCAACACCGCGCCTCCGCCTCAATCGAGGCGAGCAGGGCGCCGGCACGTGCATTCGACTTCATTGCTGCCGCATCAACCGTGAGAGAAATTCTTGAGAAGCTTTCCACTCGGCATTTTTTTTCATAAACTCGTCGCTCTTCCCTCTTCGTCGCCATCTCTCTCTCTCTCTCTGCGAGGGCGCTTTCTCTTCCATTCCCACAATTCCCTCGCTCTCTCGACGATGGGTTTACCAAACTGAGGCATTTTTATCCTCCCCTTCCTCCAAAAAGAGAAAACGTCATTGAATATCGCCCCGCATCTCGGCGTTCACGGGCAACGTTTCGAAATCGGAGCGCTCTTGTCTACAATGTGGAAATATTTGTTCATCTTCGGTGTGGCACCAAGTATAATATTTAAAATTCGCAGCTCCGGTTTCTCCAAAACTGGTCCAAGTGACACGGTAGGTTGTTAGAAGGGTGAAAGTAGCTGAATAGTTGTGTAAACGTTCAAGCCCATAAAGATATCCTGTTTTATATTCTCGGAACGTGTTAATTTTCACGCCAAATACATTTCAATATCTGCCGATCCGGTTTTCCTAAAACTAGTCCGCATTTCGTAGATATCTCACCGTGAAAGTGACTGAGGAGCTGTGTTCAAATAGTTGGCTATGAAGGTACACAATTTCATGATTGAGTTGTAAAACACGCACGTGGAAACCCCCAAATCTTCCACTTTAGGAAATGAAGACATAATATTAACAGTCTTTCAAACGATTAGTCGCCCAACCCGAACAAATCTCCGACTCGAATACGGTTCGATATGCGTCTAAGAGATCACTTATTTCTTATTGAAAACCGAATTAGAATAAGGACTATCAAACTTTGTTTATTACAGGATCGATATCTTGTTTCCCTCTGCCACCATTAGAATTGAAAAGGAAAGAAAGCTCTCCACGTCACGTTAATCTCCAAGTTAAATTAAACGTTTATTTTTCTTATTTTTGACTTATGGAATCATCAAAACTAAGAGCTTATCAAAACTTCTGAGCGGAACAAAGAGCTAATTATTTATTTGTGAAGACCCAGATGGCTCTTTTCGTTAAAATTTGATATAAAATTAGGTTATAGCATGATGTGATTAGGTTAAATATTTGTTTAAAAACTTTCGACATCGTATTGGTTTATCTTTTTATACTTCAAAAGGTCTAATTTTGTCTTCTTATTTTGATAAAACTCAGATTGATTTTTGAGGTACTTTATTCACAGGTAATGCCTGAAGTAACCTTTTTCACGTATCCTTTTATCAAATGTTTTTTTTTTAGCAGTTGAAGCTTCTATGTTTATATATATATAACGACATATTACTATTACTATTGAGTTTTTACTGTTATAGAAGGCCCTTGTGAGTCCCCGTCAACATCGGGTCTCATTGCGGTCTCAATAGCCTCAGGCTCGACAGGGGTTGCGCAGTGTTCGCAGCCTCATTCGATGCCCATCGAAGAGGTGGCTACATTTCCCTAAAGCCATGAATACGGAGAAGACGGAATCATCCCAGGATGACAGCTTTCTGCCTTGCTGCTATTGGTTCCATCTGTGCCATGCAGACAGCAATGCACTCTCTGCTATTAAGGAGCAAACTCTGAACTCCTCCGAGCCAACGGCCCCCTAGATAGGCTATTTGGTGGCGTTGACCTATCACGAGGATTATCTGTGTCCGCGGTACATTTGCCGAGGTCCAACCAGTAGGCCTCGATATATATTCTGTATTTCCACCTCCTTTGCGCCCATGTTTCTTTAAGCCGGACCCGAAAATTCTATGGCGAACATGGAGATTGTTAGGTGGTCGAGGAGAACAATATCAAATTTAGTCGCCTCCAAATGCCTAAGTTTGGAAAAAAAGTAGCTCATAAAGATTTTCCATTTATTGTTCTCCAGGAGACTATATATCCAGGGACATTGGACAATCCAGGAACTTCGTCGACGCCATAAGTCTCGAAGGTGAAAGTACAACACCCGTCGAGCCGCGTTGTACCGAGCAACAAAGGCTAACCTGGCGTTATTACTGCAGTAGGAGAAAAGGTAATTTAAGGTCTCCGGCTAGGCTCAACACCAACTGCATCTCATTTCCGTAGCATTAGCTTTGAGTATAAGGCGGTGGTAAATAATGGTGTTAATGACACCACACTGGCACTTAGAGGACGAAAGTCTCGGAAAGTCGGCCTCGGACTTAAGAGAGGCAAGCGTCAACTCTTTCCACAGCTCATTTATTTCCACGTTTAGATAGGAACGTCCTTGCATGGGCCTATCGGCATGCGCCTTGAGTAAGGCCTTATGCTCGGTTTTTTGCAGCGAGTTTGAGGAAGTCTTGCCTTCAGTGACAAAATGGTTTTGTCATCAGTGCTTCAGCCGAATGATAGATCAAAGTCAAGACAGCTGCCGTCGGTGGCTATCTCAGTAACCTGGAAGGCAAACGCTCATTCTCCCCCAATGCCGTGCTTTCTCATGAGACTGAGTTGATCTCCACCTCAATCCTAGCTCCATTCCTAAAGCCTCAATGTATTCCAGTTTGGCACCCAGAGCATTGCGAAGGTTTTTCATATTAAAATTATGTGGACTATTATGTGGCTTCAGTTCATCCAAATAAAACGAAGTTTTGACCTAAATTTCCTATCTGCTTGGATACTTCACAGTTATCCTTTATCTCGACGTAACATTAGGAACAGATGTAAATGTGAAATACCGAAAAGTAGGGGATTCCAGATAGCGCCTTGAAAAATGTCACGGTGGTATGTATCCTGCTCTATCGAAAGCAACCACTAGCCTGAAGTTATGACGAAGCGGATTTTTCTTAGTAGTAACAGACGTTGAATGCCAGACTCAACCTCTGGGTGGACTTCTATCGACTTCAGCAACGCGATAAGTAGCTCATGCGAAGTGATGTTGAACGTCTTCTTGTATTGTAGGCTACTCAGGCCATTGCTAAGTTTTTAATAGGCTGGATGGCATCCTGGCATATGCACCTAGCAATAGGAAGCTTGTCCTTGCATACCGCGATTCTCCGTCTTGTGCCCCTTCGCTTGTACATCTCCCACACAGTCTGGATGGGGTGGATAATAAGATCTTTATGACGCAGGCGAGCATCAAATATACTGTGCTGAGGCAGGTTATATGGTGGTAGTTCTTCGGATTGGACAAGTGTCCTCTCTTGAGTGTAAGAGACATGAAATCCTTCATCAGCTAGGGTTAAATTGGTCCACCTGTCAAACAGAAAAGAGATCAAGATTCTGGTGAGGTTGTAGCGGGTGGAAGTAAACTTCTTCTACCAGAAGTTGATTGCAGCGTCAATTCCTGGAGCCAATTAGTTCTTGCCACAGAAGGCCTTACTGTGACTGAAAGGTGTCCATCAACATCTTGTAGCTGGTGGTCACAAACTGTTAAAAGACTGCTGTGACCGTAGTATCTCCGTTGAGTGGATTTGACGTTTCGTAGATATCCCTCAAGAAGTGTTTCACCACAAGGACACGTGCTGAAATTTTACGCAAGACTGACGTGGTTGCAAGAGTTGGAATGGGTGAAGGAGAATGGTTAAGTTCTCAATCACGGTTCTACTCCTCTTGAAGCTATTTTTCGGATCGTCGGAAGGTGCCGTACTCTAACGAGCTGCTGCTGTACAGTAAACAGCACATTTTTTTCAGTACCTCGTGGTGGTGTCAGAGGCTATTACATATCCACTGAACTCAGGGTATTGAAGTTCGCCTTGTTGTGATGCATTCCATCGCAATTAAAGCGTATTCAAAACTCCTGTTTGCGTTTTATTTATAACATTCGTTACGATGAATATGTCATACCGTATTATAAAAAAATAATATGGCTGAAATTGGATAAACGCCGAATACTTCAAAAGGAACTGAAATCCAAAAATCCGTCGTATTTGCGTGAAAACTTTATTTATAATGCAAATACCGGGAAAAGATCAACTCGAGCCACTGAGATATTCAATGTTCCTAAATGCCATTCCTTAATATATGAGCACTCCTTCCTCATTTCCTCCTGCAAACTATGGAATTGTTTACCTGAAAATGTTGGAACCTCTTCTACAATTTTGATGTTCAGGAGAAATATGACTGATCATTTATGTAACTTAACTTAATATTCTCACGTCAAATTTATATGATCAATTATTGAAATGTGATTTCATATCTGTGATCTTATATCTGTGCATGGCATTGTTGAATGAGATTCGTCATGGTCTATCGTATTGTCATACTGTTTAATTTTGTGCCTATTACTTTATAGTTCATTATGGTAAATGCATAATGTGTAAGTAATGCGATGCGATCTATGTTGCCTGTTTTAATCCCCAATATCTGATCTTTTCTAATTACTCAATCCCCAATATTTGATCTTAAATCTTTGTACTGTTGCCCTGGACTTCACATGTTATGTATTATCTTATTCATTGATTATTGTAGGTTTATATGTGGTGCTCCTTCATGAAATTAGTATGTATTGCTGTCACCATTGACCCCATTTTTGTGGAATGTAATTATGTTTCAATGTCCCAGGGGACTTCAAGTCCCAAAACAATAATGACTGTTTTCTAATCACAATAAATCCTTGACGCCCGCCGTCGCGCCAGTGTGATATCAGCCTTCTACTGCTCTGTTCTCCCATGAGGTTTTCTTTTGGAAGTGATTCATTAGTTTTGCTCAGCGTTGACCATGCAATTGAACGTTCAGAGTACGGCATTTTTTATCAAGATTTCGTCGATAAGTCCATTTGATCGGGACAAGTGGCTAACCCGCAGAGAGATTTTAAGATGTATGTCTCTCGGCATTTCTTGTCCCTAATCACAGTTAAGTGAGCTCTATGACCGCGATCGGAGTTTAGAATCGGCTTGACCAGCTTCCTCCCTATTTTGCAGAGATTCCGACTTTGGTCTGGCAATCACGACTGCCGATAAAGTTGCTGCCAATGTCGGGCGGTAGGTCTGGTTGGTGGTTTATTACACTGAACTTGCGGTTGGTTGAGAATTACGTTTACCACACCCGGTGGGCATAAGCGATCAGAAGCTGCTGCAAACATTGGAGGTGTTTTCGATGCATCTCGCACCACAAAGCCATATCATCCGTGCCATGTACTCCCTGCGTTCGGCTTCGCTAGCAGCGTAACATACGAGAAAATGCTTCTCGTGGCTTCCATCCACTCCATACGACCTCCCTTCTTGATGGTTTGATTTTCACTCCCAGATCCAATAGAGCCTTATTCTGGTAGGGGTTGGTTATGGGTGGCTTATCAGGTTTATTATTTAAATTTTTTTATTAATGCAGTATTTCACTAACACAATAAATAAACTATAACGACACCACTACAATAAATGGAAATAATAAATTTCATGAATTTAGTATACCTCATGAATAATTACATTTCGTGTAAGGGAATTGGAAAAAATTAAAAATCATGCAAACTTAAAAATCAAAAAAGTCAATCTTAAGGAGGGCACTCCGTACATATGATATTTAAAAAAATTAATATGTTACAATTTTTTATAAAAAAGAAAAGAATATAAAATGAAATGAGTGACACTTGTGTTCAACATTATTAAAAGCATTAAAGTTTCCTATTTGAAAAAATAATCCACTAGATATTGCTGCAGTAGCCATTTCTTTATTTTTTTACAGAATATGTTTGTTTGTTACAGAAGGTATTTCTACTGGTACCAAATAAAAACAATTGGGGCACAAAAATCACATGAACGTTTGTGAAACTTATTATAGGGTCGCGGTTTTGAAACTAAGTTTCTGGAATTTAACCTATCAGAAAACACCTTTATGTTTCCTAATATATGCCCAGATCTGGCATAGAAAATACGCTGAGCCCGGAAAATATAAAGGCGTTTTAACGGTAAAATTTTCAGGGATTTAAATAATGGAAAAAATAGTTGATACCTAACAGTGCCAATTATGCAACTAATCATTTTTTCTGAGCTACAATAACTGGGCTCAGTTTAGATTGGTAGGCACCGCCCCAACAGCTTATCCCATAGTTCAACTGTTGAAGGCTCTACTTTGTGGACCTAAATAATACCGGTGGATACTAAATAAGGCCGATTATGTGACAAAGTGCGATAAGTTTATTTCCGAAAACTGTTTCGCTGTACTGAATAAAGATCCAACGAACAGTTTTCAACAATCCCTGAAGTCCGCATTAAATAACTGCGGCGCACATCTCCCTCAGAGGGAAAAATGGCGCCTAGTGAAAATGAACCCCCTGCCCCGCAGAATGTGTGGCCTTTCCAAAACACATAAACCAGAAACTCCTATTCGACCTGTGGTTTCCCACGTTACGGCGCTTTCGCACCTATTGTAAATGAAGCTGAATCTTCTCCTGAGGAATTTCTCCTCATTTAAATCCACATATGGAATTCAAATTCTAAGGACCTGGCCAACAAACTGGTAGATGTCAAACCCCCTTCAAACGCGAAACTTGTATTTTGACGTATGCAATATTTTTACGTCCGTTCCGGCCAAGGAATCCATCAGTGTTGCCACCTCCTGGCTAAGAAGAGCCAAGTGCGGAGTAGACCTTATCAACGACTTCCACCAACTTGTGCATTGAACAGAATTATTTCCTTTGTAACGGGAAATATTATAAACAAGAACACGGCCTCAGCATGGGTTTCCCACTCTCTCCAATACTCGCGGACATGTTCATGGACTCTCAAGAAAACAACGTATTGAATTCAAACTATCCACTTTTAAAGAATGTTGTATACTATTATAGATATGTGTATGATATTATTTGCTTGTGGACAGGAAGCTGTAGAGAGCTAGAACAGTTTTTAGCTTTTTCAAAGTCCTGACACAAGGCCATCAAATTTACTATGGAATTGGGTAATCGTAAAATAAATTACTTGGACCTAACAATTTATATTGATATGAATTAACATTCCTTTACAATCTATCGTAAGGATGCATATTCGGACGTAATCATCCCGAATAATTCATTTCACCACCAAAGCCACAAAATTGCTGGTATATATTCCATGATAACAGACTAATATCCATCCCCCTCGCGGAAGTCTCCTTTCAAGAGGAACTCAAAACAATAAGAACGATAGCCGAAGAAAACTGTTATTACAATGACATCGTACAAAAACTACTGGACAACCAATCAAAACGCAAAAAAATATCTCTTGTGTCAACACTAATCGGAATAACTCCGGACAAGCTTAACAAATGGTGTAAACTCCCATTTTTAGGTGCGATTACTCATAAAATTACGAGACACATCCCGGGAGGCATGTTCAGAATAGGGTACTATAGTCCAGCGACGGTAGAAAAACTCTTTTTTAACTTCAAAGACAAACTAGACATTCTGGACAAATGTTGTGTGTATTCTCTAGAGTGTGATGAATGTAAAGGTATATATGTTGGTCAAACTGGTCGCAGAGTCATTACCAGAGCAAGAGAACATATGAACTATGTATTTAATAATGACCCAAAATCAGGCTTTGCTAAACATATCATTGAAACTGAACACCATAGTAATTTTTTACCAAAGGTTTTACATGTAAATGACAAAGGATTTAAACTAGATTTTTTAGAAAATTTATAAATTGCTACGAGACAAGGTGTCCTTGATGTGTTTCTTTTAAATGATTTTCTGTTTTTAAATGTTCTCCATTCACCTCCGTGTTACACCCGCAGTCCCTTCCTTCACCTTGACATGGCTTACTCCAAATACCCTCACCGCTCCACCCCTTCCCCTCCAAACACCCCCCTTTAATTTAAACCCTACGCCTCCCACCACCCCCGCCCGAGAATTTGGTGTATATGTGGCGCGCACTCCCAAAAACTTTGAGAATGTTCCCTTGAAAATGACACACTAGCTTTGAAAGAATAGCTAGCTTTGAAAGGTCGGGGAAGAATAAATCGCAGAGGAATATTACAACCAGCTTATCCCATATTGCAACTTTGAATTAACATTGTTTATCTACGAGACAAAATTTACGCATTATTTGGAACAAGTTGTTCTGCATGTGGGATAAGTAACACTATAGTACCTAACAACCATAATAAGAAAGGCTATACAACGGAATAGCCACGAGAAATAAAATTCCTACGGCATTCTACTACTATCTTTAAATTTTGCATATAGCCCCCTGCCTTACATAAAGGTAAATTATTTTATCAAGACAAATTTTTATAACCGTAATCTCATTATCGTAAATTAATTGATAGTGTTCTTCGCCAGAGTTAAGACGAGGCTCTGATGCTGAAATGAAAAAAAAGCTGAATTAGGGATCATAAATTCGCGCAATAAAAAATGGAGAAAGGTATTAAAGGTTTAGCTAGCGATATTTCAATCTATTGTCCAATTTTTATGAATAGATGCTGAATTATCAATACTAATTTAAGAATCCTGATGCTTTCATTGTAAATAAATTAATATAAAAAGACTTTGAATATTTATAAATTTAGGATGTAAAAGTTACAATTTAGTCATTACTTCCCGTACTTCCTTATTTGCTTTCTTCCACAGCTTATTCTGGAAGTGAATTTTCTCTTAGTCATTCAACCCATGTTAGAGATGAATATATTTCTCTCTTCCAAGCATTTCTGCTTAGAATTTCTCTGATGCTCCTCCAACAAATCGTTGAATGTAACTCGGTCTTGACATGAGTTTTAATTCCTTAGAGGGCATCACAATTCACACTCTTGATCCCTGTTTTGTGGCGTCATTTCTCCATTTCCAACACGAAAGGAAAAGGGGAAAATAAAAGAGATTTTTACAAGCTCATTTCACGTTTCTCCAATGTGATGTTTTTGCTCAGCTTCCAATGACCGTCGTTAGTGCCACCGGAACCCATTTTATGACACTAAGTGCTACGTTTTCTCTTTCGCTCGTCCCATATGTTTCTCCCTCGAGTGCGAGAAACCGAACAGATGAAATATGGAGAGAGAGGCGAGTTTGGAACGGGGGAAGGTTACGACGCCGTAATAGCCATTATCACGTACGGAGTGGTCTTTCAGTCGAGAGTGTAAATAATCTAGTTTATGGTCTGTCAGTGATCTTCAATCGTTTCCCTCTTTCCCTCCCCACGTCTCTCGCTCCGGTTTTGTTTTTTTTGTGTCCGTGTGCGTGCGCTGCATTCAATCGTCAAATGGATTCCTTGGCAACGCTCCAACTGTCGTGAGAAGACGCACTGGAGCGCTGAGAGCAGGAATTGCTGGTAGGGGTTGCGTTCTTGTCGCGTTGTGGTCGTAGAAGTCGTGGGAGAGGGAACTCGGGAGGTATTAAACACTTCTCACGACACATGGAGGCAAAAGTGGTGCGGACCGTTTCCTCTTGGCCCCAGCAATTATTCTTAGATGAGCTACGCAACTGAAACATGTTAGTCAAGATTTTTTGTATTACTGATAATAAATAAAGGAACAAGTTTGTTTACAGGTAGTAAAATCCCTTTTGCACAAGGATAGAAAAAGAAAAAAGACAATATATATATTACATTTCAAAGTCGCAATAACATATGCGCAATTATGTATCAATCGGAGAGGTTAAAGAAAAGTGCATGTTTAAGAAAAAGAGGTGTGAACATGTAATAATTAGGTAACTCACAAATACCCGTCGCGCCAATCCTCGTCGGGGGTTGAATCAATCACAAGAGCGCCTTCTTCATCTCTTCTTCTAAGGTGAATCTGCGCTCAGACAGGTTTCAACTGTGCTGCTCCCTCCATGTTTGTCTCTTCTGTGTAGCCTCCCTCATCTCTTCGTAACTCATTCCATTCATAATATTCGTCAACATATTATTTTTTGTCTTCCTCTCCCTATCTTTTCCTCGATCTTTCCTCCTAATATTCTTTTCAGCAGGCAATCCTTCCTCAGGATGTGTCCCATCCAGTTCGCCTTCCTCTTTCTTGTTGATCTCATAATATTTCATCTTTCATTTTCCCTTGACAGCACTTCCTCGTTTCTCACACCATCACTCTATTTCAATATTTCCATTCTTCTCCATAGTCATATTTCGAAACCCTCGAGATATTTCTTCCCTTTCCTCCTGACTGTCCAAGTTTCTGCTCCATAAAGAACAACACTACAAATATAACATTTGGCTTATAGGTATTTTCCTTAAGCCTCTGTTGATTGATTTGGTGGAAAGTAGTTGGTTGACTTCACTGAAGGCTGTCTTTCCCTGTGATATTCCACTTCTTATTTTCTGCGTACAACTTCTATTACATGTTATAACACTTCCAAGGTATCTAAAGGATAGTACTTGCTCTAGTCTTTTTCCATTAATGGTCACATTTCCAACTTCCCACTCTTTTCCTGCCTTTATTACTTTAGTTTTTCCAATGTTATCCCCCATTTCCTGTAACCGTTTCTCACTCGCTGCTGTTACCGTCTGATTATCCGCATATTTTATAATTTTCACTCTCTCTCCTGCCACAAGGGTTCCACCCACATCACGTATGGCTTCTTTCTTTAATTCTTCACTGTAGATGTTAAATAGAGCTGGAAAATACAACAGCCCTGTCTTACTCCCCTCCCTATGCTGAATTCCTCTGGCTCTTCTTTATCCACACGTACCACTCCTCTTTCCCCTTTGTACAGCTCTTTAACGAATCTTCTGTCTCTCTAATCTACTCCCAAGTATTTCATGATGTTAATTAGAAAACTCCAGTTCACCCTGTCGAAGGCCCTTTCTCCGTCTATACAACATATACATGTTATGAGCGCCGTCATTCGATGAAGTCAAACATATATTGAGATCTTGCTAAGGCTTCTAGATGAGTAGAATAATGACACAAAGATTGGCTTTACTGGTTTTTATTACACTTCAGGGATATTTACAAACATAGGAAAACTAACACACGTACATCTGAAAAGGGGTCAAAAGGAGAGTAGGATATGACGAGTGACAAACATATTGAAAGTGAAATCGGGAGGAGGTATCTCTCTTTAAATCCAGCTCACAACATATAGCGGTGCGTAGTGGATATAGCCCAAAATTATATGGGAGCAATTAGATGATTAATTTTCACAGGGGTTTCTGTGTCCCTATGGCTAAACTGAATTTATCACTGTACCAAATGAGCTTCTTGTTTATGTAACCAAAATTGTACAGTATCCTTTCTAATACAATCAAATAAACTACTTGTTTTGATAAATACAAGAGGTTGATTCATAAATGGATAGTAACTTTTGATAATATTGAAAAGTTATTGAAAAAGGCCTCTGCATTATGTATATTATACTTCAAGTCATTTATTGTACATCATATGTTGTAATGCCAATTTTCCAGCCAATACAGTAGCAATTTTCTTTACGCCATAAACTTCCTTTCAATGTTTTCTTTAAGTACTTAGTAAATTTTGGTTTTATGCATGTTCATTTCCGCATATTAGGATTTTGAAATTAGCCTTATTACATGCCTTACTTCCTTGAATGGAAATAAGAACAGCATCATGGCATATGTATGGAAGAATAAATATATTACTATAAATATTTTATTGATTAGAAATGGGTTATTAATTCGCTATCCTTTGAGTTGCACCTTTTCCCAATGCCTTCTGAACTTCTGATGGAATCCCATCACTCCGAACTACTTTCTAGTCATTGAGATCATAAACAGCCTCTTTTACTTATTCCTCCATTATGTTAGGCCCTCTATTATCCTCATCGCTGTCTTCTTCTCTCTCCAATTTATCCTTCAATAATCAAGTAATATATTCTGAGTCGTTAAGAGTTTCTACAAGGCTCTTCCATATTCTTTTTACGGCCTTTATCTCTGCTGTCATACCTCACTTATTATCAAGCATTCGTTTGCTGATTTTCCTTGGTTCCCTATTCGATATCAGTTTTGCAGCCTTGTACACCTCTTTAAACTTTCCCTTTTTTCTAATGCCTCAATATCACCGCATTCTCTGTTCATCCAATCCTCCCTTTCATCATCTATAATTCTTCTCTATCCATTTTTCATCCTTCTGTATTTCTTTCTTCCATTTTCTGTATTATTAGTCTTCCACTTTCTTACTTCCATTTTTTGTATCACCTCATTTATAACCCATTCCTTCTTAGCTTTTATGAGCTTAATTCAACCCACCATTTCTTCAAACGATTTCATAATCGTATTCTAAATTTTGTTCCACTCCCCATTTACTTCACTTTTCACGACGATCAGCTGCAATTCATTTCCTTATATCTTACAAAAGCCACATTCCTCTTATTTCAGTTTATTAAAGTCCCACTTTTTTATATACTGCATATTCTTTTTAACTTGCTTTAGTTTGGCTCTTAATTCTGCTATTATTAAATTATGTTCTGTGCACACATCTGCTACAAACTAGATCATTTTCTAAATTTTGTAATTTTTGCTCGTGAAATTTCCGTGGTTTTCGCATAAATCGTCAATTACTGTAAGTATTTTCAACTGCTTGGCTCGTTACACTAATCCATGACATCCCTCGATTGGAAAGTTAGCTATGTCGCATCAATTCAAGTTGTATTGCACGCTCCATTGATATACATAGTTGAATATAGTTGAATATACTTGAAAGGTCGATGCAATACAATCAAAAGGTGCACCTCCTGGGGCAAGAAAGCCGGCATTTCCGAGCCCCGCCCCCCTCCAAGCCGAATTTAAGTGATTTGGCAGTGATGCACAACCGTAGCGCTCCTTATTTCTGAGCAGTCGGTCATAGGCTCTCAGCAAGTGTCCATCCGACGCTCGTGTGCATACGAAAAGAGGCAAGACGCCTCGGGGCGCTGTCGTGTTAATGGCAACGTGTGTAAAGGGCGGCGTTCATTCACGCACGATTACAGGGTATCTACGCTTGCGGCGCTGTTGGTGGGATAGCTCCGGGAGACTTCCAATGGATGGGAGATAGAGGGTGAGTACAGCAGAGAGGGTAGGAATTATTTTGTGACCTTGAAACGTAAAGATATCTTTGAAATTCGCCATAACAATCAGCCAGCATTCTCGTTTCCATCCAAACGTCGAAGAAAAGCGTTATTATATAATGCTAGTATAAACTCCTCCCCCGTCGAGCAAGAGGGGATTTGATAGATAAGTATAGAAGATACATCTTATTTCCTTATAGTCGTATTTTATAATGAGTACAATATGTAAGTTTCTTAATTTGTGATTATTTAGCAGCAATGGTTTAGCACGAAAAAATATAAAATTCCATAAAAAACAGTTTCTACAATATTCGAATCTCCTGTTCGGACATAGGTATTCATACAAATTGACTTTCTACAAACCGTGCATGTGTCGGATACCTAAGGACACGAATATCCTGTGATTTATTTTATCGCAGTCATTAATCGTTGCACATCTACAATGTGCAATCCCGAGTAAGCTGTAATCCAATGTCGGATACTGGAAACCTACAAAATACCACCGTTTAACTTCTTGTTAGATTATCTTTCATCAAACTAAAATATATGTCACTATCAAAGAATTGTGCACAAAAATGATTCCCTTGTAATAAAACCTATTTAACACACGGAAATAATTCATTATTATCTTTTATTCTCCCTAAGTACTTACATGACCCTTGGTTTCAAGAATTCAGTCGGTCATCACTGGGCGGCTTACATAAAACGCGTAATTTTGACTCGTGAAAATTTTATAAAATCTCATGAATTCTACAAAACTGACTCAATAACTCACTCACTCCTTGATACAAAAACTCTCCGGCATTCGATTGGTTTGCATGTTTGAGGAGGCGACCGACAGCTAAGGTCATTTGCGCCATAGGGAAAGGTATGGGATGAAGGGTGTAGAGAAACCCGGCGTCGTTATTAGCCTGCTCCTAACGAGAGGCGCCAACGACGAGAGGACCACGGTTTAACGTCTCATCCGAAAGACGGAGTACTACACTTGAAGTGCCCTCCACAAGACACTCAAGTACGTGTCGGGTTTCCTCTGAAAAACATCCCCCTCGGCTGGGATTTGAAACCTGGCCACCCCTATGATTAGCCAGCACTCTAGCACCACACCAACCCGATCCCCCTGGTATTCGAACTAGGGCTAGAAGGTTGAGATTTATGATTGACAACTGATTCGTGAAGAAATCGGAAACCCCGATATATTGTCCTTGATTCGATCATAGATAGGATTTTGTTTTACATCGGGATAAAATGAAAAAAAAAACGAAAAATCTCCACGTTGTACATTTTTCTTATATTCATTAATATATTATTAATTGTCAAGTTAGGAGTTATATTTTTGCATAAAAACGAGTCTGAAACATTGAAAGTTTTGACATTTGCTATCATTTTTACTCAATTAATATATTTTCTGAATAATTTGATCTTTTCCAGAAAAAGTTATGCAAATTAAGTGGTTTTTCGCTTTCTTTGCTAAGGAACTTTGATGTTGTCACCCAGGCTTAGAAAACTATGCCGGCTAAAAAGATAATATTTAAGGGAATTTAACTTTTGGAGAGCGTCCTTTGATGGCTTTCAAGAAAATTATATCTTCGTCTTTTACTATTAAAAATGTATGAGAAAACTCTCATTTAGTTTATACTTATATAGCCATATCGTAAGCGATAATAAGAAAAATAATTGTGAAAAGAGAACTCATTGGATTATTTGGATGATAAAAAGGGTACTTCAGTCATAAAGAGGAACCTTTGGCAACAAAGTGTTATTTAACACAATGTGATATTATTAATTCTCTCATTTTATAAATCTCTTTGTGAACGAAGGGAAAATGTAGATGAAGAATGCCTAGAATAATAAAGGAATACTCGTAGATATTCGTCCGTACAATTTATGTTGATAAATATTCATTACTGACCCGAATAATTTTCGATATATATTTTATGTAAGTGTTAATTTCCTCTTTACTGCTTCATACTTATGAATTCAGAGTACATGGAACGCTTTAACTTTAGAAACAATTCTGTCATTTGATATCATCAATAACTGAAAGAAATTTTAAAACTATTGCGTTTAGTTTGGATGTTCTTCTTCTTCCTTCCAGGGTTAGGCTTTCAGCCTGTTCCGGCTTCACATCACCATCTCAATCTTGGCCTCCCAACACTCCTTTTCCCTAATGGCTTATATTCCAAAGCCTGCTTTGGAATCCTCTCTTTAAGCATTCGCTGTACATGCTCTTTCCACTTATTTTTTTACTCCTCCAACCTATCTGATATTGCCCGAAGACCTAGTTCCTCTCTTATAGATGTATTCCTTAATTTATCTCTTCTTGTACACGCCTTTACTGATCGAAGAAATTTCATTACAAATGACTCTATTTGTTTAAGCTCTTTTTGTATTGTTGTCCAACATTCTGACCCATACAAAATTGTAGCGACTGCCATCACCTTATAGAACTTAATTTGGGTTTCTTTACTTGGTTTGCCTTTTAAAGTACTTCTTACTGTCCCACTTATCCTCTGAAAATTGTTTATTTTATTTTTGATTTCTTTATCATCTTCATAAGTTATATCACATCCTAAATATTGGAAGTGGGATATCTATTCGAGTATTTTATCTTCTGTGACAATTTATGTTCTTATTGTATTGTTTGGATGGTATTCGTGTAATTTTTCTAACAATTCAAGGGCGATTTAATTTTAGATCTCCAAATTCGATGGTACAAAGCTTCATCTGGTAAAAATCCATCACAAACCATTAAAACGACTTGGTAACTTTTTCCCATAGGTAACTTGGTAACTTTTTCACAACCGGCTTCATTGCATAGAAGAATTGCGCCTGAATATGTCGCCTACGCGATGAAACTGCTCGTCAGAAAATAAAACCATGAGAAAAAGTTACCAAGTCATTATGAAATTTCATGTTGATTGCTAATTAAACCGTTTAATATTCCATGAATGGTATTTGCACTTGAGGAGAAATATCTAAAAAACGAATGTGCAAGAATCACGAACATATCTCTCATGGACCCCGTAATAAAAGGTTAAAATCACATCATTGTTTTCTTTGTTTGCCAATTGCAGATCCTGCGTAGAACTTTCATGGACTTGAAAGGAACATTGTCTTAACTTCAAATCGTTTACAAAGTATTATCATGCGTTAAATTCATCCCGAATGCAAACTGCTAGTGCCCTTTTACCAACGGGGAACAGGAAAACCTCCATTTTGAACAGTTTTCTTTCGCTAATGAAAATATGAAATGATCACCGACAACGATGATACTTAGGCTATATTACGCCTAAGAGGACAAAGTTCATTACTTATGATCAATTGCAGAACAATTGTCCACAAATGGCGATGTTTAAGCATAAACGCATTGTAATCACAATATATAGCTGCGGCAATGACTGCTATTTGCGCTGAATATAGAATTGTTTACAAGTACATTTTTAGACTCCTTGATAAATATTTGAGGTTATTTAATATATAATTTATTAATTTTTGTATTTATATTTTTCATGCTTCAAAAACAAAGAAAGTCATCAGAATGAACGACAAATATCTACAATAGTAATACGGTCGATTTCTTTAGATGATTTTGGAATATCGTTCTTTAGGTGTACGTTTTTAATTAATGTTCGTAAAGTAGAGCAGTTTCCGGCTTTTTTAAATAATATTTTTATCGAATTTAACATGATTTTAGCGTATTAATATTTATTTATTCTTGTATCTTCACCAATATGGTTTTAGAATTATACTCTTTTCCTATCTTCCTTTATTTATTGCATTGCTTCAGTTGCCTGTTGAATATTTACATATTGCATCATTTGAAACTGAGTCCATTGTTTCCGAGTACAACATTACATAACCATCAAACATGTACGAAGCATTTCATTGTGCGTTTATTCATTGTACTGATATATATTTTTCATTTTCATAGGTACTTTTATTTATTGTAGACACGTGGTGCTATCTGTTTTCTAAAGACAAAGGAATCTTATTGTGTATAAATTATCTCCTATGAACATACAATTGGCGCATGTTTACCCCTCATTCTGTTATATCGTTATTTAGAGACGATGATTCGTAGTTCTTCTATTAGAGGAGACTGGTGTTAATCTGAGTAAATGTTGTAGTTTCCATTTTCATTGGAAAAATAGGTACTGCATTTAACATTTTATTTATTCTAGTTATTTTATTTATACTACGTTCTCAACGGAATATTTGCAGCGGGAGACAGTTGAAGTTGAGTTGGTAAGTTTTTTCTGACTTAGCACGTAGTTTGAGAGAGAAATGATTAGCAATGACATAATGAATATGTATCTATGGACCTAGTTATTGAAAATGAAGAACCATAGTAGTGGTACTTTCCACTATTTTTAATACTCAAAACGTTACTACACGTTTTTCGGCACTTTATTGGCCATCATCAGGTACGGTGTAAAAATTCCAGTTATGCCATGGGTACGGTATTTATACATGATTCTTAGTGGGAAGGAGAGGGGAGGGAAGGAAGAGGACATACGAGGTTTGGCTGTTGCGATTATCGGTATTGAGGCAGAATGGTGGGGGGGAGGGAAGAGAAAGAGGAGCGAATGTGTGCATAACTGTGGCTTGGTTAGTTAGGTCATCCCAACGCCGCTCGTCAAGTGGGTGGGGGAAGGAATGTTCAGTAGCGGGGGTGAGTTGAGTGAGGGATGGTTAGGAGGGAGGGGGGTATTTCACGGTTTGGATTCTGGTCGAAAAGGTGAGAAGGGTGTAGGATGGGGGAGTGGTACTGGAAATCAATATAATTTAACAATTTGACCTTCTTCTCTTTCCTCTTCATGATTTCCCATTGTTCATAGTCATCCGAGCAACGTCATTTGTTTTGAAATCATAAACTGTTCACTCGGAAGTAAGTGTGGTGAGATTCTTCCATGAGATATTTTGCCAAATGGGATCTAGTGTCTATTTTGTCCAGGCACTTAATGTGTTCACTCACGCGAGTTCTAAAATTTCTTCCTGTTTGACCAACGTATACTGCCTCACATGAGTAACATTCCATTTTTTAAACCGCGGACTTGTTCATAGGGTCCAATGAGTCTTTAGCGTTGTTAAAAATGAAGCCCAGGATCATCGGCGTGTAAAAACTAACTCTATTTGTGTCGGGGAAAAGTATTCGCCACGTGTTAGGACCCTTTTTCTAATTAGGGGAGCGTCACCCATTTCCGATTTCTTTCATCTTGCCCTTGGATTTGGGTAATGCGTTGTGTTCGGGCTAAAGGTTCGTGTGAGGAGAATTTTTCCCTGTGTAACGTCAGGTATAGTGGCTTCGGAAATAGGGGTGTCGAGTGGTCACTCTAAGAGACGGTCATATCATGTGGAACTACGCAGTAGATGATTCTAGAAGAGGGGATGGACCCTCTCTTCTCTTGGAAGGATATTGCAATCGCCCTTCCCCTCGGCCCGGCCAACCGTATATAGAGGCCGCGGAACAAGCAGAAACATCATTTCATCTGGTCAACCCCTAATGGTATCAATGCTCGTGTTGCAGTGCTCTCAGCAGCAGACTTCGTACGGCATCCCAAGCGCGGTGTGCGCAGGCAGCAGTCAACCAACGCCCGCCTGCGGCGAAGACATCCAGAAGTCAGCCTACCAGTGAGGCCGAAGGCACCAGTAATCTGTTACTTCTCTCTCCAGCACTCGGAGTGAGAGATTGTTCGTACAGTCTGCTTGTGTGTAGAATCCAGCGATTTGAATCCGCCTATTGAAACCTCTTCATACAGTCCACTTGGGTCTTTTTTTCAACAAGCAAATCCTGACCCCCTACACGTACTAAGGCCATCTTTTTTCGTTTCTTATTTAAGGTGTTGTCAACTGAGAAGGTATCATAGCCATTGTGCCGAATTTTCAGCACAAATTTGGCTATAATTTCGCCGCGGACATTTTCGCTCGCGGATTTTCGCGCGAGAATTAACAAAGTTGTGTATTGAGATTTACAAAAAAGAGACTATGGCCTTAACACCTCAAGAAAACTATAAAGCGTCCTATAGAAAAGATGAAAAATGCCAAATTAAGTGAGAAACACAGGACGAATCCTATGCAGCTAAAATTGTATCACGAAAGATCAATGGAAGATTATGAAAAACTAATCAGTGGGATGAGAGAAGAATAATATGGATTCAGATGAGGGGTTTGGGACAAAAGATGCAATAAGTTGTGCCGAATTTTCGGCACAAATTTTGCCATAATTTTGTCGCGGACATTTTCGCTCGCGGAAATCGTCGCGATCCGGACATAACGCGAGATGTTCTAAGTGCGGTAGGGAGATTTCAAAGTGCGCACTGTCAGCGATATTGCGCGTTGTCGGCGATATTGCGCGACAAGAACAAGGTGCCCTACTTTTATAGTGAACTCGCATCTAGCGGCCTCTTTTCGGAACTTTATGGCAAGAGTGATCCTCTACGCCGCCGTCCCAACCAATGGCTGGACGAACAGTTCCCCTACTTCCCCCTTCTCCACTGATCCAGAGCTACCTCCCCTCCTTTGACGACGGTCACCGGGCGATTCGTCGCAGCGGGCCCCTCTCTTGCCAGCTACCGGAGTGTGAACCTCGACAGCACCCGTCGTTCGTCAAGTTTTCGGCCGCTAGCCTGCGGGCGTTGTTGTGTAATCCTAATTGTAATTTACTATGTTAAATATAGTGTGACTGTTGGAAATCATTCCGTATTGGTCATTTTGACTCCTTTCCCACCGTGTCAATTCGTTTTTCCGCGATGTTCGTCGCACCATTATTTACCTAAAATTGTTTAATGCTGTTGACTTCCTTGTCTAAGTTATGTTTTGAAAGCGGAATACTTAGGGCTCGATAGATCAAATGATTAAACGCCGCCATTTTATGGTATTTGGATATTGGGTGGCAGGAGTCGGAAGGAATGACGTGGTCTGTATCCGTGGGTTTTGGGTATTTACCAAGGGAATGTTTGTTTTGGGAAATGGAGATCTGGAGGTCTAAAAAATTGTAATGTCCTCCTGTCTCCGTATTAAAAATAATATGTGGGTGTAATGAGTTTAAAAAGTCTAAAAGCCTATTGGTGTTCGGGTATATACCTATCCAACAGCGTAAAATGTCGTCCGCGCATTTGTACCAGTAAAAAAATAGTTAAAAGGTTAAAATCTGAGTTAAAAAGTTTTTGTTCGAGATGGTTCATATATATATTCACTAATAATGGAGATAATGGTGACTCCGTAACTAGTCTCTCTTCTTGGTGATAAAATATTCCATTGAAAAAAAAATGTTGATTTTTACAGACCTCTAAAAGGCTCGTTAGCTCGTCAATGATTACCGTATAAGTGGCTGAATCCCATAAAATGTCCTTGGCCATTTTCAAAGTATCTATTGCAGAAACTGACGTGAACAGATTCTTTGCGTCAAATGATAGAAGTTTCGAGTTTGATGGGATATTTAATTGAATCAGATGTTTAGTTAAACTGTCGGAGTTATGTATACCATATTTAGGCACAAATTTGGAGAATTGGCTTAAATTATAAACAAAGAGTTAGTTTTTATACGGCGTTGACCCTGGGCCACATTTTAACGGCGCCAAAGACTTACTATACCCTATGAACAAGTCCGGGGTTTCCCTACAAAATAAAATGTGACTCATGTGGGGCAGTATACGTGGGTCAAACAGATAGACATTTTAGAGCTCTCGTGAGTGATCACATAAGTGCCTAGCCAAAGTAGACTCTAGATCCCATTTGGAAAAATATCTGATGGAAGAA
The DNA here is from genome assembly GCA_963169105.1 of Ceriagrion tenellum. NCBI lineage: Eukaryota > Metazoa > Arthropoda > Insecta > Odonata > Coenagrionidae > Ceriagrion > Ceriagrion tenellum. Next base: position 25,144,710 of record OY720636.1, on the reverse strand, counting down.
TCCCACCACACGGACGTCCGAGTGAACATTTTTATGGTTTCAAAACAAAGGACGTTGCTTGGATGACTATGAACAATGGGAAATCATGAAGAGGAAAGAGAAGAAGGTCAAATTGTTAAATTATATTGATTTCCAATACCACTCCCCCATCCTACACCCTTCTTACCTATTTGACCAGAATCCAAACCGTGAAATACCCCCCTCCCTCCTAACCATCCCTCACTCAACTCACCCCCGCTACTGAACATTCCTTCCCCCCACCCACTTGACGAGCGGCGTTGGGATGACCTAACTAACCAACCCACTGTTATGCACACATTCGCTCCTCTTTCTCTTCCCTCCCCCCACCATTCTGCCTCAATACCGATAATCTTCTACGTTGCTGATTATAATTTTATGGTAAGTAAATAGAATACATTTTGGGCGCTGAACTAATAGCGTGAGAATGTGAAAACCTTCGCTAAGTTTACCAGCAGAAGAATACATATTAGTAAGAACCATTGTGTGCGAGAGCGAGAACAGAATGGCGGTGAAATTGTTGATAATGTTGGGGAGGGAATTGTGCCTGATGAAGGACCTGCTAATGTACGAGAGGGTTCAGTGGAACAGGAACGACAAGACAATTTGCAGATACAGGCTGAAACTCAATTTTTGCTAGCACTCGTGCACAAAATGTTACTGCTCCAATTGTAAAATGTGTTATTGACAATTGTAAAAATCTTGTGAATGCTAATTTGAGGAAAAATATAGATCTCTTGTATCTATGTGCATTTTTATAGTTGCCAAATACTCTATTGCTTGTAGTTTCTATAACTTTGGTATCATAACCATAGATAGAGAATATTGATGAAAAATGATTACTGTCAGACCAGGGCTGTCTTAAATTCAACATGGGTCTACATCATTGTTATACCAAGGCAGTCATAAATTCAACATGCGTCTATCTTACTGTCAGATTACGGTTATCTTAAACTCAACATGGGTCTACCTTACAACCAGTACCACTTAGTTTGGCATATAGCTCTGCATCTACCTTATTCTTAGACTAGAAAATGGCTGTGAAATTCAACTGACACTGCCTTAAAAATGTTACCTCTTAAAATCAAATTGACTTTATACTGTGTAAGAATCACGTATTCATGGCATACTGGAATTTTCACACAGTACCAGATGATGGCCAATAAAGTGCCAAAACACGTGTAGTAACGTTATGAGTATTAAAAATATTGGACAGTACAACATCTAGTGTTCTCCATTTGGTAATGCAGCCCCACAACATCTCGCCCGAAACTGTAGATTAGCTATTTATCATTAAAACCACTTCAGCATTTTCTTTGCTTGCCTATTGCGCGCAAATTTAAGAATTTGCATAGAATCAAACTGCGTTTCTAATTCGATGAATGGCACTTATTTAAGAATAGGAGTATCCTAAAAACGAATGTACGAGCAATAAAATCATCTCTATCATGAATAATGTGATTACAGGTTAAAAGTACATAATTGTTTTCTTTTTTTCCTACTGCAGACACCTGATGAACTTTCATTGCCTTTAAATGCATACTGCCTTTGCTTTTAATATTTCATATTGCATTATCATACATTTAATCTTTCCCGATTGCGTACTACAAGCGCCCATTTACATGCTTAACCTATATATGAGCCTTGGCTTTACACTTTAGTCGGTCATCAAGGGAACGATTCACCAAAACCGCGTTATTTTTAGCAATATTACGAATTATTTTGCATAATTACACGAATTTGTGAGGATATCAAAACTTGCATGAAATAAATATAATATTTATTACAATGACCTTCGTTTCACGTTCGTGTTGATATTTTACTCCAGTATTTCTGGTTTAATTACACAAAAGAAATGTAAGCAAATCAAATAATCCCAATACGTTTAATTCTCTACGGAAAGAGCAATTATGCTTTTTATATTACTAATAAATATTCATCGTTGAACGGAGTTTGGCAGATTATGTATCATTAGCTTTCTTTCGAAATCATTATTGATTATCTCGTGAGTAGTATACCCCAGATTAGATATTTGGATTAAACTTATCACTAGCATTCCCTCATATATTGGAGGCTATGCAACGCGATTCTTTGCAAAAATTACAATGAAAACAGTTGTTTGAAGCCATATAAACAGGACCAGTGCATTTTTTATATTTAAATAATAACTGATTTTTTTATAAAATGAGCAACTACCTTGCCATTTTTTTTCGAGAATACTTATTAATTTACTAACACTTTTCTTGATCTACAAAAAAGTTACATTTTTCACCCGAGTGAAATTTATAAAGTTCTAGTAAAATAATTTTCATTTTATTTGAACTTATTTTTTTTAGAAATATAGTGTTCTAAATTGGACACAACATTCATTACAATTGGTTGAGAAGTAAGAAAAAGATGAAACATTTCAACAAATGCTGTTAACATATGAGGAGCGCCATTTCCAAAGAAATTAATTTTTTATTGGAAATAATTTTACTGAGTGCATTTTTGTTCAGAAATACTGATATATTAATTTAAGCTTAGCTCATGCTTGCTTATGTAGGAAAAAATCAAAATGTGTGAATACACATGGACTACTATGCGATTTCATTCGGAATGATCCCATGCTGGACTATTCTCGAGAAAAGCAAAAGGCAGGTTAGGCTTTGAAAAGTCATTTAAGACATTTATATCCATATAAACGTTTGGGTATTTTGGTAAGTTGGCCAGTTGGCATGTTCAGGGGTTTAGAGCTGGAACCGCAACTACTAGGAGCTCCCTAGGTTTACTACACCACCGATTTTTAGGTTACTCAACTGTGCGTGTTTCAGTGCCTTCTGTAATGAGATAATTTTAATTACTGCTGGCATCATATGCGCTAAAATTTTAAAAAATACCCTGGAGCAATTTTAATTCTGTCACATTGTTGTCCTCACTTTAGAAATAAAACTCAAATCATCAATTTGAATCCCGTAATTTCCTCCTTTGCTTGTTTTTACTCTTTTTCTTTACCTAACCAGTATATCTATTGAGCTCGAAGGATTGCAAATGAATCATGATTAAAATTCATTATCACGTTTACTTGACTCTAGATGAGGTGTTGTGAGTGTGCCAACTTTGACGAGTTACAGGCTCATAGCGAATTTTAAAATGCCGATTCCTAGTCTTAGCCTTTTTCCCATTAAATATGTCAATTATCTGGATAGGATCATTATGCCATCCTCACGTTTGAGCGAATTAACTATACGAGCCTGAGAATATATCTCTATTTTTGTGGCATAGGAGAATAAAAACATTAAAAAATACAAAACACCTTTTTATATTCTTTTTACCTGCTTTTAATCTCAATTTTTATTTCTTTCATCTTTGGAACATTTCATACACATCGAATTTTGTGTAGATCTTAATTCATTATATTGAATTTCAAATATTATTTTTTGCAATTTCTGAATGCATAGTGCTCGAGGAACATATCCATTTTTTGGCATTAGTTCTTATGTGACCTGAGTTTTATATTAACTGTCCTGAGTTTTCTATCACCATAAGCATTAGTTTAGTTCTTAAACGATAGAAGAAGCATCCAAAATGTATCCATAGAAAGGCATTATCATTTATATCGATAGGGCTCTACAAACCCTCCGATTATATCTACCAGTTTCATTTATTAATTATATTTACTTCGTTGACCCGGATTTACATGGGTAAGAATGAAATTTTTGATAAATATTAATAATACCAATCAGTGATCAAAATAGGGAACTATCGCGCTCAAACAACCACAACACCGTTCCTCCCCAGTTTCGCAGGACTTTGAAAGGTGCGTGGCTCATGTCCCAAAATCGTCCTCGGCGATACGCCAATGACTTTTATGAGAGCTACACCCTCAACCTCGAAGTAAAGCTTTGTGTGAAATAAGGATATTCATCCGCCCTGATGAATCCAAATTTTTTGAATTTCCAAGTGTAGCGTTTTGTTGATTCTAATGTCGCCCGTCATTATCGAATCAAATGGCAGTTTTTGGCCCCAGCGTGGTGGGATTGACATATTACTGATACCTCTCCTCCGATAATGCAGAATTTGTCACGAGATAATAATAATTAGTTTCTTTATTCTGGCATGATTCTCTTCAATTGAATAAACACTGGTGACACTACAAAGATTTTGAGCTATTGTTTCCTAATTGATAAAAAGTTTTCCGATGCGTATTTAAAAAATAACGTAATATCGTGAAAAGGAATAATTTTCCCCCCAGTCATATGTAATGTCTTTCTAAAATGAATTTTTTTTTCTGTTTCAGTATGTTCAGTATTTGCCACATATATATTATTTCGTGTGCTTTATTTGAATGATTCCCATTACTATACGACAAATAATGATTTTAAATAATATAATTTAGGTATATGTGTTTGTAAATAAATGCTTGTGTACATATATGCGTATATTCCATGTACATTTTGGAACGCCTGGACCGATCAAGTTGAAATGTTACATGGATGTTTATTTTTACACTGAGACGAATAGTAACCCTGTTAAAATCTCCCGACGGCCCTACGCACAGTGGTCGGCCGTCGAAAAATCTCGGACAAAAGTCCAAAAAGGATTTTTTTTAGGAAAAGACTTGAAATATGCCACATACACTCATAAATGATGGTTAATTATGGAATGGTAAGCCATTTGCATTAGACCTTCGCCGTTACTTAGATACGGAGGCTTAAACATGGCCTAATTTCCAAGGAAACGCCCGTATTCATTTTTCTTTGAAAATCTAAAAAGGTACGCAAATGATGACGTATTGGAGGGATTTTAATGAAATAAAAAAATTACCATGCGAAAAAATGATTTTTTACCCTTATTATGTATAAGTTTCAGACATTTTTGTCGATATTAGTGAGCCATTACTTCACACAATGGCGGATGCTTTTTAGGTAAAAGTTTTCATAAAGCAGTCATTATATTTGTTTAAAGAAATATTTGCACCGAAATATATCATCAGGGTATTGAGCAAACATATTTTAACGTTATTCTCCAAAAACCTTGTAAAAATATTTCTAAAAGTAAACAAGATTTTTCGACCGCGAGTCGCGGCTAGGCTCCGCGCAACGGGGCCTGTAAATACTGACTCCGGTTGATTGTTTAAGTTCTATGGACCTAAACTCCTCGAATTCGTCGTTTTCAAACTATACTTATTTTTACTCATAACTGAAGATTCCTCGAGTGTATTACGAGGATATTTTGTTCTATCACGTCACAAAATGGTGGACGTTTTCTCAGGCAAAATTTGCATGAATACGTGCACCATGACTTTTCATCGGGGTATTAGGTGAGTATATTTTAACAGTGTTCTGTAAAAATCTTGGAAAAAGTTTGCGACGCCAAAAGTAAATTCGATTTTTCGATTTCTCGTCGCGGCCTGCCTCCGCGATGGGGCCTGGAAATTCTGACTCCGTTGGGTTGTAGAAAGAGTGTGGACCATAAAACCTCGAAATCGCCGTTTTCAAGCTATATCCGTTGTCAAAGATTTTGTAGACATTTAGAGAATTACTCAGGTTCATTGGGAAAGCCGGAAAATGAATCTAGTGCTTCCTCTGATAGGTGTAAAAGACGAAACGTTTAAAATATTATAACGTCTTCCTCTGATCCTTAGATCGTATTGGCCACCTCTTTAGTTTAAGGAAGTTTAGTTTAAGGAAGGAAGGAAATAATGCGGCTAATCAAAACACGGACGTAACGACAACCTCTCCTAGTAGGGCGTGGAGAGTTTTTTCTGTGGAGGAAAAGGTATGATGCCCAGACGGTTATGTCACCTGAGGAATCTCTGCCTATGATGATCCCCACGGCGCTGACTGAGAGTCAGTTCAATACTCGAAGAAGTTTCGCTCTAAATTGCGGTCGCAAACCGTTTCCAGTATATTAAAAGCAAAATATGCAGCATGCCCTAAAGGAATAAGCATAACTGAAAATGTGTGCACAGTGAATCTTCAAGGTCTATTGAATTGCGCGGTATCGCGGGTACTGGCATGCGTTTCCACCGCTCAAACATCCAGCGATGAAGATCCCATGAACGCCTTAGCTTGAATTATTCTCCGCTTGATGTCCGTTGCACTTCTTCCGTCCCACCTGATGGTACTTCCGAAATAGGCAAATGATCCCACTAGCTCTAATTTCTTTCCTCTCAGAATGACCTCTGCATTCAGCATTTCTCTTCCGCATACTAGGATTTGAGTCTTCGTCTAATTTATTTTCATATTGCATTCTTGGAGAACTTGGTTCATTACGTTAAGTGACCTTCAAAGGTCGTTGCGATTTCCAGCTGTGACTGCGATATCATATGCGAAGCGGAGCATGTTCATTTCTTCTCCATTTTCTTTATACCGCTCAGTCAAATTGTTTGCGCTTATCTTTTTTCTTTTGGTCTCCTTCAAGTACATGTTGAAGAGTGCTGATGAGTTTTTACCCTTGTCTTAATCCATTGTTCATTGTATCTTCTATCTGACTTCCGTCTCTCATTCGCATTGTAATGACTTGCTTTCTGTATATTTGATAGATTATTCTTACGTCTTCGTAATCCATTCCGAGTTTTTTCGGCAGTCTGAACATTTTGTCTCACTCAAAATTGTCGAAGGCTTTATCCAGGTCCACGAATGCAACATTCAGTGGCTTGTTCACATGTATTGTTTTCGCTACCATTACTGTCAGGAAGAGTATGGCCTCCCTAGTACTCCTGTTCTTCCTAAATCCAAACTGGTTTTCCAAGAGGTTGTCTTCAATTTCCTTCTTTTCCATCCTTCGGCTTATTGTTCATGTGAGTATTATTTATGCATGTGACACTAGACTCAAGGTTCGGTTCTCCTCACATCTCTCAGTCCTTGTCTTCTTCGGTTAGTCCTTGTCTTTTCATTGTTGCCAACACAAAACTACTACCTATTACCTACCTGACCGCCATCGTCAAGGGATCCCTTGAGCTCAGATAATCCGTGTCCAAAATGTAAATTAATAAACTTAACACTCAATATCTTAGTTGTTGCTCTATGCTCTCCTCACTTAATGTCACTGCGACACTATCTTGTCGCCTGCCTCTCTTCCCCGCCGTCCTTCTCCTTCACTTCTATCTTCCCTCCTTGACACGTATGTCAGTCTAGTCAACCAAGGAAAATTTGCAGGAGCAATAAATGGACATTTTAAAGCATCTCACTTCTCATCTGCTGGGACTTTGCTTCCGCGAGCCACGTTGTTATAACTGTACCGCATTGCATGGGTACGCAGGCGTGAGAGAAAGGCGATCGAATGTCTGTGGGATCCATTTGCGTCGACAGACATCGAGAGCGTGCGATGAAGCGGGTTGTTGGGAAAGTAGGAAACCCGCGGGCGGGAGTGTTGAGTTGGAAGGAGCGCGGAAAGGGTGGAGAGGGAGAGATTTCGGACGCGCGGGAGGGAGTGAATGGGGGAGAGATGGCGTAAAAACTCGTGGGGAATCGTTTGTTACATACCTCTCCCCCCCTTCATCCGAAGGCAATTATGTAACATGGAGTCCGGTACTATAGAAAGGGTCGGAGATCAAAGGCGTGGGGTTTAGTGACGAGAGGGCGCTTTGGGAGGAATGGGAGGGGGGAGTGAGGTGGTGACGCAACACGCGGAAGGTAATTCACGTCGCGGCTGCGTCTTTTGAGAAAGGGACAAGTTGAGATGAATGGGTTCGGAGCGTGCCCGCTTTGCGCGGCGGTGGGAAGTGGTTTGTTTGCGTACGTGGGGAGCGCAGATTGCGCCGGCAGCCTCTCACTTTGAAAAGGGATTTACCAAAGATGGAAAGGTCGTGTGAAGTTGTCTTCCTGGTCCCCTAGAGACATTCCTCAGCCTCCGTATCCAACTAAATTATATGCGTGTCCTGAAAGATCGTGGATTTGCCAGGAGGAATGTATTCGTGTGAGAATATGGACGCTAGAGAGAAAGGGACGAAATATTGGGCATCTTACTGCATTCATTACGTAAAACATGAGTAAGCTAAATTTCTAACATACAATTGGAATGGCAAATGAGAATAAATCTGAAAATCTGCACCATTGTTAAGTTAACCAAGGTCCTCAGAATGGTAAAGCAGTGTTTATGAGTCATAGCATAGTTATAACATATCACATCACACACAGCATCGTTGAAAAGACTATTTGCATGAGAATTTCATATTTTTAGACATTCATGACAAAATTGGTCGACACAATATTGGTCTTAAGAGAACATAAGACTATTATAAGCAGACTACCCGATAGGAACAAAAATAATCACAAAATATCACATGCTAGAACAGGTGTTGCATTTCCAGTCTTTCGAATGTGATACCACCGAGGAGTAATACAAAGATATAATCAATAAATATTAACATTATCCGGAGGATATTTGGAATTATATGGCCATTGGCATACTAGAGGCATAGATATATTCTTGTGGTCATTAGAAAATTTACTATTTTAAATCCTACGCAGATATGATGAATAGATCGTATTAATGATCCCCTTCCCATCGAAAAACCACCATTGCTGACGGTAAAATTTCTTTAGGCGTCTCAACTCTGCTCGCTAAATTTACCTTGCGTCTAGAAAAGTCTCCTGCACCAGAAAAATATATATTTTGTTCAAATCCCCGCATACGAGTTTTAAGTCGTTTTAGTTTCATCAATCGGTGTTGAATTTCCATTAGATAACGATTTTATTAGTTTTATGTTTCACATTGACATTTTATCGCACCAGCCCCTATGGATATATTCCAAACAAACAGTTGAAATACATTGTATTAAAAAAAATGTTTTCTGTGGGAATTATTCTCAAAAAAGCAATATTCCAAGGTCCCACACGTTTAACGAGTTTTTATTTACTTCTCTAATATCTCATAATTTTTTCTAATGGTGAGACTTCATCTATCAACATTTTGTGAAGAAGATGTTATTCCTGGGGAATTATTTACGATTTCTTCCAAACTCATGGAGATTGATAACGTGGCTAGTGTATAATTATTTTGGCCACTGAGAAATTCTGGCATTGTGACTCAGTTGCTTTCTTTAGGGATTCAAAATTTTTCATCGGCCGCCCTTTGTATCAAGTCTCTTCGCCCAAATGTCTGCCAAAACACACTCGAAGGAGAGGCTAATTTTGCTGTCTTTGGACTTTGCTGACTTTGGATTTCTAATCCTGGGACTGAAAAGTAAGTTATGCTGTTATGTATGAAATGGGATTTCGTATTCCTTCGAAGGCAGAATAGCTGTATCTTGAAAATGTTGGAACTTCATAGTCTCGCGTTGATTGCTGTGAAAAAAAGTTTGTTTCTGGATCCTAGGAAAATGAACTCTCGTAAACAGACAAATCCTTTAAATATTTATTGCAAGCATTCCTGGAGAAAGTGTTATACCCAGGTGTCATATTAAAAGCGTGCAGTAGCTTGCGACGGGCATTTTGTAATAGTTCAACTTAGGATTCGATAGCATCAAAGCGGCGCGGGACGATCAAGAGGTGAGGTTTAGGTTTATCTGGATTCAAGGTCCAACTCACTGTTTTGGCATTCACTGATATTGATTGACGCTTGATATCTCTTTCTCACAATTAGTAGCGTTCTTGTATCCGTCAAGGTAACTTCCAGTTTATCAATTTGAAATACAAATTCAAATAATTTTTACTTAACGTACCTGTATAACTTAGCAGATCAGCAACAGCCATCGACCCATCGTTATTGTATGGTACAAAGTGAATGCTCCACAACTTACTCACGTGCTTAAGTTCAGCCGTATAAGTTACGATTCTTATTTATGTTCTAACTTTGGATGTTGAGCATCGACTTTTATTTATGAGTTGTCGCACGACGTACGAGGAATCCATTTTCGTGCCTCTCTCTTTGCTTGAAAACTTCATCGCTGAAGTTGGAGGCATTTTTTTTCAAGTGTCGCCCATTCCCAGGATGCACTATTGCTATTCCACATACTTGGCAAACGGCCCGACCTCGAGGGTTTGAAATTTATGGTGGCGTGACGAACGCGGACTACACTGGTGGCAAAAGCACGGGACTCACTTGACGCAAGTCATGGCGGTCGTTTCGACGCCATCAGCGTCGCGTCGCACGAAAAGTCCTCGCGTCCTCGTTCTCGACGCCTAATTTCCCTCATATGCATATAAATCGTAGCCTTTACACAGTTAAAATTCGATGTAAGACAATATACTCCAATGTACTCCAAATTTAGTATGCGTTAATGTCTTTCATTGTGGCGAAAATTAATTATATTATTTATCCAAGTATATCAAATATGGAATGAAGAACCGGTTCAATGAAACAATTTGGCTGCTGTAAATCTGCCGTTTGTGAACAAAATACAATTTAGATGTTTGGCTTGCCTTTAAGACAGAGTGATTTTATGAGATGATGTTTTAGGTAAGCCACGGATTTCTAATCGAAAGCTCCGGGTTTAACCCAGGCTATGCTACCATGTGAGTTCTTGTAAACCCAAGGTTTGTGACTTCCTTCAGAGCCCCATTATATTGGAAATCGGTTGTAGAATTGGTCATGATGGTGACATCAACTGTCAATGGAGTAACAGCTCTTTTCATTAGAGATCATTGTTATGGTTTAGTATAATTTCTTCGAACGAGTTTATTCTTGAATCTGAGAGAAAATGTTGTCACTCTTACTTCTTGATGGAATTTCCATTTTTTAAATGTATGCAACAAGCTTACTTGATAAGAATGTTTTAAAATAGTTCTAGGCCTTTAAATTTTGTGCCAAAACATATACCAGACAGTGAGCCTTTAGCACTATCACGCACCCTTTTGTAGGCTTACAGTATATCCTGAAGACGTATAGATTTAATGTAATTTCAGTATTACGGATCTTTACAAGAGCCATTACACTGTGGCATACGGCTCACATCTTCCCTGTTGCTCTTTTAAAATAATAAAATTCAGAGATACAACGATACAAGTATAATTCATTCAACAAAACCCCCAAATAATAACGAGAAACATTAGTGATGATCTGATATTGACTGATCTAAAGTTGATGAAATTTCATTAATATCGGAATGCGCCCAAAGAAGTACATCTTATGATTCCAAAGCCCTCTTAAAAAAAGTTTTTTGTTGTTTTATTCATATCTAAAAAATAATCTGAGTAGCGCAGCTCAGCTACCACGATGATCAACGGCTTGGAGTCATGTAGTGAAAGCATTCCATACGTAACTTTTGATTACTCCTCCATTTCTCACAGGAAAAAGTTGGCCATCTCGATTTTAACATTCAATCTCAGTATGACAAATTTCAGTTGCACTTTTCCTTTTCTATTTTAATTTCAGGTCTTGCAGTCATCGCACATTACCAATAACGAGGCATTGAACGGCAGTTTTCAAGGCGAGGATAAACTACTCCAGCATTTGTTCCCCATGAGGCTGGAAAATGTGAGTCAATCAATTATGCAATATAATTCTAATAGCATTTATTTCAATTCCATTGTGTTGGAAATAATACCTAAAATAACTTTGATTATAATGCATTTATGCTGAAAATGAACCATGAGAACAATAATGGGGCGGTGACGCCACGGTGTTAAATGATTATAAACGTAATTTTGGTTAACATTTTCTTCTCCTTGAGGAGAATATTTGAAATATGTATTTTGTAGTGAAAGGAATTCATTCTCCATACGGTATACAAACATCTAACCTCATAAATGATATGTGCCCTGGATGTTGCCGGATAGGTGAGATTGCAGGTGACTGACCATGTCCAATCATTCTATTCCACAGGTAACTCTCGATATCTTGCTCAAATTGAGAGGATAAATCCATTTCAAATCATAGTATTTCATATCTTATCAGTCAGGCATGCGCTGAAATTAAAATCGCAGGCAAGAAAGCGGCTCGAACTGTTGAAGTTACCCGTATCAAGTAACTTCATTGGCAGGACGGATTGGTTTGCTTACAATATTATATCAGGTGTAAAAATTATAATCATTTGCATTTCTCAGTAAACTAGGTAAATATGATATTGACAGTTTGTTTCCTTCCTTGGAGTAGTTGTAGACTTAGTATTCTAACGTCTTCTCATTCATGCTGAGAAAACAGTGACAATGATAAAGTGAGAAAGTCTATCCTTAATGTGAATCGCTTGTAACTGTATCATGGATCACTGGAGTATGCTCATCATAAGCCTTCATTTTTCTCGTTGGTAAATGAACACCATAAGCTTAGAGTCGATTACCGCGAAGGGTCAACTGCCGCTTGAGAAAATTTAAAAGAAGCAATATTGCTGTCTTCGAGCAGACGTATAGAGGTGTTATTATTAAAACAGTTATCCTCGGTGTACTCTAAGATCATAATGTGGTTAGTACCATTCTTCCTCCATGTATTATTTCCAGACCAGTAGATTAGCTCTATGCCGAAGTATTAGTGAATATATAAAACCTCTACTGACTGATTACCATGAGTAACAGTAATCTCGATTTATCGTGAACTCTTTAGCAAAGCGCTCCTAACGGTCATCGTTTATGTGACGCGTGTGGTCATATTTTCAAATTAATTGATGTAGGTACTTTGAGATGAATAAATGAGACATAGATCACATAGTTTTTTTTTCAAATTTGTTAATGCGAGTACGCTAATGTGAGTGACAAAATTTAAAAGAAGCAATATTGCTGTCTTCGAGCAGACGTATAGAGGTGTTATTATTAAAACAGTTATCCTCGGTGTACTCTAAGATCATAATGTGGTTAGTACCATTCTTCCTCCATGTATTATTTCCAGACCAGTAGATTAGCTCTATGCCGAAGTATTAGTGAATATATAAAACCTCTACTGACTGATTACCATGAGTAACAGTAATCTCGATTTATCGTGAACTCTTTAGCAAAGCGCTCCTAACGGTCATCGTTTATGTGACGCGTGTGGTCATATTTTCAAATTAATTGATGTAGGTACTTTGAGATGAATAAATGAGACATAGATCACATAGTTTTTTTTTCAAATTTGTTAATGCGAGTACGCTAATGTGAGTGACAAAACGGCTGCAATTGGTATGATTTAAAAATATTGATATTTCAGTATATTTCAGTTATGTCAGTATCGGTTCAGTATTCACGATTAAAAAAAACTGTAATACACTTAATGAAAATATTCTCCAGGTGATTAATTTTATGCAAATGATAACTTTATTTCATTCTCCATCAGAAAAGGTCTCCATTATCATTTAAGACTTGGATCTTGTGAAATTGCTTTGGCTAAAAGATAATTAGCGAATGAAAAATAATGCATTGACATTTATTCCTTTGCAACAATGCACAAATCAGAATTTGAATTTTTAAAAATTCGGATTTGTCTATTTTTGAATTATAATTTCAATGAATTGAATGAAACCGATATTTTCAAATTACCGGTAAATGACTTAAAATACATCTCATGCACTAATTATGACCAGTTGACGAATCCTCGTACGATTATAACTCAGTAAAGAAGAGTTTTTTTTTATTTTGTGCTTATGGAGAGCTTGTTAGATAGCTTCTTGCTCCAAATAAGACCAAATAGTTAAATCCAATAACACTCATTTCTTAAATCTCGAAGTTTTCTAATGATTACACAAAAAGGCGCATTTCATCTAACGCTCCACTTTCATTGGGTACTATTGGCTGATTGGGTCTTGTGCCGGAATAAGTATCGCGTAAAATATCGTCACTAATATCGACTGTTGAGTTCGCTTTGCATTAAACTTGATGAAATGATAAGGTTAGCAGCTGAGGGACTCGATAGGCACAGCCTTGGCTAAGAGTAATTGCAAAATTCGCATTTCACGAGTTTCACAGTAACACAGATGGCATCAAAGTTACCTCGCGCTTATATTACTTTTCGATTGACTACTTTTCTGGTGTGTGCCGTGGCAGTCGGGGGAACAAGTGAGGTTCTGATTTGAGCTGTGACGGGTGCTGCACGCCTGGTGCGGAAGTAACCCCATGCCACACACCCTATTAGTAGATTGCCCAGTAATTAGCAGATGTAGATGTATATTCACAGGAAATAACACATTGGTGATTGAGGTTGCACTATTATAGAAATATACTGCAGAGTAAACGCGTATGAAAATTTCATCTTTCCACGGGCCATCAGTGACTACACAAAAATAGAACAAGACATTGATGTTGATATTACAAGACATGTACTATATCCATTTAAATATTCTTCCATTCGTTCCCGCAAAAGTTGATAGGAATTTAAAACGTGTAAATTTGTAATAATATGAGCTAGTTGTTATGTGATGCAACCGTTTTGTCTTTTTTTGGCACTTTAGTTACGAAAACATAATTGTTTGTTTGGCTCAAAGATCCGAAAATAAAAGGACCTATGTTATAATGTTTAAATTGAGTGGTCTAATTTATTTCTTAATAAAATGAAATAAGGTCAAATTTCAAAACTGATATCACCCCCGTCTCACGCCCTTGTTCGGGGAATCCTGATACATATTCCGAAAAATCAATTTCTTTTGATTGAGTGGGGCAAGTGTGCTCAAGATTCTCCTCCTCCTCTTAGATATTACAATGCCAAGATTGCATCCAATTTGTTAATCCAGATGTCCCAGGATACCAGCTTTGATAAGTTAGCCTTAGCTTTATTAATTAAGAGAGGAAAACGTATGCACGATGCAGCGGTTCATTAAATAACAGCGCTAGCCGCAAGAGAGGAAATCGCATGCACAGTGTATGAGGCTATATTATTATCAGCGTCGAAAGCATGTTTTAACGAATTCTACCGGTTATGGTAGGTTGTCTAAAATGTCAGAGAATATCCTCCAGGTTTTCTACACTTTCAGGGGCCTATCTCGCACCACTAGTAGTGTACCCTTTTTCGTCTCAGCGTACGATGTATCTTTCTTAATCCTGTCCATGAAGCCTATTCTCTTTCTTCCTCTTCCCCGCTTGCCCAACATCCTTCCCTCAATCACTTTCTTATGCAACCCATCACCCCTTATCACATCCTCCAGCCGCCTATTCTGCCAGACTCGAATTTCATTAAGAAGTTTCCTTTTCTCACCCACTACCTCAAGCACTTCCTCGTGTGTCTTCCTTTCCGTCCAACTTTTCCGTCCTTCTCCAAACCCACATCTCAAATGCCTGCAGCCTATTCCCATCCTTCTTTCTGAGGGTCCACATTTCAGCACCATACAACGCTACGCTCCATATCAAGCTCTTCACCAGCCTCTTCTTCACATTCTTACCAAAAATCCCCGTCACCAGCTCCCTACTATAACTAAACGCCTCCTTAGCTAGCGCTATTCTCTTCCGTATGTCTTTGCAATTATGCCTGTTTCATTCTAGCGTACAACCTCAGTAATTAAAACTTGCTCCAGTTTGAGTCCTTCAGCTTTAATTACTAGTCTCGCTTTCTTTGTCCGTCGATAGAATTAGCAAGACAGAAATTCCCATGCGAAAAATTAGCTACTGCTGCAACACAAGCAATATAGATAGAGACATAAGCAGCATCGTCTAAACGCGCAGCAAAAGCCTAGAACTTCCGCATTTGCAGGAAAATTCAATGTGAAAATGAATAGACTTAGCGTAACCACATGGATCATGAAGAATTATTTTATTTACCTCTTATTAAGCAACTCGTCAAATAATTGTGCGGCAAAGTCTGTATTTACCAAAAAAGATACATTTGTCAACCGAAATTGTTGATTGAGCATGTGAAATCGATATATACTGAATCATCAGGTATAAATAATGTTATTTAGCATATCAATTTTTTGTTACTTCTGTAACTTTCCCCTCTGAGTCCCCGGCAAACATTGGGTTTCGTTGCCGTCATAACGGCCGAGAATTCGAGAGGGGCGGTGCAGAGTTCGTAGCCACTTCCGAAACCCATCGGATCAGTGGCTACGCTCCGTTCGGGTCGTGCGCACGAAGCAGACGGAGCGACCCCAAGAGGACGGCCTTCTGCATGCGGACTGCAAGTGATTCCGCCTGTGCCACCCAAGCAGGAATACACTTTATGCTCTGTATCAGCGAACCCTTGATTCCACCGAACACATCTATGACTAGGACTACTAGTATTATTACTATTAATATTATTATTGATATGTAATAATACTACTAGTATTACTACATATTAATACTATTAGTAATACGTAATTGATAAATTTTCTGTGATATCGCCAACATGGCTATTTTCGATTTTTTTTAGGAGGGCAGTTTTTCAGTCTTCATATTTTTCCAGTAAGCACCCCCTAATTAAGACTACGAGTTCAAACCCCTGCAGAGGAGGATGTTTTTCAGAGGAAACCCGATCCCTACATGAGTGTCTTGTGGAGGTCACGTCAAGTGTCGTACTCCGTCTATCGAATGAGACGTAAAACCATGGTCCCCTTGGCGTCTTTCGTTAAGATCAGGCTAATGCCGACGCTAGGTTTCTATCCACCCTTCCTCCCTTACCTATCCCCTATGGCGCACATGACCTTAGCTGTCGGTCGCCTCCCCAAATATCCAACCCAAATCCAATCAACTCGTGGGAGATTTATGGCAGTTATGGCAGAGAAAATAGCAGTTTTGCCCAATCCCAATCTCGCTACTTTCTTCTATCAAGCAAAGATGTACATGTAGGAACCATAATTTACTCGGCCATACAGCCGCTAGAAAATGATCGCACAAAGGTTCATTTCCTTGGATGCTGCTGAAGAAACAATGCGGCGGGTTCAGCTCGTATCATCTCCGCTTCCCGCTGCCGCCTCGGTGGCGGACGTGGGGGATAATCGGCTGTGGTAAGCGATTGCCGTGATTTGCGGTGGCCCCTTGATGCGGTCGCTAAGTGACGAACGGAGGAGGCAGAGTGCTCCTTCCCTTTCCCTCTAAATGCGCCCTCCGTCCTCTCGTCCTCTTCTCGGCCACTCAGCGCCATATTTCCTCATTAAAAAGGAGCGATAGCCCCTCGCTCCGTGGATGCTCATCGAGTTGGTTAGCGCGAGTGAAGAGCGCTAATGTGCAATGCGGGGAAGAGGCAGCGACGAGGCGGCGACGTAGCGAGAAAGGGCTCGTACAGCCTCATTAAACGCACAATGCCGCGTACTTTGATGCATTGGTGCTTTTAACGTGCGGCTACGGGGAACCCGTTACGGCTAACTCGATCGCAAAGCATGATACGTCATATTTCTTGCGTAAGACACCTGTTAAATATATATCACATCATTCTTGAAGCAGCAGCATCATTAATTGCGAAAGAGCACCAAAGGAACAATTATAAATACCTATTTGAAAGTTATAGGTTGCGGTACAAATCAATTCCTAAGACACCAATTATAACACTGTTGTTCATGTTTTTCCCATGTGAGATTCTCTTGCAGTATTTTATCCTCAGAATGTGACTGGCCTATCACTTATAGATATATGTCTCCATGAATTCTGCATACTTTATTCTTTCTCTATCATAAAAGAGAAAAAGATCGTTTTTACGCCATACAGCTTGATTTCCTGAATTGATCTTACAAAGTACCGTCGCAGGTATCATAGCCAATTACCTGGCATGCGATTTTTTCACCCGGGTATCTGCCATAAAAAAAGGCCTAAGGGCGAAAAAGACACGAAATAATTTGCTGCGTATTAGAATTAAACCACACTACCTAAATCTATATAGTTTTTCAGAGGGAAACCTGTTGTAAATGAGTTTACCTCTGCCTTAAGAATAAAATATTCTAGTGCATTATATTTACCATTTAATTTATTTGGCAATATATTTCACGTTTATTTGACTGTGCACTTACAGAAAAAGCGAAGTGGTCTATGTAAGCATTTAAGTGATTTTTTACCGGTGAGTTGTTTGACCATAGAACTTGTGGGTTTCAAACAAATGCGATTCGTTCATTTAAGTGAAATAAAAATAAGAAACCTTAGAGCAAGAATTCCGAGGAAGTCGGGAATTAAAATCAGGTCAAATTAAATAGCCCGGTACAATTGCCCACAATTGCATTTTAAATTCACGAACTGCTGCTGTTCAAGAAACATTTGCTGAAAAATGTGATGGTGATTAGAAGTCTTAGCCATAGACAGAAGAAGATAAACAATGTACCTAGGTGGTTTAGTAGTGCATAAGTGTGAAAAGTCCGTCCGCAACGGTTTCTTCCATTTTTGCCTTGCTTTCAGATCACCGTACCTTTTCCCGTATAATAAGTTTTAAAATATTTTATTGATTCTCGGGACAAAGAAAGCAAAACTTGTGATTAAAGTTGGAGGACCTTCACTAGAGCAAGTAGAACAGTTTAATTACTTAGGAAGCACGCAAGAGGGAAACGGGCATTGTAGCAAAGACATATGGAAGAGAATAGCGCTAGCTAAGGAGGCGTTTAGTAATAGAAGAGAGTTGATGACGCGGACCTTGGTTAAGGATGTGAAGAAGAGGCTGGTGAAAAGCTTTATATGGAGCGTAGCGTTGTATGGGCCAGGAGCGTGGACCCTGAGAAAGGAGGTCGGGAATAGGCTGCAGGCATTTGAGATGTGGGTGTGGAGAAGGATGGAGAAGGTTAGGCAAATGGAAAGGAAGACTAGCGAGGAAGTGCTTGAGAGGGTGGGCGAGGAAAGGAAACTTTTGAATGAAATCCGGTATAGGCAGGGTAGATAGCTGAAAGGTGTAATAAAGGGTGATGGGTTGTTGAAGAGAGTGATAGAGGGAAGGATTTTGGGCAAGCGGAGTAGGGAAAGAAAGAGAGTAGGTTTTATGGACGGGTTGTAGAAGGGTAGATATTATGTAGAGGCGAAAAAGGATATACTAATTTCTTTTTGTTTAGCAGAGGGAGTTGGGCTAGGCCTCTGATGTGTAAAAGACTGGGAGGATATTCTCTGACATTCAACAAAACTACCTTTACCGGTAAAATACATTATAAAAATACTGTTTTATACTGAAAAAGTGGGGTAGGAATAATGCCCGTTTTTTCGGCTCACCTTGCCTAAGTGCATTGCCATAAGACGTAATACATTGAATCACTATCAATGCAACTATGGTCCTATGTTTACGCTAACTCGTTAATTCAATTTACACCAAATGTGACTGCATCAGAAATAGAAGACTTTTGGAGCAATACATAAGTTTTCTGAGCTTTACCATGTTTGGAAAACAAATTGCTGTATAAAATGTTAAACAGCTTTTCATCGTCATTCCGTGGCATAAGGATATACGACGTCGTCTCGATCTATTTAGTCCTACCCATCAAATCCCCTGCGGATCTGTTGGTGCGTGATATTGATCATGCATGTACATAGGTATTTTCTGATGTGTCAATATCACTTCATCTTTCCGTAACTCCCGACTTCACTGAACTTCGCCTCCTTCCCCGCCGACACCCATCATGTCCACAGGCTTCCCTCCCACTCAAACCTCTGCCAGCGTTCTCCAATCGATATCCCCAAACCCGAAACGGCCAGGGGCGGCGTGGGTAGGCATGGGTGGTGGTCCCACCGAACCCCTCATCATTTGCCGGCGACCCCTCACCCCCTCAACTCTCCGCCACTCTGACATTCTTTTCGGTGGCGAGGGAGTGAGTTTCAGCGAGAGGGGGTGGGATGACACGGGGTATATGTGGCAGCAAGTGTGTTCGGGGGTTGGGAATCTTCCCTCCTTCTCCTATAACCCCTCTCTCCTTTCACCCCTCCCGTATCCAAAACCCACCCCTCCCTCCCCAATCCCCTTGTCGATCGCCCCGACAAATCTAATCTACCCGTCACAGCACGTGCGACGAAGAAACAGACGGGAGGAAGGTTCGGTAGGGTGCGTTCGTTTAGGAAGAAGGGGGAAGTCTTTTCCGACGGCGTGGGTGGGGGAGGCACAGGGGGTTGGAGAGTTGCATCCCTCATACATGCACTTGACAGAAGAGGCCGTGATTAGGTTGTGTGCGGCACTTGAGTGGTGAGCGGGGCATGAAATGTCGACCCCCCCTTTTATGTGGGGGAGAGTTAGGGTTGGAGGTGGGGGAGAGGGAGGGGTTGGGGAGTGACGAGTGGCGAGAGGTATTTGGATAGAGAAGGAAGAGGAATTCATTGGAATATGCAGATAGGGAGAGGGAAACGAATTCAACCCGTCCCACTGTCACTCTCTACTTCTTTGAGCACTCTTTAGGTTTTAAGGAATCTTCACACATTGGGATCTAATTTGTAATCCATGAAGACTGCTAAATATATGTATTTCATCTGGATATGCCTTAGTTATCTCCGATAAAACTCTCTTGCGTAACTTTCGAGTACTTAGGCTCCAAAATGCTGCTTCTGATTTTTGGCCCCTAGAACCGAGCGTTTTTGAAATGCATTCCTGTGAAAACTTTTAGTGAAGCTTAAAAGTTATAAACCAGAGAATTAGAATATTAAAGGCTGGAATTTACTCTTTAATAGCCGCTTTTTTCCTTGCTATTAACGCAATGGGTATTCAGGGAATATCATTTACTTCAGTTATCTCAGCTTCCTACATGGGCAGAAATTAGTGTGACCAAACATCTTAGAGAAAGGTAAGGAAATCTGACAGTATTTATGGAAATTAATGACATTGAAGGACGTACACAGATGGTTCATAATTATAAAATAATTATGAGCATAAAGAAAAAAATGGAGTTTCGTTGAATAACTTCTGGCAAAATGCCAATAAATTGCATTATGCATCCTCTTTTACGGTAGATATTTAAACAAAGAGAATAACAAAATTAAGTCCTCACAACTCGAGTAGACGAGGACAAAACCTTGAAATGTAGCTCTGTCCCATATGATATTCAGTGCAGACAAAACAAGAAACATTAGTATTATAGAAAACAATATGTTACTAGCAATGTCTATAGAAAGCATTATTACACAACACCCACAAAGAACCGCATCAGACCCAAGACTAGACCTTGGTGAAGAAACCTGGGGAATATGTTACAGCAACGAAGCATACAATCCACGCGAAGAAACTTGCTTATCTACCCAAATTAAGCTAATGAGATTTCGATGTTCAGGGCATGTCTTGCGGAGGATCAGAAAGAGACTTCCCTGGGCCTATGGGAGGGCATAGACCAGCGGGAAAACCAAGGGCATGGTAGGAAGACAGTCACCGCTAAGATACACAACAAATACTATGGGAGAAGAGTAGCGAAGGATTTGAGGAATAATATGGAGGAGGAAATGACTCGAATTGTGCTGTCGAGCCACCGGAGAAGAATAAGCATAATTACTAATGCCTTTGTTATTTATAGATAAACCAACAAATTGAGCTTCGAGACAATGCCTCTTGAGGTGCTTTATGAAATGAAATCTTTTCTGTTCTGCCTGTAGCCGTTTTATTCCCCATTGAATCGAATATGAGAATATTTTATGTTATGCCCTTTAGTGAGTGACTTTTGCATACAAAAAAACATTCATTTGCTTCTAAAAGAGATAAAGAACTAAACTAACTTGCGAATTGTAAATATTTAAGTTTTCGAGTAGCATGAGCATATAATTGGGGCTTCTGCCTTTCCCTCATTAAATCCAAGTTTAATTACTTTGAATTCAGGTTTGTTTATAAACTGTGTAATGTTCTATCTTTTTCTCTCGTACTGTCACGTCACCATAAATATTTGCCTTTGATGGAACGTTAAACGTTGTCGAAAACCTTTGTTATTTCGCCGCTTTATCGCAAAATGTATTTTATTTTAAGCAAGCCTTATCCCAGTATTGTAATAAAAGTTCTGTCTTTAATTTTAGATAGCAACGAAACAAGAACGCAATAAGTTGTGAAATTACCCCGGAGCATTAAGACTGATTCACGCCACATTTAAATTTTGGACAAGAATATCAAAATCAATACATTATTTTCAGAGGCAGTTGATTACCCTAACCATCAAATACCCGTTTGGTTGCACCAAAATTCTGATCCTTGTTCTTTTACAACCATCACTCTTTTCCTCTTCGCGAAATTCCATCCGTAGCTTGCTTGACTTCTCGCATCTTTTAGACCCGTGAAAAACACTATTTCTTCTCTTTCTCTGCGCATCAAATATCCTTCCTTTGTGTTCTTGTGTGGTGTCTAAACGTATTTATAAGTATGACTACCGTAAAAAATGGGGGAAATGCGCATTTCATAGGTCCCGGACAGGACGGTTCCCACTGAAAATTTACGAATGGTAACACATTCTAATATACGGTAACATATTTTCGTCGATACGTCAAAAGCTTTTGAAGAGTTCGGATTCCCATTCAAGATAAATTGCAAAGAAAATTTGAAGCGCAGCCTTGATAGATAATGTGATTTTACAAAGTTTTTCTATATTTTTCAAAGGTATTCTATATTTATTCGTGAGGCATCGCCTAATTTTGGATAAATACCGATTACATATTTTCGGCACAGTTATTAGTAAATTGAAAATAATAAACTCCTCTTATCTATAAGCTCTACGACCAATTGGCGTGGAAATCACGCAGCGACCGTCAACAACAATACACTTCAGCGTCGATATCTATACTTTGTCAATTTATCGAATTCCATGAGAACAATGGCCTTCGTATATTAGGTAGCAATTTATATACCAGTTTATCAGTCCAAATATATTTGAAATCAATAAATGCTAAAAACATTTTCATGTCCAGGTTTATTGCCCGTCAGTTTTGACAGGTATTCAGCTAGCGTTTAATAATTCAGTGTGTCGACAGTCATTCATCGCCCTTCTCTAGTTCGTGCAACCAGAGGATTGAATTTCCGGGGTTGGAAAAGGGGAGGGGAATGAAGAGAAGAGGCGGGGGTATGGAGAGTGCGAGGGACAAGCGGAGCGCCGCTCTGCGGTGAAAAACGTAAATTGAACGGGAGTTGGGTGGGGAGGATACATTGGAGTGGGTGGGGTCGACGAGGGAAAGGGGGACGAAGGGCGTACGGGGGTGATAGTGATTTTTATTTATTGAACCGGCATTGGGTTTGCTCGGAGCGCTAAAGGGGGAGTGGGGCTGTTGAAAGCCTCACGGAAATATGCGAGGGTGGATGATATAAAAAAAGAAACGAGAAATGCGAAAGGATTGATGGCGAGGGATGGATTCCATTCCGCGTCGGTGGAAATGAGAGCCATATTCATTCTCGCATCCCTTCCCTCTCTCTCTCACATTTTCGGCTCGGCCTCTCAAATTAAATTCATGTGAATGATAAATTATCAAGATCGTTGCGAATTTAATGACCGCAAACTGCGATCTGAATGATAATTATTCGGCCAATATTTTTTCACCTCATCATTTGACCGACAGACATGCTTTCCAAATTTGTACCCTTAATTACCAGGTATTAATTGGCAATTTTCGGCAATCAATTTTTTGATTGCCGAAATTACTGCGGATTAACTGCGTGATATGAGCATTGAGTTTCATATCGCAGAACTTGACGTTCGTGAACTGATTTTTTTTCACTCCGATATATTTCGAATGAAATTTCGTTCTCGGTAGTAAAATTTATTGCGTCAGTTGACGTCTCTTATAAGGGATGTTTTCTGTTAGCACCCGTGGTTGAGGGATAAAGCTCTCGACTGTCATCCTGAGGTTTTAGGATTGGAACCCTTTTCGTTTGGTATTTCACCAATCAGGCCATGGATATGTGTGTTCGTCTGAAAAAAAATTTAGCGTCTTTGGGGAAAATTGTGCTCGGAAAAGAGATCATCACTCTTGCCATTGTGATTCTTTGCATTGTATTTAATTTCCATCATATTCTCTGGAATATTCTGATTCTGAAGGCAAGCACTGAACCCTGGCACCACGTTACTTTATTCGTAAATTTATTCATGAAATAAATATTGCATGGACGTGCATGCATCGATTTTATCTGAGAAGGATAAGTTCATAAACTAGGCGCTGATTGGCAGACGGCCTGAAAGAGAATCTCTCCCCGTGACGAAACCCTTATTGTATAATCTGTACGAAAAAACTAATAATGAAGGGTATTACTCTTGGTCTACTAGCCTAAGTACATCAATAACAAAGAAAGTAATTATGGCCTCAAGAATCGACGGAGTGAATTGCAAGAACAAATGGACTCTCTCACGATATGCGTATGGAAAATACCACCGTAGCATGTTATAATTGTATTATTAATGTGTGATTTATTGATCTAATTGCTAGAGGTGGTTTAAATTAGACAAGCGTATATAAATCTGTTGCGAGACCAATTCTCACATATGCTTCTGATACACAGGTAGAAACGAGCAAACAGTAAAAATGCTAGCAGTGGAGGAGTTGAGAATATAGAGGATATTTGGGAAGATTTGGAGGGATGTAGTCCGCAGAGAACATATTAGAACTACTGATGCAATCGATAAACGAGTGGATCCGGAAAAGACGGAAAGAATGGAACAAGCTTGTCACAATAATGCTTGAAAGTATAATTGCAAGAATCGCCAGAAACAAGTGACCAAGAGGAAAGAGAGCACAAGGCAGGCCTCATGTAAGATGGAGGGAATCATTCTAAGTTTGTTATAAGCAGGCAGACACCCATATACAATACAAAAAGAAGAAAGTTCAACAATAGACTTTTACGGAATAGTCTGCTTTTGAACTCCAATGAAATAGGATCACAAGTTTGCTCATGTGTACTACGGTGTGAATTATACTCCCCTCCTCATCTTATTGTAACTGGTGGCAAAGATTTTGATATTCAATCACCTAATTCTTAACAAGTGGAAGTAGTCTCTGGGAATGGTCGAAACTGATACCCTCATATAATCGAATCAGTGATATATTTTCGTCAGGAATTACAGGATTGCCTAATTTACTGAAATTGTCAAGATATTAGAGGGCCGATTTTACAGACGGTGGCGCCCTAGGCCTGAGACTTTTCGGCGCTCCCCCTCTTTTGCTTTCGACTTTCTAAGTTTTTAGTTTTTATGTGTTTTTTGTTACCCTATAAAATTAAGACTCCATATTACTACATACTTAAGACTCCCCCAATTGAGGCGCCAGGACAACCCCTTTTCTCTTGGCACCCAGGCACCCTCTTTCCTCCCGGCGCCCACTTTCCTCTTGACACCCCAAGCACCTAACCTGGACTATGCGTTAATTCGGCTTTGGAATATTGACACGCGCGTCGCAGTTAGTCGATTATGAGTGTTTTCATAGATTATCCATTAATATATTTACGAGAAAATCCTTCCTTCAACTGCCCTGGAAGCTGCATTATGTGAGATGAAAAAATTGACGCAGACATAGGGAAAGAATAGCTTTAACTAAGAAAGCAGTCATGATAAGAAAACAACTCCTGTGTTCAAAGAAAATTGGAGCACCAAAATGGAAGCAACACCTACAAACATTTATATCGAGTGCTGTGCTTTATGTCTGAGAAACATGATCTTCAAAAAATAAGAACGGAAGATGAAAGAGGCTTTCAAAAATCGGTGTTTAAGGCGGAGGCGGACGCTGAGCATTAAGAGAACGGATAGATTCAGAAACAAGAAATAAGGAAATTGAAGATAGAAGAGGATAAAATATAAGAGGAGCACACTCAGGTAGACTTGATCAAGATGGATAGCCCAAACTTGAAGATATTACGAATTTGTGAGGAAAATGATATGAGGGAAAACCAGAGGGATTACCCCTCCAGAAAGACCGAGGGACGAAAGCGTAGGCTTACCAGCTAATACGGGAGATGACAAAATAAAGTTACCATGGCATATGAGGATATAGCAGGAATGGGAGAATGAAGGGCTTCAGTCAAGAAATCTGAGAGCTCAATCACCAATAACGATGATTATCCAATGCAGAGTAAAGCTATTTTCTCAAGAAAATGCATACCATAAAACGCTTCACCAATTTTAGCGTATCTATTGCGGAAAAAATACGCAAAATTTTATTCTGAGTAAATGTGAAGGTGAAAAATATCTTAACTTTATTTGATACATTATCAGGATGATTTCTCACTGATAGCTAACGCCTAAGTGCTTTTCATCTAGGGAAATCTTTTGGTGGGATTTCCCGTCGGTCAGTCTGCGTCCGGCTCCTACCTTGAGGCCAACTTTCTAGACCTAACAACAACTAAATTTTTTACTTTCCCCAACCCGGAAAGAAATGGCGTTATGGGTATTTATGCAATTTATGCTAGAAATAAAATGCAGTTTTCCACCATTACGAAATAAGCATACACTCCACGTTTCTGAATTCTTTCAAACGGTTGAGGGATATTAGGTCGTATGCCATTAATGAGTAGCAATACAGTTTTCCACAACAAAATTTGTCTATACCTAATTGTGCACCAATAAAATATGTATTGAATACTATAGTTATAAAAGTGGTGGCGCGTTTGACTACAGTTAAACAAAAATATGGCTGATACTGATCCGAAACTAAAATTGGTCTTCTCTGTAGATGTACGAATATCTTGTTCCGGGATTTCTGGTGCTGTTCGAAAACGAGGCAATAAGCTGAGATTGTTCGTAGTTTTGAGTGCTAAATATGAACTTGAATTAATACATAGTGATAGCAAAAAATTCATCGCAAAAATCGTCAAGCAGTATGCCTAAAACCAAAAATTCACCAAATAATTCCAAGTACGGAATGTTTTTCTGATATAAAAAAGCTTCTTTTTTTCAGAGGATTTAATGGTAACAGTTACAACAATTTAACAACAATGGTAACAATTGTAACATAAAAAAGCTTCTACCTGGGAAAACCGATGACTAATGATGAAGTATTATCAATACCGCTCTGTTAAAAGCAGAATAAAATTGCAACTTTTTTGAAAGAGATCATTCAAATACATTTATTCTGAAGAAGGCAAGATAAACTGCACATTGTGTTTATGATATGTGCAATATTCACGGCATATGCATTACCCGTTTTGGCATTTGACCCCGGTTCAGGCAGCAGGTTCAAAGTCTGCCGATAACGTAGGAGTTGTGTATCTCTTGCAATTCAATGGGCTGGACGATCTGTAGACCACCCAATGTCACTTTATCCATGTATCAACCTCAGCGGTAGAAACATATATCGACGCATAAGTATAATATGAATAAAAAAACTAGAAGAAAAATATAGATGTTGACTTAATGAAAACACGGTCTCATCTCATTCAGGTGATTGTATTAGTCCCTGAGCGCCATTGCGACCCATATTTTAAATACACCAATCAATGGAGAACAATGGGTTCTCAAAGGAGAACAATCTGTGAAGGAAATCTATCTACCATCTGACGTTCTAAGTGACCTTTCAGTACGACTTTGCGTAAATATACGATTGTGAAAATTTTCCCGGTGGCATCGCTTAATCCCGTTTGAAACCTTGTAAACACCCCTTCCTAACTCCACGAAGCGCTTCCATGAGATGACATGAACATTATTTTCATAAACTCTTCCCTTTAATCATAGCATCAAAGATGACCGAGGTGGCATTAAACTGGACAAAAGTAATTACTGCGGTCATGTAGAATATCTCCTCGATAAATGGAGCCGTTTCGTTTTAGCAAGAAGATGAAGTGCCTAGTATAAACCGGTGAATGAGAGAGCACTTTTTCAATTTGTTAAATTTGATTGCGCGGTGCGAAGAGCCATTATTTCTCAAGGCTTATCGAATTTAGTAAAATAAAAAGCATGTTTGAAGCATAAAAAATAAAGTTTGTTTTGTTTGAATTACAACTGCTAGTTCAAATATCAGCGCCCTCGATTACCAAAAATGCGTCGCTATGCCTCTGGCGAGCACTGGTAACTTATATTATCAACAGCCTTGATATACTGCTTTACAGCTCTTTTATTCGTTCTTTGACAAGAACTAAATCCAGTCAGTCATCCATTTAGTAATTGATTTCAAATAGGGTTTACTTCAAGCTCATTTAATCTCCCAAGAAGCCGTTCCGTGCAACTCTCCATCTGCCGTTTCTTATTGGGAAACTCGTCGATTTTTTCGCCGTAATTATGATTTGCGAGGAAGGTTCATTTTCTTCTTTTGGCATTGCAAGTGTAAATGTTTCGCTTGCCAACGTTTAGTGCCGTCTGCCACAATCCTCAATAATAATCTCTCCGATTGCGAAACTCATTTTCCTTCATGTCTTCCGATCCCATTAAAATTGAGCCAATTCCAATCATTTTTCCTTTAGCGGCTCATTTTCTTGCAGGTTTTTTCGGGCCATTGCTAGTTGCCGGAGGCGCTTAAAAAAGTAAGACCAGTTCAGTGGAAGTGATTGCTCCGCTTATTTTATCTTCTTTGAGCTGGAGGGTAATTGATTTGTGTCATTTTTTTCTGCTCGTAAGAGGAAAAGATAATAATTAATTTTGTTTGGTTCGGCGTTCCTGATGAAACGTTCCGGGAAACGAAGGAAAGCATTATCCAGCTTTATTGCTTCCTTTTGCTTCACGATGAATACTTGTGCATCCTATTATTCAGACTCTCTCTAGCTAGGGATATGATTTACGAGGAAATCTTAATTATTCTATTCTTATCAACTTGTTTCGCTTTCTTTGTTGATTTTCTCCTGAATAGTGACGGTGAGCAAATTCAATATCTAAATGTTCTAATTTTTAAGCTCATTTCCAGGCTGTGGTTTGATCTATTGGACCTCCATCTAAAGCCGCTTTACAAGTGGTGATTTTTCCTTTCTCGGAGGCCTTCGATAGGTTCTCGTCTCGCTTTTGGATGCAAACTAAGCGCGTGCCCAATCAACATATGACATGCACAATTTTTCGGTCGAATACCCTGTTATGATGTATAAATGAAAAACTTTGCAATTTTCGCATCATGCATAAGTTCCACACAATTTCGCAAGAATCTTCGGATTTTATATGAATACCCTGTTACATGCAATTCTAAGTTTTCATGATCTATACCCGTTTTATCCTATTTGTATGCAAATTGTACCACAAGGGATCAGATTTACGTTGGCAAATTTTCTCTCTAACTTGTTCTGGTTTGGGTGACTTTTTCTGTACGTCCTTCTCCGCTGGCCTAAGCCTAGCGATATAATGAGGTATTTTTAATATTTATATTTCACAATGGCCATAGGACGCAAAAATATCGTTTTAAGTCCTATATCATTTAATTAATGAATTGCAGTATATCTCTGCAGGTTTTTCTGCGCTTGAATTAAAGGTTTTTCATGCGGAACAGTACCAGTTTCGTTGCCTGAAGCAATACAGCCGATACGCATGTTCCGCATGACAGCCTCCCGTTGCACACGCTAATTTGGCCGATGCACGGAATATTTACCATTTAAATTTTCGTGTTGCGTGGGAATAATAAAATTCTTATTTGCGGCGATTCCCTGAAGCAATTGCCTAATCAGATTTTATCAAATGCATAACATTAATGCAATTAAAATTTTTTAGGGCACATGATTCAAAATCCCAAATTTCGCATCTGCTTGGAAATGAAATTTAACTCTGAGGGGATGGGATTGCATTTCGCAAGGTACTGCTCCAAAATATTTGCCTCTCATACTCTGGCAATAATGGTCAACATTTCATCATTCATCGATAAATAAATGAAAATTAATTAGGCTAACGGTACTCCATTAGTTGCAGCTAATGTCAGAAAAATGACCTCCACAACGGACGCTTCCACTGTTTTTACTTGTCCTTGTTCCAGAGTCACACCATGTATGAGATTTTCCTATACGTAAAATCTTAAATTAATCAATTAAGATTAAAACTCATTCACTGGATCATTGAATGGGGAATTTCAAATACAAACCTTTTGTGTTATTCTTGTGAATGCAAGGTGCTTCCATCGATAATTACTGCATCGGGATTGTTGGCTACGTTGTCGCGTTTACTTCCAAGCAAAATTAGGCTATATTTTCAAAGCTGATTGATTACTAACTTTTTGGAGCTCGTTTCTTTATTTTGGCAATTTTGATGGATACTCTGATAAAATTTTACTATTAAATGCATCGCAAGGAAGCAGATATTCGTGTTTGTTGAATTTTAAGCCCTCAAAAGACGAGGCACAAACAAAATCTGCAAAATAATTCATGATTTCCACGATCTATAATTACCAACCCTTACACAAGAAAGTATGAGACTCGTAATGGAAAATCACTACCCTTTACTGGGACTTTTACCCTGATTACCATTATACCAATATCTCGAATCGTAGTTTGAACCCTAGTCCAGAAATACAATTGCTTTGTTGTGAACTAAGCAAGTCTCTCCTCCTAAGCCAATTGTGCTATCAAACTTATGTTGGATTTAACCTGAATTACTGATTACCTTTCCCATAAAGTTTGCTATGTTGGACCTTGCCTTCTATCAACTGGAACACTTCGGCTATCATTTTTCATTTCTTTTGCCACAGTACCGATAAAAAAATTTAAGTCTAACCTTTAGATCCAACGGAGTAATAGGAGTTGAAAGCGATGCGAGAGCACCCAACTTAATGATATTTTTTGATTAAACATTTGACTTGCCTCATATTTCTCAGGTTTTCTATTTTCACAATTTACTTGTAATTTTGTTACATTCAATTGATTAATTTAACTTGCAGATAACAATTTTTCCATGGTAAATCGCAAGATTTAAGCCAGCCCATTATCTTTATTAAAATCGAAATTGGGATCACGAATTCCCAGGAAATCTTCCCTTCCCAGGCGGAATTTTGCATAGGCCTGAGACCTTGTTTCTTGCCCTAGGAATTGAAACCACTCAAAGCTAGCTCTCATGAATATATTCAGTCATTGATGCTACTCCTTTTGTATTCTGAAGTTTTTGAATGAAAAATATGACTTTTTAGCAATATTTTCTTCAACAAAATATATATATATATAGTATGTATAAAAAAAATTCTCGATGCCGGGATCCATACTTACGTCATAACCTCACTACTCAATCACGATACAGAAGAATTGTAAATGGCTAATAGATATGTTACGTTAATAATTCCAATATTTCAGTCGTGGAATAGCATTATAAGATGTTCTTATTCCAGAGTTGAAAAAGTTATATGCGAGAGAGGAAATGGCAGGGGAACAGAGTCAAGTCCGTGAAGGAACTCATTATACGATACAATCTTAACCATTGCACTGTCAATTAAAATCCTAATGTAAAATGGTTCAAGCGTAGACAAGGCCCCAGTTCTTCGCAGGGAATGGCTACCCCATTTAGAGGCATTAAGGGTTTAACTATTCCAATTACTTGTTTGATTAAAATTGCCTACCGTTACGATTCCTCGGCTTATTGGCAAATAATGTTCCACATCCTAACCAGTTATCGGCAGAATTTCGAAACATCTCATAAATGTCATCAAATTGAAGCAAACAATTGGAATAACCTGGCGACTAAAGCTGGTCATGTGGACTTACTGGTGTAAAACAGGATCTTGTTCCTATTACCCGAATGGTTGCTCAGCATTTGGTCATGATCCCCATATTTTCATCTTTAAGCTCTCTCAAGTAAATTTCTAGTAAAAAATCTCTAAACAGCATTTAATTTTACATTCTCCATCTCCTATAATTGGTTTACATTTCTAATCCTAGCCATGCAAACGCGACCGCATATAGTATCTGACGTTGCATCATCCGGCGGCTTTAAGAATTGTCACTCTGAATTCACTTTGTGGCCACCAGCCACCACAGTTATTCATTTAGCCTTCGCAACGCCCTTCGCACAGTTAGAAAGAAACTTGAAGGTGGCTCTGTTCTCAGGATCACTTGTTTTAGACATGTTTGAACTGAAGTATAGTATCTTTGAAATGCGTATTATAAGCTGGAGTGTATAAAAAATTGTGTTTCGGGCGAGTTTTTTTTCTGTAATTTAGCCTTGAAATAGGAGATTTTAGCATGGGTTCTAATGGAGATTACGGGTTATTCCGTTGCTTCCGGGGTTCGCTGCGTTGCGTTATGTTGTCGATGACATTTCTTGGCCAATGCTGGCCACATCTTCAGATCAGGTGCGAATGCCAACTGGTAGAAATGGGCATGCCTCAGGGTGGCCTTCCGGTATCACCCTGAGGTACCCTGAGGACGTTAGCGTTCCGATATCTCTATCTGGTACCCTGAAGATGGTATGTATATGTCCATTTCATAGGGTCCACACTCGCTGTTTTTTTTGTTATAATTTTGTATTGTTTGAGTGTGCAAATAAACATCTTTCGAACTTGGACATCTGTCGGCCTGAACTTTGGATGTGGATTGATCCGTATCTCCAGCATTTGCCACGAAACCTCATCAACAAGAAAACGCAACGTAGCGAGACCCAAAAACAATGGAATTACCTGAACTACAGTGCTGCGAAAGCCTCAATCAAAAATATAATGGAGATTGCTCAGATTACTGCAAAAAAATGTCCATTTGAACAAGAAAGTGGGCTAAGACTTATACTTAAAACCATATAGAAAAGCTAAAATTCTATGGAAAAAAAATAAAAATAAAGGAATCTTACTACCAATTAAAAAAAATTTATTAGCGAATTGCTGCTGTAATTGAAATAAAAATGTAGTCGTTCCATTGAAATGGCGCTGAGGCCGGCTTCTGTTGCTGAAAAAATATGGCCATTATAAATGTCCTCGAACAGTCTGCAAAATGTTTCCTAAAATTTGGTTTTCAATCGGTGACCCATTTCATCCACGAAAGCAGGATTTTTCAACGAATCAAAAAAGAGTAATTCAGTGTATACTTCGACTTGCATGGTCAGGGTAGAACACCTTAAGGCGACCCATCACACCCACTCGACTGGTCGATAATGTCATAATTTCCGATCCCAGATTTTTTGTTGAAGACTTTTGTCATCTACTTGAAGTTTTCAGAATATAAATAATGGACCTTTGCTTAGGGAGATCCGTATCTCAAATATGACAATTTCATCTCGGTTCTTAAATAAACTACCGGGAAATTGAATGGATACAGAGTATGTTTTTACAAGACCTAAGAACTGTATTATAACATCGTAAACAAAGAGGGATGCAAAATTCAGCCGTTTTGCAACATTTAGGCGCACCATAATCTTCTATCTGAGTGTTAAGTAGCAGCCATTATGGTGGTTAGGTAAATTCTCTCACTGGTCCTTTTCTACTAGCTACCCGAGTGGTTTTCGGCGGTGATATGCTTGGATTGTGACGAAAACTGTTCAGCATTTCTTCATAGGACAGTTGGCAACGACTTGCAAGCGACTATTGCCTTGAATGAGAGTTATCCTAGTGCGAGAGGCTCCTGACTGTCCCTCAGCGACTCGAAGCAGGTTCCCTTACTGTCCGCTTAGTTCTCGTGTCGGCCGTCGAGCGCTGACCATTCAGTTGCCCGGTGGAAAGCTGCTTCAGTTTCACAACTATCTTCATTTCGCGACGTCAAGGAATACAGTTTCTAATATGTCGAGCAAAGTTAAGGTTTCGATACAAGCGCAGTGTCACTAAATATAAAAAATACGCCACTAAAAGCAGCATTTCTGGTCCAAAAGGAGCATCGGCTGATTAAATAAGAAACATGCTGGGAATGCTAAAAGCTCTCAAGTTTCGTAGACTTAATAACGAATTTCAGCAGAAAGACCAAGAAACATTTCCAAAGATATTCTGGAATAGCTCAGAAATTGAATCGTAATTGCGGTCAGGCATATTTGACGGCTATTTAGGCGCACCATAATCTTCAGCAACACAATGCTAGGGTGTAATAATAATAATTATTATTATTGGACGTTAAACAAACACAATTTGCAATGGTCCTCGTCAGGGTTACAAATCTTCAAAATAAATGAATCACATGATATACAAGTAAAAAACACAAGGATTACACCCAAACTCAAAATGACAAAACAATATTGTGGCACTCAAAAAATTCATTTAAAGAATGGAAGACTTTTTGCAGAAGCCATGTATGTATAACATTTTTGAATTTTGGCACACTCACATGCCTAGCCTCTGGGGGCAATCTGTTAAAAAGACGCAATTTTAGAATGTTAAAGGTGTTGCTATTTTTGGACAGGCGACAATACGGGACATAAAGGGAAATTTCTTTGAAGAAATCCTTCAACCATTTCCACAGTGGTTCCACCATCAAGTTTTCCAAGGTGTAGCCATGCTTTTTTCACTCCAATAAGGTCTGTCATCGACTTATTTCTTCCCACGACAACCTCCCTGAAACGCTTATTTGGTTCACGGTCATGTCCACCCGGTGACTTTACGTGACACTTAGCAGGATTATTGGAAGACCTAATCTTACCAGGGTCATTCTCCACGAACTTCATTTTCTTTGTATTCTTCACCGTAATCCACTCATCGGGAGATGTAGAACTTCGCTATCCTTGATGTCAGCATTATCGTCATTAATTTCATGATCACTCAAAGTAACTTCGCTACAGGATTTAGATCCACCAGTTGCCTTTATTTAATGCACATTTGACACTTATACTCGCAGCACGTGGTAAATAATCACAACGCACCATTCCTGAATACGTTTTTCCAAGACTAGTATCGGAATTAAATACAGGGGAAGCCACTTTGGCACAGGTGTCCTGAGCCACAGTACCGTCCCGATTCTTTAACATGCCCATATCTTTGACATGTTGCGAGTGAGCTGTTGTCGAGCGTCTTAATTCACGTAAGCCAGCACCAGGAGTTTTCACAATACAAAACTGCTTCTTCAGAGAATCAGAACACTTAGAGAATTTCGAGCCAAGATTTTTCACGGTCTCACACAGATCATTGTGTTTCGACAACAGCATTTCCAGAACATTTTGCAACTGCTGAAATTGGCGGTAAGGAAGCACCTGGCAGTTTTTGCATCTGTAGACTAATTCCTTCGATTTCAAAGCATTCCACACCGTTTTACTAATGTTGAAACATTCAAGATGAAATTGCGATAAGCAGAAAAACTCGCATGTAACTATATCCGTACTTTCTTGAAGACTTTTCGAACAGGTACTGCAGTGTTTACCTTTCTTGTCCGCCATCTTGATTATCATCTCAGGCCACGACGTATTTTCCAGCAACGGTTAAATGTTGCGATAATTACTTTCGCCATCAGGAAACCTCGTTGACCTCTGCTGTTACACCTTAGGTCAGTTCATGCATTCACTTACAAAACACGAAGGAGGAGCTCCTGACGTCAAAATGTCTCGATCGGGTGCAAGTGTCACCATCCGGCGGAATTTCTATACATTTCTATTCCTACCCGAAGGGTAAGATACATCTACTTAAGGACCTAAATACTAATTCTAAATTATGTCACCAATGGGTATTTAAATTATATCCAAGTTCCGAGTTGATGACGATGTGACAACGCAGCTGAAACCACGCCCAAGCAAAGGAAAGCGCGATAGAGGCACGACATTTACAAAATGTACGTTTAAAAAAATTCCATTTCCTATCGGAGGGAGAACTTTCCTAAGCCACTGAATGCATGTGTACTTTCATTTTTTTGTTATTATCTCAGTCACTCCTCTTGGTCGACAAAAATCCCTCTCACCGTCTTTCGTGTTCTCCAAGTGAGCCGCACCATCTCGGAGCCGTTCTCATGGGAGCGCCATTTCTTCGACAGCATTCACAGGTGCCCCTTGCAAGAGTGCCCCAGCTAGGGATATAAGATTTAGTGATGATACCGATACTCGCATATCGAAAGGAGAGAGAAATGTGCATCAAAATTATTACATTAGTATGGGAAGAAAGTATTGATTCAATCCGGTATCTAGTGAAATAGTTCCAGAATAGTAAGAAATTTAATCATTATTAGTAATTTCATTTGTAAGATGACTCCTGTCATGTTATTGTTGATGTAGATGTAAACATATGTTAGCCTAGGTAGAGCTGTAGAAGTGTACGGGTAATAGTGGGAACTTAAGCATAATTGTCTCATAAATATTTTTAATATATTATTCTTATGTTATTAATTAAGCTTAACTAGTTTTATTGATGGAGTGGTATTGTGAAGGATAATTCAATACTTAATGATTCAACAGATCTGTTGTGATACCCGAATATATCCCAGACCTTACTTATAGTACATTTCACTGAGTTTCTTAGAAATCTATGTTGGTCAAAAAATCCGATTCCATAGTATTTGGGGGGAGCAATCTGAGAGCAATATTTGCAAATGCAAGAAAAATATACGACGTAATGCACAGAAAGATCCAGAACTGAAGACACAAGGCACATTAAACGCCTCGAAACCCACCCATTAGACACTTCGAGATTTCTTGTCAATATCGAAGTCGACCCCATCTTCAGAGTGAATAAGAGAGAGATATAGAATCCTTTGTATACCGATATAGGTATAGATTCAGTAATATCAAACCATTCCTCACCGCAGCATCCATTTGAAGATCCTCGTGAGCTTCGTTGGGTAATGGCGGGGCGAGGGAAAGAGGAGAGTGGTATCATCTGCAGTCGACCGTCTGTTACGGGGCTGATCTCCTCCCTTCCCTTTCCATGCACCGAGAATGCCGTGAGGAGGAGTGCAGGAGGTGGAGGAAGTACGTCGGGCTAGGAAGAGGTGGAGGAGTGGGAGGGGATGAACCTAAGTGGAAAGAAGAAGAGTTGGAGGCAGTTGTTGGAGTGGGAACGGTGGAGGGAAAGGCCGTCACGATTCTGGCTGGCGCTCCACGATCCACCGAAAGCCCTTTACTCGGCTGTACAAATGAAAGATCACTGACTTCGATAGCAGTAAGGTTCGACAGTGGGGTTTCTCACCTTAGATACCGGTAGGATTCAGCTAATTCAAATTAAATGGGATATTCTCCCCACCCGGGAAATCCCGTAATCCTTTTCTTTAAAATTGATTTTGATTACCTTATTTGAAGGCAGATGATAATAATAATAATATTTATTGGTCCCGGGACTAGTATTTTACAAGTATAGTACAGGTCAAATTACAAGAGAATTGAGGAATCAAATAACACTTCAGTCAATTGTCAATTAGTACAAACAAACAATAAAAAAATGTTACCATTATAAATTTACAATATACACACATGATCAAAAACACTTTCTATTTAAATACTCGTTCAAAGATTAGAAGGCTCTGTCAATCAGAAAATATTTTACCAGTTTTTTTAATTGTTGTATAGATTTTATTGGTAGTTTTACTATGATATAGATACGTGAGGTAGGGACATCAGGGACACTAGCCTGCTAAGCCAGGGCTTCACATTGACTTAAAAAGGAGCTATAGATCTTCTATTGTATGGGAAAAAATAACAGAAACATCACTCATCTCCTGATAGAAATAAAGGAGATTCCACCCACATCAATAGAAGCAGAATGATATTTAATCAGCCGCTGGACTTTCTCGAGTAGAATGAGATCAAGATTGAGTGAGTGAACGATCTTTTGATCATCTTTGTTTTTTCTTTTGAAACCGTGCCATAAAAATTGCAGTAAAATTCTCTCGGTTGAATTAATATAATTTTTTATTTAAGTAACGCTATTTAAAAAAATTTAAATTAAAAATAAAATCTTGGCAACTGCAACACAATTTTTCCACGTATTTATTACAGTTTTCAGTGAAACGTTGGACTTCAATTTATTCACAAGTGCGAGAGTATTTTAAACATATTATTGCGAAAACATTATTTAGACTCAATAATGATGTAGATTTCAAAACTTATTGAAGTGCTATAAAAATAAGCAACATTAACTCTTATCATAAACCATCTCACCCTTTTCGAGGTAACTTCAGTTTCTAGTATATTCTAAACAGCATTAAGTCTATTGCAGGATTTCCGGTATTCTGGGAAGAGATTCAATTTTATTCCGGAATACCGTGATGAGCAATAGGCCGGGAAATGAGATACGCTAGTCAACAGGGTTAGTAATCAATTTGTTTTCGCTCGTCTACCAAATTGAGAGCCTTCTATAAAATAAACAGCCTTTCATATTGCTTGCAGGTAGCATTTAGATTCATAGTTAATGTGACATAACAACAGGCTATATCCTGATCTTATTTTTTGCTAGCTGAGACTGCAAATTTTTAGTGCATTAATGTGCTAAAGGAGGAGCCAATCCGCTTCATTAATGTATGAACTCAATGAATGATTTGGAAACTCCAGGAGTTGGGAGTATAAACGGATTGATGGTTAAAATGCGACATTTTTCGAACCATTCCTCGGGGCTAGCTTCGGAAATAAAAAAAATATTAGCGTCTAGTCAACACGTGTGCAAGCAAGAAATATATCCTTTTCAGTGTCAGTGAAGTTGTAACAGTGTATTTATTTTTTACTTGTCTTACTTTGGTTAGTCTGTTTTTTTCTCCAAGCCAAGAAGTACGACGGCCTGCAAGTAGCGAAACACCTCTAGATTTGCTACAATCGAACCTCACAGGGAAGACGACTTCAAGGTGTACAGCTGCTTTTAGCAACGCTCGCTTCCTCGGGAACGAAGTTCCCTCATTCCTCCGCGCAAGGAGCAGTGGCGACTTCCGCGGTAAACGAAGCAAGCGACGGCACTTTTTCACTCCCGAGACAAAAGTGGGCGTTACTCGGCTCACACGAGTACGAATGAGGTCGTTCCGGGAAGTCGTCGACGCGGCGCTATTACGTTAAAGAGGCATTCACGGAACTTGAAAGATGCCGCCAAAGGTTTTTTACAACGGAAACGACTCTTACTTAGAACGTAATCTACTTTGATTTCCCAAAAAGGAAACTCATTTCAATAGTTATTGTCACAATGCCAACATTTACTTCCAGGATGAGCTTCCTGCGTGGCTATCAAACTGTGAGAGACAATACACGACTTACAGCGATGATAACTTTTGATAATAGAAATACTTTCCGATACAAAAGCTTTGGCTACAGAGATTACTATGATAATTAAATAACGGTGAGGAAATTCATCGCATGAAGACTCTTTCCCATCTGTGTTGGTATGCCTTATTCACCACGTGACTTTTAGCCTCCATAGTTCTTTTGTTTCTTCTTCTTCTTCGGATGTGGTATTTTTACCCATACATACTTGTCTGAAGAGAATCGAAACGTAACATGGTAGCACATCGGAAAGGTAGAGCTGTGAGTGGCTGATATTTTGATCTATTTGGAAAGATAATATATTTTTCTCAAAAATGACTCCAAATTTATTGAATTCTATGTGAAATGATTAGTCTTCCAAACTATCTCAAAAATACCGCCAAATATGGTGATAAAACTCAAGACCAAAGAAAATGGCCATTACTCAACGCTCAAAAACATAGGAAAAAAACGATACGTACTATTCCACTTCAATTCAAGAAAAAGTGCTGGATGAAATAACAGGTGAAAACCCAAGAACTATTTTGGTCTTAAAATGATAAACTTCAGGGTAAATTCTGACGAAGGCTTCCGCGGTGTATAATAATGAGGTGCGGGAAGGCTTCAGGTGTTCCACCGCGTATAGTGTCTTGAATGATCAGCAATTTTTTCCTCGTTCCAGAGGACATCATCGGGTCGAAGTGATTTTCTAAGAATCGGCCTAAATCTCACCCTTAATAAAAGTCTAAATCTCAACGGAATCACTCCAACCTGAAGATGTCCCTTGAAACAAGGACGAAACTGTTGAGGCAATCAGTGCGGAGGAACAGCGAAAGCCTTCTCACACTACAGAGTTGATTTTAAACCGTCGAATGGACGGACGGATGGATGGATGGATGGATGTATGGATGAAAGTGACAAAGTACAAAAGAAAGCGATCAATGGCCGGATGCAAGAACGTTTAGCTGTGAAATCAATAGTCATAAGATCAACGAAGTTATGGAATTCATAAAAATATTCGGCTTGCAGGTATACATCTGCCAATTTCATAAGTTATCTACCAATTGTTAATGGCTCCGAATGGTTGATCTAATCTTTCTCCGGTATGTAAACTTTAAAATGATTTATCATATATAAAATTGCTAATGCACACAATTATTATTCAGCCAGAGTAAACAAACAGTGCATTCGTCTCAAAACAACTATTTCATCAATTAATTACAACTACAAGCGGTTCATCGCGCTTCCGCCATATTGGCCACTTATGGAGCTCATAAATTCATTCCATAAGTGATGACGCCATTTGTTAAACCAGCAATTTTATCGAATATTTCTACAGCGTTTACTGTATGGTTTCCTTGGCTTAAGGGTCCCATAACTCTATGGAATACATGTGTGTCATTCCGGCAACTCGCCATTTGTGTATCAATATCAGCATTGCTAACATATTGAGCTACTCCCTTAAAAGTAATTACATTCACAAAGGACGGCAGCATTCGTGAAACAGACACATTTGTCATTATTGACTCTATGGGTGAAAAAATTATGCAGTGGAATGGGATGATTCAACTAATCCGCTCAAATAAATGTATCATGTCCCCGCGTCCTACAGAGGCTCCCGCTCGAGTACTCAAGGAGTTGACCCCACGCGGCGCACCTAGAAATTCATGACTTCTAGAAATCATATTTAAAAAATCCAAAGGTTAAGTTCCACAAGGCCGGTAAATATCCAATTTCACTTCCATTATCACTAGAAGTGATAAATGACCCATGAAATTTTTGACCATATCGTTATCATCGCTATCATGCAAGATACTCCAGCTCTTTGATTGCTAATAATATCATGGCTTTCCTCGATAATGAAAATTTTTTCATTACCTTCAGCATGCTTTCGGTAGAGTAGATCACGTGGAAACCAGGTTATGCTATTCCTCAATGATGTTCTAATATTAGCTAAAGTGAAAACTACGTTGACGAGTTATTCTTGGATCTCAAGATAGCATACGGCAGTGTACCCAAAAAAATCTTCATATAGCAAATAAGTTAGGTGAGCGCAAAATAACTCAACTGGATCGTGGAATAGATAAGGCTCCGCGCCGCCTAGAGATAGGTCTGTGAAAAAAGCTGGAAGAAGGCGTGGCTTGCATGGAGAACTTGGTGGTTGCAGAGAAATATAGGAATGAGCCCCAGCTTTCGTCTTTTGGGGGAAGATGACTCGACGGAGATTCTGGGGACATATTAGGAGTGGGAAGACTGATTGATTGACACTCAGATTTTCATAATATTGAAACTGCCATGGAATTACATTTTTAGAGTTGCCTGCAAGTGCTTACATGTGCGAAATTCCAGAGAGAGAAAAAAGAAAACATTCTCCATGACGGGTACTGGAATCCGGATGCGACATCGCGCCGAGGCGTACCATATGATTGGGTTGGATTAGGCTTAAGGACGCATTGATAGTTTAACTGGTTAAAGCAGCCAGATAGCATCTAGTACTTAATCTACATAGAGAGTCAGGGGGGAAAGTTTTGCAGGGATGTTCGCATGTTAGATCGCACGTATACGATTCAACGTCAGAACGCAATAATTGTTGTCTCCATTACAAGAAGATTTTTAGCCGGAGATTATGAAATCCAACCCTGACTTAAACACACCTATATTATGTAAGTGGTAATCCAAAATTAAAGGCGACGGGCTGTTAAAAATATTGGGCTCGTCCGGGATTTGAACCCGGGACCTCTCGCACCCTAAGCGAGAATCATACCCCTAGACCAACGAGCCACATAAATTTGTTGGAGCAATCTGATTGTAAACTTCCATCTTTCCATCAGAAGACACGCGCTTTAAGCACTTGGCAACGGGATAACCGAGGATCCGGGTTCAAGTCCCGATCGAGGTGAATGATTTCTCCTCTGTGGAGATTCAAAATTGAAGCTCGGCTCTGAGAGCATGCGGGACTGGAGAGGAAATTCTATGTTGCAGCGAGGGGCACATCATTGGCAGGGATGGAATCAAGAACAACGTTTATGGGGAGAAGAGAGAAGGAGTTCAGGTGAGTACAGATCCAGAAGAAGACTTTAAAATCTGCTGTAACTAAGGAGTCTATTACTTCCGTGCACTATCTGTATAGCAAATTCAATTTGCATAGGCGGTAACTTGAATGAGCGAATAAGTAGGATTTAATTTTCTCCCGGCGAATGGTTGATGTAGATTCTTCTCGGGTTTCCGTCCGGGTAAGGTGCTCCATCTTCTTCTTTTCCGACGTATCGATGAAAGACTTTTTCATCGTCATCAGGGCCGTTGATGCCGGGTGTGGACGGGCCGTGTTTCTCGATTCGATGTTTCTCAGGTCCAGCCGGTGTTGATTGGTGGATACACCAATCAACACCTGACCAGATGACGATGAAAAATCCTTTCATCGAAACGTCGGCAAAGAAGAAAATGGAGCACCTTACCTTGAATGAGTGAACAGACCGTTTCTAGTTAATGTTTAGTGCTTACTCGCAAGGACATGATGATTTGTAAATTAATTGACAATAATAAAGGTTTTTGTTTTCAAAACGCTGCCATTACCGGAATAAAACAGCTGTGGACGGTATTTTTTTACAGTCATTCTGTGAGTACGCATATGTAATTATATAACTCATCCACAAATTCGTAATACACTGCAAGTCGCCTCTAAGATCACTGCATAATAGACAGGATTCTGAAGATGCCGCCACTGGATTAAAAAAATCAAATGAATGTCTCGTTATTATTTGCTTATCTATTTGAGAGGATATTTTTATCCACTATGATCAAGAATGGCACGTAAAAAAGGAGTTCCTACTTAAACTTTTTAGTCCTATTTTCTGTTAAATTTATTTTTATGGGTGAGGATCTCGGTGCGTGGGAGAAGAGAAACCAAGCAGTAGGGGGGTGGTGTTTGGATGCCTCGAGACTCGGGGGCGAAGATATCGGCTACTCGAATACTACGTTGCCATATCAAGAGAAGAGACCGCACTCCTCTCTTTCATGAGCTCTTAGATTGTTCCTTGATTTGGCAACGTTTACGTATCAAAGTTCCAGAATATTGCATACTGAGAAATTGGTGGTGGCCATACACAGTCTCA
The DNA here is from genome assembly GCA_963169105.1 of Ceriagrion tenellum. NCBI lineage: Eukaryota > Metazoa > Arthropoda > Insecta > Odonata > Coenagrionidae > Ceriagrion > Ceriagrion tenellum. Next base: position 25,102,020 of record OY720636.1, on the reverse strand, counting down.
AAAATGACCAATTTCACTCGTACCTCACTTCTCTGGAAAAAAAATATAATACTGGATTATCTAAAAGATATATTAGTGGAGGATAAGAACATCAGATTTGAAGAGAAAAGCTTCTGTGTCTATAAATATCCAGAATACCATCTCAGATGTAGGGGATGAGTTATTACCAACATGCAATATTTTATACCCTGATAAACTTATTGAAACTACGATTATTAATGTATCAGCAAAAACCTTCACTAACTTGTCAGGATGTGATGGCTCACCAACGTGCATTACACTGAAGGTATGCAGCCATTGTTAAAGACATTATTTCTATACGTGAGACATTTTTCTTTAATGGTGGTTGCATTACACATTTATTTTCATTAAATAATTTTTATAAACTAATTATTACAAGTTATCGCTGAGGTCCTACATCTGTACTGTTGTGATATTTAGGGTTCATTTTCAAAATTATATTTAAGTCCATACCAAACGATACCGTAAAACGATAAAACACGTCATACGAATACACTTCTGTTGAATAGTATGAAGTCCTCGCTCCATATCTTCTTCTGGATTCTTCAGCCGCATCGCAGTTCTTCTAATAGCGTTTCTACTCCTATCCTGGAGGCGTCTTCCGGTCAACGATGCCTCATACGCTGTCGGGTCATCTTCCACCGGAGGAAGTCTCCTAGGCAGGAGGAGAAATGTTATCAGAATAACAACGACGCGGCTGAAGAATTCCGGAAGAAGGAATGGAGAGAGTGTCCATTCACCCCGGAAACCTTCGAGAAAAAAGTCAATAGTGTTTTTCTTTCAAATGGATACGTACGTCAAAAATTTAAATGGAGTGACTACTGTTATAGTTGATTTTATATTTAAACGGTCATATTCGACGACGCTTGGTCTTTTGGGTGCTGATATTTTCCACTGTGTTCGTGCTTTTCTCAATAACAAATTTACAACTCAGATTTCAAGACTGGTAATTAAATAACTTCTCAGCTTGATTAGCCTTAGAATTTAAAAATTAATCTTTTGGTATACTTTAAAGAAAGTTCAAATAAAAATTTGGGAGAAATTTTGCGCAATAAATAGCGATAACGGATCATTTTCCACCAATATTTTCAACAATTCAGAGGCTAAATGTCACATAAAATTTTTCCTTAAGAGATTTAATTCTGCTATTCTTTTTTATTTATTTATTTTAATTTGTGAGCATTTCAGTAAGATAAATTATTCAGCTTGTCAAGATGAATGGTGCGCGCAAATACTTTTGAAGATATTCCATCACAACGCTTAGCTGATGAAAGAGTCCTGCCGTATTATTTTTTACTAGAACCATTGTAGCAATGGAAAGTTTTTATATAACTTACAATGCGGGAGGTCATTCAATATTTTCTGAAATACTACCAATATATGCCGAGTAACTTTTACGGGAATCAATTTAGTTTGATGTTTTCCAACTCTTTATCGGAATGATCCATGGAATTTCTTTCATCGTATTCGTATATTAGGCGCCATGTTGAATAAACTAGTGACACCCATCCAAACAGTCGTTTTAGAATAACAAAAGTGCTACAAAATCGTGTATCGTTTAAATCCCGTAAAATCAATTGACTTTTGCTCTAAAAATAATCCTACATGAATGGCTTTCGTTAAAAAATATATAGTTTTAGGCCAAATATTGTGAAATATTTTCTTTTCAAAGTAGAAGAATAGAAATTATCACTTGTGTTTATCTATTCTGAGGTTATACTGTAATCGGAAGAGAAGAGGTCTGCTTTAATTTATTGCGAAAATGGTTGTGATAAAGCAGGAGTTTATCAAATGCATGCCCCTTCATAACGTTAGAGAGTTATTCATACGAGAGGTTTCAGCACCATGCATTGAAAAAAGACCGTTACCATTTGGTATCTTACTGAGATAAACACCCGAATTTCTCTTTCCAGCCTTCGCTCGTATGTGCTGCGCTTGAAGTACTCGGGTCAATCTTTTGTGGGAGCGAAAACTCCCATTCGCCGCGTCCCTAAAAAGCAAGCAGTGGTCCGCCGCAGTCCGGCAAGGTGGGCGTGTTCATATTCCTCGCAGCGCACGAGACCATTAAGTCATAAAGTATTTATACACTTTTTTGCGGGGCCCTTCCATCCGTGTAGGCATCTCTCGAAAGGGCTGGGGAAGGGGTAGGGTTGGTGTGGACGGGGTCGGGAGAGAGGGATGGAGGGGTTAAGGTGGGGGGGGGGGATGAGTGGTGAAGGAGTGGAGAAGATACGCCCTCGATCAATCAAAATGGTTCGATCCTCGAAGTTGGCGTGGAGGTGGTCTCAGAGGGGATGGAGGGGTGGTCGTGTTGTTGTGGAGGGGTGGGCGAGAGAAGCAAAGGAGGGGAAGTTTTGAGAGAGAAATTCCAAGCTATATTACTTGAGCGGTAGTCACTCGCCGTGGAGACACTCGAATATATCAAATTCACAATGGAGAAAAAAATTCATCCCCGTCCCACTGGCTTCGGAGGCAAGCTAAGCCTTGCCCAAAGAATTCATATCTACTGTGTTATAGTTTGACTCTAGTCTACTGTCTTTTATTTCATCTCTTTGGGAAGCACTGATTAATTTACTCAATACTTCTTTTCATAGGCATTATTAATTAAATAGCGTTACACTGCGTACTAGTGGATTAAACCTGCTCGATTGACCAATTATATGTACCCTATGAATCTACTAATGTACGAAATGAGCCAGACAGAAGTTGATTTGCCTTTTTCATTATAAATGGGACAGGGATTCAAATCCTCCTTCCCGAAATCGCACCGAGTGTTTCAAGCATACACGCTTCCTAGGCATCCTATTCCACAGTGAATTTCATAGTCTCTAAAGAACTGGATAAAAATTACTCATAAAGTATTAATTCTCAAGATGCCACATCGTACTCGAATGACACAGAAATCCTCGAGATGGATCAGATTTTAGAAAATGGAGGTTTACCCTGGATGAAATCTCAAACAGTAGACTTCATAGCATAGCTAAATGTTTGAACACTAGGTGAGTATGCCTGGGAGCTGAGATCGAATCCCACCCTACCCCAGGGAATCTCGTTTACAAGGAGGATTTCACATGCAAGGGATGGTGATTTTTTTCTTTCGACGGGGGTGGACGAGAGAGCGGTGGGGCGGGGGGGGGCCGAAAGCGGATGGGTGGATTCGGACGAGATCGTTGCCCTCTCCTGCCCTGCCTTTGGCCAGAGTGGGAGGCAGCGGGGGGGGGAGGAGGAGGTGGCAAAGAGGGGGAAGAAGGTAGGTGGAGCGGCGAGGCGAGCAGAGTGGACAGGCACGATTTTTCACACGTACCCCCCCCCCTCCGCCCCACTCCTCTCCGCCTCCCTTCTCTAATGCTCTCCTCCATTCCATTAACCCATCCCTCCCTCCTTTGTCCGTCCCTTCTACTCATCCTCCCTCCTCCGCTTTCGAGCACCGAAAACGAAGCGACGGTACAACCAAGGGTATTCTGTCGCGGTGGACTGTGACCGAATGCATTTAAGCGAAAAGAATTGGCGTCGTTAGGTGCAGTTTAGAACAATAGGAAGTGCGGTACAGAGAATGATGAAGGCCTCCAAAACCTGGCGTAGGAGAAAAATACTAGAAATGAGATAGGAAGACATAGTGAGCTATGAGGCGAACAAATAAGTCGAAGAAAAGTAGACAGTGTGTTATGAGAAACGTATAGAAGAAGATTATGTTTTGAGCTAAAAGAATTTATGAACATACAAAAGGGTAAAAAGTAGAGAGAGTCCCATATGGAAAATGAACTACAAGTTTTATATATCTCGGACAGACGAAGAGGCATTCTGGAAAAGAAAGCTTTATAGTAATAAAGGCTGTAGCATGGGATTGGGAAGATTGAAGGGCCACTTTTAATCAATCATAGGATGAAATACTGATAAAAAAGATGAAGATTGGTGTAAGCAAACATAATTAAAGCTTTCGTGAAGTTCTCTGAAATGTTCTCTGTAATAACTGGTAAATGAGTATCTTTGGCTAATATGTAGACAAAGGAGGTTCTTAAATACCACGTTGCACGATTAAACTGAAGCTCTGTCAATCAACATCTACATTCACATCTACATACTGCCCTGCGAGCCACCTCGCGGGCGTGTGGCAGGTAGTGTTAGGACACTAGCCGTGAAGAGATGTTTAGGATAGGGTTTTTGGGAGGGAATATTGCGAAGTGTATTATGATAGCGTTGGAGTGGGGCTCATTTTTTATCATGTCACTTATTTTGCGCGAAAAGAACGAGTTTTTATCCCTATCTGTTCAGTAATGTTTCTGTCTTATTTTATCGCTTTTGTTGGACCTAGAAATATAGTGCGGCGTCAAAATGATATTCTGTGTTGCTCTGAAACACTCCTGTTCTGAATTTCTCAAGCAGCCTAAGCCTAGCCTGTAGCCTCCGAGTGTCTAGTGGCTCCCAACCTAATTCCTCTAAATGCTGTGAAACACTACATGTTCGTTCATTGCACTTTTAACGAAGTGCGCAGCTTTCCCTTGTATTTTATTATTTTTTGGCTAAATATTTCTGTCCAGGGTACCAAATGATCGCGGCGTATACGAGGTGTGGCCTAACCAGAGCGAAGTATCACCTCTTCATAAATTTTTCATCCAACGACCTCCCTTGCTTACACCTGATAAATCCTAGTTTATTTAATGCTGTGCCGCATATATTTTGTATGCGTGTTCTCCACGAATTCTGAAGTTAAGGTATTTCCAAGGTATAAGACTTTTTTTAAAGATGTTATATTTACTGCAATTAGAGTTTAGATATGGCGTTCGTGTGATGACGCAAAAATTGTCCCGCTGTGCATTTACAAAGATTTATTTCTTGCCCTCAACCTGGGTGAATAATCAAAATTTTGAAAATTGTGTATTAAAATGTCAGAGTGAACATTTTTTGATTCCTTGAAACGCATTTTCTGAACCAAGGATGTATTACTGCTGTTCCTCTCTCTTGAAAGAGGCTGACCGCTACGCTAGCGAATTCTCTGTCCAAATAAAATGGACCCAAGAGGAGGATATTCTCAAGTACCTGATCCGTCGCACTGTCTGATGGAATCTTTTTCCAGGATATCAAGATAAAAGGTCAGAAGTCCTGATACCGGCTATGGGCTCGTTCGCCTTTTATTTTAACTTGCCAATTCTGATGTATAATATAGAGCGATGGCGTACACGAATTTTTCCTTGATTCACTCTGTTCTAAATTACTCTAGTTCTCAAAGTATTCACCATGAAATATTGCTTTGAAATATTATCTTCTGAAGGGGACATGTTATAACTATCTGCTATCTGAACCATCACAGGCATTATTATTCGGCTTTCCAAATATCGCCGCCACCTATACAAAGATTTTGTTCTCACGAGTCTCACCGTGACGGTGAGCTTTTTTCCGAGTCTTACTCGCATCGAAATATAAAATTAATAAAATATCATGCTGCCTTCATCGTGCCTAATTATATTGTAACTTCTAAAACGTAGAGTGTATGTAAAGAAATGTGGGGATAGAAATCATCATCATCATTTGGTGTTCTGCCTGCTGGCAGGTCCTGTACACCACTGCTGTCTCCATCCTCTTCTGTCCCGAATCTTCTCTTTACTCACACTGTGGTTACTGGTCTTCACCTCATCCACCAATTTAATTTTTCTTCTTCCTCTCTTTTTTTCTCTCCCTCAATAGAACCCTCTTATGCCACTGTTAATATGTTTTTCCCTCAAATCACATGGCCCAACCCAATGAAAAAGGAAATTACATTTCCTTTTTCATTGGATTGTCCACGTTTCTGCCCTAAACAACGCTACACTTCATATCGGATCGCTGATATTACTTTCCTTATATTATTTCTACTTGCCATGGCTAATCGGTAAATAAGCATAAGATTACCATATAAAATTCCTTGTACCACAACTTAATGACGTATTCAATAGTCTCCAGGCACATGATTCCAATGGTTACTATTTAAACACTTAAATCAGTTAATATTTGTACTACTTCTCATGCCTTTTCCCTTGAAATTAGTGAACCAGGTTAACAAAACAGGTTAATAGACATCTTTAAATACGATATGTAAATGAATTTACTTTGAATCCTCTTGTGCACAAATTGAATACATTTGAGTGATCCTTTATTGCACGTTATAAATTATTCTAATCACCCTTGGGTGAACATAAAAGGCCCTTAAAATTACTTACAAATATCCCTTTGGGCCATGCAATACGTGGGAAGAGGAATCATGGGTAGAGCCCCTTATATCGTCTGGTTCCTTTTAAAGCACGAGAGAGAGTCTTACTACACGCTCATCAGAAATATTTGCCAATCAAAATATATCAGAAGAACAAAGGCCATGAGCAATTATTAAAGTATAACTACTATTTAGGTTCGTTTACTTTATCTGCACGAGAGAATGTGTCTTCTCTCTCCATTTTACAGTACCTCCCCTCGGCTTTTAATTGTTTTTGCCCCGAACTTGAGTTGACGTCTCCGGCTGCTGCCCGATTCGCCTATTATTGCACTACAACTGTCCGGCATTCCAGCTCAATATGGTGTGGGTTTGTTACGTTACACTATGATAGAACGAATATCAAAGGTGTAAATAGTTTGAACCTTACCCGCGGACTACAACCTTGACCTAGTGGAGGGACTTGCGCGTTCCAATGACCTCTAGAGCTGGACTGACGGGAGCAGTTTATATTGCTTCCGGTAGGGCCACCCATAGGTCGAAGGGTAGGAGCCAGACGAAAGGTAGTCCCGTGATAGCGTCGCGTGAAACACACTGTTGGGAAGCGGGGGTGGGTGTCCCCTCTCGACTATTATACTACCCAGAAATATGAATGCCGCTCAATAAGAAATGAATCGTGGCAACTACGAGACGCCGCCTTATGTGTCGGGCCCGGCAACGGGGAGGCAAGGACCCCGAGGTCGTCATCACTCGAAAACCTTACACAACAGAGTCATCCCAGAATACAAGTACCAAGGAAAATAAAAACAAAGGAAGAAGAGAAGGAAAGTACACACCGATAAAAATAGGAACTTGGAACGTTAGGACAATGATGAGGGCTGGGAAACTGGAAAATATTTAATGGGAAATGGATGGAGGGAAAATGGATGTCTTGGGGCTGTGCAAGGTGAGATGGAAGGACAGCAGGGACTACAGGAGTGATAGTTACAGGGTAATCTATATTAGTGGGGTTGAGAGTGAACGCGGGGTAGCTATCAGGGGCGCAACGACCCCCAGAATCGTGGGGGGGGGGGCAAACTCCTTGAAAAATCTGTATAAGCTAGCTAAGGGGGGGGGGGGGCGTTGGGGGTGTGGGGGACGGAGGAGGGTGGGGAGGAAGAGGGGCAAATAAATTTTCACCCAAATGGGTCTGAGAGTCTGCAAATTTCAACTCACTAAGGGATGAAGGCGCAAATAATTTTGCAAATCGGGCAGTGTCCATTAAAAAGTGAGCCACAACCTCTGATTTGGGGGGGGGAATGCCCCCTTACCCCCCGCCCCCCCGTTGTTGTGCCCCTGGTAGCCATAGTATTGAACGCAAAATTGGGGAGGAGGGTAGTAAATATTGAGCAGGTGAGCGATAGGATACTAGTGGTAGAAATAAAAGCACGCCCTACAAATTTCGTATTGGTCCAGGTGTACATGTCCACAAGCAATCATGGGGAGGAAGAAGTAGATGGGGTATATGAACAGATAGAGGAGATAATCAGAGAAGTGCCAGGCAAGAAAAATCTAATAGTTATGGGCGACAGGAACGCTGTAGTGGGGGAAGGGAGAGATGGGTATGAAGTTGGAGGGTTTGGATTAGGAACGAGAAATGATCGCGGAGAAAAGACAGTTGAATTTTGAAGGAAAAATAAATTAGTCATCACAAACACTTGGTTTAAACACCATAGCAGGAGGAGGTACACATGGAAAATGCCGGGAGATACTGAGAGATACCAAATTGACTATATCATAGTTAGGCAAAGATTTAGGATCAGTGTGAAGAACTCGCGGATCTCTCCGAGGGTCGATACAGACTCGGATCATAATTTAATAATGATGAATTGTGAAGTTAGATTCAAAAATCTAAATAAAAGTAGGAGGATGATGCGGTGGAACTTGGAAGCGTTGAGAAGGGGAAAAAGGAGGGAATACCAAGAGATAGTGGAAAGGTACACAGACGAAGCCAAGGAAATAGGAACAATCGAGGAAAAGTGGGAGAATTTAAAAACAAGCATTGTAAGAGCAGCCGAGAAAACCATAGGAGCAGCGGAAATGAGGAGGGTAAAGAAGCAGTGGGTTACGGAAGAAATGATTAGGAAAATTGAGGAGAGAAGGAATTGGAAAAATATCAACACCGACATAGGTAAGGTGAAATACAAGGAGCTAAATAATCAACTACGGCGAAAATCAGGCGAAAGAAAATTGGTGGAAAATGCAGTGCGAAGAAATTGAGAAATTGCAAAAGGAAGGGTATATGGGTGCGTTATAAGCTAGGGTAAAATTGCTATCGGGAGGTAAGCGAGGGCAAACGGTACCAAAGATTAAAGACAAGAGGTAGAATATTTCTCGAGCAGGAAGATATGCAAGAAAGATGACGAGAATTTATTGGAAAAGCTATATGACAGCAAGTGTAGACCAACTAATTTAGACATAGAGGTTGAGGGAACCCTAGATGAAGATAAACTCGGGCCAAGTATTCTCGATAGTGAAATAGAGAAAGCATTGAAATAGATGGAGACAAGAAAAGCTGTAGGAGTAAATAACATACCTCCGGAGCTGCTAAAGAGTTGAGGAAGTAAAGGTAGGCAAGCTTGTTTCGAACTTATACGTAGGATCTACGAAGGAGTATGGCCAGAGGACTTCATGAAAACAGTATTGATCCCTATCCCGAAAAATAAGGATGCATCAGAATGTGAGGACTATAGAACAACTAGTTTTATCTCACATGCAGCCAAAGTTTTACTTCGAGTATTCAACAGAAAGTTGGAGAGCAAGGCTGCGTACTATTTAGGCTATGACCATTGGCTTCCGAAAGGGAAGGTCAAATCGGTATGCTTTAGCGTAGAGGAGAACACTTATTGAGAGAAACGTAGAGTATAACCAGGACGTTTTCGCATGCTTTATTGATTTTGAAAAAGCCTTTGACAGGGTAAATTGGAATAAACAAACAGAAATACTCGAGAAAATGAGAATAGACTGGCGAGACAGGAGACTAATCCAAAACTTACATATGAATCAAAGGGCGCAGGTGAGGGTGGCTGATGGTGAATCAGGATAGGCAACTATAGGTCGTGGGGTGAGGCAAGAGTGCCCGTTGTCGCCATTGCTTTTCAACATTTATCTTGAGGACATAGTAAGACAGGCATGGGAAGAACTTGAGTTGGAATCAAAGTGGGAGGGCATCAAATAAAATCAATTAGATTCGTGGATGATCAGGAGTTGGTTAGTGGGTCTTCAAAGGGACTGCAAGCTTTGGTAGATGCTTTAGATACGCAGTGCGGGATATTCGGAATGAAGATAAGTCATAATAAAACAAAAGTAATGAGATTCTTTAGGACAAAGAAAGCGAGACTAGCAATTAAAGTTGGTGGACACAAACTCGAGCAAGTAGAACAATTTAATTACTGACGTAGCACGCTAGAGGAAAACGGGCATAGTATCAAATACATGCAGAAAAGAATAGCACTAGCTAAGGAGGCGTTATGTAATAGAATGGAGTTGATGGCGGAGATAATGGGTAAGGATGTGAAGAAGAGGCTGGTGAAGAGCTTAATATGGAGCGTAGCGTTGTATGGGGCAGAAACGTGGACCCTGAGAAAGGAGGGCGAGAACAGGCTGCAGGCATTTGAGATGTGGGTGTGGAGAAGGATGGAGAAGGTTAGGTAGACGGAAAGGAAGACTAACGAGTAAGTGCTTTAGATGGTGGGCGAGGAAAGGAAACTTTTCAATGAAATCTAGGATAGTCGGGGTAGATTGCTGAAGGATGTAATAAAGGGTGATGGGTTGCTGAAGAGTGTGATAGAGGAAAGGATATTGGGCAAGTGGGGTGGGGGAAGAAAGGGAATAGGTTCCATGGACGGGATGAAGAAGGGTAAATCGTATCCTGAGGCGAAAAAGGATATACTGAAGAGGGATGGGATCTTGAATGGGTAGCGGGCGGGAGGAGAGTAGATATGGTGTTGGTGTGATTTTTTTCCGTGTCCTGCAGTGCATTTACTAATGTCAATTCCTAGCCCCCATTCAAAACCACTAGATAACGTTGTTGCGATCTGATGGAACAGTTTCTAAGTCAGATATTATAGGACACAAGGAGGTAATACTTTTGATATGTTTACAGATTTTTGGCGAACAGTTAACCTTTTCAGTGCATTAATGGTTTCTGTACTCATCCTATACCCCTTACTGTAAATAAAAATGGATTCACACATTAACCAACACTATTGGTTAACGTTTAAGTAGTTTCATAACTCAACCCCTCACTCAATTGCTATTGGTAATCTGTCATTCAAATTCTCCACATGTGGAAATCGTGTGGGTTCCAGCACTATTCGATCATGAAATGAATTTGACATTCAAGGAAAACCCCTGTAGATTGATTTTACCCGATTCTCGGGAGTGGAAATGGCATGGTAAGCGCCCCCATGTCGTTTTCAGGACGATTTAGAAGGTGGATCTATCAGACAAAATTACATATGGAGAAAACCTCAAAAATCAAAATTTTTACTGGTTTTACGTTAATAAAAAGGACAGTTTTTTTACAATCTTACATGGAAACTTTATAAAAATAATGGAAAAATGGCTGGAGAGCTGATTTTATTAGTATATATATCCTTTTTGGATTTTTATCCTTTGATTTAAAGAGACGTGTTATCTCACCGCGCTGAGAGCTCCGGATTCAAAATCTTTTCGCTCGAGGAAAGACTATAATCGTCAATGCTTTCCAGACGTTCAGGTAGGCATAGGGACAGAGAAGAAAATAACTAAGCTGCGCCTTTTTAAGTCACGGAGGCGATACAAATATTTGAGGGAAGGCGAAGACACCTGGTTAATAGGATATAGAATATTTTAAGACATAATTGGCTGTTAATGATAGTAGGATTGGATTGGATATTTGGGGAGGCGACCGACAGTTTAAGTCATTTGCGCCACAGGGGAAGGTAAGGGAGGAAGGGTGGAGGGAAACCCGAAGTCGGAATTAGCCTGCTCTTTACGAAATGCGCCAAGAAGACGTTAAACGTCTCATTCAACAGACGGGAGTTCTGTATTTGAAGTGACCTCCACAAGGCACACGAGTAGGGATCGGGTTTCCGATGGAAAACATCCTCCTCTGCAGGGAATTGAAACTATTTTTAGTGAAGAATCTGCCCCGTCTACCATTATTACAAAGACGTTTGCTATAGTTTTTTGGTAAGAAGAAAAATATATTTTTATGTTTAAATATACATATTTCCCGTCAACAGGCATGTTCTTGACGGTACATTAATGTAAAATTGTTGAAAAATAAATGAAATGAAAACGTATAATTAAGAATTAGGTGTCAACATCGAATGAGGATCAGAAAACCAACTACTGACCATAGTCTATTAAAAATTTCTCTTAATTCTTTCCTATTACTGTCATGAAAATATTACATTTAAGAGGGTCCTTTACAAGTGCCACTTTTTTGCCACGTGGAGCACGGATATGGCGGCATAAAATGACTCACTCCACGAAGTGAATAGAAGTTTATTCCAATTCTCACTGTTTCGCTCACCGGTCCTCGATCCACAGCATCGATTTTCATGAATTTTATGCGGTCTCCTTCCTCGAGGATTCCTCTCGACTTCGAACAAAGGAAGCTCGAAATGCGGGGCAAAAAATGGCGTAGCTCCTCTCCGCTTCCAGAATGCTCCTTTCCCCCCGCCTACTCCCACCCTCGACCTCACTTCTCCTTCCTCCCACACCCCGTCGCTCGTTCACATTGATCTCCCTCTCCTACTCTTCTCTTCCCCTCCTCTCCCTCCCCTCCACAACTTCGTTCTATATTTAAGGACTCCTGATTACGATTTCAGTCTCTCAAAACTCACTCTCCCTCCTCCTTCTCTTGAAGTTCATTCCTTTTACGCGATGATTGCCTTAGTCTTGGCCCCGCGTTCCTTCGTCATCTCTCCTCCGCTTTTGTCCATCTCTCGAGGAATTTGTGTCGATTCATCTCCTGAAAAGGTTTCCTCCGTCCTTAGTATGTCCAACCATGATGTAGGTGGCGATAAACACCTTCGGATGTTACAAATAATGTCAGCGAAATCAAAGTTTAATGGCCGAGCAGAAAACTTTGAAGACTCACCGCTGATATCCTAGAAATGTAGAACGGTGTCTATTTTTACGAAACGTACCCGCGACGGAAAGGATGGAGTTTAAATGTAACATGTTTATTTTTCCCATTTTGTGAGTTCTAATTCTCAGATGATTACGATTTTCAAATCTCGAGATATATATGTCATTTCTCCCCGAGTAAATTCGTAGGTGAGGTTTAAAGAAATAATCAGTTCATTTGTCGTAACTATTAGTCAGCATCTAAAGTTATTTACCTATAATATGTGCCGTGAAAGGTAAAAAGTGGGTAGCTGAATTATATGAAGGTTTCGTACATTTATACGAGTAATACATTCTTCTCATGTAATTAAATTTCTTAAAGCTTCACTTTTATAATCTCTTTATGGTTCCATCTTACTGACTTATCGTCTCCATAAATGTCATATTTCGAGTATCTTGTATTTTATCCGTAAAAATGAAATATTATTGTTTCAATTTATTTTGGATTTCAAATGCTCACCAGCTGTTGTTATTGCGCAAGCAATATATTCCATCACTTTTCATAATTCTTGCATTTCGGGCGCCAGGAGTCGTTAAACTCATTAACAGAAAATAAATTGAGTGTGCCGGATTACTCTGTATTTTATTTTAAATTATTATGGGCCGGATTTTGTAATTACAGGAAATTTATCCGATTACAGAATATAAGTCAACGTATTTCCCGTTATTTTTTACTGCTATACGAAATAATTACTATAAAGGGATTGAATCTACGAAAAATAATCCTTTGTTCCTCGATAATCTATTGTACTTGAGAATTGGTGTTTAATAAGTATATCATATATCTCCCTGTGACAGCACCTAGCTGTGAGGCATATTATTTTGTAATCAACTCCATCATTTGTTCCGCATTGATATCTTCAGACTGTTGTCATCACTAATGAAATGACAGCAGCAGACAGTTGTTAAGTTAACCAATAGATAGCGGGCTCCACCAGATTCCCTGGAATGGTTATGTGGTTGATGAATTATGCCATGAAAGGAGAGGGAGACTTGAAAAAATGCTATAAAGTATGCCTATATGAAGCAGAGTATTTAAAGTCTCGATTTACTTGAAAATATCATAATTCGTCGAGGTTTTAAGAAACTTTGTTGGGGCAATCGTTATATTTCTTTTCTTCCATCGAGAGAACCGAAATTAAGTGACTGTGATAATATAAGCACTGCACAGTCAATAAACATATGTCAAAGGATTACACTAAACCACTTATGAGCTAAAACATATGCACATTCCCTCTTTGTGTATTGCAGAAACAGAGATGAGATTCCATGCAAAGATGTACTTCCGCCTGGCGGACTGCGTGTTCAATGTTCTTATTCCTCATGAAGAATGAGAAGTTCTGAATTTAAAATAAAAAAAACTCTGAAGTTTTTGAAGAAGAATTTGAGAATACATGTGTGTAATTGTACATATATGTTATATTTCACTAATTAACTTGTATTTTTTAATTGAACATTGTTTTACAATAATGAAGCACTTCAATTACTAATGACAAGCTGCTGAATTATGTGCATTATAACGAACTGCTCGTCATTGCGCGTCTGTGTTATGGCCTGTACGGGTACCAGAAGTTTTTTTATCTCGACACAATTTCTGCAGAAATTACAGACCACGATTGAGTACATCATAAACCAGCTTGATCTCATTTTTTGTACCTATATGGGAGGAAGTCGTAACATGGAGATAGTCGTTAACTATTAGCTTAATGAGGAAATCAGCGCAAATGAGTATGTACCTACCATGAAATCTTTCCTTTTCCCTTAATAAAAACTGATGAATAAATACGTTCACAGAAGATTTTTGGACTGCTTGGACTAATGTATCGTATCTTACTCTATAAATAGGCGTTTAGACGGCTAAAAAAAATTGCACTAAATTTGTGTTTCTTTGAAGTTTGTCTACCACTACTTATTTTCTTAGGTGATCAGTATTAGTCCATAAAATAATGTCTCTTTCAATAAAATATCTATGAGGCATTTGTCATGCATTCCTTTCCTCATCGCCGCTGTATACCTTCATCTACACCAATTGATTCGTGGAGACCAAAAGGATCGTTAACCTTGTATTGTGTTGTAGAAGAAGCGATTTTCCTCGGATCCGCATTCACAATGAATAGAATACCCATCTGAATAACTAAGTGAGCTCTCGAATCGCCTGAAGGGGTATATCCAATCCAGTTGAGTCTACCCTTGTTGCCATTAACGTCTTCCTTGAGCAAGAACATTCCTCTTCGGGAATCCATTAAAGAAACACTTAGACATATCAAACACACATCAACGTTTTCTTCATGTAGACGGCCTGTTAACATAAAGAGGCCGCTATGATAGTTATTTACGATCTATTTGATGCTGGCCTGACGACTGTAGTGAGAATGGAGCCCTTTGATTCTCAAGTCGCGTCCTGACTTGTTTTCTATTCTTTTTATGACCAATATGATCGATAGCAATAATTTCAATCTGGATAAATACCACCAACTTCGATGCCCTTCACTCCGTACAATGAAATTATACGAGAGTTAAAGTTCTAAGCTCTTATAAATAGGGAAGCGAATTCTCTGAAGACAATGCTCCTTCGAACAATGTGAGTCAAAGAGTACTTCCTTATCATTCTCAAAGCATTCGTTTTGTTTTACCACGGGTGATGATTGGAAGTTTTAATGCTAGTAAAGAAACTGACTTTCTTTCTTGAGTGAAATGTAATAATCTCACGGAGTTAAGCACACAAAAATGGAAACTATAAAGCAATCAAATTTGTAAAAACGACATATCGAGGTAGGAAAAAGGGATGATTACTCACTAAAGTCATGCTGATGAGGATTTAGTTGGTGTTATTATTTTTCCCTTCTTAACTCCGTTTTATAATCCAGGCTAATTATTTTCTCAACATGAAAACCGGCGTCAATTCTTTCCTCCCACGGACAACACCGCCGACAAATAACCGGCATTCTGATTAACCTACACAGTTTTAATTCCGATTCATCAGTAAGTTAACGAAAGTGTTATGTCATCTTACCGTAAACGTTATCTAGGCATTACTTAACTGGGCCTATGTGAGTTAAATACTATGCGATGATTATATTATACTCTTGAGAAAAAGCGATCTAATTTCTAAGATGATAAAAATATCGTAACTTTGCTAATTATGGAAAAGTAGTCATCCAATGATAAAAATATTTCTGTGTCTGCGGATTAAGATCGGTGTAGAGAGACACTAACCACCAATGTTTAAGCGTTCACGATAAAACTTTCAAACGCTGAAGACTCGAAGAAAAAATATGAAATTCCAACTATTGCAAATATTTTATAACCCAACTGATTTCATTTTCAATACATAAAAAAGTGTCAGTGCTTCTTTTGATCCTGGCATAAGGGCCAATGGCATTTGTACCGGAATATGAGAAAAAAATTGTACTCCTTAAAGCGTCGATGGCGCTGTTTTATGCCGTGACGCAATGGATTGAACTTGATCTGGATTCTGGGGTTTTTCATTGAGGATGGAGAAACCATTGAAAAAAGCTGTTTATTTCTACTGTCAAAGCTAAGATTTTGAAGAGTACGTCTACCACATTGCTGCGTATCAACGTTACAAATTTCACCGTACTTATTTAAGTCTGTTTTAAATATGCATTACGAAAAGATTTGTAATCGTTATTTTGCAAGTATAGTGACTGTCTAAAAAAGTAAATATTATACCTCAATTCAAAACTCATGGTATTTAAACGCAATAGTGATGGAACTATTTTTGTAAGTAAATTTAAATAGTATTTTGTGCAATTGAGGCATTTCATTTTTCTTTTACCAATCGAGATATAATAAGGAATAATTTTCGATGTTGATACAACTAGATCAATAAACCACAAGGTGATCAGACATTCGTTATCGAGTACTCTCGTCGAGGATTTCGTGAGCATAAAGAATTGATCGAAGAGAGACATCGTCTGGCTTCAAAAAATCTTCAAAATTATGTACAAATCAGCTGGTCGCTCCTATTTTTTTCTATTCTATTTTTGCGTCCGTAGCACTTTTTCAACTTTTCATATCTTACATTACATCTTTCCTTCATTTTTTTCTTTACTTTCCTACAAATCTGACTGTTTTATTCTAATGGGTACAATAGAAATTCTAGCTCTGGGACTAGATACGTCTTTCTTACGCTTTCTTTTCTCTCCAAGAGATAGCTTTAATCTAATATTTAATATTTATAAAGATCTTCACATCAATTTCTCAGCTCCAAGCATGTGAAATCTCCATTTTGCGCTTTCTCCCTTTCAAACTTGACATCCATTCTCCATTCTTTTTCTTTCTTCATTATCCTTATCTCTAAAACTATCTTCTACTGTCAGAAAATACAGATTCAGCTGTTATTTGGTAAAACCGTTCCATAATGACAGAAGAAAAACACTTGCTGTTATCCACTGACAAAAGATTTAATACAATAAGATTCGACTCTGTTATCATCGGAAAACTGCATGTGTTTTGCTTCCGTCTCTATCTTCCACTCTCCTTCATCGTTTCCTGAGAATTGTCTTGGCCATTATCATTTCCTCCCCCACCACATTACACTATTTTTGATCGAAAATAGATCAACTTGGTTCACAATTTCCATTCTTTCCTTTGCTCATCATCTAACGTGCCTCTATGCACATCCTCTCTACGTTCGGACAATGGTACAGAAAGGTACAACTCTACACTCAATTATAGACTTTCATTCCTCTCTCGTTAAAATATTTTCTTTGATCCTCATCAATCTCTATCGCCTTACTCCCATTTAATAGAACGGGAATGCCTATGCACTGGAAGATTTTCTGCTCACGCAGGTTAATACGGGGTCCTAGCAGGCGACGGAATGAGCGGGCTTGTTTGGCGAAGTTGATAGCGGCGAGAGATAAATGCAGGCAACGAGACCGGTGGAAATGAGTGAGTCCTCCCGAGGTGGACAGGTCGAACCTTTCAAACAAGCTTTTGTACCGATCGCTCTCTCCGCTATGTGCGTGTGTATATTCTCCTGAGCGTATGAGAGGCAAACGCACACACAAGGCATGTACATATGAGTTGATGTCCAGGTGGCAGGAGGGGTGGGGGATGAAGACATTGTCCTCCCTCTCGAGAGACGTTCCTGTCGTCAACCCCAGTCGTCTCCCGCCTCGGGAGTTTGCCAAACCCCCTTCCTCCTCCCCTGACGCGAACCTCCCTCTTCCCCCTCGCTCGCTCCCTCCCCCTTCCCGTACCGGTGCCTCCTGGCATTCAGACCCGCTACCTCTCTCGAGAGACGGGATGGGATGGAGACCCGTGATGGTAGGGCGAGTGGAGTTGATTGACGTGACAGAGCGGCCCAACACCTTTTTATATACCTCCCCAACAGCCCCTCATTACCGATTCGCCCTCCGAAAGGGCCCGAGAGTGGCCGCGTCCACCCCTTCCGCCCCTAGCGGGTGCCTCTTCTCTCCAGTTTAGCTGTTGACCCACGGGCACGCTCAAAACCCTTCTTCTTTCTTCCCTCTCCGCTGCCCCTCCGGTCCTTCCCCATCCCCCACTCGCATTACACGAGATCCCGCTTCACCCCTCTCCGACCGCCTAGGGAGACCTCCTCCTCTTGCTCATCCCTCTATACCTTCCTTCTCTTACGGCCAAAAAAACTGGGAATATTTGACTATTTTCTTGCAAGTGCTCACTAATGCTGGCATTCTAAAGCACGCAATGAATCTACTTAAATTCCAATCCAGCTTTTTGCTGAATAGCAGCCTTTCTCTCATTTTGCCGCTTTTAAAGCAAAGAAGTGTTTTAGTAAAATAGTAATAATTTTTCTCAATCAAAAGTCGCCCGTTAAAACTGTTAAAAGTAACTGAATACTTTACAATCAAAGCTGGGCGATAGGTTTTTACGCGCTAAATTCAGATTCTTTTTGCCTATATAATTGAGGTTAATTATATCTAAGATATAATAAATGCTTGGAGTCCATCAATGAGGTAAAACTGAACAAACATTTAGGTGAATTGTACTGTAATTATTGCTGTTTTTCTCGTTTTGAAGACTCTCAAAATCAAAAACCTCGATTTTATTGTTACAGATCACCGTAGGGTACCTTCGCCCTCTCTGGAGAAAGGTGCCTTCTGACCCAGCAACTCCGTGACACTCAACGTGGGACGCGGAAAGTCACGTGATATAGCTAGGGAAGCCTCCATCCGCCTTGAAAGATTCCGGTCCCTAATATTTTTCGAAACTTTGCATAGGTGCCCGAAATGGCAAAAAAAATATTGTTCAATCTTCGTATGGATACTCATTTATACGCAAAATTGAAACTAAAGAAGGCTCTTTTCCGTTGTGTTTACATGGTCAGTTTCAAACGGAATGAAAGAATACGATAATTGTTTCATTTTACAAATGGAAGCGTGGGGATTCCGATTGTAACATTATAGATTAAGAAGTTTATGGAGTATCCCTGGAAAAGTGATCAGTAATGTGCTGATCGAGAATTTAGGAAGATTTCTGTTGACGGAATATGGACTGGGAAGAGTGGATTTATGCTTGAGGGGATATGTACTGATCAGATATTCGCACCTTTTTAAGTATAAGTACAATATATGGATGTCCGAAGGAACATAAATTGTGTGTGATTCTGGATTTAGAGCAGGCGCGTAACAGGGTAAATAAAAATAAATACGGAATTTTATGAAGGGTTCCGAGTGAGAGAGTAATTATTGAATGATATGGAGGCGATGGATGATAATAGAAGGGATGTGAGTCGACGGGGCCTTGAGTTACTGGCTTTAAATAAAACAGGGCGTGGAGCAGGGATGTGTAATGTCACCGTAGATATTCAATGTTTTCCCGGATAAATGTGAAAAGATCCTTGTAGGGATAACATAATTGTAATGCCTAAAGGCCCAGTCCAAGTCCTATTCTACGTAGATGATGGAGAGCTGCTTTCTGTGGGTCCACTGAAGATGCAGCGGCACCCGAATAACTTTCTTGAAGCATCAAGAAGAATGGATTTGAGGATAAATGCATGAAAGACCAAATCAGTATGTTTTTGAAAGGGAGAACAGTAAAAATGATTTCGCAATGATGCAGTAATTGAAAAAGTAGTCGTTTTTGAGTTTCTTCAGCGAATGTTTGAGGAAGGATTGATAAACAGATTTGAAGGCGTGTGAATGCCGGTAGAAATGTCGTAGAGGAGCCGTACTGATGTGGAGAATATCTAGGAAAAGTATTCTTCTAGGGAATCGTAAATCGATGTGATATATCTTCCAACGTAATCGTATGATTGCAATACATGGGTATGCCTAAATAGGCATAAGAGTTGACTAAATACTGTGGGAGTGGGATACTAAAAATTGTTTACGGAAGTTTAATGTTTAGGGTTTGGAATGATATCTTGTTAATAGAATGAGGGATAGATTCACTAGTAGATGATGGAAATATATGAAAGGAATTCAAAAGTTTAGCCACCCCGAGAATGGATAAGGATCGAATTAAAAAATATATATCACAGAAGAGAGAATGATGTGAGAGGAAGAAATAGACCACGATATTAATGGGTGAACGTGGAGGAAAATACTCAAAAGAAGGGAAATATTAGGAGTGTCAAGAAAAAGAGAACGCGTATGACGCATTGCATGAAAGCAAGAGAGACAAAAGCGGTTTATACCTATTGATAATTTTATCGAAGAAATAACGAAATTCAGTTTTCTAGGACTAAAGGCATCGACAAAACTCTCTGACTTTAACCAACTCGAAATGGAATGGCGTAATGGGTAGGTATGAATGTATAATTTGACAATGAAATTCAGCTCTGGCAGGTGGAGCGGAATTTTTTCAAAGACCTTATGCAAATAGAGACCTTATGCAAATTTCATTTTTTTAACCAAGCATTAGTAAGAAGTGAGGAATAAATATTTGTGGCATAAACGATGGAAAAACCTTCTATTAAACGACTGTAGTACTTAGTAATGAACTAAATATACAATAAAGGGCTTTTTTCACGCATATAGGGCAGGTATAGGTGCATTTATGTACGCTAACTAATGAAAACACATTCACAATCGAATAATATTTTGCAATTCAGTCGTAAAAATTACTGTGACACTTACAAAATACGAACGATTCATTTTCTGATGAGGTCTATGGGCTAAAAATTGCTCACGTATGCACTGAAATTTCTCGGGGGTGCATGGACTTACCGTTTCCCATGGAAAATGGCTGGTAGTCTTTGGCTAATATCTCCAAAAGGCAAATTGGTAAGTGGCTGAATTTTATTATTGTTATAAAGATGCTATCTTTTTCTTCATTATGAGGTCGCAGTAATTGATTTTGATGTTAAACAGTATCTCCTTCTAGCTAATTTCAGTGGTTGTTTTAAATACCACCACCACTGCTATACATATATACATAGACATTTTTCTACAATACTCCACGAATTCTTCATACTTCGTCATTTTAACTCCACCAATGTGAAGGTGGGATCACAATCAACGCTTCCCGACGTGAGGAAAACGTATGGCGGCTTTCTTCTAGCTTTGGGAAAGTGATGTGATGCGGAAATTATTTTTAGGGTAGTCAAACACTGGATTTTTAAATTTTAGTCAGTGCAGTGTCTTTGAAAAATTACACAAGGTGTTCATTTCTGAAAATAATTTAAAAGTAGTCAAGAATCCATAAAATCAATCAATGTGTGTTGATGATAGATTTTAAAAAGTGATAATGCATTTATTTAAATCATTTGGACCTCACTCGGTATGCATATGTTCTCTTAACACTCATTGCCGCCGTTAAATAGCTTATTTCGCGTACTTCTATATTACAAAGCTTCTACATGTGAGGTTACGTTCACACAGGTTAGGAGCCACTGCAGCTGAAATTGAAGTTCTTGCCTCTTAGTGACATCTATCAATGTGCTAAATAGGTTCCTCTTTCTGGATCACTTTGGGAAAATTTATGCTCTAAAACGCCAACCTCAGTCGGTGGAATGTGGCATTTTTCTAAGAGTATTTATTTCGCCTACTAAGAACCGATGAGTGACATTCGTTAAAAGATGCTTGGGAACACACACCATGCGATGTCTCAGAGCGGGGTCGAAGGGATAGTATTGACTTTTCAAAATTTATCTAATGCTGCATTTGTGCCTCATATTAGGAAGCATTGAATGTTTGAATTTTCCTCCTAGCGAATGATAATTGGCTTATGACGTTTCCATTACAACATTTGTAGACATCTTGTTCAGCTTTGATCAGAACTCGCCTATAGGACATCTTCTTTATGTCTTTATATTTAACCTCTCAGCATATTTATCGTGTTATCTTTTTGATATCAATACATTTTGTCTTGCAAAATAGGCGAATGGATTTTGCTCAAAACCTTTTGATGTATTAGGACTGGCTTTGAACAAGAGGAGTAATGAAAGAGTAGATAAATTGCATAGGCAGTTTGAATTTCGCTATAACGGGTAGTCATAGTGAAACTGACAGCTATCAAAACTGTGGTGAGTTTTTTATATAAGGGCCCTCTAATACATAATGCCAAATAAATTAAAAATTTTGAACATTTAGAACAACACACTAATCCAATCCCTTTCTTAACTAGCTCATGTTTGAAGATTAATATAAAATTTCAGGAAATCGGGCCCAACAAACCTTTAGGTGGGCCTGTATATGAAAACGAACTTCCTCTTTGACACCTCCTTAAAATGCCTACCGTCTCCATATGTCTAATATTTCTCCTCCGTAAGAAAAGGGAATCCTAGCAACTCTATTAGTTTGAATTCTAATATAAGCAGCACCTTCAAGCGAAAGATGCGATTGGCGTGGAAGGGAAGAGAAATGAAAGGAAGGACTTGAATATTTGATGACAGGAGGGATGAGACCACGGCGCAGGCCTAGAGGATTACAATAGATTTGGTTGAAGAGAATGGCTCATAAATATTTAATGGGTTTCTCTTGAGGTGAGAGAAAGGCCGCTATACCACTGAGAAGCCTTTACTCATCGGTAGGCAAAACGTCACTCACGAGAGAGCGATTTCAGTTAGAGATGCGCTTTGCATTATACATTTCGTGTGATGGCGGTAAACTGTGAGGAAAATAGTTTTTGATGACTTAAGCAAAATAAAGATTTTGAGGCTAAATTTTATTGTCTATTGATTCAATTTCATTTCCCGAGTATTTTATTTGATTTGTATATGGCACAGATTTGTTTTTAGATATTACACTTGCATTGGAACACGTTTCGGACATATGGACGCTTCTGCAATTAGGTTTCAAGGCATTTGCGCTGAAGAATTGTTGTCTACTGAGTGCAAAATTTGGGCTTGACAATTGACTGAGAAAAACAGTGAATTTCATAACTTTGTTGCCTCCAGAAGTCTAAGAAAGGATATATTATTCGTGGTTGTTTTTATATGAATGTCAACATTCTATGCTATTGTGAGTTAATTTAGAGGCTAATTGTGAAGGGGTTTTTAATAAAAGTTTTGTATTGGAGGAGTTTATCGAGAAAGTTTGTTTTTAGATTCACGGATTCGAATGCGGTTTCAATTGAGAAATTTTTCTTTGTAAGGCATTTCACTCTCTTGATAGATTCCGAAATTTTTCTAGCATAAGTATTTATTGATGGCGGAATAATATTTACGACAATGTATTAGGCACCAGACACACCGAGATGGGGTCACAAAAATCCAAGCGGGTTAAGAAATGAGAGGAGCAAGAACAAGCATTATCAAGGAATCTACTTTTCCAGCTTTCCCGGCCCAGAAGTTTTTTTTCCTACTTGCATTTTGACAGGCTGTGATGTCCTTATCAACAATCAAGAAGGGGTTGCTCTCATAAGAGAGACAGCAAGAGCCTAACAACCTGGTTGTTTTCATCGCCGAAGACTCGCACGGAGTGCTGTTCCGTAATATCCGATAAAATGGAAGCGGTGGAAGGGTATTTATATCAAGGAAACTTTCTAAATTTTTAGTCTGTAATGGACTACAACATATCTCTATGTCATATAATAATAGGGAAAGGTGTTGGGATTCAAGTTATCCATTATAATAGACATTGTTGAATGTTATGCTGTTCCATATATTATTCCGTGCCCTTTGCAAATTGATAATTATCTATATTTTTATATAAGTTTTTGGTAGGTATTTTGTCATTCGCACGCTGCCATTTCGTTAAATTCGTTCAAACGCTGCCATGGATTTAATGCCATTAAGAAAGGGAATAACTTTTATAAATTATATAAATGAAAGTACACTAATCTATTTTTGTAGTGCACAATACACTGCATGCGAAAAATGAACTTTTAGTGAAACACGAGAGAAGTATTTCTTCAATGTAACCGAACCTTTGAGAAATTATGAGACAACCAAATGGATTAATGAAACATGAATTAGTAGTAAAAAGTAACTTCCTTTCGTTCCTAATTGTTTGCAAAGTTGATATCAAATTATAAATTTTTATGCAGAAAAACAATTTACACTGCATATCCAGGCAGGAGTAAAGACAAACTATTGCCTCTTCTTACGCAAAAAGCATTTCCTACAGCCGAACACAGCCATTTACTTGTAACCATGTCAACTGTAAACATGAGGGTGTGATCATTACTGAATTGATCGATGTAATCTACGGTAAACTAACAAGCTATCGCAACGCTGCTCTGAGACCAATGTGCCGTATTGCTGCTCTTTAGAAAGCCTTTTTACGATCCCAATTCAGGTAAATTATATCTATAAAGTGTATTATAAGATGTTTCCTTCGCCGTGACAAATACACGCGACAGTGCGCAGAAAATGAAACGATTAGAATTGCGTTGGGTCGGTCAATTCGATATTTTTGTAGTATTTAGATATTGAACAATCTTGGGTCCAGCATTGAGGTATTGGCAATAACTTCTAAGAAGGCTTTGGTATGGGTCAAGCTGGCAATTAGCGATGAACTATAAAGCGCTGCGCATCGCGTTTTTGGCGCGTCACAACAGAGCCCCCAATGGACGCTCCTCCTTGTTTCAAGAGGTGCTTACTACTACTGCCAGGGTGGACGACGAGATGATTTCCATTTACCGTAGTCACGGTACCCACAAGACTGATCGTTCAGAGCTCTCACATGTATGACTTTTAGACCCCTCTTCCAAGACAGAGTCGCACTCACCCACCCAAGATGGCATTAATGCTTTTTTACAATCGAACTAAGGTAAAATCAAACCAGTAAGATGGGCAGTTTTTGAGTTGGGCTGGGTTGATGAATCTTTAACGCTAACAGAATTTTGCAAGTGTAGGTATGTTTAGCATAAATATTTAGATTTTTCAATCCGATTGAAGTCGAGGATACTGATTCAGATTGTACGATGAATCTCCTTTCCTTCAGAATTCCGGAAAGAAAAAATAATCGGTTTTTATCCGTGCTAATGTGATATGCCTTTTTTCCAACTACAACTTAGATATGTCATAGAAAAAAATCTCGAATCGAGAATCTACTTTAGTTGAATCGAGTTTGTTTTAACTCGAGCCACTCGCCCTTTTCAACTTTTCATGGGAAAAGGATTTCTTAATTTATAGGAAGGGTTGAGTGACATCATTTGCCATCTTCAGTTTACCATTAGTGAACGATGAATAGTCTACAAATTTCTACTCCATTTAACGGGACAACCGTCACGATTGGCATTAAGGCCGGATTGAATGGGGTTCAGTAAATGTTTCCCAGTAAAATGACGAGGAACCCTTTTTCCATTGGCACGATGTCTGGCCAGACTTTCGTGAAATTGCATAAATTAAGTTCTTGGACTGTCGTAGAATTTTTTCGATGGAGTTCGTACCAATGCTGAACTCCAGTGCTGCATGACAAATCAATGGGTATAAAACGCGATCAATTTTCCCACTGATTTTTGCAAATCTTTTCATTTGACTGGTGAGGGTGGAATACCCTTAATGTGAAGAGATAATTGAGACAGCGATAACATTTCTCGGCTTTGTTTTATATATTTCATTGTATATCGATGACAACTTCATGAAAGATATGAAAGTAAATAAAACTATTTAAAAGCACCACTAGACAAGTTTCTACCGATCATGAATCAGTTTGAGTAACCCAAATCAAAATAGAATAAAGGAATTTTATTGTTAATATCTTATTTTTAAGAATGAATAAACAAGATTTAGTCCTTAAAATATGTATTCAACGACTGGTTTGTAATTATATCGGAACTGATTCATTATTAACGTTTATATAGCCTTCTCATTTGATTCTCTTTACACACCTCACTTATTGCCCACTTCACCTCGCCTTCTTTCCCGTATCCTTTCGTCATTTACCTTCGCATCGGCTGACAAACGCCGAGCCTATCCCAAACCCTTCTATCGACCGTAATAACTTGTTTTTATGAAAAGTCTGCCAGCCAACTCGCCCCCTCTACTCTTTTAAGATTCCTCTCTCGAAAGAGGGGCGACGGGCGATCCTCTTAGATGGATTGGAGGGGTTCTTACTGCACTGGGAATCGCGCGCTTCGTGTAGACACGACGAGTATTAATTGGTCTTTCTCGGAGCTCTCCTCGGTGCGGAAATCTAGATATATTTGAGCGGTTAAGGGAATTTGTTCGGCGATTTATACAGGTGTTATAACGAGCAATGTTAGCGAGTCGGAAATACCTAGAGGAAATATGGTTTCTTGGACCGGGGATCGAAACACGTACCTCAGGCATTTCGGTGCAATGCGGAGGCTATGAGTGACGCACTGGTTTTCGCTTCGGGAATTTTTATTTCATTCTTTGCCGTTCATCACGGAAATTGGCCTAATCTTGCTAAGAGTACATTACTCTTAATTTTAAATATGGCTGTTTGAGGTAATTAGTTGTTTTAAATTTTGTTCTTAAAAGCGAGTGGATTTAAGTGTTGGTTAGAAGACATGGATAAATTCTGTTTTCAGAATACAAAAAAGCCTTTTTGCGAGATTTTTAAAATTTTATCCATTATGGGGATAATTTTTGAGGTTTTCCAAATAATTTGGCATCTTTTATATTACTAATTTGTTGAATTAAAATTCTATAGTTACTTATGTAAGTCCGTCAAATTCGACCTAAGTTCGACCTAGATTCGACCATACTCTCTGAATGAGTCAGCAGTTTTTCAGTCCTCTGGTTAAACACCAATCTACTGATTTAACCGTGTTCTTTAAAACTAAGTCGTATAGTTTATTTAAAACCCTATAGCCCATCATTGCTAGCTGCGAAGTTCTTAAATCCCAAGTTTAATGTTGAAGTCTAGAGTCTTTCCCTTCAACAAAAGTCTATCTACGAGAAAGTTTCATCCAGGGTTTGTTTGATCCATTCCAAAAGGTACCCTAAAACGGTAGAAAATTCAGCACTTCGGTTCCTCTTGGAATTTCCGTGTTTTTTGGAACACCTCGACTTCATAGAATCTCAGTCTTTTATGATTTTGTGGAAGGTGAACTCCGGAATCCCAAGCCTCATTCACCCTTCGCGACTTAATTTTCTCGAACGCGCGCTCAACTCTAAGTTTGTCACTCAACGAAAACACTTCATATTTGCTTAGATAGAGGATGCGACGAAACTCCATCAGCGCTCAACAATTAGTGAGTTGATCGTTTTTATCAATGCAGCACACCTCCTCAAACGCAGTCTCAGGCAAAGCGGATCCTCATTTACGAGGTTTACAAAGCGGCACTTAGCTTCGCCGAACGCGATACGAAGCTCCCCTTCTACATGGTTTTCATGTCATTGGAGGCTGCTTTCAGCATTAATTCCAGGAATGATGGAAACCTAATCTTACTTAACCTAACCTTACTTACCTTTGCCATTGATTTTAAACTCGTAGTATGCTTCTCTTCTAATAAATACTGTGCGTTTTCATTATTATTTAAGTAAAATACTGTGTACTTTTCTACCGCCTTTGAGTTAAACGACGAGTTCGCCGATTTACGTCCTCGTAAGGTAGTGAATTACAAGAATTGCGTGTACACTAAGGTGGCACTTATTTTTCAGAATTGAGAACATTGATGTTTTCCTTCTCTAAAACTGATCGCTTTGCACAGTTAATTCCAACTTTGTTATCGGGAACCCTAAATACTTTGAAACTAAATATATATGCTTCGG
Organism: Ceriagrion tenellum; assembly: GCA_963169105.1. NCBI lineage: Eukaryota > Metazoa > Arthropoda > Insecta > Odonata > Coenagrionidae > Ceriagrion > Ceriagrion tenellum. Next base: position 25,074,577 of record OY720636.1, on the reverse strand, counting down.
GCGGAAAAATCTCCAATTCTATATATAATGCAACAGAAAAGCCATTTGCCTCCGAAGTTTCGTCAATTTTTATGTATTTTTCCGCGTTTCGAAGACTAAGAAGATAGGGTCAAGCGCAGTTCGAGCCACCACCAAGGGGCGCCACCCAGTGCCGCCGCACCAGGCTGGAAGAGCCCGCACCATTCCCTTACCCTCTTTCCCCTCCCTGTACCGGTGTATGGTGCTTCGCCCCCCTCCCCTCCGTTCAGAAAGATAAGAGCTTACGCATTGTCTCCTGAATGCTTATACGAGTTGTCATAATCTGAGAAATTTTAACCAATAATCCGAGTTTCTCCATTTATGCAAAGGAGATACTTCGCTCATTTTCACTCTTATTTGACACACTTTTCAATTTATTTGCATACATTGTGGGGTCTGAGGAAAGTCTTTTGATGTAAGTTCTTCGACTGGGGCACGTTTACAGGTGGGGCAGGTTGGCCCACGGAGCCAGTGAACACTGTGGCAATTTTTTGTCCCTTACTTTCAATTTGGTTAATTTTGGCTTAGATGATGGAGAGTTAAAAAAAATACAGCGGCTTGTTCGCTTTTGAGGGACAATTAAAGCCATTTACATGTCGGTACATCGAGATATAAGGTGGCAATGCCCATTGAAATTACTCCTTTAGCAGTAGCCCCATAACTCAAGTGCAATTAGCATTTCCATGTGTAATCACGGACGTCTCCTCAGAAAAGATTGATAGTGGTAATAATGAGTTCTATGCAGTCCATGTTTTGATCATACATAAAAAATAGACTATTTTATTATTTGCATACACGTAGAGTTTCGGCTCTGCGGTGAAGTCACATAGCAAGCGATTAATTGAAGATCACACGACTGGGCGAGAGTTAAAAAAAGTTTTCTGGTTAAGTCACAGCAATGTATATTTATATTTCATGCGATACCATTTACTTATTTGGAAAAAATGGAAATTATGTTTGAGCAGGACGATTCCCTAAAAAAAAAGAAATTCACATCGTGATTTCGCTAACCATTCATTTAAATAGTTGAAAACTTCCATTGGCTAAGCAGTCTTGCTACTCTTGAGTTGTGAAAGCTTCCGCGGAGTGGTCTTGAATCATGATGGCTTACGGGATTGCTTCCGCGTTGTGTCATTTTTCGACTACAGTTTCTCGAGCGTTCCACCTTGCTTCTTCAGATCGAAGTGCTCACGATTAGAGATGGGCGCCGCGCCGCCGGAAAATTTGGCCACGCCGCCGCTGTCGAGTCAAAACTTGCGGCGCGCCGCCACGCCGCCGCCGACGAAAACTCCGGCGGCGGCGCCGTGGCGTGACATACTGGAGAGGACCTTATTTTTCGGAAACCCGAATTTCTTTGGGAACATATCCTGATTGGTGCCATGGGTTAGGAAATATCATATGTACAATATTGCCATTGGAGAAGGAGAAGACATGTCGCATCGCTCCTAAAGTTATTAAATTGCGCCATATTTCCTGTTTTCCGGTCATTCCTGACGATCAAGGACCCGAGGGGTCCGAGTGCCACCCAAGTTGCCTGGCGCGCCTAGAAACTGGAATCGTCCCGCAAAAGTCGACTTTAGACTTCGACATTGGACACTCCGACCTTAAAAGTCGACTGGACGACACACGAGTCGACTTAAAGTTGACTTTTTCCGACTTAAGCTTCCTAAGTTCCAAATACAAAGCCTACACGCTATAAATCAAATCAAACGGAAGCTATGTTATTTTATGATTTTTATTAAAGTTTATTATGTGGCGATTGTTTCGTGACCAAAATAATTATGGCCAATGTAAATGGCACAAAATTTGTACGCGGAATGATAGTTTTATTCCAAAAAGCAATATATAGGAAAGTGAGAAATATTGGAAATATTCTGAAGGATAATTGTGGAGATGAAGAACCTGTTAGACGAGACAATGATATTAAGAAGTGTATTTTCGGGGAAAAACGAGCCTAGAGCAAGCCGAATAATGAAGGACTGGAAAAAGAAAAAAAACTTGAGAATGTGAGGATAGTTGTGTAACCTTAGCCCATGGATGGCTGAATCAAAATGATTAACAATTATGAGAGCAATGAGAGGCACTCGTGGATCCGGATCATTTCCTTTCTCTTGGTCTGCTTGAAAGGGTCCCTCGCTACCCAGACTAATTCATTCTTGCCATTGACAGTGTTTTAAGTCTCAAGCACAGTCTTAGGCTCAGTCCTCGATAGAGCGATGTGAGTTGTTGCGCTCCCGTTGTACTAAATTCTCAATTACAAGCCGTGCAATTCACTTTGCCGACATTCAGTTTTCACTAAAATATTCCCACATAGAACTCTTGCGTACCATTTTTGATATCAGATGTCACACGATGGGACAGAAAATCAAGTACCGTCGTAGGAACACATACAGAAGTCTACACTTGCCACCGGTATAAATTCTTGCGCTGAACATAAAATAGTGAAAAGCCAACATACGTGTCATTGCTGTTAAGACTGAAAAGGACTGGCGCAATGCCTTCGTCCACTCATCGTTCTGCTCGTATTCTCCTGTTCTCTGAATCCCTGGCTCTGTATACAAAGAAAATAAACTCATTCAGACGATTCTCATGATCAGCACATTAGCTACTGTCTTACATTTGCGATATAACCAACCTATGCATCCAGTTGGTGCCCATATGCATATTTTATGGCCAAATGGCTTGACGAAACTATGGGAAACTGTTTTATCCATCGAAGGGAAGATATGCGTTTATAGTTCTTCAAATATTTTGATTGAGACAGGTGAGGAGTACTGAGGTTTTAACAACTCAACGTTTTGCTACCATGTACTGATACACGACATGGAACTTAAAAAGAAGGGACATTAGAAGTATTTTGATTTTTTTGTCGCTTTCTAATGAAGGCACCAAGTCTGTTGAACTACAAAGCAAATCATATTAACCAGCCTTCTTTAAAATTATTCTTTAACTGGGATAAATGAATGCCTTCCTGAGAAATAGCCCTTCTAAAAGTGTGAAAATGATGCCTCATTCCTTCCTCCTATCCATTTTGATGACTTTAGAAAGTAATTAGTGTTTTTGACTCATAAATATGTTTTACAACAAATTCTATTTGCGAAAAATGGCCAATTAGTTATTCGAAAAATCGAATTGGAAGTCGTACAAAATTCGGAAGTTATGACATAAGTCGACTTTGAAAATTAAGAGTTGATTTCCAAAACGTTGACTTTCGGAGTAGAAAGTCGACTTCGACTTTCCAATACCTAGGCGCGCCCTCTCACAATTACGTTGGAATCTATTAAGTTAGCTGCCACATATCACGTTAAGCGACATAGTATTTGTTTAAGAAATTGGACATTTCATTTTTCCTAAAGATTATTTAACGTATATACTTGTTTACTGCCATATTTAGTGCAAAAATATATTTAAAAATTGAGAAGTACTCGGGTTATTTTGTGTCATAGCCACATCACTTTAATCACACAATTACTCATTAGTATTTCAAGTGTACATTACTCTGTAAAATCGCCGTAGTGGAAATATCGAGTCATTATTTCACAGTGATTATAGTCATGATGATCAAAACATAAGAGACTCTAGCATTTACTTTATTTATTCTAAAGGGAAAAATGGTTCTTCTCTAGAAGGATGAGCTGCTTAAGAGATGATAGAACTCCTGACATTTCTCTCTATGTGGATCGTTTTGTTGCTGTTCGAGAGCGTAGGCAGATGTTTTGTCCTAAAAAGCACATACATATAAATACATTACCTACCCAAAAGCATCAGAAACCTGTCCAACGTGAACTACTACATTTCGCTGGCGGTACGCACCTGAGAGACTTATCTCCGCGATCGACTCTGCGTCTTAAAGGAGGAGTTCGTCACACCCTACCCTGGCGTTAAGGTTGCGGCTGATGAAACCGAATCACCTTCTTCCTCTAGCGCCAAAACTGTGCAACACCTTCATGAACTCATCGAGAAGCACTCGATAGTCGAGCGAACGAAGAAGCTGAAGAGAGAAGGTGTCCTCTGTACCTATCTAATTCCAGAGGTCGTCGCCGACAACGACTTGCTGCGGCATTGGAGGGATAGGCGTCTTCAGTATCTGTGGCTGGTAACGACAGGTTGGAAATATTTGCTTGGCAGAATATAGGCTTGCTCGATGGGCAATCATCGATGATCGTCGCTATCAATAGTCGTCGATTATCGATGGTCGACGATAATCTTCGATGATTGTCAATTGTCATTGACCCGTGCGAGGCGTCGTCCGTGAGCCAGGTCGCGGTTGACGGCAGATACGCGCCAATTTTCCGATTTACCGATTAGTGATCACCGACTCGACAAGCTTATGGTGCGTTCACTAGATCACTGCCCATCGACTGACCTTTTAAAATCAATTATCGATTGACCATTGGCATCATCTACAATCGATTGGCCATCGAAAGTTGATTGACTGTCGTTAATCGGTCGATCATAGGTAGTATATCGACCATCGGCAGTCAATCGGACAGTGTCAATCAATTGACCATCGAAAATTGATTGACAATCGTATTATGGTATTCGATGCCTACCATCGACATCTTAAGTCGACATACATGACAATTTTGATCCATCAAACCATGAAACAGGAATATCTGTGCGTGGTGGGCATCAGAAATCGTAAGCTACGCAAATTCTTTGTTGTTTGACTTTGTCAAACAGCTAAAAACTGCAAGGCTCATCTCTGAGTTGGAAAACAAGATATTATTCATCAGAATGCCGATGTACGTAGGTTTCGTGAACCAGCGGTAGGCGGTAGCCATATAATAATGTATCCATGTACGCTGCGCGCCAAAGAACATATTTTGTTCACACTGAGTATTGTTGGTGTAGTTTGGATTAAAAACTACAGTTCATTTTTTTCAGGTTTCATATTTGACCGTTTAAACACAATTATTTATATCTTTTAATCACTTAATGCTCATTAAAACGTTTAAAGCATAGTTATAATCTTCATAACTTTTCATTTATGCATTGATACGACTGTTTGTCAGTTTACGCCGCCGCCGCCGCCCGTTTTGCCCCCAACGCCGCCGCCGAAATAAACCTCCGCGGTGCCCATCTCTACTCACGATGCATTTGTGGCCGCATTATATAGGCCGGCGGAGGGTCAAGCGCGATTTTTCTCCGCCTTTTTTTTAGTCTTTTCCCGCGTTTTGTGGAAGACACGCTTCCAACTGGTAGATAGCGTGTAACTATCTTCTCTATTGACATTATAGGGTGTTTTTGAAATTTCTAAATCCCCCATAATCAATCTAGGGAAGTACCGGGTTTCCTTAGCGACAATCTTCACCTCCTCCAAATTCATATTGTGCGAAGGTCCGCTCCATGTGTGCTCCGCGATTGCAGACCGATTCGGCTGTCCATTCCTGATGGCTCTTTGGTGCTCGGAGATGCGGCACTTCAGCGCTCGGGAGGTTTGGCCAAAGCACGACTTTCCACATGCATATTTCACTTCGTAGACTCCTCCTTGAGACTCCTCCGGGATTGGGTCCTTGTGTCCGTACAGTAGACTTGTTATTTTGGTAACAGCTATTCCTGGTCACCACGTCAAATTTCCGAGGTACCCTTGCTATCTTTTCAGTGGTTCCCGAAACATAGGGTAAAACGGCATATAAAGACGGCTTGGACTCCTTCGTCTCTTGAACGGCCCTCTTCAGGTCCATGAACTCTTCATTACGGGCGGTCTTGAGGATGGACTTCCGCTGGAAACCATTTTCCTCAAAGGTCTTCAATAAATGTTCCTTTTCATGAACGATGGAGTCGGTAGTAGACTTGTTCTTGTAGAGTCCGAGATCTGTTGCGCTCGCTGGAACAGCGTTTTGATGACTCCAAACTTTGGATGCGGGCGGTGATGTGAGTTGGCGTGCAGATACCGGTCGGAGTGAGTCTTCTTGCGGTAAACTGAGTGTTCTAAGGTGCCATCTTCTCTTTTGGACACCAGTACGTCAAGAAAGTTCAGACGGCCTTCCTCCTCCACTTCCATCGTAAATCGATTGGAAGGGTGTCTGTTATTAAGGTGCTGTAGGAATAACTCCAACTCCTGTTTCCCATGGGGCCACATCACGAACGTGTCCTCCACGTATCTGATGTAGAGTTTAGGTTTCTTTTGGAATGAGGCAAGAGCCCTCTGCTCGAAGCTCTCCATGTAAATGTTTGCCATGACAGGTGACAATGGAGAATCCATGGCCACTCCTTCGTCTTTCTGGTAGAATTTTCCTTTCCACATGAAGTATAAATGTCTTAAGCAAAATTCCTCCTGCTCAGGGAAGTCCTCGGGAAGTTCATCGGCGGTGAGTACCCTGATCGTTTCGATGGCTTCCTGGATGGGTATGCAAGTGAATACCGATGTTACATTGAAGCAAACTGATAGGTCATCCATGGAGACTCTAGTGTCCTGTATTATTTTAGCAAATTCCGTCAAATTCTTGAAGGTATTCAAAGTATTTCCCGATAAAGGTAGTAGTTCTTGCGCGAAGTATCTGGCCAGTTTGGGTCTATGGCGCTTACTATGGGTCGGAGAGGTATTTCTTCTTTGTGTACTTTTGGTAATCCATACAGTCTTGGTGGCTTGGGAGCAGGTTTAAGCAGACGGCGTCTCTCTTCTTCCGGAATAAAAGAGTGGTTTATGAGCCATCTTGTTTCCTTTTGTATTCTTGGAGTTTGGTCCGACTTCAACTCTCTGTAGGTGTCTTCTTCCAGGAGGCTGGAGATTTTTCTATCGAAGTCATCTCTGGACATTATTTGGCCTCCTGGATGAAGACCTGGAAGATCAATTTCAATGAGTCACATTTATTCTGAATCTCATGGAAGTCAATTGATTAGTTAGAAAAATTTCAAAATGCTGTTTCAAAATGTAAAATGTTGAAAAATAACTATTTTTGACTCAAATCTGAAATATTCTGAATAATTTAATTTTACGACGTAAATATCGCGATATTTTCTAGCTCTAGCTTGCTACAATTTGCAGTAAGGGGAGGCATAAAGTAACTGTCGATCAGAGCGGACAGAGGAACCGTAGTTCTTCAAAGGGGACCTTTAAGTATTCCACCTTGAATAGGTATAAATGACGGGTGTTTACCTCCTCCCATAGGAGTGCTGCTAAGCATTCCGCACGTAACGAAATGATGAACTTTGACGATTCCTGCGCCCCAGGGTACATCGTTAATAACATCACAAATTTGCTCTGAGAGGTCAAAAATATTCAGCTATATTTTAGAGCTTTACGTGGTCCATATCTCGTTAACTGCAAAGGAATTTCCATCTCAGGCTCCCATTAACTCCTACTATCAGTGGTCATCAAGTAGTTGATGAAGCAAACTTTGTCGATAGCAGTAACGACATCATCTACACATGTCGGCTCTACCATCGACTAAGTTTTTTATGATATCTATTTTGCGGAAGTCAGAGGCAAAAGAATTGCCTATACAGTGGGGTGAAAACATCCACATGAGAAGTACATATATTGAGGTATTAAATGGACTACATACTTGTCAAAGTTAAATAAAATGACTAAGTGAAGCAGCGTAAGAGCAATCCCGGTGCAGATTTAATTAGTGATTACTACCTAGTTGTGATGGAGAGCCGCCTTTGATAGAAAAAAATGAAGCGGATAAAACAGGGACCAAGGTGGTACACGAAAATAAGGGTGAAGACGGTCACAGAGAAAGATTCTCCACAGCCGCTGACACGAAAATACAGAATGGAGGAGAAATGAACACCGAAGGAAGATGGGATGAGCTGAAGAAGACAATTGTAGAAGTACAAAAGAGCAACTGGTGAGCAAGAGAGACGACACGAAGAAGCCATGCACTGCAGTGAAGATTAGAGGAATTAAGAAGAAAGAAGGAAATGCATGAACCCCAGAAATGAAGATGAGGCAAACCTCTATGAGAACTTCGGGAACCAAGTCAATTGATAATGTAGAAAGGCCAAGGAAAATTGAGTGGAAAGCCGCTGTGAGGAAATCAGCGACAAAAGGAAGAAAATGGACGCCGAAGTAGTATACAAAATGGTAAAGAAACAATTCGGTGAGAGGAAAGCGATAAGCAACAACACCAGGGAAGTGAACAGGAACAGTGAACAGTCTTATACTGGATGAAGACATAGGGATACAACAGATGGAAACATTACAGCGAAGACCACGTTGTTTACAATTCTCTGTGGAAAAATTATTCGTCTGTTCTGGGAATCGAACCTAGATCCCTCGAATTTACAACGTGTGCTCTAAGCAATTTAACCAGCCTGTTGTCTACTTCTGTAGAGATTCTCATGGGATATTTAAGGAGCAAGTTGGCCCCACAGGTCTAGCGCCGCCAGTTCCGAATTTATTTGAATTTGTCCAAGTAAACCCCTTTGTGTTCAAAGTTGGGCTTTACCCTATGGACAGTTGCGCTTAGCTCACGCAAGTGGGTACTCTATGGCGTTACATGCACAGTACCTGTGAAGTTATTTCGCTTCTTAAAGGCCACATGAGAATACCAGCGGAAGACGATGACTGTGTCATTCAATTGGTTAGAGCACTCGGTTAAAAAATTGAGGAGTCTGAGTACGACTCCCAGTGCAGTCGAATGGTTTTTTCACTGTAAATTTTACACAACTGTGTGATCAATAACTGGTGATTCCGTACAGTTACTGCGCGTCCAGTTCCGCAGTTCGTTGAACTCTACCAAGGGTCTAGAACCAGGCCTTCTGAGAAGGCAATTCGAAGAACAGTGGTGAAGAGCTTAAAAAAAAGCACTTGGAAGAGATAACATGAACGGCGAAAGCATCATGGCGCTTGGAAGTAAACCAAGAAACCGTGTACCAATGGTTCTCTGCACCATGTACTCAGAACAGCTACCAAAGTGAAAGGCTACCGGAGAACATTCAAAGAAGTATAATGATGTAAGTAAGACAAGGACTGAGAAATGTGAGGAGCATAGAGCCTCGAGGATAGGGTCACATGCTTCAAAATACTTATGCAAATGATAAGGGGAAGGATGGAAAGGAAAATGGAAGACAACCTCTTGATCAATCAATTTGGATTTGGGAAGAACAGATGAATCTGAGAATGATGATTGAGAAAACTCAAATATTACTGATGATGCATGTCAATAGCCTCTGTAAGTGTATTCATGGACTTCCAGAAAGAAATCGTGAGCCGAACAAGATGATCGAAGTTTACATCCTTTATATATAACGACCTTTTTAGCATTCTTTGTCAATATCCGTGATGATGAGCGACATTTCCCGTGCGACTCCACCCACCGCCTCCTCCTCTTCCACCTCGCATCCCAGGGGCCGTCCTCCTGCGGAAGGCGAGGAACAAAAAGGAATGAGCGTCTTTGCACGCGAGGAGGCAATGGTGGGGGAGGCCTTGAGATAGTGGGAGGAGGAAGACGGGAGTGGGGCGGAGAGGGTTGGGGAAAGAGGAGGGACCTCTAGGTGGGGCGGGGGGCCGAGCCGCAATGCCGGCGGCAGGAGGGCGCCCCAGAATCTGGTGTCGGGTTTCCTTCCCAACTGCAACAAGGGATGGTGCGTGCTCTGGCCAGCCCGACCCAACCCATGTCCCCCTCCCCTCCACATCCACCCTCGACCCACTCCGCCCTGATTGCCCCTCTACTAAAAATTCCCCCTTCACTAAAATTTCACTGCGAGGGTCAAACAAGGCGACAGAATGAGGCTATTGATAAATGGCAGATTGGTATGAATACACCTACATCTACGAAATACCGTGCAAGCCACCACTAGGGTGTGTGGCACGGGGTGGTTCCTCACCATGCATGCAGCACTCATCCCAGTTTAAATCAGATCACGCATGTTCCCCCGAATGCCAGGTGCAAGCCAAAAGCAGTCAGGACAACAGTGCGCAGTCTGACCAGAAACTAAGAGAGTGATATGTAGAAGAGCATGCCACAATGTAGCACACTGCTCAAGATACAACTACTGGTTAGTACTATTAATGCGACAGATAAATATCACCACAAGGTATTAATCATACAAGAGCTATATCATGCCAGAGATTGCATGCGAGGTTAGCAGCTAATAATCATGTTATGATATTAAGCACTACTGAAAAACCTAATTTTCCTAGTCAGTATCCTAGAACTGATCTATCGAAAGTATTATGTTCCCATATTGTACGTGAAAAAATGATATTTTTAATCTATCGGTTCTGCAGTCTATTTTCTTAATCTTATTTCTGTGATCATTTATACCATAATCGTGTGGCACTAACAAAATACGTTAAACGTCCGGCAAAGAATAGTCTACATCAAATTTTCTTAAATGATTTAATCTATGTTTTTCCCTTCGATCGGATAGAGGTTCCCACCCCAATTCCCTCAATAGAACTGCGTGAATTTAAGTGATAAAAATCAGGGTAGAAGGTCATGGGTGGTGTTTGGCTCCCGCTCCTGCTCCGATTTATTTATTCTCTTTGGCTCTGGTCAGCTCTCATGTAAAAATACACCTTTTGTACATCCTTTACGCCAACTTGAATTTTTTTATTTCAAAATAATTTCAATCATTTACTAAAAGGGGAGTTGGTATGCACCTCTTACATCGCATCATTGACTTATTTAAGTGAAAGTAGGGAGTCGGAGGAAGAGTATGAAATTAGTTTAAGGTCTCAGTTCCAGATCTGGCACCTAAAAAATTTGGAATTCTAGATAGTTCCAGCATTGTCTCAAGCATCCAAGCACAGGACGAAAATCATTCGTCTGAACTTGGACCATCCTAATTCGCGCCCTGTGACTTCACCGACTAAAATACCCAAATTTCCTCTTCTAATGTGACTCCCATTACATGAGAGTGACGGAAGGATCGATCGGTACTTTCGAACTGAGATTTAAATTTCAACGGTGATGACTTCGTTATGGTTATCCAATAGTCAGTTTAAACGGTTTCATTGACTGAGTTGTTCAGTACAATAGGAGTGCATGTCTTCCTGATTTAAATCAATCCGTCGACCTGCAACCCCCGACGCCCGAACTCATTATTGGTGTGCTTTGAATTTTCGGCGATCATCGAAGATCCCTCGAAGTGGTGATAACGGACAATAATTTTGTAATTTGTAATTATTCCTTCGGTAATTTGAGAGTAGATAATTGAGGTCATTGAATATCATAACGGAAGGATGGGCCATTATCATTTTCTCCTCCGGCGACGCATTGTGGAATATAGCACATAGTAAGCCACAAAATTTACAAGTTTTGTGACGCTCTGCGTCGCAGTGCGATGCGTTGTGACCCTACGTGAGGCTTGAGTGCTCGTGGGCAATCCTGCGTCTTGGTGGAGTGCGATTGAACCACTTGAGATTATCTCGATCAAGTAACAGAGGACTCACGTGGTAATGCAACGTACACTTGGAGGTTTTGATGTGTCAACCAATCGGATGGATAACGTAAATAACTGATATGTAGTGTTTAGTATCGGCGATCACAATGTTCAACTCCATTAAACATATTCTTACGAAAAATCTCGATCGAGATCGAGGCTGCGTGAGATATTTACGAGTGGTTCCATCACATCAAAATCTCGAACCAGTCATCATTTTACCACTTTATTTCTTAGTCTCGTGATCGGAAATATCTCGAACGGTTCAATCGCAACCCCGCCGGATTCCACCCAGAGAATGGTATTTAACACAAAATAGATCAATAAGTGAGACGAAGACTTAAGTCCGAGTATACGGAAGAGAGAAGCTGAATGTAGAAGTAACCCTGAGAGGAGAGAAATTAGAGCTAGTGGATTCCTTCACATATCTCGGAAGCACCATCACGTGGATCGGAAGAAGTACAAACGGGCATCAAGCGAAAAATAGCCCCAGCTAAGAAGGCGTTCATTCGAAAAAGACAACAGCTACATCTCAAAAAAAGATAGACTACAAACCAGGAAACAGTATGTGAAAAACCTTCGTGTGGAGCGTGGCTTTCAATAGATCACAGGCGTGGACCATTGGAAAAATTCATCAAAACAAACTAGAAGCCTTCGAAATCTGATGCTGGAGGGGGATGCTGTAGATAAAATGGACGAAAAAAAATATAATGAAGAATTATACGGAAGAGTCTAAGAGGAAATGACGCCATTGAACACTACAGAGAAAAAAAGAACCGCGTGGGTTGGGCTCACCGTAAGGGAGAATGGGTTTGAGAAGAATATAATTGAAGGAAAAAGTGATAAAAAAAAGTCCCAAAAGGAAGGATAAACACCGAGAAAAAATATAGAAGATAGTACGCAAAAAGAACTACCAGGAAGTAAAAGGACTAACATCAGTAAGGGTGGGATGAAAGGTGGCAATCGACCAATCACAAGATTGAACGTCTAACGATAATTCGATGATAATGAGTTGAACCAAAGACTTATGAGGATATTTTAATTTTATTTTCTAGAATCTCAGTGATATACAATTATATTATAGCACTATTAATAATTTAGTATTTCAATCATGCTTTCTACAACTGCTAAAATTAAAACGTTTAATTCAAACATGGTCTCCATTATGAATGGGGAACTCATTCTACCTCAATTGCGCATGGGTGGATAGACATTTCGCCACGACATGTGGTTAGTGGCGTCCGACTTGGAGGCCACTGGCGTAAAAATATATGCTCCGTCGCCGATCTGGATGTTTCTGGAGTGGCAAGCGTGCCTATCTGGTGTCTGGCTGGGCACAAGCGACTGACTGCGCCTCCCTTCCTCCCCCCCTCCCCCCTCCCCCCATCACTTCTCTGTTCCCTTGTCTGTTCCTTTCTCGCTCGCTCTGCTCTCCCTCCAAATCCAGGGGATGAGGGGGGACTACCGTGCCGGAGACATCATTTGATACTCGACGAAGAATCGCTTGACGTGCCAAAGGTAACCTCAAAGGGAACACCACACATCTCACTCTCTCCTCAGGAATTCCCCTCCCTCCCACTCCCCCCCCTCCCAGATCGACTGAGGTCTTCTCCGGTTTCCTTCTCGGTCCTTTAAAGCGACCTTTTCCCCGCAATCCTTTTCGCTCCTCCACCTCCAAGCCTCCGGGGTCCTCACATCCCCTCCCTCCCAATGCGATGCGTTTGTCGACTCCCTTCCTCCCCCTCATTCCTTTGCCCCACTGTCCCTCGGGTTACCAACTCTCCCTTTGAAAAAAGCATTAAATAGAAAAACTCCCTATTTAGAATTCTGAATCAGAAATCCATATTTAACCCTTTGAGAAGAGAGTTTTTTTTGTTTGCCCTGACGCCAGGAGTGATTTTTTTGGAAAAAGTTGGAATTTCTTCCGATTACAATTTTACTACCTTGAACTCAAATTAGTTTGATAAACAATCAATGAAACCAAGAAAACGATATATTTCACAAGAAAATAAAAATAAATACAGTAATTTTACTGAGTTAGATCCTAAATATTTTGGTATTAGAACAAAATTAACAGGATTAAACCAGCTTTGAATGCAATAACTTCTATCAATAGAACCAACTACATGGTATGCACGTACTCAAGGCTGAACTTAGTAGAATAATAGAATAGGTGGCAGGACTCTTGAAAGACACCTTATAGTGATAATTGGCCTCACCACCTACCAGAATGGATGGAACAACATTTTACAATGCCTCTGAATGGGAGGCGTGAACGTACTCCTTTACTGCTCCAGCGCAAATTTTAAAGACATGCTTGTACGAACATACTCTGGATGGAAGGGAGACACGAGAACGTAAATGAACGTTCGCACTGCTCAGAGGGTTAAGGAAGTAAGCGCGAGATCGATCCTTAGTCATAATGGAAACCATAGTCGAATTATATGTTTCAATTTCAACAGATGTAGGAATCATGAATTAAATATTGTATTATTAATGGCACAATAATGTAATTTTCTTTGTAATTAAAAAGTCTTTAATTTGATTCATTTTTTTCACGCGTTTCCAGCGGATGGTTTATTGTGATTTGAAAAAGTTACTCCTGTGAAAATGTGATATATTATGAAAAATAGTCGATAAACATACAAACTACACTCAATTAAATTTTTGACGAGATCTAATGGCCGCTTTACACGATATATTTTATTGTACACACGAATTTATTATAGAATGTACAATAAAATAAATGAAATTAGAGCAGGTTCCATTTCCCGTTCAGTCATTCAGTTTAAAATTCGCCGCTTTACATAGGACAATTTTCCTCATGAAAGAGTTCATACATTCGTTAATACAATAAAATATACCGTGCAAAGCGGCTTTAAGCGTTAGAAATTCCTCATTTTTTAGATAAGACCTCTCTTGAGGGCATACACGTACCATTTTCCATGTAAAAGAGCTGTTACTTTTCGTCAAAATATCAGGAAACAGTTTGGTGATATTTTACATTTATAAATCTCAGCTGATATTTTGGTATCTTTGGAAGAATAAGTTTTTTCTTTAAAATGACACCAAAGTCATTGATTTCTAGATAAAATGATATTTCGCTCAGACTACTGTACACGTTGAATTTTACGGATATCTATAAAGTCTCGCCACAGGTGTTCTGGATCACTGGTTTGCTGGATTACACCTTTCGGTGTGAATCTACCTTGAAATTAATTTGGAATATAAGTCACTGTATTTTCGCACGCAACGATATTGAAATTCTCTCATCTCTAGATCGTTAAAAATGCAACCAGTGCAACCTCATCTCAACAGATATTGGCCCTAATATGTCCTTCATTTTAGGTTTTTTAATGCCATTAATTCTAATTAATGATGTTGAATCTTCCTATATTTTGGTGTATTGCGTATCAATGTATCTACTTGTATATTAGGTCCAAAGTATCTACCTTTTGATCTACTGTTAAAAATTGCTATTTTAAATTACCTGCGAGTAAATATTGGTATTAAAACTTAGCTTACAAGTAAATATTCATTTTTCAAAATATCTTATTTCAAATTCATTACATTAAAAGTATATTACACATTGAAGTATATACATTATTTTCATATTCAAGAAAACCATCCATCGTAGTTTAGTTTCTTATATTCCTTTAAGTTTGCTTCGTTTGTAATGTTTAAAATTGATGAAAATTTGATAGTTCATGTTGACCATTGCTGCGGTATAGGCACTTCACGTTGTAGTTAAAAAAAAGCATGAAACGTTAACCTCGCGAAACATTCTACTCCGGAAAAGACAACTCCAGGAATCATTTCCACCGGAGTTGGCAAGCCTCACCTTCCTTCCCCTCGTATCTCTCCGTATCCTTTCTCCACTCTCTCTCTTTCTCTCCTTTTCCCTTCCTACCCCATAATAAAATACCCCTGGGTTAACCGACCCCTTCCTCTTCCTCCTTGCGCCGACCCCCCAATCCTTTTATACTCAACCCTTCACTCCCCCTCCCCCCAACCTCAGTCCTCCGTCGCCTCGGCACGCGAGGTTTTATTTTCCGACCGCCCCATGTCAGTAGACTGAGTTTTTTGTAGTTTTTTTATCGTCAAGTTCTTTTTTGCCTTCGGTCATTTCGCCCCCCTCATCCCTCTTGTATTGGAAGTGTCCCCACGGGACTGTTCGCAGCGTCACTCGCGTTGCCGGCTCGGAAACGAACTAAACAGGCGAGGCGAATGATTCTTGGGATCTGGTTGGCTGTAATAGCGTACAGCCATTGAGTCATTTGGGCCCGGGATTCGAATCCCAGCTGTTAGCCTGGTTTTTCAGCGGAATTTCTGTCCGTAATTTGGGATACTGCGTGGAGAGTTATTAAGAAAGAGTACCTGTTTACTCTGTGGAGTACTTAGCGCCTTCCGTTGTGAGAATACTAATGCCGTCTCCAGCTTTCTCTCCACCCTTCCTACCCAACTATTCGTAATACTTACCTTTCTTAATGAACACAATTTTCGGTTGCTTCCCCAAGTAACCTACCAAACAGCAAGTCATTCTGTTAATATGTCACTCGTGGCCGCTTGCCCACGCGCACTTTATTCTGATCTCATTAACCAGTTAATTACTCATGAAGGATGGTAAGTAAGTAGGGAATAACTAAGACCACTTTAACTTTCATTTTTACCTCATTTTCATTTGAGTATTCTACTAGCTGCTTGGTAACTTCATGGACAGTACTTACTCTAACGTCCTAATTCCTGGAATATCGTTCTGGTTTCCCTCCTATTGTCGTGCGGACTTAGCGTCGGTCGTGGGCGGCACTTGTGTCTTCCCAACACTACACGTGATCCGCCATTAAGGCCGTTTTCCACGGGGCACGTAATTGCACAAGCTAATCTATGTGCAAACGTGAATTTCAAGGTGCACCGTGTAAAGCGGCGAAATTCAAGAACGCATGCACGAATGCATGAATGCGAGACGTCAGAATAGCCCCTGCTCTAATTCGGTGGTCGCTTTCTTGAAATTTGTACGAATAGCACGCCATGTAGCGGTCGCAGAATTAACGACATCTAAGTTCACGGGAAGTTGACTGACGAAAAGGTTCGATAACCTAAGTGATGGGTATTTACAGTTATTCTTTGTGTCGGATATTTACAGTTACTCGAAGGACGTCCAAAATTATAGAAACAATAATGAAAAGTCAACTAGTGTCGCATTTTGAAATTAACAGCTTGCCAATTTGGCTTTAGACAAGGCAGGTCGATTACACATGCTGTAGATAGCATTTGCACTAAAATCACTGAAGGATTTGAGAAGAAAGAATATACAGCAATGGATCAATGCGACCTTAGTAAAGCCTTCGACATGGTCCCACACGACATCTTAATGAGTAAGTTAGGGTACCATGGAATTACAGGCATGCCATTGAATACCTTGTCTAGCTTTTTATCTAGTAGGCACCAAAAAACCTCTTATAAGAGTAATTTATCCAATAAAGCTACACTTACATGTGGAGTACCTCAAGGATCTGATCGGGGGATCGGGTTGGTGTGGCGGCTAGAGTACTCGCCTACCACTCGGGCGGCCAGGGTTCAAATCCCCTGCAGAGGCGGAAGTTTTTCAGAGAGAACCCGATCCCTACTTGAGTGTCTTGTGGAGGGCACTTCAAGTAGAGTACTCCGTCTGTCGGATGAGACGTTAAGCCGTGGTCCCCTTGGCTCCTTTCGAGCAGGCTAACGCCGACGCCGGGTTTCTATCCACCCTTCCTCCCTTACCTATCCCCTATGGCGCAAATGACCTTAGCCGTCGGTCGCCTCCCCAAATATCCAACCCAAATCCAACCACGGTTTCGGTTCCTTGATAATGGTTTCTGCATAGTACCGTAAATGTGGTCGGATTATAGAAGTACATCGTTACTGAGAGAGTATGCTTGTGATTCATTTCAAGTACTGGCTGGAGAAAATCCGCATGTGCGTGGAATTTAAGATATAAATAAATTATTCACATGTTCTGGCATCCAAACCTAGAGCTCCCCGTTTGGCGTAAACTGGTGCGAAATAGATTACGATGAAAACTATTGCGGTGTCTCGCGTTTTGGAGATTCTTGCAAATCTGCGACATTTACCCTTCGAATGGGTTCAGATCCTAATGGCTTAGCGTTGAGAGCTATTAAAGCCTAATAATTTTGTTTGATTCGGTGAAACATACCGGCCATAGGAATAGTCTCTTGGTGACCGGTTAGTCACGGATTTAATGCGATGGGATTAAAGACACTTAATAATTGGACGTGGAGAGGATAGAGGGCATCACATATCAGACAGTGTAAGATTCAGGCAAGAAAGATAGTATTCAGGCGTTTCATTTATATGCAGATGATTTGAACATATTAAGAAAAGTGAAAACATTAAAAGACTATATCAAACCTGGAAAAGATTTCGACACTCTTTTAAAATGGTCTATTGATAATAAAGTCTACCTCAATGAGGAAAAAAATGTTACCATACTCTGCTAATGTTACCATATTATGTTACTATACTAATGCTACCATATTCTGGAATGAAAAATAGCTTTAAATTTCACATACAGAAGAGAATAATTCTTGATTTAAAAAAATTTCTAAATATAAGATTTAGACTTACGGTTTAACTCATTGTTGACTTTTGTACCACATTATGAAATGCAGAATCTTCATCTATAAAAATACATGTAAGTATATGAGTTGGGAGTTTCAAAATACTTCACATCAACTGCTACTCTGCGAATTCTTTACTATTCATTTGTTAGATGTCAGTTAGAAATTGCCTCTATTGTGTGTACTCCTTAGGCAATGAGATATGTGCAACGTATAGAAAGTTCTCTTAGGAGATTTCTACGTTATTTCACTATTATCAGAATGACATAATTATCCTTTGGCCGAGAATCATATCAATTATTATCATCAATTGGAAATGTATATATTTTTAAGATTAAAGAAAAGAAGAACAAAAAAGGATTTATTGTATTTGTTTTATCTATATAATACAGGATAAAATGTTTACCATGTGAGTAAAATAATTTTTTTATTCTTAAAATTAATGTAAGACCAAATAGGGCATTTAAATTAAGCAATTTGAAACAAACTATGGTGCTAATTCATTGTTATATAGACTTTGCCAAACCTTTAACAAATATTGTAATGGACTTGAACTGTTTCAAAAGAGAAGCAACTTTTTTATTCAGTTAAACAAAATTGCTCTCTAAGCCATGCTGTAAACGCTTCTCTTTTCATACATAAGAATGCGTAGTAATTGGTTATGAGTAAAATTTAAATATGTTTGCCCACTCAAATTTTTGGTTTGCGAACTTAAAGCATAATAAATAAATAAATTAAGCCTGATTATTACGCCGTCTCATGAGTGGCATCAACCCACGACTGCGGAATGCTCCTGACATCAGTCGCGACGCGACGTCAATTTTCTCGAAGGTCACAGGCCTTAACTATTCTCAGTTACTAAAAAGGTACAAAATGATACTAGTATTACTATTGGTAGTATTACCATGACTGTCAAGGTAACAACCAATATCTAAATTGACGCCGTAAACGGAGCTGTTGAGGTAAGCGGAAGAATTAACGGTTCATTGCAGCAGGATCAACAGCGGTAGAAGAAGAAAGAGAGACATTTTATAGAATAGTCTAGAGGAAGAAGGCTTTCTATGGGATGAAACAGATACAAAAGCAACTGTAAATATTGCAAGTAGGGACGTGAAAGAGATTTATGGACATCGATCAGAGGAGTTACATTTTCTATTGCTGTGAGATGTGGACAAAAACTTGCCCGGAATTGATGATGAAAAGCGATTGAACCGTACCTTAACGAGTAAAAAGCCGAGTGATTAATGAACTCTTGAGAACCAGTGAATAAAGTGGTCTTAGTAAGTCATTGACAACAAGAATAGAGATAAAGAATTGAGGCATATGGCTTAATAGCATGCCGCAAGGGAATGATTTATGGCAGACTACTGGAGAGGAAGGTCAAATACAACGAGTTGTGCTAGGCGCCATTGCCAGCCAGCATGAAGTGCAAAAACTCGGGTCATAGTAACAACGGAGCGAAGAGACTTTCTTCTATTCTCCGTGAGCGGAAGTAATTTTAAGGAACGGAACCCGTTGAAATTCAAAGGGTGTGAAAAAAATTGAACTTATTTTATAAGAAAGCCACAAAGCCTGAAGAATACTGTCAGCGCGGTAATTTGAGGAGTTCTTAACCTATCTTGTACGTTGTGTTCGTTGTAGTAGACACGCCGACCGTTTTCCAGGTTCACGTAGAGATGAGTGACTGTTGGTCTTCTTTCATGCACGAAAAACCCAAAAATGGGCCATGTAGACTAATTACTACTTAAATAGCACCCAGATTTATAGATGGTCACCTCGTCCCTCAGGTACTCTTGAGCCGTCTTCCGCGTGAATTAACAGCTTGATCGCTTACCTTGTGTACAACAATATATTTGCATTCGATGACCTAATTGAGTTGCACTATTCAACGTTGATATGTGCGTTGATTAATTAATCAGGATCGGAGAGTGGGGTATAAACCAAAGGTAGACTACGTCAAAAGGAGCTTTTGCAGCAGCAGTCATGTTAAATTGACCCATTAATCCTCCGACTCCCGGACTGCGCCTTCGGTGTAAAGGGTAGCCATAATTATTGGTTTCGGTTACTAAATCAAAATTTTTTGGTGATTCTAAGTGCAATTTCCGATTTTCATGAAAATCGGAAATTGCACTTATAATCACCATAGATTTTAGAATGCACGGATGTCCTTCATTGAGCAGAATTTCCCGTTCTTCTATCGAGTATGAAGCATGTAGTAACATCATTATAATTTCCGCCGTCTTAAAACAAATTGAAGATTCGAAACAGGTGGGTTTATATTTGAACTAGATTTATAACTAGTTACCCGTCCGTAGATTGGGTTAGGATGAAATTTGTGCGGTTCTTAGCGTAACCCGAGTAACACCATGGTGAGGCGACCAAATTAGTTTCCATTTTTTAAATATATCCATTTTGTATTTATTTTATTATTCTTTTTTGTCGTTTAATGTTTTGTAAACACTGATCATCATTAAATCATATGTATCAAATCATTAGAAAATAGACTTACACACTATATCTACAGCTTTTCCCTCAGGAGTGTTGAAAAATGGTTGTTGCCGCTCGAATCATGGGAGTATGTAAAGTTTCTCATGCGTAAAACAGTGACTTTTCAAGTGAAGGCCAGCCACTTGAAGAGTCTGCCCTTGTGGCTTATTTTTTGTCATAGAAATCAGAAGTGTCAAGCCCGGAAACCGGAGAAATGACGCTGGGAAGCGTGTCTTGTAGCATCCTGCTCCCTTCGCGCGTTCTGCTCTTAAGTAGTTTCATAAGATCGCTGGTGGGCATGTATTTGAGCATCCATGTCTAATCTTTGCCAATTTTCTTGCAAGGGCTCATTTTCTCGAAAAGAAGACATTCCTCGTGCTTTAGAAAATATTTTGAAAAGATACTCTTTTTTCTATTAGGCATGTAAATGGATATATTTTTAAGTCCAAGGAGGGGAAATACAGCGGCGAGTGAGAGTCTTGAATAGGCACCTCGATGATTGACTGAATGTAAGTTAACTGTACTTTAACACTTTTAAACATATATAAATAACTCGTATCGTTTATGATGTGGGCATTGGTTTAAAATAACAGTTCACAATCGTAATGAGAGGCAGACGGTTCTACTACGTGTAATAATTCTGAGTATGAAACGATAATAAACAACGCTGTGTTTGCTGTAGAAACAGAGGCATTATTACCATTACTAGTTGCTGGACGTATGTATCTTGCACATTTATTGCGTGTGTAGTCTATTTAATTCTTTTATGTGTATCGTTTACTACGTGTTCTCTCATATACATGCAGTGCCCCTATGAGAGCTACTGTGAGAATAGACATTGAGATTATACTTGTTCCAAATTTGCTTTGAATTTATCGATAACCCCCTCGAAGCAATCTATCATGGGATGCTTGGGTTTCTGGACCCTTCTCATACTGATTTTATTTCTACGAGCAATCATGGGCCTGAATAAAAACTTGATATTTTAATGCTAGAGAAGTAAATATCCCTTGAAAATCAAATCTGTGGTTGTCAAGGAAATATGCTCTGGTTGATTTCAGAGGAAAATGTGAGATTTTTCAGCTAAAACATGATTTTCAGACATTCGAATCATAAAATAAAATCGATTGCAAGAATTAGAAACTTCATTTATCCAGCCATCCGATAAAAAGTCCCAGCCCTCTAACTTGAGTGAAAGTACTTTTTAAAAGCAATAAATGAAACCACTGCACCGAACCCAATTATGGACCACCATGTCTTTGTGGGCCCTGAGGGCCTTTTTAAATAGCCCATTTTACGACCAGGTATATGTTCTATCTTCATGCCAAATTTCAGCACAATCGGCTCCGTAGTTTTTGCGTGATGGGGCAACATACAGACAGAGAGACACCATAACATTTTTATATATTAGTTAGGATAATAGATATTCTCGTTTGTCGCTCGCTCGAGCTAAGACCTTTTGGTGAAAAAAATCATTTGCAGCACAAAAAAGTTTTAGCAAAAAAGTTGCTTCTTGCCAATGTTTGAAACATTTCTTAATTTTGACTTATTTCCAATCAACGTATGTATATATGCAGCAATCGTGAGGAAATAAATGAAGTGAGAACTTAAATAAAAAAGTCTACAGCTGCGGTAGAAATCCATCCCCAAATTACGGACTTTTGATGATTTGATATGTTATTGGAACCTATCATTGTATCTTGAAAATTATTTCGACAACACCGCCATTTTCAGTGTACAAACAAACGAAAATTCATGCTCTTTATATGGCCTTCGACGCATTCTAATTGGCTTTGGTTTTTGAATGTTTCTGGTACTCCCCTCGCTGAAATCTATATTGTCCTCTTTCATCCGTTCTCTGTCTCCAAACTGTTGAGCCTCAAGCCGTGCGCGTTATATCTGCCTGTGTACTCGAGATGCACTTCGATCGCCACGCATTTGGGACCCCGTCGTCGTCCTCTATCGCCATCGTGAATAGTTTCATTCGAAGATTTGTTCCCTGAAGCCGTTCCAGTCCTTTTTCATGCAGTCTTTTTTTATACTGTCATACTGTGTACACCGACATATTTTTACAGTGTTCACTGTACAAATATGTATTTATGAATGAAACATTGTGACTCTACCTACCCTGGAAGGAAACAGCGTGATTGGTATGAAAATGTACACCTAACTCTGCTTCAATAATTTCCTTCATACTGACCTATCCTTGCAAACCTCTTTGGCCTCATTTACCCCCATACACTGCTTCATACATGCTCTCCTGTTTTTAAGACTCCTAATATTCCTCCTCCTAAGAATTTCCTCAACCACATTCAACCACAACTTTCTCGACCTACCTCTACCTCTCGCACCATTCACTTCACTCTTATGTACCTGTTTCGTTCTTCAACTCTCATCCATTCTCTCAACATGGCCAATCTAACGAAGCATACTCCTTTCATATATGTATCATGTGGATAAATAAAGCAAGTAGATAAAATATCATTATTTCATAAGTGTTAATTCCGACTTTGTAAAATAAATAGTTTTTGAGGAAAAAGTAAGACTTAATTTTTTCGGTAACCATCGTATTAAATGGTAACTACACAAAGACATTCCACAGCGGTTGGTGCATCTGGAATAGCTCTTTACTTGCTGCAGCTCTCAATCTTTAGCTAGATACTTAGGCTCAAGTATGACTAAATTTCCGGCTAAATGCATGTCATCACTTTTCTCTGAAAGTCTTGCAAGTGAAGTTGATGGTGGAGTTGAGATAGGATTTTAGGTCAACGATTTAGCTTGGCGGCGTCGCAGGTGGTTTTAAAAGCTATCGCAAGATTTCAAATAATGTTCTAAGTCACTTCACGGGTCCGTGGCAAAAGCCCATTCGAATTTCCTACTTTATGTAAACTTTTGCCTTAAAACAGCGTCAGCCATTTTGTGACGTATTAGCCCGCAGTAAAAAATATATTCCTGAAACTAAGGTATATAAAAGGAAAAATTTTTTGTTGATACTTCACATTGGCTTTAATTCCATAATATCCTTCCTCAGTCTCTTTGACATCTAGCGGATCTGACATTCCCAGGCCATCATCAAGTCTAAGTACATATTTGATTTCATATGAAATTTTGTATTATATGCATGCCAAGTGATTTTAGTTCATCCTGAACCTTATTTGAATTTGTTGTACCTCAGGGTGGGTCCTCAGGACACTGTTCTTTCCATCTGTATCCTCTTTTGTACAATGATACTTCACAGTACACTCTTTTCCTCATCATTCTCTTTCCTCTCCGAACGAATATCTGCGGCCTTCAAATCAAAGGTATTTTATTAGTCCTTCATGTTTATCCAAAATAAATAGAGTTGGTGAGATAAATCGTCGTAGGGTTTTCCTCTCTTTTTCATGAAAACTATCCTCATGGTATGTGAGGCAAGTAATATAAATGTTCAATTTGGTTGGTAGTCATCCATTAACCGAGTTATAAATGCCACGTTTTGAGACTTTAGGCTTGCGAATAGCAAGCAATGCATTGCGTCGTTTTTTGTGTCCGTTTTCTCGCCTTTCGCCTACTTTGGTTTATACTGTTTGCTCCTCTTTCTGAGCTTTCTCGACTGGGGAATTTAATACATACACACATACATACCAATCACATCCTTCCCCTCCGGGGTAGGCAATCTCTCTTAGTTTCACTCCTAAATACATATTTGTACACCTAACTCTGCTTCAATAATTTCCTTCATGCTGACCTACCCTTGCAAACCTCTTTTGCCTCATTTACCCCCATACACTGCTTCATACACGCCCTCCTGTTTTAAGACTCCTAATATTCCTCCTCCTAAGTATTTCCTTCATCAACCACATTCAACCACAACTTTCTCGGCCTACCTCTACCTCTCGCAACATTCATTTCACTCTTATATATCTGTTTCGTTATTCGAATCTCATCCATTCTTTCAACATGGCCAAACCATCGAAGCACACTTATTTCATATATGTCTATTACTGGAGCATCTAACCCATATTCATTTATTACCGACTTATTCCTGACCCTATCCATCCTACTCTTGCCGCAAACACTCCTCAGATAACTCATACCGACGGCGTTTAGTCTACTCTTATGTTTATCCTGACATAAACATGTTTCACTACCATTTAACCAAGTGGGGAGAAGTACACTTTTGTACACGGCGATTTTCGCTTCCTTAGACAGGCATTCATTCCTTGATATGCTTCACATGCTACCTACCACTTTCCTTCCAGCATTTGCACGTCTCTTTATCTCCTCATCTATCCGTCCATATTTCGTAAACATCTTACCTAAGTGCACAAAATCATCCATTTGTTCAATTACTTCACCATTCATCATACAGTTATTCTCCCATTTTTCTTATCCAAAACTACTACTTTAGTCTTGCACGCATTTACCCTCAGCTCCATTATCTCTGTTGATTCACAAAACTTTTCTAGGAGCTTCTGTAATCCCTCTTGGCTCTCTGAGATCAAAACAGCATCATAGCACAGGAGTTTCATAGCACCGGCAAATTTTACTTTTACTTTTCCTCTCGAAAGTTTACAGTTCTATATCTAGGATTAAACATAACGCCATTTTCAATAATGATGCTGCTGGTGGAAAAGTACGAAGTTTGTTTATTAGTGCAACACTTACTACTTCCTCTTTCATTCTTGCCCACTTGTATAGCCATATTATATCGTGAGGTAATGAAGCATTTCACAGTTTCTAGGACACGCATTGTCGCGTAAAATGCTTTCATTGGTGACCTAAAGCACTGATGCCCATGGGAAATAAACAGAAACTTAACTCCCTTATAGTTTCTCACTTTTGCAGATTCTTTAATATTTCCCTCGCAGTTCAACTGACTGTCATTTTTGCACATACTTCTGAGTAAGAGGTTTTCATATCATTCCATGTTAATTAAATAAATCAGTGGAAAGCCCATCGGATAAAATATGGCCCGATGCGTTTGTTCTGTGGTCTTATAGACAACCGACTGTTCGACTTACGCCAACAAGTGTGTTCAGGTGTCTTATTTTACGAGAGAGCAAGTGATTATGGGATCACTCTCGTTAGAAAGAATGTTGCGGGGCTGTCATCAGGAAGGTATAAACGATTTCGTATTGTCGAACCAAACGCCGAGGGTTATATCAACCCTTACTCTCATTTCTCTTACCCCCTGCCATTTCCCCTGCCCTCCGAATCCCTCAACCCTATTCGCCTCAGTGGAGGAAGGGATGAGGGATGCGAAAAGCTTTCCTCCCTCCCCGCCCTCCCACCCCAAACCCTCCCGATAGAAATTTAATGGGATTTCGTCATTTTGGAATGGAGTGGGAGGGAAAGGGGGAGGGGACGGGGGTGCATTCGCTTGGCGCCCAATCGATTAAGGGGGTGGGGGAGCAGCACAGGCTTAACCGCCGCCGCCACCGCGCCACGTGGGGGCGGAGATGGCCTCCGATAGATGGCGTGCCAATCGAGGGGCCTGCAAAGCGCATGTGCCCTTCCCCTTCCCCCTCTTCCACCCCTCTTTACCCCAACGCCCCCCCTCCGTCCAGTTCCTCCTTGTGGTTCCCCTCGCTCGCCACGGTTCTCCCCCCTCCCCCAAGACATGAATAAACCCCCCCATTTCATTCCTAACGCTGCATTAACAGGCGCTTCCCATTAAGAGGATTTTCCACTCGGTTTAACGGGTAAAAAACTGTGCGCTATTATGAGGCGAAATACCGGCGATATCCAACGCTTAAGATTATAAGACGCGCAAGTTGATCATCAGTTGTTCTGGCTGTGTTATCAGTTATTTCAATACTCAAGAGGCGCTATGATAACATTTTGTTTTCTTATTCTTATGAGTAAAATAGTAAATGCACTTTTTTCATATGAAATATTCCGAAAGATTTTTTTGTACGAAATTAGATAAATACAGGAGATGGTCAGTGTTGCTAGACCAACCTCACAATGTCTTGCCTCTCTTTGTAACGGTTTGTAACACAATCACGTGGGCTTGAGTATAAATTTAATTGAAAGACTTTACATGGTCCCCCGGGATGAAATTCGCATCGAAAAAATCATTTAACTTGACCTAGACTCGAACATATCTCCTAATCGACGGATGCCTTGGTGTACATACACCCGTTTGAGTGACCTCGTAACATTCATTTGTACATTCGATGATAGGAAACTGTATATGTGTAGTGTTAATTCAATATTGATACTACAAGAAAGAAATGTTATTCATCACTAATTATTGTCACCGATCCACCAAGAAGAATAAAAAGCGATAGAGGATAGATAGGTATACGTAAAAAAAACATGATCAATATTCTGGAACATTAAGTTACCCTATGAGGCTGGCCAAATTTGGCGTACTATCATTTTACAAGTGACATGATAATAAAAAGAGCTCAGCATCAGAGAGAAAATTTGCCCAACTTATAGAAGTAGAAAATATTTTTAGGGTGTAAATAATATGAATTTAAAAGCAATTTTTTGAGACAATCTTGTACTATATTATTTCAAGGTCAGGCTTAGGATTTGGAACGATATTAAAATTTTGGTAAGCTTTCATCGTGCAAATACGGATTCAGACCATATATTATCTAGATATGCTCACACAATATGATGATAAATCAAAGCGCTAAGAAAACGTGAGAGAGTGAATGGGAGTTTTGATGGGACAATAAGGGTTGGTGGCAAAGACTTTGTGGACAATAGCATAAGAGAAAGCATGGGAATTGGAAGAGTTTTTATAATTGGCGAAAAGTCGATAAGGCGTAAGAAAATTGATGAAAAAGAATTGCTATGAGATGGAAATTATACTGAAAGATCGGAAGGCGATAGCGTTGCACACCAAGATGAATACGATACTGGGTCGCCAGAGAGGGCAAACGATATCCAAAATTAAATACAGGGTTGGGATGATTCTTACCGAAAGGGGGGAGATTTAGGGAAGGTTAACGAATGCGTGGAATAACTTAAGAAGAGCATGATAGGCACTTAAGTAGGTATTTCAATTTTAGAATATTGGGAGGAAGCCCCTCACAAAGAATAAATTCAACTATAAGGTACTGGAGATCAAATTAGAGAACACTGTTCGGGAAAAACAAGAAAAGCTGTGGGAGAAGATAATATCCCTTGAGAGTATTTTTTAAGATCCGAGAAAAAAATGAAAGGCAGAATTTTCGAACCAATTTGTAAGATTTACAAAGAAAGTATACGACCAGATAACATTGTAAAAAGAGTTTTCATCCCTTGCGTAAATTCTTCTCGGGAAATCCTGGTTAAATTTTTAATCAGTACCATCGTTTCAACGGATGACTCGTCTATCATAATGTATTCACCCCGGTGACGATGGACGAGTCGTCCGTGGAAGCGTTGGTGAGGTTCACAAATTTAACCCGGTGGAATACGGAGGAAACTCCGAGAAGAATTTAGGCCAAGCATTCGCTGGGGAAGATTTAAATTTTTACTTCAGTTTTCATCCCTATTCCGAAGAAAATGAAAGCATCAGAATGGGAGGAGTTTGAGTTTAACTGTAAGCTTAATTTCACGCCTGGGTAAAAAGTCCAAATGAGTACAAAGGTTACAGTACCAGTTTGAGTCTAGGAAGGTGTTGGCAGCCCATGATGAAATTATGGTGATGAGGACACTCAGTGAACCTTGTTAAGAATTTAATTAAGGCGATTTTGTTTGTTTTGAGGATTTGGAAAAGGCGTTTGACATGGTTACTTGAAAAACGAATGAGGATACTCAAGAAAGTAGGAGTAGACTAGTGAGATACAATACTCGTTTGAAACTTATATCTTACCCAGAGAACACTAACAAGAGTGACTGACTGGGAGTCAGGGTATGCCGATGCAGATCGTGAAGTAAGACATGGTGATTCGTTTGTCGTCTTGGCAAATTATCTTCTACGCCGAGAGAAGTACAAAAAAGCCATGTCAAGACCTAATTAGAGGAATATGGATTGGTTAAGATATCAGCTATTGGTTAGCAGTAAGGACGGAGTTGGTTAAGCGGTACAGAAAGAATTTGCGAATGCATTAGAAAATCAGTGCATGCAGAATGCGGAATAATAACTAAAGATAAGGAAATTAAATTAATGTGGTGTTTTTAAATCTAAAAAAGAAATTTTTAAAAAGCATTTTTTAAATCTAAGATAGCAAAAGTAAGCAAAGCAAGGTTGACGATAAAAGTAGAAAAGTAGAAACGCACAGACTAGAGCTGGGATAATAATTTCATTACCTAAATTGACCTTATTACCTAAAGTTGGAGGAAAATGGGCCAAGTAGCAAAGGTATTTGAAGGAGAAGAGCGTTACAAAAGGAAGTGCTCACTGAAAGGAGCGAATTAATGACAGGAATGTGAATTAAAGATGGACAAAGAATCTCATAATGCATGTAGTGTATCGAACAAAAATGTGAACTTTAAAATTGGGGAGAGAATATGACTTTAGGCTGCAAGCGTTTGAGATGTTAATGAGGTGGAGAATGGAGAATGTCCGATGGGCAGAAATAAATTAAAGAGGGAATGCTTGGTTTGGTAATTGAGGAAGTAAAACTGTATTTGCAGATTAGGCGAAGGAAGAGTAGGTGGCTTGAGTGGTAATAAAAGGAAAAGTGGTGCTGCTGGCCTTGATAGAGGTGATATTTTCAGCAAGAAGGGGAGTAAAAGAAAGGGAATATGATAGGCTAAATGGATCAGATGAAGAGG
This sequence comes from Ceriagrion tenellum, assembly GCA_963169105.1. Taxonomy (NCBI): domain Eukaryota; kingdom Metazoa; phylum Arthropoda; class Insecta; order Odonata; family Coenagrionidae; genus Ceriagrion; species Ceriagrion tenellum. Next base: position 25,045,412 of record OY720636.1, on the reverse strand, counting down.
TAAACGGCCGGTCCCGTTTACTAGAATGGAATAATGTTTGTAGTTACGAACCTGCGGCTGAGAAGATCATTATTCGTCTTCCTACTTCTGCCTTAGCCTGTCTCTACCTGGAGATCATCTCTAGCATTGATAAACATAGCGTATGTAGTTAGGTTACTCCTCTATATTTTTACAGGTACCATGTCCTACTAGGTTGGGTTGTTTTGATATTTTTTCTCAGATCGAAATGCAATACCTGGCAAAAGTGGACCATCAACATGGAAACTACAGTTATAAATTCTTTTACAAATCGGATAACATCTTCTGTGAGAATTTTTGCCTCAAAGTATCAAAATTACAACCGGAAACACCGAAATGGTCACAAATTTTATCACGATTAAAGTGACCATACTACTTAATTTGGGATACTTATTTTCGGCTTATAGAACTCCAAACATCCCGTACGTGGGCTTCTAAAGCTTCCTCGGTTCTTTCTCCGTCGTAATGCCACTCATTAACCATGATACCCCACACATTCTCATTAGGGGATAGGTCCGGGGATATGCTGACCAGGGTAAAACGCAAAGTCGAGAATTATCCTAAAGAAACTGCTTTGAGATGTTCGCTTTATGGATCGGACAGTTGTCCTGGACAAAAACCACCTCCTCCCTCTCGGGAAAGATTTCATCTAGGTAAGGCAGCAAATGAGCCCTTAATATTTGATCATAGTCCACAGAATTCATTTTTGCTGGGGTTTTCACCATTGGTCCTGGTCCTGCTGCAGAAATTGCCACCCAGAAACTCAGGCTGATGCGACCAGTATTTTGCGTTCTTATTAAATGCTCTGGGCTATATCTATAAAAGAAATTATCAAACTGTTACTTCTTCATAAAATTTGGCACTCAACTAATAGCTTCACACACAAAGTCACAATAACTTTTACCTTGTGTTTCTTGGACGCCAAAGTTCAACCTTCCCATCTTGGTTGCTTCGGAATAATTATTCGTCCGAAAATATAACTAGGTCCCAATAGGATTGGTTCATTTCAATATACCTGCTGGCAAAATTTAGACTGATTTCTCGCTGGATTTCGGTCATGGAGGATTTCTTGGCGGCCCTGTGGTGTTTAATTCCTCCCTCTATAACGCTGCGCCTTACCGTGGCGTAGCTGTAGTTAAGATTGCTGCTTCTCCTCAACTGTGCAACACCACCGACGGACAATGGATTCTCGTGAATGTCCTCCCTTATATCCTCATCTTGCCTTTTATTGCACCTCGGACGTTCACTCTTCGGTTTAGATTCTAAAGATACGTCACCCTCCTGGTTTATTTTAAGCCACTATAAATAGTTTTTCGGTCAACGTTTAAGTGTGCCGCTATTTGTGACACAGTTTTCTTGCTCTCAAATAAGGACACTATTAGCCCCCTCTGGGCTGCGCTTAAATGTGCGTTGCCAGGCATATCCATTTCCTCGATATATCAAGTATACACAAGCCTACAACTCATAAGAGTGAAAAGCACCTGTCTGAGAACCTTTTCCTTTTGCATTCTCCACCTATCTTTGCGTACCACTGGGAGGCGGGGGAGTTGGCTGGGCAGTTTGCGATGGCGGGAGAAGGCCATACGAGGGTCTCCGTCGCGAGTGGAAATGAGTAAAATTGGCCCTTAGTAGGCGCCGAATGCATAGGCAATTCCCGAAGTTCGAATTCAGCGATATACGAAGTTGGCCGTGCTCACCGTGCAGACCGACTTTTGAAAGAGAGTGTACACAGTGCTTTCAATTTACATCCATCCTTTCGCCGAGGTGATGTGCGATGCGCAATTCGAAATTTCGGCATTCTTTTATCTTAGCAGGCAAGCTATAAACAGGATTGCAAGTGCTGCTGGGCGATACTTTACACCATAAACGAGTATAACCCATGATATTTTTTTTCGTAGAGAAGATCATTGAAAATTACTGCTTTAGAAAATAGTACTTTTTTCCTGTACATGTTTTCCAAGGTATTCATAGTGGATAATAAGGAAAAGTGGTGAGCCAATAACACTCCCTTACTTCTCTCCAGAAGTCACAGTCATGGCATCAGAAATAGTAGTATCGGCAAAAAGTAATTTTAATAGGCATCTTATTTATCGCAAAGTATTCAATTATATTGCAAATTTAATACTTTAAGAAAACGTGATATTTACTTCGTATTAGCAGAAGAACGTAGTTTTCGGGATATTGTTATACTAAATACCAACTAATTGTATTTTGAGACTTTCGAGAGTGTCGTGAAAGTGGTATCGACTCGTTTCGTCAAAAATCGCACTCGTCTCGAGTCTCGTCTCGAATTCTCCACTACGGTCTCGTCTCATCTCGGAAACAAGACGAGACGAGAAAGTCTCGAGTCTCGCGGCAACACTAATTAAGTTATTTGCTCCTCTCTATGAGTGTTCCCATCACGGCAATCGGATCTCAGATATTCAGTCCCATCCTATACCCAAATCGATTATCTCCGAAGTAGGAACTTTCTCTACTTTCCAATCTCTTATAAATTTTTCGTAGCAAGACTTGTCGCGTGTGAATTTTAATTAATTGTTTTTTACTCCTTACATGTTGATACTCTCTTTTTAGTCAGGAAGGGTATCGAGACTGTTTTTATGAATTCGTCGAACCTCAATCCCTCGTTAATGCTACAGAAGAGTTTGATGGACGATTGTTTTCCCCTATTGTCTTAACCTAGTGACTCCGACTTCTGTTTACCCCCAAAGATTAGTTTCTACACTACTCGGTGAATCCCATCTATTGCGCGTCGAGTATATACAGTCTGAAGTAATCCTAATATATTGTTCTCTCACCCTCTATAATTAAGGTCTGATACTATTATCAAATAGATCTTTAACGTATTATTTCTGCCTTTCTGGGGCACCCCCCTGATTGATTAATATGTTATCTGTTATTTCCTTATCCTGAGTTTGCGTTTGCTTCTCTTGCCACCCGATAGCATTTTTACGTATGCGTCAAGCACCCACTTCTCCCTCTTTTGGTAACTTTTCTATTTCTGCGGCTTTTTCATTCCACTAGTTCTCCTTCGCTCGATTGGGAGTTTATTATTTTATGCATTATCCTATTGCATAGGTTGGGTTTATACTTTGGGCACGGCGATGGGTGCTTTAAATGTGGCTGGTGGGATTTTCGTCTACGTTGAGATTTGCGTGAAAATTATCAAGGCGTAATCATTTATAACATCTTCAGATGAAAGCGATTAAAATGCTTTTATCTATTTGGTTTTCAAGGCAATATTTTATCTATTTGGTTTCTAGGCAAGCTCTTTTAAAATCTAGCCTTATGACACTTGGAATATATTTCGAAATAATTCAAATCCCTTAGATGTTCTGGGCCGCAAGCGCACTACACTGAAGGAATCAGCGCGTCCTCTCTGGCCGAAAGACCTGTGTAACCCGCTGAACCTCCTCCGTGCTAGAGATTGGGGCTTGCATTTTTTTCCCATGACCGAGGAATTCCCAGTAAGCGCGAGTCATGATGTCGCGTTGATTACGTCCCTGCCCTTTGTACACACCGCCCATCACAATGTACTACCGATCGAATGATTTAGGGAGGCCTACGGACTGGTGCGCGGCGCTCGCCGTTTAACCGCGGCGGCGCCGTCGTTGCAGGAAAGATGGCCAAACTTGATCGTTCCGAGGAAATAAAAGTCGTAACATAGCAGCACGCGTGTAGACAATTTTTTCTTATAAACACGAAAACATACTTTTAACATTATTATAATGGTTTCTGTTTAATATCAACATTGCATGACGAATAAAAAAACAGGTATTTATATATGGCTTTCGCTTAAATTTTGAATTCCTCGGCGTAAATCAAATCATTATAATGCTTTAACTGAAGCAAAATTTTAAATTATTATTCTTGCATCATTGATAATACAATATATGTGTTTTCCAACGTATAAATTGATGTGGGCCATTCCACGCCGCTTCGGACCAAAGTTGACCTCCCAGATTTAGACGAAACTTTGAGGAAACGTTTGCCTAGTGGAATAATGAGCGTGCGAAAGCGTTTCAAGCGTTTTGCGAAAATTTTTAAAACAGCTGAGTAACGGCTGTTTTGCAAAATGGCGATTTTTACTGCCAATAGATTTTCGTAATCACGTATCTCAGGGAAGAACTTGTACTTGAATGAAGTGTGGTCTTACAATTTTTTTCGACTTACTTGAAAAGTGATTGTAATGCGCATTCAACGACTGAGGATTCGAGCTCAAACCTACAGGTAGCTACTTACCGGCCGTGCATTCTGACTCATTTCGCGAAGCAGTTTGGTTCCCCTGCCTTTCTTCCTCTTCCTTCCATTTCCTTCACCCCCTCCACTTTTACCCCCCTCTCCTTCCCCCGCAGGTCTGCGTCAGGAACTTTTGTGGAAATTGTATATGGATAACGGAATGTGGTGATGCATAAATATGAGGGATATGGGGCGTTCGTTCAAAGGTGTCGGGTTAAATTTAAGAGGGGGGGGTTGAGAGCAGTTTTCTCGTCAGCCAATTGCGAATCGCACCCTCCTCCACTCCCACTTCCCTTTTATTTCTGCTTCCCCCCCCGCTCGTAAATTCGACGCCGTCCCGTGTTTACTCTCCCCACGGATGCGCTCAGTCCTGGGGATTAGTCTCTCAAGGCAGTCGCTTCTTGTTCCTGTAATTTCGAGCCATAAAGTATCACACCCTCCCCCCCTCACTTGAATATTCTCCCTTCAACTCCTTCAAGCCGCTCGCTTTGAAAGAAGGCGACTCCACTCTCTCGACGTCTTGCGGTCATTCATGGCGGCATCTTGCCAATTCTTCTTTTTTTCTCTTCTTGAGCTAAATTCTCTAATGCAAATGAAGGCAAAGCTATCCTCTATTTGCTGCGTATGAGTTTCCCAAAAGAATTACTCGGAATACACTTTTCATTTCATTCCATCAATTTTGCCAGGTGCGCAATAAACAGAGATTTCTTCCGAGAAATCGTTACACAGGTTTTTTCATGTCACTCCAGGCCTGAGAGTGGAAGTGGTACCAGAGAAAGACATTTAGAAACCGGGAGTTGAGCAAGGGAAACGGCAAAAGGTCAGCTATATTAGAGCCTCGACTTTTCCAAGTATCGCAGTAATAGGGAAGTAATTCCACCAGTGGAAATTTTGATTTAAAGATACTTAGGGAAGACACCGGTAAGTATAATAAAGACTTAAGGAGGACTTTAGCATAAAGAAAGAAAGCAAAGATTTGTGTAATGGAAGTCTGGCAAAAACAAATATTTGTTGAAAAATTATAGAATATCCTTCGTATTTATGGTGGTTGGAGTGCGAATCGTTGAGTGAAAATTTTTATAATTTTTCAACCAAGCCGAAAAAATTCTTAGACTACATTTCACTTTAATACATCAATTTTTGATTTTTAAATAACCATCTATGTTGTAATGTAAATGATGTAAGAATCATATTTTTAAATTTCCGCCTCAACGCATTATTGTCAATCGGGTTTACGGCGCGCGATTCGAAATTTAAGCGAAAACCATGCAAAAATACGTGTTTTTTTGGCCCGATACCTTGATATTTAATAGGAACCATTATATTAATATAAAAGCCATATTATCGCGTTTTGGGGAAAATCTCAAATTATTTCGAAATACATGTTAAGTGTCGTAAGATCACATTGTAAAATAGCACTAAATTGCCAAGAAACCAAATCGGTAACATGCAGTTTTTTCGCATTTATCGTTATATATAACTGATGAGTACTCGTATCAAAAGTTCCATGCAAATCCATACATGAACGAAAATTACTCCAATCACCTTAGCCACCCACTTATTTGAAATATACGGTTGTGGTATAAACATTTTCTATGACTAAGGATTAATAACACCAGCAGAGGCAGATCAATTGTAGTTGCTCGCTCATGGGCAGCTAACTGAGAGTTCTCTGACAAAGTGGTGTCAGCTTTATCCTAAAGCACTATCCTAATATTATGATCCACGCATGCATTGCATTTATTAAAATTAAGTATGATTAGAAATATCTTGCGATAACATTGTCCATTGTCCTTTCAAATTTCATCGAAACAATGCATCATTGTCATTTGCTTGATTGTCACAAAAGGTATCTGAACTTAGAAGTACACAAACACAATTCGGGAAATGGCACATTTTAAAATTTCTATAGTTCCCAAGTGACTTAATAAAAACTAAATTTAGCCTTCCAACCAGATGATCGAACACCAGCCATGAAAAAAGGGATGGGAGGTCACGGGAACAAATCAAGGCAAAGCTAAGAGAATCGGAAAAGAGAAGGATTGAGGAAAAAAGCATCTTCTTACTCATTAATTCTCTGATTAGTAATTACTGAATTAATTTGGAAAATTACCGCAGAAGAAAGCACATATACTACGGCCGTTTCAAGGTTAAAGCGGTTAAAATAGTTTTATATAAGCGGCTTCATTATATTTTAAATATTCTGTGTCTACAGAGCGTGAACGTGTTTTTAGTTAATACGGTGGCGGTGGTTAGGTGAGTGAAGGTTGAGGGATGGAAGATGAGGAGTGGATAAGTAACACTTGTTGTTAGTTATAAAGTGAAAATTATGTGATCATTGATAAACGTTGCCTCATGTCTAATTATTGCCTTTTAACGGTACCACAGTCTACATAATCCGCTGAAAACTTATCTCCTCGGAAAATTGATCAATGAAAAACCCGATTTTCAGAACATTTTTTGCATCATACCGGATCGCTTAAATTTTTGTTTCAAAAACTAGACAAATATTTCCAGGGTATTTGAAAACTACGACATTAAAGCTGATCCACGTGAAAAGTTTAACTCAATTTAATGCCATCCTTAAGAGTAGGTAAGGACTTCTAAGGGAAATTGTATGTTTACTTTCGTTTCATTCGTTGCAATTTCTTTATGCGTGTCCCTTTACAAATACATCATAGACATTGCGCTCGTCCATCAAAGCTACTTCTCACTGAGTTGTTCACCTAGGATCTCATCCAAATATATTCAGTTATGTGAAGAAGACGCTACTCTTTCCCTTCACCATCATTCATCACATCTTAGCTTTGCTCTCAAGACTATAAAAAGCCTGTTTCACAGTCGACTCACCTAGTAACTGCCGCTTGCATGTAACGAGCCAGTCTGAAGGGAAATAACTTGCTGCTTCTCACCTCAGCTTGTGGAGAGAAAGTGAGGCATTAGAGAGCATTAAAAGTCTTAGTGGTTTCTGCGTCTGTACGAGGAGATAAGAAATATTCTATCCGGCATATTCATGAACGTGTTTTCTTCGGATGGCAGCGATATATGTGGCGAAAGTATGACAAAATACCGCGAAAGACTTCATGAGACATGAAAGGGACTACGATATAAGTAAAAAACAAACTACATAAGCAGGAAACTACTTGCCTTACAATTTACGATTTCGTTTTATGTATGTCTTAAAGAAACCTCGTTTTAAAAATCTGGGCTCAAGGTGCCAAATATAAACAATAATAAGAGAATTTATGTTACTTTTCATGCTGCAAAAGTGTTTTTATCCCACTTTTACCAGTTTCACTCTAATTAGTAAACAATATTGTTTGAGTGTTTTGATAAATTAACAATTTATTCTTCCTCCATTAACTTTTGAAAAGCCACGAACGATAAAGAAATAAAATTTCCCGCTTTCCACAAGGCAGGACACAATATTTGCCCCTTAACTGTAAAAACAGCTATTATATTATTGCGATGGATATTTCGTAGACATACTTGACCAATATTGTATTCCAGTATAAATTCAAGAGGGAACTGCCATCGCAACAGGCTTTCATAATGGGTCTCTGAATCAAGATGAGTTTTAGTCTCTTAAACTACTCCCCGGATTTAAATTTGATGAAAGTGCATGTACATACCAAATACACGTAGGAAACAATAAGTAAAAGTGAAGCAAGATGATAATGATACCATAATCAGGTGTTACTCTAGTTAAAGTATCAAATTATGAGTTTAAAAATAATGCTCTTTGTAAATAAATAAGCAGGGCTAGCTAATAACTAGAAACTATCGATGGTATTCTTACTTCAAACTTTGCCTCATAACCAAAAAAAGCTGCGGGGCCAGGCATGTAAGATATTAAAAACACGGAAGAAGACTGCTACATAATTTGTTCCGTTGTCAGAAGCATGTTCAGGAGCTTTCTGGAGATGCTCATTTGCGACGCACTAGTAACATTGACCAATGCAAATACTTTGCACGAAGAACAAACAGAAAACTTCCTGAGTGCTGCTGACTAGAAGCCTAATGATACGGAAAGAGATTGATTCTAATTAGCACTGTGCGAAGGAAAATGCATTAACATTGCGTGAATTTTTTCCGGAACTCAACCCTGTGAGTTATTTTTTCGGAGCTCAGACTGATCAACGTCTGCTCCTTGCAATGGTTAGTTTTCTATTTGAGAAGTATTTTTCACTGCTTCCCGCAGTTTCAAAGTGAATTAGCGCCCCGAAAATATGACGCGCGTACGTAATATTTTCCTGAAAAATGAACATGTTTTGGCCGATACTACTACTATATTGTGCCGCAGAAAATTGTCTATTATCTACGTACTACCCTGCCAGCTGCCGCTCTGGCTTGTGGCAGGCGGTGCTAGGTCACCAGCAGTCAAAAAAGGTATGAAACATGAGGCTTTCGGAGGTGAAATGATAAAGTGTATTATGGGTGTGTTTTAAGTGGAGCTGCGATTTTATTATGGTCCCTTATTTTGCGTGGAAAGAACGAGTTTTTGTACCCCTCTGTTCGGCAATGTATCTACATCCCGCGCAAGCCACCATTAGGGTGTGTAGCACGGGGTGATTCCACACCAGGCATGAAGCTCTCATCTCAGCTGAAATCCGAACCGCGCACGTTCCCCCGCAATGCCAGACACAGGCCAAAAGCAGTCAGGATAACAGTCCGCAGTGAGAACAGAATCTAGGACAGTGCTACGTGGACGAACATGCTACCATGCAGTACACTACTTATGATACGACTACTAGTTATAGTTACAGTCTCATGTATCTCTCTTATTTTATCGCTTCTGTCGGACCTGGAAATGTAGTACGGCATCAAATGATAATCTCATTGTCGCTCTGAAACACGCCTGTTCCAAATTTCTCAAGCAAAATAAGTCTAGCGTGCAGCCGACAAGTCTTTTCGGCTTCCAACCTAATCCCTCCAAAAGCTGAGAAACACTATATTTTCACTCGTAACAGTTTTAACGAAGCGTGCAGCTTTTCTTTGTATTTTATAATTATTTTGTTAAATCTCTCTGCCCAGAGTCCCAAATGGTCATGGCGGATTCGAGATGATGCCTAATCAGGGAGCATATACCAATACGGGATATATTGTGTTAGAAATAAACAATTTTTGGCTAGGAGTTGCATAGCCCAGGAGATGAGCCACTAGAGATTAACGTACCTGAACCCCGGCGGTGTCTCTGGACACGTAGGAATTGGTTGAAACAGTGAAAATGATTCCGCCACGAGGAAAGCTGTAAGTTGCTAAAATTGACTCGTATTAACGCCATCAGATTTGAAAAATTACTTAAGAGATTTGGTCCGCAGAGAACCAAAAGGTGGTCGACGAACTTTCACTAATTACTGGCTCGGCAATGTCAATCAAGGCATCTCGTCATAGGCATCTTCCGTTCAGATAATCTGGCCCTAAAAAGCCATTATTATCCGTCTGATGATAGGCCTATCGGCTTCAACTCACTCGTTTACCTTTACAATTTATGCGTTCAGTAACTCTCATCTCACCAAAGTGCTAATGATCATTAAATATACTTATGATAGATAACTGTAAACTGCTTATGATATAGTTGGCAAACTCAGAGATGCACTTTGGTAAGCAACAAAACTGATGTAAACAATGTTTTTCGCCTTTTCATGAGGGTGGACTAATGGTATTTATTTATCGGAAATCAAAACATTCAAGTAATGGCCCACTAATATTAGCGGACCATTACTTGAATATTTTGATTTCCGATATGGAGAGGTTCCACAAAGTGAAGCCTGAATTTATTAGGTATTTATTTAGTCACATTCATTTATATTTCAGTATAGAAACATTTTCTCTTTTCTAATGATTAACTTATTTACACTTATATATTATCTAAATTGATTCTTTGACAAAAAAACTAAACACTATAGAGGGGCTTTCGCGTCCCAATGACCCTTAGAGCAAGAGAGAATTTAATGGTAACTTTTAAAATACCACGCATAAGCTCACGCTTAAGCGCCATCTTCACCTGAAGATGACGCTTAAGCGTTGTAACCCGGGTCGTGTGTTTATAAGTCTGTGGTAATGTAAAAGTTACCATTAAATTCTCTGAAAAACGGAATACTACAAAGTTGCCAAGGAACTTGTATTATTCATCCTTAGAGGTAAGCTGGTGGAAGCAATAATAATTGCTCCTGGTAGGGCCACCCATGTTCATAATGAGATTATTGTGTCTTAGACCGTAGCCAACCTATGCAGGTTATCTCTTACCTAGTGTGCTTAAAATATTTTTCTCCCCATTGACATCTATGGTATGGGATTCTATGGCATTTCCTTCCTCCTTTCTGGTTTTTCACGTCCTTTTGTTCTTCAGCCTCCATCCTCAAGTGGCGGAATTTGATTATTGTCATCTGTTCTCATTTGCTTATGGCCCATGTCTCTGATCCTAACAGCTTACACCACCGCATTCATGCTCGTCTATAAATCTTTCATGTTTGCTTGTTAGTAAAAGAATTTACTTGGAACTCAATAGTTGTCTTGTATTCATCAATTACTTCTTGACGATTGCTACTTTGCGCTGGATTCGCGTTCCTCACCCATCATTGGAGAATTTTCCCTCCCCACAAATAGTAAATTGAATATTTTTGTTGTATTACAGGTTCTAAAACAAGAGAAGAAATGTCTTGCAGAATTTGTCGATAATTCGTGTGAGGTGAGTAAGCAATATTTACGTGAGTGCATGCTTACTAAACACACACCTTTATGTCTACTTCCTTCAATATGCATTTCAAAAGTAATTTTTTATATATATGCTGCATCTTTTAGTTCTTGAAACAAATTTAAATGTAGCCTTTAGGTATGAATCCTTAATTCCATCGTGACCTAGCAGTCAATCACGGATTTTGTACATAATTCATTTATTTTAGCCCATTAAATGCGAAAAACTATATCATTTTGCAATTTTATCTCGATTTCCATGGGCAGAGGGATACATAACTATGGATCAATAACCTCCATCGATAGTCATCGTTCGTGAAACCATGAAAAGTATTAATATATCCATCACAAAACATGAAATTTTGAACTTATGATGGAGCTACTCAGTCAGGAAGCGTCAACCACTCTATCATCATAGGAACTATCCCGGTGACACGGTTCTCTCGCTCTAATAAGCGCATAATTTTTAGAAATTTAATTTGATAAATTCCAGTGGTTCTTCGAATCATTTTATATATGAAAATTGCTCCTACTTCTCCTGCGCCCTTGAAAATTTTTCCTCTCTCGTTATTATAAATAACTTAAGCAATAAACATCCGTGTTTTACTGTTTGAAGTTTGATGATAGATTTTTAATTTTAGGAAAAATTTTCATGTGGGGAAACAGATCTTTGTGCACTCGTTTTTCACTATTATCGTCATGTTTATAATGATTAATTCATGGTATCACCTCTAGAAAGTTTGTGTATGGCGTATGAGACTGTCAGAGCAGCATAGAGGAGCAGTAAGAAGCAGTTAATAAATTTTTAAGTCACATAATAACAGGTCTGCCCAAGGATATTTCTCGAAAACTAAGTGCGAGCATTTAGTGAGCTTCAGAAAAAATCTGTGACTACACTTGATAACAATAAAAAAATTGTTCTTTAAAATTTTAAGATAATAATAACATTATGATGCTTTTTTGCTGAGAAATTTTTCTGTATGCTATCCATTAATGCAGTCAAGCGTGAGCTACAATTTAATTTTTTATTTGTCCTGGTCTTAATCTCTACATGTTTCTGAAATTACTATTTGAAATCTGATAGAGTAATTTGTTTCAATATTTTAGGGTGGGGCGTTAAAATTTCTAGGCTGAAGTATGAATTTCGACCTAGCTCTTCAGGTTTTCCTTGTAATTTTATTGTTTTATATATATCTTTGGGTTGCTTGCTTGTGCCTTGTTTGAAATGATAGTTGAAGTGAACTTAGCTCATCCATCGGCATCAATTAAAGCTATTTGGTTTTAAATTTAAAATGTATATCGACGATAACGCTGGGAAATATATGGAGTAAATATACTTGAATCAACCAGCATGAGAATTTCAATTTTATTTGCTTCTTTGATTTAGTAGTGACGTTAATTCGTGATAAATGATATTATCGTGAAACGCTGTTGTCATAAATCTCATCACTTAATGAAAAAGATATCAAGCCTGCGGTTGGATAAAAGCGTTTCATAGTTATCGTAGAAGATAAACTCTGGCATCTTTGCAGCGTGTCGGTCTCTTGGAAATGGACACGTGCTGCTAAGTACAAGATAACATTTTTATCTTAGCTTGAGTTCCTATTTTTTTACATTAATACACAAACATCTGTTGGAAAAAAGTGGTGTCTCAGAAGACTAGTATTTGTAACTGTCGCCGTTTGTCTCTTTCGGAAGCTGTTGTTTTTTCTTCCCTCCGTACAAGCTGCAGTTCGCGACTCTCATCACACTGTGAAAAGGGTCCTTGGGCGTCCTCACGCCTTCTTTACCCACTTTGTCCTTCCCACCGTGTTTCCAATAAACTCTTAGTGTCAAATTAGATTACTTTAATTTTCTGCCATGAATGGCCTGGAGAAGTTTTCTTCTTTTAGCAACTTCTTAAAAAATTTATGCATTTGTATTCCTTTTGAATCCACTTGTTTTTGTGATTCTCCTCCAGAACCACACTTTTGCTGTCTGGAGCATATATTTTTCTTGCTAAACCAGTGTCCGTACTTCACCACGTACTCTATACAAATCATTAAAATCTTTTCCTTAAGTTCGCCTTAAAAACCTTTTCCTTGAGTCTAAATACAGTTGGCTGTGTATCGAGAGGTTTCGCTTCCTTTGAAATCCTTGATTTTCCTGGACAACCCTTCTCGTAGCATCCTGCATATTTTTTTGTATTATTTGGCTGCCCAGATAGTGGAATTCATTGATATAATCTACAGTTGAGCTTTCTTATCTTATTTCAACTATTGAAATTTTACTTATTTACCTCCTTAGATTACGTTCTTTTAGTGTGAAAGTTTTATTTTAATTTAGTGCTCAGTTATTTTCCAAAATTTCCATTACATATATAGTTTAAACTCTATTCTGGGTCGTGAAGAACGATGACTTTATCGGAAAATCGGGTAATATCAATGGGTTTTCCATTTACCTTTATACCATTACTCCTTTTATCTATGGCTTCCTCTATAAACAGATAGATAAATTAGTTTAGTAAGGGACAATCTTGTCTTGTCTGTTTTTACTTTGGCTCCTTGATTTTGTCCATCGATATCTATTTCCTTGATTTGCTATTTATAGTAACGGAGGATTTGTCTTCCATCTTGTCTATGCCATTTTATAATTTTTATTTTTTTCTTATTTTGTTCACTGTTTTTCATCACTATGTACATATTATTTTTTGTTCTTAAGGAACATGATCCCAGAACAATCAATCAATTCTGTAAGAGGTCACCATCAGGATCCGTCGAGGGTCAATTAAGGGAACGACACTTCCGAAAAAGGCGTTTATTCTTCGCAACCATTCACAAGCGCTACCTTGACAACATCATCTAAAACTCTTCTTCTCAAGACTGCCGCTCATCCGCTTCTTCTTCGTCCTCGTGACCCAGAAACCATGGCTTGGCGTCCCCATGTGACCACCCTGTGTCAATCTCATTGGTCATCAACAGCCGCCTCAAAGGATCCCATATCAGCAGCTTCCCACGGACTGGATGGTGCCAAAGGCGACCCCTATCTAAATGCCGCCCAGTGAGCTCAGCAATAATAAAAAACGAGATAACAGCCTCCGAAGATTAGCACCCACACTATGGCGCGAGACACTCCCTGAGCACATTTCAGTAATTTAAATGACTTCATGTCATACCTCCCTTTGGGGAGCAAATTAACAAATAAATCCAAGGGAATGGCTCTCACCAGCCATGATCTCATTTCACTGAGAAATTTCACTTACAATTCAATATTTCTCATTGCCCAATATCCATTGAGGCAAAGCTTGACGAAGTTAGACTTTGATTATGGATATTTTATAGAATATTATACGGATATATGGAATATGGATGAATTAAAATCACACCAAATATGCCCGTGAATTATAGTCTTATGAAGACAGCAAGACTCATGCCACCCTTCTAAATTGGTTGTCGCACTTCCAAGGAGCAAACAAATGTTCCTATTATTTACCCTCTATACCATTACTCCTTTTTTCTATTGCTTCATCTAGAAACAGCTAGGATAGATAACTTAGTAAGGGACAATCCTGTCTCACCCTTTTTTTAATTTAGCTTCTTAATTTTGCCCATCATTATCTATTTCCTTGATTTACGATATATAGTAACGGAGGATTTGTTTTCCATCCCTCCGATCGATTTGTATTTTTTTCATATATTTGAATTGCAGCTTCCAATCTATCCTGTCAAATGCTTTTTAAAGATCGATGAAAGTAAAATACATTCTTCTATTCACCTCTAATCTTTTTTCTAAGATCGGTTTCAATGTTTAAGTTGCTTCCTTTATGTTTTCACCCTGCTTAAAGCCAACCCTATCTCCTCCGGCATATTGGCCAATGTTTTAAAATATCTTTGTTATCACATCTATGCTAATTTTTATACAAATGTAATTCGCACAGTCACTTGCGTTCCCCTTTTTAGGAGGGACGAAATGGAGAGAGATATTCTTATTCAAGTTTGACAGATGCACTGTTATTAGTTACTCCAGCGACAGATATTTGATCCGGCTGACTTTTCCATTCTTATCTTTTTCTGATGCTCTTTCCTTGAGGGATAGTAATTTTAGAAAATGATGGTCATAATCAATTAATAACATAGAAAGTATTTGATTTTGAAGCACAATTATCGCGAGGACTGGTTGCCATTGTCGTGATCGAGTTGCATAAAAATCATCCTCATAGATTTAAATCATAGTTCTGACCAATTACCCCAAAGAAAATAATGTTCCATGTAATACTTTCATGCAAGAAAGTTTGATGCAATTATTGTCTTTCATGGTGACCTTTAATAATAGCTCGAAGTATAAATTTTCACTGCGATGAGATTCTTTGAATTGTCCACCAAATATTTTCCAAAATTGGGAAGTTATTCACGTACCGGACACAAAACTCGTAACGTAAGTCCAGCCTGTGTGTGATTAGGAAAATACCCTTATATTCTACCACTGCCACCGTGAAGATTTTCCTTAAGATTCACTGGTGCGTGACAAATTGAGGATTGAGCAACATCATGTTGGAGCCAAAGATTTAGGCAGAAAACAAATAAGTAAAACAATTGTTTTATTGTGAAAATATGACGATAATGCCAGCGAACAGACTTCCAAGAGGGTGTTTTATTAATTGGATACCAGAAAAAACAAGAAGTGTCGAGAACTGGATAGGAAAAGTGCGTGAAGAGGGAAGTGATGTTTTGGGTGGAGAAAACTTGTAGAACGGGGAGGCATGGAGGCAAGAGTTTGATAATGAGCTTTAAAAAAAAGTCGCTATGTTTAATTCATGAAAAGTCAGTCTCTGAGTCAATGATGGCAAACCTATGACCCGCGTGTCAAAGGTGACACGTTGAGACAGTTTGGTAGACGCGGATTGTATACGGACCGTCATCGCCCAAGAACTATCAGTACGCTCTGAGATATTATTTCATGTAATTAAATATTATATAGAAAACATTTTTACCATGATATTTATTTTTAAAAGTAATAAACTTCCCATTTTCATAATAAAATCCATGAAAATATATTACTATTTGTTTACAAGAGCTACAACCATCACAAAATTATGGATACGTCTAGATTTGACAAGGCACCCGAGTTAAGTTTGACCTTTTTTTACGCATTTTGACACAGCCAGCTCCGAAGGTTCACTATTACAGCTCTGTGTAAAACCCTCATCCCTGTTAGAAACCCTCATCAATGTGCGCAGAGCACCTTTTTTCCATACTTCCGTCAGGGTAATTTTTTTCCAACTGCCGCAGCCCGGCACAGCTAAACGCAATAGCAGAGACCGCCGCGCCGTCCGCTCCCGCCTCTCCCTCCGGCCCCACCCCTGCTCGTGACATAAATCCGTGTGCAAACGCCGCTCTTCCTTGGCGCGGCGTTCCCTCCTGATTGGCCGTTCCCACACTGTCCGCATTCCTGCGAGAGGGGGGCACTTTTTTATGATGGACGGGGAGCGGTCGGAAATGAAAAGTGTGTGTGTGTGTTTGGTATGGGAGGGGGAGAAGACAGTGGAGTGGGAGACTGAGGAGTTAAAAAGAGTTTTTGAAGGGGGAGAGAGAGAGCTGGAGGCGAAGAGGACGCAGCCTCTGGGGAAATGTTGGAGGGGCTGATGAATGAAACCGTGGGATGAGGGACAGAGAGGGGAGAACGGGTTCCCTGTTTCTCTCTCTCTCTCTCTCACACACACGGTGGACCTTTTTCTCTCCACCTTATGGGTTGGATTGACGCGGTGGCTCAACTGCCACTGGCTTTCCATGCAGAGGTTCGCATCCCGGTGGTGGCGACGATTTTTTCTGCTCACCCACTCCTAATACCACGTATTATGAACAATCTGCAGCAAAATAAAATTTGGAATGTTCAGTTATTCTATGAACACAATGGTGCAAAGTTCAAAAGAATGCAATTCATGCGTCAGTAGAGCCCACTCATTCTATAATTGGCATCACTACAGAAGACATATGATTTTTGACTCTTTAAGATCATTCCTCATTTAGTTGATAGCATGGGCTCCCATGGAGATTTCATTCCTGTGTTAATCTCCTGATATCCGGAAGGGTGTGTTTTTTTTACCAATGAATGGCAGCAGGAAAATTAGCATGGCACAATGTGGTAAATCTTTGAGGCTCCCAAGATGATAATAGCATTTCATAGAGTAAACTCCTTATGTTTGGCGGGATATTCCATACAGTTAGTCCTCGTCATGCGTCGCTGCGATTTACACCTGATTCGATGTTACGTTCATGCTGACAAGGGTCGTCGGAAATTTCTTTCCTATTTTATGCTAATTTAATAAGCCGTATGTGCACATGCTTGCGTTTTTTGATAATTGAGACACAATAATCCTATCTGAATTAGCTATTTTTTCTTGGATAAAGGCATTAAACGAATTTTGAAATTAACGCCTTGATTTTTCGTAATTGAAGTGGTCACGAATATCTGGATCCTTTTTACGTTTTGTCGCTTCTTCAACACGCATCTCCGACATAAATCGAGGACATACTGTATATTTACTCGTGTGATACGTTGGTGAGTACGGGAAGTGTAAGTTTGGCAGCATTGTTCTCAATCAAGTCCGTACAGTCAACAAAATGTGGAATTCGTTATACCGTCCTCGAAGTTAGGCGCGAATCAAGGCGTAACAGTTTTCCTCATTTACTAATGTGCATGTTTACTCACCATGCTACTGAATTCAGCTCCATCGGAACGTCTGGTGGTCTAAAGCACTTGCCTATCATAATAAAGGGGATTGCGAGATTGCCGACAAAGTGAAACTGTTCAGCCTCGTTTACGCTGGGCGTCAGGTTAATATTTTAACAGTGAATAGAAATTACGTCTGCGATATCTGCATTCGATCTTAAGACAACGGGGGCTAGCTTAGGCAATCGTCGTTATAATTCGTTAATTTTCGACTGCAGAAGTTCGCGTAAACCTCCACTTCTGTGATTATAAAAATAAAGAATACACTCATTTCGTGAATTACGAAACGCATACGTACCGCGTAGTAATTGGAAAGAAATACGCAGTTTCCATCAACATTTTAAAAATATGAGCATCTTATTAGTATACATATGAAATCAAGAAGACAAGGCAAAATGGATTACTACAGTCAAACCCCGTACTGTACATGCGCTGACGTCAACCACAAACTGGGAACTTTAGAGTTGGAACTTTGAACTTGGAACTTTATATTCACGGCTGTCATTTTTGCTCGGCTAATCCATGGACATTTCAGTTGAAGATCCAAGAGGCGCCAATTAAATGCCAACCTTCAAACAGACTAATTTTTCAGTTTTCAATTTTTTGTAAAGGATAACTTTGATTTCATTCTAGTACTTATTTCGATCCAATGCGTCATTTTAAAGTCTTAAAATGACTCAAACAGTGGAAATAGTTGGCATCATTAAACTTTTTTATATGCTGAAAACCCCACTATCCTTTAGCCATAGGGAAAAGTCATAGTTCGCCGGTTTTTGCTGAGAAAGCTGACGATGGACGTCTCTCCTTTCCTCTACCCTAGCCTCACCCCTTCCCAAGAGCGCTTCTCACCACTACTCCAACGGGTAAATCACCAGATTTAGGAACAAAATGATGAATGATAACTGCAACATCATTAAATGAAATTCAGAATACGTTTATGCTGACGCTCTTCATTTAATGTTTAACTATTTGCGGTATGCCCCATCAAAAAATAACTTTCTGGATGTGTGTCCTCATTTCCTCACGAGCATCACGATTAGACATTTGGCTAAAAAAATTTATTTGCATAAAAATGGGCGCAATTCTTGCTTAACGAAATATTTCAGGGTCTTACATCTTAATTCAAGAGGAGTTGATTACTTTGTAGCATGGAATATTATCAAACTGCTGGGGTTCTATCGCTACGGTTGCATTCATGTAGATAAATTCAGATTGCACCATTTGTTGCTGAAAAGATGGAGTAATTAGGCGAGCTTTAGCCCATAAAACTGATATTTATCAAATCAGAAAGAAAGAAATTGTAAACCTTGCTAATTAGATATTTCTTCGACAATAGTCCCCCTCTGATTGAAGTCCACCTCAAAAATTTTTGAAGCGCCAATTTGGGAAAAAGTTTCAAATAGCAATGCTCGAATATTACCCCCATTAATCTTACCACAAAGATTTTTCACGTAAAGGAAGGAACCATATTCACTTATTGACGGTGATAGATCATATTAAATGGACCATTTCTCCGTCTCTGAAAGAGTGGAACTACTGATGATGTAAAGATAGTTATTTTGTATTCGCCATAGGCAGTATACAATATTTATATGCATAATATTGATATCGGCTCAAAAAATTAAAGAATTGTTTTTTTTTGTTTTTCATAAATCTTATTACAATTACTAAATAATTGTTCACAAAAATTAGATGTATTGTCACATATTTTGGATCACATTCGTGCATCAAAGTTTTTTGATGGTAGCTTCAAACAGAGAAACCTTCAGAGCTACCTAAAGCTCGCATGCAAAATTTATAAAATGTATATATCTTTGTAATTGTATTTTATCTGTATCAAAGGCATATGAGCAATAAATATCTATCTCTCTAATTTGGAGAAAACAACTAACGTATGCTCCATGCTACGATCTATCACTCTTTAACCTAACCATTTCTCGAGAATGCATCTTCCACCCATTGTGATTGCATTTTTGTAACCGTGATAGCCGAGGCGGATGTCAAGGCGGTCTGCCACAGAGGCGGTTCCGTCTCCCAGCAAGGACCCAGCAGACCGCTCGATTTGCCTCCTCTCTACCACCTCCAGAGATCCTTCGCATAATCTATTAGAATTTGCCGAATTCTCATTATACTATGCGAAACTAAATGCAGCATTTTCTCATGGTATCCAACCCCTTGACCCATCTACCTTTAAAATTGTAGTTGCATTATTCATTAATGAATATAGTTACTGTAGCGTTGATAGCATACCTATGGTGTAGTGCATGTTGATGTAAGTTACTCATACATTATAGTGCATTTTGGTGATAACTCACACCCTGCCGGAAACCATTGAGGTGGCTTGCCGGGTAATATGCAGATGTAAAAATATCTTACAGTCCTATCCTAATACATTTTCTCCCGGTCTGAGGCTCCGATCCGCGCGGAAGAGTCTTGCATTACATTTGATAAGTTACCCACACTCTATCCCTCCTGTCTCGCCCACCCTCCCTGTTCCATTCCCGCCAATCTTTTGCGCATCCCTCCCCTGACTTGACTCGCCAAATCCCCCGCACCCCGGTGCCTTCCTCGCCCTTCGACGGAGTGAGCAGTCTCCACCTCGGTCGCCTCCGCGCGGTCGCCCGCCCGCCCCATAAATATTCATGCGCTCTCTCGCGGCCGGGAGCCCCGAGGCGGGTCTCGACATATGAAGCGCCCGAAAGGAGGAGAAGGCTCCGATGAGCGTCTTGAACTCACGCTATAAGACTGCGGAGGAGGAGCAGGAGGGGGGGAGTGTAAATGAGGCCGTCATCATCAAGGAGGGCACACGCATTAGCATTAATGACCGCCGTTTAAAGTCTCCCAACCTGAGGGAATGAATTGAGGAATTATGAAATTAGCAACCTGGTTAAACTGTTGTTTCGCCGCTTGTTAACGAGGGCATTCCGGGAAGTTTCACAGAACTTCACAGTAATGAGAAGCTGAGTCAAGATGCGGTTATTATTGCTGTTATGCATCCAAATAAGAGTCCAGGCCGATGGAACGTAATCAGGACGTTTAATGAGTGAAGGAGCTATTACCGCTATTGATGAGGTTTAGAAATGGACTCAGTGTTACTGTATTGGTACAACAAAGAGGTTAAGTTGCATACAAAATCCAATAGAGTTACAATTTACACTTTAGATTTGGAAAGTATTTAATCAAGTAGTGAAAGCAAAAATTAGGTGGAGGGATGACTCCTATTTTTGTCGAATGAAGGGTATAACGTAGGAAATATAATTGAGACGTTTCTATGGACGTATTTTTCTCTGTTTATGTAAAATAGAGTAAGATACCCGTATCTTGGAAAAGTGAAATCCCCCGCTGGTATTGAAACAGGAACGAGTAATTGGTAACTTATGCCTCATATCAATAGACACATTCCTCTCAATTCAGTTTGCACATACGAGGCCTGTTATTGAGTAATTTATGATTCGATTTGAAATGCCAATTAAAAAAAATAATAACCCAAACTAAATTAAAGTAAAAACTTAGGAAAAAGTCCTTTTTTAGTAAAGGGAGCGTATAAGACCTAGCTATTATTTCACTGAGCCGGAAAATATTTAGGATATCTTTCCGAGAAATGAAAAGTATTACGTATATTGACGCGAAGGTTTATTTAATCATTTGCTGTTCATTTGCAAATAAAGGTCGAAGCAGGACAGAATATCACCGCTGGGGAAAATGGATTTTAACATTAATCCTATGCATCTGGGTTTGTTATACCTGCAGATGTAATATTTTTTCATTTTGTAAAATGAGCAGCTAAAAGCAACTCGAAATTGGAAATATGTTTAAAGCAGTAGGTGTTTGAAATTTCACGAAACTATAGATAGTCATTTAGCCACAATTATGTTGGGTGAAGATTAATTTTTTGTTATTGTATTACAATAGGAATACTTAATGATAATGCAACTACATAATACCATGGGAGCCGCCGCATAGGCGTGTGGCAGGGGGTGTTAGGTCACCAGCCGTGTAAAGATGTATTATAGGAGTGTATTTAGTGGAGCTCAATTTTTATTGTGGTCACTTATTGTTCGCGGAAAGAACGAGTTTTTGTACCTATCTGTTCGGCAGTGTCTCTCTCTTATTTTTACGCATCTGTCAGACCAAGAGATGTAGTGAGGAGTCATGATAATATTAAAAAAGTTGTGAGACACTATATGTACGCTCGTAGCAGTTTTTAATGAAGCGCGCTGCTTTCATTTGTGTTTTATTAATTTTTTAGTTAAATATTTATGACCAGGGTCCTAAATGCTCGCGGCGTATTCGAGGTGTGGCCTAATCAGAGCGACGTAGCAACTCTCTGACTTTTTTGTCCGAGGACCTTCCTATTATACGCTTAACAAAACCTAGTTTCTTTAACGCTGTGCCTCATATGTTTTGTATGTGTAATCCCCACAATATATCAGAAGTCAACTCAATTCCAAGACATTTTACTGTATCTGAGTATTTTATGTTAACTCGATCCACAGAGTAGGTATGGTATTGTTGTGATAACTTTCGCAGGAAGTGAACTGTGGTGCATTTATTGATGTATTTAATTCTAGCACAAAGTTCTTGCTCTTACTTGTCTCATTTCGTCAGAGTTTTCTCAAAAGTTTCTTGATTACACCGATGCAGAACAGTGGTCAAATAAAATGGGGATGTTTTCTGTATTGGATGAGCTGTCTTTACTGGATAACTTTTCATTAAAACAGTGAAAATGACGGGATGGTACTTATTTCCTTACTTGCGGATCAATCATGGTAAAGTATGAGTCTTATGTAAAAATCTTCCTAAAAAAGGGTCCTTCATTTGCAAAAACTAGATTTTATATTAAAAGGTTTTTTTGGTAAGTTTGTCATCAATTGATGGAAAGTAGGTGAAAAATTTCCAAAGCAATGAATATGAAGGTTCAGATTGTCTACTCATAGGTAATTTAATAGAAGGTGTTTACAATTATGTACGCATGGTATCTAATCATATGGTGCTCCACTCTCTCAATCAGGTGTACATTTATTAACGGCGATGGAAGTTGAATTCCTCTTGGTTGATTACACTACGCCTAAAATTTATATTTTCATTTTCAAATTGAACAAACAATAATGTATTCTCTATCACCAGTCTAATTCGAAAATAATGATATAGAATGTATGATCTGCGTAGTTACTTAACTATTTAGAAACCCAGAAGCTGATCTGACTGAGCTTTTGTGCCTGATCAACTATCTTCCGCTGTTTTAAGTACGATTTTCTTTATTTCCTTACCTGATAATATTAAAGTCCTAAAGAATATAGGGATATTTGCCAGTCTATGATTTCGTTAGAATATAGAGTTTCAGCAAAAAAGTCGCTTTTTGTAAGGAAACAACCCCGTATAGATATTTCTGATTGCATGGCCACCGTTCTATTCTACAAATTCGCCAATCAATAAAGGGTAAACTACAGTTCAAATTATATCGCACCCCTGTTCAGATTTTACTTCATTTCATTTTATTTCGCGGCATTTTTTATGGAACTCCTTGAAGAGTCTCTCACGGTGAACTAGCGCACCAAGTACTTCCATAGTGTACGCATTCGTAACTCTGTATCCTGCGGATGATGCTGGGTCGGAATGCTTTCCTTTCCCTCCCTCACGCACCCCCCTCCTCCTTATTTCCCCATTCCACCTCCCTCTCCCTCCACCACTCTTACCGCGCAATTTATATCCGCCGGCCTCCTGGGAGACGCAGCGGGAAAGGGAGTCGAACCAAGGACTTCCGTTCACCTTGGCTGTCCGCGTCCAGCGTAATTAATGGGGCATTCTACTCAGTCACGAAAAGCGACCGCTGGTGATAACTCCTGTGGAATTTTTATTACCCCAGCAGTAGATAGACACATGCGGTGTGGAGGGAATCGTGTCTTCGTAAGTAAAAATGATGGTGGAGTAGGACGAACCAGATCTGAAACACACGAGTGAACCGAAGACAGACCGCCACCACCTGGCTTTCACCATTTGAAATTCATGATTGTAGACCTTGATTGAGGATGTTATGAGTACGTGCTCTACAGTATGGTAGTATGACTGCTACTTTATTTATTTCAACACAGATTTTTTGATCTGACAGTAAAATATTCATTGGGCCAGAACGTAAATAAAATCTTCTTACAACATTCAAGGCGCTTAACAGGTTAATCATTTTCCACATGGCGTGGGGAAAACACCTAATAGCACATCATAAGTCACAGCAATGACGTTAAGTCTATTTTCATGAAGAACTTACTTCACTGAGGCCAGCCAGGAGAGGAATATACATGAGGAAGAGAAGATGTGTAAATTCTCGCAGGAAGTACACCGTGGGTCACTGCTTTCAGCTTTCAACTTATAAAATATAACTGCGAATTTAACATGATGTTTCAAGCATTCGAAAGAAAAACACTTTTAGTGGTTGCTGCATTAATCTTGGGTCACTAAATGCTCATTTTAAAATATTGTTAAGTCAAGTGCGTCGGAGCAGATACTAAATATGGATGGGATGACGGGTTGGCGGAGGGTCAAGGGTATTACTAATAAAAGTTGGGAATGGAAAGGAAAATAAATTCATTAAAAGGATATAATGTTCGTCAGCCGAGTTCACAATTTTAAATGCTCTAAGAATATATCTCTTCAATGTGAAGTGCATCAGGTTATAGGAATCCCTTACATATCCTCCTCGATTGAATGCTTTGCAAAACTTTATCCCTTCAGCCATTAAGTTTTGAGTTCACTTGCCTTATGTAGATTACTGGACCACTTTTTTCTATATATTGCGACGTACAATCGGAATTGCTGTAACTTTTCGTCAGCACCATTCCTATCTGTCTTCTAACTTCATCATTTAAAGTCATGTAGTAATTTTCCTAGAGTTTTTGCGGTGTAAAAAGGTACATGAATGTTTTTCTTAGGGATGGCGTCAATTACTTTGTGAGAGAGATTGCAAAGGATGGGAGATTGACACCACCGTTTGGATGGCTCGTCATACTTTTCTAAACAAAACGTAGGAAAATAGCTTCGCTGTCACTTTTGTGGTAACACAGTTTAGTCTTTGTCTATTAAGTCATTGTTGTCTCCACCATTGACAGCGATTTTTTCGATGATACGTAACACAGACTAGATGTTAGGCTCAAATAATTGGATGGGTACTTGTCGATAAACAATGGATTAGAAAGCGAGGGGCTAATGCGAATGGTGATGACAGGAGTTACGAGGGATAACAACATCAGTATATTTTGGATCTCGGGAAATGAAGAATACACCACTCCTAACATTTATGTTAGATCAAGCAAAATTACCTCATTTCCGTTTCCACCATGAACGTAATGGAGTGGTGTAAATTGTTTAAAATGTCTAAAATTTTAACCGTTTGACGAAGGCTACCAGTTCATAAACACAGCTCGTAACCGGCATTCCGGAAACAGTAATATATATCCTTTACGAGATTATAATTCGAACTAAAAATTTTTTGAGCATGAGTTGATTTTTAAAAGATGACATATAATGGAAAATTAATTTGTTTCATACTAAGTTGCAACAAGAGCTATAATTCAAATGTCAATCGAGTGAAATGGGTTTGCATCTTTAACTAAATCTACTGTCAATCTACCTTAGCTTAAGTTTTTATTTAGTGACTCATTTCGCGTTGAAAGGCCACTTCACGACGCGTCAATCGTGTCTCAGCCTATTAATAGCTGTAATTGGATGTGAAATTATAGGTATATCTTTTGCGCTTGTTTGGTTTGGTTGGTCACTTATGAGGGAAAATGACCATTCTGGTCTTAGGTGTCTGTTTTGCGTAGATGGGTACAAGAGAGGGATTATCTGGAAAATGGAGGAAGGGTGGACAGAAACCCATAGCCGACAATTCTGTCCGTCCGTTGTAATAGGGTCTGAAATCGGTGGTTAAAATGCAGAAAATCAGTGAAAGCCTTAAGTACTGGCCTGGGAAGCAAACAACGTGAAAAATGAAGCCAAAATGGTTTCATTTTTCACACCATAATAATGAGTGAACCTAGTTTACCTATCTTTCTTTCCCAAATCTGTATATTGTATTTGATTGTGGCTCTGAAAGCATTTCTGTCAACATTGTTTACTTTCCCTTACTTGATTTCCCAAATCGGTATATTGTATTTGATTGTGGCTTTAAGGGCATTTCCTTGGCACAAACATTCTTACTTCCTCATGAATTCAATTTAAAATATTTTAGTAATGTGTGAATCATGGTTGCTAAACTGATTGTAAAAATAAAGATGCATTAGCTACCCAATGTTAATTGACGCTGTAATTCTCCTGGATCGTATCTTACAATCTTCGAAAAAAATTAGTTCGATAAAAATAAGTAAGGAAAATTGAAGTATAATTGTATGTTTGGCACACCAAGTTTTGAGTGTTACCATAGTAACCCATTTGTTAATGGGACCATCAGAACGGTAGTAATCGCATAGAATTTGATTCTGTTTTCCGCTATTTTACAACTGCTGTAAATCTAGCGCGAGTCAAGTCTCAAACTTAATGTTTTGAGTATATGCTGAACTTTTGCATATCTTTCTACTTTGATTTCCATGTATGTTTAATAGCTTTCCCAACCGGGAGAATCCAGTTCAAAAATGGTTGACTTAGAGCGTCCATCCAGATTAAAACAACCATATTTCTCTTCCGAGCAGAATCTCACATTCTCCCTTTTTTCCATTTGTAATAGTTTTAAATATATTTTCATATCCTCATAGACACATATTTTAATAGCTCCAAAACGGCGAAAATGAAGTCGAATAGTTAAAAAAATATGATCGATTTTGAGAGCAAAGATATTTGAGTTAGTTTCAGAAAAGGAAGGTTTAGTCCCACACGTAGAGAAATGGCTGAAAATATTTTTCTACTTTATAACACTAACTACAAAAACACGAAAATCTGGGACTTTCATCCTTCGATTAGTTTTCCCAAGTCAAAAACCAGTATTTTACAAGAATAAATAGTTGATTTCAAGGCTTACTTCAACAATAAGGAAACATAAAAGGAAAAGAGAAAAATTTAAGGAAATTTTTCCATGATGTTAAAGTAGAGTGTTTTCAGTATCTCTCCTCTGTCGTTGCTAGTTCTTGAGATATATCGGATGGAGGGAACATCAACATTTTCCAAAATTCGCTAGCCTCATCTTGGAAAAATGGCTGGGAGAAAACGAGGAGGGATATATTTTTGAAAACCATCGCATTTTTCTGCCAATTCATGTGGATGTACAAATCCCGGCATAATTAATGTATCCGCACCCGGCAAAAAATAAATTATTTCAAAAATGATTATGCAAACAATTAATTTTTTTGATCATTAAACATGGAATGAACCCCCTACAAATTTCTTCGAATAAAATGACAAATAACTGAAATACTTTGTCACATTGAAAATTTCATCGGCTGTTAATGACCAATGATGGTGCCGCGAGTACGTCATGTGTGCGTTATCGGATGATTTGTGCACGCTGTTACCCTATTGGTCGTGGGTTTCAATGCCCAGCTGTGCCATGACGGCTGACTGAGAAGAGTCTACACTGGAGAAATGAACGGCACTTAGGAAACCTCTCTTAAATGTCTTAACCGACAAATGGAATATTAAAAACGAAGTGATCACTCATCATACAAGTAGGAAGCGAGATTTCACTGCAAAATCTACCATTACCGGTATTCAAAGCCAGATCCTCGATACGAAAAGCCATTAATCTAGCCATCACAGCAACCCCTATCTTTTGAAATCGAGCGTCAACCCAATTGACATTCAGGAAGGTTTCTGAAGGCCACATGGCCGAGCACATTCGGTAATCGAATCCGGTCCACCGATGCCCGGAGCCAGTCTCTGAATGCTGGAACCCCTCCTACTCCACCAATCAGACCCCATTCCTGACCCGCATCGGTGAGAAACGCTTGGGGTCTGGGCGAGGGGGAGGGGTGCACAGGGGATGGCTGTGGATTGGTGATCGGGAGAGTCAATCGGCCGGATTAACAGTGTCAGCGTGGGCTGAGGGAGGGTGGAGGGACCAAGAGGCGAGCCGTGTTGAAAGGGGTTGATCAAGGGGGGGGAGGAGGAGGGCGGTGGCAAATAGGTGGCTCAGAGACTTCCGGATGCGAGGGTAAGAGTTGAATGAGGGTGCAGGGGGCGGGTGGGGGAGCGTCGTGTCGAATGAGGTGAGAGGAGGGGGCGAGCAGGGAGTCGTGAAGTGGGGTGAGGATAGGGGAGAAAAGAGTGGAGGAGTGCGTGGTATAGTCATGATTGGTCGCCACCAGAGGAGTTGTTCCGTTCGAATGACAACCCCGGAGCATGCCCCCCTGATACTCCTCACATTATATCCACGAAAGCACTTGTACCCGTGCAGTAAACACGGTTTTAACATTTTGATGGCGTTGAACAAGTTAATAATTTGTTGAAAATACAGATTATGGTAGCTTGAGTGAGATTTTACCCAAGTCAGAATAGACTCTACATTACATTTTTTAAAATGTCAACAGCTCTAAGAAGCGTGAAGTAAATACTTTTCCATTAATACGCAAATATATTTTTCTACGTGAATGGAAAATTCCAAGTAATTAACTAAATATTCATTCGTAAGTCCATAACGTGACTCAATTTTTCGTGCCGTACGGGCAAAAAGTCTTCTCATCGAAAGGTTTATATTGGCCTCTCTGTAAAAATTAATGCGATGAGTAATCGATGCCTGAAAATGATAGAAGTTGAGAAATGATATGTTTTGTGCGTACTGCTATTTTTCTGACCGACCCAAGGAGCTATAAATACCGTTTGATTTAAAAATATAGTCGTTCTCGAGTGCATACCCGGAACTTTTCACATAGAAAATGGCTGTAAAAATTATCTAGGTGGGTCGTTCGCGAACGAACGGGTCCGAAGTAACGGACCTATAGATATAACGGAAGGACCGAGAAACAATTTCTATGGAACGACAATTCCTTTCGGTCAATCGTTCCTGTCGGTCCTTCGATCTTTTCCGTCCTTCGTTCCTTTTGCTTCGTCCATTCTTTCACTTTTTCGTTCATTTCGGTCCCAACTTTATGAGATAAGTTGTTCTTTATGAGACCCCAAAAATTTATCTTCGGATCCTATCGGTATGATTAGCAGTTCTCTCTTTATCTTTATTGTGGCGCCTGTCTTCTGTCTCTACTCGGCCACGGGTCCATGACAGTTTTAGAGGTGGGACCGAGAACCGACTTCTATGGAGCGACTGTTCCTATCGGTCCGTCGGTCTTTTCTCTCTTTCGTTCCTTCCT
Organism: Ceriagrion tenellum; assembly: GCA_963169105.1. Classification (NCBI taxonomy): domain Eukaryota; kingdom Metazoa; phylum Arthropoda; class Insecta; order Odonata; family Coenagrionidae; genus Ceriagrion; species Ceriagrion tenellum. The sequence goes on along the minus strand of OY720636.1, from coordinate 25,016,466 downwards.
TTCGGTCTTTCCTTTCGCTCCTTTCCGTCCGTCTTTTCTTTCACTCCTTTGCTCCCTAATCTTTATGATATGAGACGCATCTTTATGTCCCCAAAAATTCATCTGCGGATGCTTGCGGTCTAATGAGTGGTCCCTTTGTTTTAGTGGCGCTAGTCGGCTTGCTCTACTCGTCCACGGTCGCAGCAGCTGCGAAAACAAACAACTGAAATTCCTAAGCGCCGAGTCAGATAAAGATGTTAGGACCAACGTCACTAGGCAGAAATAACTACAGTGCTGTTGCTACCCGCACCGTACAGAGTATGAGGCTGAACTCACGGGAATAAACTCCGGATCGATTGCTTCTCAACTTGCACTGTCAATATTGCAGTTTTTTTAATAGCTTAAAATTGCATTAGTTGTACATAGCCAAAACTGATTTCTTTTTCTATAAGTTTTGTTTTTCTCCTTGATGGAGCTAACTTACGGTGTGAATTCCTTATGGCTCATATATAAAACCTCTTTATTCAACATCATGCAAAAAGTAGTTAAATGTTATTTTATCCTCTATGATTTATTTCAACCAAAATTCTTTAATGCCGTATTTTGTGAATCATTACATCGGCATAGTACTTCTAGTTTTTTTTTCTTGGCCGCACGGCGTGTCCTTAGGCATAAATAGCTACAGAGCAGTTGCTACACGCAAGGTGCAAAAATGTGGCTGCACACACGGAAAAAATACAGAATCGGTGGCTTTTCATCTTGCAGAGTTGACATTACAATTTTTCGAAATAGGTTTAAGCTGGATTATTGCACATCACCATGACCGATTTTTTAATTTTTACTATTTTCTTTTTCTCCGAGATGGCTCTAGCTTCAGAAATAGGTAATTTCCTTATGGTTCATAAATTAAACCTTTTCATGAGTAATCATGTAAAAAGTTAATTCATATTATTCTATATTTTTTTATACCCAACATTCTCAAACTCCGTCTTTACGGCGGCCCAAGTATTTATATTTTTTAATCGATTTTACTTTCTTTTAACACCAAAAATATGTTGACAGTAAAAAGACTAGACTAAAAAAAAGGAATGCTGAACGAGTGAATAGGAACGGGCCCCAAAATTGAACTCTGATTTGTTGTCAATTATCTCGCGCGGAAATTCGAAAATATTTTGGTGTCTCTGGATAGGTAAGATATTTTTCATCAAAATGAGACTAAATTCATTGAGTTCAACTTAAAATAAAATCTCGCATATTCTTCCTCAAAGGAAATAAAATTTTGCATTAAATTACTATGTTATGCGCAATTTAAATCTGGTAAAACATACAATGCGAAAAAAAACCTGCGATTTCGTTAATTTCCACGTCTATATCAACGATTTCCATATTTGGTCTTGTCACCAGGCAGTTTCACATCCATGAGTTTGCTTTAATGGTTGACAACGTAGCAGCCGGACTTGTACACTCACGCAAATGGCAAATATTTTCAGTAGACATGTAGCACAAGTTCTTTAGGAAAATGAACTGTGGTTGATAAAGGAACATTTTTAATTAGACTTTAAAATTAGATGTATGGTAATCGAATACGAGAAAATTTTCTTCGCTCGAGCTGGTAAACTTTTCTTACACTCCAATGCAGATTTGCGGACTAATAAACAATACTATGTGCTACAGAGCAGGGTAACGATAGACTTTACGTGTCTTCGTTGCATCAAATACGAAATTTCAATTATGATTTATAAAGAGACGTTTTAGATTACTCAAAGTTTCTTTTCTTTGGCTTATTACCGTTAATCCAACGTGTCAAACCACCTCATACAGATGTCGGTAAAGTAAAGACAGGAAATTTCATTTACATATCCCTATATATTTAAACGACTACTGTTTTGATGTTATATATCACCATTTCATTGTGCCTCGGTGACACCTTAAATGATATACAGCATCAAAAAATTGGTCGCATAAATGTTAATGTTTTTGTGGAATTGACGGTATTTGCATTACCTTCATCGTGAAGGAATTCATGTAAGTAAAGCCGGAGACTGCCATTTTCACCTCATACAATTAAAAACCAGGGGCCACTAAACTTAGCCTAAGTATTTATTTATATATCACTAATGAAATGCTTTCTTATATATATTAATGCATAATGAAAATAATTTCGTGCCAGTATCAGCAGTTTCCTCAAGTACGAAGGAAATGCTACATTCATAGTTTGAAAAATAAACAAAATTCAAAGTTAGAATTTAAAATGCGAAATCCTCAATTTATTAATATAATCACAATATTTAATTTTCAAACATTTTTCAGAATTCAGTAATTCATAATAGCTCTTCGAGAAAAAGAACCTTAGAACTACCGCGCCATTTAACTTTTGGAGCAGAATTTGGAGGTCAACACTATTGTTAATATATTATTTATTTATAGTTTATTTTATATTTTGTATTGTATATAGTTTACGCCTTTTGGAGTCACCAATTTTATGTTCTAAATCATACTGTAAGACCTCCATTCTTTATTACAACACCATAGTTACCTTAAGATCCTCCTTGATCCTCATGTATTGTAATGGCGAAATCTGGTCTCGCAGGAAATTTATGGCGTTGTATTGGACAGCCTAACTGGCCGTTTGAATCCAGTGTATTTCTTGGGGGGTGATTCTTTAACTGATTAAATCTGCGCCATCATGACTTACGGCGCTATTTTGGTGTAATATAACAACCCCCTGATTCTGTAACTTTAAATGGCGGCTTCAGAGCGTTTATTTGGGGTTGTAGAATATCACCAAAAATAACGCCACTAGCCTTTGGTTTGAGTTGACCCGAATAGCAACCCCTACGAATGCATTTCTTGCCGACGAATTAGCACTGTTTTTTGCTTTTATTTTGTGGATAATCGGAAATGACATAACAGGGTGTGTAGTTTAACTGATGAAACTAGAGACCAAGCCTTTTACAATTTGATTATATTTCCCTTTTGGAGGAATAGAAATTATATAATCCCATCCCATAATTTGATTCCCTGCAAATACTCTCTAAAACGCTGGAGGGCATATACAATGGCTAAGATCTCCAACTCGCAACTGTAATACCTCGATTCTGCATCATTAGTCCTCTTACTAAAATAAAACACTGGGTGAAAATGGTTATCAGACTGCTTTTGCTGAAAGCATTCGCTTTAATGTATCAAAAGCCTCAATTTCCTTAGCTCCAAATGAAAAGATAGCACCCTTTCTTGGCAGGTTAAATAATGGCTTAGCAATCAGTGAGTAATTCGGAATAAACCTCCAAAAATACGACGTGAGACCCAGAAAACTACGGACATTCCTGTCATTCTTTAGAGGTGGGTACTTCACAACTGCTTCTACATTCCTAGGATGTGGCCGAATGCCATTCTCATCAAATCAATACCCCAAATTCAGGACTTATGACTGTAAAAATCTACATTTATCAATGCGGAGGTGCAAATCATGTGCTCTCAGAATATCCAAAACTTCTTTTAGAATTTTGAAGTTGTCATAAACAGTACTGGCGGCAATCATGATGTCATCCAAATAAAGAATAGCCTTGCCTGCATCAACCAAAGGCCTAAACAATCCATCAATATATCGCTAAAAGACAGCTGGGGAATTACACAGTCCAAAGGGCATTCTTAAATATTCATACTGACCCATTGGAGTCACAAAAGAAGTGTACTTGATGGAATTATCATGCATTTTTACATGATGGAAGCCATTTTTTAAGTCTAGGCAAGTGAAATATTGCTTCCCTTGCAATCAATCAATATAATCGTCAATGAGTGGCAATGGATAACGATCCTTGATCGTCAACTTATTTAGTTCCCTAAAGTCAACACACATTCTGTAACTACAATCCTATTTCTTTACTAGGACAATGGGATTACTATAAGGGAAATTACTTGGTCTTATGATTCCTTTTGCCAAAAGTTCATCAATAATTTTCTTTACTTCTGATTTCTCATCAGAGCCAACCTTCTGGGACTGAAATGAATGGCTGCTCGTGCCTCAAAACAATTCATTTCACATTCGGTCTTAGATGCATGCGACTGAACCTTTCCCATGACATAATTTTCCAAAGTAACCTTTTTTACCTTTTCAGAATCAATACCAGAAATATTTGGAGAGATAACAACATTGTCAATGAAATTGTCCTCACTCATACAGTCAATATTTAGAATTTCATTGGCAGAGCTGCTGAGCGGAAAAACTTCCACTTCTCGATTCTTCCCGAAATAAATCTTAACGTCAGGATAGGAAATAAAATCTCTACCTAAGATAGAGCTGTATGCCATTGTAGAATCTGGAACAACATTAATTTAAGGGGCAACAAGATACCATTGACCTGAAAATTGGAGGAAAAACAGGCAATTATCTGAAGTTTAGACCCATTAATACCACAAAAGTTCAATTCACTGCTCACCGGTTCATAGAATTCTGAAGGAATAAACTTAGCCTTGATGAGGCTGATTGGAGATCCAGAATCCACCAATCCAATCACTTAATGCTTTGACAAAGTACTATCTGCATAATTAATAGGGAACATAAAGTTAAGAGAATACCCTGGAGGTGACACGGCTGGTCTTGCACTCTTCTCCTCCGGTGGGGCTGTCGCGTGGACGACAAGGGTGGTGCTATCTGGCATAGATATCTTCCGTGGGCAGTCTCGAACCAGGTGTCCCATGGCGCCACACTCAAAGTATGATCCTCTCTCCCTCTTTGACCGCGGACGCGCTGAAGCTAGATGTCCGTCTCTGCTGTTGCTATTGTAGCACCGGACCGAACGCTCCGGGGGAGGTGATTTGGGCATAAAAGGGTTGGGAGTGGAGCTAGCCGGAGGGTCGGCAGAGGCATGAGGAGGGTTGCGGGGAAACAACCGTTTAGCTGCGATCTGCCGCCGTCACTCGAGTCATCACTCGCAATAGTTCGCACGGGTTCTCAAAGTCTTGCATCTGTGCTTGGGACTGCAGCGTAGGGTTGTCAACCCATCAATAAGGTAATCAATCGTGTCGTCATCAGATATACACAGCCGGTTCACTAAAGCCACTATGTCATTGAAATAACTCGACTGTCGAACATAAATCGCAAAGCGTCCTCAAGTTCTTTCCACGACAAACAAATATGGTCTCAATAGAATGGTACCACTTTAATGCATATCCACGCAACTTTCTCACATTAATCAGATGCATGACATTCCCAGGCACTACATTCGTCACCATAACCTGATCACAGCGTTTAATCCACGAACACACGTCTTCATATGGAATTCAGGTAGTAGAACTGCAATCTCCTTATTAGAAAATCTCGGATAATGTTCCATTGCCGCTGGCACATGGTTAAATTTGAGGAAAACGTTCCTAATTGCGTCTTCAAATGTCGGCATGGGTATTTCCTCGTTGATACAAGGATCAGCGGGTCCTTTGGAAAGTTCACTCAAAATCTCCGGATCCATCTCAGAAAACCGTGAATAGCACGTGGTCGCACAGAATTAATATCCACTAACATCGGTGGGATCCTCGTTTAATCCCACTTCTGAAATCTGTAGGACAAAAACAACACACAGATGTGTATCGGATCGAGCGGTCCAAAGGAATAACGCCGAACATCAGGATCATATACTCTGTGGTTTCAGGCTTGATGTAATCGGAACATAACTAAGTATGAAAAAATAGGCACTTTCCACTGTGATATAATTTATACAATTTAATTGAATTAAATTCAGGATCATCACTACATTGTTCAATACTATTCAACACTCTCTAATACATAACATAAGAATCCGCGAAGGGAAGACACGACCGTTCGCCATAACGCACTCAGCACACAATGCCGCTTCCCAACCACCACATCGCGCCCAAGGTCCTCATCATCCTCATCCCTGTCTTCCTTATCTCTAAAGCCATTACCATTAACCTCCTTACTCTTATCCTCCTAATATTCGACGAAGACCTTGGTGGCTCCTCCTCACATGTAGATCTGCAGTCAAGTAGCCGACTAGGAAGAGCGGAGTGGCATATTGCGACACTCATAGCACCACTGCGACTGCTACACAATACATGATAAGAAGCCTCCATAAAAATAAAAATTATATAATTTAATCATAATATACAATTTAATACACAATAACAACCACAGGCAATGAAATATTTGCTCTCTTCCCTGATGAGAAGCAAATTTGCTTGAATCCTTCACGTTGCTTGCTTGTATTTGGGCTCTCCCTTCAACACACATAATTTCTTGCTCTGCTTCTAATTTTATGCTTCCAATCACGGGTTTATTAGCGTAGGATACTTTCGAATTGAAATAACCCGCAATCGTCTCATACATGACAGTAACTTGGATGCGCTTGTCGAGACAAATAATGTCTTGTACAACAGTCCACTACAACCTGAATCACTATCGTTAGGCTTACGTCATTCCTTACGAATGTACTACATAGAAGGCAGCAGCAATCGTATGGATGCCTTTAAAAACAATAATCACACTACAATGTGATATAAAGGATTTAGTCACATGGATTGAAAACGTCTTCACTCCACTGGATTTCATGCATAACTTTTCGAATCTACTGAGGCCTACAAAAGTGATCGTAACATTTCAGAATTTTCCAACTTTCTTTTCGTATGCATTCCTATATTATTTCTTTATGTTCTGTCCAGATTATTACAACTATTCGAAAATTTTCCCACCGCATACTTTTTCATAATCACATTCTATGCAACTTATTTGCATAAATTTCCGTCCACGAAATATATCAATAAACCTATCAATGGATATTTTATATTGTAACCACAAAGTATTCATTAAATGCAGCTATGAAAAAGGTTTACTACAATAACATATGTCAATGGAATTTTACTGAGATTATTACTCACTTTCTTGTGAATTTGTATCACAAAAATTACATAACGTGACTTGTTTCTAACATAGCGAGAGATTGTTACCTTATAATTTCCCAGTTTAAAAGAAAAAAGAAGACCTATAAATCTAACTCTTCACTCTCACTTATGATTGCATTCCCTTTAGGGCTGCAAAATAAGCAATAGCTGCCGCTTACATTATTGTATCATTGCAATTTCCCGGGTTAATCGTTTTAAATATTTAGGTCAAATTTTAGACAAGAAACACAACTTCAGATTATATTTGAATTATTTGCGTGGAAAACTTTGTTGCATTCTCTTTTAATAATCACTCTTGAAATATGCGTTACCACCTGAGGTGAAAAAGTTGCTTTACCAAGGTTTAGCCGAAGCTATCATGCGATATGGACTAACAATCTGGGGTACAACGTACCGCAGTTATTTACATGAGGTCATGGCTCCCTTCTATCCTTTACCCGTCACATCTTTAATTAAATGATTAAAGAGCCAATGAAACTTGCTCCATTCCATCTCAGACAATGTTGCGTAAAAAATCTCCTAAAATTTCATCAATTAATTTTGCATTAGGTAGGCTGATTTTTATACCGAGTGAATTTTTACACTTGTATCTTCTGCATATCAGTTATTAAAACTTTTTTTTCTTTGGTCAACCTATGACCAAAACATGGCACATATTATAACCGTTAAATACACCAAAGCTTAGAAATGCTATACACCAAAACCAAGCTCTTGCGCATTATTAAGAAAATGATCTATGATGTTTAATCTACGAATCCAATTTCCTTTCTACCTACTCCATTCCATGTTCCGTGTGTTTGAAAATATGCAGAAAGTCTTCCATTGCTGTTTATTCCAGCAAATTTCATTAAAACTAAATGAAAAACTTTATTCATCTTGGGTAATCGCGGCCTTGTGGGCCTAGTTTTCCGTATTTATTGGTACAGCAGTTTCTCGATTAACTTGGTCCCTATTTACCGATGTTCGACATAATCCAAAGTACTGACTTAGTTTTATCATCGCTTTATAAAGCCAACTATTTACGCATTGTAGTTTGATTTTTGACTGCTATATCCGAATTTCTAATTGTCGCTTTATTTGATTCCACTTCGAGTTGATGGAAGGATTTAGACGATGAAATGTTCAGAGATAATCAGATAAATGACTTGAGAAATGTACCTCGACTGAATAAGTTTGCTTTAGAGAGGATAACAAATATTTTATTCGAGAATGTAGTTTCTTTTAGTGTCTTTTTCAATATATGTCCCCCCACGCAGTAATTGAGACTCCTCTGCACTAACGATGAATGGAGAAGGACGGATGAAAGAAGGCCGCTGTTGACCGATATCTGAATGATGATCCTGAGTATATAGACCATAGGAATGGCGTGGAACGGCTTGTATGCTGCTTTTTCATATTTTGTATGAATTTTCGCACGTCAAGATCTGCAATTAATTTTAACTTTCGAGCGATCTCTTCTTTTAAACTCCAGTTTGCGATTGCGCCAAGATATTTGGACCGTCAACGAGTATTAATCTTGCAACTTATTTGTTGTCAAGTACCAGAACTCGACAATTCATAAGTAATTCAAATATAAAGCTGAAAATCTCCTGTATACATCCATAGAATTTTTATCAAAAATTAAATAACAATCCAAACACTGCCTGCGCAATCGGAAGAAGGTAAGTATTGCAGTGGATTGTTTATTCCTGATATCGGGAACCGACGCCACGCAAGCAAAACAAATGTGTTTGACTGTGGGAAAGACCTGCGAGACTTTTTCATTGTCCACCCCATGAACATTTTGACGATCTCTTGATTTGGGTTCTAGCTCGAAAGTAGAGGTTAGGGAGTAAATTGGTGCTACGGAGACGGGTAAGGACTAAGGGGAGCTTGGGGGCAAGGTGGCACATCACGCGAATTCTTCATTTCCGGCCGTTGGGTGGCCAAGCAGATTGCGTGCTCTCTAAAGCTCTAATACGTGACGACTTCCTCACCTCTAGGATTCGGAGGATGATTCATCCACTTCCTTCAAAATCAAGAGAGAGCTCCTGTCAGCTAATATGCTAGATAATGGGGTCAAATACATGTTTGCGAGGTGACATAAAGCGGTAATTGTGCAATTCAATTCTTAAAATTACACTTTTGATATTCCGGAAGCCACTTGATTTCTACACTCCTTCCTGGAATACCAAATATGATTTCGCCCCCGCACATCCCATTTTGGACTAAACCTTTGAACTACATGTTATTAAGGCTCTTTTTTGCAACTCCATTACTGCATCTTTATCGATAACTACATTTTTATGGATAAATTTGCTAATTTTTCGACTTATTAATTTGAAAGCAAAGGAATATTGTGTACGTTATTTGAAAGAGCCATACGTCTTCCGTGGCTTTAATTTAAAACACTATAGGTATTCCTTCCCTTGATTCGTTTTCCTACAGGTATTCCTGTCTTCTGCCATTTCTCCTCTAGATTGGACAGGCGTTTCGGGTCTCCCCGCGAGGCTAAAAACCCTCCCCCCGGTCTGGAAGCGTTTGCTTATCACCGAGGAAGAAAGTAGTAGAAAAAAGGGGTGTGGAAAGGGAAGGGAAGGTAAACGAACCACAACCCCTGCGAGGCCGACACCATGAGGCGGATTGACGTCAAAAGGACGACGATGGGCCTCCGTCTCCCCGCAGTACTCGTATCTGTTTGGTTCCCCAACAACGTCAGACGAGTCCCCGTCAGTCTCGCTTTTGCGAAGACTTACCGCACATCTTTTGAGAACCGGTGGAGCCCGTTGCCCAAAAAATTGGGATTGGGTATCCTCCGACTTCCTTTATGGGTAGACGTCATGCGATCTGCCGGAGTACGTCATCAAATCAGGGACCCACCTGGATGGTGGTCAATACGGACCAATTATGGTCAAAGTGTGGGTGCGTCCATCATCTCAATACTCCCCGTCTACCCTTTTTCTATATTGGACAGTATGGTGTGCTAACTTGATACTGTAAAAATGTTGTTGACTATTTCTTGTGTGCATTCATTAGATTTGAGCGGGTTAGGCTGATCGCCCTCTATAAACTCATGCAGAGACTTTGAGAGGTTGGCGGATTCCAGTGTAAAGCAGATGACAGGCTCATTGCATTCACTGCTGAATTGTCTACATGAACTCATTTAACCAACGATAAAAAGTAATGGTCTAATACAGATAATAAGAAAAATATTGGTACTTCGTTTTGCTTTTCTCTAAATCTTCACTATCTTCCGCTCATGGAATTAATGCATTTATGCTTTAAACGCAATAATAAAATAAATAATAAATATCATGGTTTCCGTTCTTATAAATACTACAACAGTATTTTGAAGGAAGGCCTCGAAGGAAGATGGCTTGGTGGTGTAACTGGCTAACACACCTGACCGGCAATTGGGAGATCTGGGTTCGAATCCCGGTCAAGTCAAATGATTTTTTCATAGCTAATTTCAACCCTGGTGTATATGCACCCGTGCGAGTGACTTTGTACCACATCATTTGTTAAATGCAATGTTTGGAAATTTTACTATAGTATTGTTGAAAATAAGGCCTTAAATTTGCATAGTATTAATCCATAAACGATGAAATTTCAGGCTTTATGCCCTTTGTTACTCGAGATAATGGATTAATTTTTACGACATAATTTTGTTTCCATTGGTGTGGAATGTCTTTGAATTTTATTCTGTGTTCGGTGGAATTGTGGTTATGTGTGGGCACCCAATATAATTTTAACAGCTTCTCATGGAAACGACCAAAGTTGTTTGCTAATATTTGCCTCGTGACTCAGGATTGAGTACAATGTAATTGAGTACACGCAGTTGCAGTACGTGGATGTCGCAGACTCGCTTTAGAACATTCGTTAAAATTAAAATAATTCCCGGTGAATATTTCTATTTCTTCATGCGATATTTGCATGGTTTTCTTAAACTTTAGTGATTTTGGATACACATTTAAGGTAATGAACATTAATCCTGTTGAGGGTATATTTACGGATTGTTTTGCTGGTTTATATTGAAAAAACTCGCAATTTGACTATAGACAGTTATTTACGAAGTCATTAAGCATTGAGAAGATATTAGATTATCTTATTTTTATGAACTAGTGCGATAAATATTAATGATAGTACAGCAAAATTTTCAAGACGAAGATGAACAACGGTGTGAAGTCCATGTTTCTAACTCCCGACTCTTCTAGGATCTGCGGTGTTAAGTATCATCCAGAATGAACTCCACATCTCTCTAATAAAGTTGGATTTACTAGTTTCTAAAAGTTAATTCGAGTTTGAGAAAAAATGTGGATTCGGTTTTAAATTTACTTCGGCCAATTCATTTCGCAACACGAATGGTAAGGGAAGGGAGGGATAGACTTGATGTGGGAGAGTAAGGTCATAGGATTGGAAGTGACCGCGATAAGAATGCAGATGAATTTTGGGGAGAAATAAATTAGTAATAATTGGATAAAATAGCTGAAGTCTTCTTAGAGATGGGGCTGGCATAGCCAATACAAAAAAAATGGAATAACAATATTATTCATTCAATCTAAGATATATGATCCTAAAATTTACCATCATGCTTTTATTTTATACCTTATAATTTGCCAGATTTTGTTAGTTACATAATAATAGTCCACGATTATACTGAGAAACCAAGATGTCCTATTCTTTGTACATTCATCAGACAAAGATAAGAAAAATAATGCAATTAGGAAAAATTTATTTTAAAAGTGCTCGATGGCTTTAAAAATGCATAGTTAGATATTTAAGATAAACAATATAGATGTATAGATGTGCAGAAGTAGAGGATGATGTGGAGACCGGGACTAGATGATTTAAATTAAAGTGAATAGAGAAAAAATGTTCGATGCTGACGCTTTATGACTATCCTGAGATCATTGTAAATTTCTTTGGCATAGTTTACACAATTACTCACTAGCTTGTCCCTGTTTTCAGAAGAAATATTTTTAATACCCTCAGTTTTGTCTCATTTTCGTAAGTTCAATCCTTTTTTTGGAGATAAGTCTGTGAGTCGTTCAGTTCTAGGACGGGTCCCCACAGGCCAAGAAAGCACAGAAAGGAAAACGACTGCAACGCTCCAAGTAGTATACCAGAATCTGCCCTAGTAGCTGTGCTTTCCTCTTAACAAGTTAACATTTCTAGGGCACTTAAGATGTTTGAAAAATGTTCGTTTACAAAACTTACAGCTTCTCTCCTCGCACTACACCAAGTTTCTATTATGCGCTAGACACTTTGACTAATGACTGAAGTGAACTTCCCAGCGATGCGTTGATGAAGGAAAAAAATGCAAAAAAACGTTCCACACATCCAAAAAAGGTAATAAAATTCACACCATTAGAATCTGCATGAACACGTGACAAATTCAGCGAGTAATTTTTACAAGCGACAAATTCTGCTTTTTCATTAATTTCCTAGTTGCGTTTCAGAACACTAGTATGCAGACCAGCCGTCACCGCTGCATGATCATATGCCTACCCTCTACTTTTACTTTACTTACTACTACTCATTTTAAATATCAATTCCATTTTTCTCTAATTTTTCCAAAATCACCTTTGAAATATTCTCGGCAGTTTTACTCTTTGTTTTAATGAAATCGACAAAAAAAAGAGATTCCACAGCCTTCACGTCATCTCCATCGATCGAAGCATAGCGTTAAACTAGGCCCATTTCATACTTATGTGAAAAATCAGGAGTGCTGTCAAATATCCTGAAAAAGGACTTGGCGTTTTAACTTTCTTGATGTTTTTGCTTCTTGCGTTTTCTCCCAAAAATTTGATGTACTCGTTATGTATAGTAGGAGACAGATAGGAAGTAGCAACCTTTTTTTCTCAGCTGGATTCAAAGAAGATATTTACGTAGCACTGGATCATATTTCACCAACAAAAGCACTGCCACTAAAAATGTCCTCTACTTTCTGTTGCTTCCAGTTCAACATCGTACTCGTCTTTCTCGTGTTTCTCTCCTTCTCGGTGGCCTCGTAGAGCCAAATTCTGTTTATCTAGGAATCTAATAATATCAAGCGATCTTGAACAGATTTACTTCCACTTCTTCTCTTGTCTTTCAACAACTTCGTGTTCTTTTTTATCATTTGTTGCCCCTCGAGAAATTCTAATTTCCACTTCCGTCCGTTGTGTGACATTCCGAACGTGGTCTACACTGGATCCATGCTCGAATATTCTATGATTCAGTCTCCACTGTATGTTGAATCCGTTGTCAGAATTAAATATTGAGCTACTTCTGTCTGAAAACAGTTCGCATTAAAAGCAGTAAAGAGCCTCCTTGGAACGGGAGTACACTATCCAATATCTCAATATTTTTTCGTCATTTAGCAGAGTTTAAAAACAAACACTCACGAATAAGTTCTCTAGCTTGTCCTTTGGTTGAAACACCTTGTCGAATTACTTCACCAAAATTAGAATCTAGATTTTGAACCACAGATGCGCCTTTGCGTACCAGAAAGATCCGTGTGTCATTGCTAATCGTGCTTGGCCATAGGCCAACGTCTTTGTGTCCACTCTGTTCACATCTGGTCCTGGAATATTTTCTTTATGTTCTTTATCACTTGAGTGAGTTGAAGTTGATGAATTGCTTGAAGTTGAATCCATTGAATTTGACGATGAATTGGATATGTAGACTTCTCCATCTTCAGTAGAAGTAGTTTCTATACAACGTGTGTATTCAATAGTGCACCTTAATTATTTTTTTAATAATTCCTGTCGTGCCTTTCTTTTTTCTATTAGCAGCACCACTTTCTTTAGCTCGTTTCATCTGAAAATAGGGCGACTTTCTGTTAGAAATATAAAATATTTGTTTTCGATACAAAAATTCAGACAACATGTTAAAAAAATGAAAAAAATAGATCTAAGTGATGACTGATGAAGCTAAATATCACAAGACTAGTAACACAAGTGATATGCCACAATTTTTACAGTTTTGATAAATAAAGCAGTAAGAAAAAACTCAGTGAAGCAAAATAATACTTCTGTGAATTAAAAATGTAATAGTATTATAGCCTGCAGTAGACCCCACTGAGCCGCCACCTTAAAAGTGCGCCTGGGATGTACCTCCCCCCTCGCCACCGCCTACCCACGCCACTGCCCCAGTCATATCGTCCAGTGCATGTAGGTTATGACTCCGGTGGGGTAGCCGAGGTGTCCTGGTAATCTTGGAGAACACTGGATTACTCCTGGAATGACTCTTAAATCCCCACATATAGGACTAGGTCGATGATTTTTTTCGTTGTAATCCATTTCGAACGTAGTATACCAATTTTGACTCAGCGTATCCCGTTCCAATAGAGATTTCAATGTAAACCAGGAACATCCTGGAACGTGCTGGCAAGTTATCCACATTGGTGCTGACTGTCCATTGTCGTTTCACGGGACTCCTCATGGCAAGCAGTATTCACACCGTTGATTTAAAACATCCCGCATACACTTTACGCTCCAGTAATCCGTGGGAAAATTTCCTGGAAGTTCTCTGGAACTGCTGTAACAAGTGCAAAAATAAACTATCGCGACCGTTTCTTTTGTTCTCTTCTCTGGGAATGCAGTGTGCGCCAAAGAGTCGGAAAAATGGGGGTGGGAGAGATATAATATATGATTATACAACATTCAGGAGTACTGGAATTCTCCTTGAGTAGTATTATTTTCAAAATAATAATTGACAAATTACAGTTACATTACCTATTTGTTATTGGCATGAAATATATCAATAATAGGATATTCTGGTTTCTTAGAATTATCTTAGACTAGTATTATGAAACTAACAAAATCTGGCAAATTAAGAGTTATAAAATGAATACAAAATGATAAATTTTAGGTCTATATATCACAGTTTGATGTATAATATTGCTTTTGCTTCTGAAAAAACAACTGATTTTGATAGACGACACGAATTTTGGGGGAAAGGACGAATAAACTTGATGTGAGAGAGTATGGTCTTAGGATTCGAAGTGACCGCGGTAAGAAGGAAGTTGAATATTGTACGAGAAATAAATTAGTAGTCTCAGACAGTTTGTTAAAACTTTTAATCAAAGTGTCTGGAACTGATCTGATGGTGATGTTTTAACTTAAAACATCACCATCAGATCAGTAAATTCCTGAGGATGAACGAAGTTATCAAAAAGACTACATGATGGCTAAGCAGAGGTTTAGAGACAGAATTGAACACTCACGAAGCTCTCTGGGGGCCAGTTGCGGACTCATATGACGTAGTTATGATGAACAAGTATGTTAGATTCAAGAGACTTTATAAAAGTAGGAGGTGGAAGAGGTGGAACGTGGTAGCATTAAAAAGGTTGAAAAGGAGAGAATACCGTTGGCTTGTGAAAAAGAACATATGTTAAGCAAGTAAATCGAAACAATCGAAGCAATAAGGGGGACTGTAGAAACGGGTATAGGGAGAGCGTATGAGAAATCAATGCAATCTGTGGAAACGAGGAGGGTAAGAAAGCAGCGGGGTTAGGAAGAATTATTAGGAAAATTGGGGAGAGGAGATGATAAAACGTAAACACCGACCGTGGCAGAGAAAGGACAATGAATCGAATAAAAACTCCGGCTGTGAAAATTCTATGGGGCAGTAAGAGAGAGAAAACAATTGCAAAGGTTAACGACTAAACAGGGGAGATATTAATTGAGCAGGAAAGTATCCAAAATAGGTAGAAAGAATACTTTTAGGAGTTATATGATGGCGTGACCCTCTCTATAGAGAATGGGAGAATAGTAATATAAAAGGATAGTCTCTAGATAGTAGGGAAGGAAATATAGTAGATTTTTGGTTCAGGAAGGTCAACTCAGGGCAACTCAGGATGCAGTGGTAGTGATGAGAACACTTGGCTGACGAGTACAATCCATACAAAGAGAGAAAGAAGAGTACAATCAGGACGTTTTTGCTAGCTTTATGGATGCGGAAAGGTGTATGACAGAGAAAATTGGGAAAAACTAATGCAGATACTGCGGAAAATGAGAATGTAATGGCGAGATAGGAGACTCAACCGACAATTATATATTGCTCAGAAGGCCCAAGTGAGAATGGCTGACGGTGAATAAAGGTGGCCATTCATAGGTTGTGGGGTATGGCAAGGGTGCCCGTTGTCACTTTTGCTTTTTAACATTTATCCTAAGGAAATACTTACTGACGCGTTGGAAAAGTTAGGTGTGGGAATGGAAGTAAGGGGCAAGCTGATAAAGTTGATTTGAGTCGCGGACGACCATATGTTGAATATTTCGAAGGTATTGCAAGTTTTAATTAATGCATTTAAAAAGGTATGCTGACTGTGCGAAATGAAGTTACCATAAGAAACCATAAGAAAGCAAATATGATTAGATTGTCTGAGGCAAAGATAGCGTTGCTGGTCATAGGAGTAGGAGAGCACAAACTGAAGTAGAACATTATACATAATTACTTGAGAAGTGCGGTAGAATAAAATGGAAGTAGTAGCAAAGACGTAAAGAAGAAAATAGTGTTTGCAAAGAAAGCATAACAATTAGAAGGGAGCTGATGTCAGGGAAATTGGGTAAGGCTATACTAGTGGTCGGAAAACCGCGGCTCGCGAGCCACATGCGACTCTTTGGCCCTGGAGAGTGGTTCTTCCACAAAACACCAGGTGCGGGCGCGCACTTACGAATCTCAGCGATACAAGACGAGAGTGGGTGAGAAAGTTTGAAGGGGTCGACCTCAGTGAACGTACCTCAATCAGATCGAGGATTTTTTTAGTAAAGGCCAGCTAAAGAGTACCCTAATTAAGTAAATAACACTATACCTACCTATATAGTTTAAGTTAAACATATTTGTCTCTCAAAAAAATCTCAGTAAAATTTCAGTTGTACTGTTGTTAATTGGCTCTGTTGACTAATTAGTTATGCCGACCACTGTTCTATATAGAAAAGAGTGAAGAGACACTTCCGTGACACTTCTTATTACAGTGTGTAGCATAGCATATGGCAGAAACGTGGAATAAAAGAAAGGCCGATGAGATTTGACTGCTGGCTTACGAGATGTGGAGAAGGATGAAGAAGGTACTATGAACAGAGAAGAAGACCAACGAGATATTGCGGATGGTGGGAATATGGTGTGTGAGGGAAGGAAACATTTGAATGAGATGAGGGGGAGGCAGGATGGAGACTAAAACTAAACATGAAGCAAATAAAAATCTATGTCTCACATCGATGTTTCCCGCTGTCTCTATCACTGGTGGCTTGGCAATAAATGTCGATTTTATGTCTTCTCGAATCAAGAAAATTGTCGTATAGCAGCTGAAGATCTAAGGTAGCCACTAGCCAAATCTCTGTAACAATAGTATTCATTCAATCTGTAAAATATGGACCTGAACTTTATCATTTTGTTTTTATTTGATGCCTCAAAATTTTCCGGATTTTATTAGTTACATTATACTAGTCTAGGATTATTCTAAGAAACCAGGATGTCCTGTTATGAATTTATTATATATCTGCTACATTTATGTAATGTACCTGTAACTTGTTAGTTATTATTTTGAAAATAATACTACTCAAGGAGAATTCCAGTACTCCTGAATGTCGTATAATCATATATTATATCTCTTCCACCCCCATTTTTCCGACTCATGCGCGCACATCGCATCTCCGGGGCAGAGAACAATAGAAACGGTCGCGATAGGAAAAATTTCGCACTTTTTACAGCAGCTCCAAAAAACTTACAAGAATTTTCCCCAAGAATTACTGGAGTCCAAAGTGCATGCAAGATTTTTTAAAGCAACGATATGAATACTATTTTCCTTGAGGAGTCCCGTGAAACGACAATGGACAGTCAACAGGAATGTGGAGAACTTGCCAACACGTACCACGATTTTCCTGGTATAACTTCAAATCTGTAATTGAACGGGATACGCTAAGTCACCAATTGTATTGTACGTCCGAAATGCATTGCAACGAAAAAATCATCGACATTACTCTTTCTTTCTAGGATTTAGGAGACATTCCGGGATTATAATAGTGTTTTCTGAAAACAGATGTAAGGCTTTCCCGGTGTATGATATTATTTAAGGTTACTTGGGCTTTCCACCGGGTCAAACTCTCCATCTTGGCCGACGTTTCGATGGGGCAGATGGAGAGTTAGATCCGAGGAAAAGCCCAAGTAACCTTTAACAGGGTACTTTGGGTCTTCCAAAATATTTCCGCTATCCCTTCAGGAAGGCTGTGGAACTGTTGTTGAGTCATCTACAACTCTGCCCGAGCACACTGGAAAAGGTTCCGCTCAGTACTTATAAATGCTCGGGTTTTGGGGTAAAATGAGCTAAATGCACTGGACTTATCGATAATCACTACCGGGGAAGTGGATAGCCTAGTTCCAGAAGTTAAACAAGCCGTAATTTTTAGAGCCTTTAAGGGAAAAGGAAAAAAATCTTCAATGTAATAAATTTCAAAAGAGACAGTTAATTCTGACGAATAGCAATTGCCAAACATTTTACCTCGTTCATTGTGAAAAGTTGTCGATCACAGGCCTAAAAAGTGTATTAATTTATCATTATTTTCATGTGTAGCTACTTCTAAAGTCTGGCCATTTTTCATGTACAAGTTTAGTCAAATTGTCTCGTCCAGAGAATTAAGCATTATGTAGTTAGCGGGAGTCGTTGAAATAACTAGGAATGTTGGCTTTTAATCCTAAATAGACGCAAATATTGCCGTAAAATATTTAGACTGCCAGTTTTAAGCGAATTTATGTTGTAGAGAATAATTTTATTTGCTGAATTTGAATGATAATGAGCTCGCCAGTTGTCTCGTAGTTCTGCAGATACGCACGCGATAATTAGAACCTTGGAAAGATAGAGTAATGAAAAGTGACGGCTTCGTGATTCCGGGACATGGACCTCGAATAATCTGGGGCTCCTGCGTCACCATAAATATCGTCTGGCAAAAAAAGCGACCTGGCTCACAACAAAACTTTCTTTTCGCAATTGTGTCGGACAAGAAATGCTTTCCTACTGCCTCCGGATGTGACCATAAGTGGAACGTAAAACGAATTAATTAGCGGTCGCACGCGAGACGGCAGAACCAATCTCCGTGTCATTGCCATCCGTGGAAGATTCAAGTAGATTGCCCAGTCTCAAGCTCCGACGGCGGAAGATTGATTTCGCATTAAATGAACTGTTATCATTTAAAATTTTAATTAATTATCGCGATAAATTAGAGTGATTGATTATTTTTTTCTGGATCGCTCGAGGCGGTCTCGGAGGGATGGAGGCGAGCGATAAGAGGCGCTCGCTCGCACCGCCCATCGGCCGGAGGAAGCGGTGAGGCAGGGGGGAGGGAGGGGAGGAGAGAGATTGAGAGAATTCCCGAGACGAAACCATTCGTCACGGAATGCCTTGTTCTTCGGGTTTGGATGCGAGCTTGGACGGCGAGGAGGAGGGGAGGCAGTGAAGGATGGACGGAGGAGGGGGGTGGGAGGGTGGGCGTAAAGATAGGCTTCAACCCCCACCCCCTTTCGCCCACTCCCCTCCCCCCCCCCAATCCCCTCCCGTGCCAAGCCGATTCTCTCCCAAGGACGCTTCAAGGGCGACTGCGTGCGGGGAGGGGAGAGGGGAGGAGTGAAGGATGGGGAGAGAGCCATTGCTCACGTGATTTCTCTTCTCTCCCTCCCCTGAGTACAACTTACTTGGCGTTTTGCAAAGAGCTTCCGCATTCATTTTTGAGAAACCGCAACTGACTCGTCGCCGGTGAGTGTGGTGCAGGTGGGAGGACAGGATGAGCCGCGAAGCCTCCTCCGTCGAAGGACTGTAGGGCATGGATCACAGCTTTACCTCTGAAAGCATGACAAGAGGTTTCTTATCGCGGCACAATGGTCGGAATGACCCGTTTTGCCGGACAAGATACGATTTTGTAAAAATTTCTGATCTTTTCGAAACCGATTGCAGGTTAAAGTACATAATCTAAACTAATATAAACAATTAGATTTTTCTTACTGAGGAGATTGTGCCCATACTCAGGAGCGTTCATTTACGAGATAATTCGCTCGGCGCGGATCCTCACTCTTTCAGCGTCAATTTTCAGAATTTCTCCTGCAAACCTCTGTGGCAACCAAGAAACTGTAATTATCGTTTTTATTATGGATAATGCCTTGTGTTATAATTCGACTGTCATTAATCTAGCAGATTTTCCAAATAGCGATCAGAGAAACATATACCAGCTAGCAGTAGACTATTTTGTACTCACATATTTCACGGTGCACCGTCATCAATGATGTACGAGACATTTTTAGTAGCTCCCTTGAAGGTGGAAAAAAGAATCATTCTGAGATGACAAAAAGGAATCCAGGTTTCGACCTGTGTAGCATTTAGCCCTATTTTTACGTCTTGCTGATAATAACATTGCTCTATAGCTATTAATGTGTGAAATAGAACAAGAGAATGGCGTAGTTAACTTTTTGAACTAATATTTGTTTTTTGTAGTTGATCCTTATAATGACGCGTGAGCTGAAATTGACTGAAATTTTGACACGCCCACAAATTTCAAAGCAAACCAACCCTCGTAAGTTTTAGGGTGATTGATGATGAGGAAAAGAACGCAGCAGAAACTCCTTGAACTAATTTGCATTGATATTTCAAATGCTCCACAAGATCCCATTAATTACAGTTGTTTATAATGAAGGGTGGCTCCTTCGTTGACCTTCGGCCGGCAATCCGATTATGTAGGAACCCTCTAAACCGTTCTGGTGTCCATTACACGGCCGAGGCAGCTAGCTGTGTATCGAGTAGCATATTTGATCACTGTAGACCTTTTTTAGGATAGAGGGTAGGGCAGAGAGTAGGTCAACTAGTGGGTCGAATCGGGTACCATCGCGAACATAATTTAATAGAAAAAATATCCAAGAAATTATTCAGTCTAAAGAGAACAGTAAGAGGCCAGTTTCAAAAAATAGCAGTAACTTAACTTGGAATATACCTAAGAAAGCTAGTTGTAATGAGAGTACACTTTCCGGGAATACGCTTATTGATAAATCCTTGTCTGTCGTGGTAGGAAACTGCCGTAGCTTAAGAAATAGAGTTGCTGACTTCTGCCATCTAATTGAAACTACTGACGCAGACTTAATTATAGGGACAGAAAGTTGGTTGTGTAACGAAATCGCAGTAAATGAAGTACTCCCGAAGAATTTTACAGTTTATAGAAAAGATAGAGTCGAAAGAACCGGGGGAGGAGTTTTTATTTCAGTGAAGGATTGTTATATTAGTAGGAGGGAGTCATTTTCCGACGATCAGGTAGAAAGCGTATGGTGCTCTATTGAATATCCTAAAGCAAAAACAATCTATGTGTGCGCAAATTATAGGCCACCATATACCCATGTAAGCTCAATATTAGGACTAGAAAGTCAACTCAGTAAATTAACCAATCAAAAAAAGACTGTCATATTATAATCGGTGGGGATTTCAATCTTTCGTCCATAGACTGGGATACGTACAGTTTTTTCACTGGGGGAAAGACAATGACCTTTGTGAGTCACTTCTGTATACATTCATATCTCACTAACTGCATCAATTAGTCACTGCTCCAACTAGAGGGAAGCTATCTTTTAGCGACAAATATTCCACACATGGTTGTAAACATAGGTACTGATAAGGGAATAAGCGACCACAAGATAGTTAAAGCTAATTTTTCCGTAAGCATGATCAAGAAACATAATCCACCAAGAAAAATCTACTTGTTGATAAGGCTGACTACGAAGGTATGAAACGAGAGTTGCAAAATTTATTTACTAATTTTAAAAAAATAAGTATCAACAGTAATACTGAGGTTTTGTGGAATATTTTCCTCAATGTTACACAATCAGTAGTTAGCAAATACATGCCAAGTTAATGGAAAAGAGCCAATGTAGAGCCTAGGTGGTATAACGCGGAGGTTAGGAAAGCATTAAAGCACCAGAGAACATGTCATGCTAGGTTAAAAAGGGCAAAAAAAAACAAATCCAAATATCTAAACTCTTAGCAAAAAAAAGCTTACCGAAGGGCGTTAGCTGATTTCAAAAGTAAATTACTGGGAGAACACTTGAACAATAATCCCAAGGCATTTTGGTCGTATGTTAGGGACACTCAAGGAAATAAATCAACAGAACACACGCTTAAGAACATCGAAGGGGAAAAGCTAACCGACAGTCTACATAAAGCCAATTCGTTAAACTCATTCTTCCAAAGCATTTTCACGACTTGCACACCACATCTTTTCGATCCGCAGCCTGTTCGTTCCCAAACAATTATGCCTGAAATTATTATAAATTGTCGCGGCATAGAACATCAGCTAAAAAATATCAACCCCAACAAATCCCCCGGTCCAGATCAAATTCCTGCTTGCGTATATAAAACATTGGCATCAGACATAACGCCTTACTTAGAATTAATATTTACCAAATCTTTAGTAGATCATGTAGTGCCTTAGGACTGGAGAGTAGCAAATGTCACACCTATATTCAAAAGCGGCGACACGGAAGACCCTAGTATCTATAGGCCTATTTCTCTCTCATCCATTTCCTGTTAGGTATTTGAACATATAATCGTAAGCTCCATTATGAGTCATTTAGATAGGGAGGAATTATTAATAAGTAACCAACACGGATTTCGAATGGCTAGATCTTGCGAAACCCAATTGGCCCTCTTCGTTCATGACATCTTACTCTCGGGTGAAAATAATGTTCAAGTTGACGCGATATTCCTAGATTTTCAGAAATATTTCGATGAGGTACCTCACGTTAAGTTACTCTCAGAACTAGAAATATATGGAATAGATAAAAACATTATTAGTTGGATTAATCACTTCTTACATGGGCAGGAGCAAAAGGTTGTCATAGATGGTATCATGTCAGACACAGCGTTACATCGGGTGTTCCTCAGGGAAGTGTCATGAGTCACTTTTATTTCTCTTGTGCATAAATAATATTAGCAACGTCGTTAAAAGTAAGCTTAGACTCTTCGCAGACGACGCGATTGTGTATAGGGATATTAACAATTCCGAAGATAGCGACTCGTTAACAATTGACCTACTTGCTATTCATGCTTGGTGCGAAAAGTGGCAGATGGAACTAGACATAAAAAAGTGTGTAGCAGTTAGCTTTTGGAAAAAGAAAAATAGGCCAGGTAGGGATTAAAGAATTAATAATACGGAAATTATTCACGCCGAGTCTGTTAAGTACTTAGTGATCACAATTACTCACGACATATCTCGGGGAAAACATAATCGGGAAATATGCTGTCAAGCATACAGGAAGCTAGGCTTTATCAAGAGAATACTCGGAGAATGTGATGAGAAAGTGAAAGAACGTTGTTATTTTTCAATCGTTAGGCCTCTTCTGTAATATGATGCCAGTGTATGGGATCCATATGAAGTGGGGTTAATATCGGAATTAGATCGCGGACAGCGAAGAGGAGCTAGGTTTGTGAAAAGATGCTATAATAAGTTTGCCAGTGTGTCTGGATTATTAGAAGAATTGGGATGGGAATCGCTATCACAGCGTAGATTAAATTATAGACTTAACCCACTAACTAAATTTCAGGCAAAACATTTCTCTGACGACGTGAAAAACATACTATTAACCCCCTCGTACTACGGCAGATTAGACCGCGCCAATAAAATTAGAGAGCTAGATTGTAGAACCGATAGGTATAAAATGCTATTTTTTCCACGTATCATTCGGGACCATTACAGCTGTGATCATCGTCAAGAATAGTGCAAATTGTGACATAAGCTAGATTGTAGATCTCTTTCTTAATATTTTTTACGTTCTTATTTATGCATGATGTAAATATTGATGCTCTTATTTATGCATGAGATTTTGAATCTGTACTAGTAGTCCTTGTACCCCTTGCATGTTGGAACGATTGACGAAAGAATTTTTCTTGGTTAGTAGATTTTAATGGGCGCGTTGCATGTGTGGTACGCTGGTTCCAATGTAGTTTCGGTGTTCTGCCGTATTATTGATGCATGCCTGTTGTGGAAGCACCCCCTGCCACACACCCTTTGGGTGTCTTGCAGGGTATGACGTAGATGTAGATGTAGAAGGATGGAAGAAAAATAGATACTAAAATAAACACGGAAGCCAAATATGGGTTCAAACTACCACCAGAACAGTTACACAAATGTACAGAAAAGAAGGAAAATCCAGGAAATCGAAATCAAAGAAAGGAAGATGAGTTAAAAAATTTACACGATCAATTCGATGATGATAATGCTGTCTTGGCTGGGACGCCGTAATGCCTTCAACCATCCCTGAGCTCAATGAATTGTGTGCTTCAAGGATGCAACATGAGAATCCTTCCTTGTGGATGGCAGATGCTGGAGACTGGTGTTATGCTTCAGGAAGAGGTTTTAGAACTCAGCTTCCTTGGAAGCTGTATATCTCGGGATGTAAGAGGTTCAACGAGCTTGAAATATAGAGCTCTTCTTATCGGCAATTTTTTTTCAATATCGGCAAATTTTATGAAAAAACCTCTGCTGTCATAGAGAAAGATATGATTACCAACTGGGTTGGCCACAAAAAGTAGATTCGAGTGGTATAAATGTATCGTACAAATCTGAGTCATGAATTATAGGAATTACGGATCATAATTAAATATGAGCTTTTGAAACATAATGTTGGAGGCGGATAATGAAGTTCAGATGGATTGATAAGCTCAAAAATGAAGGGTCACACAGAAGAACAGACGACGAGAAATCCACATCGTCCAAATTTAGGACGAAATGACATATATGGCTGATGTGAGACAATGTGGACTCATGATTAGCATTATAGAAGGTAATGTCCCGCCAGATATACCAGAGGATAAATAAATGAAGTAATCAGAGAGTAGGACTTAACTATGCACAAATTTGAGGATGCTTGCCGCTATGATCGATCGCTACCTTTCCAGTTTCATGTAACACAGAACCAGCATGCTTACTAATAATTATGATCGCTATCTTATTCACTGATGTACTTGAATTGATAATTGATCCGGCACTATGTTGGTGCTCGCTCCCAATAGGGCATTTATCCGTCGAACAATCACGTCACGATATTACATTATGTATTATATTTACATATAATAATACAATATTATTTTATCTCAAAATTACGGTCGCTGTGCGATCTTCACCTTGTGGAATCAGTGCTATCCATCATCCTTGCCATTATTATTGATTTCTGGCAGTGAAATTTTTATAATCATTTATGAATGATAAGTGATTATGTCCCGTCGATTGTTTTGGTCTCCTGCAGCCTAAGGCCTGTTAATTGAAAATTATATTTGAAATGACATACAGTATGCAAGTGAATACAACTTCTTTTAAAATACAATAAGTCCAGTAATTAAGTGAAACCATCCAGGACGGCTTCAATCACGCTGAATTCAGTCCTCGATATCAAGTACTCACTGGCTGGGATACTTACTATTGCGCTGGATAGCGTAGGTACCATGTGAAACAAGCTTTAAGAATGAATGTGAAGAAGGCAGTCCTCACGTGGAAAATTTCCCTCCCTCTATCGTCCGGTCATCCCTAGTCTATTCTTAGTCGCTCTACATCTATGCTAAAATGTATAATTCTTAATCTTCTTATTTCTCATGCCCTGAAGACGATGAGCAACTCGGTCATCGAAACGTCGGCAGACATGGACAACCTGACCCGGTGGAAAACCCGCATTGACTTCCTCGATACCATACGCCGGGAAAGCCTTCGATCTTTCTTCTTATTTCTCCCTCAACGCGCTTGTCCATTAACGGAAAATTTCAGTATAATTTAAGTTTCGTTGAACATAAATTTTATTCTCAATTTATTAAAGATGGCTCTGATGTTCTTTGACATGCGGCGTTAAAGAGATCAATGCAGCAAAGGTAGAGACATAAACGTAGTCTCATATTTTAATGCCAATCAAATTTCCCCATCTTTCATACTCCGCCATATTCGTATCCTTACACTTTTTCCTTCCCATGCAAATTACATTGTCCACTTTTCTCTCTTTTGAGTTTCACAAACCGCTCTCATCCTTTCTTCTAGTGACCTATCTGTAGTTTATCTCAAGTTCGTCGAGTATTCTGTTAGGGTTACTCAAAGTGGTGTCACCCGCTCGTTATGAGCATGACATCAGGAAGGGAAAGGATAAAATAAAGGTGGAATGAGAGGGCTGCTGGTCATACTGTGGCTCCCCGCAGGAACCCATCTCTACGTGCTTAGCAACGCTTAATTCACCCTCACTGACCTTAAACTCAGTGCAGGCGAGCTTCGCCAAATTTTGCTAACCTTATACCTGCCTCGATGACGTCCTCAAATCCTCTTTTCTTATTCTCTCTTTCCATCTGACATACCAACCTATATTAATGCCATACGAGGCAACTTGATAGGACCATACCTACAATATGGAAAGAAGGTAAAAATCAACTTTATAAAATTCCACCTCAGATAATTTGCAAATTTCGACCGGTTTCACCCGTTTAGGTATCATGAAGTACAATCTGTACGTGAATATACTCTTTACTGTCGAAGGTACTATGCGAATATACTATGGTGGAATTTTAGAACGTTAATTTTTATTTTCTTTCAATATGTAAAATACCAGCATTTTATAACTTATCCTAATAACGAAACAGGCGGATAGTTGCCACCGTACTAAGGTGTAATACTATTCAAGGGCTTAAAAAAAAATTGAGTTTTCCTCCTTTATGTTGAATGCAGTTTTCTCATCATTTTCTGTGCGTTAAAATTGCAAACATCGGTACATACACTACTTCCCTCAAATAATTTTCTCATATGCTTAAGATTCAGTCTCTTGTCCGTTTGCTGGAACTGCATTAGCTTTTTACTTGTTCTTAAAGCTTGAGCTCAGAAGTGCTTCATAATAGAGATATTTTGCTTTGAAAATGGAGAATAATACAATGAAAACATATTACTCCCTACGTTAGATTACTCGATAAGCACGAATGACACGTTCTCATGTAATTGCTTGTTTAGGGAGCCGGCTTTGTGGTTTTTTCGATGACGTTTACGCCCGAATTATTCTATTACTGAATATTTAGAACGAAGCTTTCACCTACGATCTATAAAAAGAAAAAATTATCAGCACACAGTACTGAATTGGTAAGAGTGCGTTATTTTCAGCACAGAGTCTCCATTTTTGCTCTTGGGTAAGCATCGATGGTTATTAAGCCGCCTCTTCTGTCCGATGGTCGATATTTTCTCATCGATAGGGTTCATCAATGTTAATACACTTTCGACGGTATTAAACCATCTTTTCATCCAGTGCTTCATATAATATTGACCAATCATTTCATTATCTTACTTTGATATTTTAATGCATTTTATAGGCTTATACCTACACTGTAATCACGCTTCAAATAAATGTGTTAACATTTGCGAACTGCTAATTAAGCTATTTTACCGTAATTAACAATGCCCAACTTATTTTGGAATCCCAATTATCTAAAAAAATACAGTGGGAATTTTTGTGATGATTTATGGGATGCCGTAATTTTATAAATTCCTAGAAATAAGGATAAGAGAACCTCTCTTAAAAATGTTCATAGTTTTTTAGAAGTATAGGTTTTCTTTTCGCAATGAATTTCCACAAGGTAAAGAATACAAATTATATATATTTTCTTAGATATTTATCGCATGAATAGTATATACCAAGTATTTTCCTTCCTCTTCAATTTTGTCCGCATGTAGTCCTGACATTGGCGAAATATTCAAAAGAACGAAGCAAATATTTAATGAAGTTTTCAGCAATATTATACAGCATACTAATGTAAATGTAGTTAACGATATCCTTCATGATTCAGCATCGAAAGCCTTTCATTTCAGGTATTGATCGTTTCGTTCGGCTGTTCTCCCAATTTGAACGCATTATCTGACGCTGGTGTACTTCATAAATGGCTCGAGTGCATTAGCTCGCGTTCATTTTGCCACACAACAGGTCCATGCAAATGTCTTTCGAATAAAAATGCGCGTACAATGTCATCACTTATTCGATTACTTAAAAATTCGTCGGACGAACAAGGCGGCTCGTTGGTCTAGGGGTATGATTCTCGCTTAGGGTGCGAGAGGTCCCGGGTTCAAATCCCGGACGAGCCCAATTTTTTGTCAGTCGCTTTCTCTTTATTTACGCATCATTTACCTAAGGATCTTACTCAGATGTTGTTTATCCCCTATTTTATATTTTTTTAATAGTAGAAGTAATAGTTCAAACATTTCCGCGAATTTTAATTGGCATGACGTACAATCTGCTCGTGGTGTTCAATGTGACACTTCATGTTTCCTTATTTTCATCATGAAATTCAGTGAGATATTATAACGCCTCTTTTTATGAAGGGAAAAAATACTTACGTCATGTCCTATTTAATGTTTAAAGAGGTTAATTATTTATCCAAAATCTCATTCAAATACTCTCGAATCATGATTATTCTCGAAAGACTGCAGGATTTGTGGAATGAAGTTTGCTCATCGGCTTGTAAAATATTCAACCTTTTCAATATCCTCATTACTCTCAAAGATAGCGTAATACCAGTATCGTATTTCCGCTTTGAGGATGGGACAAAGATTATCTACTATGCCTGGGGCCCACCAATTTTTGTCACCTTGAATTGATAGTTGGATAAATTTTTTGTCGCAGATCTTGTTTTCATTTTGTAATACATGTCCATTCTGCTGAAGGAGTTTCGCTATCCATTCTCTTCGCATTAGCATTATTGGGTAGAGTCCTGAGGAAACCTCAGTGTTATCTTCAGTCGAATTTGATGAAATTTCTGAACCTCCATAGCCTTTAGTGTACCTTTGAAGTATATATATATTCATCCTTCGGAGCTTCTAGGGGCTCCCTACATACTAGCTCTGCCAAAAGACGGAAAAAAAACATTTATTCTAAAATAGCTTATTGTTTATTGTCACCATATTTATTTACGCTTTTGTTATGATGAATTCCGTAATGTGGTTAGCTTTCGAGAAATTATTGTTATATCGCAATATTGCGTGAATTTTGGAGGTCATGGGAACGAAAGAATTTTTGTTTCTGGGTCCATGAATACAGTTCATGTTTCACAGAAGGAAAAATGTGGTGGCTAGTTAGGGTTAATAGAAGATCAATGAACAAAATATGTCGGATATCTCTCGCAATCCATCCGTATAAAATATGCAGAATGGTGGGAGATAATAATGATGAACGAGTTGCAAAGAGTGGAATAATTTTATAGAGGAGAAAAGCGCATCAAAGGAAAAGTTTAGAATCAGTTTTAACAGTTTAAATGCCGTGAGTCAGAATGGGTGAATATTCTTAAGGCCACTGAGTGCCCAGAGTTTTAAGATAAATAGAGTTTCATTATCTATATTCCATTAATTTTGTTGTATTTTTCATCAGTTACATCTACATCTCCTACAATACCGTGTAAGCCACCACCAGGTTGTGGGGCACGGTGTGATTCACCATAGACCTGTGCGCCGATGGAAAAAATATCGGCGGCGGACGCTGGCTGAAAATGGGTCGACGGCCGGCCGATGGTTTTTACCGGCGGCGTACTTACCCAGCCATAATGTATTAACAAGCATTTCAGCATGTTATAGCATAAATTATTCATTGATTCTCATTATTTTATGTGTTAAATTGTTTATTTAATGTTCAAACTTATTTTAGTACATTTTTTCTAACTTATGCGAGAAATTTCTTTTAATTGCAAATATCGTATGCTACAACTTCTATCAAACCTAATATTATACCCTTTCATTGTTAAATTTTATAACACCAATTCATGACTAATTTACCTGTTATCACAAATGCGAGCGAAAAATTTCGTTGTAAACAGATATGTCCATTTCACGGTTATAATTTTATTTATAGTTTTTCAAATATGATGAAATACAAATGATTTAAGATTTTCCCGGTGTATTATATTTAAATATTGTTCTCGGACTTCGCACCGGGTAATGTTTTCATAATCCGCCGACGTTTCGATAAACGACTTGTTTTCCATTTTCAAGGCACGTGTTATTTCCGCCGTGACCACTATAACACTATATAGCTCTATGCTTTCATTAGTTATTAAGTTTTACGTTATTATGAGAAGTTCGCAGTAATAAGTGAATATAAGTATAGTTCCGACGTATCGGGGGCAATGGTCGGTAAATGACCACCTATGACGGCGGCGCGCCGTACATAATCCATCGGCGGCGGCGGCGTCATCAAAACCTTCGGCGGCGGTGCACAGGTCTAAATTTCCACACTAGGCACGAAGCACTCATCCCAGCTGAAATAGAACCGCGAACCATCCCCCGGATGCCAGACATAGGCCAAATGCAGCCAGGACAACAGTTCGCGGTCAGATCAGAATATAGGAGAGTGCTACGTCAGCTCGTTACTATTGAAATTACTAGTTCAAGTAGAACTGGAAACGATATTTTTCCTTGATTAAATTCACTTCATGAGCGGAATGCTTATTAATCTTAATCGTTACCTAATATTTGGAAAAATATGTTCTGTTTCATGTGGAATTTAATTTAACGAAATCAACCTTCAAATATTAGCCGGTAGCTGTGCATTCTGCGGTTGAATTTGTTCGTCGCATTTTTCAGTATCGAAAATGATTTATTTATTTAATGATCTCCTATCGTCACATTGTTTCCTTTAAATTATCGTAAATAAATAATGTTTCTCATTCCGACGAACACGATTGTCCTCTCGCAAAAACAAGCTTTCTTCTTAACACATTAAAAAATATAAAACATTTCTGCCTTCATTGGAGTAAGTTTCAGCATTACTGAGTATCCCCTCTGCTTTGTTCTAATATTTATCTTTTGGATGCTAAATATCTCTAGATGGCCTGAGGAATCGATCGTACTTCATGCTTTGCTGACTAATTGTAAGACACCTGATATTGTTTTACTAACTTTACCTTGCGGCAGAGTTATATTCCTTGATAACAACTTGATAGGAAAAAAGAATTAACTTCTCATCATCTCAATATTCTTTCTCAATGGTTTTATTACTATCTCAATTATCAGAATTATCTCAATATTTTTCTACCTTAATTTAATTGTTGAAGTAAAAACGTGTAAAAGTAATTAATGTGCGAAACACGAGTGTATTTGTGAGCCGTCCATAACAAGTGGCGCTCAAAACACGAGTAAACACCGTGAGACTTCTGAAATGCGTTTAAATTCATCCATTGTTGGAAGGCGTCATGATATTCAACTCCTCAGCTTTTTCACTTCCTACTTCCACTGCAAAATGGCGGATTCTCTCACCGCGACCTCTTAATTCCCCCGTATATCCCTGTGCCCACGTTGCGGCTTAAAAAGCCACTCGTCTCCCACCGTCCCTGCAGCGCCCCTCTGCCCATTCCCTTCACGACGCCTGCGTGTCACATGCTCACGCGTGCATTCCAGACCATTCCAAAGCGATGAGTGAATCAGCTGGTCTGCCCGCGCGGAAGGCCACGGCGCTGCGCAGTGGCGACGATGACTTCCGGGTCCAAGCTAAACCGCTTCACGGCCGCGAAGCACTCGAGAGTGGATAAGATTGGGTTGCCAGCTCCACACAACAGGAATGTGAAAAAGCTTTTGATTAGCTGCGGATAATGGAAGTAAATTGAAAAGCTCTACTCTCATAAGTTAGCCACGAAAGTCATTAAAGCCCACAAAAAGCTTTCCAGACAAGTGTATCAACCAATAACGACTGCATTCATCAAAAGAAGGTTGTTAAGATAGTAATTATTGAGTTGCTATAAATCTCGCCAAATCGTTTGACTTTTCGGATTCAAGTCACCTATTCTCCTAAATATCAGCAATTTAGAAATTTTGACTCCCATTTTAACGAAAATGTCGGCGTATTTTGGAAATTAATTTAATTTTGGGTATATATTCTGTCCCGAGAGAGATGCCGCTATTATTTTCTATTTGATTATGTCTGGATAACATTACCTATTCCGAAGATAAAGTATCTTTCTCGATAACTGATATTAGCTGAGAGTTTGGACTTTCTATGCTCATAGCGGCACACTGCTGGTTATTTAGTCACTTACGCGAATATTATCGATGAGAAAACTTAATTTTTGGAGGTAGATTTCTCGGGTTTCCATCCAGGTCAAAGGAGTTATTCTCCGACATGTTTCGGCAGCTTACTCCGCTACCGTCTCCAGGGATGAAGTGAACCAGTTCCTATGACCCGGATGGAAACCCGAGAAATCTAACTCCATAGCATTAGCCGGGAAAGCCAGAAATCATTCACAACATAATTTTTGTTTCCTCAGTAAGAAAAAACCTAACCAGAGATAACCAGAGACGCTGGGAATTAATTTTTATCCATAAATCGCGCAAGATGTTTGGAAATAGTGCCAACAAATTCGATACAACCGGACTCTCCCATTTTTTGTGATTTTCTCCGTCAGTTCCAGGTTATAATTTTTTGTTTTTCATCGCATGTGTTTTAAAAATTATGTACTACACTACCAATGTGTAAAACATAACTACATCAGCAATTTCAACACGCTAATTGGACGTGAGCCTTAAGCTTCCAATTACTCAGTTCAGCGTGATGACATTTGCACGAAGCGTTACGCTTACAAAAGAAAAATGTGCAGGGTTTTCACTTGATATTCGTCGACTAAGAAGAGGGGACACTATCATGTAGCAGCAATCGGCGGAATCGTGACTTTGTGTATGTTTTGCAATTTCAATTGCGGAGCTTTTAAGAATTGCATGCATGTCTAACTAACTAGAAATTTCACAAGGCTAATGGGTACCTCATGGCTTTGAGAAGAGTAAACTTTAGCTGGGACCACGGACTGCAGGTTGGGACTGACATGAAGGGGATCCACTGCGCCCTCTAATTCTGATGAAAATAGTGTGTCTCTTGTTGCAAACAACATAAATAATACGGCATTCAAAAAGGCGAAGCAAGGTATTTAGTCTCTCCATGTGAGACAATTCTAAAACCATCTCAATATAATGTGCATGGTAAAAGAGTCCCTGAAACAAGATCTCGAGATCAAAGTACTGAGGGGAGACACCGAAATAATAGTAATAGGCAGGGGTCTTACAAACTCTGTAAAAGAGTATTTCTCTCTCCGAGCCTCAAACACAGCGAGTATTGCCTTGTTCACTTTCTGCGGATAACTGTGAAGACAGCAGGGACAAACATGGAGTGACCGATGTTGAGCAAAATCGCCATTCTTCCTCGGATCAGGCGATTGTAGAACAATTCAGCCTTGTACTATTTTCTCCTTTGTGGCCTTTATACGAAAATATACACCAACATTTTTTAATTCTTAGCGTCAGTGATTGACAAGTTTTTTCTCCGAATTGAAATTAAAATTTCCTAGTTCCGAATTTCTACGCAACATCACACAGGATATTACAAAATATGGATTCCTCAATGCCGCAGTGTTTCGTTATTTTTTATAAAAAAGGCATATTTCAGTAAACTATTCCATTCATAGTAAGAATAGATTCTTCATCAACAGTGGGAAACACAACAGGTTTTCATTTTTCACGGTACAGCTGCTCTCGAGAAATAGGTAAACGTCGTAAGCGAGTTATGTAGCCAAGGTATAAAACCGCCTTCATTAATACGGTTCCCTGTTACCCACATGTTAATTTCCGTATCAATGTCAGCATGACGACATGGCTTTTTAGTGCGGCATTAGTATATTTCTATTTTAATTGTTTTAACTTACAAATAACTAAGTGTTATGAGTATAATCACATGTTATCAACAGTATTTAGGATTCAACATTAGCTTAACATTGCAATACTCAGTTGTCTCAGGCGTGACTTCATGGAATTTCTATGCAAAGTAAATGACGTTAATTTTTAATATTAGCGTATAAAGTTCTCTGTTCTATTTTCTGTCTATTTTTACCAAATTTATGTGGAATAACAAAGTTGTTTCATTTACAATTAATATTGGAAATATAAAAAAATTACAAATTTTCAATCGGTCTGTTTTATTTTCCCGATTTTGAGCTCTTAAGCTGCACCTATATGCTACAACTGCCTCCTTTATCGTCATTGGGAGAGGAGAAGTTTCAAGCTGGCTAGAATATGGTGAACTTGAATGCTTCAAGCTGGTGTGATCATGCTCGATTCTGCAAATCGAGCTCGAATTGAGATTCCTGATCCTTTCCCAAAGTGGGACGTAGTACCTGCACATAACTGATGACGAATTCATCCTTTGCCTCTCATCCAATTGGTGACTTTCCGTATTCTCTATTTATGTGGAAACTTGATCTTGGTCGTAATAACTATGGGGTGATTAGGAATTGGATTAAAAGAGAAGATGACTGGACCCAGTCAAACCCCGAGGCAGATTGTGATTTCTTTCAAGAGGATTTGATTTGCATGTATGACTTGATTTCGGTGTAGTCTTCATTTGAGTATTTGTGGCAATTTTAGGTTTTCGGGCTTTTCTGGCGGGATTAGAGCCTCCATCGCTCTGAACCTTCCCGTGTGTCTTCAAATTACATTTGCCGTTTTACGCAATTTGGATGCTTCAGTCTCTGCATTACTCTATCACATAAAGGGTATTTAATCTTAGGGTCAGAAAATATTCGTAATAAATATTTTTCATAATCCTTTCAATTCGAGATTATCAGTGGGTTTTCCATGTCAATCAATATTTCTCCACTTTCGCAAAAGATATTAATTTTCCTCACCATCCACCCTCTGCTCAGTCATTTCATTTTTTCCGTTAATGCGTAATGATATTTTTCAATATAGCCATGCTTATTGGGAGAGAAGCGCACTTCTTTTGATTGGTTCTGAGTATAATTGTAGTATGAAAGAGTTTTAGGTGTAACTCAGTGGAAATATTCAATATCCATACAGGTAAGAATGAAACCTCGATAGTAAATATCCACACTGTTTTAATAAACACCAACCATGGTTTCGACAATTTATGTCATTCTCAAGGTACAAAAATACATTTTTATATTCTATATATACCCCATAGCAAAACACTGTCAGATGTGAGGGAGGGAGGGGATTCTGATATACTCCACCGTCAGAACCTACCGCCCCGCCCCTCCACCTTCCCTACTTACCCACCCACCACTCCACGGAGAAACTCCACCGTCGGAACCCTCCCTCCACCTAACTGCGTTTTGCTATTGGGTATATATATATATATATATATATATATATATATATATATATATATATATATATATATATATAGAATCAGAAAGTTCATTTTTGTACCTTGAGAATGACATCAAGTGCCAAAACCATGGTCGGTGTTTATTAAAACAGTGTGGAAATTTACTATCGAGTTTTATTTCTTTCCAGAATGGATATTATTGTAGTTCCAGTTGATATTTCTTATGCTCCTCGTAATGATATCCTCTTTCTGATGATTTCGCTAACCATTTTTTCGGCTAACTTGAGCATTCGAAATCAATCTTCTCGCTATTTCACCCTTACTCATATTTATCTTCATTCGGCTATTTTAAACATAGGCAATCTATTGGCAGGGTAAAGAATAGCGCTATTTACATATCGCCGATCCACGATAACTAAAATTGGCGCTTGTAGACGCATAGAAACAGTAAGATATTCTGCAAATTCTATTCTCATCCAAGCAATTCATCAAATGCACTATATCTTACTTTAGTCTAGAAAAGAAATACCCAATGAAAAATTCAAACTGTCGAGTTGAGTGTACCCCTATATACGGAGTGTATTTTGAGAGACATTTCCAAAAAAATTAGAAATAAAATCGTGACTAATTCCTTGTATAGTGAGTGAAAATATAGTCATCGTCAGCAATGCAGCTCCAGAGTTCAGCAATTCTGTTGGTTTTTGTTTTCAGCACAACTTTGGGCATGCGCATCTCCCACTTTATTCAGACGTTCAAGCTTATCGACGTCCACTTTGACGTAGCGTAAAGTGTAGTTTTAATTTTTTCCGAGAAAGGATGAAAATATATTACACTTATTTTACTGTGCCGCTTACAGCTTAAGTTTAAGGTAGACGCGTTATCTTAAAAAAGCTAAATTGTATAATGGCGGTGGGAAGAATACCTGCAAAAACAGAAAGCAAGCTTGAAGGCATATTTCAGTTCGGCCAAGATATTTTCAAACCAATGCAGTAGATTATATATTAACAGCTATCTGTTGCGTATTTAGGCTGAGTTTAAATAAATGGTTATATTAGCATGTCCAAGACGAGTAATAGAATGTTGGACAAGAGTTTTTAAACACGCGTGGCAAAAAAAGAAGAGACAGTGACTGAAAAAACATATGTTGAGCAAATAACATGAAACTATTAAAAAGTAATTCATGCATCTCTAGGCTCTTAGCATCAAAGCTTCAAGTATTTGCACCATAGATCGGAAACTAATATTGGTATAGTAATATTATGCGTTCTTAAAGCGAACATACCTGTGATCATTGAGAGGGAGCAGCTATATGCTGTAACTAAGGAGCCTGGAAGGCTACTTAACTGTAACCAATGCCAAAGGAAAATGATCAGAAAAGACGTGTCATTTTGTAACTGTAGTATAGAAGATATATAGCTACTTAATTAAAGAATTTTTACCCAGATGATGACAGGAGTGCCACGATTATTACTTCTGGTTTGCATTCGGCGGTAAAGGTGGAATCCTGTATTAACGAAGGCTTCAATGGTTCAAGGTCGATGTTTTCGTCATTGGTTTGCTACGTTGATAGTTTAGCTCATCGACTCGGCAATGTTTTATGTTTCACGTTTCATTTTGACGCACAACCATATCGAACGCCTTATCTGGCGCTCGCTTACTTCATCAACGGCACAACTGGTTTCACTCGCTGATAAGCCAGATGGCCGTTGTAACCAAGATTTTTTATAAATGTGAGTACGCCGATGTAATGCTGCGAAATATCAGACCATTCTTTAATGGAGGTGTTGATAAGTGGCTCGTTGGTCTAGGGGTATGATTCTCGCTTAGGGTGCGAGAGGTCCCGGGTTCAAATCCCGGACGAGCCCATTGCTTCTTTTTGCTGTTCTCTTACTTAAGGGCTACTATTTCCATAGTATAGGCTGTTTTTATAAATTAACTTTCATTTCCATAATCTCTAGTTAATTATTTTCTTGGTATGGGTACAAAAATGATTACATTCTGACGTTCATAACGTACATGCATGACGTAATATACGCGACCGAAACTCACTTTAAATATCAAGTTTAAACCAAGGCTTCTTCATTATGTGGTAAACGGTAACCAGACAATATAAACATGGGTTTAAGATCTATGGCTTTAAGTTTATGTAAATAATCTGTAGTGGCGCCATATGTAAATGAACACTTTTTTTTGTTACTTGTATTTCCCCTGCAGCTCATCTTCCCACAAACTTCTATTTAGGATGGAGAGATGGGAAGTAAAGAATGTGGTAGTATGAAATAACTGGAATGATAAAGAATTGCTGCGTCTTAGTTCCCTCGAACGGCAGCAGATGACTCGCAAGTCGCGAAACCGCTTGTTTTGCTATAGTCCCTGTATTTCCTCCTCTCAGCCCCCCCCCCCCCCCCCCGTTCCCCTCTTTCCATCTTCCCCCATCATCCCGTCGCAAAACTACCCTCCTCCCCCCACCCACTCGATTCCCCTTCGCTCTCCCCCCTTGACTCACCCTCTTCCCCCCCACCCATTTCCCTCCCCTCCGCCCACTCGCCTTACCTTCCCCCCTCCTCCCTTCCTCCTCGCCCCGCCCACAGCTCCCTCCCTCCCTCCCTCTTCTTCATTTCCCCCCCTCACATCCCCCGTGCTCTTACCTTTGAACCCTTAATAGTTTTCCTCTTGCAAAATGATAGACGGGCCAGCGCCATTTTGTGACAATCGCGTTGCGCTCTTCCTAGTCATCCCATCTGGCGGCCTTCCGTCTGGCAGGAGGCTATTTTATTGTTCGGTCAAGTTTCCATCGACCTGATACTATTTAACACGCTGTGAATTCCGCACTTTTTCCCCCGGCGTAGGTTTCCAGATCGACCATCTTAGTGTGAATTGGCCGAATTATCTGATTTTGGATCGCGGACGTAAATTGCGGCGGGTCGATAGATCGTCCCATACGTAGATATTGTCCATATTTTTACCACTGAAAGAATTATTTTTATTTTTCAGGTGATGGAAAAGAATTGTATCAGTATCAACTAATTCAATTTATTCAAAGTAACAACTGCAAATGGATATCTAAAAAAGTAACTCTAACTTTTTTTCCTGAGTAATACATAGCATAAAATTGCGCAATGCATTTCTCGCCAGTACCGCTGGCTGAAGGTAGCACTATGATAGTCAATAGTGACTATAAAAAGTTATATAGTCAGTTTTTGAGGTCTTGAGGAAAACTTCGGTTCACTAATGAAGTGGATATGTTGCACCATATAAATTGATCAGTATTTGAGGAGTCGAGACTAAGGCTGGCGAAAATATAAAGGTGAGGAATTTACGTGGTATAAAATATTTTCGAGTGATTCAGTTCCTCAAAGTAATTCTTAAACATGAACCTGTATTTCTTAAACGTCCTCTCCGTCCAACAGCCCAACGCTCGCTCCATAAATAAAGGCTCTCCTACAGCATTATGGTCCATCCAAATAACACCAAATCACACGCCACGCTCTTCTCTCGGCCTCCAAAGCTCAGGATCGTCATATTTTCTTATTCCAGCGCCGTAATTATCCTCTGCTCCCTCACCAACCTCTCCTGGTTTATGCGTAATATCACCACACTCCGTGACTTCGAAATCTCCTTCTTGCCTGAAAGAATCCGAGCCCTAGAATCCCACTCCCTCTCCAAACTTCTTCTAATCCTCTGGTCGCACACCTTTTCTCCTATGTTAAGATGCCGACCTCATCCATCCACTCTCTTTGTCCTGATGCCGTAACTTTCTCATCATTTACTCATCTGAACCATTTATCCATCTTTAGTCAATCAGCCACCAGAGTGGGTGGTAAGGGGTAAGTTCTAAATTACGCGCATTGAAATATCCCCTAACAAAGTTAATATATTGGTTCATGAGCGAAAAAATTAAGATATACATCAGGAGGCAAAATTTCATGGACGAGATCATCCCGTAAATAGTACGAATATCCTAGGAACGGGAATTCCGCCCGCGAGACGCTTTCTATACTCAATTTTTTTATCATCATAGGACAAAGATGGGTTACCAATGGAACTACGACTCTATGAATCACATCTCAATGAAGGCCCAACCCCGATCTAGCAACTGTTCCATGAGAGTTCGGCATCGTTTATTAGAATGTAATAAATATTAGGATGCACGAAGGAGGTTAAAGACCTGGGGAACCCAAGAAAATCCTCGGTAGCAACTTAAATGATGCTAGTCTGATTTCAACTTAAACTGAACATTTGGCATGTAGTGTACATACATACATACCAATCACGCCGTTCCCTTCCGGGGTAGGCACAGTCGCTAAGTTTCACTTATAAATACATACTTATACACCGAATTCTGCTTCAATAATTTCCTCCATACTGACCTTCCCTTGCAAACCTCTTTTGCCTCATTGACCCCCATACATTGCTTCGTACACGCCCTCCTGTTTTTAAGACTCCTAATAGTCCTCCACCTAAGAATTTCCTCAACCACATTCAACCACAACTTTCTCGGCCTACCTCTACCTCTCGCACCATTCATTGGCATGTAGTGATTTTATTATATTCTTCTAATTGTCTCTCGATACTTAATGTCTCGGTTTCGATTCCGGAGTTTTAGTCGGGAGTGGATGACGTGCTGTGGAAAATGGTCGCGATGGAGAATTTTTAGGAGTAGCCTTTACGGCCTTCAATATTATCTCTACAACCCGTATCGGTTTAGCGCAACTGTAGGCTAGTACTAACTTTTGAACACGCTATTGAGGTCCAGAGACAGGGCTCTGCAGTGCCCTTAATCTGGCGCAGAGAGATGTGGACATCCTCCAGTTTGTAACGCGCATCTAGAACTAGCTGGCCTTTTACCTTCGGCGCACATTTTCCGCGGTCCGCACTACCGTTAAGACTGAAAAAAGAGGTTTACAACGAATTAATAATTTTTAACCAACGAATTCTAATTAATATCTAGCTTCGTAAAATTAGGTGCCTTCTTGAAGCACAGCATCATGAATTAAGAAACAGATTAAACGGAAAATGGTATCCTTTTCCATTCATCTCTCTGCATCATGTATGTGTGTACATATTTACCCGTAGACATTATGAAGGGTAGCCTCCAAATAATCACCCAACAAAACCGTTTCTGCCTAATAACTACCATAGAGTGTCTGGTCGGGACCGGGAACATCAGGATTTCTGCACACCTTATTTCTGTTATTTCACTAAATATTACGAAGTGATCTTCCTCACAAATGCGTCATGCTTCAGTAAGATTAGGGTCGCCGAAGTTGTCAGAGAGCTCGCAAGCGCAAGCATGTGGACATGTGGGGATAGTTATTCCGTTGTGTTTATTTGTCTAACTTTTAAGCAGATAGGCCTAATTTCAGGAGGTTGGTGGAGATTTTCAGCGGAATACCTATTCTAGTGCTATTTGCACACTCTCCACATCGGTGTGTTTGTCGGATCGGCTCTGTGGATCGTCTGAATTCTTAATTTAGGGTAAATTAATTTAGATCTACCCACATAGCTTTCGTTGCCCAAATAACCTTTGACTTAGCGTCGGCCGCATTAAAGTCTTTAATCTGGAGGTAAGGCCGAGAATAGTTCATGATGGACATTCGCCTTGGAAGGATCAATTATTGCATTTCAAGCATTCCATCGTAGGTCCCGCGACCAGCAAATCAAAGAAATGGACTTGTTTTTTTATTTTCTAATATTATTACGGGGAGGTATTTCTTCTTTGTGTATTTTTGGAAGCCCCTGCAGTCTTGGTGGCTTGGGAGCAGGTTCAAGCAGACGGCTTCTCTCTTCTTCCGGAATAAAAAGTGATTGATGAGCCATCTTGTTTTCTTTTATATTCTTGGAGTTGGGTCCGAATTCAACTCTCTGTAGGTGTCTTCTTACAGATAGCTTGAGATGCATCGTGAGCACTTCAGACCTGAAGAAGCGAGCTGGAACTGTCGCGAAACTGTCGTCACAAAAATGACACAACGCGGAAACTATCCCGATAGGCATCATGTATCAAGACCACTCCGCGGAAGCTTTGGCTACAACTTTTCTTGCGGTAAACTATTTTTTTAATGGATACGGAAGTCTCTTCAGACCTGAAGACGCCAGTAGGATCGCGAGAGAAACTCACCGTTAAATGACCAAACACGAAAGGACACCCGAAACCATGTACCTATTTTTTTGCAATATTTAATCTCTTTCGATAGTTTGTTTTTTCTGCTTTCCTTAATACTACACAAAATTCTTTTCGTCGTTCACACATTTCCGACAATCTCTCTTTCATCTTCTTTACCATGCCGCAACGATTAATTTCTAATTCGCAACTTTATACCTAATTCGTCCATCAATTTCTTCATTTCCAGCACTCCCACACTTTACACAGCTCGCACAGCTTGTACTTTCCATCCTCCTCCATATCCGAGCAGCTAAATTTTACTATCGAAGATCGAGAGAGGTACTTACGATTTTTTTCCGTGCAAATGTAAAGATGCTTATCAGTCCGAAGCGTTACAGCCGTTAGACTGAAATAAAATCCCAGGTTATGGGAAAATATTTCAGTATAACTCCCTTGTAACCTCGGAGAGGCCGAAAACGCAAATTTCCAATGGTCGCAACTCAGCCAGGACAGGCCCGAATGTAAAGAGGCCCGCGCACAACACAACTTCGGATCTTCTTGCTTGAAATCATTCCTTACGATGATTTTATGGGATTAAAATTTATTTGAAATGCTTATTTTTTGCATGCAAACATTCATAAGTGTAGCATAAAATTATGTTCAGTGCGGAATCGTAGCATCTCATTAACTGCAAAGTAAAGCACGTACCTACAGTAAATGCGAAAAAATAATTTTCATACTGTGGACGAAAAGTATATATTAGGTTGGCAACTAAGTTCCCGCCGTTTTTTTACATTGTAACATTCCGCATGCCATTAAATGTTTTTGGCACAATGTTTTAAGTCATTCAAAAGAGAATAATTTGTTCTACCGGAATCCATGTTTTGTTTTTTTAAGATAAATTTCTGTTACTTTTCAGATCGTTAAAATGGAATGTCAAGTTGAGAAAAATGAGCATTTTTTATACCTTCTTTTTGCTTTTAATCAAGGTTCTATGGCCGCAGAAGCTTCTCGCAACATTTGTGCTGTGTATGGAGTGGGTGCTATAGCTGAAAGAACCGCTCGTGATTGGTATGCCAAGTTCAATAAAGGAAATTTTGACCTCAAAGAAGCACCTCGTTCTGGTCGTCCAGTTGAGTTCGATGAAGAGCGATTAAACCAACTTTTGCAAGAAAATCCGCGTCAAACGACAAGGGAACTGGCAGAGACAATGGAATGCTCCCACACTGCTATAGAGAAGCATCTACACTCGATGGGAAAGGTTCAGAAGTGTGGAGCATGGGTTCCGCTTGCTTTAAGTGACAACAACAAAAATCAACGAGCCACGATCTCCGCTGGTTTGCTTGTTCGTCACCGTTCAACTCGTGGACACAAGGAACGATTTCTTTACCGAATCGTTACTGGTGACGAAAAATTGTGCCTGTACATCAATATGAAGCAGCGTAAGGAATGGCTTAGCCCCGGTAAACAAGCGACCCCGCGCGTGAAACAAGATCTTCATCCGCGTAAAAAGATGTTGTGCATATGGTGGGACTGGGAAGGGATTATCCATTACGAATTGCTTTAACGGAACCAAACGATCAACGCGGAACTCCATGTTCAACAGATGGAACGACTCAACACGGCTATTCAAGAGAAAAGACCTAATCGGCAGCATGGTGTTCTTTTACTGCACGACAACACCCGCCCTCATATCGCCAATATGACCAAGGAAGCCATTCTAACTCATGGTTGGGAAGTGCTGCCACACCCGCCGTACTCTCTTGATTTGGCCCCAACGGATTTTCACCTCTTTCGATCTCTTTCAAATGCTATGCGGGGAGTTTCTTTCAATAATGATGCAGAATTGAGAGCTTGGTTGGATGAATTTTTCGAGTCTACACCAGATGATTTCTACCAACGAGGTATTGAAAACCTTGTTGAACGTTGGGAAAAAGTTGTCAACAACAGAGGAGAATACATTATTGATTAATTAGTTATTAATTTTGATTGAATAATAAACTTTTTAAAAAGTTGTAAACAACAAAGGAGAATACATTATTGATTAATTCATGAGAAATAAACGTTAGAAAAATAAAAAAAAACGGCGGGAACTTAGTTGCCAACCTAATAGAATAAAACTGTAGGACGAATAGGCTAAAACTGGAGAAAACAATTCTTTTAGGTGTAAGCTTGTAATGGTCCAATATAATTGGTATTGTCATTATTTATTCAATTTAACTTGAGATTAAACAAAAGGATTTTAGTCCACTGTTGAAATGTTACTTCCATAGCTTTGAATGGCGTGAGTATTGGCGATAGCAAGACACATTCTCTCCAGTCTTCCTCGTTCTTGCGCCCAGCTGCATCGGGAAGGGCGAGGAGTATGATGGGCGACTGAGAAGAGATGTTACCTTTTTAGACAGTCGGAACATCTTACATGACAGTCTACACGGCTTCCGAAGGGGTAGATCTAGCGAAACAAAACTTGCGCTCTGCCTTCACGGCATCCTAAAATCAGGCGAACAGTATAAGCAAGTGATGCGATATTCCTTGATTTCAAGGACCATTTGACAAGGTTCCTCACAAAAAACTCGTAGGTATACAAATTGCAATCATGCGGAGTAAATTATAAAATAGTCAATCATATATGTGATTTTCCCAGGGAATACAAACGAAATGTATTTATTGGCGGCATTAGCTCAAAGTGGCATCCGGTGTTCCTCATGGAAGCGGAGTTGGCCCCCTTTCATTGATTATTTATGTAAATGGCCCGAATTTTCGAACTGTTATTGCGACATTTCTTCTTTATTAATTAATAACTTCACAAGCCTTCGTTCCTTTTGGCCCATTAAAATTGTGACTCGATGACTTGTTCTGATGATATAGTGTAGAGTACAAATGATTTTTGGTCTGGCAAAAATATTTTATGAGAAAGGATAGGTATTTCTTAACATACACTATCTGAGTCTCTCACATAGAAAAACAAGCACGACGGTTAGTAACACCAAGCCCTATCTACTCGTAATGTATGTTCTTATGATGCTGGAGGAAATCTGGTATCTGTTCTTATGATGCTGGAGGAAATAGAAATTTTAATTTCACAGTGCCATACCAGATATTTACCCGTATTTTCCGTGTAACTACTTTAAAAAAACTATTTACTTGGCCTTCGGACATGGGCGCCATTGCTTTTATCGCAATGCATGTTTGCCTGTTGACTGTGGGTGCAGCTATCTCTCATGTTCCGCGGAAATATGAGGGTTTTGTATGCGAACAAACACGTAATCCAGAAGTTCTTTGAAGAATTGTTAAAGCAGGTGCCGACTCATCATTTCCGGTTTCAGAAGAAACACAGTCATCGGGCGCCATGCGTTATTCCTATGGGTGAAGTTCCGAAGCCTTGCTTCCGATGGAGGCGGGACTAAGTTTGAACTCGTTTCAACTCTTCTTA
Organism: Ceriagrion tenellum; assembly: GCA_963169105.1. Classification (NCBI taxonomy): domain Eukaryota; kingdom Metazoa; phylum Arthropoda; class Insecta; order Odonata; family Coenagrionidae; genus Ceriagrion; species Ceriagrion tenellum. The sequence goes on along the minus strand of OY720636.1, from coordinate 24,971,950 downwards.
ACTTCTACTTTTCACTTGAGATGACTCTCCTATTATCACTCCACTTGGTAACAATCCCCAAAAAATTGCCTTTATATATTATGTCTGTATCATGGGCGATTGTTTGCGTAAGTCAGAATGAAAGATGAAATTATTATAGACTTTCCAGAAATGAGTGCCTGCGGAGGCAATAATACCAGCTTGCGTAAGTGTTTTCCTACCGACGTCATGAAATGAAAACAAATATCGGGAATGTACGGCTCAGCATAGGTGTAAGCTAAATACAATGGTATGATTTGCGGAAAAATTAGAATGGCTAACGTTATGAATGAGTGGTTGGTGAAATGAATGTGGGTAGGACACTCCAGTAAACGACACAAATGAGTGTGCTTCGTTAGTTTGGCCATGGAAAGAGAATGGAAGAGTCGAATAACGAAACTTATTGATGATAGTTGAGTGAAAAGTGTGAGAGGAAGGAGTAGACTGCGAAAGCAATGAAATAATGTGGTAGAAGGAACTCCTTTAAGTAGACGGATATTTGGAGTCTTCAGAATAGCAGTGCGTACGAGAAGAAATGCATGTTTGCAAGAGAAGCAAAAGAGGTTTGTTAGGATACGGCCTTGCGGAGGAAATTATTTAAAGATTTAATCTTTTCTAGGGGTAATAGAAGTAACGAAATTCTTTGAATTTGTCTACCTCGAAAGGGCTTGGTGGAATGGGTATGCATGCAATAGAATGGTCACAAGAAATTATTGATTGATTATTCCAGGGAATTCCCATAAAATTTTCAATTGGCTAAATAAGATCAGTCAATTTCAACTCAACTTAATGACGTTAATCTGTGCTTCTATGAAGTTGAAGTTTAGAAAAACTGCATTTTTGGGCAAAAAATTGCCGTTCTTCCTACGTAAAATAAAAAAAGTCCTAGGAATCTGTGCCATGATTTAATAAAGAATGAAGGCGGGGATAAGTGTAAGGGTGGTAGGATACAAAGTAGAGCAAGTCGAGCAGTTTAAGTATCTAGGTAGCATTTTGGAGGAGAGTGGTAGTGATAAAATGCAGAATTGCCATGGATTAAGAGGCATTTTCAATAAGGAAGGAATTGATGAGTGGGGTTTGAGTGGAAACGTAACAAAAAGGCTGGTGAAAACTCTAATGGAGTCGGAGACTGGGTCATTGCGAAGGGAGGATGTGCGTAGTTTTGAGGTGCTTGAGATATGGGTGTGGAGAAGAACGAACGAGGATGAATTGGGTATGGTTTTAGAGGAGAGCAAACTAATGATGGAGGTCCATGAAAGACAGAATAGATGGATGGTTGACGATTTGAAAGGAAAGTTAATATTGAAGAGGGTAATTGGAAAATCTGGGGAGCGTAGATGTGGAAGGGAGAATATAGAAATTCTGAATTTAAAAAAGAGGAGGGAGATGATTTAAGGAATTTTAAATGGATCTAATGGCGGATGACGTATTGGAGGGAAAACGGAATGTTGTGCCAGGAATTGTGGCGTTTGGATGAGAACTATCCTTAAACCTACTAACCAGCTGGTAGATTAATCAGTGAAAAATGTTGCTCCAGACCTCAAAAAGTCGTATGCCCGTCTTGTTCGCAACTATATCTCCTCTACGGAGTGATGAGTATCCCACACGTATATCCCGCATCCCAGGATCTGCCACGCTAAGAGGGGTTTAATCATTAAATTTAATCGGGCGTTAATCTCTGCGGGTATTTATTTTTAACGGAGGGGCTGCAAATAGCCTATGATATCATCAACATAGGGCAACAACACATCCCAGATGCTTCAGCGTCATAAAAGAGCGTTTCACTTCTCCCTGCCATTTTTTCAAGATTTTTCGAATAATCTGAGCGGAATACATTCAGCATTCATCATAAGTTGGTACTACCGGTGACGAGTTGGAAATGAAGTATGCTTATTTCATTTGCTCGCTGACCGCGTGCAGGAATTATGCCAAAAAGAAATGATTGGACAAGTTTCTGAATAATTCATCGGCCAGACGAAGTACTACCTCTGTAAATGAAAAAGTTGCTTGGTGATTCAGCAGAAAGTTTTTGGAGGGCAGTACTTCAAATAAGTTGTCCAAACAACATTTTTGAACTGTTCTTAGCCTAATATCCCAAATTCCGGCACTTTATTCTCTCTACCTTTTATTTATGACCCGTCATTAGATCCCTCTTGAATTCCTCATAGCGTCTTCCTCTTCTTGTATCATCCTAAATTAATGGGAAACCACGTAGTAACCTTTATCACCAGCAACGCCTGGAAAATTTCAAGAAATCCTACCGGAGACAACGAGTATGAATTACCACCCGCTAAAAAAATCGAGTAATCATTTTTTGTAAGTGATCATTAGGTTAAGTAAGGATGTTATAGTAATAATATCATAGCAGAACCCGTAACATACTTGCTTTAAGTGTATTTCAAGAATTTGACACTCTCAGACAGAGAATTTCATCCGAAGGATTCTTTTTAACTAAAGTTAGAAAGGTATTTTTTAATATTTCACGACTTTTTTGTCTAATGACTATAATGTCTTCAGAGAAAACGCTAAGTATCTGAAATTTTTCGGAAAATGGATCTATGAAAATAAATTACATAGAGGTAGTAACCATACCCAATTATGAGTAAGCTCAGTGGAAAAAAGAAGGAAGTGTAAAAATCTTTCTTTAAAATAATTGAAAATGTACCGATTTTATGTAACATTTATCTTGAAAAAATGTACAATTTTTTCTCTGGTGTAAGCGGGAATAAATTAAATATACTTACTTTGGGCGAGGAAAAATTAACCATTGTAGAAATAATAAACGCGTCCTGTAATAATTACTATATATTTTTGGAATATTATTTATGCCTCTCAATGACTCATTGATGATACCAGAAATTTAAAATAATGGTAGAAATAATTGAAATAATCCCCTGTTCCTGTCCAAAGTACCTGATGGTGATACTTAGATATCTAAACCTGGGTCGTGATGCAGTGTGTTTTCAAATCTGTGGTTTTGTTAAAGTTTCCTCACGAAAGTAAATATTTATAAAATTCATCTCCATTTTGAAAAGACTGGTATGCAATAGTAATTAGTTAATCAATTAATAATGCATTAATCACCGAGCGCATCATATGCGATCGCATACATAATATATGTTTTAACTTATAATGAAAACATTTATTCAAATACTTGGTAATTACATTACTATTTATCAACTTAATTTACGGGTACAGAAAAGGAACAGAGTTCAATTTCATTTTTTAAATGCTTCTGAATGTTGTCAGCTCCATAGAACAAGTACCTCATGGTGGAAAACGAAACAAAGTACTTTATTCCTAATGCAGTGTCCTCCTGATATCAATGTTCAGAAGATTGTGGTTCAGTTAACTGCAAGTAATGAATAGTAAAATCTTCATTATTGAATCACGCTAGCTAATACCGAATTGAACAAGGCTTTTCATTTTTTTTATTTCAAGGTTTCATATTCAGGTATCTGAAAGTACATGAAGATGAAGCCTTAGCATTGAAATTAAGGAAAAGATTGTTTAATAATTAAATTTTCAGATTTCAATTTAAATCAAATTTAGTTAGAGCAAATGGGCACACATTTCATAATTAAGTTGAGAATGGCTAATTGTGTCTGAGCAAAGAAGAAATTTTCTGTATTACATTTTGTATTCAGCCTCCGTTTAATCACTCGATATTTGAAAAAATTGTAGTTTGTAAGTGCTATGTTTGAAGCTTAACTGGATAAAACACTCGGCCGGAAATCCAGGAATCCGGGTTCAAATTCCAGTCAAAACGTATGATTTTTTTCTCCGTGAACTTTCGCACAGTTGTGCATTGCGGGTGACCCCGTAAAAGTGGAACTCCGTGGCTAGTCCCAGATAGCTTAAAATCTGTCAAATGCTATGTTTCACAAATAACACCAAAAATTCATGTTTGTTTTTTGCGTTGGATGTAATGTCACTGTGGCTGTTTAGTATCTTTATGAATATACTATACCTGAGAGAGTATTACATTGATAATGTTTGTTTAATAGTTGAGAATGTAAATATGCCGGGTTTTCTGCATGCTAGTGATCGTGTATCTCTATCTGAGAGCACACATGCATGGAATAGTACTCAGGGTAACGTCTAAAAAAGCAATTAGGAGAGCGGTGGATTGACACTTAGGGCGTCAAAGATCGCAGAAGTCTGATTTTATATGCGTGGCAATGGTGATGATTAGAATGAGGGCAATGGTGATATGTTGGAGAAAGAGTACGATTTTATTGTCCTCGGCCGTATATTTAGGAAGATGGAAGGATGGATGAGGAGATTAAGAGACGTGCAAATACTGGTAGGGAAGTCATATGTAGTACGTGGAACACATCAAGAAATTAGTATTAGTCAAAGATGACGAAAATAGCAGTTTACAAATATTGTTAGGAGGCGAAGTTGAAAATTCCAGGACAAGTATAAATTATGGCTAAATGAAGTCGGAATCAGCTACCTAAGAAGTGTTTGAGGTAAAAATAGAAACCAACTTACTAAAAAAGTAAGAATCACCCATTGGTTTGAAGTTGACATTGGTATTCAAACTCTTACAAATAATATTGCGAGGAATATACTCATCGTCTATTTTTAGGTGCTTGCCTGTGAAATGTTGCTACTTTTGATAAGTGCTCTTAAAAAAAATTGTCAAATTTTCACAACCAAAGTGATGATGGCCATAGAAGAAAATATCACGGGCCACCTTAGTCGTGAATAACATAAATTAAATCACAAGGACTGAATAACGTTTCTTTGTTCACTCACTGATATTTCAACGGGATCCTCTATTGTTTCCAATTAGATACATAAAAATGGACTTCGAGGGCAAAGTATATTGTTTATATAGTAGACGGTTCTACTATTTTATATTAGAGTGTTATTCATGGATCCATATTTACGCACATTGTTTGCCAGAGAGACCTGAGAACGCTCCCTGCTAGCCAAACACCCAAAAGGCCGATTTAATAAAATTATATAACCTGTTACTTTATCCGAAATCGTCCCTATGCGGACTGAAATAATAAGCTGGTTTCCATTTCTGTCCTCTTCCTCAAAAATAGAAACTTTGGGGATAAAATGATCAGGTCTTAGTGGAGATCTTCAGCACTAGAGAAAATTCTTCCATTCACGATGATTGTTATCGAAGATAATTAGTTAATTATCTGGAATGGTTGTAAACACAAGGGCGGTGAATCAAAGCCGTCACTCCCGCCCGGTAGACTCACGACGGGCTGTAAAAAAAAATCTCTTCCTCTCGGTAGTAAACCTTGATATCACGGACGTGGACTGGACTGCTAAACGCGTGCGAGCCCAGAAAAAAGGAGGCTCATCCGGATTTTTAAGATTCTTTTCCTCCGCAAATGGTTATGAGCGATGAGGGCCATGCTCTCCGCTCAAGGACCCAGTGTTTTTTTTCCTCACAATCACTGTTCTTCCGAGCGCTTTGAAAGTCTATGAAAGCATCGAGGGAGAGAGAATATTATCAACTACATGAACTTTGAATGCAACCGGGAGCGAAATGTTGTTGCTATCAATGATTCAATTCGAATAGAGGCTTGTTTTAGCATGTTGATGTTTCTGATGATGTGTCTCATCATATTCGTTACGTAAGATTTTTAGCTTACCACTTAGTACCATTTCGCAGAATACCCGAATACACTTAATTGCAATAAATTGTTGTTTACGGTAAATATTATGGAATTTTTCAAGTATAATTCACCTAGGACCTATGTTATGGGAAATAAAATGAATATTGCAGCACCTAACAAAAGAAACTACTACTACTAGGTTATAGCTTCGGAATGTATATGTTGATCAATTTTCGTAATTGCTGAAATAAAGACAATGACTTACCCTTTTTCAATCACTATGCTGTCTCAACTCTATCAACATATCCAATGAAACACCGTGAGAATGGTTACTAGTAAAATATATGACGCAATCTTCTTTGGTAAAAATATATACCAGTGCAATAAGGTAACGGCATCATTGAATAAATATTTTTTTTAATTCAAGCGAGTACGGTGAATATAACAACGCCCCTTCTGATGACACATGTTAGAAGTCTTCCCCTTCGTTTTTGGATGGGTTTTATGTCCCTTCAATTCCAATTTTGACCACAATTTTCCACAAGTCTTGCTGTTTGTAGAGACTTACCAAATTATTTAATTCCCACTAAAGTCTTGGACAAATATTTGGAGGACTTATCTCTACATGAATAAATATTTATATAAAAACAATTTAAATTGCTACATGAAAAAGGATCTATAAAAAAATACAAAATTCCTCTTAACAAAGGAGAATTCCTCTAATGAAAGAACAAGGATTCTAAACTAATCTTTACCACTTAACGTCTTGAGCGTGGAGATTTCCCTAAAAATGATTAGGAACAGAATAGCAGTAATTGTGCCCGACTTATGTTCATGGTGCTGGGTGGTCAGGTAGTTGTCGATTGATGTCACGCTGTTTTTATTCCGCGGCAACTCCTCTCTCGTCCATGTTAACCGGCTCTCTGTTTGATAAAATGTCTTACTAAAAATGCAGCCGGTGTACCAATTGAAATTTTTATTCCTTCCAATAGCTTCCTTAATAACGCGATCCCAAATTAGGTGGACAAAGTGAAAGCTTGTCATTTGATTCCTCGATCCCTGATGACAATGGACGAGCCGCTCCTCAAGACGTTGGAAGTTACGGAGAACCTGACCCGGTCTGGAACCCTTGAATTTGTCATACATATTATTTGCCGAGAAAACCCGGATGTGCTCTTCGTTTTTACGACTTGAATAATTTCTGGTTAGAGACAAGCCCTTATGTAATTGGACCTATTTCAAAATGATACCATCCCATCACAATAAAACTAAGGAACCTACGACGGCACGTATTCACTTACGGACGGCATTACTTTATCAACTCAACGTAAACTCAAAAACTCTTCCAAAAAGTGGCGGGAACTCTGACACCTTAGCTAACGGCACGGAAATATCCAGGCGGAAATTGATAGCTCCCTAAGGGCCAGTTTATCCATCTCCGGGTAATGCGATTTTATCCGGCGGATAGCTAATCCTCCGGATAAACCTAAGGATAGCGTTTATCCACCGTCGTTTAAGCTTTATCCGCCGAATAAATTTACCCGCTACTTCTTCCTCCGGATAAATTTTTATCCGGAGGATAAACCCATTTTCAAGATGTCTGCCGCAATAACCTGTCATTTTAAACTGTTATTTTGGACGCAAATCGATATTTACTCTTGTAATTCTTTTTCAGTAATCCTAGTTATTGGTGGTGTGACTGCTATGAGAGAAATTCGTGGCATCAATCGCCGTAATTTTTTAAACTATATAGCCTTTCAAATTTGTCATGTCTCCTGTTTACAATACTACAAAATGAAAAGGAATTTGAATATTTTATGAATGGAATGCTCATGGTGCTTTGTGTTCAAATAAATTTGAAGCATCAAGGTTCATTTTTAAGTCGATTTAAGATGATGTAATTGGCCGAAATCATCGTGAAGCCCCTGAAAAATTTGGGAATGCGCGATAGTGACGGTATTTCATGATCACCGACTTACGGTATGAATACATTCACTTTATGGTCTTCTAGGGCACTATTTTGGTTTATTTAATATTTAAATTCTTAAGTTTATCAGTTTAGCGCAATCAAATCGTTACGTGAAGGGATGTAACTTTCCAGCTTCATGATTAAAAGATGCCTCAACAACTGCGAATTTCGATCACAAATGCTCGGCAGTCAGATATGTCAACAAACAAAGCGACGCGGAGAACTTTAGTGGCAAATTATTTTATATTCAGACCACCGCAAATTCGCACATTTGTGCATTGCGGGTGACTCCGTAAAAGTGTAACTCCGTGGCTAGTCCCGGATAGCTTAAAATTTATTCAAAGCTGTTCCCAATAACCTGAACGCTGGCACCTGCTACAATTATTTCAACAGAATTCCTATTGTGGAGTTGGCGGCAGGAGAAGTGGAGATTGCGCTTCTAGTACAGTACACCGTACATCGGACTACATCCAGTACTTTGGAATTCTACTTCCTCAAAGCATTATTCTTTGCAGCGCTTTCGGACTTCCACGATATCGGCCTATTTTTAATTTCTCCCCTTTCTTCCTTCCCGGATCCATCTCGGTCATTTTCCCTCAAATTCCAAGTATCCGTAAGTATCACGCCGTGAATTAAATTTCCGTTTCCTCAATGCCAAATATTTGCTACTTTATCATCTGCTAAAAAAATGAAGCCCTATCGTCGTTGACACATGGTTTGTTATAAGCTTTCTCTGTTAAGCAACGCTTGGATCTTCTTATAGGACTCTTTATTTGATTGCCTACCGTTTATATAAACACTTTAAAACATCTTTGCTCTCGTAAATAACATGCATTGGATATTAACTTAAGATTCCTAACTAAGCATTTTATATTTTAGCCTTTGTTTATACACACCGTACCTGTGTCAATTGACTCCGTCGCGCAACGGTAGCGCGTCTGACTCCAGATGAGAATGTTGCGTGTTCAAATCACGTCGGGGTCAAATGTTTAATTCCCATATCACTCTCTTCAGATGTTTTGCGGGTTGTTACGTATATGTAGATGTATTCTTGAAGGGACAGCAATACCCTTACGAAAGGGACTGCAATATTTATCTTAATTATTATGTTTCAATGGCCACGGGTTGCTTTTGTTACGCATTGCTCATGCGTCGAATATGGCAATTAGTTAACTTGTCGTAAACGTTTTGACCAATTTAGAGGTGGAGAAAAGTGACGAAACTTAAACAAATTTTCACTAAAATCTCTTATTTCCATTTTATAAATGCATAGTTTTCATCCTCGCGGTTCTTTATATCTATGTATGTGCATTACTTAAATTGTTTTAGCGGGAGAAAGTAGCTCGTCTCGGTAAAACTCTGAATGCTAAAATAAATGGTTACAGAGATGTTCCAAAATAGAAAAAAAACAACCCGAAAAACATTTAGAAAAATTCCAACCTCGCGATTTCGCGTCCTCAATTATTTTCTCAAAGAGTGCCTTTGTTAGAGTTTACTGCCGTGGAATGGAATCCGTTTTCTTGTGTGTTCCCCATTCCGCCACTTTCTGACCTCCATGCTCTACCCCCCCCCTCCTTGCCCCTCTTCTCCCCATTCCACAATATCATCTACCCCACCCTCTCCTCTTTCCCCTCCCACTCACGCACACCCGATTGGCATTCCGCGCACGTACGATCGCCGCCTCCCCCCCTCTCTTCTCCCCCACCCTTCCCTCCCCCCCCCTCACCCTCCCACTCCCCCCTCCCACTTCCGAGGTCGCCTTTCGCACACACAAGCGCCCGAGGGGAAACGTTGGTAAGTAAATGCACACAGAAGGTGGCGTCGCTCGACTCGACCGCTGCCGACGTCTTCAGGGACGCGAAAATGATCGCAAAAAAGGCCTCGAGGACGCGTTTCCCTCCCCTCGCTCGTGCCTTCCCCCCCCCCCCCCCCTTCTCCTTCCCTCGTGCGCCACATAAAACATAAGAGCGCTGTCGACCGAACTCGCCTCCTCTAAGACTCCTTTTTGAAAGAGCGCCTTCGTTTCTCGTCTGCGGATTTCCCTCGCGTACAGACCTACACTTGTGCTCTTTTTATCGCCCTCCCTTCCTTCTCCTCCTCCCTGGCATGAAATACAAAAAGGAAAGAATGCATCCATCCACCTGTGTAATCAGTGTCGGCGCGTCTGTCCCCGCGGTGAAAAATAGACTTTTAGATGGCAAATGTTGAAATCCCTCTCGGAAATTCAGCAGCGGAGGGATCGAAGCTGAGTAAATACTGGCTCCTTTGGAAATAGAGGAAGTTGATCACTATTGGATGTTTGGCTGATCAACTGTCTGGGGAGGCGGACGACAACTGAGCCCATTGAAGATTTTGGATCGAATTTCTTTAATGTGTAGATTGCGCGAAACTTTGATTATGTGTAATTATTATTATAAATATTTATAGAAAAAAGCTATAGAAATACATGTTACCGACTTGGCACGTTGTCATTTTTGTTATTTAACACAACAATTTAATTTGGTAAAATTTAATTACAGGTGTACAAATGACCTGAAAAACGCGAAAACATACGTTTTACATTATTTTTATGGCGCCTAATAAATATCACGATAACATAACTAATAAAAAACACGTATTTGTGTACTATCAAATCCAATTTCGAATTCCGCTCCATAAACCCAAGTCATAACTATGTCTCAACTGAGACGAAAGCATTAAAATATAATTCATGAAAATTTATAATACGACACGCGTAATTATTTCTAACGCATATTAATAGATGTTCTTCAGTAAAGTGTAGTTCAAAAGTATTTTTTTTTGGACTTTCTTGGAAAGTTATCAAAATGCACACTCAACGACTCACGATTCGCCCTCCAACCATTTGCGTTTCGGCTTGGAAGAATGGTGGCCAAACGCGGGAAGAACCCGAACAATTGTGAGTTCTATTAAGCAGTTGTTTGTTTCATGGTTAGAAATATTTTTTACATCTACTTCTAACCCTGCATGCCACCACAATGGTGTTTGGCAAGCAGTGACTTATCACAAATATGAACAACAGTAAAGAAACTTACTTTTACTCAACATGCACCATATAATGGGTATGCTACAAATGATACAGATGCGACTAAAATAATATGTGAACGTGACACAGTAGTCACGCAAGGAACATTCAACACATGGTGTTAGCACTACTCGGCAGATTTAGAAACATGCATTAGGGGTTATATGAAGTAATCAGCTACACTACCTGTCAAATAACCTACTTCAAAGTATTAACGCAGCCCTTATCTCTCTCTTATCTCGCGGTCTCGTATCGATCGCGGGAAAAACGACATTTTAAGCCTTTCTGTTCTAGAATCTATTTCTCTTATTATATTCTCATCATCTGATCATATGATCCGTCATATATTGGAGTTCGTTAGATTTTGATAACTTCGTCAGAAAATATATTGGTTTTGAATTTACATAAAAGATTGAGTCTAATTTTCAGTGGATGGTCTGAAAGCGATGCCCATCCAAGTTGTTGCAAGAGGTCAGTAACATTAACGAGACTATCATAACGGCCTTTCACGTATTTTCACAATTTTGGAAATGAAGGAAGGGTGGAGAGAAAATAAGCTAAGTTATTGAGAGAAAAAAATTGCATACTACCGGCTTGGCACTTTGGCAATCGGTCCAATGTATTGTACCGGTGAAATACATATTTTGACTAAGTTTGGAAAGAAATAAATTAAACAATTTCGCACGATCGTGCGAGGTGCACAAATGCCATTATAATGGATTCTTCGGTCACGTGATTCCCATCCTCAAACGGCATTGCACGACTTCACAAACTGGATTTATTTCTGTCAAATGCATCTAGGGGTCAACGATTTTACCACCCATTCCTCCCACTTGGTACTGCTTTTTAAATATTCACCTTAAGACTCCCAAGTTGGAATCCACGTTCCACTGAAAAGTCCCGCACTCGGAATTTGACCCAATGCGTCAGCCACTGCTCCATCCGGATGGCCACTCATGCCATGGAGGTAGGGATTTAGAGATGTGACTTTAAGAACGGGTACCGATCTCATCTGACCGTTTAGGGCCTGTCATTGGAGAATGAGAGAAAGGAGAGATAAAGGAGAGGGCGTTTTGAGTGTCAAGAAGGAAAGCAAAAATAATTTGCAACTAAGGAGACAAATGACACAAAGAAAGAGTGTTGTGCTGGAGATAGTTTCATGAAAGGCGGAAATTGCTGTTTTTCGCTAATTGGACACTGATAAAGCATCAAAAAGTTTTCAATATCTTTTATGAGTGATGGAGAAAAGCATATATCGTTGCTTTATACATCTACATCTACATCTACGTAATGCCCTGCGAGCCACCACGAGGGTGCGTGGCAGGGGGTGAAGATCACCAAACATGCACTATTGCCATGCAAGTAGGATATATAAGGTAGACATGCTAGAAAATAGGGTCACAGTTTATTAGTTACTACAGTAGATTATTAGTTATTACAAGTAATTGCAGTAGTTATTACAATAAAATATTAGTTACTACAGTATAGTACAGGTTAAATCTACATAATAAGGAAGGGATTATTGGTAGTTATTACATGCATCATGCACTACAGACTATTCTAACTATATTTCACCTACCTATCCCTTTTGCTACGTTGCCTATTGTTCTCTCTTATGGTACGCGGGAAAAATGACATTTTAAATCTATCGGTACGACAATCTATCTCTCTAATCTTGTGAATATGGTCAAACCTAGCATAATACGCAGGGGTTCTTATATATATCTAACGTCATCTGTGAACAAATCGGTTTCGAATTTACTTAAAAGGTTCAACCTAAATTTTAACCTGCGTTCTGATAGTAATTCCCATTCTAGTTCTTCTATTAAACTCGTAACACTTATACAATTTCCCTCACCAATTTCACAACCTTCCTCATGCTTTTATAAATGCCTCTGTTGGTGAATCGTCTCCTCTAATGTCATAAGTTGAATCCCGGGGTGAATCACTTATTTACGCAGTTGAAAATTATCCGCGATTTAAATACTCTGAAAGTATAATCTGTATTTACGCCCGCTATCACAATGAAATTGAACCACTTGTTTTCATACCATTCATATCCGTCCATTCGATCATTATGCCAGTAGATTTACAGCCGAAACTACTCAATAGGTTGAGGTGGTATTAATGGGAGGAGTTCCGATTAAAATATTAGGAATTCCTCAGTCAGCCCAAATCTCAACACGCGTCTAGAGACGTGAGGAGTAAACAAATTTCTTCAAATAAGATTTCTGCTCGTACGATTGACGGAAAGCTTTCATAACGCTTAGTTTCCTAGTTTTACTTTCTTCTGTTCTTTTATATACATGTTCCTGAGGACTTCTATTTTAGCGTTCACTAAGATTTTTACCATAAAAATTAAGAGCAACCAAAAAAAAGTATCGAAAATCAAAGAAAATATTTTTCAAGTTCAATATAGATGAAATTGCAATGGAATATATAAATTTGCTAAGAGGGACTACTTTTACTAGCAGTGTCTCAAATAACTGACAAAAAAGTATGGAAAAATTTGGAAAAGATTAGGGAATATGGTTAGAAAAATGGTGCTGCAAAAATCCGCTTACTTTATGTAGCTGTTGTCTTGAAAAGTACCGTCGTCAGATAGTGTCTGGTTTAATAATGACTGTTTTACAATCAAATTGAAAGATGCAACATAGTTTTCAACTCATTTGCAATCATAAATCAATGGACTTGTTCAGAAATTACGCAATTATCCGTGCGACTTTAACAACAAAGTAGGCAATCGGAACTTTGTCCATTAGGTTTCTAATAGATGCATTCATTCCAAGAATATCAGTCCTCCTTTGGACATCTTATTCTCTGTTGTCACTATTAGTCCCCCTCGACAGAGAAATTATGGTTTATTTTCTAAGTTTTTGATGGACAGAACCTCAGATTGGTGACGCTGCGATATACTTTGTTATATTTTTCAGGTTTGTCATAGGTATGGTGGCTTTGATATTAATCACGAAGAAGAGATATTAACATTGCAAGGGCCTTCCCACTGCTCTGATTATTGAACTTTTTGAATTCACGGTTTAATCTTAATAAAAATGTTCTATCTTTTTCTTAGGATGAACAATGAACCAGATCAATGGAGGCGTGAGGCAACTTAACGCGAAGCAGCAGTAGAGAGTTTTCTTCACACGAGATAGCAACCTGTGGTGGCAGGCGTAAGTAGAAATTTTACATTCAGAATATTTAAATCGCGGATTTTTTTAAACAGCCACAGAACTGGGTAAAAGTAATTTAATGATATTCTCTCAGGAATAGATAATGATCAGAAAATCACCTTCCCTAAACAATTTAAAAATGGGTAAACCGAGCAAGCTTTACTTTCTAATCCCGAAAGCCTTTAAAGCCTCTTTTTTAAAGAGCCATCACTTCATTCATTTGAAAATCTGATAATTTAGCTTCTTGAGTGGAGTTTCCTGTGGACTCTATGCACTTAAGTCAAATGGTCAATCGTTAGGTACATAGGTCAACTACGCCAAATTTAGTAACTTATCAACAAGCTTAATTTCTTGGCACTTGGAAGTGAATGAACTATTTTTTTAGTCTTCCTCAATGCATTAATATTTTCATCTCCCTACCATCGACCAAGCGTTCATCACTCGTAACTCACTAGGGTGTCTTTTATTTTATTTCCAAGAGACGATATTATTATAAACCTTTTCCATACTCTTACCGCTCATGATCTCCATTTATAATTATTTTCTCCTTCAAAACCCTATTTCTTTAACTCAAGGAAGAAGGTTAATAATGACCGTGCACAAATTGCCTCAAATTTAATATATGCATAGTTTCTTTTGAATATAATTTGCTAATTTTATTAGGCTCCGAGCCAGAAGGTCAGTTCAAATTATTCAGGGTGCAATTAATTTTCACTCTTATAAATCAATAATTATGTTACTTAGAATCACTGCCCTTAATGGGATCATGTTACAGAATTTTCTACTCAAGTTATAACAATAATTTAGCTATTACTTCATTCTTTTACCGACAACGGGTAACATAATTCAGATGCTAGCAAATAATGAAAAGTATAATCACTGTTATTGTTTGTAATTAATGTAATAGTTTCTTTTAGCGCTCCATATAATTTCTATCAGGTCAATCGCGTTTCTTCCGCTGATAAAGTTTCGCTCAAATTATTGTAAAAATACATGCTTTCGTACATTTGTATATTACTGCTCTTTACTTTGTTTATTTTTAGCAAAATCAAATGTTTAGCGACTGTCTTCCTGCCATATACTGCATTTCTAAAGGAAACGTTAAAGTATTGCATCGTTAGCCCTTAAAATCTGTGAATATAAAATCCAAGCTCAAAAAAAGTGGTAAGGGCATAGTGGAATGAGGCACGGAAAACATATGACCCTTTCCTTGCCATGCCGACCGAACTCGAGTCGAGTTGAGTAAGATCCAATGATGCGAGCGCATCTTTATCTCCCTTCCCCTTCCTCTATTGTGCACTTAAAAGTTGGATTTATTCCCAAGGAGTCTCTTCTCCGAGCAAAGTACGCTCATACAGAGGGCTTCCGGATGCCACATAAAAAGAGCACTCCGAGTGTTCCGATTTGGAGAGGTTCTCTTGACGGGCGATAGCTTGCCGTTGAATTGAAGAGTGGAGATGGGGGAGTGAAGATTCGTGAAAATGCGCTCTTAAACGCGACGAGTTTTTGTTCTTCGTCGTCGTTTGGCGAAGCGATTCGATTCAAGTTGGATTACGTGAGGGGCATTCCGTGAGTCAAGGATTTACTCGCGGTGATCCAACGATCGTCAATGGGAAATCGTCTCTTCCTCATAATCGATAGTCTGACTGACAATGATGGTTTGAAAGGGAAGTTCGAATTGTGGACTAAAAGATGGTTCACATAGAAGTCAATAAATTTGGTTTAATTTTATAGCAAAATATCTCGTCTTTCCAAAGACATCAAAACTTTTTCCTCCTATCGCACTACATTTTGATATATTTTCCGACAAATATCAACCATTTTACATGGATATGCTACGGGGATGCACTCCAAAGAGACATTTACTTAAAATTGCTTAGGATTTTGTCTCCTAGTTTTGAAAATTGCTGGAAATGTTAATCATTTAACGCAACATTCTTTTGCCATTACTATAAAAATATTTACTTCATGCTTCTTGGAGCTACTGAAATACAAAAACAAAATTCGACTGATGTCTCCATAATGATAAGAGAGAAATCTAGCTCAAATTAACTTTATACAAAATCTAGTGAAACCTTCAAGATCCACACAAGTATTCGACAACAAGTCATCATTTAATTAACCATACCAAAGAAAATATTTCAAATGTATGGCATATAATTTGCAAAGTTGTACCAGGAAGAATATGAAATAAAACCTCGTGAACTTTGCAGCCAGCTCAAAATGAAGGGAGAAATATGAAGGTGGATTTGATATTAGGTCATCCATCTCAAAACTTAAACGTGCATGAAAACTACCATTTTCCATAATTTTTCATTCCTGATCTCTTCTTCCCTTTCTTTTCATGTGTTATTATGTCAGGCACACCCCTATAGCTATAAATAAAATACTTTATACAATATGGATTTTTTTGCTGTCTTGACATGCAAATGTATCTAGTGAATAAAAAAGTTAGTCAAAGATACTTTGTAAAATACCATCACATTGACGTTTTGTGAATTAAGTGTTGAACTATTCAAAGTTTTTCATCAATAATGCTTAACGTTGTGAACTTCCACAAGGTGACGCCAAACTCTATCAATATAACCTGATAACTCTTATAGTTCTGGAATCGATTTTTTGCGAAGATGTTCCTTATTAAGCCTGACTTTAAGTCAATATGACATTTATATCCAAAACTATGTGACTAAAAATTTAAAAAATCGTATTAAATGAAGCTGGAAATACGTATTCCTCCGATAATACTTACCCCACGCATTTCCTGCTTCATGACTTAGTACACATTTACACAGCCGTACCTATGGTGAGCTGCAAACCAGCCGATTGCAGAAAACTATGGGGAAAACAGTGAAAAGATGACCCGTCAAACCAATAGCTCAAATAAAATAACTTTAAAATATAGACTTCATCAGTTTTTAATAAAAGTCACCAAATATTTTTAAATTATTGGAAAGCTCATCCTCGGTCTATCGTCATCTTCCACTGAATGTCACGAGTCCACTGAATGTCCATGCCACGAGACGTATTCATTGTACCAGTCCGCTTCCAATTTCTGGGGCTTAATATCTTCACTAATACCCCAAGTAAGAACTTACGCCATATTTTTTCGTACTTCACTGCTTGAGATCCGAAAAATCGTTACCATAACACTCTGTATCAACAGGTATCTCTCATTTCAGTCATTTACGTTGATATGAGCGAGGGGGAGCCCATTTCCCATTACGCTCCACGCTTTTTCCGACCCGTGGGAATTCATTTCGTTCAAGGCTTAGATTCGTGGAGAATCGGGAAATCCGGGGAGAAACTGCGGTTGCTCACGAAGTCTCTTCGAAAGCACATTGCCCAGAGGCGATTCGGGCGAGAGAGGTTAGCTGGCGGAATCCCAAAACTGTAATCACGTGATGGGAAGCGGAATCTCGGATTAATCGACGGAATTCAATCAGACATTAAATATAAAAGCCTTAAGATAGGTCTTTGAACTTTGAATAGGTCTTGAAACATTCCCATGACCCGACGGCAGATACAATAGCTCGTGAGTAAGCGATCCCCCTAGAGTTAGTTATCACGTGAGGACAACACGTTTAACAGTTAGGTAGATACATGTCGAAAAACGCAATCATTTCGTTCTAAGAATCGCAATACGAATTTTTTGATCAGACAATATAATATATACAAATCAACCTTAAAAATTTACCAAACATCTTACTCTGAATGCTTTGTGATACCTCATTTGAAACTAGCTTTATAAAATTCATTTTCCAAATGATAGAAATGACATACATGTTATCAAGGTACCTAGTGAAAACTGTAATTTTTTCGTTCTGAATAAGTTGCGGAAAGTGAACTTTTTTACTTTAGCGTAAGTATTTTAACAATATATGTGTCAGTGGTAATGCACTTTTGCTCGCGCTATTACACCCGAGAATATTATATTTTACGTGAAATTCAACTTCATGTCGCTCATGTTATTTCAATCCTCAGTAAAATATTTATTTTGGATTATTCATTTATGTTTTACTCATGTAGTTTTGTATATACCTCGATTCCCATGAATATATGTAACCTATTCCTAAGTACATATTCCTAGGTACGCACATGTTGGTAGCCCCGAAACAGGTGCACCTAAAGGAGCCATCTAAATGATTTTTTCACTGTTGAAAATATTCATATTTTGCAATTAAAAATGTTTTTGGAAGAAATTGTATTGGTATTAAATATCGCAAAATTTTAATAAGGAAACTCAATGGCAAATATCTCCGCCATCTCTGGGAACACAGAAAAGTTTTTTTTATTATCATACTGCCGTTTAGGTTTATCTATGGGAAGAATAAAAATAAATACCTGGGTCGAGCGTACCACAATTGCACGACTCGCGTGGAACTCCTCTTACTCTTATTTTTCGTTAACTATGTCAGTAAACCGACCACATGGTATTAATTCTCCCCTTCATCATAAGAGTTGGTAACCACTTGGAGACGTCCAGTCCGTGGGAATTCTCCTTCCTCGGTCCTCCCTCTGCGGCTTATCTGTCAGCGTCCTCACTTAACGCCTTCCTCATATGGAACACATGGCTTTCATCGACGAAGATAAAATGGGCCGAGGGTCCAACCCTCTTGACCGCTATCCTCCAGACGGCTTGATGTCGCGGAGGGCTTCAACTTTTTTCATTTACAGACCCTTCTGCGCTCCTGCTAGCTCGGTACTAAAGATTCCAAGTGCTGTTTATGATTTTTTTAAGAATCACAGAAACACTTTTAATGCATTTAATTTAAGACAAGAGAATGTGTAAAAAATTAGTATTTAAAATTGAAAATCAAGTTAAATTCATCTATAAACTTCCGCAAACTGAGCCAAATCTTGGAAAAAAGTGAACGATAATAATTATGCAGGGACGCTTTGAATAAAAGTGTACAATACATGAGATCAGATAAACAATAAATATTTGGTTCATAAATTCAACTGATTGAAGCCATAATGAACCAGATAAACCCTTCTTAAAAGGCCTCAAGTCCTGAGATGTTTATATAAAATGATTTACCCCAGATGGCCTGCAAAAGAAAGGTACAACATTTTTCTTTCTTTAATACACTTAGAGCGCATATTTATAATGTGCCAAATATAGAAATGACGTTAATAAAATCATAGTGGCAGCGAAATATTTTCTTGGTTCTCTTAATTACTTAATGGATTGAAGATACAGGGAAACAAGGACAAGTCATCATCAGTTTCTTGTTAATCAGCATAGAAAACATTTTCCCGCTATTAATTTCATGAGGAAATTAATTAATAATGATTCAAGGACTAGTGAACTAAAATTGGTGGTGCTGGGTCACGATGGATTGTCAGTTCTCTTTCAAAAGTTAGAAATCGCCGCCCACCTAATCAGCCTCCATCAGATATTCTTCCATAGATGACTTTGATATAACGCTCACAACTTGCCTGGTCAGCCTCACTTGTTCACAACTTTCCCGGACAACAACAGCTCACAACTTGCCCGGAATAATTGGGTCCCGGAGTAAATAGGACTCATATAGAAAACGACGAAGGAACCAAGAACAAGATAATTCATGATCACTGATGCAGGAGTATCCTCGAAATTTACTAGATGTTTCCTCAACTCGTTATAATTTTGAATGAATATTGCGGAAGTACTAGGGGTATTAAATGTCACAGAAGTTTTATTCCATCTTTCTTCAATGATGTTGCTAAAAAGCGTCCAAATCGTCAAATTCTCTGAACTACTCCGTGAAGTAGTCGTCGTTCAATCGAAGTCATGCTTTCACAGACAAAGTTCCTCATTTTATTAGACGCGTAATCGTATTTATTTTTTGCACTTCATTCTGGAGGCATAGACTAATGAGGCATTTTTATTCCGCATTGGCACTTTCAGTGAAGTTTACTTTCCTCAACCCATAAATTTATCCTAAAATTTTGATTATCCAATTCACGGAATGAAAGCTTTTAAATAATTACATGTAGAGCGGTGTTGGATTTTGGTAGTGGACTGTTAAATTTAGGATTGATATTAATTCAAAATAGAGGATCACTAAGCTCCATGGAAATTTTATTTGAAAAATTCAATTCAAAATGTTTTACTGGATCTTTCACTTATTACACGGTAGAAAGGTTTGTGTCCCGGCCTAAGGATCCCCCGAACTTGGGACATGCAACATCGGCGACCAAACTACGTGATCCATCCGAAATTTAATCACCTGTGGAGTATATTCTGAAGCAAATGTCTGAAAAACCGATAATAGACCCATTATGACACCTACCGCCGAACCAGACCCGACATTAAAACAACTGAAAAATACCAGAAACTGCTGATATGATTGATCTGAGACGAACTGAAAACAAAAATGTATGAAGATAGAACATGAATTGAATGCATCATAGAGATATGCATGGTAGATAATTTTAATATGTCGATTAGAAATCGAAACATTGAGTGTAATGCAAATATGATAGAATAGATTAAGGTTAGA
This sequence comes from Ceriagrion tenellum, assembly GCA_963169105.1. NCBI lineage: Eukaryota > Metazoa > Arthropoda > Insecta > Odonata > Coenagrionidae > Ceriagrion > Ceriagrion tenellum. Next base: position 24,951,674 of record OY720636.1, on the reverse strand, counting down.
GTGGTTAAAATACCGAGGGATGAATCTGCTACGTAGAATATACTTGGAACGCCTCAGAAAACCATGTGAAGATATTTTAAACCCACCCGAGGATATATAATAAGGCAAATACCCGCTAGAAGGAAGGAATTTGCCAAAAGAAAATCTAATTAGTTGTAGACGACAATGAAATAGAGCGGTTGGTGTACTATTAAACAGAATAACAAAAAATATACATATATGTTAATTTAATAGACCGCCAGGTACCAAAATAGACGTTTTGTACAAATTAGAATCTCAATTGTCATCATTTACCTCGAGAGATAACATAAGCGTGATAATTATAGGTGGAGATTTCAACCTCCCGGCCATCATTGGAAAACCAAAAGCGTTGGAACAAGTTCAAGGAAGCGTGATATAAGCGAGGCCTTACTTAATACACTTTCACTCCACTCTCTTACTCAAATAGATAATGAACCTACCAGAGGTTATAAAATATTTGATCTGTTAGCTCGTAGTCACCCTACAATGATTGAACACGTCGATATCACGATCTGTGTAGCCACAATATAAGACGAGAGCATCGAAGTATCATAGAGATATTTTTTGGAAACACTACGTAAAGGAATCGATGAATATATTCCACACAAATTCAAACGGGGGAGTAATGAACCTCGCTGATAAACCACGAAGTAAGGCTGGAGATCGGAAGACGAAGTAAATTACACAACCAATATCAAAATTCATTTAAGTCAGGTAACAAAACAATGGAACTTGCGACGAGAGAAATTTACGTTCCTCAATGTTCAAAAAAGAATAAATTATGCGCACTGCTCTTCGAAACCTCAAGAAAAAAATACTATGTGAATTACTAGATGAAAATCTAGGCGAATCTTCGACAGGAGAGTCTTTATTGGACACAAACGGCAAAGTAGTCACCAACAACATCGACAAAGCTATCTTACTAAACAAGTACTTCGCAAGTGTATACACTAAGGATGATACAATGAACAATGTAGACATTCCTGATTTTAAGTAGCCGATGGCTGAGATAGAAATTCAACGTGATGGAATAACTAAGCAACTGCGTTCGATTAAAAGTAACATGTCCCCTCATCCAGAAGGAATACCTGCACGCGTTTTCAAGGAGTTTATGCCGCAGATTGAACCATCCTTAGAAATTATATTTCGCAAATCATTATCCGAAGGCAATGACCTACAAGATTGGAAAATTGCCAACGTCACACCGTTGTGTAAAAAAGGAAAGAGAAATGGCACAGGACCTGCCTATATCGTTAACATCACTATTATGCAAGGTCATCGAACACGTTGTCGTAACTGATATTATGACATACCTGGATAATCGTATCTACTTAATAGCAGCCACCCTAAGGGCAGGTCCTGCGAAAGCTTGCGTTCTATCTTCATGATATCCTAAACTCAGCTGGATCGATTAAGCAAGTCGACGCGATATTCCTTGATTTCAAGAAGGCATTCGACAAGGTTCCTCACAAAAACTCATATATAAATTGCAATCATGCGGAGTTAATAGAAAAATAATGAATTGAATGAGTGACTTTCTCAGTGATCGAAAAAAAAAGTAGTTATTGATGGTTTTCGCTCTGATATGATTGTAGCCACATCCGGTGTTCCTCACGGAAGCGTGATCGGCTCTCTTTCCTTATTTATGCAAATGACCAAAGTTCTCGAGTTAGCAGTGAATTAAAATTATTTGCCGACGATGCAGTTATCTACGGTGACATATGCGAAGACGCGGACTAAAAAGTTCTGTCATCGGACCATCGGACCGAAGCTGCGCGCTTTATATATATTATATTGTGTCACCTGCTACGAACAACATGTTGCACAACTTTTTGAGCGAATAAGTTGGGAGCCCCTTGAGACTTGGAGGCTGCATGCTAGGCTTAGCTTGCTTAAGAAATTCACAACTGGTGTGTTTCAGAGCGACCCAAAGAATATTTTCACGACACCTCACTATATCTCTAGATTTGACAGAAGCTATTAAATAATAGAGAAACATTGCCGAGCAGATAGGACTAAAACTCATTCTTTTCACTCACAATAAGGGATCATAATCCAAACTGAGCTCCACTCAATGCCCTCTCATAATATATATCGCTATTTCACCTCCCAAAATCTTATATCTTACATCTTTACACGATTGGTGTCCGAACACCCCCTGCCACACGCCAATACGGTGGCTCGCAGGGTAGAACATAATTGTATACCACTCGCCGTTTTCACTCTAGCGGTGACAGACGTAATATCGAATGGTAAAAATACTGCAATTATAGCCATACCATTTACCTGCGCGATTTTACGTTGTGATTTTATTACTGCTCTGTTAGTTGTTCCTCATACAGCATTAATTTGAAATGAACAACCCGTAATCGCCGAAGATAGTATGCCCACGGAAGTCATAAGTCTGTCATAATGGCATGATTGAAAACCACTGGATGTGATGCGAAAATAATATTCAGGTGTTGCATAATTACGTCAGGCATGCAAGGAAGTTCGGTAGCAGTATCCGATATACGCATTCGATGCATCGTGACCCGTGGGGCCGAATAGATACTGATGTCCCCATTCAAATAGCCAAAGGATGAGTCAGCTGGAATATTTTATGTTTACTTGCTCAGCGGCATTCCAGATAAATGGGGCACAAATAAAGTTAAATTTTAAATTTATTTAAAAATATGGATTCCGCTGCTGTAATGATCTCTGTTACTCACATATACTCAGGATTTGCCGGCGATCGATGAAGTTATTTCCCACGTCTTGATCGTTGGACTTATGACTCCTAAACGATCTCATCCGAATTATTTGATTATTAAATCGGCTAGGAAAGTCCCGGTGTAAAGCATAACTTAATTATATTGATATCCTAAGAAAAATGTTTTTTTCTTTGAAAGATTGCAATTAATTTACTCGAGAAACAAACATAGCACGCAGGATGGATCTTGGGTTACTGGCTATGCCATCAAATTCATGAATGAGATTTATATTCCCCTCTTTCCTAAAGGTTTTTGAGAAGTTTGCGAGTGACATGCCGTTTGTTTAATTCATTGTTATGGGTCTTTATTGTGTTTCTATAAGTTCAGTGTATCAGCATCCCATTGAATCATCCATTCCAGTGTCACTTATAGAAGACCTCATATATTTTCTTTCAATTTCCAACCTCTTCTGCTTTGTCCCTCTGCGTGTTTCCTGAGAAAACATTCGAGTTTCCAGAAATGCTCCTATCAAGCGCCTATGGAAAGGATGCTCAACAGGCATGAGGAAATAGGGGGATGCGAGGGTATAATAGCTAATTGCAATTTTCAATGTACTGCAATGAGTTCGTTACTCCTCCAAGCGATGTACCGACCTCTTTCATTTAATGATGGCAAAAGCGTTCATTTACCGGGTATTTCTCCCCTAATGGGTTTCGCGATTACTTTTTCATCTCGAGAAAGAAATGGGCAAGAGCTCCCTGGTTGCTACTATAGTTACTTCTGTCAATTGTGCCTTTATCAAGCCAGCGATGAATTTAGTAGTGCGATAGTGATAATGGACACTCATATCATCGATCTTTGCGTTGAATGGATAATATGCCGACCCCGGTGGCGACGGGGTCAAGTCCTCGCCTGTTAAACCGATGGGTCGAGGGTTCGAATCCCGCCTGGGAGGAAATATCACCACTCAGGGCGTGAGTGCTTGTGTTATAATTTGTAGTTGTTATTTATCCGAAATAAATTGGTCCAATGCGCTGTATTCGGAGTTTTCAAGATTAAATATATAAAATTAAATAAATGAAAAAATAAAGGAAGGTTCCTGTTATTCATAAGAGCAGCAGGTAATGGAAGATCCGCAATAATCACTCGACCAAAAACGAAACGGGGTCCTGCTTCCGTAATCAAATCTAAAGCAGGTTTTAATGCTCCGAGGTAATTATTTGTAAATATGTTAATCTGAATGAGCTTTAAAAATTCATGAATCTTTTAGACTTGGTTTGTTGTTTTCCCATGTAATGTATCTATTAAGCTTTCATTAGGTGCAGAAACTATGTTTCTCTATGCTCAAATAACCATCCCATTAGCTCCAATGAAGAAATTTGATCTTTTACTGGCGTAGTTTTCTCTTACTCAGTCGCAATTCCAAATCTGACTTTTTGTAAACAGTTATCGGAATTAGGATTAGAGAGTTACGACCACGAAAACTGTCGAAAATCATTTCAATATTCTTATATAATAATGAAATATGCATGCGGTAATTTTATTCCCTATAGGATTTCTTTCGTCGCTCCTTTCTGACTGTCCATTCCAGTAATTTTCCGATTTAAACAATTTTACATTTGATTGAATAATTATTTTGACCGATGCCCAAGCCTTGAAGTTCCTTCTGCTTTTTTTCTTTTCATGTATTTTACAACACAGAGGATACACCCCAAATACAGCAATTAATTACTCGGAAAAACTATCTATTTTCGTCGGTCCAAGTTATATCACGTTGAAAATCAGTTTTATCATATCTACTGTTGTTGCCATTTTCCTTTGATTACCAAAGGAACGTATTTACATCATAGACACTTACAAACAGATACTTTATGACCACGGTTTTCCAGTTTGTCGTTTCTTTACTCCCTTTCTGGAAGAATCTTCTCATTTGTGGAGAAATTCTGCGAATGAATTAATTGATTGTCTATGGTTGGTGGATCATACTATTCATTTAGAAGTGCTTTTCCTTAGTCGATGATTTTTTCAAAATCGTTAAAACGATATCGTTTCCAACTCTGTGTGAGATTAATGGAGACCATGTTTTGCTTTTGCCAAAAGAGAGAAACATTGGAATAAAGAACTTCAGTACAAAGTGGGCATAATGAGGCACAAATTAATGGAATGAATAAGAACTCGACTAATTCATCAAGCCTTCTCGCGAGGGCTGAATAGTCTCTAGAGTTAGCAGAGAAACTGGCTGAGAATGAGATTATATTCGGTCATAGTTGGGGAAGGATGGCCTCTGGGTTGTGAAATCAATCTTAAATGGAAGATGAATGAGGAAGGCTGCTGAGGAGGTGGTCCTGAGAAAGAATCCAATGGAAGAGGGAGTGGAACACTCGGCTCTCGTGGGAAAGAGCGAAAATATGAATGAGAGCTTTGGGAGTGGCTGGAAGGAATGAAAGCATTTGGATTGACGAATGGAGCCCCGTTGCGCGATGACCGATGATGTTTGAGCCGTTGATTTGTGAGACTTCGAAGCGGAATGTCGAATGAGGTCTCAATCCCGAATAGCTTGCAGTGGCGCCGCTGGAAAGAGAGTATCAAGCTCACGTTTAGATAATTTGATAGTAAAATTTCTGAAGACGACCGTTTAGTGTCTAACCGCATAAAATTATAGTCAACAAAATCCGCATGATAACTCTCCTCTCAGGGGTTCAGGAGGCCACTCCATCCTCCGAGTTAGTCCCACAGTTATCCCACAGCTGAGTAATCCTCGTCTGTGTTTCGGCGTCACAGGCTTTCATCATTGGTCGTTCAGTGCTAAGACTGGTTGACTGCAGCCCTCCACCCTTCCCGCTCTAATTCTGGGTCCCTAACTTCCTGGTAGTTCTTCCTATGTCCTTCACTCTTTATTTAGTCCAGGAATTTATTCCTAGGTCTTCCTCCGGGGACTTTTCCTTCTATTTTACCCTCAGCTTTGTTCTTCACAAACCCAATTTCCTCAGGGCATTCCCAACCCGTCTGGTTCCTCTTTTCTGTATTGTGTTTCATACGGTCCTTTACTCTTCTAGTCTTCTGTAGACTTCATCATTTCCTATTTTGTCCGTCCATTTTATCTTCAGCACTCTCCTCCAGCACCGTGTTTCAAAGGCTTCTATACGCAGGTTAATGGATAAAATATTACAAAGCGGACGGAAAATTGAAAATTGTACTTTCCGTTTAGCAGCGTTGTCTTTTGTTATGTGTCACAGAGAACAACACGGAGCTCAAGAGCCTCTTTTTGTATTGTAACAGGCTAAAAGTATTGAGTTTTCTCTGATTATTCACTGGATAACGGTAAACTAAAGTTCCCACTCAAGAAAGTTTTAACTGCATTTCTATTTGTTGTTGTTGATATTTTCCATCATTTTTGTGGCTTTAATGATTCATTCCTTTTATGATTTTAATGTTAGCAATAACTTCTTAATTATGATTATTAATCCCTCTAGTCCGACGATTAATTAACATCTTCCATCTTTAATGTTATAATATCGTCCCCACACGTCATCCTTCCCTCCTCGATATTCTTTTGACTCTTTTTCAATGAAATACCTGGAATGGATATAATCACCATATTACGTCTCTCCGTGACCATTTATCTCTTTTAGCTCACTATTTAACATCCTCAGCAAACATCAAATGAAAATTTTCAATGTTTCAATTTGGGAAAGAGGAAAACAGAGCCTTTCAATCTACGAGATTTATGCAGGAGCGCGTCCTCAGTTTGACTACAGGGAAGCGTCCATGAGAGTTCAAGGCCAGAAGATTTTAATTGAGGAGTAACCTAGATAGTGCAGGTAAATTGGATTTGAATTCTCAGTGTTTTTCTTGCTCCTCTATGGACAACTCTTTCATTGATACCTGAACCTTTTTCCCCGCGAATTTTACATGTACATAATAATGAATTAAGTCAGAAAACAATTCACTCGCAAGTACTATTTGCGGAGAAAATCGGTTTGGTGTGGATATGAGAAAAGTGAGTTAGTATGGATGAGCGATAAGTGAGAATAGAGTCTTAGGAAGAATTCCTCGAGCATGATAAATACAAATAATATCTTTTAATCAGGTGGCTGAAAATATTCAGAAGGCTGACTTCAAATCATTTCATGAAATTATTTCCTCCGCTTTGTATTTTTTTGCGAGAATTAGCAGTAAAGAATTATATTTTATTCTACATATTTCCGATGTTACGTGCCGCGTATGTTAATTGCTTTAAGTAAAAACGTATTTAACGGGACTTGACATAACATTTTTTGTTTTGTGAAAAATGTAGAAACTCCCGATAGTATTGGCCTCGCAATAGCATTGGAATTCATCGCGCTCACTGTACGCATTAGTCCGTGTATTACCAATATGATGAATATGTAAGCAAGCCAGTGAGTAGGAGGAGAAAACGGAAGATACTCGAGATAGCATGAAGAGCGTCACGCTTGTCTTAAGCATTAGATATAGTATATATACATAGATGCATAGCAGCGGTCTGTCTCTCTCTCTCTCTGTAGTGCTCATAAGAATATAGTTTTATAAGAGAGCGAGGGAACTTACAACAAGTTCCCGCAGCATCATCAAAGTATACTATTATTTATACAATGACATTTTTATATCAGTTTTTTCTCATCACATTTGCTTTCAGATCTGAAATATAATCTGATATATATAAACTAATAATGATCACTGATTAATTTAATTTTTGAGACTAAGATATCAATTTTATTATCAGTTGTTTATCATATTATTTGCTGTAAGATCAGTAGTATCATCTGAAAATTTTAATCCAAAAATGAACATTCATAGACCCAATTTTTGAGACCAGTAAATTTTATTTAATTAATGTTAGCCTATGATTTTACTTCAATAATTTAAGTATTCACTTCGGTCGGAAATCCCCCGACTGCCACCCTTTTTCATTTCTGTTTTAATATCGTTTAGTACCATTATTCGTGATAAATTCTAAGTCCGAGTATCGTTCGTAATTTGCCACATATTCACTACTGTTTTCTAATACTTTGTTTCAATCTATATCATCACGTCTCTCAAATCCACACATTCCAATCCCAGACCGATCAAATTCCAAAACTCAAGAGTTGATCCAAGTTCCTCTCCATTCATCTTCCACATGAGATGGATTCCGCGACAGCAAGTGGTCGTGGGGGATCGGGTTGGTGTGGTGGCTAGAGTACTCGCCTACCACACGGGAGGCCAGGGTTAAAATCCCTGCAAAGGTGGATGTTTTCCAGAGGAAACCCGATCCCTACTTGAGTGTCTTGTGGAGGGCACTTCAAGTACAGTACTCCGTCTGTCGGATGAGATGTTAAGCCGTGTTCCCCTAGGCGATTTTCGTTAAGAGCAGGGTAATGCCGACGCCGGGTTTCCATCCACCCTTCCTCCCCTACCTATCCCCTATGGCGCAAATGACCTTAGCCGTCGGTCGCCTCCCCAAATATCTAATCCAGCAAGTGGTCGTGCATTCCCCAATACCTGTGAGAAACGCTTCGAGGAAAGACTCGGCTGTCACACCGGAATACCACTTCTTGCTCCTCGTCGCAATTCCCATCAAACGTCCCCGCATGATGTCCTCGTGTAGTCGCAACTTATCGGCTGACGGAATCGCCCTGCCTCGCCGGTGAAGAGGGGGGACGGGGGCGGAGGGGCGGGGGGGGGGAAGGGTCGAAGTTGGCGACGGAGAGGAGGAGGAGTGAGACGCGAAGACCATTCTATTTCCTTGAGTGTCTAGAGCGGGATGGAGGGGTTGAGGGAGGGGGGGGGGGTAATGGGATGGAGCTGAGTGGAGGAGGAGGAAGAAGAAAATATACTAAGGGTTGCCGTCGGTGTGAAGTGATGAGGGAGGGGAGGGGTTGGAAAGGGGGCGGGGTGGTGCGGGGAAGCCAGTGGAATGGGGCGAGGGTTTTTTTTTTCATTTTTGAGCGGTGGTGAGGGGAAGGAGAGGGAGAGAGGAGGGGGGGGAGGTTGCCATGGAGATGGCGGGAGAGATCGAGCGTAGTGAGTGTAGGGACCAGTTTGTCCAGTTTCTCATTCATGTCGTCCCAAGTGCGCACTTTCAGCCCCGGCCAACTTCCAGCGCGCCGGTCCCTGGAATGAGCAACTGGCGTCTCATACCATATCCATTCCCTCCTCACCCCTCCATCTCATTCCCCCGCACCTCCTCAAGCCAAACGACCTCTCCACTTCACTTCCCTGACTTGTGTCCCCGAAGCTGCTATCGGAGTCATTAAATGAACCCATATTTTACCGGGTGAATGTTTGGCATCGCTCCCCACTATTAGCTCTGCCAGGGGGAAATAAGTTGTTCTCCCGGCGTCTTGAGCCATGTTTTTACTGTGCAAACTTGATGGCACTGGTTATATTTCAATACACGGTGAAAAATAATGAAATAGAAGGCATTCATTAAGGAGAGAGGTAGTAAAATATGAACACTCTTCATGATGCGCGATTTGAACTGCAGAAAATGTATGGTCACTAAGGATACTTCTGTTATTCTTCGTAAGGTATTTGACCTTGCACAGCTACGTAAATTATATCTCACCTCATGTTTGTATATAGTTGCATTAAGTGGATTTTTAATTAGTTCTGTGATTTGATCCTACTGGCTTTAAATCAGGCAATTCTGAATTAAAATGTAAGTGAACGTTTAATATCAGATTTAAATTTTTTTAAATTCGTATTTAGCACGAGTTAGATGACATCAAGGAGTGCTATGTGACCAATTGCTCAATTGAGCCGGAACAAATATTTTTCCATTTAGAATTTTTCTGTCCAGTCAAAATATGATGGTAATAAATTATTCTAAAAATTACCGAAAACCTTACCTGTTCACGTAATAGCCAAATGAAAGCTAATTTAAATCGCGCATGTTAATGATGTTCTTGTTCATCATTTATTGTGGAAAAGGGATTACTTTATTTTTATTTGCTTATAAATTCCAAGTGATATTTTTATTTTAAGTTAAGTGGTCGGCGAAGCAAACGCATAGAACGTCCAATATCAGTTATCCTCGCTTTTGAGTCGTCGAAATCTTGGGGATTGTTCTTCGCTTATCCTCTTCCTCAGATATATCTTTCAGCATTTTCATTTTTTATACAAGAGACATCTTTCATGGATGACAAGAGAAAGTATTCGGGTCCATTTTTCTTTCCAAATCATCTTAATCTTCCCCAATCCCTGCGCAATTCGATCAGCATTCGAAACTAATGACTAAACAGTCTCATTCTTTGAAAAACAGTTTGGCAAACACATACATAATCAAATAACTTTTCCTACGGCAGTACGCATAACCCGTTTTTATATTTTGTTCAAAAAATTGCGTGTAGCCTGAAGGGTGTATCTTCAAATCGTGATAATGAATATAAGGTGAGTCTCATCGCTACACCATTATCAATACTGTAAATCAGCTAAGTCGTCGGCCGTCTCCCCAAAACAACCCCAGCAAGCTTTTTGGGAAGGTTCAAGGTTAAAAAAATCCTTTTGGGTAGTTGAAACCCTATAAAAGCAGCTCTCTTGTACTTCTCAATCCTTGTCTTCCTCTTTTTGTACAATATCCTTGCTTTGATTAGGTTTATTTGGCTCTTAATACTCCTTGAACACTTCCTCTTAGGAATTCCATAATCCTCATTATCCTATGTATCCTGCGGACCCGAGCCCTCTCGCATTATTCAGACTCCCGTCAAATATTTGATACGTGAAGTAACCTCCCAGTAAAGTACGCTTCCGATAAAGAACGTATCATGGTTAAGCACTAAAAATAGAAAAAGTTGGTTCTATATTTATTTATTTAAAAGAAATAATTTCATGAATTGCCATTAAGCGCACATTACTCTTTTTTATACAATTGGCATTGGCCGTAAATGCTTGTATTTTGTGGTGAAATACATCAAATGCTTGCTGATGGCCTTCAAAAGACTTTCCAGAATCTTCTTGCACCTATGTTGTTAAGTGCGCACCTCTCAGTAATGTACACATGAACCTCCTGAGTTCCAAATACGTACTGGTTGAAGGTGGTTGAAGTGCGCATCGTGAGACGTTGAGTGCACATTCAAATACATTTTGAGAAATGTCGAAAATAAAATCTTGAACCACACTTCACTTATGTACATCAGTTTATACGTTGAGAATAAGCGTACACTTTGCAATATAAAATTATGCAAAAATTATATTTTAATATTTTTCCTCAAAGTATTGTTACATCTTGAGTAAAAACTCAAGTCATAACAATACATTGAGGAAAATATTAAAATATAATTTTTGCTTATTTTTTGCTTTATATTAGGGTTACGTGGATCAAGAATGAAGTACATCTAGGTCAGTGATCAGTATGCAATACGATACAATTCTATTCAGATACAGAGTTTACAGCGCGGAATTCGAAATGTGGTCAAATATCTTATGTAAATATGTGTTTTTCATCCGGCAGGCTATCTTGATGTTCAACTGTTACCATTATAATGAAAATATAGGTAAGTTTTCGCGTTTAGCAGAAAATCTGTAAATATTTCATAGAATTATTTCTAAATATATGCCGGGTGAAATTAGACTACATGTTAAATGATTTCAACATTTCTCGGGTTGCATCCGCGTCAGTTGTCATTCAGCACAACAGTTTCGCCAGCTATCCTGCTGGCGTCCTCAGGTGAAGGATGGCGAGAAGTCAAGTCAAATACGTTTATTTCCACACCAAACAAAACAAAAATAACAAAAAACAAAAAAAACAGTGTGGGCCCCGCTTTAGGCTGTCGCCTCTTCAGGGTATTCACTGAGCATTGTTACACTGGTGCGGGAAAATATTGGCACGGCATTCGCCCTAGGACGGTGGGAAACCCGCTAAAACTACCGCCAGGCCACAAACTTAACAAAACAAAAAACAAGGACAAAGACAAACAAAAACAAACCGTAAATTTTGTAAAATTTAACACTGGATATGTCTCTGTAGAAATATATATATGAAGTCACTGGCACTGGTGATTAACTGGGTATCACTGGGGAGTCACTTGGGGCGAGGGTTGCTGGGGGATCACTGTGGAGGACTCCGGTTCTTCCGTCAGTTGTTTCTTCTTCTTTCTCTTCTTTCTTGTTTTCGTGGGACGTAGAGGAAAACCTGGGGTGATAGCTGCGCGGGTGCGGGAACCGTTGGTCGGATGTTATTAGGAGGCTGCGTGACATCTGGGTGGTAAAGATGTAGGTGGTCGGAGATAAATCTCGGTGTGGAGTACAGCTTCTTCTTTGGCTTTCTCGGCAGTGGACCACCTGCTGTGCTAATGATGTTGTCCAGAAGCATCCTGTTGTTATCAGCTATCCTCCTTGTCCCGTCGCAGCGTAGGCGGCATATCCTGTGGAGTAGAGGTTCAACATTAGTTATGTCATACACAGTACGGGAACGGGTTAACGGGTGCAGGTCGAAGGTCTGCCGGAGGATTCTTCTCTCCAGGGTGGCGTACGACTTTAATGTCTGTCGAAGCGGGAGGATGGTCAGCGCGGCGCATTCCATAACTGGCCGTATGAACGACCTGTATAGGAGCAGGCCGCACCTCGCCGAGACTCCCCGCCCCCCTGCGCGGACCGCCCTGTTGAGGTTACTTCGCCTGCTACACCTTGCGACCACGTTCCTCACGTGCTTCCTGAAAGTGAAGTGCCGGTCGATTAGTGCCCCGAGGTATGATGCTGTTTCTGAGTCCTTTATCCATTTGTCCCATAGTTTTATTCTGCAACCATCGTGTTTGCTTCCTAACGGCTTGGTGATGAGGAGTTGCCACTTGTTTGCGTCGGGTCACATTCTCCATATGGTGAACCATTTCTCCAATCTTTTTGCCATCTTCTGGAGGTTATTTGTTAGACAGAATCCACCGACGATCCATGGCCCTGACAAAGACCTTTCCGTCGTGAACCTGACGGATCTACACCTATATGACGCTGCCACCTCCATTTTTTCCAAGGGATTGAACTTCGCTCTAGCCCCAAGAGCAATACCTCAAGAAAGGATCATCTCAGAAGTGGAATCTTCAATCCGGAAACTACCAAAAGCAGCCGCCGACGAAATTCGTGAAGATGTCGCACGTATCCTCCAAGTTGCAAGACCACCTAAACCGAACACCACTGCCAAGGAAAGGAAAGCCTTAAATGAGCTCCGTGACAACGAGGGGATTCTCATTTTACCAGCGGACAAAGGCAACACAACTGTGTTGATCACCAAAGAGGAATACGAAAAGAAAATCATGCATTTACTCAGCTGTCAGACGTATAGAAAGTTGAAAACTGATCCTACGGCTAAAACAGAGAAAATCACTAGGGCTATCATCAAGCAATCGCCAATGCCCAGAGAAGAGCAACGACGTCTACTCCCGACTGCAGCCAAACCACCAAGACTGTACGGCCTGCCTAAAACACACAAAAAGGACATACTTCTCAGACCTATTGTGAGCCAGATCGACGCCCCGACTTATAGACTCGCGCTGGCTCTGCTGATACCTGGCGCTGACTCTGCAGCAATACGTTGGGCAGATACCGTCCTCTGTTAATAATTCTAAACACTTTATTGACATTATAAAAAATGTCTCCATCAACGACAACGATCTTCTGGTCAGCTTCGACGTAACTTCGCTTTGCACCAACATTCCAATCCAAGAAACGCTGGAGATTATCCAAGAACTTACATCGCGTGGCATCTCTGAAGACTTCCCTGTGTTGGTGGAGCATTGTCTTCGAAATTCCTTTTTCCAATGGAATGGATGCCACTACGAGCAGACGGAAGGCGCAGCTATGGGCTCACCACTATCCCCGTTAGTAGCCAACCTCTATATGGAGCACTTTGAGAAGAAAGCACTGGAGACCTGCGTCAAACGACCATCCCTGTGGCTAAGATACGTAGACGACACCTTCGTCATTTGGCCACACGGCGAGAAAGAATTGGACAAATTCCTGCAACATCTAAGCTCCCAGCATCACACCATCCAGTTCACGATGGAAGTGGAAAAGGAGAATCAGCTGCCTTTCCTCGACGTATTGGTGAAGAAGAAATCAAACGGGAGACTTGGACATTCCGTATACAGGAAGCCAACGTACACCGATCGCTACCTGAATGCTGCGTCGCAGCACCACCCAAGCCAGAAGACTGCACTGGTAGCCACACTCGTAAATCGAGCTTACAAGATTTGCGACTCGAATTCACTGCCCAGCGAGAAAAAACACCTGACGACAGCACAATGGATACTGGAGGGAAATGGTCCTGAAAATGACCGAGAGAGAAGAAAGGCGAGGCTTATCGACGACAGCACCTGAAGGAAAGGAAGAACACAGACCGGACCCAAAGGCGTATGTAACCATCCCTTTCATCGCGGGGACCTCGGAAAAAATCGCTAGGGTCTTACGGAAGCATGACGTGGTCACGAGGTTTAACTGCGTCACCAAGATAGCCGACATTCTTCCCGGGCCCAAGGACAGAGTTCCATCAACCTTCTCCAAAGGCGTTTACCAAGTGCCGTGCTCTTGTGGGAAGTCATACATAGGCGAAACCTGCAGAGCTTTGGGCACTCGGCTGAAGGAACACCAGAGAGCGAAAAAAATAGACAATTCAAAGCATCTGTCATCTCAGAGCACGCTTGGAGTGAGCCGGGACACGCCGTACAGTTTGAAGACGCAAAAATAATAGCCAAGGAAAACACGTACTTCCCGAGAATAATAAGAGAGGCTATAGAAATCGTAAAAACACCAAAGAATTTCAACAGAGAAGATGGATACCCATTGCACAGCGCTCTGAAGAGAGTAGTAAGATTCCCGCGCCAACGCGACGCTACTCCATGATTGGCCGGAGCATTGATCGCTTTTCGGCGCCTAACTTGGCCTATATAAGGACGGACCAATACCTTCTCGCCATCCTTCACCTGAATACGTCAGCAGGATAGCTGGCAAAACTGTTGTGCTGAATGACAACTGACGCGGATGCAACCCGAGAAATGTTGAAATCATTTGATCAACGCCGCGGAAACCTGCGAACTAACACTACATGTTAAAGTTTCTTTATTTCCTGAGAAATCAAATCGGGAACATGCATTTTTTCGCTTTCGTCTGTACTTATTACTAATGAAAAGTCTCGCGCCAATCTGTCCTTAAACAATAATCCCTCCAACCACTATGGTTGGAGGCAAATGTCATTCAAATTCGCTCCACCCTCTTGACTTGGCCCAAGGAATGCAGTACACTCCCTCAGTACATTTTCATTATTGGAACAAGTCACCTTTTTTTCCGTCACTTCTGCATCTAATCGCGCAACCCTATCAGTCTCGAGGGTGTGTGGCAGTTGTTGGTTCATCACTTGGCGAGCACTTACTGTTTAGCGCCCTCTCATACTGCTATTATCAATAAAATAAATATTTTGTTGAGCAACGCATGAGTGAAGCATGAGATGCATCATGGCGTCTAAATATCATTCTGCTCACGCGCAATAAACTCTATAATCATACACACAAGGCATATGAAATTCGCCAGAAAAAATTCATCCCATGGGTGTATATCTTGCGTGTGGGTGTGACTGCGCACCCACTAATTTGTGTATTTTCGCAGTGGTTAGAAAATTTTTGGCTATTGTATACAAAACTTACAACTAGACTACAGTGCCATAAAATGTAATGGTTTGTTATGAATTAAAATTGCATTAATTAATTGATCGCGGCAAATTACATGTTTAACTTGTCCACCCTTATATCCATGCTGTAATATGATTTAGTTCTTTCCCGGCGTATTATGCTGGTGAAATCTTCTCGGGTTTTCTACCGGGTCAGGTCGTTGTGGGCCGACGTTTCGATAGCTACCACCGCCATCGTTCTCAGGGCACCGTACGGCCAGGCATATAAGGAGGCACCTTTCTCGATACTGACATGCCCTGAGGACGATGGCGGTGGTAGCTATCGAAACGTCGGCCCACAACGACCTGACCCGGTGGAAAACCCGAGAAGATTTCACCATCCATCCTGTAATTTTATGTATGTGATCGAACCTATCATATTAGCTTAGAACTCTTACTATGATCTTAATGTCTTCCAAGAAAGTAATCGCCTCTAATACAAGTGTATGTTTCAAGCTTAGTTTTGTGTATTGGTGATACATGCAATCAAATCTTTCTTTGTACTTTCCTCTCTGGTTAATTAATATCGACCATGGTTTCGACAAATTATGCCATTAGCAAGACCTTGATTAACCAGCATTTGTAGAGGGTTACGTGGATCAAGAATGAAGTACATGTAGGTCAGTAATCAGTATGTAATACGATACAATTCGATTCAGATACATACCTTGGCGACAACGCAAGAGCAAGTGATCGCGTCGCCTCGTGCCACACATTACTCAAACACCGGATGTGTGGCATAGCGCCACACTGGCGATTGTGGCGACAGAGTAGAGAATGAACGTCCATTATTAAACATGTATTCAATACCCCTGTATTCCTCCCCTTCAAAATGGGCGTTTTCCTTCACAAAAATATTTTGAATACAATTACATAGTCAATTCAATTAGCAAAACATTTCCCCAGTCTTTATCTACATAAATTCAATTAATGGAATGATAATGGCTTGATCTAATAACTAATCTAATGACTAATTATTATGCGCATTAGCAATTATTCATAGGCTAAACATTCATAAATTTTATCCGGCGGTAGAAGATTAGATAAAATAGTCAAAAACATTGATTGCCATATCTGCAGTAGCGGCATTTCTCCCTCTATCTTCAGCACGTCTGTGATGAAGTGGTGACTCAAGGTCGATGCGCTTCGTCGTCCTGTGAAACACGGGATTATCCGCAAGTTCTACAGCTCCTCGGTTGTCGTCATACATGGTCACCTCTGCCATCGAGTTGAAACCCAGCTCCTTAAGCAATGTTCGCATATAGATCGCCTCATTTATTACACCTTGTACTCCGCCTCGGTCGATGAAAGGGCCACGGTCCTCTGCTTTCTTGACTCCCAGCTAATGGCTGCACCTTCCAGTAGGAATGTATATCCGGTAAAGGAACGGCGGTCCATGCTGCATCCGGCCCAATCAGCATCTACAAAGCCCCTCAGGGAATGGTTAGACTTTCAATTTGAAACACAAGAATTAGTGGTGCCACGTAAATAACGTGAAAGCTGATTTTTTTGCCGATCCCCAATACTGTTCTACGTAACAGTCACTGGATTCATGGCCAGTTGCAATAACGATATACATACATGTATTGTATATAGTTATGGGACCTATAATCCATGGCAACCGGTCAATAAGGGTTGCAGAAACATTTGATAAATTTATTGGTTTCATAACTTATGACATGGAGTTGTGAGTTTCATAGGTAGCCAAGATGGCAGTTGCGCAATGAACCGCTTGGGGACTTAATTACTTGTTAAAATAGTTGCTTTGAGACAAATGACCAGTTTATAGGCTAAACATTCATAAATTTTATCCGGCGGCAGAAGATTAGATAAAACATTCAATGCTATAAACTATTGGTAAATATTTTAGGTAACTAGTAGATGTGTTCCTGCACCGGAATATTTTTATGAGCTCTATGACTGCATGGATCTCATATGTATTAATTCCATAACTAAATTTTCTTGTAACCGGTCGTAAGTCGACTAACTGCGTGAGAAATATCTGGTCTTGTTTCCACGGTATGGTATATACATTGACAAACATACAAGTTCTTTGTGAGGTATCCTGCCCTGTCCAGCTGCAACCACGCTTTTGGTTTTCCATTTCATCCTGGCCTTCAGTGGAGTCTTCAGTGGATTGCCATACTCCACTAGAACTTGTTCAGTAAATTCTCCAGATAACCTTTTTGAGATAAAGTAATCCCGTCCTCAGAATGAATGATTTCCATTCCAAGGCATGAATGGGCAGGGCCTACTCCCTCACATCTACTTTCTTCAATAAGCCTTCCTTTAGTCTCCCTTGTTGATTCTAGGAAGATATCAGCATATAATCTACGTAAACAAGAACCTCATCCTGGGCGGGCCCGCATCGCTGAGAGCAGTGGTTCTCTTTGGTCATTTCATCACTGTTCACACGTTCAGGGCACCAGCCTTCTCACCGTCCGTTGGATTCTGCACTCGCGACTCTGATTCCTCGATGATCTTCAACTTCGGGTTCTAAGGATCGGGAAGCTCGTCTCGGGATTCAATTATACAATTGAAATTTTCATATGAACCCGGTTGACTACACAGAAGTATAACTGCAAACAAGTCTGTATTGATTTCAACAGATATCGATGCGAGCTTGTGAACGGCATCAAAAGTCTTTAAGAGGTGCTCTCTAACATCGTCTTCCTCACGTATCTTCCGCAACATGAGTTTCTTATGTAATATCGCCTTTCCGGCAGGTACCTTAGAGGCGTAAATAGCCACCAGCTTTAATCATGCTTCTCTGGAAGTTTCACCGCCCTTCACTTATTTAAGTTCTGAGGGATCTATGCTTATGATTTCATCTGACCTTTCTTTCCGGTCCATAATCTTCTATGCCTCGAGCGCTTCCTATGATTTTGCGTCTGCCTTGCTGACATATGGCTTCGGTGTCTCTCCCGATACGTACTGCCAACTATCACTCTTGATTAGAAGAACTTTAGCTTGAATCAGCCACGTGTCGAAGTTGTCCTTCTCCAATAACTGCAGCCGAGGATGATCTCCAGGATACATCGCGGACATCTTCACGAGCACACAAAAAATGTGATCGGAGCAAATCGACAATAATTACAAATTAATCGTCAATAAGCTGAATTTCCAGGATCCTGGACCCATAACATTTGTGGAGGGTTACGTGGATCAAGAATGAATTACACCTAAGTCAGTGATTAGCATGTATAACGATACAAGGAGATTCAGATACGTACTTGGGCGACAACGCGAGAACTAGTGATCGTCTCGTGCCACACATTACTTAGACGCCGGAAATTGGGCGCAGCACCACGCGGTGGCAATTGTGGTAACAGAGTAGTGAATGGGCGTCTATAATGAAATATATATCCACGATAACTAAAGTGAGATATTCTTTCATACTCACCTCTAATTTTCTTAGGAGGTTTACTTCATTATTCAACTTACGCAGTGGTAGCGAGTCCCATTCCAATCCTTCAAATAGCCTTGAAATACAGCTAAACTTATCATAAAATCTCTTTGCATATCCAGCCTCTCTTCAATACGCGCGATTTAATGTCGATATCAAACCTGCTTTTTATTGATCCCGCTAGCCTAACTTATGAAAAATAAGAGCGCTCTTAAACTTTATCAATGCCTCTACTCATTATTTTGTAATAAACCCTAGTTTTCTGTCAGCTTGACAACATATTTCTCGGATATATTTACCCAAAAGGTAACTCTTTAGAAATCTTAAATTGAAATAATTTAACATATGAACTTAACAGACGTCAGATTCCTCATATTAACACACTGAACGGAAATAAATATATGGTCCAAGGGTTGAAAGTCGCCATGAAAAAATCATTTCACTTGACTGGGATTCGAACCCGGATCTCCCAATCTCCCATTAGCAGCCTACCCTTAAAATTTATACCTAATATAAATCTAAGATTTGTTCAAATTATTCTTCTTAATCAAAGATATAAACCGAAAAGAGTATGGCTTCAAATGAGTGATATTATGTCATTCTACGTGGAATGAATAGCACAAATAGGTAAGCATGATTTTATAGTTGTTTTTTCGATAATTCTATATCTTTTGGTTCTTCAGTAATAGATAGGTATCTATTAAAAGAGTCAGCCAGCCTTCCCAAGCATCGCGGACTTTCTATGCAATATCATCTTGTAGGTACAAAATAATAGCAACGTGTGGGTTAGAAGTGGGCACCAAATAATCGAGGTTTTTTGTGAGTTTAACCTATAGATGAATTATATGGTTTTATTAACTTCCCGGGTACCATATTTATATAATGATTAAGCATTCGATAGGTTCGTGATTATTTTAAGAGATTTGTTTTGCTCTCCCCTGAACCATTTCATGTACTACTGCCTTAATATTTGCTATCAGAGATAAGTATATAATATGTATAGTAATAGCCCTGCTAAAAGTAAATAACGAAATTGCCTTTGAACACAAATTCATTGTTGAAATATAGGAATTATATTTAGAATAACAGTATGGGGAAGATGGAGAGACAATTAGAAATGACATCATAAAAGATGAAGGGGCTGGAAACAATCATGAAATAGTTGACTGAATTATACATGAGGAATTTGGCCACGAAATCTAACTCAATGAACCCAAGAAGGCCTCAGGCATTGACACGCTTCCTGCAGAACTTATCCAGGAATTTGAGGATTAGGTGAAAAACACTATACCAGCTGGGGTGTAGGTACTATATATGAATATGATACAGAATAACTGCCTGTAGCTTTAAGAAGTGTGTCATTGTACCACTACCCATGAAAACTTAAAAAAAATGTTGTCAGCAGTATCGCACACTTATTCTTGTCTCCCACGCCTCAAAAATATTAACAAAATTACCCTGAGAAGAATAATAGGAAAAAATGAGAGCATGATCATTGAAGACCAATTTGGCTTCAGAAAGGGAAGTGACACTCGAGAGGTGATCTCGGCATTAAGATTTATCATGGGAAAGAGAGCTTGATAAAAACCAGGGCACCTCTATTGCTTTCATAGATTTTGAGAAAGGTTTTGATTGTATGAGATGGCAGCGGTTATTTCAGATTCTGAAGGAGACAGGAATTTAGTACAGAGACCATAGAATAATATGGCAATTGTACAAAGAGAAGTTAGGTGTTTAAAATGTGGTGAACACTAGAGTGAAGCAAAGCCGTCTTCTGTCTCCGCTGCTGTTCAATGCATACCTACATCCAACGAGCTATGGATGAAGCTCGAAAATGATGGGGAGGCAATGGTGGAATAAGACTTAAAGGCCGACAGATTGATATGTTACGGTTTGCAGATGATTCAGTCTGTTTTAGCCGAATTCGTTATTAGCCGAAAGTGAAGCATGCTTATCAAGCATGTGGAGAGAGATGGAGGCGGTTAGTAGCGGATACAATATGAACATCAATAGAGAAAAGACAGAGATCCATGTAATGAGCAGAATAGGAACTGATGCCGAAGTCATGCTAAATGGCTAAAGACTTGAAATTGTTCGGGAGGTAAAGTGCCTTGGGAGCAAAATCACATCAAATGGAAATAGTGCTAAATATCTAATCAGCAGAATTGATCAGGCCAAGGCAGCTTTAAATAAAAAAAAGCCCATTAACATCCTGCAGCATTAAATTGAGTCAAGGATAACTCCTACTTACCAACACATGTAGGGAGTGTCTCGTTCTACGGAAGAGAGCCATGGGCATGTGGCATGAATGGAAGAAAGAGATTAGAGGCCTTTGAGATGTGGTGCTACCACAAAATCCTCCAAATATCTTGAATGACAAACGAAGAGGCACCCCGGAGGGCTGATGAAGTTCCAGGTCTGTGGAACACAATGAGAAAGAGACGAGACTCCTGGATAGGCCACATCATAAGACTCGAGGGACTTTTAGCAACCGTCCTAGAGAGCTCAATTGCGGGTACAAATGTGAGAGGGAATCCCAGAAAGGAATACACAGACCGGATTGTAGAAGATATAGGCTGCCATTCCTACTTGTGTTGAATAGGCTTGTAGAGAATCGGGAGGAATGGAGACGGAAAAAACTGCTGCAAATCAACCTACGGATTTAATCAAAGAAGAAGACTTACCATGTAGAAGTACCTTTGAAAAGGAATGTAATGTATTTTATGAATAGATATTAGCTATGTTTCCGCCAATTTGGCGCGAGTCTTCAAATACCCCTCTAATAAAATTAGTTCCACTGAGCATTCTAATTTGCATACACGCTAAGTCACTCAGTGTATATTGATTTAAGTATTATGCCTTATTTTCCCTATTTTAATTTTCAAGCACTAGTCGCAAAACAAGAGAGTAGCCCTCCTAATCGATAATCTATGGATTTAGTAGGTACCCTCGCGTAGCCTATCAAATTAGTCTTCTCAATTCCTGGGAAATGTCATCTTCAATTAACGGCAAAATCAAATTTTTGAATTATGTTTCATTGCTGTAGTGTAAGATTTTTGGTTCCTTTATGGTAATATATCAGCCGCAAACCCAACATCTTACGTAGTTAATGTGCATATAATGCATGTTCATCGATATTGAGCCATTGTTTAATCTTTCATTTGGATTAAATATTTTGTTTGTGTTGAGTCAGGAGTTCTATAATACTTCATTGCTATCAGCATGAGTAACTATTAAATTATCTCTCTATTTATCCAAATATATGAACAAAGGCATAATACACATCATTGTGACTCCTCTTTAAATTCTTCTCACTACTCTGTAAGTCGTTTGTGTGCATGAGTCACTCTACGCAACACTGAGAAAGACATTACAGTATTAATAATGTATAAGGAGTGATATTCACTCACTGAATACAGTACGGCGCACCTTCATCGTTCGACTCGGCGAACGGCAAACCGGTAAGGGCCGAAGCATCTAAACCACAAGTACATTATTCATTCGCTTTGAAAGGGTTGAGCACGCTTCGCTTCGTCCATTCGTTCGCTCATTCATACGTACACTTTTTAATGAACGCGGAGCGAGGACAAACCGCAGACGGGAGAAGGGGGGTGGGGGAGGGAGCGGGCAGTGTGGAGTGTGGGTGGTGCAGTGGTGGTGGTGTGGCTTTTAAAACAGCAGCGTGGGGTGGGCAGAGGTACATCCCACCCAAAGACCAGTCTTATCGGGAGCGGGAAAGGATGTGGGTGTGAGGGAAGACGGGGGAAGAGTGGGGTTGGGGCAGATGGGGCGTAAGGGGCGAGACGTGTGTTTGTAGTGAGGAGTTGGCGGAGGGCAGGGGATGAATTGTGATTGATGAGGGGCGCAGTGGAGAGATGAAGGGACGGAGAAGAGAGAAGGTCCACGGGATGCAGGCGAGTGGTGAGGATGGAATGCTCTTTCGCTCCCTCTCTCTCTCTCCCTCTCGGGATAACGATCCGTAACCATGGAGACGGGGAGGCTGTGACGCGCTCGGAGGGAGAAGGGCGAAGGACGAGGGGGGGGGGGAAAGAGAGGAATTGGTGCGGTGGAGTGGTGTGGGGAGGAGGTACAAGTTGCGGACGTGCTGCTGTGTGTGGTGCCTTGTATGGGGAGGGGGAGATTGGTGAGGCCCCCGTTGGATTACTTGTGGGGGGGGGGGAATGGCGGAGGAGATGGTTGGGATGGGAGGAATGTGGAGTGGGGGGGGGCATAGGCTGTTAGTGGCGTTAGGCGTTTGCGTGGGAGTGTCTTCTCTTATTAAGTCAATCCTCCAGCGGCTGGGAGGAGCCGTGTTCAGCCTCTCCACCGTCCCCTTCCTCCCCCCCTTTCCCCGAAGGCCTTTTCCCTTCTCAATCCTTCAACCTCTTTCACCCTATCCCCACTCCGATGCTCGCTACCCTCAGGTTTCTTTTCAGAGGCGAAGTACTGGAACTGCCGGAATGGGTTTTGTGTTGCTTTTTTTCCCGACTCGTCATTTTGGTTTTTGTAAACCAAATTATAATGAGTGATACTAATAATGAGTTCGTATATTGATGTTGGTTAATCTCGATATAATTTTCTTATAACGACAAATTTAATGTATAGACGTTTCCCGCTTCCCTTGTTCTATGTATGGAGTACTCTACTCGAAGTGCTCTCCACTTAGCATCCAAATAGCATAAACTGTTCTCCGGGAAAATATCCTACGCTGCTATTCTTACAAATAGTAAATTATCGAAAGCGTGAGTCGACGAGGAAAAAGTAATTACATACGGCTAGAATGCTTTTGATTTATTTGTACTAGTCAAGGTGACATTTTCAATTGCGGATTAAGCGAAATTGATGAAATCAATCAAGGAATGAGGTCAACATTAGAGAGGGAGACAGCTTAGGGTGAACTTCACGATTCAGTTTTCACATGTCAGAGTAATGAATGGCGGATGTGGAAAGTTAGAGATCGTATTTGAGAATTGAAGGCGGGGAAGAAGAAAACTAAAAGACAAGGAATTCGAATAGACAGGTGGAATACAAATGTCCTACTGCAGATACAAGGACTATAATAGAAAAGATGAAAAAAAAACGATAAGTAAAGGAGCCGATGGATAATTACGAGGGCCGGAAAGGTGGAAAATGTTATAAATATTAGAAGATATTTTGACGCTGTGCAAGGCTAGATGGAGGAGAACAATGAAATATGAGTTATGGAGTAATCCATGGTGAGGGAGATTTGAGTCTACTTGGAGAAGCTGACGCACTGAATGCAAAATTAGAAAAAGGTTTGTAAATATTGAACTTGTGAATGAATGAAAAATGAATTTGTGAATATGTGAGCGATAGCGTACTGGTAGTTGAAATAATAAAACACCCGATGATTTTGCAGTGGTTTACGTTTACTTGTCTATAGGTTTATGATGGGAAGAAAAATGACTTGCATCAGAAACTGGAAGGGATTCTCAGAGAAGTTCGGGTAAAAAATCCTCGTGTGGTTAGTGTTTGGAAAGCAGTAATAGGGGAAGGCCAGAATGGATATCAAGGGGAAATTTGTAAAGATAAACAAAGAGAGAAAAAGAAATTACCGAAAATAAATGGTGAAATTTTTCGGGGAAATTTGGCAGTCAAAGTTTGCGGGAGAAATGAATAACTAGTTTTTTTAAATTGGTTTAAACATCACCTTAGATTTGGTAAAACATTGGAAAAGTTCAAGAACACGGCTAATATCAAATTGAGTTTATAATGTTCAAAGAGAGATTAAGAAACAGGGTCATGAACTCCCGCAGTTACATGTAGATGGGTGCGAACTGAGACCATGGTTTAGTGCTCATGACATGTGATGTTATATTCAAAAGTTAAAATAAAATCTGGACAATGAAGAGATGCATTGAATGGAACAAGAAGGGGGGATTGCCAGGAGACATTGACAGGAGCACAGGAGGAGCAACATAATCGGGGAGAATCAGGATAGGTGATAGCGTATCAATCAAGAATTAGTAGTGAGAGCGGCAGGAACAAAAATATCAGGGTAGAACCTAAACAGAACTAAAATTAAACATTTCGGAGCATCTCAAACGATTATGGAGTATCGATGTGTTTTGCCATTATGTCATCAAAGTGTCATTTTTGCCATTATGTCATTTATTTGAGTAAAAATCATGTGAAATATTAGTTATAAAAATTGTTAATCAGTTTTACCAAAATGAGGAAGTAGACTGAAAGCAAATTTCAAGGGTATATTTTTATTTTGATAGAAAATTTAGTCAGGAGAGATTGAGTGACCAACTTAACTTTTGATCTTCACTTTTGACCACTCACATCATACTCTAGTACTAAATTTGTGTGTAAGTATTTACTGCAAACCTAACCTTAAATTCATATGACTTACACAAGAGAATATCTTTTAAAACAGCGTCATTTCTGGGCCCAATTCTGTTTCGGTAGCAAATATTGTGAGGTCGTTGAATGAACCGTAAAATTACCACGATAAACGAAAATGAGGACATAGTGAGTTCAACAAAGATCACAGTTAGTTATTCGGCAAATTCTCTTCTTGAGACCGATATCAATTAACCTTATTTCTGATTAATAACTACATTAGATAGGTAATCAAAAAACTCAATGGTCAATCCTCGTTCCGAATTATATAGCATGGATATTTGTACTCATTAGATAAGGTTGAAATTGGCAATGGGAAAAAGTGTTAAGAAAATTCATATCAATTTAAAATTTCCTGTCACCATTTTTTATTTTTGGCGGAAGGCTTTTTGTATAAAGAACCCTTGCACCATAAAATTAAATCATACAAATTACTATATTCCCTTGAATGAGCTAAAGAATTTCGAAAATAATTCATGCTATAAATATCTTACAAATAAGTCGGAGGACGTGGTCGACGAAATCCAAGTTCTTTCGAACAATTGTAAGTCGCAATCTTGACCTTTGAACACTGGATTATGGTTGATACAACAATTTCTGAAGTTTTCAAAACTCATATCTAATAAACATACAGTAAAATAGGCTTTGCATAAATCTCAAAATAAGAACAGTAAGAATTGACCAAATTATCGTTGAATGGCCGACACTATACTTCCCTGGCTAATGTGATATAATTGAAATGAATTACTCTGGATTATTGAAGTTTTCAATTTTCACCTTTTGTTTGACGAATAAGGCAGATTTTGTTCATAGTTTCAACTCATTATTAGCTGCTTATTGTGATGAATATTAAATTATTACTTTAGCCTCATAAATCATGATTTAGCTCAAGTCACAGCGCTTGGACTCAAATAACAGGTTGGCGTATTCTCCACTATAATTATCTGAGTAATGGCATTCGCATATTTAGAGGATCAGAGAAATCACCAAAGTGTTGAAGGAAAATTCTGGATTTACTTAAGTACTCATTTCTCTTATTTGCCTGGGGCTGGGAGGCAGACCCTCTTACTACCTCCGTGACTATATCAATGCGTCTTTTTCAAGAAGTAAAACTGAGAGATATTAAAAAAAGATCACTTTCATATGGACGATCTATTTTTTAATCTGGTTGAAAAATAAACCAGGTCGTATTTTGCGCAATCGTGATGCCATAGGCTATTGAGTATCCCCTTTTTGCCAAAAGAGGATAATATATTTTGGTTTCCAAATGACGAGACGGGCGAAATCATTTGGCTCCACTACTTATTCGATAAATTTGATCATTATGATGAAATTAAGGCAAAAAGGTGCATGATATCAATACATACTTCTTTTTTTCCCAGCTTAGTTCGTGAACACTGCAGAGTATGTTGAGACACGAAATTTAGTACTATGGCAATTTTTTGTTCATTCGCAACTAATGGAAATTGATTGTTGAATGACAGCCCTACTTTACGACCTCGTCTTGGCGGAGTCGTTTCTCTGTATAAGTATGCCTGTTTTTGTCTCACTTATAAGGGACGTGGGTTGAATATTACGTATCTTATACTGTTTTTTGTTACCTTTGATCAGAAGCAGTTCTTGCTATTTTCAGTAATTTATATATTTAGAAAACTATGGTAAACTCTGTGGTGACTTTTCTAAAATATTGTCGCAGTTACTATTACTTACTTCAAAAATTATATTTGTAACATTAAAAGAACAGGGACATGTCGAAGAGCACGTCGAATGAGAGAATATTAAGCAGTGTAACTACATATTTCTACTGACATCTTACCTGAATTCGTTGTCTCAATTCAAGTTTGTTATTTGTTGTGTATCTGATGTATGATCACTTCTTCTACGGGAATATTCCCGTATTTTAGCCTAGGTATACTTTACAATCAGTAGAGCCAAGGCCTGTAGATTCTGAGGTTTGGTGTTAGTGGCTTACTTAATTCAAATTAAAAACAGAATTTCTTTTACATTAAGTTAGTCAGTGATAAAAATTTAAATCATCGAATTATAGAGTTTGGTGATTATGGACTGCTATCGGATGATAATTTGTCATTACTAATATTTCCCAAGCATTTTTTTTATTGCCCGGACTTGTTTTCATATTTCCTTTCTGATGCTTGAATTTTATTTTTTTCCCTCTCCCCTCGTAAGCAAATGCCCTTCTTTTCCATTATTATTGTCACGCGGATTTAGTTCTATAATATCTTAAACGTGTAGAAATAGTGCGCTTGCTTTCGGCGTGAGGAAAAGATACGATTCCCGAAAATTTACTTTCCAAAATTATTTTATCCCAAAAACATCATCAAAATTTTCTAAAAATGCTCCTAATTTATTTGGGGGGCTCATCCCTAAATCTTATTTTTTTTTAAATTCGCTGGAAAAATTGTCAAATGCCTTATTTTTTTTGTACCTACGGTCTCGTAGGAGGAACGAAGTTAAGATGTTGGGGCAGTCGAACCGGAAAAACAACCAAAGCATTTTTCAGTGCTCTTTGGACATTTACTTATGCCGTTGAAATTGTTTGCCTCGACATATGGAGATCCAAAAAGTGGAGGCCAATTTTATCGCAAAACCTGTTGAATTTCGAATTTTTCAGCTCCCAGTGAGGGTAAATAAAAAAATCCAAAGCGAACTCGGGATCAAATCGAAGACTCCTATTTATCAATAGATCTAAAAATCAATTTACTGTCAAAAGTCTCTAATTGGGGATTAAGTGGTCCTTTACGATTTCTTGTGGTTGTTCGTTTAAAATTAAAGTTTAACTTGTGCTTCCTAAACATTATTCTCACTACTCTTCCTTGACTCCCCATCAAGGTAGGTATATTTATCTTTTTCGACTTCTGACACAGCCTGAAGATGAATTATATTTTTCCTCTAGGGCCTTTCCTATGTGGAATCAAAAGTTTTGAATGCTTTCAAGAGAAATTATTTGTTACTCCAAAGCGTGTGACCATTGGCTCTTATAATATGAGACACCCTGGGGTTTTGAAGGTTTTGAAGTTTTGAAGGGGGGTGACTTCCATATTTCAAAGTAAATGAATTCACTCATTTTCATTCTCTTTGGGTTAATATTGGGAAGTAGAAACTGGCAGAAACTATTTATCCTCCTTACTTCTTCGCAGCTTGTTCCGACTGTAAATAATTTAATTGCGTACTCCTTATATTTTATATTCGTGAACTACCACGAGGAGCTGGAATATTTATAGGGTGGCGAAGTATAAGGCTATCGGAAATATCCATGACAGAAACAGTGGGTAGAATTACATTGGTTAATCTACAGAAATCAATGTCCAAAGGAATCCAGGTCGATGTTGCTCATGGACGAGCCCCTGTATTATAAGAAAATCATGCCAAATGTTATCAAATTATGGGGATTATTTTGCTTAAAAAAGAACGAACCAGGGGAAATGACAATTATCTTAGTTGAATCAATAATGATTTTATATAAGATTTTCCATACACTTCATTAGAGACCAACCTGGCTATTATCGTCTCTAATACATTGATATGTTGCATTCAGTATGTTAAGGTATTACAATGGACAGTCCCTGAATTAAGATTGAAAGCTTTCCGGCTAACGTTTTACATAAGTAAATACTTATCGGGAATTACACTAGGATTAATTGGTAAACATTAATTTATTAACTGATTCGACAATCCCTGTTTTAAGCCATTCCTACATGCTCTCTTTTAAATGTCCTCGAGCATAAAGCTCTTGTTTATTTCATTTAAGGCACATTAAGAATATACGAATAGCCCTCTTCTTTCTTCTGTGTTTGTCCATTTTTGGCCGTTCACATAATGGCTATCAGCAGCCCTCTGCTCCAAGTGTCTAGGACTTTCATATCATTTGCTCTAGTTCCTTTTTTCAGTGGTCCACGTCTCATCATCATATGTAACAATACTTCTCACGAATCCTATTTCGTAACACTGCGAAAGAGTTCGTTACCGCACCTATGTTCATTCAGATGGAGATTATAGTTTATCGCTCAGGAATGCCTGTGGAATTGTACGTGAGTGGATTGTCTCGCGAGCATTGTAGAGGCCCCGACGACGACGCGCTCCATCGCACAAATTGCCAAGGGGTTGCTGGAGCGAAGTCGCCCCGAGTGCGCACAGGAAGGCGGCGGCCGCTGGGGCACGCCCTCCGCCGGCGAGGAAACAATGCCTCCGCCGACGCGGCCATCCCCCCCCTCTGCCCATCCCCCCTCGGCCGCCGCTGCTGCGGGGAGGGATGGGCTCGTCTCTACGATGTAAGTGCCTGCGAGGAGGGAGAGAGGGGATGAGAGAGTGAGCGGAGAAGGGTCGCTCGCCTTGGGTCCCGGGAGGTCGTGGCTTCCATCGGAAGAGGGGCGGTGGTTGACGGGTGAGTCATCGCTAGGGAAGATGGGAGAGACGAAGGGATGTTCTGACTCCGCCTTTTGAGTTACCACAGTTATTCCGTAGAAAATTACTCACTAATGGCCTAAGATTCGATCATCACGACTCACTCACGATTTAACATACATTTGAGAGCGAATACTACTCCACTGTTAGATTTCTAGCTTAAAATGCTTCGTGCCAAAAGACCACGGTTGCGTGTAAGAAGAGAGTAACTAAAGAGGTGGGCCAACCATCACCTGAAAAACGTATGATAGATTACTACTGAAGGTAAACTGATTAAGTATCTCTGGTTGTGTCATGCATTAAATTAGTAATACTATTTTATCCAATGGAAAAGATGTTGTAGATGTTTTTTAAAGTTTTCAGCTCAAATTTTCCTTTTGAAACAGTCTTTCTCCTCCTAAAAGTCTTATTTCTCCTAATTCCCTTTTTAATGTTGCAAATTATTTACCTATTTTCTTTCCGTCAAGCACGCACATTCTTTTTCTCTATTCCGTCAAACACGCACATTTATTCTCGCGCCTTCTCCCAAAGCTAACGTTTTACTTCTAAGTTTATCCCTCCTAAGTATCAAATACTTGACTATTCTTTTTATTATATATTTTCCCAAGATATCTGATTGATTTTCCTTCAATCGATTTCCTTAAACGATTTTTATGTGACGAAGTTATCTTTTTAACACGCTTATCACTGCGTTCATCTCGTTTGAAAATATAGCCGAGGTGCTAACAGCTGGGTAGGGTACGCTACCTGCTGCTAGCAACGAAGAGCCAATTAATGTAGGGCTTAGAAAAATGGTTGCATAGGTGACATATTCGTTACAGAAGTTTTCCTCTCAGCGTGTGCCGTGTCTGTGACTGTTTCATGGGTAAAACCCTTCAGTACGGCTATTTTTACCGGGTTACCTATCTCTTATACCAAATTAATTTTGTCCATGCTGCTTAATTTACAATTGTTACACTATATTTTGGAGAGAATATCTTCCATATCAGACCGAATTTCGTGTTCTTCGAGCGAAAGTCATGCATTCTGTGACATAAAAACCTGTTTAACTCAACGGAAAAAACTGATGCTTACAATTTTGTCGTGAGATGAAAGAATCGTTTTTGGTGTTGTCTACATAACGTAATGACCATGTAGGAGTCATCAGCCACCCACTGAGAGGCTAATACCCTTACTAAACTACGACTGAAATTTCAATATTGAACCCTCATCCTTATCTAAAAAGACCTTGGAAATAATTTATCATATAAAATATACACTGCCATTGCCAATAAAGCTAAATTATTATCGTCAAATCGTTAAAAAAATGCCCTCTTTTGGAGCTAATAGCTAAGATTTGTTTGGTAAAAAAGAAACGTATCGGGATATTTATGTAAGTATTAAAAGCTTTATTCTTTGAGCCATCCGTTTCAGATTATTGGAATCTTGTACCTTGATTGCAAGTAACTTAAAAAATTTAAAATCCTTGCCTGAATTTACTGTTTTCCTAATGCTGGAAAAAGTTAACGGTTATGTGGCAAGTATAACCTCACTAAATTTTTTTGCGCTGTCTAAGGTATTTTCAGGTTATTTAAGGCCATAGATTGGTTTTTATAGCGTTATTTATGGTCAATTATTTGTCACATCTAGCTTTTGTACAAAAGCATTAAACTTTATGAAAGCCACTATTATGTCAAGTATTAGAGCAAACTAATTTTTGTGGTGTTATTATCTGCAGCACCCCTAATTTAATTACGGTCTATTATGTGTTGTTTTTCACTAGTTTACAATAAACCAGTTAAAAAATTAATTGCATAAAAGTGAAAACGATTTTAAGTCATTATGCAAACGTGCTACAATTAGATGGTGCTCAAAAATGCTTCGAGGAAAATGATAGATTAGATATGTTTTTACTCACCACTAATCCACTGTTTTTTATCATATTGTAATCGTACCAACTGTATTATCATCTGATAATATGCTTTGTCAATATTTCCTATCGTAAATTGCAGTATTTCCCATGGTCTTGTACACAGCTATGGTTCCCACGGCTCGTTTCCACAATTTTGGTATGCATGTTTCATTTCAAGTGCCCTCAATTCCCATATATACGCTCCATGATTTGTTAATTAGGTTAACTTTAATTTTTGGGAAAATTAATCATAAATTTTATGCAGTTGCATTGTTGTTAGGCTCTTCATATTTGTTTTATACGTTATAATTGCAACGGATAGAGAAAATTATATTTTTGGCTATTCTGTACATTTTTTAGCACAGGTTATGTACTGAGGTTATTTCAGTGGCATTTCAAATGTATTTTATGGTGGCGTCAAATTCCAAACTGTTACGTTGTGTGGCTAACCGTATTGTAACCTTATTCCATTTGTAATTGTGTCTACATGTACCTTCTTATGTTTCTAAATTAGTTGGGAACTGCTGTTATCAATACATAGGCCATACGTGTGGCCCATAGCTTGGGAAAAAATAGATTTTGATGGAATGAGAGAGCTTACGCTATGAATGACTTTGTTTACATAAATTTTTGGTATGCTGGAATAACAGGAATAATACATTTAAAGGGTGAAGCAATCACACATTTTTCTTTTCATGGTGATTTATCTCGTGACATATTGCTCGTCTCTTGTGCTCACTGGGGCGCATATCAAAGGTTTCAGATAATTAAACAGAGGTGTAACAGTAATTACGGGGATGTCAAATTCAGGTAGTCCAATTAAAAAAAGTGAAAGTATCCAAGAAGGCTTTTACCTGGGATCTTATTATTTCTTTTGATTGGAGTGCACGATGAAACGTTGCGTTTATGTGAGTTCATGCGGTAAATTATTACGTACGTTGTAATTACTGGCAAGGTAATCCATACAGCTCATTATACTCGCCTAAAATCATTTTAATTGACTTTTATTATCACAAAAGCCTTTTTTGTGATATTTATTTAATTATTTGTTCCTCGCGTGAGCACATAAACATGAAGGTTAATATTACAAAATTTCGTTTCGAGGGATATAGGTTCCCCATAGGATAAACTCCTGTTTGGGGTAACCCCAATATTATAATTTGTTCTTAAGGTATGGACTCTTACCTTTCTTTGTCGAAAAAAATCACATCATTATAGAAAACAACAAAAATCAGTCATTATGCCGTAAACTAAAAATAATTATGCAAAAATCATTAGTGGATAAAAAAATATAAACAATAAGTAAAAGAAAATGGAAAAAATTAATAATCCCGGAACACGCAGCATCTAATCTTATTAGAATCACTGCAATTTACGGAGATATATATAGTTTTATGAAATTATGATAAATAAATAATTTAACATGAATCTTTTTTCAGGAAAAAGTATCTTAAGTGAACGAATTACAAGTAAGCATAACATGCACAGTACAAAATAAAATAATGAGTGTCATTACCCTATCCAAACAAAAGACCATTACTCATTCCTTTAAAACAAATTATCCACCTCCTTGTTCTCGAATAACCATTCCTTAACAAGTTTTAAAAAATTTTCTTCATTATCAACACCAGTTATGTTCAAAGGTAGGGAAAAAGCAATTTATAGAAATGATCGGCGAAAATTTTTATTGTTTGGTTTAGGTATAACAATATTATAATTTGCTCTTAAGGTATGGACTCTTGACTTTCCATGCTCTCCACCACGGCTTTGAAAAAATCGTTGAACCTTATGAACAATCAAATGCCTAAGGGGTAAAATATTCACCTTTTTAAATATAGGAGAGGAGTGCGCTGTGGTTGAGGCTCGTGTCATTACCCTTAACACCCTTTTTTTTGGGATACCAGGAGTGGAAATAATATTTGTGCAGTAAGCTCCTCATTCAAAAAGAATCTGCGCTCGTGGGAATTCATCTTAGTTGGACACTTAGATATGTCAGTCAAAAGTAGATTCAGCAAATTTAAAATTCTGATATTAATTGAGCGTAACTTGAGTCTCTGGTATATACCAGAATTAAAGTCATCAGGAATTCAACAATTCGTAGTGATATCAACTTTTGCGCTAAATATAATTGGCTAACAATTAAAGACAATGGAAATATATTGTTTATTCTTGATTTAGTATTTTTCAGGGATCCGTATGCATAATTACCTCCCAGAATATGTTAAGGAATAAGGCGCAAACATTTTGAAAAAGGGATTTTAAACTTTTCCAAACAAAATTCACAATTCGCTGCAAAACGAAACTCCACCGCACTGTATTCATCGTCGTTAGCGTTACAGTCCAAATATGGGCTAACTACAGCCTTGAATATTCTCTCCTCACTACTGTTCATGTCACTCATAGTAGTCTTTGAAAATCCTCCTTCACTATGTTGCAACGTGTTAACCAACGCGTTGGTCGTCTCATTTCGTTGGATCTTTTGCGCTTTTTTCCCTCTTGCAGTCCTCTCTAAGTTATTATACCTCATACCTTTCCAACTCTTCTACCCTATATTGCATCCCATAATTATAACCCTTCCTCTATATACATAATGGGCGTTTAACCTAGGAAAAAAGGAGCCGTAGGCTGCTACTAGCTATCTATCTCTCAGACGTTCCTCCATTCTTCAGGCAATCGTCATTTTATCAGCCTTCTTATTTAGGGCGCAAATGAACAGTTGTGTGTCGCCTATCCTATTATCTATCGCCATACTCTCCTGGCTTTCAGGGGCATATATAAATCTTCAGGGTGACGCGAAGACCTCCATGGAGAGGAAGATGTTGGGTAAAAGTTATAAATAAATAATCACAATACCAACTATGTTAAATGCACAGAGTTTTTTATTGGTTCAACTAGTTTCAACTTCAGGTACTGAAGGTACCTGAAGCTGACGCAGTAGTGTTGAAACTGGTTGTACCAATAAAAAACTCTGTGTATTTAAACATGGTTGGAACTGCACTTATTTATTCGTGAATTCAAGTAATTTTATCACAATATTAACATTCTTCATTTGGTGAATCACCATTAAAAATGTTGCAAAAAGGCAAAGATAAAGGGACTTCTCTTAAGAATGCAAATCCTGAAGCGGAGGAATCACGCTCCTTTCTGCCAGTCTTCCGACTGTTCGCCGAACAAGTGGGTCGCAGGCGGAGAGATCTTGAGGGTGGGGAGTCGCGCGGTAATTATGGCATTTTAATACGGTAATCAACACCGCTTATTATCCACTTAAGGGAGCGAGTGAATTCTCCCCGGTGGCTGGATTCGGGGCTTCCGCTCCGTGAAACACATTATAAACGTCCCATGGGGAAACCAAACCCTCTGCCATTCACTATCCTCCAACCCTACCCTGGACTCTCAGTCCCCCTCTTCCTTTATGGGCCCTCCTATCTCTATTATAAGCGTCCCTTTTTCCCGTCCCCCAAAAAACCGTAGATGACTACCCCGTGCCTCGAACCTTAGCCGGAACTGTCTCTCCCACTGTGGAAGGGACAGAGCAGGAGAAGGGGCGGTCTGGAGTTTCACCCCTCTCTTACGAGGGGAAAAAAGTTCCGTATCGGAAAATCGATAAGGATTGCCAGCGCATGAGAGGGGAGATGCAACGGAAGGGTAGAGGGAGAATGTTGGGGCGGGGGTGGTACGGAGTGGAGAGGGTGAGTATAGCGGTAGAGGGGAGGATAGTTGTGGGAGAAGGGGGAGTGTGCTTTTTGGGGTTTCTAAGAGTGCAGTGGGGGGAGGTCGGGCACGAAGGGTACGGGGGAATATATAAGGAAAGGGGTCCCTGGAGGAAGCGGAGGGAGGTTTGGGTTGAATAGAAAATTTCCACCTTTCACAAAATTGAAGGCCTCAACCACCTTCCATAGTGTTTGCTTCAATGTAAACTTCGCCACTCCACGCTGTCATGTCACCGCATCAGCAGGACAAAGATAATATCAAATGCTTGCTTTAGAGCCAAGTTGAGTAGCCATAGTTTATGGATTTTAATATGAGAATATGCGCCCAACCGTTACGGGTGAAAGTTTGATGCCATATTACTAATAGTGATAAAATTTGAATGGGAAGAGTATCCAATGAAAGAAGAAAAAGCAGCAATTAATGACATCGACATAAAAGGCAAGGAGAGTCAAATAAATGAATTCATGTAAGAAACTTCATGAATTTTCATATAGACGCATAAGCCAGAAAAACTAAATTGCACATAACTAAGGGTCGTCAAATGATACGATGTTCAATGATAGTAGCATCCAGTTCATCCAGTATGTACGGTCATCCATTTAGTTCACTATTTTTGCATAAAAGGAAATTTTTATGGGAAACCTCAACTGAAAGTGGTAAAAGAGCAAATTTTGAATGCCGATGATCCAATTTGGTAGTATGAATGAAGCACGTAAGTTTATGCAACGAAAAAAAATCGAGCAAAATATTATTATACTTTGATTATGTCCATCCAAAATGTTTATAGTTGGCGAGGTTGATGAGGTAAAATTCATATGAATAGAATAGTGAAAGTTTTGGTAATATCTTTAACTTAAGTTGTCCCTGAGAATAAATCATAATAAATATGGGGTGATGGCTAACGAAAAATAATCTCTACCACAAATATTAAACATTTACTGAGGCTTTCGTCCATGAATATGATGCTATAATTTCAGATATGTTGTGGGGCATATATTTATGTTTGCAGAATAAGTGAACGGGAAATCCGTGCATTCATTATGCAACGGAAAAGTTAAAATTTTATGGTCAGCAATAGATAATCTCATTTGTACAGTGTACAATGTATAAACGAGGTAACCGCTGAAATCTTTGTCAATTATAATGAGTTGGGTCGGATAATGAGCACCATCACAGATGTTATGTTATGCCTGAAAAATAAGGAGTTAAATCACTTTCACCTTACGAATGCCATCCTATCTTACACATCTACAACCCTACTCAATTATGGTATTGTAGCAATTACAACTCCGCGAGCACACACAGCTATAGTTTTCCCGGTCTTGTATCTCATAGGCTGTGATTTGCATCACGGTTGCCTAGCTGAATCTCCGTCACATTATCCCTTTCCTCAAAAGGCTACCCTAATCCTTCCTCATTTATTCCTCTAACCAAACATCACCCAGTCCCTCTCCATAACTACATCTGTAAAGCCCCCTTTCCCATCTATACCTCACATCGGCCAGAACTGTGAAACATGCTATACTTTATTTTAAGATATGAAGCTGATTAAGATGCTGATACGGAATATTGCATGAAGGTAATCGAGGAAAGCTAGTCCAAAGAAAAAGTGACCTTCATTTGTGGAATGTAAATTGAAAATTTGTGAGAATCCCTGCCCTCTTTCATAATAGTTTTATGTAATGTTACTAACGACCAAGTTTGCGACGACCTCTGAAGATAAGCGTCTCAGGTCTAACTTGTTGGAATCATTCCATCGTAGGACGAGCGAAAAAAACTAAAGATGCTTCACTGGAGCGAAATGTGTCGTACCACAAAAACTTTTTATTCGGGATTGCAGTTTTTTCCTCTCGTTTTCAATCCTTTTAATCGTTTAAGAGTCTAGATATGTTTAAGTTTTAAATTTTAAGACGTGAAGGGAGATGAGCGCCAAAATCCTTTTCTGTGCTAAGATACTGTTCGGATTTCAATTAGAGATGGTCATCTTCGGTCTAACGTCCCATCGAACCATTATATACACCGCATGAGCGAGCTAGCGCGGTCCGTTTTGGCGCAGTTTGTATGAGAAAGAGTTTCCGCAGGATACGCCGTCATGGAGTGGATTGGGGCGGCGGGAGGGGAGGGGGCGGTAGGGATTCGGATTACTGATGGGGAAAGATGAAGAGGGGGAGGGAAGAGATTAAGGGTCTGGGGATCGTTTGAAACCCTCTTCGCGCCACCACGACAAACAAACGGGAACAAGTGGCGGGAGGAGGCGGTTGGGGGAAAGGGGCGCGGGGGAGGGGGCTGAAGAGGGGGTGGACGTGGGCAAACAGCGCCGGCGAATCGGAGAATGCTTGTAGCGAGAGGGGAAGATTTTTTTCATTCTCCTCCTCTTCCCCCCCTCCACACGCCCACAGCCCTCCACCCCTCCTCTCTGCGCCGTTGGTAAGGGACAAGGGGGAGGGTGGATAGGGTGAAGTGTGGGGGTGAGGGGGGGGAAGGTTAGCCACCGAAAAAGTGGGTGGAAGAATTACATCACCGTGTTTTACTCGGTTATTCCGCGAGCATTTGGGACATTTAGGATTTTGGAAAGATCTAATATTGCGAAATCAGCAAAATACTGAGGAAAGCCGCACGATTCATCAAAAGCCGTGAACCGAGTGTAACACAGTGGTAGCCTCTAGAAACTCAAGGGGATTAAGCATTGATTACTTGAAAAACTCTGACCAAGCAAGTTTCAGGATGACTCGCATGATATTAGTGAAAGTATTTGTCGACCCGGTGGCGGTGGGGTAAAGTCTTCGCCTCATACCCGAGGGTCGCGGGTTCGAGTCCCGCCTGGGTAGAATATTATCTGCCCAGGACATAGGTGCTTGTGTCTCGTCTGTTGTTTCTGTTATTATCCCGGCCTAAATTGGCCCATTGTGCTGTATTCGGGATAGTGAAGATAAATAAATAAATAAAACTCTCACCTTATCTTTAGAACTGATAGAAGCAACACAATAGGCAGTGGTGCCGTGGGAACGAAAGATACAGCATATTTGTATTTCCACTACCATTATTGCGTATGACAAGAAAAGATTGGGACAATGAGGCATACAATTTACTTTAGCCCTTGAACGCAACCAATTCTTGATTATTTTTCCTTTTGCCCTCTCCTTTCATTGGATGGCGCCCCGCCATACGCCTCTGCGGCAGGTCCATGGGTAGTATTTAGATGTAAATGTTACATCAATTCCGATGTAATTGCGGCCTCAAACCAGGAGTAAACGTATTAGAATAGTTTTGGGAGGTAAGAAACCGTTGATTAGTCCGCCGCCGCAATTAATTGGCTCTCAATATTAGACGTCTATGGGACCTGGGTTTTGCGTCCCATCCGACGGAAGGAGGATTAGGGTCCATTTAAGTTAATAGCGCGGGTGAATTATAGTATTTTTCCTTAGATATAAGTGAGAAGTGAACAATTTTTTTACGGTCGTATGATTTAAACAATGGCCACCATCATGGGCTATTCGGTTGCTTGATTCCATTCCCCAAACACCATTGACGTGCCTACTGATTCGCTGTATTTCTGATTACCAACTGCGTTATTATCTTGGACAGGGAATACTCCAAACGTTCTGTCTTTATAGATCCCAAGGAGGTGCAAGTATACAGGAAAAGTAGTTATAGAGTCTGGTTAAAGTAGTTCCAACCCTTATACTCACACGTTTTATGCAAACATTATTAAATTAATTCAATAATCAGAATCCAATATATTTCTTAGAAGCAGGGCAGAGTGTAAAAAAGAGGAACCAGATGAATTGGGCATTGAGGCCCGTCCATTCGGTCATTGAGTATTTGTAGTCTGGAATATATAGGGAAAATTTCTCAAGTGAAAGGACATATACCAAGACCAAGTAGAGAGAAAGAGAGAAAAAAAAGAATTATATGAGAGTAAGGATCAAAGTAAATTAACATTAGATAGGAAATGATGGAGGGCTGCAGTCCACTGATCTTACGAATGAGCAAGCACTAAATGAATTGCGATTTCCTTTCGCATTAAAATCAGTCTGTAAAGACTTAAGCAAATGTAAGTCATTTTAAGATAAAATAATTTTTATAAATATGAGATGATGGATTCATACAAACTGTATTACCCAAGTATTTCGGAACTAGCCAAATACTTCCTAGTACTATCTTCCTCCGACCGCTTTAATTTACCTTCGCCCCTGGAATTCGTACTCTGGCGCTTGCAAAACCAGTACTCCAGCCACCGCGATAGCCCGACCCATCATCCTCTTCTCCACTGTTTATCATATCCCCCTCGCCAACCATCCTATCTCTCCCCCACGCCATTTTCCTCTCAAACCCCGAAGTTTATCGATAGGAAGGGAAGGGGGGGGGAGTCCATTCCTCCCCCCCTTCTCCTTTGGTCTTCTGACGACTGGAGTGGATTTCGCTCTGGCTGTTTAGCGAGCGCCGGGGTGTGAGGGGAGAGGCATTTAGGAGGATGGGGGGGTGGTCGTAAACCACAGCACACGCCGAGGGTGGGTGGCAACATATTGCTCTCGCTGCATCCCCTACCCTCAGTTGTACGCACGCCCTCGCACCCCATGCTACACACCCTCTTAATCCCTACGTTATGTCATGGTTCCAATTGATAGGGCGGTGTGGTGCCCCAGCTCTATTTCGTTTTCCATCATCCTAAAAACAATCGTGAGAAGTAAATTAAGACATTGGACCTACCGTAAATCATGTAAATGAAGCTTCTTCAACTAGAACATAAAATAGCATAATATAACCTTGAATTTGCATTTATCATATTATGAATACAATATAATCCTAGCGAAGACATTAAAATATTGGCCCCTTATCGTTTCTAGTTATCGAGAGATTCGCAAAGAGAGCTTGAGGACAACATCCATAGTATCACCAAAAGCTTCAGGGATTTTATTTTCAAAAATGAGGCAATGATGAAGCATAGGGACATCTTTTGTCTATTTTATTGAAGTAAAACATAGTGAAAAGAGAACATTTGGCATTTCCCACGATTCATATGATTCTTTACATTGGCGTGGAAACACCAAATACACATTCTCTTTTCGTAAGTTTTGATACTAGAAGACTCCACCTGCTAATGCAGTTCGAAAATCATTGAGTGCCCGAAACGAAAATATGAGCTAATTGCAAGATCCTACAGGTTGTGATAACTACATACCGGCTGTGAATTCTGCAAGTAACAAGTGTAACATCTCCATATTATGAACTTTATCTATAATAAATTCTTGTAAAACAGAAATTACCTTGAATTAATAGTTGACCATGAAAGTATTTACGAATTTTTGTCATTTAATCTTCGAATAGATGTGACAATTCGCACTATAACATGGGTATAGGTAAGTAAGTGGTTGAAGTTTTTGCCATTTTCAACCATGATTGATTTTATTGTGCATGATGAGAGATTTAGAGAGTTAGTGTGGGACACGCGAGTGATGAGGGGTGCTGTATGTGGAATAGACCACTATTTGGTATTCTCCAAAGTGAATCTGGGTATAAAGTGGGTACCAAGGAAGATTGTTGCGCGAAACCAGTTGAGAGTAAAAGTGGAAAGGTTGCTAGACAGCGAGGTAAAAATGCGGTATGGTTGCAGGATGCTCTATCGTTGAAGCAGAGAGAATGGGACAAGCATATCAGAAACGAGAACGTAAATGATGCGTGGGAGAATTTAACAGAAGTGATTGTGGAATGTGCTGAAAGTGTATGTGGAAAAGGAGTGGTAGGAAGAACAAAAGGTGATGCTTGGTGGAATAAAGAAGTGAAAATTGCAGTCAGAGAAAAGAAAGAGGCGTACAAGGATATGATTGCTGCCAAATCTGAGGAAGATCGTACTAAGGCATGTGAGATTTACAGAAATAAAAAGAATGAATGCAAAATCGTTGTGAAAGAGAGCAAAGAAAGAATGCGTGCGGATGAAGCTAACAAAATGCAGAGTGATTTTGATGGTAATAAAATGCTGTTATGGAAGTGGGTAAAAAGGGATAAGATTGGTGAAGGTAGGGGAATGAATGCGGTAAAGAACAAAAGTGGAGAGATCATGTGGAACGAGAGCAATATCAGGGACTACTGGAGGGAGTATTTTGAAGAATTGTACAATAATATTTCAGGCGTTGAGGATGAGCCTTGTGAAGTGGTGTGAGAGAATGTGATGAAGGAAAAGGATATCAGTAAGAAGGAGGTCACAACGGCTGTGAGAATATTGAAAAATGGGAAGGCTGCAGGCATAGTCGGGTTATTCAGTAAAATGTTGAAGTGTGGGTGTAAATTACTGATTTTTAGACTGCGTGAACTATGCAATTTATGCTTACAGGTTTCTGTTGTTCCATCGGATTGGAAGAATGCTATCATCGTTCCGTTGTGC
The DNA here is from genome assembly GCA_963169105.1 of Ceriagrion tenellum. Classification (NCBI taxonomy): domain Eukaryota; kingdom Metazoa; phylum Arthropoda; class Insecta; order Odonata; family Coenagrionidae; genus Ceriagrion; species Ceriagrion tenellum. Next base: position 24,910,127 of record OY720636.1, on the reverse strand, counting down.
AAAGGGAAGGGAGGAAAGACCGAAAGTAATAATTATCGGGCCATTAGTTTATTGAGTATCCCGGGAAAAGTGTTCAGTAAAATATTAATCGAAAGGGTGAGGAATATTACTTCCGACAAAATATGGGGTGTGCAGTGCGGGTTTATGCCTGGGAGAGGATGTAGTGACCAGCTTTTTTCACTTCAGCAAGTGATAGAAAAATGTATGAGTGTCCGAAAGAAAATGTACTGTGCGTTTGTCGAATTAGAGAAGGCATATGACAGAGTAAATAGAAAGAAGTTGTGGAAGGTTTTGAGAGACTATGGAGTGAATGGGCAGTTATTGAATGTTATGATGGCGATGTATGATAATAGTAAGACAAGTGTGAGAGTTAACGGGGTTCTGAGTGATTGGTTTGTAATAAATAGAGGTGTAAAGCAAGGATGCGTAATATCTCCATGGCTGTTTAATGTATTTATGGATAAATGTGTTAGAGACGCATGTAATGAAAACGATGGTGTTTTGATTGGAAATGTAAACGTGCGAATTCTTCTATATGCGGATGATGCTGCTTTGATCTCAGACAGTCAACAGGTATTACAGAAGTCCTAGATAAGTTTTGTGAATCAACGGAGAGAATGGAATTGAAGGTAAATGCGTGCAAGACTAAAGTAGTAGTTTTCGATAAGGAGAATGGGGAGAATAACTGTATGATGAGGGCGAATGGTGAAGTAATTGAACAGGTGGATGATTTTGTGTACTTAGGTAAGATGTATGCGAAAGATGGAAGAATAAATGAGGAGATAAAGAGACGTGCGAATGCTGGAAGGAAAGTGGTAGGTAGCATGTGAAGCATATCAAGGAATGAGTGCTTGTCTAAAGAAGCGAAAATTGCCGTGTACAAAAGTATACTTCTTCCCACTTTGCTATATGGTAGTGAAACATGGGTATGTCAGGATAGACATAAGAGTAGACTAAACGCCGTGGGTATGAGTTATCTGAGGAGTATTTGCGGCAAAAGTAGGATGGATAGGGTCTGGAATGAGTGGGTCACGAATGAATGTGGGTTAAATGCTCCAGTAATGGACGTGTATAAAAGGAGTGTGCTTCGTTGGTTTGGCCATATTGAGAGAATGAATGAGAGTCGAATAACAAAATAGATATATGAGAGTAGAATGAATGGTGTGAGAGGTAGCGGTAGGTCGAGAAAGTTGTGGTTGAATGTGGTTGAGGAAATTCTTAGGAGGAGGAATATGAGGAGTTTTAAAAACAGGAGGGCGTGTATGAAACAGTGTATGGGGGTGAATGAGGCAAAAGAGGTTTGCAAGGATAGGTCAGTATGGAGGAAATTATTGAAGCAGAGTTAGGGGTACAATTATGTATTAATGAGTGAAACATTTTGACTGTGCCTACCCCGGAAGGGAACGGCATGATGGGTATGTATGTATGTATGTATGTACATATGCATATTTTAAAACAGAAACAAATAGCCTGCACTTAGGCATGATCATCATAACTTTGTAGTTCATATGAAATCGTCACTAGCATTTCAAGATAACATCAGCGCCTATTATAACTTTCTTCTTATACCACGAGTTTCATCCGGTGGTTTATCGATTGTTATTGGAAATCTCAAGAAAATAACGAAAGACCTATGAGAAAGTGACCACGTTATTTCCTTTTTCATTTTTTGCTCTTAGGACGATTCCGTTGACTCGTATGTCCCTAGAATCCCAATAGGCTAAGCCTGTCATCAGATTTTCCAGAGATCGGGCCAACAGAACTTGACATACATCAGTGCCCTGGGTGGTGGAAAACCCACCCAGGCGGGAGTTGAACCTGCGGCCCCGCGAATAGATGTCGAGAACTTTAACCCTCCGCAAACAGGGGCCGGAAATTCCTTTGTAGAATGCAAATGATGATCATAGCATTTTATTGTCATGAGCTAATTTATTTAGAGGGCTAAGTAATGCGCGACATAAAATGTATAAGATATTAATTTTTACTTAACCGGGTTGGGAAATGTGCGGAAACTAAAGGAAGGAAGGAATTTCCAATTTCGATTAGAGATGACGAAATAGCGATTTACAGGTACGCAAGTTGAAATACGATTTTCGTTGAGTCATCGAGTTGATTGGGAAGAGAAGATGGAATCTTATACTTTAAATCGAAAAATTGGATCCCTAAGATAAAAATGGAATCAGTTAGAGAAGAGAGATGAGGGCAAAGATGTATATTTTCCCTCAACATTTGGAAACCATGAGACAACTAAGCTTGAGAGCTTCAATAGTATCAAATTGGATTTATATTTCATAGTTACCATTATGCGACCAAATAATTTAATCCACAGTTAAGGAAAGCTTAATGATGTAACACTTCCATCCAATTACATATTTTTCGGGTCTCAGGACATAGCTTAATTTGTTTATCAGGGGCTAATTATGTAATTTCTGATAATTTAGAAGCAAAGTCGGCCGGAAATAAGTAGGAAAAAGGAGTGAAATTACTCACTCTGTGAAGCTGTCTAGCTTTATCCGAATAAAAGCTACCTTTTTTCAGCATATTACATAATATAACTGAAAATTTGTGGACAAATTTCAGGAAAACTGCAACAAATCTCAACGTTATGAGAGAAATTGTAATATTTCTGATTGGAAATTTTTTTGTGACCCTTGCTCAATTGACTTTTACGTACCAAAGAATGTCTATTGAATTTCAATTCCTTCGTAGCTGGAGCTCATCTTATTACTTTAAGAAAAATTTACTGGACCTTTTTAACATTGGACTTACTTCCCTTACCGCTGTCAACTTTGGCCCTTAATCCAAAGACTGCGGAAATGTCCGCGCGGTGACACTAGGAAACATGGGTAGCTTAATTGGATTGAGGCTTGGTGCGCTCTGCGCGAAATCGAGAGGTCTGCGTTCGAATCCCAGCCCTGACGAATGATTTTTCCACTTTGCGTTTCTCACAATTATTGTCCTTTTTATATCTAACAGTTTGTGTCACCGCAATTCCTCTTTTACCAACTGTCTTCTTTTCGAATTCCAATTTCATCATATTCACCTGACTCAACTTTTTGGCCCCAACCCCTATGCATCAACCAGGGTTAATCATCAAAGAACTATTCTTATATTCGCTTATATTTTATAAAACTCGGCCTAATATCAGTCGCCGTTCTAATTGCGGTTCACCTGGTCGTATGCCATTAACCATAAGTTGTAAAAGGCTATTTGGATGATCTACAATCAACCATCTCCTCAGAGAAAATTTTTCAGCCTGATAGAAAACGAATTCTTCATCTTTCACTCAGGCGTCCCATGTAAGTACTGCTTACCTTCGTTACCAGGCTGTTCTATGACGTTTGTAGTCCACACTAAATTCTAATTTTAATCGTACTTGATGAAGTACCAGGAAGCTTATGCACCACCCGCATCTCTTCATCGCCATGGACGCCAAATCTGCTTCGGGCTGGTCATAACGCGCGCTGTGATTTGCCCCGATGATTATTGCTACTTAGCCAGCGCAACATAATTATGATTTACGACTCACGAAGTTACGACATGAATTCTATACAGATCCCTCAATTACTTTTGACTCACTAGTATTATACAACTCTCAGCTATCTCAGGCGTGACTTCACTGAATTTCCTTTCCATACATTGTAAATGAAGTGACTTTGTTATTCCACATACATTTTATTTAAGACGACCAAGGTTTCAACGTGGCACCTCATTGACAGGTTTGGATGTGTAAGACTCCACCTGCCAACTTAGATCTTATACTGATATTAGGCTTGATCAGCTACTCTTATTTCGGTATCTTCTGCCAGCCTATAGAAATTCCGCTCCCAATTCAAATTCCTCATCTCAATATTTCACCTTGTCATAAAGGTGGCCTGATGATGACGTGCCACCTCGAAGCCCGCGTCGTCTCAAATAAAATTAATGTGGAATAACAAAGTTACTTAATTTACAACATTATACAGCTCATTAGAAACCGTGGTCCAAGGTCTAGTGTATCAGAATCCTTTCACATTACAACCTAATCACACTTTCCTGACCCTTTATTTTCTACGGTCTTATTTTTATCACAGGAGGTTATGCTTCATGGCTCCCTATCTACTGTGTTCTAGTTGGCCGAGAAAGAATCCAGAATCATCTCGCTGATAATGGTTACCTAAATAAAATCTTACCAACACCCATTCCATGCTGAAATAGGCGTTTATAGCATTGAAGGATGTAATAGTCGCCTCATATCTTTATTGTATTTCATAACTAAAAGTGGGTTACACTTTTATTGATCTTCGAAAATGGTTGTTTTTTGTTTCAAAACTCAATTTCAGGAGCATATCACGATTAGGTACGCCTGGTAAATCTACTCTTTTATATGTCTTAAGAGCATAAAGTACATGAATTATAAATAGTACCTTGCATTGTGGAATGTGATAGCGAAAAAACACGTAGGTTCTCTATCTTTAGATACCTACGTGTTTTTTAGCTATCACATTCTATCTAAAGATAGAGAACCTACGTGTCTCTAATAGGGTGAGCAAATGCATCTGTGGCTTCTAAGTCATGCAGGAGAAAAACGATGATTTATTCTTATTTATGTTGAATAGACAGGACATTCTTCAAACTTTCTATTCCCTCCCTCATAATTTACTTCAAGTAAAGTGAAACATTTGCCGTGAATATTTTTCAGTTTATTTTCATCACACTCCATTTAGAAATCGTGTTGTATTTCATCTCACTCTGTTTTTGTTTCAACTGTAATGCCTTAACTAACAGTGATTTTAATGGCGATGAAGAAGGGCCTTTTTGCCTAGCACGTTGTCATAACGCATTACTTGTGCACTCCATAAATTAGCGTCTGGGGCTCCTTGCCCAGGCGCCGTTTAATCTTCGCCGTGGGAGGAGCAGTTCTATTCAAACTTGAGAGCGATGTAGCACGTCGTAAATCGTCTTTCCCTTTATATCATGCGTTGTATGTGTGTGCGTGTGTGTGTTCATATTTATTGTGTCATGTTCCGCGAGACTTTTCCTCAACAATAACAAATGTATCTCTCTTTCTCTCTCCCTTTCCTCGGCCCCGCTGCCAGACTCCCTTTGTAATCCACCGCCCTCTTCCCTATGTTCCACCAACTAACTCCTCCTTCCCCTGCCCTTCCCTGTTCCAGGATCCCCCCTCTTCCCTACTCCTCAGCCCTTTTCATCCGACACTAATTTATACGCTGGGCTTTCAAGCTTCCTCACCCCTTCCTATCCTCATCCTCCCTGAGAGAGAGAGAGAGAGGGACTCGTGTGGGCGACCCATTCCTCTTCTCCTCGCTCTCTCCCTGCCTTCATCCCTCTTTCCACCCCATCCCCCTCTCGCACCCACCCCTCAGTCCTCTTTCCCCCTCCTATCCCATCTCGAGTGTTTATCCCTGATAAATGATGTGGCGCCGGCTTTGTTTGGTCTTGCAAACCATTCCCCGCTTTTCCATCTCGACCGGCACCCCGCAGACAAGCGCTCTTTCCCCGTCTTGGCCCTCGAAGCCCGCTAAGCTACCGCCCAGGATCTCTCCTCACACCACCTGTCTCCCCAACTCACCCCACAAACTCGGTTTCCCCTCCGTTCCCCATCCCACATGGATCCCTCTTCTTTTTTTATTATTCCTTTCATGCTCGAGTTCCCTCATCTCAACACTCCCACCCTCCGACCAGCAAAGCCCTTTCATCCCATTTCGTTCCCCCCCCTCCTCCACACTCATTCCCCTTTTCTTATCGTCGTCCCCGGCTCGCCTCAGAGAGAGAGAGAGAAAAGTCCCTTTCGGATGTTTTATATAAACGCACACAAACCGACCGACCGCCTTGCCCACCGTAATAAAGTGTCCGTCGATATGCGAGGGCGGGCGACTGGAAGCGTCGTGGGTGGTTGAATGGGTCTTTCGATATTCACTTGTTCCTCCGGCGGCGGCAGAATATTTTCCTCGCAGTTGGCGAGCCGTGGGAAGGCTGCCGAGGGTTTCGCGATAAAAAAAAGAAACACTCTGTCGGACTCCGAGGCAGGATTTCGAGCATTTTTATGAGCTCCTGGTTTCTTTCTCTCCACAATTTGGTCCGTATTCCGAGCGAAATTTCAGCGTCGTTATTTATTCGCTTCTTATGAAAACAGCCTTCACTTTTCATTTTATATCCAGCCTCTGGTCGCTTGAAATAAAAAAGGGCAATCATTTATAATTGGTGCTTTCTGCGTTTTATTTCCGCGCTCTGCGCCTTTGGAGTCGCTGTCTTTCAAATCGAGATGAGAGTGGAGGAAAGACTCGACTCCTTTGATTCCAAATTAGGAAAGGAGAGGAAATTTTCTGGCAGAATTTATGGCCATGCTGCAGGAGAATAACAGCATATTTACAATTTTTTCTCTCGTATATATCATTTATCGAAACATTTTCTTCATGGTGACCTTCAAATGCTTCATATACACACGCAATGCGTACCATGGCTGGTGAGTTTGGTGGGGACCACCCTCAACCTGCTCATTTCCAATATATCAATGAGTACAGCGAAGGCGCTCCGAACCAGAGGATAAATAATGCAGGTTCTCCACGTGCTGAAATAAACCACATCTTGTGCAAAAGACTAGCACTGATGCATTACTGATGCAGTTACTGGGCAAAGTATCACTACTTCGGCTACAACCGCTGACACAACTCATTAGGGAAAGCGCCATATGCTCTTCAATGTCCCTAGAATTATAAATTTTTCCAACCATACATAATGACTTTGAGGTCATGGTTAACATGTGATTTACGACTCACGATCATTGATTGCCTTTCCAATAGACATTGAAAAGCACACAAACCGACCATTTCCAATTTTATTCATTACTCCACATCTTTAAATTTTAAATACCTGACGTATTCAAAATTCCAATGAGTATTCCACTGAATTCACTACGATATGTTTTCGTCACTATGCCTCGAGATATCTGACGCGTATTAGGAGGCTGACTACGTTATACAGTCATTCTTTTCCCAAGGCCATTTCGACGGCTATTAATCCGATTGTCCGTTTTAATACCGAAAGCATGATTTCATATAACTGCCTGGTTTACTATCTATCAGTCCATGCTTGAAGATCAAGTATGATATAATTTCTATATTTCCCAAGATGAAATTTCCCATTTTCAGAATGATATTTAGGTTTAATTCAACGGAAATACCAAAGAACTATTTGTACAAGCTTTTTATATAGTTATCACTGGTCACGAAGCTCATCAAGGCAAATATAAAATCTCTAGTATTACTATGTTACGGATCGTGTCCAAGAAATAGGTCTGACTGAGGAAACGAGGAAGGCATGCTCAGTGAATACTCAACTTATTGGGGATTACATTTCCTTTATTCTGCTGGGAATTTGAACGATTAGTCTAAATTTCTACTTTAGTTTTTACATTTAGTGGTGCGTACTTTTTGTTTTTTATGCTCATAAAATATTAGTATTCGAAGGATATCTTGCATCTAAATATTTCATGCACTAGATCTCTAAGGTTTTCTCTCTTAGGTCCCGCGAGTTATCGCACAATGCCGCTTGAGTAACCGTTATTTCTGTTAAACTCCGGAGGTGATGCCTTTCATTGCCAGGCGTTTATTCTTCTAGAAATCCGCGAACGCGTTCCCTCATTCATATCCTGTCTATGTCTACTCTTTTGATATTCCAGGGGTATTTTCCTTACATTTCCTTTCGTATATCAGTTTTTTTATATTTATTTTATGAATTACAAACCTTTTTTCTGATGTATGGCATCTCAATGGTAATAATTATATTTTCGTTGAACAAGATTATGCAAGGAATATAAGGATTATGCAACAGCTATGCACCGCATGGAAAACGACTTTCGTAGTATATGTACTTGGGCACATTATAATAGGCTTATTTTTAATGAAGATAAAACAAAGGTCTTGCATGTTAAGCACAAGGTATGTGATGTAAGAATATTGAAAATACGGGCACACTCCCATGCATGCTTACATTACAAAAAAAAAATAAATGCCCATGCCCATTACTTGAACAGGTTGATAGATACAATTACTTAGGTGTTATTGTGGACCAAAATATTAGTTTTAGTATCCATATTGCTAATATTAACAACAAGTTAAATTATATTCTTTGCAAATTCAGTCATATGAATAGGTTTAGGAATCTGTCAATGATGAAAACCATTATATGGCTTTAATTGAGAGTATCCTTAGATACGGGATAAGGGTGTGGGGATCTTATGGAATGACCAATATCAGTATAGTAAAATAGAAACAATTGAAATTTCTGAAAAAATGGCAAAAGGACAGCTTGATAATGATATAAATTTCAATTCCGATGAAATATGCACAGAAGTGGGTGTATTACCAGTGGATAAACTGTATAAATATGTCGTTTTAATACAACATTACTTTAGTAATGTATATAAAATGCAAGATATAAGAAAAAGTGAACTAGCACTAAAGGATAACATCAAATATGAGGTTAAAAAGCACCACACTAATCATGGGAAGAGAAATTTGGAAATAGCTGTGCCAATAATGTTTGATGAGCTTCCTGAGAGATTGAAATTATTAAATACCCACAATGAGATTAAAAGAGATATGAAAAATTGGTTGTCAATT